>OZ043925.1:6992347-8438069 GCA_964056405.1 Acronicta alni | reverse complement strand
AAATCAGGGTTTTTCATTTTCTTAGACATTTGTGTAACAACGAATAATATTATAAAAAGTAAGCTTGTCGGGGACTTTTAAATGTACAATCTACTGCACCTGTCTTGAAATTGTAGAACAAAAATTAAACAAGTAGCACCAACAAAAGTAGTGATGGCTCATTTCGAGTCATTGTGACCTCACGCGGTGGAGGGACACGAGCCGCATGCGGATTGCTCGGACCTGTTGCACTCACATACCAGGCTGACTAGCGGAACACCGCGTAACTGGACTACAAGACGTGTTAACAGACCGTACAATTGCACCAAATGCATCTAATTACATTTATTATAGAACACTCATAAAATAATATTTTGGGAACACAATACCGATATCCTTATCGGTTTTCACTGACCTTGTATGGAAGGAATGTGAAATTGCTTTTACGTTTCACAAATCTTAAACATACTGGTAATAAAAATATGCGGCATATCATGAATTTTAATTTGTATACAGTTCCAACATGTGACCGGAATACACAACATGGAAAATAAAACTAATAGATTAACACTTTAACCTCATTGGCTAATGATACTTTTCTTTATGAGTTAGTTAGACATTTATTACTATTGTTTACCAAACGAATACGGGCGGAAATCGCAAAACTAGCCATAATTCGTTGAATTAAATATGTTCACGTAAGAAGTACCTATCAATTTCCATTATGAAAAAGGCATGGCACATTGGCACTATCATATCTTACTACACATCTGCCTTATCAGAGTATACCTATACAATGTATATCAGTTTTGGGAACTGATATAAATTGTACCTATCGATAATGAGAATTCATTTTCTGACATCGAATACTTAAAACCCGGTCAAGACCAAAGCAGTTTCCGTTTGTAGGTCAAAGAAAATGTTTTCTACGTTACCAATGTTTTGTAATGTAGATTATTCACGAAAACATTTGACAATAAGGAACGTAACGGAACGGAACTGTTGTTGGCAGTAATGGGTTTCTCAACAATCCTGGATTATTATGAGCATAGGTGTAGCGAGGACGTATAAAGATCTGACGTCACTGACCTCATATTGTAATATAGAGGTCAGTGACTGACGTCCAGACTAAGCGTCCAGACCATAGTTCAATAACATCTATGATTTTGAGAAAAAAGTTTATGAAAATTTTATACGCTCTTCACCGTATCAACCTCTTTTACTTTCGTTCATATTAATGTCACTTGTCATGTTACAAACTGTCAATGCATATGACACATAAAAGTATATATTATTTTCTAGTCTTTTTCAGTTATTTTTCTGTATTTATGTGTTTTAAATTAGTAAGTGGTACGGATGTAGTGAAGCGTGTTTCCATCTAGGCGTGGTTCAGATCATGCACAGAGAAAGTAAAGGGCCGCCATCATCGCATCCACGTGCTTTCTCTCAGTTATGTTGACCCTGCTAATCACGACGTGATGTCTAGTGGTTCGCGTGTCGATCATGAGGTCGTGGGTTCGATTCCCACAGGACACAAATATTTATGTAATGAACATAAGTGTTTGTTTGTCTGGATGTTTCTTATGTATTTACAAAAAAAAACTATAGTATCCATTGTACAAGCTGTTTAGTTTGGGACTGAAT
The DNA here is from genome assembly GCA_964056405.1 of Acronicta alni. Classification (NCBI taxonomy): domain Eukaryota; kingdom Metazoa; phylum Arthropoda; class Insecta; order Lepidoptera; family Noctuidae; genus Acronicta; species Acronicta alni. The sequence continues at coordinate 8,436,446 of OZ043925.1, read as the reverse complement.
GAAATGAAATGTGTAAATATTGTCAAAAATATTCATTATTTATTTATTATTTATAGGTATCTGTACAATGTGAATCTAAACAGTCATTAACTAATTCATGTCAGTGACCTGAACTGTTCCTCATTTGATTTAACATCACTATGAACAGTACCGTCAAATCAAACTTGGAATAGTCACATAACTGGAATTTAACTTAAGCACTTATAAAACTGATCGCACAAATCAGATCCAGAAGTAAACACACTGACCTAACCTTTGTTAGTAAGGCGACCGAATAAAAACAAAAGTTGCAATACTAGTTTTTCAAGATAGACAGGTCGATACAACCAATGTTGAAGTTCCACTTGCGAAAAATTTGGCCTCGAAATCAAGAGAAGTTAACTTTCGATGTCCCACAACAACTTATACACCTGTTGATGAATCTAATTCTGTATGGAATGTAACGGACGCAACGAAAATATTTTTAATCTAAATACGATAAACTTAGTAAGTAAAATAATAGTGTGTCTTAATTTCTTTTCTGTGATTTGACGGTCTTATATTATCATCTTCAGCGATGATACCATAGGCACTTCTGTTTGTATTCAACCTTAAAACGGTAGATTCGTTACTGAAATTAGCACCATCTAGCCAAGTACGTATGTCTACCAACTTCCACCTAGCATCGCTTATTAATAGATTCCTCCTGTATATAATTGGATTGATTTTTAAAAAGCTTGACTGGCATGACATTTTATGAAAGATTGAAGATTTTGAAAAGTATGGCTTAAAAGTTGAACGATCGCCGATATAAAGTTCTGAAGCTCCTGAATAATAATCGACTTTGAACAACTTTAGGTCGTTGCCCCCAGAATGAAAAGATCAAAATTTATCCACGTAAGGTGTACTCTCCGCACCGTATCAAGTTTGCCAACATACTGAGACAGTGGAACTAAACAAAAGTGAACTTTGTATCGTGATAGTTACGGGTTGTGGTAACCGCAGAAAAGTTGTAGCTGAATTATAAGTTCGGTTCATAACCGGGCCGCGGCCGGCCCGTGCCTCCGTGCAAAAAGTCGTCGACTCGTCTGCCGCAAGTAATTATTAAAAGGGCGCGAGCGATGGCGAAATCTTGTCTCGTCTCGACGTGACCCGTCCCGCGCACCACTTTACTGTTACGTTGCATTAAATCTACCTTTCCACTATGATTGAGTACGAACCAGTAAGACGAGTTTCTGAGCTTAGTACGCTAACTTACCAATATACCCAACTCAAAGTTTAGTCCCATATTTCAGTTAGCAAAATTATTTGATGAATTAAAATAGGCTAAAACAATACTTCAAAAACAGATAGCAGATTTTTATAAAAACGTTACTTACATAGGTATCAAGTTCTTCAAACGATTGGAATTAAATCCTCTGGCATCAGTTACAAAGAGAACTTCTTCGAAGTTTGTTCATAATTTGTTTAGAGTAATTCGAAAACTTTAAATAATCAGATTGTGTTGAAGTCGAATAAAGGGCATGAGGTCGATTACATTGGAACACTCTTCGTGTTACCGACATCTTATTTCTCGAACTTCAGAAAGAAATAAAATAATTTCACCTGAGGATTTGTAATAGGTACTGCTCGTAAAGAGTAGTGCACCTATTAGTATACCTACAAGCATCAAAACTTGGGTGTAGCAATCCTTTGCTAAATGGAAATATTTTCACAAAATTCTTACATATCGTCATTAAAAGTAATATAGTACGTATAATGTAGTTCCTGACAGTGTTATCACGAGCGAGAATATTATTCCCTTGCTGGGATATTATTAATAGGGAAGCGTCATTATTTCGCCAGACGTATGGCGCAATGTACGCAAACAAGAATAGCACAAAGACGGTCCTAAGGTCATCGTCTCGTAGAGATTACTGTTATGAACTAACTCATGTACCAGGAATATACTAATATACTTAACATTTTGTCTATGTGTTATTAACATGTTCTCTTTATATTTTTCAGAGTTCAAGAACATTTCGTGATGGTGCGCTCGGACGACAGTGTTAGATAACCGCCGAGCGGCTACGAAGTATGGGTGCTAACATGGGGAAGAACTCGAGCCTGCTCGACGCGCTGCCCACTGCGCAGGGCACGCTGCACGTGGTCATGCTGGGCCTCGACTCCGCCGGCAAGACCACAGCGCTGTACCGGCTCAAGTTCGACCAGTACCTCAACACTGTCCCCACCATCGGGTTTAACTGTGAAAAAGTTAAAGGCACTCTGGGAAAGTCAAAGGGTGTCAACTTTCTAGTGTGGGACGTCGGTGGACAAGAGAAACTACGGCCTCTGTGGAAATCCTACACTAGGTGCACAGACGGCATCATCTTCGTGCTGGACTCGGTCGACGTAGAAAGGATGGAAGAAGCAAAAATGGAGTTAATACGGACGGCCAAGTCGCCGGACAATACTGGTGTGCCGATTCTCGTGCTAGCGAATAAGCAAGACTTACCCGGGGCTAAGGAGCCCCGCGAGTTGGAGAAGCTATTAGGTTTACACGAGCTGGTATCGTCGCCGCACGGGTCGCGCGACGCGCATGCTTGGCACGTGCAGCCCGCGTGCGCCATCACGGGCGAAGGGCTGCACGAGGGGCTCGAGGCGCTCTATGAAATGATACTCAAGAGAAGAAAACTGGCCAAGTTGCAAAAGAAACGAGTCAGATAAACTATATACTGTCGAGTTAGTGTTTGTGACAAGTCAGCCGTGAGGTAGATACGGTACGGTTCGTGAACGTTAAGTATTTTAAAATGCTCACTGTATGGATGATTTTTATAACGTCCGAGATAGAAACACCAAATATTGTTTTACAATAGATGTATAACGTCTTATGAAATATTCCATCATCATGTTGCTCAAGTTATATTGAACATTTTGAAGGGAACGAATATTATAAATTATATATACTACTAGTCATTTTCTTTTGAAAATAGCTAGGTGGGGGATAAAGGTAAAATAACTACACTAAATTAGATATGTCCATTTGACACATCCACTACTGGCCATACATGGTAATTGGTAACATTACGGCCGCAGCATGGCTTTGTTGCCACCTAATTTGCGGCCCGTCTAAATATGCAAATCCAACGACATAATATATACATTTTTAGTCGATTTTCATAGTTTTCAAAAAGTGGCTCACACACAATATAATGTGGGACCATTAGTGTTACAATATTTTAGGTAACCATAATGCGTGTGGAAGAGATGAGCATTTGGAGGTCAATAGATGAAAGTGTCAAGTAAATAAATATTTATTAGTCATGTCTGTAAAAACTTAGATTCATTGTTCTTAATGTCATACTTTATATCATGTGTGAAATTATTTTAAGTGCTGTCATTTATTACAGTGATAATTCGCTAAACTTTGTAATTTTAGTCGGAATACCTAGCTATCTACTTCATTTTAAAATATCTTCTATATAACGGAATAAATAATTTCGTCAAATTGCTCCTACTATGAAAATCTTTCTGAAATGCGTTTTGTGTCCTTTAGAATATGTAGTACTTGTTATGCTACCACTTATCCCTTATCTCATGTCCAGAAAATTCTTTATTCTATATTTCATTTGTGTAGCCAACATTTTAGTCCATTAAGGATTTTACATTTTATTGTGATGTCGTATAGGCATTATTTACAACGTTTGAAGAGGCTTGTACATTTATGTTGGGAAGCTTCAAGTTTTTGTACATATACATACATAATGTAAATACTGTAAGAGAATAATATTATACGAAATACACGACGTAAATATGTCTTTCAAATACAATAATTGTTTGTGCGTATTTAATACTACTCAACTATGAAATTCCTTTCGTGTTAGCTCCAGTAAATTACTATTATTTAGCTTTCATTTGATTATAAAACAAAATGTAATACTTAAACGTTTCAAAATAATGTCGATGAATTTTTGTATTATACTAATATGAATTAACTAGGCCTGTTTTTGAATATGTTACTACTCAATCTACAGAAAAATTATGTTTCTGAAAAACGACATAATACAATAAATTGTAAGGCTTAATATAATATCAAACGATGGTATACCTAACTAAAAGTCCAGCCTAAGCCATTGATATTATTAATCGACCTATCGTTTGTTGATGCAAAGTTTCATGTAAAAGCTTTAAAACTTCTTACAGAAGAAAATTTATTATCATCATAATTTGTTTATTATTAGTTTTAATTAGACCTATTTATTTATTTACTCCTAGAGATATAACTTAATGTTAAGACATGTGTATTGAATGAAGCTTTTACCATTTTCCGTTAGGTATCCACATTGTAAATATGTAAATTCCAAGTAGTTACTTGTCAATACCATGAAACCAAACATTTTTATGAGTAGAGCATGTAAATTTTGTTATTAAAATATATTTGTTTTATTATATCTATACATCGCGTATTATTGTATTGTGTTTTATGGAGATACATATACGTTTTTCATATTGAACCCCGTAAATAAACTGTTTTCATTAACAAACAGTATTTTATTTTATAAATCGCTACAATAATATCATAGGCTGTGTCTACTGTTTATGGTGTCCTGTTTCTTCAGGCGATAAATTCAAGCTCTGTAAGTAATTAGCTGGGTCTTCTTTATCAGTCCAATCGGTAAACAAGGTCAAATATTCTACTTCGGCCTCTGTCAGACTGTTTCGATTTTCATCATATTTTGATTTTGAAAACAATTTTTTCCGCGAACTACGTTGGATAGTAAGATTGTATCCCATCTGATTACTGGCTGGTGCATGGGCACGAAGCAAGTCTCGCTCCAATCGTTCGAAAAGACGCAGTTCTCTAGCCGCTACTTTGGCTCTTCTAAACTTACGTCGTTCTGAGTCTATATACTGCGACAAAGCAGCCTTAATTTTGTCACCAGTCACGGCATCCAATCGCTTTGAATAATCCATATAAACATCTTCTAAAGCTTTGGCTGTACCAAACATGTCCATGTTGATTGGCTTCTCATTATATATTTTCTCGTAACAAAATTCCAAGTGCGTTTGAAACTTTAAAACTTCTGGAGCTCCTACGCTCTCATAAAACAATCCATTCATTATTTTAAAGAATTTTGCCTCTAATTGTGAACTTTGGTCTTCACTGAATTGTAATAATGTTTCAAACTCTTTGATAGTGTTAAGGACACCAGCACTATCTTGTGCAATAATATCTTTAAAAAGTTTTATGCCTTTCTTTAAAAACGTCGCATGTGGAGCAAGTTGAACGACATGAGTAAAATGATGCAAGTGCTGCTGTTCAATGCCGTCGAAGAGTTTCATCAAGTCTTCGGGATGCTTAAAGTACAGCGCTGGCTTTATAAGACCACTGTAGCATTCTCGTTTAAGTTTCTCAAACATAACGTTGAAGGTATCTTCTTCGCTTGAAATTCCAAAATCAAAACCTTTTGCTTCTATTTCAATAGATCGAGCAAAGTTCCGGTTTTTATATCGCCAGCTAGGCGGAGATAAGTAATACAAGAATCTTCCATACTTCTGCTGCAAACCATACCTATAATCTAATCCTACAATCTGAGACATAATTGTAAAAGTTTTTGCTGCCAAACATTGTAATTCAAGCGTTTCCCTATAAACTGCCAATTTCACCTCATCCCATTTACTGAGCGATAACATAGATTTACGGTAATCATCAGAAACAAAATCATCGAAATATTTTACTTGTTCCAGGTATCTTTTAACACTTGCCTCATATATTTCCTGTTCTCTTTTGTAATTAGCTTCCATATTTAACATACAATCATTTCTATAGCCAACTTCTTGTCTCCACCTTATTTGACTATTAAACAAATATTTAAGGGACTTAAATGGAGCGATATAACTTGACAGAACAGAGCCATTCACACACATAAAAAACCCTGGGTCAAAATCAGTTACAGCACGGCAGTCATTCGGAGGATGCTCCGTATGCAGCCGTTTCCGCAAGTCTGCATAAATAGCTTTATAATTTTCACGTAAACCAATTTTTAATCGTTGCTTTAACTTATATTTCTCCTGCTTTTTTGAATATAGTATGTAGGGTAGTAAAACTTCTTCTCTTTTTAAAGCAACTACCGGTAACGGATGTATAGGGGGTAACCTCAATTTCTCTACTTCTTCGTCAAAAACCTTGGATCGTTTGTCCAACCCCTGTTTAATATGCTTCTGTTTTATAAAACCTGCTGAGGTTTGCGCATACGTTCTATGTTTTGGTATATCGATAATAACAGAATGTGTATCTTCATCATGCATTTTCAAATCCAAATACTTATATAAATATAGATAGGTTAAGAAATTTATTGAGATATTAAATAATTATAAATTTTCACTCATCGAAACCAGCTAGATACATCATTTTAAAACGTCTCAGTAGACAGTACACTGCAATCATTGACTGGCAGGTAAATTAATAAAGATGGATAATAATATTAAGCAAAAGATAAAATTATGATAACAGTTTAATTTAAATCTGAACTAATGTGTTATAACAAAAAACTCATTAATTAGTATATAGCACTATTTAGAGACCAATGAATATAATACAAACCCATGTAAATATTTAAAAATCCATTTGGTAAGTTTCTTTTGACAATCGAGGATTCCACTCAAATATGGGTTTTGCAAATTCGTAGTATTCCTTCAAGAAAGGCGCTGGATTCATGCCCTCACACCATTGAGTAAACAGTAACAACCCCTCTTTTTCCTCCGGAGTTAATTTATATTTTTTAGGTTTCGCTCGTTCTCCACTCAACATTTCTGTTTTCTTCTTTTCAGCAAGAATAAGTGCCTTTCGGCTTTTTTTATCCAGAAATTTTCTTATCGGCGGCCGTGTATACTTTGCTGGAGGCAAAAAAGCTTTGTTCATAGCATTTGTCATTTCTCTGAACGCTCTTAATTCTCTTTGTGCTGTATAAGCGTTTTGCATCATTTTTAAATCTTGAGCAAAGAAGTCATTGCGTGCCTGATTAACAATTTTGAAGTCTAAAGCATCCAGTCTTAAATTATAGTCTTCATACATTACTTCAAGAATTTTCAGAGGATCGTGCAAACTGTGATGACCTTCCTCACACTTTCCGAAGACCTGTTCATATACGTATTCGATGCATATTTTCAATTTTAACGTCGTAGGACTCGCAATACTGTCATAAAATGATTCATTTAATATTCGGAAAAACTTATCACGCAAATGTGTTTCATTAAAACTTTCTCTAGATATTTCGTAATTAATTCCATCAATATAATATTGAAAATAATCAAATTCTTGTATCTTCCCCTGTTTTAATTGTTTTATTCGGTCCCGTAAAAGCCTATTTGGACCATCGGTTTTTGCAAGTTCAATCAAATATTCCCGACTTTGTAACTCCATTGAGCGGAATAAATAAATCATTTGCTCAGGTTTATTAAAATAGAGACAAGCAGGAAGTGGGTTTCTTAATTCAATTTTCGCTATCTCGACTGTTTTTTCAATATCCAGAGATTCAACTAAGTCATTGTCCGTTGCAAATTCCCCAGCTTCAAACTGGATTGACATAACTCTACCCCTCAGCGTTTCATCATTTTGTTGCCTCCACGATAAAGGCGCTACAAACATTAAATAGCTTCTATATGTCTTTAAAATGCTTCTTATAGCATCAAGTTTAAACAAAATATTATTTAAAATTGTTAAATTTGACACATGGGCAAGAAATTCTGAATTCTTTGCAACTAAATCATTGTACACTTTTTCAGCTCGAGCTACTTTCAAACAGGCCTTCTTGTAATCTTCTGTAAGAAATGTTTGAAAGTTTCTTATGTGTTGTTTTAATTTATCTACTATGCGTTCATAATGTTCTGATTCCTCAACATCACTTTTCTCTATCTTCAGAATTAAATCTCGGCGGTATCCGATTTGCTGACGATTCATAGCATAGCATCGAATATTATTCAAATAAACTTTTATATCGTCGAAACATCGTAAAGGACGACCCTCGATAACGGTATAAAACTCAGGATGAATCTCAACAACTGCTCTCACGTCATCAGGAGGCTCTTCTATAAACAGTCTTTTAGATATATCTCTCGTAGCAGCAACTCTTAAGTTGTCTTTTAGAAATAGGGGTTGAGCCAGTCTTTCCCGTGTGGTCACTTTCTCCTTTCGATCACTGTACTTTATGTATGATAACAACTTATCTGATCTTGGAATTCGGAAGGGTTTCATCGGTTTCTTAATGGTAGAGTCGTTCTCCACGGCGTGCTTACGGTTCGCAAAATAATGCTGTGTATTGGGTACATAACGTCGTCTAAATATAATATCTAAAGTTTTTAAAGGTACCATAGGCTTTCGTTCTTTCTTCAAGCAACTCATCGTTAGATTAATTAAAAATCCAAATCGATAACAAAAATCCACAATCCAAATTAATTGTAGTAATAAGCAATGATATAAAAACAATACTTAAATAAAATTCAGTATGTACGTCCGTCGAAATCTTTGATGTTACTGTCAAAATTACTTAGTATCATAGACTCATTTAAAATAGTTTACTTATGTGCCTGCAGAATAGCAAAATCTTCTTGTGTATTTCCCACATAATGGTCCGGTCAAGTTAGACATGCAAGGTTACCAAAATTCGCATAGAGCTGAATATTTCTATTATACAAAAGTTAGGAACACAATTAAGTATAATTGAAATGTGAAAAGTCCCTATTTTATTTCATCAGTTATCAGTTTTTATTACGCATCTATTGTATGTATGTATAGTGCATTGGGGCAATTCCGATAGAAATTTCTGCGAGATGACTAGAGGTGAACATTTCATTTGATTATTTGGGAATGCTCTATTTTACGAGTCTTACTGTTTTAGATCTGCATAGATATTGAAAAGCCTTTGAAAAGCATAAATTATATTTTTAAATATATCGTTGGATTTGTTAAAGAAAGTGTTTTAAATAAAGAACCATATTTTTGGATCATAATGGATAATTGCGAACTATCGCGGGGTAATTCCGGAAGAACTCAAAAGTCGCCTTTATTGCATTTCAGCTAGAGTTTACATTTCATTTTCCATCGTAATTGCCCCATAGATTTTGATATTGTAAGTTTTTTAAATAATAACCGTTAATTTGAATTCCTATAACTTTGTATTACGGAATTACCCGTATTATATAAGATGGCGCTTTGCCTAATATTGCCAGCAGGAATATATTGCTGCGTTTGGTAGATTTTTTGCACTTTCGGAATATACTCATTTTCGAAATAGCCCCAATGCACCTATATATATATATATAATTTTTACTCTTTTCTGTTTGTATACATTCATTATACAACATGTCCCAAAATTCAACGATAAGCCGGCACCACAGGTTGGACCTGCTCAAGACTACTCGAGGAAATAAAAAAGAAAAAAAAATGTATATCCATTTTTTTTAAATTACTAAGAAAACATTGAAATCCTTCGAAAATGTACACCTCTTATGACATTTTTAACAACCAAATCCACAGCACGCGACCACCACGTGCTGCCGTCTTCCCTGCGGTCGCTTGGTGGGCGCACAAAAACCCCCACTCTGTACGCCCACGAGCTCTCCTGACCTAGTGCTTTGTTAACGAAAAGGGAAATCATTATAATTTGTGATAATTTCTCTTTAACCACTAAAGATAGAAACTTGTGATTGGAAATACATGCTAACTGGGTGCCCCGGTTTAAGAAAACCAGACTGTCAACGTGCCCCAAAGCTGAGCCATATTGAGCAGAATTGATTTCATAATAAATTAAGTAAGTATGTGGTGAAATTTAAATGAACATGTAAGAAACCCGAAGAGATACAACTATTCATAAATTTTACGCCTGGTGGGTTCATAAGAAGATTTCAAACGCTTCGCAAGTTTGTCGACATCCTTTAAAAGTTTTGCTGCTTCTTTAGCTTGTTTTATTTCTGTATGTCCATGTTCATATGTTTCTTTTTCTATTTGTTTTATCATGTTCAAATCATATGCCGATATATCAACCAACAAATTATCGTATTCTCGCTCTAAAGCTAACGCCATATCTAAAGAACTTAATTTCGTTTCGTTTGGAGCTACCAATTTCTCATAAGCAAACTCTACGTAATTAAAAATCTGTAAAGCTGTTTCAGAAGACACTATGGCTCTAATTTTTTCTTCTAATATCCTGAAGAATATTTCTTTTACTTCAGCTTCGCGATTTTCATTCCATCTAATTGTATCATGGACTTCATTGATCTGAGAAAAGAGAAACCAGAGATCAAACTGTTGTAGTAACTAGTCATTAGTCTAATAATCACTTAAAACATTCTGAAAATAATTTTTGCTCATATTTTGCAGTTCAAAGATACTTGCTTTTTCATTTAGTTTGGAAAATCTTTATGGATGTTCCGTCCATCAAGGAAGCCGGAGAGTATGTTGGACTCGTACTGACTACAACCACACTAGCCTCGCCTTGCCCTGTGGGTAGGGCCATGAAATTCGTAATCACAATCACCCCGATTCACGGACCCCGACACACTGTGGTCCAATGCCATAATATAATGTATGTAAATATCGTACCTTTTCTTGTATGTAATCCAGCTCCTGGCGCATCTTTCTTTTTAAAACTTCCAGAGTACTCAAAAATCTATTTTTCTCCGAACTGAGTTCCGTTGTAACCAATAAATAATTTAAATTCTGTTTTTCTAGTAAACCAAAAATTGACAACAGCTGTTTTGGTGTTTCGAAATAAAGATGTGGAGCTGGCAGCTCTTTCAGTTTCTTCGCTATAATATATTTATCAATTTTCTTGTTAATATCAGAGTCTACTACAAAAACATCGGGGTATTTTATATCCAACTTTATATTCAGACTATCTTGCCATAAAATGGGGGATGCCTTATTTAGAAAATTTTGAAAAGACAGCAGGATCATTAATGTTTCGTCAATATACTGCAATTTAGACTTGAGAGAAGCCATATTATAGTTGGCTTTCTTATGCTGCTCAGTTTGAGTTGCTAGTTCTTTAGCTAAAGCATCTGACCTTTGCATTACAGCAATTGTTTTATTATTATCATCTGCAAGAAACTTATCGAAACTGTTCTGGTACTCTTCAAAATGCTTGAGAGCTGTTTCGTATATATTTCGCTCTGCTTCTACTTCTCTGTCAATCCTTAGAATTTCGTCGATCAAAAAACCCTGAAGAGTTCTTTTTAAAGCCACATTTTTTATATGTTTTTTGTATTCATGTATTGATTTGTTCGTTCGAATAGGTCGTCCTTCTACTGAAGAATAATAGGCAGGATCTATGTCTACAATAGTTTTCACGTCACCTTCTTCTAAATCTTCAATAGGCGGTAGTTTGATTCCAGCAATTGTTTTTCTAGTTTCTCTTTTTGTGTGCTTTTTCTTTTTTAAATTGTCCATATTTTACAACAGGAGATTCTTCGCAAAACGTAATAATCTCAATAAACAAGGTATAGAACCATAAATCAATATTACTATAGCAACACGAAACTAGCAGAGTTTACCACATCAAGCATAGTTGAGTCTTATCATTTATATGATAGTTTATCGAAAATCGTGTTCTGAAACCGTTATTGGTAATTATATGCTCAATATAACTAACACCAAAGTATATCACTTCTTTCTTGTACTCTTAACTATCTACGCCTTACGAGTTTAATTAAAAAATGTTAGGTGTAAGTAGATATAGGTGCGTTGTCATTTCTTTGGTCTTAGGCACAATAATTTATAAACATTGCACAGTGATTGTATAAATTAAACTACTTATTATTTGAATTATGAGATGTAATTGTAAACATAAAACTAGAAAAATGACTAGAAATCAATAAGATAAGTGTTACAGAGTAAATAGTAAACAATGGTAATTCAATCACTAGACGATGCGTCAGTATGTTCTTCTCGCTCATCACGTTCCTCGTCTTCTCCCTCTTTCTTTACCACCTCCCAGGGCATAACAGGCAGCGGTTCCACGAAAGAGTCATCAATCTTCAACTTGTATAAGAAACGAGGCGTAAAGTGAGTAGGTAAGGGCCAAACCTCCTCTGCGTAAAGATAAAGAACAAAATAAATACTAGAGGAAAAATAATAAATATAGTGTGAACCACTGACACTCAAGAAGAGAAAGAACTAAGAATGAAACTTATATACTTATACCTACTCTCACTCTCAATCTCACACTACACAACATTCAAAAAAACTCACCAAAGAAAAATCGATAATCATCGACACATCTGTGTACACTCATAGTCTCACGAAGATCAAGAATATGAGGAGATTGTAGCAAGAAGTCTAGCAGGGCTACCTCGGGTAGCGCCTCCATCTTGGGATCTATGACTCTTAGTCCCTCGAATGACAACTGCAAATATATTAGGAGATATTTTTTATTGTGATAAAACTACAAACAAGCTTACAGGCCACTTGACAGCAAGCGGCAACCGCAGCCTATAGGCGCTAGCAAGACCAGTGGTATCACTAGCGCCTTGGCATCTTGAGACCTCATTTGTTAAAAGTCTCACATGTCCAATAATTTCACTGGCTACATTATCCTTCAAACCGGAGGAGCGGCAGAATATCTAGCAATGCGGTGTTACCACCCCAGACGAACTGTACAGCATGAGCAGAACCAATTAATGGGTGAACAATGCAAAAACGTTAAAAAGAGAAGTTTTACTTATTTTATTTTAATTAAAACCGTATTAAGTAAGCAGACTAAGTAGTAGAGAAGTCTGCATTATTTCACCTATTATAATGAAGCAAAAAAATGCAGTAAGTAACACAAATTGTTCACTATATCTCACGTTAAAAGTCCTACCTCCTCGACCAGACTTTCCTGGTCTTACGTGGGTCCTGCTGAGTCCTGCTGAGGCTGAGTGCTCCTAATTTCTATTTACTCGGAAGTTCGAAGATATTAACCAACGGCTTGACCGGATTAAAACTGCTTCCATACTTTCTCTATCTAATTAAATCTGCCAATTCAAATCCAACACATCCGTAATGAATGAGAGGCTTAGACCTGAAACTTGATGTCAGATACCTACATTATCATCAGCTTTCGCAAATGCACAAATCCTGGTTATTTTATTTAGAAAGATACGCAGTTGCTCCAAATGTTCTTGCAAAGGCCCATAGACGTCTAACTTGCCTATGAGCGACGGCGGTCTGGCGGTTACTGCACGCCAATTTTTAAATTGTAACTGGAAAAGATATAAAAGCTTAACATAAATTTAACTATGCTGCTAAATGTAAGGCCATGCAGGAACTCAGGTAATACCAACTGCAAAACAACAACATCAATAATTTTAAACGAATCATTTGCAGTATTTACCGTACGTATAGAATGATAAGTCATCACTGTTTTCAAGCGCCTAAACATTTTCCTCTCAGGTTCTGGCGTAGTTTCCTCAGAAAGAAGGACGGTTAAACCTTCGGTGCCACCCTCCGTACTTGCTTCTTGATCTAGTTTTTCCATTTTAGCTATCCAGTTAGCTTCACGTCTAAATAAAAACCTAAGATGTCTGTGGACAGTGTCCTCAGAGCCCTAAAAATTAAAAGGTACTTAATAGAATCTTTTGGACATTATACAATTTATTAACTACCTACCTAGGTACCGTAAAGTGTCATAAATAGGTCTTCTGAACCGTGGACGAAAACAAATAGGTAAGTACTAGTGATAAAAACTTATTCTTCTCTTTTTCAGAGAAGATTATAGGTAAAATATGATATCTATATTATGTATGTGTTCTTGTTCCTGTCAATTAGCCTAAGTTGACCGATACTAACCTCAAGGATATGAACAAAGTAGCTGTCATATACAAGGAGTAGACCGTACACATTAATCTCACAATAACTTGAATTGGTGTAATTGATGGTCTTTTCGAAGTGATGTATTATTTCTTCTTTAGGTAAAGTGTGCTCGCCAATGTATATCATACGGATGGCATAGGTTTTCTGAAAACATTACATCATCAAAAGAATGTATTCATTCATACCTACATTAGGATTTCCCTACGCGCCAAATAACTACCTGTGACCTACATTTAATAGCAGGACTGCATGAGGCACAGCTGTACCTGACAAAAGAAACGTTACAAAAAATTGTTGGCGACGGAGAGCGGGGGCGCTGCACTCAGACGACAGTTAATTAGCACATATTATTAAATACATACCAACCTAATACTTAGATATTACCCGCAGAGCAATAAATTAAAATACTATATAGGTACAGAGGCCAGCACATCAAGCTACCACAATCTGTCATATTTCTTTGTTTGATTTTCAACTTTAATGTAAAGCAATAAGGTTTATATTCAATTAGGAAAATGTGACAGTTTTGGATAGCTTGACCTGCTGGCGTCTGTACTTAACCTATTGTACATCTTCACGCCATAATAAGTGAATAAATAACTAACCAAGCCGAGTTTTTGAAAATTCTCCTCTACAACATGTAGCACTGATTTTGTATCGAGCTCAGGTAAAGCCATCATCTTTGTAGCGGCAATTGTAATAAAATAACATAATATTTTATTATTACACAAATTTCTTTGTGTTCTTCAGTATTCCCCCTATCTAACCAAGCAAGACGCTGTTTAATGTCAACCTGTATCTATGGAAACCATGGGGAAAGTAACTCGGTAGATACTACACAAAGTCTTTAACCAAGAAGCTTTTATGCCTAAATAAAGGCAACTCCAGTATTATATATTAGTTTATGGGCAACTCGTTCTAGTGGCGTAATAGAGGCTCGAAACGGAACATACTGGTACCTTAAATGTAGGGCTTTTTCAAAGTAGAATTTATGTGGGTGTACCTAATCGGTGATAGGGTATTAAGTAAAATAAACCATAATAAATAGCCAGAAGTTTTTAATTCACTGGCCACCCGTTATATGTATATAGCACCAATTGAAAATAGTTCAAATGCAATATAGACTACATAGTACGTACCTACCCAGTGCCGGCTGCCTGTCCTGTATTGGCCTATAACCTTTATACTTATAATGAGCTTTCTCATTGGTTTAGTAGTAGCATCTGATCGAGCATTGTTATTGAATTTTTCAATAAAATTCTTCAGTTTTAGTAGCAGTTTGGATTTGTAGATGTAGATACATCGACACACGTCCGTCTGCCTAATGCTTCAAGGATATCGACAGGCATGCTGGTATGAATATAAAGATACTAGGTGATACAGGCCATTACTCTCTGTCCTTTGGTTACAGACCTGCTAAGTTTATAGAAGTCTTCTTCTCAGATGTGCAGGTTTCCTAACGATATTTTCCTTTGCGGTTAAAGTACGGAGCGAGTGCCCTGCATTTGAACTTGGACCAGAGTACACGGCAGGTCCACTCCAATTACTAGGCCATCACTATTTCTAGAAGTAGGTAATTTTATTTATGTTTCAATTATAGTATAGATTTTTCTATGTAAGCCACTCAATGCTATTCATATTTTTTTAAATGGATGTATAGACGATATTCGAATAGGATGTGAGATTGGGTTTTTTTTTGTAAACTAATAATCTGGGCGTCTTTCCAAGCATTTGGAAAAACACCGCTGGGTATCGAACGGTCCAGGATGTGACAAATAAGAGAAAGGATTTCATCCAAGATAGAAAGGATCATATTTTGGATGACCGAGTCACTTCCACTGCGTTAGAAGTTATAGATAAAATACAAAAATAAATCGGAAGAGTAGAAAGATTATAGTGTTTTAAATTTAATTGTCCTGTCGAAGTAGGACGAGGAGATATGTTGATTTAATAAATCAATATCTTATTTGTTGGGGATAACATCTTGACGCGATTTTCATAATAAAAGCCAGAAATCGCATTAACATAATGTATTACTACATGCTATACCAAAGAACTTTAACATCATATAGAATAATAAACTACATTATAGTTACTAATAATCTTCATATCGATTACTCTTGATACTTCTAAATCGATTGAATCGTTTGTTTGAGTTGTACTGGTAATTGTTTTGTTGCGGCCTCGATTTCCATTTTGATTGCCTTTCTTTTTCTTTCGTCAAGGTGTGGGAACGAGACAGGTCTTCCAACTCAGACGGAATTTCCTAAAATTTTAATGTAAGCTTTAAATTTATACAAAAAAAAACAGTGTACCAAGATGCATAAAATTCAGTATGTTATCCTATATTAAAATTATTTCATATAGGATAACATACTGAATTTTATGCATGTATTAACATTAAATAATATTATACTCTCAGTTCCTATATTCTGTATGAATGTATAATGCCCATTTACAAATATGTTATAATGGTAATGATGTTATGGTCTCTAATACACACTGTAGATACAGTTGAGCTAACAGATGATGATTCCATAAGGTTTTAGGTAGTTCAAGATGGAAAATCATGCATTTTTTTATGCTAGAAGGCGCCGGCATTTCCTAACTGACGACCTCTGAGAAGAAACACCGAAACAAACTCAGAGAATCATGGTCTCTTTTAAAGTCCAGACATAATAATATCAAATATGTGAGTTTCACAATGTAGGGTTTCCTGATTTACCTACCTGATTAGCTTCTTTGAGGACGTCTATTAGACTTGGTGCTAGTCTTGCATCCTCTTCAGTTAGTATAGTGTGGGAGACACCTTTGTTTGTTTGACGACCAGTGCGACCTATTCTGTGAATGTAGTCTTCTGTAGTATTCGGGAAATCGTAGTTGATCACATGTGTCACTCCATCCACATCTTGAATAAAGAAATAAACACATTATTAAGATTAGAGATTGAGACTGCCTCATTACTCTAGTGGTCCTAAGCGCGACTGCTACGCTAGAGGTCCTGGGTTAAATCCCCAGGTTGAGCAAAGTGTTATTGGGTTTTTCTAAAAATTCTCAGTAGCAGCTCAGAGTCTGGATTTGTGCCCGGTTAATAGCAGGGGGCGGCTCGCCCCCTATTACATGGAACCTAAACATACCAGCGAAATGTCGGTGTACATTAGTACACCTCTGCCTAACCCTTCTGCTTTCCCTTACCAAACAGGATGTTGGTATGTTTATTAAGATTATATAAATAATGTAATAAGATGTCTCAAATTACTGCAGTAGCAACCACGAGTTTAGTGGATGGTAGTCTCTAGAGCAGCTGTCAAATATTTCAGTGACCACTAGAGGCCCTTACTGGTTTTCCATACAAAATATTTGCCAGATACACTAGCCTTTTGCTACCCTAGGCTACAGGTGCATGATAATAACGGATTTTCCATGTTTGTGATTGTACGGTGAACCTTACAACATTTTACCTTTAATCAGCATATTACGCAGCGCACTTAAATCAACGCGTTCTAACAAAAAAGTCAGTACGTCATAAGACCGCATCGTCGCGCTTGCTCCCTCGCTCTTTTATAGAACAGTCGTTGTATTAGTGAAAATATACGGTTTTAACAGTTATTAACGAGTTATCATTTATCATCAATCAAAGACATCTTTCTACATGGTCCTTCGAGCAACCGTGCGGGACCTCGCGAATTTTTGAAAGTCCTCCGTCCGGAAGGAAGACTAGTGTCAGATCAGACCAAAAAATAGTGAGGAACTCGTTCAGTGAACTAACAGCACAGTGAGTACAGTTCTCATCGAAGTATACTACAGCAAGACGTCAGCAGCAGGACGTCGTCACCAGCAAGAAGACAGGATCATCAGCAGATCTGTCACAGCACGTAACGTTATCCAGCAAACAATCGTCTGCCACAGAGAACTCAAGTAAGATCTTTCCTTTTTTACATATATAACATAAGCAATATCAACCAGCAAAATGGAAAATCTTTATGAATCACAACTTGAAATTAGCAATGCGATGAATAAATTAAAAATTAACTTAAAAAAGGACGGAGCCGATAGGAAATCCGAAGACTATTTCAAACGTCGGTTGGAATTACTTGAGAGTTATTGGTTAGATTATCAGAACAATCATATGCGTTTCTGTGCGTATGGAGTTAAAGAGCATAAATATTTTAAAAATTCAGAGCACGAGGTAGTGAGTGCGCTTTATACCAGCATTAAAGCGTTAATTAGTGAGCAAAGGTTAGCATTAGCAGCTAAGGATACTCCTCCGACTCCAATAAGGCGTACTCAAGAAAGGTTGGAGGAACAACAAGAGCCAATCGAACCGGGTCCAAGCACTAAACTAGTGGTGGAGTCACGGGGTTCTACAAGCAAATTGGACGATATGATTCGCAAACAAGCAGCAAACATCAAAGCGTTTAAAAGAGCCGTGAACAATGTAGATTTGGATTCCGTTAGTGAAAAGTGGGAGTTGGAAGACGCCCTGAAGACAATACAGTCGAAGTGGAATCAGGTCGACACACTCCACTGGGAAATCGATGGGGAAATGTGTGAAGTAGATGAGGAATATGATCTCGTCTATAACATGAATGAGAAAACATATATAAATCTCAAAAAATCTATAAACAAAAAACTGTCGTCGGTGGCCCATAGAGAGCTCAGCACACCACAGATGGACATTCCTGTATTCACAGGCAAATATCATCAGTGGTACTCATTCAAGGATTTGTTTAACGAGACCATACACAACAATCTTTCCTTATCAAATGCACAAAAGATGCAATTTCTTAAAGGAAAGTTGCGAGGTGAAGCAGAAAAAATTATACAGCATCTTCCGATAAGTACGAGCAACTATAACACTTGTTGGGAACTTCTGAATCACCGCTACAACAATAAGAAACTGATTTTTACGTCCATCATCAATACTTTATTAGGCCTACCTAGCATGCAGCAGCAATCCTTGGTTCAAATTAAAAAATTACACGATGTAACTCTGGAAAGCCTACACGCAATTAAAAACTTGGGTGTAGACATCAGTACATGGGATCCAATTCTTGTGCACTTACTGTCACAAAAGTTGGATAGTGAAACATTCGCAGACTACATCGATTCCTTAAAGAATGCACGGGAGCTACCGGTGCTGCAAGAGTTTCTTGACTATTTAGAAAGCAAGTTTACAAGTCTCGAAACATCGCGTAGGAAACAGGAGCATTCTACGCTAAAATCGAACCATGATACAAAAAATCCTGGTACTAAAAATCATAGCATTTACAATAATCAGCATAGCAACAATAACTCAAAATCATTCTCCAAAGCATTACACGTGACCTCAGCATTTAAATGCCTTTATTGCGGTCAACAGCACGGCCTATATAATTGCAAAAAGTTTTTAGAATTAAATAATGAAAACAAGCTAAAAGCAGTTGCGAAATTAAAAGTATGCATGAATTGCTTATTCGATCATAATGGTCAGCAGTGCATTTCTACCAAACGATGTCGCAAATGCGATGGAACGCATAATACTATTATGCATGACGCATGCACGAAAACGAGGTCGACACCCGCAAACAACGCAATTACAGCCAACTTACAATGTAATGAAAATACTAGCATGTCTATTACATCCCATGTTGCATCCAGTGAATCAAAAACGAATGAAGTGATGCTGGCTACAGCACTGATTAAAGTCATGGCTGTCGATGGATCCCATCAAACTTTAAGAGCCTTGATAGATCCAGGTTCGCAGGTATCCCTTATCAAGGAGAGTGCAGTAAAAAAATTAGGCTTGCAAAAATCTCGATGCAATGGTGTCATAATGGGTATCGGGGAACAACAAAACAATTGCAAAGGAAAACTAACCATTCACTGTATATCAAATCATAACAATTTTTCTTTTAGTACGGATGCACTCATTATGAATAGCTTACTGGGAGTATTGCCTAGCAAATCGTTTGATCAGCCAAATTGGTCTCATATTGAAAACTTAAAGTTAGCAGATCCCGAATTTTACTCAAGTCGTCCCGTAGATTTATTATTGAACGCTAATGTCCACGGTATCATATTACTATCAGGAATAATCAGAGGAGAGAATCCTTCGCAGCCAGTGGTACAGCAAACCCAGCTGGGATGGATTATTTACGGAGGTGGAGAAATGACGTCATATCAATGTAACGTTGTGTTAAATAATATTCAAGACATTCAGCGATTTTGGGACATCGAAGATATTAGCGAGGAGTCAACGCTATCATCAGAAGATCAGGAATGCGTTGATTATTATTTGTCAACCACAAAGCGGCGATCTGATGGGCGCTATGAAGTCAAGCTACCTCTCAAATCAGATATCTATGAGAAGTTGGGGTCGTCCAAGGAAATGGCAATGGCACAGTTTCAAAGCTTAGAGCGCAAATTCAAAAAACAACCTAACTTAGCAGAGCAATATAAAGCATTCATACATGAATACCTAGCTTTAGGTCATATGGTACCCAGTCAATGCAATAACAATCAAACGATATCATGTTACCTGCCACACCACGCAGTACAAAGATCTGAATCAGCGACAACGAAGCTTCGTGTCGTATTCAATGCGTCTGCCAGAACGTCTAGTGGATACAGTGTCAATGACTTTATGTTCAAAGGACCTAATTTGCAGCAGGATCTGCAAGGACTAATTATCAAATGGCGTCAATATCGGTATGCATACACAGCCGATATTGAGAAAATGTATAGGCAAATTATGGTCAGCACAACAGATCAGCAATATCAACAAATTGTATGGAGAGATTCGCCATATCAACCAATAAGATCATACCTACTAGCGACAGTAACTTATGGGACCAAATCAGCACCCTTTTTAGCACTGATGACCTTGCGACAATTGGCGAAGGATGAGCAACACAAATATCCAGAAGCCTCCAAGGTCTTAACAGAATCTTTTTATGTCGATGACTTGATCCATGGTTCTCACTCTATAGAACATGGAAAAGAACTTATATCAGACTTAAACAAGTTGTTAAAGTCAGGAGGGTTCAAATTACGCAAATGGTCGGCAAATCATTCAGAACTCCTGACAAACATTAATCATATCGATAGCGACGGAGAAATTATATTTAATTTTAAAGCTGAAAACACATCAAAAACATTAGGATTACGTTGGAATTCGGTGGATGATCAATTTACGTTTAAATATAATTTAGATAAACAAGTCACAAAATTTACGAAGCGAACACTTTTATCTGAAATATCCAAACTATTCGACCCTCTAGGTTGGATCTCGCCTGTATCGACTAAGCTCAAACTTCTATTCCAAAAACTTTGGATAGATAATATGTCCTGGGATGAAGAAGTTCCAGAAAACATCAGCAGGGAATGGGAGTTACTGCGAACAGATATAGAGAACATTAACGAGGTTCAAATACCGCGATGGATCGGTTATCAACCTCAAAACGTCATCGAACTGCACGGATACTGCGACGCATCCACAAAAGCTTACGCCGCAGTTATATACGCGCGTATTAAACAAAACAACGAGTCTTCGATAGTTTTAGTGGTTGCCAAATCTCGATTAGCACCGATTTCAAAAAACATATCATTACCTAAATTAGAGTTATCTGGAGCACATTTACTAGGAAGACTGATGAAAAAAGTTACTAGCTGTCTAGAAGCACAGAAAGTACGCGTGTTTGGATGGACAGACTCGATGGTCGTTCTGGGTTGGTTGCAAGGTGATCCAGGACGTTGGAAACCGTTTGTAGCAAACCGAACGAAAAGCATTTCTGAGGTAATCAAACCAGATTGTTGGCGCTACGTCAAGTCAGAAGAAAACCCAGCGGACGCAGCAAGTAGAGGTATTTCGGCCTCTCAATTAAAAAATCACAATTTATGGTGGCAAGGACCTCACTCATTAAAATCATTCGATAGCAATTTGGCGTCATCAAAGCAAAAGAAGTTTGCAACAGATCAGGAATTAAAAGTGAAATATGTTCAAGGTCAACAGTCAAATGCCACCACTCAAAGTAACATTTCGGAAAGTATTATTATGAAGATACTAAACAAACACAATTCATATTCAAAAATAATCAAAATTACGGCATGGATACTTCGAGCTACAAAAACAATGCAATTGACGAATGGCGCAACGGCAGATACACACAAGTCATTGCCCTCATACCTTACATTACGTGAATTGCAAAATGCCAAATCATTAATTATAAAATATGTGCAAAGAACATTATTCGAGCAAGATATTCAACATTTAAAACAACATGGTAAATTAAACAACAGGAGTAATCTACTCAAATTAAATCCATTTATTGATCGAGAAGGAATCCTACGAGTAGGTGGAAGGTTAAGCAACGCCGAGATAAGCATGGAAATGAAACATCCAGTGATAATTCCGCATAGTAGTCGATTAACTACATTGCTTATCAATCAGGCACATCTACTTACCTACCACGGTGGACCTCGATTAACCCTAGCAAATCTTAGGCAGAAATATTGGATATTAGGAGGAAATCAGGCAGTAAAAAAGGAAATTAAAACCTGTGTTATCTGTAGAAAACATACACCTAAGATTCAACCTCAGTTGATGGGGGATTTGCCAGAAGCTAGGACCAATCCTGCCCACCCTTTCTATCACACTGGCGTGGATTACACCGGCTATGTCGACGTAAAAAGCAGCAAAGGCCGCGGAATAAGATCATCAAAGGGCTATATAGCAATATTTGTGTGTATGGTGACGAAAGCTGTACATCTAGAGCTGGTGGCAGATTTAAGCAGTTCAGCATTTCTAGCTGCGCTACGTCGCATGGCAGCCAGAAGAGGGGCTCCGCGTCACATATACAGTGACAACGGAACCAACTTTGTTGGGGCTAACCGAATCCTTCAAGAAAAATTTCATGACCTAAAAAACATTTTTGATAACAGTTTCTTTGCCGAAATAACAGATTTAAACATAGAATGGCATTTTAACGCCCCATCTTGGCCAAGTGCTGGAGGATTGTGGGAAAGAGCAGTTAGAAGCCTTAAATATCACCTCAAGAGAGTAGTGGGTGAACAAAAGCTAACTTTTGAGGAATACTCAACTGTCTTAGCACAACTGGAATCATGTTTGAACTCTAGACCCCTGTGTGCCTTATCAGAAGAAATAGATGACTTGGAAGTACTTACCCCAGCTCATTTTCTGAATGGAAGGTCTGGAACAACAATTATTGAAACCGAAGAAGATGCACGCACCAGATGGACGCTATCAGCAAAAATTTCACATGACATATGGAAGAAATGGAAATCGGAATATTTAACACAGATGTCAGTACGAGATAAATGGACTAAATCTTCTGAAAATATAAAGCTCGGACAGTTGGTAACAATACAGGACGACAATCTGCCGCCAGGAAAATGGATGATGGGTAGAGTGGTAGAACTTCATCCTGGGCAGGACGGACTTGTCCGGGTCGTATCATTAAAAACCAAAAATGGAATAATAAAGAGACCTATAGTTAAGTTATCTATGTTACCGATACCACCCAGCAGCGAGGAAAGCATGCAAGAGAAGCAAGAAACAACTAGAATGGAAGAAAATACATTAAAACTCAGTAAACCAAGAACAATGTTCGCGTCGATGGCGATTGCGTTGATCTTTTTCATGTCATTGTTAACCACATCTCAAGCAGCATTTAGCATATCAGCATTACCTAGCAATATGTCTTTGTATTTTGACTCTATTCATAGTATGCAAGTTGTAAGAGACAAATGGACTCTCATAGTTTATTACAATATGTCTCCGTACTGGGATGGTATGACAACAACAACTAAATTTTTAAATTATTTAGATAAAACGTGTAGCACTCTGCCAGACACAAGTCGTTGTAGTATGATATTAGTTCAATTACATCACGAATACTCAGAATTACAACACTACAACCGGCTACTCCTTAGCCAGCAATTTGACGCGCACACCAGACAGCGTCGCGGTCTTATCAACGGAATAGGTTACGTTGCAAATTCCCTTTTCGGAGTATTGGATCAAAGTTTCGCGGAACAATATAAAAAGGACATTCAACTTATAAAACAAAACGAGCACCACATTAACAACCTACTGAAAAATCAAACATCTGTTGTTGAGGCTGAATATAATGTGCTAAAACGAACTGAACAAAATATACAAATTCAACATAAAACAATTAATAAACACTTAAACGAGTTGGATCGAGTATCTAACACCATTAAAAAAACAGTGGAAAACTTAAGCGAAATTCAAGATTTCACTTTATCAGCATTAACAGCAGTCAATCTACTTCAAAACCTCAAAAGAATCCAGGAGACTTTACTAGACACCATTACCGATATTTACCATGGCAAATTTAACTCTCATTTGTTAACACCAGATCAGCTTAAGAATGAATTACAGTTTATCTCAGGACAACTGACCAAGGATGTGACCTTGCCGGTGGACAACATACGAACGGATCTCAAGTCAATATATAGCATGCTGAGAGTTAAAGCGAGAGTAATGACAGACTATGTCATATTCGAGATCATATTCCCACTGTCTAGTAGAGACAGCTACAAGATTTACAAAATCTTGTCCGTTCCTCACCAAATTGGAGTTGACATGCTTAATGTAATTCCCATTGCTGAGTACATAGCTATCAATGTTAGAAAAGACGCTTACCTAACAATGTCATCTATGGAGCTTCAGCAATGTTTACAAAATGAAAATATCTATTTATGTACAATAGATAAGCCAGTCCACTATCTCCCCATTGATGAAAAATTCTGCAAGAATAACAGTACCACCAATCAATGCATCATCAGCAAGTCTCAATGCAAGGACATGTGGATCGAGTTAAACGATCCATCCAAATACCTATACTTTTGTTGTAGCACTTACTCGTTACGGATTATTTGTCAAGAACAAATAACTTATCAGCAAGTGGCTGGTGCCGGTATAATTAACTTGCAGCCTAAATGCATTATCAAAGGCAAAGACTTTGCTCTATACTCACGCTCTCACTCACAAAACACCATAAAATCTGACCCTTATCTAGAAACCCCGCAGATTACTGAGCTCAATCATGTCATTAACATATCACTATCACACTATACGGAAGCTGTCAATCCGTTTAATAATACCATGGAGGACTTAAGAAAACAAATAAAACAGCTAAAAGCAGATATGGCTAACACGTCGGACGATGACGACTTGAATTTATCAAGTCATGATATTCATCAGTACGCCATTTGCTATGGATTGTTGGGCGCAGCCATAATAGCAGCAGCGGTGTTCCTGTGGAGAAGAAAAGTTTCCACCAGAGGTTCCACTCAGATGACAGTGCCATCAGTGAAGTTTTCGCACACTCAAGAATCGGTCGAACGTCAGCTAAGTGACTCATCTCCAAGTGAAGTGAACATAGTGAAATTTACGCGAAAACAGACTATGGCTGATCGTCAGCCTAGTGACGTCAATAGGGTTGCTAGTACTTATAGTTTAAATAGTTTACAAAACAAAGCCACTTCTCCTATGCCGCAAAAACGTAGTATTTTTGGGGAGAATAGCTAATTTTTACATTGTTTTTATTATTATTTTATTTTAACATGTAATTTTTTGCCGGGGAGCATGTACGGTGAACCTTACAACATTTTACCTTTAATCAGCATATTACGCAGCGCACTTAAATCAACGCGTTCTAACAAAAAAGTCAGTACGTCATAAGACCGCATCGTCGCGCTTGCTCCCTCGCTCTTTTATAGAACAGTCGTTGTATTAGTGAAAATATACGGTTTTAACAGTTATTAACGAGTTATCATTTATCATCAATCAAAGACATCTTTCTACAGTGATTGTTTTAAAACTCACCAAGACCACGGGCAGCAACATCAGTAGCTACCAAAATTTTATTCTGGCCAAATTTAAAATTATTGATAATTCTGTCTCTCTGGGCTTGTGTTTTATCACCATGAATACCATCTGCTGGCCAGCCATTCCTTCTAAGAGTTAGTGCCAGAGTATCAACAAACCTCTTTGTATTTGTAAATATTAAAATTTTACCAAATCCTTCACCAGTTATCCCATGAATAATAGATTTGAATCTGGAAAGTAAATATAAATAATTAAATATTTTTCTTTAAGTAACTAAAGAAGTACACAAAACATTAATATTAATAATATCTTACAAATTCATTTTGTCTTCTTGGTTGCAAACATGGACATGTTGTTTTATGTTATGGTTTGCTGATAATTCTGTTGATCCAACATTTACTTGCACAAATTTTCCCAGATAATCCTTAGCTAAATGCTTGACTTCCTTGGGCCAGGTGGCAGAGAACATCAAAATTTGCCTCTCAAGAGGAACACCCTCCAGGGCTTGACGAATTTGTGGCTCAAAACCCATATCCAACATTCTGTCTGCTTCATCCAATACAACGTAAGTAGATTGGTTTAGTGACACAGTTTGGCTGACAATAAAGTCATTCAATCTACCTGGAGTGGCAATAAGTATATCGACTCCTCCTCTAAGCTTCTCTGCTTGTACTGCTCTACTTACCCCTCCATATATACAGACACAGCGGATATTGAGAAGTCTTTCAAAATCCTTTGCCACTTCCTCTATCTGGCGAGCTAATTCTCTAGTTGGTGCAAGGACTAGTACTCTTGGACCGAGACCTCTTTTTGCCTTGTTCTCTTTGATATGAACCACTGCTGGTAATAGATATGCCAATGTTTTGCCCGTACCAGTTTGAGCAATTCCCACAAAATTATGTCCACTTAAAGCAATGGGCCATGCTTGTGACTGTATAACTGTAGGTTTAGAAAAACCTTGATCTTTCAAAAATGATTTTATATATTCAGGGAATCCACAGTTTTGTATCTCTATGTAAGGGTTTGGTATATCTGTTCCAATTACAGTAATATTATGTTCATTGCGATAGTCATCTATATTATTCTGCTCTGCAGTTTTGGTTGAGTAAAACTGTTGTGTGTATTGTGTTTGTAACTTAAATTTCCTAACAATATGCTCATTGTTGACAGTTGAATAAGGAATACAGACACTTTTAAGTAAATTATATGAGGTAACCTCTGCAATATATTGCTTGGAGCTCTCTGATAATCTGAAAGATGTTTAAAATAGAAATAAATTTGGAGATTACGATTGAAAATGATGTATCGCTATAATCGCATCAACATAACTATGATATAACAACGATGTAGTATGGTACTGGTATGGTAGTTTCCACTTACATTTTACGTGAACCCTTCGATCTTAACAGTCTCATCAGTATATTCAAAGCCATATTTATGTCTGTCGTCCACTTTTGATGTATTTCTTCTTCAGCTGTGAGTGAGTATTGTCAGTTTTTGTAATGACACCGAAAAACCAACTAAGTAAAACACTTTAAGGTTAGATTATAATAGAATTAATCAAAATACTATGAAACCGGTTAGTATTGCTTCGGTAAAAATTTCAATACTTCAGTAATACGAGTTCTTTAAACATCTGTTGGACAGTATTACTTTTTATTTTAACCACATGTGAAACCAATTTATCCAATTCACATTGTTCAATAATCGTCGGTCAGGGACACTAGCTGTCAACTGTGGTCTGTCTGTGTGTGACACTGACAAGTACGACTAGTATATAAATAATAGTAGTTTAAGAGTACGACAACTGACTAATTTATGGTATTGCTATCTCCATAAAATGAATTAAAATCTCACACAAACCCAATCAACTGCAAATAATTCAAAATTCAACCAAAATCTGTTGTTTACTTGGCGGTTCACAGTTTGGTTTGAGAGATTTGTCAGTAATCAATGTTAAAATATTGAAGAAATGGTGCAAACTTTTGTAGTGCGTGGTTGTGGTAGTACGTGGTGTCTAGGAGTGATAAAAGATTTCACGCGTAAGTGTATAAATCGTGATTTCTGACACTGATTAATATTGTAAACATATTTCTTTGTATTTTCAATTAATTACTTCATAGAACGATCGACCAATGATTTTAACATATTAGTTAATGATAAGTACGTAAAGACCTAATAGTTTTACACTGAATTTCATAGACTTAATGAAATTTTATTTATTAACTAGCTGACCCCGCAAACGTTGTTTTGCCATAAAAAAAATCTCCAGGGCCACCCTTATCACTTAAGGGTATGGAAAATAGATAGTAGCCGATTCTCAGACCTACTGAATACGCATATAAAATTTGGTAAAATTCGGTAAAGCCATTTCGGAGGAGTACGGTAACTAACATTTTGACAATTTGACATGGAAATTTTATATATTAGACTTAGAAGTCATACTGAAGTAGTGTGACCATATTGAGGATATACAACATCATTATTAGTATAGGCGAAACCTGAAACACGTGTCTAGTATTTTTATGTAAAGAATCTATGTACAGTATTTCTAAACGGTATCATGACAAAGTCACAAAGTTATAAGCATGTTATGTTACGTCGTTGTCCATGCAAAAACATGCGCACCGCGCGGCACGAGGCGCCCACGCGCCGCCGCCCGCGCCCCGCGTCGTCTTGTGCGAAATTGAAAGAAATAATTTGGCAGTAGTACCTAACCATACGGCGATTTTATTGCAATTAACTGGTGATAACATTTTTCATCATACTTTCAGGCTTTGGACTACCGCAATGGTTGTGTAGGTAGATATTATTATGTACTTTATTCGTAAATGCGGCCGTAAGTAATAAAATTTAGTCAATGCGATTAGTGCACCTTATGCCAACCACTTAAAGTTCAAAGTGGATGAAAAGTGTTAAACATCGCATTACTTAACCATAGCAGGTTGTAGGTGTAAATAACAACTTTCTACATTTAACCGTTTTGGCTAGGCATGGCATGTTTAATAATTTAAATCATCACTTTTTACAATGATTGACTTTAAAGTTATTTTAGCGAAGCAAAAATCCGACCGCGGGCAGGATTTGAACCGACGTCTTCTGTTTAGGTACACCAGACGCTATGACCACTAAGCCACCGCGGACGTAAATTTTGTTGTTGTTGAAATAACTTTAAAATCTATCCTAATTGACTTGATTGTAAATAGTGTTCAACAATGTTTACAATATCTTAGGTACTTATCAATGTTTGTGTATGAGAAATACATTGTTACACGACACTTTTTACTCACGTTTTGTACACACGACACTTTTTACTCACTTTTTGTACACACGACACTTTTTACTCATGTTTTGTACACAGTTACACACGATAAACCGAAACACAACTACTCGGACGGGCGCTCGCGACATGTAGGTACCTAACTGAACAGGAGCACGATACATGCACAGTGACCTGTAGCATCCGGGCGACTGAAGGGATGTGGATTAGCCCCTGCCCCGCGTGCGCCCGCGCCCGCCCAGTCCTGCTTCGACCGTGGCATGTGTCACGTGCCATGCCGCGTGACCTGTGTTGCGCGCATATGATTGCGGATAGGTACTTAGTGTCGCTCGGTGTCCTACTCGTAACATTTTTTAAATATTTTTGGGACAAAATATAACATGATTTAAAAATTATTGGAATCGATTCAGTTACTGATTCTGAACAAACTATATTCAGGTTTCGCATATACTAATAATGACCTTGTATATGGGACTTTCCGTGGGACCTTAAAATTAAATAATTATACATGTTTCTTAGTAATTTTATTATACACCTATTCGCTTTTTTTTCTTATGTTTTAGTTTTTGTTTATCATTATTTATAACATTAATGTATAATAATTTAAATATTTTTTTAGATTTCCTAAAAATACTATTTGTAGGAAATTGTGGTTATCCGTTGTACCACTGAAAATGAAGTTTTATGAAAGTGCTAAGATATGCAATTTGCAAGCATTTTCAAGAATCAGATTATGATTCAACAAGGCGCCTAAAACAAATAGCAATTCCTACTTTATCAATAAATGAAGTAGTATCATTTTGCAAGGTTAAAATTTAATTATCTATATTACATATTATTATATTTTTAGCAACATCTTCAAATAGGTGCTCGGGCTGTACCAAGTACTAGTTCTGGCACTTATGAAAGTTATTCTTCACTTAAGGAAATGGGAGTGAAACATGTTGGCTACAATGTTGAGGACCAAACTAATAAAAAACAATGTTGAAAAATTCTTGAAAATATAAGCTAACTTTCACACTGTAATATACAGCTTATTTCATAATACAGATTTTTCATCAATCTTAGGCTAAGGCTTAGAAGTGAACAGTGAATCAGCGATGTAGATCTATTAATTAAATAATGCACTAAATGGAAAGCAATTACGCAATGTCCTAGGTAAAATAAAACAAAGGTTACCCTACTTAGAAAGAGAGGGTCTGCCCACAGTGAGTGAGATAGCGTTACATGTTATGCTTCAAGTAGGTATAGGTATTCGAAGTGTGGTCTCAATTTTTATATAACCTTCATTCATGGTCATAGGAGAAGAACCGGCAAGAAACTCCATACACTCTTTAAAATAAAATATTTGGAATCTGAAAAAAAAATGCAAAAAATAAAATAATTTTAGGTACCTAGGTATTAAAACAGTGTGCGTCTTTAACGAACTTGTTACTACTGCACATTTATGAAGACAGCACAATGCACTGACCTCTACCACGGCAATATTATCATATACAGTATTTTGACTCGGCCGTATTTTAGAAATAAATGCCTACAACCGCAATAGGGATGGACCTTGCGCTGCCGGTCGGAATATATAATATGGTCGGCGGCGCCGAAGCCTGGCAGGCAACGGTCGCCTTCTGCGAGGAGGTTCTCTCGCAGAAGGAAGAAGCAGAGAGGGTGAGAGAGAGAGCCTCCACTCTGCCGATCAGCGCCCGGCGCCCTCGCACCGGGCGTAGGAACAGGGCAGACAATGCCCTGTTCCAACCACCATAAACGGCCACTGGCGGCGGACATGGGGAAGTCCGACCGCCCACAAGGCCCCAGCAGGTGGCGCGGTTTGCAGTTTCCGCGTCCCGCTCAGCGGATCGGTGGAAGAAGGGGAACGTTACGTCTCTCTCCCCCTTACGCGTAGGGGGCCGCTGAGGCGGTCCGCTACTGCCTGCGGACGAATGCTACAGCGCTTCCGTAGTCCCGGCATTAAAGTGGTGACGCGAAACGCCGAGGTTAGTTTTTTCGGTAGATCGCTCTTCTCAGAGCGGAGTCCGACACACCGTGTATAAAGCTAAAAAAATAATAAAAAATAACATTTGCCTACTTTGTTTCTAATATAGTTTTGTGATTGTAAATATACTTTTTTTATATAAACAAATAAAATACTTTGTGAATTGAATAGGAAGCGTTCAATATCGATGCGTGTTGTAAAAATCAACACTCACTGGTAGATTTAGAATTAAAAAACCATATTTATGTTTGAATATTAAAAAAGCAGTGATAGCCTAGTGGTATGACCATTGGACTGCCAAGTCAAAGGTATCGAGTTCGAACCCAAGGCACGCACCTCTGACTTTTCGAATTCATGTGCGCATTAATAATTAATTATCATTCGCATATACGGTGAAGGAAAACATCGTGAGGAAACCTGCATACCTTAGAGATTTTTCTCGACGGTTTGTGAAGTCTGCCAACCCGCACTAGGCCAGCATGGTGGACTATAGCCTAATCCCTCTCAATATGAGAGGAGACCCGTGCCCAGCAGTGGGACAGTACCTATATGGGTTGATGACGATGATGTTTGAATAACAAATCATAAACTATACCGGTAACAAATGCTATATTATTAAATTTTAAAGTATAAAAAATCCGCATTCAATAGGTATGTAGTTGAACATATTTTTAGTGAAATATCGCGCGGTTGTTGTTAAAAAAACAACACACCGTCCGTTCGTCACTGCGGCCGCGGCAGTTTGGCACAGTCGCGACTGTCTGCATGCCGAGCGCATGAAGAGAGGTCAGTGGCATAATGTCTGTCACTTTTTTGTGTAACCCACAGAGAACTATTTAATGTGTAACCATGGTCAGGTTACCACGGTGTTGCACTTCCTAATGTTTTTTTTAATTGCGCTGAAATTTTACAGGTATAAAACTGAAATTAGCAAATAATTATTTAAATATCATTCAGTCGTAGACAGAGAAACCTAATTCAGTTTATATATCCACATCAGGTTTATCTGTGGCCAAATATATAACTCGGCGCGTAGTGACCGTGATCGTAGAGAACTGAATTTCATCTTATTTTGTTAATTACTTACAGGATGACACTTCACATACATTTGAAGGCAGTTCTACTGCAGGCAGTACTAGCTGCAAAATAACGAGTATTTAGAGCTCCTATTAAAAGTGTTAGGATCTATTGAAGTGATTTTGTATTTAATTAAAATAACCTTTGAACGATGCATTTTAGTTTATTTTATTGCCCAACAAATTAAACTAATTCATAGGAACTCACGTACAAAATATGATAAGAATCCGCTGAACAGTTTCAGAGATCCAATAAAACCCCCAACGTTACATACCTACTAATAATAATAACCCCCTCTGGGACAAGCGTTACTTCATCATGAGACTAACGTAAAACTGGAGGGCAGATTAGAAACGCTTTCTACAAACCTATGACAATAAAACAAAAAAATGTGTCAGTGTAAAGAAAAGCGTACAAACGGCAGGGCAGCTTGTGGCGAGCTGATTAGAACTAATCGCCTATCTAGATTTTTTTTTTAGAGTACGTACCTACCTAAATTAAAAGTACATCACTGGCTAACTGATATAGATGTCATTTTTTATAAAAACTAAAACGGAACAAATTGCGTATTATGCATATTTCGATAGAACAAAATATAAAGATCTAATTAAATGTATTCGTCAAAACGCAGGGCATGGTCAATCGCTAGGTACAGACACATAATTAATCTACACCAGTAAACCTATTGCGAAGGAAATTCCCAGTAGTTCCAACTGGTAAGACTACTGGGATTTGGACGAAAAAAATACCAAAAGATCTTATGTATTATATTTATTGATTATTATTACATGTTACAGGAAAGGGGCATGGAATGACGAGCACAAGTGATGAAATGATCTCAAGAGATATTCATGAAAATATTTAAATTAAATAAATAGTTGAGAAAGTCCTCCACTAGACCAATACTGTTAGTACTGTCTTAGTAGCAGTTTTAGCTAATCCTCAGTAGAATCACAGTAAAAAAATATCACAGTGTAAACAAAATATACTTAGAGATGTTAAATATGCTAGTAGTAGACATCATTCAATCAAATTAATCTAGCCTGTCATGTAACCACAAACTGCAATATCAATCATTTAAGCATTTCTACACGCCTTAATACTAATTTTCACACAAGTACTCGTATGAGGATTTGCTAAATTAATTATTTTGTACTTTAGAATAAAATTAATAGTCATTAAATCTCTTGTGGCCCGGACCACCATTGCTACCCCCACCATTGCCCCTTCCGAAGTTGCTTCCGCGCTTGAATGAGCCGCCTCCTCCACGGCCACCACTGTATCTATTTCTGTTCCAGCCTCCGCCGCCGCCACCACAGCGATCGGCCATGGTTTGGAGCTGTGGGTTGATGACCTGAAATAATAAATTAAAATGATAAATTTTGAGTAACAGGAGTACAAAAATAATAGCAGGAAATAGAATAAGGGACCACATTAAATGGAATATAAAATTATTTGAAGTTTGTTACAACATCTGAGGATGGGATCCAGACAACATTGTGTGGACACCGAAGGCATGTAGCTGTATTAATGTACCTCATACTCGCATTCATGTTACGCTATGTAGAAGCGTACCCATGCCAAAGGTATGAGGAAATCCACTAATCACCAAGTCGATGTTATCAATCAAGTCATGTAATAAGCAGAAGATTTACTAACCTGATTGGCTTCTTGTAAAACAGAAACGAGATCTTTGGCTTGTCGAGAGTTGGAGGGCGTAAAGAAGGCATAGGATGTGCCTTTTGATTTTGAACGCCCTGTTCTGCCAATTCGGTGAATGTAGTCTTCAGATGAATTTGGGTAATCAAAGTTAATAACGTATTTTATTCCATCCACATCTGTAAAAGTTTACGATTAAATTACTTCAGCAATTTTGTGAACATGAAATTGAAGTATGGTAATTTGATAACAAAACAAAGAAATCCATGAGCTGAAGAAAGTTAATACTTTAAAATCTGTGTAATGTTATGGTAACTCATAGCTGTACTACTTACATGAATGAGTTACACATATGTACCAAATACAATTCAATATTTTGCCTCTCACTCAGAACCCTGGAGTCTTATTAAGGGCATTGTTGTTAACTTTATTTCAGTTTGTAAAATGTTTGTAATATTGATATTGCCCCCTCCAAAACTCCATTTGGCCGAAAAAGAAAACCCTTGACCTCCTGCCGATAACTTTTCAACTGTGGTCAAGTTTTTCAACAATGCACATCGGAGAATCTTGTCTCGGTAATCAGATAGTTATATACTTGTGCATCACCAGGTTTTCCACACTCTCAAGTGTATCCGTCCGTTGTAATATAGACGGACATACCATCAAGTATTCCGGCCTCGGGTCCAATCGCAGTGAAAGGCACTTACGAGGCACCGTTTTAGTGACGAGTTATTGCATTCTGTAAACATTAGACTGCATCAGACTAAGTGTCATCTACAAATCCAGTGCAGCGACATGCCTACTAAACTCAGACAGTAATCAGATAGAACACAATAACTTTCCGCCAGTGCCTCTGAAAGTATAAACAAATGCAAGTTATATAAAATATAAAGATACAAAGATAGTTATACAATGTGAAAAACTGTATATATTTAAATGCACATAAATATTAGTTTTCTACAAACCCAGCAGAAAACTTGAAACTATAATATTTACCAAGTCCTCTAGCTGCAACATCAGTTGCAACAAGTATACTGGCACGTCCTTGCTTGAATTGATATAATGTTTCATCTCTTTCTTGCTGTGTTTTGTCACCATGCATGCAAACTGCAGGCCATCCATATCGTCTTATATTTCTAGTAATATTTTCTACTTTCCTCTTAGTTTCTACAAAGATAATTGTTTTGGCACCAGGCTCTTGGCTCTGTCCTATTTCTTGTAAAAGTACATTTAATCTGCAAAGAAAGACCCAATATAATAATTTGAATATTTAAAACAATTATTAAAAAGTTTGCAATAAAAATATTTATGGTCAGATCTTCTTAGAGGAATATTTTATTTTTAATCAAAATACTATCATACACATGTAATCAATTCATCATTGCAAACTAATGTAGATAAATAAAGAGTAAAGTCAAACAGTACATACTTGTTCTCTTTTTCATGTTCCTGGCAGACATCTACAATTTGTAAAATATTGTGGTTGGCTGATAGCTGTAATGATCCAATGTTAATTTGGAGGTAGTCTCCCAGGTAATCTTCAGCCAGTTTTCTTACTTCTTTCGGCCATGTTGCTGACCACATCAAAGTCTGTCTATCAGGGCGAATCTGTTCAATGATCTTTCTAATTTGAGGTTCAAAACCCATGTCCAACATTCGGTCAGCTTCATCCAGGACCAAATATGTGCATCTTTGTAGGTTGGTAGTACCCTTTTCTAAGAAATCAATAAGTCTTCCAGGTGTTGCAATAACTATTTCTACTCCCCTTTCCAAATCTCGGCCTTGTTCCCTTTTGGGTGCACCACCAAACACACATGTGTTACGGACATAAGCAGAGTTTCCAAAGTCTGAAGCAACTTGTTGGATCTGTTGAGCCAATTCTCTAGTTGGTGCAAGCACCAAAGCAATGGGACCATCTCCACGCCTTATGGGAGGTTGGTTGTTGATATGTACAATAGAAGGTAAAATGTATGCAAGTGTTTTTCCAGAGCCCGTCTGGGCAATACCAACTAAGTTCTTTCCTGACATAGCAATTGGCCAGCCTTGTGCTTGTATGGGTGTTGGATCTTTGTATCCCATGTTGCTTATGCTCTGATTTACATAGTCAGGGAAGTTGGCTTCTTCAAAATTTTGGATGGGATTAGGTACTTCTACTCCACTGACAGTAATCTCATGTTGGCCTCTGTATTCCTCAACCTCATATGGAGATCGGCTTAAAACTGTTGGATGAGGGTTGTAGAAATCTTTGTTGAATGGTTCTAATGACATAGTATCCCAATTTGGACGACGCATATTTTGACCGCCGGTGAAGTCTTTCTTGCCACCAAAACCACCGCCAGATCCGCCGAAACGGTTGCCACCTCCACCTCCGAACTTCGATCCACCATTGCTGAATCTTGATGAACCATTGCTGTTTCCAAACTTCCTTTCTCCGCCGAATTTGGAACCGCCGCTTCCACCACGGCTATTGTTCCAACTACTAGACCTGATGACAAAAAAATATGTTACTTAAAAAAAAACTGTTTATTTGACACGTGTTACATATATTCTCATATTTTATTACTCATTAAACACGTGGTATATTTTCATACTGCAGGCTAACGGATTAGGTCCGTAGTATCAAATTCAATGAAGTTATATATATAATGTTTAAGAATTCAATAAGTCTTATCTACTTATTGAGATAGTAAGAAGCACGTGTTGTTAGAAACCAATATCGTCAAGATAAAGTTTTCTCACGTTTATGTGTATAGGTATCCACATCGAGAACAGGAATGAATAATCGAATATTTATAGTAAGCATGCCTTTCAGGCTTTCAGATATCCTGAATTTGATAAATAGGTCAGTCAGAGGCTCCCGAACTTCGACCTAATAAATTATTGATCGCACTGCGTCACTTAGAGCACGACACGCACGCATGCGCCTAACGCTAACGTTGATCAATAATTATTTCGTTTCGTCTGCACAAAATGGCGTACCTGTGGTCCTATGTATTGTGGTGGTACCTACGGTGATACCTACCTCAGTCCCTTAGCTTCATTTTAACGTAGCCTATCAGACAATAAATACAATACGTACAAGTCGATTATAAATGGGCTGACCATGCACTAATTAGAAAATGAAATGAAAAATGTAAATGAACCGTTCTCGAAATAAACTACGAGAATTTTAACATTTTCAACGAAGTGATCGCCGTGAAACACCGAAATGTATACAAATTTCGCTCTAATATTTAATAAATAAAGCACTTACATGATGTAGTATGTGATTTATTTCACGATGGTCAAAGTAATTCCAGATTTTTATGTAGCAGGGCCGATCTGAAACCAAAATGGACGTTTTAGAAAAACACCACTTATCTCACTAATTCCACTTTTACAAATCACCACTATATTAAAACGAAAACCATTTAAGCTTTAAAATAACTTGTCCAAGAATTAAAAAAATAAGTTAAAAGGAACATGTAAGAAAATTAATAAAACAGAGAGGAACACGTCCCACCTGGACCACTGCTGACGCCGAAAGGACAGAATGAAATTATGAAACAAAAATGATCCACTTCAATGAATGAATGAAAAGCTTAAGGTTTGTGACTTTGTGGAGAAAGGGATTGGAAATGTATAGGTATTGTCTATGATTCGCTTCAGGCGCTGGTTAGTGGCTAACGCGCCAAATTCAAATTGTATTTAAGCCGATTTATGTAAACTGCCAGGTTTGATTTTTCACAACTTTCCGCATATTGGGTTCATTCAAAGACATTTTTCTATACAATCATCACTGACCTCACTTGTATTATAGAGGTCAGTGACAATCATGATTTTCACCAATTTCTTTGATCAAAGTGAAATTGGACAAATATGGCAAAAAAGATTCTGACGCGGTGACATCAGAAAATAAAACATGTTACTTGTGGCAGTACTACAATATTTTCTTGTCGTGCTGTGATAATGAATAAGACTATTCGTAGTAGTGGTAGATCAGTGACATCAAGTTTTTTATTATATAGTCGGGGTGGGTCGTTAGAAATACAGAGTCTTAGTCATTAGTCAATAAAACTTTAATAAAACTTAAAAGAGTACACAGGACACATTGCACTACGTTACAATTCCGCCATATTTTTATAAAACTCCCTGAGAACCAATCCTAATCGTTCTCATGCGGTCGGCGCCGGCCGTCTGATTGGCGGCGCAGAGCGCATGCGCGACAAAACGTTCCGATACACAGCGCGGCTAGCGCGAAGGTGAATATCGCCGTGGCGCCTTACCACGGCCCTTACGTTAAGGGAGCAGCTTATGTTGGGATTTCACCGCTACAATTAGTTATTAATTGGATTTGTGAATGCAATCAATAGCAGTTATTTAGGATTACATTTAAAAAACACACTACAGAATTGGGAAATTTGTGATTACAGTACCTAAATACGTGATCTAGAGTATTGATTTTCAACATTTTCAAAAGTATTCCTATTATCACTTTACCAAGTAACACGGAATTTATTTTTATTTTTTTCCTGAACTGGTATAACTTATCCTTAACGTACCCGCTTGACGTTGAGTTTCAGTAGACCCCGTATACAAGGTCATTATTAGTATATGCGAAACCTGAATATAGTTTGTTCAGAATCAGTAACTGAATCGATTCCAATAATTTTTAAATCATGATATATTTTGTCCCAAAAACATTTAAAAAATGTTATGAGTAGGACACCGAGCGACACTAAGTACCTATCCGCAATCATATGCGCGCAACACAGGTCACGCGGCATGCCACGTGCCACATGCCACGGTCGAAGCAGGACTGGGCGGGCGCGGGCGCACGCGGGGCAGGGGCTAATCCAATCCATCCCTTCAGTCGCCCGAATGCTACAGGTCATTACGCACGTATCGTGGTCCCGTTCAGTTAGGTACCTACATGTCACGAGCGCGCGTCTGGGCAGTTGTGTTTCGGTTGATCGTGTGTAACTGTGTACAAAACGTGAGTAAAAAGTGTCGTGTGTACAAAACGTGAGTAAAAAGTGTCGTGTGTACAAAACGTGAGTAAACAGTGTCGTGTGTACAAAACGTGAGTAAAAAGTGTCGTGTGTACAAAACGTGAGTAAAAAGTGTCGTGTAACAATGTCTTTCTCATACACAAACATTGATAAGTACCTAAGATATTGTAAACATTGTTGAACACTATTTACAATCAAGTCAATTAGGATAGATTTTAAAGTTATTTCAACAACAAAATATTTACGTCCGCGGTGGCTTAGTGGTCATAGCGTCTGGTGTACCTAAACAGAAGACGTCGGTTCGAATCCTGCCCGCGGTCCGATTTTTGCTTCGCTAAAATAACTTTAAAGTCAATCATTGTAAAAAGTGATGATTTAAATTATTAAACATGCCATGCCTAGCCAAAACGGTTAAATGTAGAAAGTTGTTATTTACACCTACAGCCTGCTGTGGTTAAGTAATGCAATGTTTAACACTTTTCATCCACTTTGAACTTTAAATGGTTGGCATAAGGTGCACTAATCGCATTGACTAAATTTTATCACTTACGGCCGTATTTACGAATAAAGTACATAATAATATCTACCTACACAACCATTGCGGTAGTCCAAAGCCTGCAAGTATGATGAAAAATGTTATCACCAGTTAATTGCAATAAAATCGCCGTATGGTTAGGTACTACTGCCAAATTATTTCTTTCAATGAGCACAAGACGACGCGGGGCGCGGGTGGCGGCGCGTGGGCGCCTCGTGCCGCGCGGTGCGCATGTTTTTGCATGGACAACGAGGTAACATAACATGCTTATAACTTTGTGATTTTGTCATGATACCGTTTAGAAATACTGTACATAGATTCTTTACATAAAAATACTAGACACGTGTTTCAGGTTTCACCTATACTAATAATGACCTTGTATATAGTTACAGCTATAGTCGTAACATTTTTGTGTTACTGCCAGAATTTTTTGCTAACATAATTATAGTGAAAATTTCAGAAGATGAGAGGGATAATATTCTTTATCACGATATAGATGGAGCGATTAATCACCAATCTCGCAAATGATAAAAGCTATGAATCTACGGTTGTACTAATCTAAGCTATGAAACTATCGGATTCAGAATATGATTCTGATCATGAGCTTACTCAAACCAGGATGTAAACATAAAGAGTAGAATATTTGAAAATTAAGTTAGTTTTTTTAATTTAAGGAAAATTAAAAAAACTAACTTTTACAATATTCTAATGTAAATTTGAATACCTAAAGGTCCAAAAAATCAAACAGAATCTCAAAAACCAAATTTTCACTCCTGGCTCCTCCTAGGCTTGGATTTTGTATCGAGTACACAATACCATCATCGTAACGCCCGGTTAAAAACCGATTATTTAGGAAGCGTCCATTGTTTTTTCGATATAGTTAACTTTCTAGGAAAAAATAAGACAACCGACGGAAGTATTTTATAATGTATCTTCAGAACAGTCAAAACTTATTGGGACCAACGAGAAAGAACATTCTATCAGATAAAAAGGAATCGACCACTGCAGTGGAATCAACCGACTTCAAGGTTCGTCACACATTAAAAAATTAGAAGTAGGCGACTCATTTTTGAGAACCGAATCATTTTTTGAAGTCTGTTAAAAATAACAATTATCAAAATCTTTCTAGTCTATCGACGTGCCACATTTGCTATATAGGCGCCCTCAATTTTTCCAGAATTTTTTGCTAAGCTGTACATTGAGATATTGATATTGATATCTCAGCAGTTATAAAGTTTTTTGCCCAGATATAGTAAGGAAAATTATAACGATGTGGATTTGATTGGAATAAGAGACAGGTAAATCAGTCCTATCTAAAAATATATATATCCCTGAATAGGTAGAAGCATTCC
The DNA here is from genome assembly GCA_964056405.1 of Acronicta alni. Lineage (NCBI taxonomy): Eukaryota > Metazoa > Arthropoda > Insecta > Lepidoptera > Noctuidae > Acronicta > Acronicta alni. The sequence continues at coordinate 8,395,898 of OZ043925.1, read as the reverse complement.
TCAGCCTTTCTAAAATATATTTTCAATTTAGCATTGATCCTCCAACCAGGCGGGTGTTTTGTCTGGCGGGCCACGGCCCGATGGTTTTTTTTTAATATCGGACATAGTTTTTAGCTCGAGGGAGCTTTAAAAACTTTACCGGACTAGTCGGCCCGACGGTTGATGTCGGGCGTTTATATGCAACTTGCGTTGCAAATGTTGCTTGCACGATTCAGGATTTCGTAGTTCCATGTAGCACGGTAGATGTCACTACAGAGCTATACAGCGTGTTTCAAAAACCCTATCCGATCCTTAAGGGTGTTATTAGGTATAGTATTGCATACACATACACGTATAAATTTTGATTTGACACTGATTTTCCGACATAGAGTTCAATGACTTTGATCTACACTAGTATAAAAAAATCCCTTGTCAGGCGACGCCCGGCCACTGTCTCGTGCCACCAATCAAATTTAATACGAATGAAATCTATCCTGGACTTACGAGAAATTATAAACTGATAGTGTATAAGCAAGATGTTTACTTATTAAATACGGTTACACGTAGGTATCAGCTGATATCGTACAGGCATAGTAGTACTTACTTATTATAGTTACTTATTAAATGGGTTTACGCATAAAGTATCAGATGATATCGCAGGGCTGCCAGGTGCAAAAAATATACGATCGTACGCTAACTTTAAAAAAATCGTATGCCATGGAAATGAAGTGAAAATGTCGTACAAAAGTTTTTACTAAAAATGACAAAATTCGTTTAGATTTAGAAAATAAATGCAATAAACCTACCTGTTTGTTCTTTTGTTGGCTTAAACTTCGTACAATTTTCGTTACTTCAGGCAATAAATGCCTGTATTACAAATCACCAGGTCCCCACCCAACGGAAAAACAAGAACCATTATAAGTAATTGAATATTAATAAGTAGTTGTAACGATTTTGATAAATTGAGTTTATTTTATTAGGAGAAATAAGTTTCGTAAAAATGCAAACAAAAACAGCCTTAATATGATTGTGTAAAGGGTCTTCATTCAAGTAAAAGATCTAGGCACGCTTTAGGTAATTTCGTAAAATTAAAATAGCAAACAACATGAGCACCGAAGAAACTTTAAGTTTCTTCGGTGCTCATGTTGTGTATCGAGTTGCTCATGTTCGGTATCGAGTTATATCAAGCGGAAAACTGTTTGTGGAATTCTAAAAACAAATACCACAAAAATAAAAATGTAAGTTTTGGGCCGGCAACGCATCAGCAACTCCTCCGGTGTTTGCTCCGGTGACGATGACCACTTACCATCAAGTGGCTCGTCTGCTCGTTTGTCGACGTCAACAAATAAAAAAATAAAATAAAAAGAGTGTACTTTTTAACATAATTTAATTATTTACGTATTTCAATTTATTCATTCTATTGAGGCTACTATGAATGGATACTGTACAAGTAATTGGACATTTAGTTAAGTAAGTATTTTTTGCTACGGTCTCAATATCCATTTTACGTACGAGTTGCGTCTGTCAAGAATGAACAATTGAACATAAACTGATCGTGATCGACCTACAGATGTGTGGACGGCTCGTCGTGATCCATCTGCTGATGCATCTGTCAGCGTCCGCGGACGCGTCTGTAGACGTGTAGAGGAGGCTTAAGAGTAAAAATGCCAAACAATCGTATGAGTATGATTAAAATCGTATGTACAGATGTACAGAGGCCAGCACATCAAGCCACCCCTAGCGATATCACTGTATAACATACTGTGTATATCATATCGTAAGGCATAGTGTTGCTTACCTGATAATAATAATTGACGTTCTTTTCTGTTTTTCAAGAAACAATGAACTAAACATTTAGTTCAATGTTTCTTGAAAAAAATAATCTCTTTTCAGAAAAGATCTTCCTAAAAATGTTATGTTATGTGCTATAATAAAATTAATTTGGTAAAACATGAACTTGACACAAACTTCTACGCCCTGAAGTGATCCAAATGACACTGACGTAAGTGAGAAGAGAGTCTACCAATTTTAGTAGACTTTATTTGGGCCGTTCTGTACGTGTCAATGTGGCATCTAGACAAGTATATAATCAAAGATTCGGAGTCTGCATTACGAAAAGATAAAAAAAGATTTTATTCGTATTTCCGTATGCCAGAAGAATGCTATAATGAGGTTTTATCAAGAATCGAACAAAATATACGGAAACCTAAACCAATTTTCGTGACCTATAGAGCAAACCTAGTATATAATAGTAGTCTATGGAGCAACGATCCCGCGTATAATTCGCTGCAGCCTGCAACGCATACGCGTGTATGCTATTCGCGCCAATTTGTACACGTCCATGGAAGAATGAATGCAAGTTAGTAGCTGACGCAATCGGCGCGAGCGACTCGCGTCCCGCGCAAGGATTCTTTTCAGTTTGAATTTTGAATGAATCTGAGGCGAATACCGCACGGGACACGGATGCGTCGACTTAACTCGACTTTGGAGTTTTTAACTTTTGATTTCGTTGTTCTTAGTTGTTCTATTTAGTGTCGATCGGTCAGCATTCACCACACCAGTTAACTCATTCAAATGTTCTACATTTTGTTTATGGCCATTCATTCATGCATTACTAATGAATGAATGGCAAAATGAAACGATCTAAGAATCATTAGTTCGTTTCATTCAATCGAGGAACGGATCGGAGTAAGTTTGTTGGTCGGTGATGTTTCTAATATAATTTTTGTGTATTTTATCGGTAATTAACCACAAATTTGTGATTATTTCGTGGTAAAACTATAAATTCATATCCTATAATGGCGATGCAACCACATAACAAGAAAAGAGTGTGCTATTACTATGACAGTAAGTATTATAAAGTTTGCTAACCGCCAGCCCGCCACTAATATCGCTTTGAACGTCCATTCTTATTTTATCTCTGAAATCCTGATATATCCTGTATCCTTTACAGATTTCATACATATTCTATGTAATTTCTATACAAATAAATTAATATTATTAAAAGTGTAAAACCTTTATCCGTCTTGGCGAATTTATCCTTTTGTGGGTTAAACCATTTTGTAAAGTCTGTATTGCGTTCTGGGCGCTCATTGGCCACCCATCTTTCATTCGCATCTTGTTAAGTGTGGTACAGACTTTTATGTGTCAAGCCATGAAATGAATTGTGTAACATGTCTCTATGAAGTTAAAATTGGAGTAACTTATTAATATTTATATTTTAGGTGATATTGGAAACTATTATTATGGACAGGGACATCCCATGAAACCTCATCGTATACGTATGACTCACAACTTACTTCTTAATTATGGGTTATATAGAAAAATGGAGATATATGTAAGTTATTTGTATTTTTTTTTCATTAATAATATTATTCTTTTTACTCAATAACAGTATTCATTGATGATTTTAATGAATTGTGTATTAATCAAGTCATTTTCTGGAAGAAATAAAAGTTTCACAAAAATAGTGTTTTATTATACGTTTCTAAATAAATACATTAAGACAGTGTCGAGGAATTCTTAACCAAAGAACCTGCAGAAAAACACTATAAAGAAACTTTAATATACACAAACAAATTAATTTGCCATTTTTAATGTTGGATGCTCTATGTTGTTGGTATTTTCAGAGACCACACAAAGCTACAGCTGATGAGATGACAAAATTCCACTCGGATGATTACATTCGCTTCTTGCGATCTATAAGGCCTGACAATATGTCAGAGTACAATAAACAGATGCAAAGATGTAAGTTTTAGTTGAAATGATATAATGTTTTAGATAATGATGACAACATTTGTAATTTAATATTTATTTACAGTCAATGTTGGTGAAGATTGTCCAGTGTTTGATGGTCTCTATGAGTTCTGTCAGCTATCTGCAGGTGGTTCAGTTGCTGCTGCTGTTAAATTAAATAAACAGGTAAAAACATTGTAATAGCTATGAAATATTGATGTTTATTTTACAGACATTGTTTGTGAATTTAAGTAACAATTTAATAACTATAACAGGCTTCTGAAATCTGTATCAACTGGGGTGGCGGTCTTCACCACGCCAAAAAATCAGAAGCATCTGGATTCTGTTATGTCAATGATATTGTACTGGGAATCTTAGAGCTGCTCAAGTATCACCAGAGGGTACTCTACATTGACATTGATGTTCACCATGGTGATGGTGTTGAAGAGGCTTTCTACACAACAGACAGAGTTATGACAGTATCATTCCACAAATATGGAGAATACTTCCCTGGAACAGGTAAGAAAAAGCTTTTGATAATTGATTTCCATTGAGATTTGACATTGAGTGATAGCCTAGTGGTATGACCATTGGACTGCCAAGTTGAAGGTCTCGAGTTCGAACCCAAGGCACGCACCTCTGACTTTTCGAATTCATGTGTGTATTAATAATTAATTATCACTCGCTTAACGGTGAAGGAAAACTTCATTAGGCAACCTGTATACCTTAGAGATTTTTCTTGACGGTTTGTGAAGTCTGCCAACCCACACTAGGCCAGCTTGGTGGACTATATATAGCCTAATCCCTCTCAATCTGAGAGGAGACCCGTGCCCAGCAGTGGGATAATATATGGGTTGATGATGATGATGATGAGATTTTCACAGTGGTTAGGTTAGAACCACTGTGAAAATCTCAATGGTAATCAGAATTATATTATATATTATTATATTGTATTTGATATCTGAGCTGTAACTGTAATTAAATTTACATAATTAATGCATTACTGTTTGGAATTGCAATTTTTGTTCAACTGTCTATATTTTGAAATAGCTACTGGTCTTGTTATTTCTCTTCTAACACAAACTTCTACCTATCAGGTGATTTACGTGATATCGGCGCTGGCAAAGGTAAATACTATGCGGTGAACATTCCCCTACGCGACGGCATGGACGACGAGTCGTACGAGTCCATCTTCGTGCCTATCATCTCGAAGGTCATGGAGACGTTCCAACCTAGTGCAGTGGTGCTCCAATGTGGGGCTGACTCTTTAACAGGTTGGTGGTTATTTTATTCTTTTTATGTGCTCAAAATATATGCATATTATATTATAATGTATGTTATTATTTATAATATAAGTTTTGCTTCTCACAATAATTTATCTATCAAATATATTTTAATAATTTTAATTGTTTCTTTGCCAAAAATAGGTGACCGGTTGGGCTGTTTCAACCTAACAGTGCGAGGTCATGGCCGGTGTGTCGAGCTTGTGAAGAGATTCGGCCTTCCCTTCTTACTTGTTGGAGGTGGAGGGTGAGTCATATAAACATATAGCGCAGAGCCTAACCTGCTATGGTTGTAAACTTGGAATTTTGGCAGTTGATACCTTTATGCTGCACTAAAGTATTTATGGAAATTTCAACCCTGAAAGGGTAAAACAAGTGACAAACTGCTATATAGAAGTCTGTCATTTTGAAAATAAGAAGCACGAAATTTTATATACCTGCTTCTGGTTAGAAATAAATGTACATTTTAGTATACAATAGTTCTTTAAACATTTCTGTGAAGCTGAGCTGGCTGTATTGACTCTCCAAGTCCTGTATCCACATGTTTGTAGTGTTTATGTTTTTCTAGACATTCCTAGTGATGTGTTTCTATCTAGCTGGCCCCCCATATGCTACAGCAACGAAACTGGTGCAGGCTGATAGCTTGTTCAATGTACCTCTCCAAAATAACAATAATATTCAATGTACCTCCTCCAGAAAGACAGAAATGCCATTTAATTTCGGTTTCTGGCCAGCGGGCCCCTCCGTTATTTGATTACTTAGAGAATTGAAAAAAATTTTGGAGATACTCCTTCTAATGTACCTTTCAAATTATACATTTATTAAGAAAAATCTTTGATAGTAAAGTAGTCTGTCCAGCGGCCCCCTTTTTAACTATAGTACTTATAAGTGTAAGTAGTATACCAAATTAAAGCATTTCAATGTACCTGCAGATATTAATGTGAAAACACCATAATTCCAAACACTAATTACGAAAAAGTAATTAGTAGATTTGTGACCTACTTATAAGTACTATAGTTAAAAAGGGGCCTGCTGTACAGACTAATTTTTCGAATTTAATTTCTGCTTTACTATCAAAGATTTTTCTTAATAAATGTATAATTTGGAAGTTACATTGGAAGGAGTATCTCCAAAATTTTTTTCAATTCTCTAAGTAATTAAATAACGGAGGGGCCCGCTGGCCAGAAACCGAAATTAAATGGCATTTCTGTCTTTCTGGAGGAGGTACATTGAATATTATTGTTATTTTGGAGAGGTACATTGAACAAGCTATCAGCCTACACCAGTTTTGTTGCTATACACGATGATTTTGTAGTCGTTTTGGAACCGAAAATTTTAGACTCTATATCAGTAATAGAACCTATTAAAATATAATTTAAATTAAATAAAAATATATTATTTTATTGATTATTAAAAGTAATGTCATATTCGAACAAAAAATGAGAACTCATGATAATTTCACTCAATGTTACGTACTACGATCACTACGATCGATGTCATTCAATGTTACACACACAACACTAAGCGGTAAAACATGCCTAGACACGTTATCCGCCCATTGGATGCGGCGCGGCGCCCGCTGCCTACAATCCACGCACACAGCTGTAATGTATTATGTACCTACCCCTAGTAACAGGCTGCGCGGCGCCGGCGCACAGTGGGCTGAAACGGGCCGGTAAAGGACTTAGCATTTAAAAAAAAAAAGTTTCTTTTTCTGAAATTTTAAATATTGTGTTGGATTTTTCTATCGATTATAAGTAATTATTTCTATGAGGGTCGTTCAGATAACTTAGTATTTCCAGAGTTATAAATATCCAAAGTAATTTTTGTATGAAGCAAAAGAAAAAAATGTGAAAATCTCGAAATTCTCAAATTTTCTCAAAGAATTGACTCTACGTATGCATAGTACGTATATTTGTCCTATTTTAGCGCCTATTCTCGGGTTGCGATTTTCTGCGATTTGGTCGCAATTTCAAATTTTGTTCTCTATTCCACACCACCATAGAGGTTAAGAACTAGGCGCGTTATTTTTATGTAGTGGTCTCCCCTTTAGGCCTAATCCACTAAGGACTAATAAAATAAATAAATAAGTAAAAATCACAATCACTACTGGCCACTGCACTGTTTTAATCTAATCACTGTCAAGGGTATCCACATTAACGAATGCAAAATTTTCGTATTCGTCATCATCAAATGTTTCCGCTTGTTCAATTATTAATAAACTTTGTGCTTCTACTGACAAAGTTTTATGTTTTCTGCGAAGTTTGTGACGTTTCGCTGAGATGAGTGGATCAGAGCTGGTCAATAAATTATTTAAAATGTCTTCATTTGTAGTTTTTCTACTGCATTTCCTGGAATGGTGTTGGCGGTATCTACGAAAGTCTTTATTTCTAGCTTCAGCAGCTTCTTCAGATAGCTTTCCAATTGGTATTAGACCAAAACTTTCAATAATAGCTGCACCATGCATAAGAACTTTATGAACACTTGAAGGCATATAATACCAGCTATATAATTCCAAATACAGTTGCATGGTCACTTGAGCATATTCGTGAAATTTCGCTGTGTCAATGTGGTAACCTGATGAAATTGCCTCTAAAATGATTGCAAATCGCCTTATTAATTCTTCACTAACACCAGTTATCTCAGCAGTCATGTTTGGATATGCAATAAATCTTCTAGCAGTATTTCCGTCATTCGTGGAGCCGTGCCCTTGTTTAACAACATCAATCAGAAGTCCCATTCTATTTTTAAAAGCGTCTTGTATGTCTTTCTTTCTTCTTTCCATGATGCACTTGTTGTCTCCCTTTACTGTCCATGTCTGTATCGTTAATCTGTGGGCTATATGCAGAATGCATTCCATCATTCGTATCCAGGTATGCAATGATGACAATCCGTATTTACAGAGATCTGGATCAGTCGGTTTTGATGCAATTAAGGGCAAATTATTCATCTCTGTTGGAGTGGCTTTACAAATGTCGCATCTCTGAGATGAAGTATCACATAAAATTGATGTTGCTTTTCCGTCTATCATAGTCATTAATAAAGAGTGTGAAATTTTTATTTCTCCAACTTCTGTTTTCACTAAATTTACAATCTCTTCCTCAATAGCACTTTTTTCCCGCAATATCGTTATTTTATTTTCTTTCACAAATTCGAAAAAGATTGGACGACACCAGTAAGATGAATTTGGTGAATCGTTTTGCCAGATAACTTGTTCGCCGCACACTAATTTTATTGGCACTAAACTACCCATAAATATGCTTGAATCGTCAAGTTGACTTTCTTGTTCATCGTCTGTTTGCATTTTTTGTTTGTAATTGGCTTGATTAGAAGCACCGTCAAATCCCCACTTACTGATTAGTGTAAATTCTTTACAACCACTATCTATGACGAGTGACGTCATTATTCTTGTTGTCGTTATATCCAATAGAGCTTGTAACTTTATTTTAGCTGAGGTTTCTGTCACTGTAATAGCATCTTTTGGTGGATAGCATTTCTGTTTCGCATGTTGCACTTGATAATAAGATGGAAATATATTACTGTCTTTTTCGTTAACACTTTTTCTTAAAGTATTGTATTGCCACTTGGTCAGCTTAAGTGATAAAAATAACCCTAAAGCCTCATCCGGAGAAAACACAGGTTTTGTTTCTTTAACAGATATGCACTTTTTAACTTTTTTTACATCTAGGGGATTCTTTAGTAAATGTTCTAGTATTTTAGCAACCTCCTCATTCCCATCCGCTTTCAACTGCTCAAAATATGCATATTTTATTTCGTCCGAAGATAAATGAAAGTTTTCTGCACGTCTTTTTTTCTGTTTAGGCGCTAATTCACAAAAAGGTTTTCTTGGGGTTTGTTCGGTGGAGACACCGACAGAAACTTTTGATGGTGATACATACTGAGTTGATGTACTCGGTACTGGTTGATCTTGATTACTGCCTATTAAACACTTAATAATGTCTGGCCATATTATGTTTTCTTGTAACCATTCACTATTTTTAGTTCTGAATATATTTTCTTTACGATAAGCGTTTTCCCATCTTCTATTTAAATTATAACAAAATTTTGCACAAAACAACTTTAAGGTCTTTTCGTGATCATCACTTAATTCGACTAAAAATTTAGATCTTATCTCACTACACAAACTGTCATTATTTTTAATACTGCCACTGTTTTTTAAAATAACGAAAAGATCAAGGTTTGTCACTAAATTTTCAAACATTTTCACAAATACAAAATAACAAATAAGTAAGTAATGAATGTGTGGGGGTAGTGCGTCTATTATGGTGGGTAATAGAACACTGAAGTACTTTTGAATGCAACCGAACATTCCGTAGGTACCCTATCATTGTACCAATCACGTTACGACACGTCATAACTTGTTGTTGCGCTCGCGCACTCTTATCCCTTGATTCCCGGAAATAAGTCTCAAAACAAATTACGTCATACCTGCCTATGGTGGTGGAAAATGTCGAACATTGTTTTTTTTTTAAGAACTAAGTAGGTATTGAGGTTTTCAGGCCGTTTAGTATACATTATTTTAAATTTCAATTTAATTGGAATAAATTGCTTAACTAAAATAACATGACTCTTCATACAAATTTGATATGGCTATATCTCCGAAAGTACTCGTTAAATTAAAAAAAGTCAAAGAATAAAAACGTTTTAAATTTATGCCTAGATACCAAAAAAATACATCTGATCTCTTAAGACCCAACCTTGTAATCCCAGCCCACTGTGCGGCGCGGCGGGCGCTGCCGCGCCGTCGCCCGCGCCGCACCCACCCCCGTTAGACGACCCGCACCCGCCAGTTCTGCTGCAACTCGCGCGCGAAAGGTTGCATTGTTTACGTTTTACGTAGCCACGCGAAAATGAGTCTTCAGTATGAATATTCGAACGCGGAGTAGGTACTTGACAATGGTTCAGCTGTACACTGTTACTAGTTACAATTTGGAAGGCCAAAGCTGAGGCCAAGCGGTTGTATTCCCGGCCAGAACATTTAAAGGCGCTGCGGCTACGAGGGATTGAAAGTCCTCAAGTACCTTCAACCCCTACCAACTTGGCTGCAACCCAACGCCTTCTCAATCATGGACAATTCCGTGTGCCGGCTCACGCGCAAGGTCGAGGGCGCCTAAATGACTCGCAGGAGAACGAAGACGCTATTCTGGAGTAGGTACTTCGAGCGGGCTCCGCGGCGAGGCACGAGAATGGCGGCACAAGAATTTAATGTTAGCCAATGCTTTGTATGGAAAACATTAAATAATAATGGCTTAACATCCCTATAAGTTCCGTCGAGCTCACGTCATCAACAACAATGATGCACCGGCAAGAACTGCCCTATGTCAGCTGCCTGGCTCGTTATGCAAGTGTTGTGCGTGCTTACCCAAACAATCAGTTCCGTGATCGATGGATAGGCCACGTCGCGCGGCGGTCCCGTGGCTTGCTCACCACGGAGCCCAGACTTAACGCCCCTGGATTTTTCTTGTGGTCGGAAATAAAAAGACTCCTTTATACCCGTGAACATGAAAGTCTTAACGAGTTACGCAGTGCGATAGTGGACGCCTTTGATAAAGTGAAAAGTGATAGGCTAAAAGACAATAGCATAAAACGGGTACGTTTGTGTATTGAACGCGGCAGACTCCATTTCGTGTAGTTGCTTCGGTACAGGGAAGTGTAAACAATTTATAAATAAACTTTTAATAGGTAAGTACTTAGCTATGTACATAAGTTAATTATTTTGTAAATAGCTCAAATTTCAAAAATCCAAACGCCTGAAGTACCTACTCAGTTCATTGGCTCTGTTTCTAATTATTGATACCTACAGTAAAATAAAGATAAGTTCAATTCAAATAAAGTATTTCTGCCGGTCCTAAGCCCGTGTAAAGTATGAACGAGAAATTGGAGTAGGTACAATTTACGTAGTTGGCGTGAAAATGTTGATGCGCAGCGGCTGTGCGAGCGACTGCTGCGCCTGTCGCGGGTTCGATCCTCGCTCGGAACAAATTTGTATGATCTGTGGGTGAATGTTCTGGGCTTGCGTGTTTGTGTATGTGAAAATTTATGTTTGTAAATGCACCCATGACACAGGAGAAAATCCTAGTGTTGGGCAACGTTTTTTTTTCTTAAATAAGAACTACGATAAAACCTACCTACACACAGTCTTATTCTAATTTTTTTAGTAAGAATGTAGGTATTACGTTCGTGTCCCGTATCAGCTGATTCGCTGGGCGCCATACTTGTCCTATTTGAACTGTGATTCTAGGTACTTACCTAACATCAAATTACGTCGCTATCTGCATCGTAATGCAATTTATTTTAATAATAAAATGTACTTGTCTAGCTACTAGCTATTAAATCACGAGTAGTAGGTACTCGGACGGATCATCCGACCGTCCGTCGCTGTAGGTAGGTGACCAGCTGATGAGCCGACTCGTACCGCGCCCCGCCGCGCGCCCGCGCCCTCGCCGCCGCGCCCGTGCCACCCGCCGCGCATCATTGATAAATGGCAAGCTTGAGACTGAGGCGGTTTAAGAATGAAATATTCGTGCACTACTACGAACAAACTCGAACAAGTGAATTTTTTTCTTGAAATGCCAACTTTTTTATTATTAGCTGTACAGTCAACTTAATATTTTTTATTTGTACTACTAATTATCCTAAGTTACCACGTTGCGGTTCCAAAACGACTATAATTTCACGCTGTATATGAATGCTGTAGCATATGGGGGCCAGCTAGATAGAAACACATTTCCTAGTGTCATAAAGTTAGAAGTAAATATTTATTTTGTGATAACCATTTTTCTGACATTCCTGTTCTCTTCCTAGGTACACAATCCGTAATGTGTCACGTTGCTGGACTTATGAGACGTCAGTAGCTCTTGGTGTGGAAATAGCCAATGAGCTGCCTTACAATGACTACTTTGAATATTTTGGTCCAGACTTCAAACTGCACATTTCGCCCAGTAACATGTCCAATCAAAATACATCAGAATATTTGGAAAAAATAAAGAACAGGCTCTTTGAGAATCTGAGAATGTTACCACATGCACCTGGTGTTCAGGTAAGCAGTATTTTTTTTACACCTGTGTTCTCCGATATCCAAAAAGGCACACCAAACATAACAACAAAATACATGTGTACACTGCATAGCATATTTTTGAGCCCTAGGGCTTCTTTTAATAAATAGGCTTTATAGGTAAGTACATATTATTTAATTGTAAGTAGCAACAATAGCCTAGTGATATAATTATAGACAGTCAGTCTGAAGTCTCAAGTTTGAATTCAAACACATCGAAATCTTGTGAGATATTTAATTATGACTGAGTAAAAAAACCTAAGGAATACTGCATGTCTGAGAGCTGTCTTGCCGGCGTTATGAACTAGCATGATGGACTGCAGCCTAACTCCTCTGATGCTGAAGAGACTCGTGTCCAGCAGCCAGCAATGGGTTATAGTTCATTGGGTTGATGAGCAAAGGAAACACATTGCTTTAATGACCATGTATATTTTATTTCAGGTTCAAGCTATACCAGAAGACGCGGTAAACGATGAGTCGGAAGATGAAGATAAAGTTGATAAAGATGAAAGAATGCCACAAAGTGAAAAAGTATGTTAATTTTTTCAGTTCAAATATCTTTTCCTGTACATTAATGTTATTTTTCCTTTTCTGTCAATGATTAGGTTGAAATCCATAGAGCCGACTTGCACTGAGTCAATCGGACTAATCTTGTTCAATGTTCAAAACTGATTGGCTAATTATTTCGCTGAGCGCAAACGCGTAAAAACTGTCCACGGACGCGTAGGTTCATAGACGCTTCAAAATACGCCAAATAGCTTGACCGGCCCACCCTGTCCTCGAGACGTATTGCACGCGTACGTTTTCAATCATTTCACTTTTTGTGACAATGCCGATGACGATTCGCAGCCATTCCCGCCATTTAAACAAAAATAAACACGGATTTTCGCTAGATAGCGTATAACATACGGTATATACGGCAGGCGTATACATATACGACGCGAGCGCTATGTTGCAGCTCCGTCGACGGAGTTTCATAGTTTTGTATGTACGTAAGCTGTGAGCAGGCGTACACCAAGCGTATAATGACGAAAATGCGTTTATGAAACTACGCGTCCGTGGACTTACACAAATACATATTGTTTCCGATTCATTTTGTCTCCGTCATACCCGATCGATCACACAAAACAGATGATGTTTATATCCGATCCAGTAGTCGAATCAGGATCAATCGGATGTGCATTGACTGTATAAAAATGTATTAACTTCTTCCGTTAGTCTGATCAAATCATCTGATCCGACTCGAATAGAAAATCTGATTGATATTGCGGTCTAAAGTATTATTTGTTGCTAGGATAAGCGCATAACTGGAGACGGTGAACTGTCGGACTCTGAAGATGAAGGGGAGGGTGGGCGTCGTGACAACAGGTCTTACCGGACACCGCAACCCCGCAAACGTCCGCGTTTAGACAAAGATGGATCCCAAATCAAAGATGACATTAAATGTGAGTAATCTTAATATTTATGCGTAACTTTGTATGGAAACGAAGTATGGTCACAAACATCCATATATTACTGCGAAGCAGGATGGTTGCGCCCGCGGCATGTATCCGTGAGAATATTGTTATCTTGATGCTGCTGGCACCGGTGTTCAGTTGATTAACAATAATGACATGTCAGTTGTTTATTTTTGCTGTGCACCTCAAAAATTCGGTGACTACATTTTTTTAAGAAGATTATAATTATGTATGAGACGCTACTCCCAGTATGTATTTATTTCAGTTATTCTTTGCTAACTAAAAAAAATCATATTTTTAGCGGAAGACTCAAAAGATGACATCAAAAACATGAGCAGTGTAGAAGAACCAAAGAAAGAAATGCCGCCTAATCCCTGATCCTCACGGTACACACCGTAGTTGTGCAGTTCTCTGTAGTGCAAGTCACATAGCGAGACGGGCTAACACAGGTGTATAACAAAGGTCGCGTTAACTTTGTGAAAACTGTTTTCTAGGTTTTATAATTCCCAATTTTTCGATGTAGTACTCCAGAAAAGAAAATATATATTTGATACACACAAGATAAGATCTCAAATTTTGTAACGATTTAAGTTCCTCTCCAGGCAAATGGTTTTGCCCACACCATTGATGTGTGAGATGGGGGTAAGATTATAATATTGTGAATACACGTATTTCTTCAGTCTGTTCTAGGCAAGTATATATTAGTTCTAGATTAAATAGTAATATGACGCCATGTTGGTCTCATATGTGGAAAAAAATATTATTTTTACTTCACCTGCTCAGAGAGTGACCCAATTATGTACTACTCTAATACTTGGGGATAAAGTAGCTCTTTACAGCTTAGGGCTAACAGGCCTAGCTGTAAAGTTTTATGAACAATATGTATAGCTTTATGAACTGAAAGTCTCTGGCATTTCTTCGCAAATTATAACTGTCTCATTAGCCCAGTGGTCCTAAGCACGCCTGCTACGCTTGATATTCTGGTTTAATTCCGAGGTTGAATAGTATTATTGGGATTTTCTATGAAGTTCTCAGAAAGCAGCTCAGATTCGTGCCCGGTTAATGGCAATAGGCTCGCTCCCTTATTACATGGGACCTAAAATACCGGTGAACTGTGGGTGTACATTAGTACACTTCTATCTAATCCTTCAGGGATTACAAGCATAATGACCCCTAAAACATAAAACAGAGAAGAACATAAAACATACCCTTGTATGTTTTATGTTTCTCTAATTATTTTCAGTATCTATTTATTTTCCTCGTAGGTGAAGTAAAAAGTATGTCACTTCACTCAGGAGAAAGTACTGATTACAAACTCGTGGTTTAAAATACACACTCGTTAGTAATCTATCACTTTCTCCCTTGTGAACAATCTACTATTGTGTCCAACATCCCTTCAGGCTAGTTAATGTGTGAATTTGATAATTTACACAGTAGCTTCGTCTAGTATTAAGATTGTTTAATTGTTTTACTTACATGAGAGTAACGTAGTTATAGTCCGTTTTACACGAGTTGTTAGATTTGAAACATCAATTTGACTTCCTAATGAATCCTCAAAACTATAAAAAAATAGTAATAATAAATGGTCTAATTTATTTTTGCCCATAAGTGGCGTTTGACATTTTGCATCAATCTACCACGTTTATAACCACGCACACTGCCGATTTTTATAGACATCGCATTTAAACATGAAAAATCTTGCATGTTATGTAACTAAAATGTCAAGCACCAACATTGGCTCGTTTTAGTTTAGGAAAAATCATCTCGCTAGTTATAAATTATTTTTATAGAATTGACATCTACGTATTATACAGGTTTTCATACAATTAAGAAATGTTTTTAACATTATGAAAAGAGTTATATTTCACAAAACAGAACTTGAGAGCTAGTGTATACATTCTATGTTCGAAATCGATCTTTGTATAGGTGTGCACATCCTAAGCTCTTTTCTACCGCTCTGGAATGTGTACACCATACGGAAGTCTAGTAATCTTTAGAATGCACGTTTCAGAAATGCGTACTTCTAAATTATTAAATCCGCCTATACTTGCTGTTGCTTAAGGGACTGGCTGAAATCTAAAGACGAATCTAAGCATCGTCATTGTTTTGATATTATGTCAATATTTGTACTGACTTTTGACATGGAAGCATAAGTTTACACTGTTCGTCTGAAAATTGACCGAATCTAGCGCTAGGCGCATTACTTACTTCCAGATAAATCTATGTGATGTATTTAATTATGAGTAAACTACTAAGGTTCAATAGATTGTTCGATTTAGTTTTTTAATATTATGCACAGCAAGAAGGGGTCGGAGCTTTATCAATATGACTTTACAACAGTCATCCAGCAATTCATAAGAAACAAATGCCTTCTTTATAAAGCCGATGGGTCTGCGCGAACATTCGTCTATTCAAAACGTAACCGACATCTCTGGAACGCTTTGTTCCTGAGATTCAATTTATTTTTCCAATACGACCACCATAAAAAATAAATACCGACTGACTTCAGGTCCGTCTTTGTGCGGATTTTAGAAATGCATTGTAAATTTTATGCTTTAAATAACATCGAACCATAATTTGTAGGAGTTATCTACGGAAGAATCAGTATTTAATAGGTACAAATAACATTCTCAATAATTAAAAAGATGCATGCTAGCGCTCTTGAGTAATTTTATCAGGAAAACATTTGTTCACGTATTGTATTTGACTAGGATGATGACGAATATATTTGATTATTCGTAATAAATAGAATAAGACTGTAAATATATTTTTTATTGTTCAATATATCAAAATGTCTCCACTTGTCATGTTTTATTCCATATAGAATATTAAAATGTTTTTATTCTGTGAATAAGCTCACAACATAATAATATTAGGGTATTTTCCAAATTTTAGGAAACTGCTTATATTTAAAGATTGGGATGAACAATTCGACAGAAAAATATAAATAAATTATTATTGTATTTTTTTCTCCATTATACCAATATTATAGTCGAATTCATTTTTAATGGTTTTGAATTTACCGCCAAAACGCTCGGTTCGATGACGTCTACTGTGTGACATCAACTTTGTTTTGGCGAAGATATGGAACTCGATTTTAACCAAGTCTTTTGGATCACATATCAGCAAGATATCTCATCAAAAAAGCCAGGAGAATAACACATCTTATGAATTGGTAGGTTTATGTGTTCGGGTTTTGCTAGGGTTAGTGATTTTATTGAGATGGTTGCATCATAGTCAAACTGAGGCCAGCATAGTATATTTTTTAAAAGTAATGTGGATATATCACTGCATGTGGGCCTATCAAGCGCCTAACGCTGCACATGACATCTATTTAGTGGACATAGTGCTTCCCTCCATGTGCTCTAATACCCTGGATTAGAGGCGAGGGGAGGCGCGATTACTCTGAATTTCGCAAGCAGTAGGCCAGCGTGGTGGACTATAGCCTAATCCCTTTCAATATGAGAGGAGACCCGTGCCCAGCAGTGGGACAGTATATATATGGGTTGATGATGATGATGATGATGATTAAGGTCAGCCTTTTTGTTTAGAGTGACTGCCATCTTTAGCAACACTTTCTTTGAAATAAATGATATTAAAAATCACTGTACTTTTTAGTTTATTTATCCTTGCCATGCACATCAGGTGGAAGAGTTAATATCTAGTCTCGATTGCTTTATGTTAAAAATATTAGGTCTATTTCGTGGAAACAAAAAATAATAATAATAAAACACAGATATTGTATATTGTATGTAATTTTAAACGATTATCACAACGCTCTAGACATAAATTGCACCATAAAATAAAAGTACCGTAAAATCAGTCTGGTACCAAAGAGCTAGGTAAAACCAACTAAATTGGAATGAATATAAAAATACTATGAAATAATTTAGCAATATACATCTACTTCCATCAGTAATTTTACATACAGGAAACTCCATTTCGAGACAGCCTTTATTAATTCAAGAGATAAACGAATGTAATAATTTTACAAATATTTAACTCTAATGAACACTTAACTGTATGGGGCGAGTTATCTACGTTCACCAAATTATCGCAAAATTGAACCTTACATACATCTCTGCAAGTGCACTAATCTAAAAAAATCACTTCATGTTTTGAACTTCATTTTAAATCACACTTGTTCATTATTTTCGAAATACTCCATGTCTACTTTTTAATTTACAAGGGAATGTAATTACTGGAAGATATTTGACTTGGTTAATACTATACAAATGAATTAATCTTACAATTCATAATAATAATCGGACGTACGTACGTAAATAAATTGTGCGTAATTAATTATAATAGGCCTTTTAAAATATATGACTAGTTAAGACCAATTAGTTTTCAAGCAGAGTTCATAATTTACCAATTGTGACATTCACAAAGATCGAAGACAATATATTTAATATTACGTATCTAGATCTCTTTACAGTTACTAAACGCTTTCCTATTGTTTTGAATAAATTGGCAGCGGCCATACATATTTTGCTGCATTCTTGACAAAAATACAAGGGAAGGATATTTTTAATAGTTTCCTTCCGAAAAAGCATGTTATTGAGAATACCAGAAGAATAAGAAGTATGCTTGTGAAGTATGAAGCCAGATATGTATTTTGGCCGTAATGGACATAGTTCTCAAGTAAGTCTCATGTTTTTTCGTTTTCCATGAAATTACAACCAAAACAAAAATGGTTATGGCAATTAGTTAATTTATGGTTACAGTATACTTAACTATCTAGTCATTTTGAGAGCTTCAAATGAGTAATTTTAGTCATCAAAGCATGGTTTCAATCGAGACACTATTCTGTAATAAATTTATCATGAACGCAATAAGTTCTTTACATGAATATAGGAAATAAGCCTACATACGCTAAACGCGTACCTACTAAACCTTGAAGATTTGTGCGTTAGTAGGTAACCATGAATCTATGATCATAAGCATTAGTCTAGAATTAAAGCATAATATTGCCGCGCTTATAAATATAACGGTAATTTGCTCGAAAAATTTGAATACTGATGTCGCACATTTTAGACAGTATTCAATGTTAAATATTAATATTTAACACAGTTTCTGTCACGAAATCACGGCAAGCTTATTGGCAAAGCAAAAACCTGTGTCAAACTAAATGTCAATTTTATGAGATTATATTACAAATACTTTATGATAGAAGAAAAGGTAATTCATCACGTAAAATAATAATTAGGTATATATCCCACAAAAATAATGTATCCAATAGTGGGGGTTACAAATATCTATAAATTATAAGCGATTAAAATATTTAAATGACTACAAGAATCAGTAACATAATACTAACTGAATCACAGTAAATATAAAACGTTTATAATATAATATTTAAATTTTAATGCTACATTAACTTACTTGGAATTATTATGACTGTGTATCATCAATTCATAAAGTCCTTAATGTTAAAAGTTAAAAATTGATCGTCCTGCACAGTAACTAAAATGGCGATCAGTTTTTCAAATACAATAAGTCCTAATCAGTAACTACTTTACTGTCTAAAACATTAACATTCTAACTGGCACAATTGTGAGCATCCGAGAAGAAAATCCGTTTATGTGTAATATGTGGACATTGAACCCTGCTCAACCTATCACGTACTGTCTCCGTCACGCTGACTGCACCCGAGCTTGGCTTAGGCTTCAGTGCCCTCTGCAAAGTAAAAACGTATATAAGAACCTTCATTAAAAACATTACTTAAGATCATGCATGTATTCTCATGGTTGGGACGAAGTGTCTTGTTTTACACAGACAACATATAATAAGTCAAATAAGTTGAAAATTTCTAACTTAGCTATTTTCTGACACACTGTTAATTTGTTAGGGAAACTGCAAGTTGAATTTTGATTTTTAGGATGAATTAATTTTATGAATTTTAGGATTTCGCATATTAGAACAACCAAGCCGTGTTCAGCAGCTGCCTCTGCGACCAACAGGCACGAGCATTGTTCTAATCCTATCCTACTAATATTATAAATGTGAAAGTTTGTGAGGATGGATGGATGTTTGTTTGTTACTCTTTCACGCTAAAACTACTGAAAGGACTTTGATGAAAATTTACAGTACTTATTATTATTTATACATCAGAATAACATACAGTTTCTCGGAGCACTGTCCGAGAAACTGTCAGCAACATTAAAGGCCTGGCGGCTTTTCTCGAACATTTAGGGTAGTTCGAATGAACCTCATCTTCCCACCCGCACGCAAAATACGCACTTTGTCGTGGATTTGCGGAAACCAGCCCGTATACCATAACATATAGGCTATAATTTACAACGATCTTTTGCCAAATTACAACGATAATAATTAAAAGTAACTTTTAACCACGCGGACGAAGTCAAAAAGTTAAATATCTAAACTTTAGGTAAACTTTAAAAGTTAAATTTCAAGCTTACCTGGAGTTAAAGGATGATCTCGTAACATTGAACCTGAAAACCAAATACAATCACATTTAAAACAATACTGTAATCAACGTCAGTATATAATACTCTAACTAAATGTATAAACACTACTAATTATATTAGAATACTAATAGATTTCAAAGATATAAGTATAAACTTAGGGTTAAAAAAATATTTCGCGTTTGCTCGACGTATAGTTATTGATCGGAGCTTCCAGAGTAGAAAAAGGAAAGTGAGGAACAAATTCAATCTTCATCTTATGACAGTTTACACAATATTGCAAGATAGTAGCTAAGATACTTTCAGCAAGATACTTTCTGGAAGTTTACAATAATTTAATTGTTATGATGACTACAAACATAAAATTGAATTTATGTTTTTCACATGACTTTGACTACTCTGGAAACTCGGATCAATCTGATGCTAGCTGTACAATGTACTTTGACTCTGGAGGCCTTAATATAGGAAAATCGAATGAAACGTAATGAAAACGAATATTTTTTTTTGTTCCAAGTTGGTTCATTGGTCCTTTCAAAAAAGGCAAAGACAACACGAATTAAGACGTTTATGTTAATTGTATAGACGCCAGCAGGCCAAGCTATACATAACTGTCAAATTTTCCCAATTTAATATGAATCTTATGGCTATGTGTTAAAGTTGAAAATCAATCAAAGAAATTTGACAGATTGTGGTAGCTTGATGTGCTGGCCTCTGTACAAAACAGTCATCTTAATCCTTTAGTTTATTTTATAAAGCGCTGTCTAGTAATTATGTAACCAAGTAACCACGTTTATTACTAAGGGGTAGCTCTATAAGCAAAGATCAATCTTACTCTTTTTAAACAATTGACTATTACCAATGGGTGAACTTTGTTTACACAAAACCCCTGTACAAAATCTAATTATACAAAAAACTAAGCATAATTAATTTAATTGATTACATACCGCACCTGTATTCCATAGTGTTAATCACAGTACTATCTTAATTGTGTAAGCTACAAGTGTCAACATTCCATAAAATTAAAGGCATGCAACTTTATTCCTGAGTGCAAATAATGATACCATGCAAATTAATTATGACGCAAACTATGACTAAGGGCAGCTATAAGTATAGGATCACAAGGAGTACAATCACGGAGCAGAAACTAATGCCGTGCGCAATTTTTTATCCTCTCTAATAATTGAGCTCATTCTATTAGTTCAACGTATGAGGTGCTATCGATAAAATAGCGGTCCATGGATGCCGACGTGCTGAATTATTCCAGACAATTTACATCAACACCAATGGAGAATTTATCCCTACACTATCATTTGTTTGAATTTGAACTACAATAATGAATAAAAAACTAAAGTTTTACCTTTATGAAAATAACCAGAACGACCTCAGGAACTTTCCAACAAGAAGTTGTAAACATGTGAGTACCTACAGAGCCTCTCTCAAAGAGAAAAATAATTAAATTCATTTTGTAACAAATGAATTAGAATTGATGCTTGTGAATTCACTCTTAAAACATGCTGTTAAAACAGTAGCACACAAAAAGCAGCATCAAGCGTTTACCTATACAGCGAGACGGCACATGGGCACATTGATCGTTCAGTATAGAATAGCGTCTGAAAGATGGTTACTGGTTAGTGCGGCGCCCGGCGTGATGCCCACGATGCTGCCGCCGACGCACGCCTCCACGCCTTCTGTAGACCACCACCAGAACATCAAACACCAACCACAGGTACAATTGTACTGTGCGTCTCATTGCAGACTATTTCCTTCGCACGGCTGTTTGTCGCAATACTTTTTTTCTTCTTCGTCCAATCCAATAATACATTAAATTCATATTGTTAGGTCTCTCAAATGTCACTAACACCCAAATATAAAGTGAAATGTTGAAACAGTGTGCAAGTTAGGATATTTTGTCTTTTTCAGTAGGTAGGTATAGAAAAGTAAACCACTGTTCTTGTAACTTTGTTATCGGCGAACTATTATTTATATGCTATGTAAAATGGCATTTTCAAGTTTTATAAATAGGATAATATGTCGTGCGGATAACTTAACTGAAATTAAATTAGTTACTTTATGGTGATACAGTGTTTACTTTTGCGTGGTGTTGTAGTCATTGTAACTATGTTTTACAATTATTTTCCGAACTTAAGTATTGTTCGTTAAATTAACAATAAAATTATTGTGAAAATATTTCAGTTAGCTGTATTAAGAGAAAAATATATATTTTTATTTCTCATACGCAACCATTAATGTTAATAAACACACAATATCATTATGAAAATATATTTAGTAATTAATCACAAAATAATTCTAAAATAAAACTAATTAGTATTAAATAACATGCAGTATGTTAAAATAAAAGCAATAAAGTAAGTCACAAAGACATTGGTCGTAGCTCATCAAATCTTTAAGGTGAAATGGAACCTTTTTCTTTTATCTGTAAAATTAAATAAATGGATCCAATTTCAATCAGGTAATAAACTCTATCTTCCAGTATTTTCAAATCTTGAACTACCTTCAAACTACCATGGAATATAATATTTAGTGCACGTGTATTGCAAAAACATAATGTTTTTAAACATTTGCGACATGCTTTTTAATTAATTTGCAGGTGGATTTAAGCCGGACATTATGACAGGCGACGTATCTTTAGAGATTTGTCTCAGGAAGGCTCGATACGAGGTAAGCATATTTGTGGGCTACGTTAAAGAAATCGGAACTAGTTAAGAAATGACTAGAAAGGAAATGTAACAGTGAGGATATCACAAAAAGTAAGTAAACGAAATGATGCAGTATCTCACCGGTGGTGCAAGCGGCGGCGTTATTGTCGGGGTTGAGTCCGGCCACGGACCACGGCCGCGCCTTGCCGCCCGCGCCCGGCCGCGCGCAACCGTTCCCTAGTCACGCACGACACACCAGTTACACACCCACAGCGCATAGTACACAGCGCACAGTACACAGCGCACATGGCACACACACATTATTTTATACTTGCCACTGTCATTTTATGCTGAATATTCAAACGATATAATTATGTCGGCCGCCATTAGAAAACATAGTAATAAGTAAACTACACTCGCGAGCAATAAACTGCGCGATGAAGTGATTCCAGTTTATCGCTCGCGAGTATTAGTATAGAAACTTTTTGAAGTAAAAAACGAAAAACAATCACGCAGGTACTACAAATGGTATTTAGTAATTTTATGCAGTTACTGAAATTCTTAAAATCAGTTTGAATATTTTGCACAATAAAGAGTAGGTACTAGTAGGTATTATGTACCTTACCATTGTCTAATTAGGATAATTATGATGGATCTTGTGAAGCGTACACTCACACCAGCGTGCAATTTGCACTTAAGCTGTGTTAGCACATTAAAAAACGCAGTGAAGGGGACTACCACTATACACAAGTACTGCTGAAGCTAGAGCTCGGGTACAAAACGGCTGTATTTCAACTACATTATACCTACATTTTGCATGATGGATGCAATTCTCAAAAATTGCATTAAAACTGGACCGTTAGATAATCATTGTGAAGTTTTCGTTCCTTGCACTTATATAGTACTGTTTTTATTTTAATTGGTCACACAGAGTGCATAATAAAGTGGATGATGCAATTGAAATACAATTTCTGTACTTTAAACGATGTGACAGGTAAAATTTTGTGAACGTAAGTCCCCCACATATTTATGAAATTTAAAACCCTGTTAGTTTTGTTTAAGGGGTACTCACCCATGGTATTGACGTTGTCAGATGATCGCGACGGAGGCGGCGTGGACGCCGAGGTCTTGATACCTACGTTGTCGGAAGACTTGCAGCGTGATACTTCTGTAAACGTTTATTGTGACAAACTTTATAAATGGAAGATGTATAGATATCTAGCCTCTATCAGTTATGTTGCCAATTTTCTACAGGTAAATTTTGTTAAATGTCACACCTATGTTAATATATCAAAATCATGCTCAGAAGATTGCGTTCCTTTTTCTTATAATTCAATATTTTTATTATTACTTCTAAGTTGGGAAACAAGCGTAGGTACCGTCCGCCTATTGGTAAGGGATAATCGTAGCCTATGGATGCTAGCAAAGCCATCAACCATCCTCTGAGATGTGTTTTTTTTTGTTTCTTACTTGGGGACTTCGAACAAATGTGACCTTTTGTGTTGTAAGTTTTGTTTGCTCAGTAATTTCAATGACAAAAAACAAATGAACTAAATAGAACTCTGGACACAGAAACCATCCACACTAACTCACTCTGTAGGAGCGCAGATCTATCACCATGTAATTTTTTAAAAAGAAAGCAAAGGTTTTATGGGCTTACCACATTCTAATAAAACAGGCGTGCTTTCACCGGATGTAACGCTGTACCTGTAACAGCCAAGGATCGATATTTGTTATACAAATCGAATAAAATATGAGAATTTCCGATTATATCAATAAATCTAGCGAATTGCGCAATAAATTGCAAGATAACATAATGACCGATTAACTAATAAAGAAGCATATTTGTCGACAAACATACAAATACTCGTCTACATAGAGTATTATCTAAGTACACAAAGCTACGCTTTTATTGTGAACCGTACAAGTTTTTGTTAGACTAACGTAGGTTACTCCCTGCAAAGAGATTCAAAAGGTTTTTACAAGGTTACTTGTAGAAACGAATAACCTTGCAGGTCTTTATTACTAACATTATAAACAACTTATTTATTGATTTCTGACATTTACGCGAATATTATACATTGAAATAAAACTACTTTTTACGGATTATATCGCGTTATATTGATATTATTAATCTCGACGTTTCGGACCCTTTACAGCGTCCATGGTAACTGGTAGACAGGTAGTCTCCGTAAAAAGTAGTTTTAGTTCAACAACTTTTGTATAAATTGGACTTTAACAAATTAAGTATCAGATTTTACTTTCATACAAAAAACCTAACTAAGTAGATACAGAAGAAAGAGAGAAAATACATTTATTTACGTTGACATGGCGCACCGAGAGTACTTAAAAATAAAAACTTGAGAGGTGTCAAGGGACACCCGGATGGAACGAAGTTCCTTTCATTAAAATTTAATAATTAAAAATAAAAAAACCTGTATACACTCAACAATTCACAACGCGCGAAATTCAAATATTGTCATTCACTCAATAATATTTGAATGCTTGTCAAAGATATTTGAATTTCGAAAAAAGTGTCGTGACAACTTTAAGCGTTTTAAAAATTCTTTACGTAAGAATTTTTTCCGTCTAGCCCCCTTTCACAACGCGCGATAAGGAACTTCGTTCCAATAAAAATAAAAAAATTAATCATCCTAAATATTAACAACTCTACGCGGTAGCAAAAAAAGCACTAGATAAGTAAACAAACAGTGCATCGTGGAACGCACGGTTGGGGGTACTTAGTACAAAAAAAAAGATTTAGAAAGTTTCAGAAAAAAACTTGGATATATATTATTTGGTAATTTTTTTATGTTTTAAAAATGTTGTCTATACATACATGGTGTCGTCGCGCTGCAGCGTGGGCGAGTGTCGCAGCGGCGACGGCGACGCCAGCGACGACAGCGAGTGCAGCGAGCGTGACGTCAGCGGGGTGCGCGCTGACAGCGACGCCTCCTCACTGCCCGGCGGAGTGCGACATGTACGCCAGAACTCCTCTAACCCTACACAAAAATTATATATTGATTTCTGACATTTACGCGAATATTATACATTGAAACAAAACTACTAACACGGGTAGACTGCCCGTGACCATGGACGCTGTAAAGAGTCCGAAACGTCGGGATTAATAATATCTATTGTTAATCCCGACATATACATATTATACAAAGGACATACTGCCAAAAGACTCGTAACATTTTTTACTATTAATAAGATACCTTTGTTGAAGAAAACAATAAATTATTATTATTATTATCTATATAACGCGATAAAATCCGTAAAAAGTAGTTCTATTTAAAAAAAAAAAGATAAATTTACAGCTACCCGCATTTGTGCGGCTGCTTCGATTGAGAACTACTAGACGCCTCAAATTGTACCCTCAAAAACTCTGTTGCGTTTATTTTTTTACTATAAATGTAGGTGAATTATTTAGTGGGTTAAACAGCTTGTTTTAACATTTTGAACGCCTTCGTCACTAATACGTGACAAGTGAGCGCGTTCTCTGTACGCCAACCAACGATACAAATAAGTGACAAAAATGCAGTGGACGAAATAATTACTACTTTTGAATTTTTGAATAATACTTTTGTGATACAATAAAACTTTAATGTCATGAGGACTTTTTATTCGAAAATTGTGGACAAAAATAAAAATTCAGTTGATTATCAACGAAGTGTTGGAATCCCTATTTTTATTAGTAGGTATTTGCTGTGATTTTTGATTGGTGTGAAAGGTACTCGCATGCCTTTATACTCTAGCGTTTAAAAGATTAAACAAGGAATGCCACGGCATCGCATATTCCTATTAGAAATTATTCATTTGGCCCCAAAAATGGACACTAGCCATATACGACTAAACATACAGTACACGTCATATAGCTTATTACAACTACTTTGTCATAGCGAATCGAGATTAAATTAAAGTCCGTCTCACGATAGAAGTCCCCCAGACGCGGCGCCACTGTCATACAACGGAATATTGCTATTTGATAAACTCTATTGTTTTATACTCTCCAAAAATTCAATATTTAATCCATGTAGGATGAATCTGATTTTATTGTTTCGGTAATTTATTGTAATTGATAAAATGTAAAGTTGTTCGAGTTTTTAAAATTAGTTCCACTCATTTCCGTGGGACTTCTTTCGTGAGATGGACTTTAGTAATAAGTTTGACGCGGACACATTTCGACAGAAAACAAGACGGCTGACTTATCTCGAGGCGATAATTGACACATCACACAAGACAACTCTGAAGCGTTAGAACTTACATGAGTCACATGACCCATTTTATGACTATTTGTTAGTTTACAGCGCGTCTTATACCTTCATCAATATCTTGTGACTGATCTGTTATTGGTCGAGTTGGCGCCCTGGTCTTAGCCCGCCTAGGTCGACCTGGAATGAAATCAAACATGCGATGATACTCCTAGAACGACTAAGACAAGCTGCAACGTAAAAAGGACAAGTTAATTTATAATAATGATCCCATTATTTACCAACAAATCATTGTAATGTTTGTTTTAACAGTTAGTAATTATGTCTTAATTTGTCACATACTAACAAAAAAATCGAAAGTTATGTTCCTTTCGAGGTTACACAAAGGTTGTGCATGTGTAAACATACATAAACAATGTTTTAATATGTTTAACATAGATAAAACAATGGTGGCAACGAATTAAGTTTATTTCACAATAGTATGTAAACATGATTCAAATAATCATGTTTACCTGTCCTGTTTTTATAAATGTCAACGAAAGCATGCAGTTTGTAATATAGTGAATATTATGAAATGCTTGCTTTTGCCACACACAGTTATCCAACAATAAGTTAAGACACGGGCAAAGGTGAAATATACCATGGCCAAATTATCTCTAAAAGTTATAGAACAAAAGTGGTACCTTTAACAAGATGTCGCAGCGTGTGCGCAGGCAGTTCAGCGAGTGCGTCCGCTGCCTCTGCGTGTAATGGCGGCAGGGAGAGCATCTCGTTACTGCTGCACTGCTGCTCTGCTACAGACTTGGGGCGCACGCGCCGGCAACCGCGCTCGCGACGACGGCATCCCAACGGCGTTGCCTACCCAAACCATTTGTATTTATATTAGATCAAATAAAACAAATGTCAATGGATAAATTTAAAATCAATCAGAATACTACGATTTGTATTCAATGTCACGGGACATGCAAATATGCCAAGTGATAACCATACATTAACTTGTTTCAAGTGCAATAAAAAGTAAGTAGGTATTTAACGACATTTGGGAAGGTATTTTTTAGACATGTTTTTCTAGTATCCTGAAATCTATAATTTTTATTTTGAATTAATTATTCTATAAAGACTTCTTAATGTTCAATTAGACACAATCTATAAAAACAAATATACCTACACTACTAACACAAAATTATGCACAAAATATGTTTCTAATGAAGATTAGAAAAGGTGGTTATATCTCACATGACTTGATTTTTGTAGATTGGCTGGCTTTTTATCCGAAATTCGGAAACAGCTCAATAGAACACTTGACAGCAGATTTAACATTATGAACGTTTTGCCAAAATACTTATATAACGTAAATAATAACAGAATTATATGGAAACCAATCACTAGCTACTAATAAATGTTTACACTGCACAATTCATTATTTGACTATCAATGAATATTGTAAATTGTTATCTGTCGAAGCATATAAAAATAAAGATAATAGTGTCGTAATGAATATGAATCGTCATCATCGATCATGATTATTACAAGTAATAAAGAAATTACATTCTTACCAAATTCAAGTAATCCAACTTCTAGGTAGCGTGAAATCAATATTGCATTATGTTATTCATATTTTAAGTCACGTGTCAGGGCAAAATCTGTATTATGAATTGTATAAACGAAACAATGCGATGAACTGATATCATAATCAAGGGCTTTTTCGGCATAATATGATTAAAAAATCTAAGAATGTCTTGTATTCGAAGTCATCTTCCGATGTAAGAAATGCACCAAAACCTGCGGGAGTCGCGGAAAAAGTGCCTGTGATTTCCGGGGCTTCGAGTGTATGTAAATAAAGTAACATTATTTGGTTTTATTAAGATATAAAACCTTGTTTTTCTGAGTGTCGGGTTACCTAATACTTCATCATCATCATATCAGCCACAGGAAGTCTACAACAAAAAAAGTTAACAAAGGCCTTCCCCATACACAAGGTTACAAGCCGTCTGCATCCAACGACTTCCAGGGACCTTTACCAGGTCGTCCGTCCTTCTCGTTGGAAGCCGTCCCACGCTGCGCTTTCCGGTGCATGGTCTCCACTCGAGAACCTTTTTGCCCCAGCGGCCATTAGTTCTACGAGCTATGTGCCCTACCCATTGCCACTTAAGCTTGCTAAGTCTTTCACCTACCACTTACCATGGCAAATAATAACATGGTTTTTAACGAAATGTTAAAATAAACAATGTATCGAAGCCTTGATTTTGAATTGAAGCAGACATCTACGAGGATCGACCAATTAAATATGTATTATAATTTTGGAATTCAAGTTAGAGAGAAACTGGGTTACTATAAATGAGCCACAGACTTTCGCAATTCAAATATCGAACGCGCAAATATACTCGTTACAGGTTAGTTAGATTAGTAGACTTACCCCAGAATGTGAGATAGGAGTCAGCAAGTCGGGTATATCCCCGTCCACGCTCGGCATTGGCTCGCTGTCTATGTGGTCCACGTTCTCACACGCCAGCAGGGCTAAGCTCTCCACCGCCTGACTGCATACCCCGAAACAATTTAGTAAACACATTATATAAAATCTTTGCGAGTTATTCACGTCAAAGTGCTAAGTAAAACTGTGTGACTGAGTTTTGTTTACGGTTTATTCGATTTTGATTAGTAAAGATTCTCAGAAATATTAGTGTATTTGTAGCATATACGATTATATAGGTACTGACAATGAATAGATAAGTATGGTATGACTTGGAAATGGTATAATTAGTTATGACAGCTCTAATGTAACTTTGTGTCGTCGTTGTAAACGGGAGTCAAGGGTTAAAGCTGAAAACCAGCGCTTGGGAACCCCTAGGGGGGTTTAAGCAAAAGCTGACGCTTTAACCTTTTGCTTTCAGGATTATAGTTATTTTGTAAGTACTCAGTCGCTACAATGATGGCTGTAATATCAAAAACAATAAACCTCTATTCTATTCTACTAGCGATACGATCGCGACAGCCGGTGTCTAACATCATCATCATCTAATTGCTTATAATTTTGAAAACATGTACTTAACTTAGATTTTTTTTATAATTTTCTCATAACTGGTACAACTTTGATCTATCACCCGGTTTCGACCCCACTTTGATTTCGGGGACCTGTATATTTAAAATGTATGTAAATCAGTTATTTACTTAAGCAGGTCCTGCAGCGTGGTGGAGCAGGGCGCCATGGCGTCGCGCACGGCCTGCAGCGTCACCAGCTCTGCGCCCCCCCCTCCGCCCCCCACCGCCGCGAACACCTCGCCGCACCTCTGTACACATACACTTAAATATACACATGCACCCGACTGCTGGTCATTGATTTAGGTGTAGCTACACTAAACATGATTAGCATTCCAGTAAAAATGTAAGTTCAAATGGGCACAATGTTTCATTTTCATAAGAAAAAACAAATCAGATATGTTTGTCCGGTAATATGTTGGCCCCGGTTTAGTGAGCAATAGACGCTATTATATCAGATATTTTTAATGGAAAACCTATGGAAAAGCTCCTTGTCCGTGACTCAAGCCTCACCCCGCGCGTCGCCATAAATAGATCTGCAGACGACGGACGGCCTCTTTCTTCCCGCTGCAGCTGCCCGAAGCTAAGTGCCGCCGTCTACCGGTCGGACCTCGCCTCGAAGCCTTCGCCGAACCCACCCTGAGCTTAACTCACCCTACTCTTGCCTTAATGTATTTAAAATTTTAACCCTAGTGTCAATAAATTTGTATATTTTGTGTTCCGAATGTAATTTATCTCCACTAAATAGTTCCCGGTGGGCCACGTCCCTAAATCGTGTCCACCACGTTACAACCTGTATATCGCTACCAGTAGGTGTGGGTGGTGGTGCAGCACGTACCTGTAGGTACTGGTGCAGCAGGTGGTGCGCGGCGGCGGCGGCTCGCTCGAGCGCGGCGGGGAGCGGCGCGGGGGGCAGCGCGGCCGCCGCGTGCGCCGCCAGCGCCGCCGCCGCCTCGCCCCCCGCCCAGGCGCGCTCCAGGGCCATGGCCCGCAGCGTGTGTGTCTGGGCTGGACTACAGTTGCTCGCCAGCCTACCCGATCAACAAAAATACTAATCAAAGGGCTGTACAAAAATGTTGCGCTACAAACACTCCTAGAGAAGGAAACAAATAGTTAAGGTCCATACACTGCAGTGCCGGAACTGTTGAAGATATGAACTCAGAAGCTAGATCAGTAGACTCACGAACTCCATAAAACGCGACGACATTATAACTGTCTTTTAACATTAGCAATAGACTGTATCACAATATAAGCTGACCGTTCATGCAGATCTCGCCAGAGCGTGGCGACTCGTTCACTAGCGCCGCGCCCGCCGGCCGCCGCGTCACAGCCCGGGAACTCCACGCGACGCACGCTCACTGAACGACGTAAAGCTGTCGCTATGTCCGTTAGCCCTGAATAGACCACTTCAAATTAATACATATGCTACAAATAATAATCAAGACTGCATTGTTCACCAATCAAAAATCCCAGAATTATTTTACATTTCCCACATATGCTAGACCTAGACTAATAAGATCTTTCCTTACCTTGTAAACTAAATGCATTCCGATCTATATATAAGGTCTGTAGCGTGCAGTTACATTGCAACGCTTTGGCGAGCAGTCTTGCGCCCGCGTCGCCCGCTAAATTGCCTCCTACATCTAAAGAACGCAATCGTCTTGCACCTCCTAATGCGTTTAGTAGGCCATATAAATCACCCTGAAAATTAAGACTTTGAAAATAATAATGCTCATGTATTTTGTACGCTTGATGAACACAAAAAAATATGTCAAAAAATAACAAAAATAAAATCAAGACACGTTTGGATGACACGGAAATATATGTATTTATTATTTCAAAAAGATTGTATATTCTGCTGTTATCGACGAATCACCTACGACCAACCCGATCTTTATAAAATAACCTTCTATACTCTATCTTCCAGAACTGAATACTTATTGCACTAAGTTCTTAACCCATCAATTTACAAGTGTAGGTGTTTAATTTTTTTAAGATATTAATTTAGATTTTGATATAGTGACGAATTCACCATAATATTATATTAAAGTTCCTTCATTAATTTGTATTGTAATAGTGGATAAGTCATCGGAGTACCTATCAAATAAATAAATAAATTACCTTTAGTTTACAATCGCTAAGATCCAGAGACGTCAAAGCAGTGTCAGGCTCTTGAAGAACGTGGACTAGAGCCTAGAAAAATTAACAATGGAAAGCACATACAATATTTCAAACCAAATTAAACTTCACAAATAAAGTTTATATATATATTACGTACCTGTATTAAAGGCGGCGCGTACGATCTCTTGCCGGTCAGTTTACTTAAAGATAAATGTGTAATGGAATGATTTTTGCCAATCGCTCTTACTATTCCAGATAATTCGAATTCCATACCTAGAAAAAAAGTTTATTATTATGTGTGTTGGTAGCTACGGAAAGGCTTTTTATATCTTTCAGTTCGTGCAGTACTTACTGTTGTCAGATAAATCGAGTGACTGCAAACACCTAACGCCGTGTATACAGGATTCAAGCACATGCGCGGCTTGCGACGATGAAAGAACTCCCGAAAGATTTAGTTGCACGCCGGTCGCACTTTCGTTGCAAGCCAACCCGAGCAGTAGGCTCCTAATACACAAACAAACATTATCTTATTTACATTTTTTACACATTAACCGCTTTTGTGTACAATTTATTAGATGCCCAAAGTGATATTGAAAAAGTTATTAGGGAAATAATCACTAATGCGGTATCTTTCGGACACAATGTCCTGCACCGAGCGAGCGGGATATAATTATTAATTATACATAACGGAACCTAATAATGCCAGCGAGCTAGCGCACGCGACAAAAGCACCCCACTGTCCGAATACTGCGCAGACTTGCGTACAGCTTTAGAGGCAGATTTATATTACTTGTAGGTACTATAACGGATTGCTGCTTAAAATCAATTAGACCGCAGTTAAGCTAAACAAGTTTTTCGGTAAACTTTTCTTAAGATCACTTTAACAATTACTGAAATAATTTATTTTATATCAATCGGTTGTCACACAAATACCTTTCGCTTGGACTTCTGATACGAACAGACGGTAGGCTACATAACAACCTCCTCTTTTATATAATGGTTCGGTAAACAATTTATCATTTCCCCAGCATGTTTACAAATATTTATTGTAAACAATAAATAACACTATACGTTGTGTGACATTTATTGTATCATATATGGCATAATATTATGATGTGTTTCGCTGTTTGTTCAAATTGTAAGCTAGTTGTAAATATTACAAAGTATGAAATAAATGTAAAATGTGTGTTTCTTTTCAAAAGTGCTATTTTATTGGTCTAATTGAAATAAAACATTTGACTTTGACTTAAAAAAAAAATATGCTCTGAAATCATGCTATACGCCGTGTAACGTAGCTTATACAGGTACTTTTAGGTAAAAAGTAAAAGTGAAACTATGGATTCGTAGTGTGGAAGAACTGATTGCCAGTTTGGACCGTTAATGATGATGAGAATTCTCAACTTACTTGAGCGCGTCCGGTGGCATTTTGCAATAGGAGAAATCGAGTTCAGTGAGTGCAAGGCAGGCGGTGAAGAACTGTCGGAAGGAGGGCGGCGGGTCCTTGGGGCGGCGCGCCGCGGACCAGGGGTTGCGCGCCACCGACAGCGAGCCCAGCCGCGCCGCGCACCCCCGCAGCAGGGCGCCCCACATCTGTCCCACAACACAAACATTACATTACCATTACAATTTCTTGCACAAATACTAAGTAGATACAGCATCAAAGTTGAAGGTTAAATACCTCTAGCATGTACTTCATAATGACTTAAATTGCAGTAAGTCCTCTTTTTTTTTTGTTGACGGGGTTGGAAATGCTTTATGCACTACCCACCGCTCCGGGGAGAGCGATCGGGTGTGTCGGACTCCGCTCTGAAAAGAGCGATCTACCGACTAAAACCAACCTCGGCGTTTCTCGTCACCACTTTAGTGGCGGGACTACGGGAGCGCTGTAGCATTCGTCCGCAGGTAAATTGCAGTAAGTCCTACTGCAACTTATAAAACCCTTTCAGTGCAGCTTACTGTTATTTATAATGACTTTTAAAATAAGGACTTAAATGAATTCTAAAACGTTCTCAGTCTCAATTTTAAAATATGGTTAAAGTGAACCCCACGTTTCTAGAAGTCCGCCTCACCTACTGCCAGGTAGTCGTGTGTACTGCACAGTGCCAGAGGATTTAGCGATGAGAGGCATCAAGTAAGTCCCTAATTAATGTTTTAAATGGGCAGCTTGGCTTTTGAGTGTCCATGTCATAATTAATTATACAGTCTTCGAGATTATGTCTGCGTTTTGAACATGAAAATTTACTAGTAGTGTAGGTGAATACAAAGATTTAAATCGTTACAAGCGAATCTGTTATTGTCTCGTTCACTCATACTGAATATTGTCGTTCTGTCTCTAATACAGTATGTGTGCATTCACTCATCTGTATATGGACACGTTTTCGAGCGGTATCAGTACGGTGAGGGCTTATCTAACGATTTAAATCTTTGGGCGAATAGCGAAAATGTTTAAATACCAATAGTTTCATTAATATTAAAAATTATGATTGCTATAATGGTAATTTGTTCAAAATCCGCTCGAAAAAGCTTTTGTGGTTAGTAAGGACCAAAATGCGGGTTAGACAAAAGGATGTAAACTGAGTACAGGATACAATTATGTACTGAGTGGTACAACTTACTTTATTACTTACGTTTTCTAACGTTGTTTCTGTATTTGTCAAATTTAAATGTGTTAAAACGTTCGGTTGTGCGAGGAAGTTGTATAAATTCTGCAACAATAACATAGATGAATCAATATTATGCTACATTCCACATATTCTGTTTACTTAATTTTTTTACGAACTTACATGAACATCATCCTTCAGGTTATTATATGAGAGGTCTAGATGTGATAGAGTAGAAAGATGGCACGGGTTGTCATTGAGCATGGTGGCGAGATGCATCACAGTTTTACCAGTAAGGCCACATTGCGACAACGCTATATGCCTCAGCCCATCCGGATTGTTGGCGAGCCCGCTCAGTATACTAATAGCACCTATAAATACAAACAATAGTGTGACGTCGTAAATATTCATTGAATAAAACTAAAAGTGACTCACAGTCGATGAAAGTGATACATGCAATCATTGTCAGTATTACAATGTAATAATTATGGTAGTTTGTTTTGTCGAACCAAGGCTGAATTACATTAGACGCCAAGTTAGGTCATCCGACCTCTTCTCGCGTGTGTTGTAATAGTTGACGAAGAGATTATGTCGTAAGGATAACCAACGGCCATACATGACCCGTGTCTACTAATGTTAAATGGGCAGAACATTTTTAAACTTTTTATCATATCAGGGACTTACAATATACGTTTGTACAGAGGCCAGCACATCAAGCTACCCCAATCTGTCAAATTTCTTTGATAGATTTTCAACTTTAATACAAAACAATAAGGCTCATATTCAATTGGGAAAATTTTACAGTTTTGTATAGCTTGACTGCTAGCGTCTGTACATGTGATTTGATACTTATTGTGTTTAACTATTAGGAATACCAAGACTGTACTATATAGTTAAAAATGGAGCCTGCAGTTTAGAAAAATTTAACAACATTGCTATCAGGAAAATTTCAGTGCCTTGGTTCAGTTAAAATAACCGTGAACCGGAATAAATGTGTCTCCAATGCTGTGAGCGGTAGATAAAACACAAAAACATGAACCTTTGTCTTCAATATGATTCTGAGAGAAGTCGATAGTATGCATGGCAGGGGCATGGCGCGCTCTGGTCAAGGCATGCCCCAGGCGGGCGGCGTGGTCGTGTCTTAGTGCGGCGGCCCGCCACGAGAGGCGCTCGGGTGCCGGCCGAGCCGAGCGCACCACGCGGCACACACTCTCCCACGCCTCCCCGCTCGCTCGCACTCCGTCGCCGCACACGCCGTTGAACCACGTGTTGTGTTGTAACGCCATCACTAAGGGAATCAGGTCCCTGGACAAACAAACATGTCCATTATAGCAGGTCTGCTTACAACCTATTATTGTGTGTATTATTATTATGGCCCGGTTCTTCCTACGACTGGACGAAGCCCTGTCTTTCCTCCTTGGAAGAACTGAAGAAGACTGGGAAAGATGAAATTTTTAGGTAGGTAAGATAAGTAAACGCGACTGCTAAGCTAGAGATCCTGGGTTCGATTCCCAAATGGAGTGTTGCAGTAGCAGCTTAGAATTTGGATTAGGAATCTGCCCTGCTGCTTGGATTTCCGCCCGGTTAATGGCAATATGCCATTAACCGGGCCATATCCAAGCTCGACTCCTATTATATGAGACCTAAATATACCAGCGAACTGTGTGGGTATATTACTACGCTTCTGCCTAACCTTTCGGGGAATACAGGCGTGATGGTATGTTATGCTACATTGCGTGTAATGAAAAATATTTTAATAGTTAATAAAAGTTCTTTCTTGTCTATTACCACAAATGATAATTATGTTCTTAGATAGAAGTAATAGTGTTAACTTACCTTTGATCTAAATGATCAAAATCTTTCAGATGTAACATTCTAATGTCATGTGCCAGATATATCGTGTCAATATCCCACGCTACTTCAGCTCTGAAATAAAATCATAATAATATTGATCAGGAAAATGACTAAGAATTACATAACGTAAGTTTAAAAAAAACATTCAACCGCAAGAGTATTTTAGCGTATTAATATTAGTCATTCAAAAGCTTTAAACAAAAGTGTTCTTTACGTTGCGGTTTACATTGACTTCCTCGCATTATGACTAAACGAGGACAGAATACAAATAGTAAATTAATCCTTCAAGAAACTAGGTAATTACAGAAACAATGGTAAATCAATTATTATCGAGAACCGGCATCCGTTTGACACTTGAGGCATAGACAGTTATTTCTATCGAAATATTTCTTGTTCGCATGACGCGGTGTGAGATTCGATTTGCGAAATAAAATAAAAAACAAACAATGTTTTGATCAAGCAATACCAGGTTGTACATAAAAGAAACGATTGAACTCGATTAGAATGACCTCTGTGTAGGCAAAGTGCATTCTTCCTCCGTCATTTATATTATATCCGGTTTCAATCCATTCTATTCGTGACCCAGATAGTTAGTCAAACATAAAGGAAATTTATACTATTTTTATATCGCTCAACAAGTTCTACTATGTAAATTAAATTGTTAATAACTAATAGATAAGAAACCTACAGGATGAAATTGCTGCTAATTATTTCCTCAACACGGTAATTTATAATGTGGTTACAAGGATAAACTGTTTAAAACTGACAACTGTTGTAAAAATTTGAAGTCCCTTGTCTAAAAAATTTTAAACTTAGGTTCCATTTCGTAATGTTATTTTGATAATAAAGACAAAATAAGCTCCAAAATCTTTAAACAGTTCTATACATATTTATGAGTTACCTGAAGGGCGTTTGGCAGAGATCACACATAGCTGCGTATTGATTGGAGAAATCACCGCATGTTGAATGTTTCCGAGTACCGCTCACTTGTGGCACTGGGTACGGTAGATTTACCTGTAGAATAATATAGGTTATTATAATAATATATTACAGGGTTTTATTACGCAATCGCCATGACCTTCAGCACTAGTCCAAATTTATATTTTGGAGACAACAGAGGATGTTTTAATCATAGATATCATCTTTCAGACCTCTTTTCATTGGTATGCATCAGATATGAATGTGAAGAACATTCATATTCGTCATTCTTTAGTCGCGCGGTTTCCCTTTCAAATGTCACTGGCGGTGCTTCCAGTAATATTCACACATCTACCACCCACCCTCAACATACTTATTCCCGCTGTAAGTAGTCTTCTTAATTAAATAATTGTACCACATCATCCACCTTATCCATCACTGAATCACCTCTATAACATAGCGGGAAAAGATAGGGTGACCATTAAAAGACATCAAACGTCATGTTTCCATATTAAGTTACTAAATTTATTTTTCGCATGGCATGAGTGTACACGGATGATTCAGTCAGACAGACGATTACTTTTAACCTTATAAAAATGTTAACCGGCGCGACAATTAGATAAATTAATGTTTATTGTCCTGCTAATTTAGTTGATATGAATAGACAGCATTTAAAGAACATACATTTTCAATGTTTGTACCTTTGATATTATGTCCACTACGGCTACATTTGGGAATAGATCGTCGAAGGCCGCAACTAGTGCGTGTAGTACATTTAAAACACCTTCTGCTGAACCCTCCTCACCTGAAATAAGTCAGAATATATAACAAACGCATCTCAATTATTACGTTACTATGGTGATCAAGAAGACTCGAGTAATCATATTATATGTTACAGATCTGAGAAGGACTTAGTTAAAGATCAGTGATAAACTTAGCCAATTTGCAATTCTCTGCAAATCTCATCGACAAATGACAAGATCAGCCTGGCTGCATGGTTAGCATAATATGCCGAGTTAAAGTTACCTATACGAGTTTCTAAGACCCAAATTGGCTTACAGATTTAAGCTTTAGGAGTATATTTTAACACCTCGAGCCGATAGGTACCGAGATAATGATAATAGCGCGACGAGATGGGTTAACCGGTGTATTATAAGTTTTTTTGATTGGAAAAAATATCAAGATGCAGATATTGTCAACTATTATTGGTTTGTCTTCCTAGTCTGCTTTTAATTAACAATATGCTCGTTTTACAACCGCTCTCAGTTCATCGCTGAGCGATCAGTGTTGAGGGAACGATCCTTTGCGATTGCATATTTTATAAAAGGGCCGATGGGTCCACGTTTCTGTAAAATCAGACCGACTAAATGCGCGTTAACGATACAGGAAGACAAATAAAGATTACAAAAGCAAGCAGTAAGCAACACCATGACTCGGCAGTCAGTGGTCCGCTCTCACTTCTGGGCCTTCCACTAGAGGTTCCGAGAGAATCGAGATAATGTACGCGAAGATAGAAGCGTAAAGGGATTAAGGTAACTATGGTTTGTTCCTATCCGCATCTGATGCATTGGGCGACCGAAGTGGCGATGGCGGTGGAGTTGGAACAATCCGCCGCCAGCTCGGTCACCGAATGGTCTAGGTGTGCCATAAAATATGTGCGGAACACGTAGGTACTGATACAAAATTTATAAAGCGATAACTTTTAATACAATAGGTAAGTAAGTCTATTCAATACCTGGCTACTGCTCAAAGTAACGGGCCAGCTTAAAATTAAGCACTTATATGGTTTAGTGATACCAGCTAACAATTAGTTATTAGATTCGTTATTTATTATATAATATCATCCTCGTGTTATTGCAAACCACAAACTAATAATACAATACTAATTATTACTTAATGATGGAATTTTTGTCGAGATTTGCTTATGAGTTGTAGATTAGCATACAATGGACTATAATCGACTCATTGGAATACCTATTTTAGTCACGTAAGTAAATGATAAAACAGGTTGGATGGTCTATTTCTCTATATACATCAGCAAGATATAGAAATTCCAATCTCAATTAATTTAAATAACTATTCCTACATTTCGTCAAATATAGGTATGCCTCTTCAATCCTAAGTAGTAATTTATATTTCAACTAGTTTTCCGCCCGCGGCTTCGCCCGCGTCGAGTTCGGTTATATCGCGTTTCCAAGAGAACTCTTCAAAAGTCCGAGATAAAAGCTATCCTATGTTCTTTCTCAAGGTCAACTCTATCTCTGTACCAAATTTCATTAAAATCAGTTCAGTGATTTAGACGTAAAAGCGTAACAGACAGACAGAGTTACTTTCGCATTTATAATATTAGTAGGGATTACAACACAACACAACTTTCATCTAATGTGTATGTAAAGGCAGTCTCTATCTAGACTAAAACAATGTTGAAATCTTGCATTATTTATGTTCGTAGGTGCTTACAGACGGTCGCACGCGCACGTAATGGCAATATTAGATGGTTAAAATAAATTAATTCACTTTTGAAAGAAAGGCGAAATAGAAAATAGGGAAAATGATTACTCACATTCATGAATGGGGCTGCCATTCATGAAATGTGATTAATCAATTACATTAAATGATGCTGACTGTGGCCTTATTCCTCTAAATTTTAGAGGAGGCCCATATTCAACAGTGGCACAGTAATAGGCTGATATTATTTCTGTATCCCATTTTAAAGGCAACAGTGAATTATGTGGTATAACCAAAATCTACCACATACTGTGCACCAATTTGATAACGCTATAGACGCGTGATGTCGCCACGCCATCTATATTATATTTTTAATAGGAACGCACTTGTCTATATGCACATTACAGATGATATGATATTCTATTGGTTCTAAAGATATAACATACTTACCTATAAGTATAGATACTGGTTTATGTTCATGGATCAGTGTTATTGACAGATGATTTGCCTTTTTACTTTCCAGCGCTTCTATCTCCATTAAGTGAAATCCATTGTCAACCTGACATCATTTATAAAGGTTAGTTTATTCACAAGCAAATTAATGTTTCCTGTAAGCCTTGGACCATATTAAGCTAGTTAGCCAATGGAATCTGTAGATGGATTACCATCAGATACTTTCTGTTGTAGGTACTCAATTTCATATTTACGATTGATCCTTTATTGAATATTTTAAAATAAAATTGGAATAATATAAACATTTCTAAACTACAATTTCAGTCGACATTTTAATACTGTCTATCATTGTAATTTAACTTGTATATTAATTGAATAATTGAGTGCTCATATTCCAATAATATAGATAAGTGTTACTCATCATATTGAGGTGAATCTAAGATAAAGCCTATGATTAATAGTAAAACAGCAAACGGCAATATTGAAATAAACAAAAGCCAATTATATTATTATAATACAACTTACCCTAGTTGGAACTTTTGCTGTTGTAATAAATATTCTATAAGCTGTTACAACCTGAAATAAATTATGATGGTAAGAAATTCAGTGTCTACAAATAACAATGGATCTTAAGATACATAATATTATACTATTAAAAATTTTATTAAATTAATTGGCATCTATGTAATAATGGGATTGAGCTGGACTCCAGATTATTTATTTTTTAAATTAGGATATAAGGTATTCCTTATTTCTAAAACAAACATTAACAATATACTGAATGTAAGATTATATTCATTGTTGTATTTGAATAAGTATCAGTGAAAATATTAAAGTCAATGAATGGATAAATTGGTTTAGTCATTGTGCCTGAAGCTGACCAGATGATTTATTATGATTATGTGTGTGTCCATTGGGAACACACACAGCTGTCTCACATAGAGAGGCACACCTACATGACTCATGCCATTGTCAGTAGGTACCTTATCAACATCAACAACAAAAAAGCAACACAGAAATAAAGATTATGGGGATCTTGTTAATATTTGCTCAATCCGTCATTTTTGAATAATTAGTTATAATTGCTACATAAATCAAGAATTAGACAATTTTTATAATGAAATGGCAACAGTAAAACAATGAAAAAATGAAATAAAAAATAATGGAAATTATATATCAAAGTTCAACAAGTTCAAAATAAATAATGAAGCAGTAAATATAGCAAATTAATGTAATTTGATTAC
Source organism: Acronicta alni (assembly GCA_964056405.1). Taxonomy (NCBI): domain Eukaryota; kingdom Metazoa; phylum Arthropoda; class Insecta; order Lepidoptera; family Noctuidae; genus Acronicta; species Acronicta alni. The sequence goes on along the minus strand of OZ043925.1, from coordinate 8,354,396 downwards.
CGAGACTGAAAGCAATATTAAACACAGAACATAGTAAAAGATACAGTTTAAAAAAAATTGAACTTTTGTTTTTTTAATTCAGAAAGAGCCTGATAACAAAATAATAACTACAAAATGATGTACATATTGAGCAGGGAGTGCTTACCAAAACCTTGTTGTCTACTTTATCACCTCTTGATTCCATACGGATGAGGGATTTGTAAAGAATTTTAACATTTTTCCCCAAAACATTGCTTATACTTTCTGTAAAAATAAATAAAAGAAAATTTGTCAATTATAATAAATGAAATACCACGGTTATGATTTACAGGTTTAGATAATATATAATTTTTTGTAAGAACTATTTTTAGGAAGAATCAATATACATACCACTCAATTCCGTAGAAATATGAGATTTTGTTGACATTTTCGCGATTTTCTTCAGTGTCATTACTCCCTCAAATTGTAAATATTTTTAATACACAATACACCCATATTAGGCACAACACAAATAATGAAAATATAACTAGTGGAACATTAAAACGCTTAGACAGTACATTTCAATTTATTAGATAAATAGTTATTAGGATTATTGACCTAAAAACCACCACAACACCATTTCAATTCAACTAAATTGGGAAGAGGGACTAGGGTCACAGATTAGTGAATATTTTTTTTTTTTTTTTTTTAATTTATTTCATGACCAGATTAGTGAATAGCAGTAGCAGGGCTGCCAGGTACAAAAATTGTGTTTTCGTATACAAACTACAAAAAAATCGTATGCCAAGGAAAAGATACATACAACCTTTTAATGTACAAAGTTTTTAATTAAAAAATGTTAGTACATATACAAATCTGTGGTCCTATTTTTTAATATTTATTTTGTTGGCTTAAACTTCAATTTCGTACAACATTTCGTTTCTTCAGGCAATAAATGCCTGTATATTATACTACTATACTATAATATATATTATGTATACCTGGATCATCAAGTTTCATGGAGAAACAAGAATATTACTAAGTAATTAAATACTAATAAGTAGTCGTAACGTTTTTTATATAAGTTTATTTTATTAGGAGTAATAAGTTTCATAAAAATGCAAACAAATATAGCTTTCATATGACTGTGCAAAGGGTCTTCATTAGTGGTGTTCAAAGTTGCTTTATATGAATAACATGCTTAATGCTATATGCTTAATTTTTAAAGCAAGCGATTTTATATGCTTTATTATAGCATGCTTAATTGATATGCCCACTTGTTAACGCTATACAGATCTGTAGTAAAGCCAACCGTATGTTATCTTTTATACTTAGAACCGCTAGACCATTCAGACAAGTAAGTTCTTTAGTAACACTGTACTATTGCCTGGTAAGAAGCATAACTGATTACTGTTCATCGGTGTGGGCTCCCATTTACAGGACTCATATAGATCGAATAGAGGCAGTTCAGAAAAGGTTTGTTAGAGCACTTTGCTCTAAGTTTGGGCTAAGGCGCAGAATACCAGATTATGAAAGCCGACTTCACAGGTTTAATATTATGAGTCTAGAACAGAGAAGGTGGATGTGTGACTTGTGCATTCTGCACAAGATTGTGAACGGCAAATTTGAAAGTCAACTTGTTGGCCAGTTAAACTATAAGATACCAACTAGATCCGTGCGCATTCCACAACTATTCAATGTACCTGCTAGCAACAACAATGTATCACAAAACAATCCTATCTCACGAATGTGCAATCAATATAATTCAATATGTTCTCAAGTGGATATTTTTCATTGCCAATTCCTAATGTTCAAAAGTCTCTTACTTAAGAATGTACCACTGAATAATAATAATAGAAAATAATGAATATTGTAATAATAAATATCAATTAGTCAATAATTGTAATAACTTAGTAATTTTAATTTTGTAAACATAAATTTTTATACATTTCTAACTAATGGACGTTGTGTATTGTTATAATTGGACTTCAGATTAAAGTATTGTATTATTTTGTTAAATTAAGTTTGTATGTATTAGTCTGTAGTCTGTTACTTTACCTTATGAATAAAATAAAATAAAATAAATAAAATACGCGACGCCCGACGGACAGTTGATCAGTATTATACAACATTATTATTAGTATATGCGAAACCTGAATATAGTTTGTTCAGAATCAGTAACTGAATCGATTCCAATAATTTTTACATCATGTTATATTTTGTCCCAAAAACATTTAAAAAATGTTACGAGTAGGACACCGAGCGACACTAAGTACCTAATCGCAATCATATGCGCGCAACACAGGTCACTGACACTGAGCGGTCAGCGCGGGCGCAGTGGGGCGGGCGGGGCCCGGGGGTGAACCAACCAGGCAACCACTTCAGTCGCCCGGCAGCTATAGGGAAGTGTGCACGTATGTCGCTCCCGTTCAGATAAGTAGGTACAAAACGAGAGCGCGACCGCGAGCGCAAGCATTTCGGTTGATCTGTACCTATCGTATGTAAAAAGCATAGGTAGTGTTCGTTTAAGAAATGGTACGTACAGTAGCGGTTTGTGGTGATAACGCGAGCGCGCGGCAGTTGTGTTTCGGTTGACGTGTACCTATCGTATGTAAAAAGCATAGTGTTCGTGTAAGAAATGGTACGGATACTAGCGGTTTGTGGTGATAAGTGATAACGTATTCCTGGCAGTGCGGCACGAGGAGCTATCTGACATTAAAGTATCGTCACACACATGAACACACGTTTTTATTTGTACCTACAGCCTGTTGTGGTTAAGTAGTGCGATGTTTAACACTTTTCATCCATTTTGAACTTACAGTGTTTGGTATAAGGTGCAACATATCGCATTGACTACATTTAATCACTTACGGCTGCATTTACAAAGTACTTATTAATGTCTACCTACACTTGACCATTACGACAGTTCAAAGACTGGAAGTGTGATGGAAAATGTGGAAAGTGTGATGTATCATCAGTTAAATACAATGCAATCGGAAATCGCCGTACGGTTAGGTACCTACTGCCACATTATTATCAATGAGCGCCGCGACAACGCGGGCGCGCGCGCGGGGCGGCGCACAGTGGGCTGGGATTACAAGGTTGGGTCTTAAGAGATCAGATGTATTTTTTTGGTATCTAGGCATAAATTTAAAACGTTTTTATTCTTTGACTTTTTTTAATTTAACGAGTACTTTCGGAGATATAGCCATATCAAATTTGTATGAAGAGTCATGTTATTTTAGTTAAGCAATTTATTCCAATTAAATTGAAATTTAAAATAATGTATACTAAACGGCCTGAAAACCTCAATACCTACTTAGTTCTTAAAAAAAAAACAATGTTCGACATTTTCCACCACCATAGGCAGGTATGACGTAATTTGTTTTGAGACTTATTTCCGGGAATCAAGGGATAAGAGTGCGCGAGCGCAACAACAAGTTATGACGTGTCGTAACGTGATTGGTACAATGATAGGGTACCTACGGAATGTTCGGTTGCATTCAAAAGTACTTCAGTGTTCTATTACCCACCATAATAGACGCACTACCCCCACACATTCATTACTTACTTATTTGTTATTTTGTATTTGTGAAAATGTTTGAAAATTTAGTGACAAACCTTGATCTTTTCGTTATTTTAAAAAACAGTGGCAGTATTAAAAATAATGACAGTTTGTGTAGTGAGATAAGATCTAAATTTTTAGTCGAATTAAGTGATGATCACGAAAAGACCTTAAAGTTGTTTTGTGCAAAATTTTGTTATAATTTAAATAGAAGATGGGAAAACGCTTATCGTAAAGAAAATATATTCAGAACTAAAAATAGTGAATGGTTACAAGAAAACATAATATGGCCAGACATTATTAAGTGTTTAATAGGCAGTAATCAAGATCAACCAGTACCGAGTACATCAACTCAGTATGTATCACCATCAAAAGTTTCTGTCGGTGTCTCCACCGAACAAACCCCAAGAAAACCTTTTTGTGAATTAGCGCCTAAACAGAAAAAAAGACGTGCAGAAAACTTTCATTTATCTTCGGACGAAATAAAATATGCATATTTTGAGCAGTTGAAAGCGGATGGGAATGAGGAGGTTGCTAAAATACTAGAACATTTACTAAAGAATCCCCTAGATGTAAAAAAAGTTAAAAAGTGCATATCTGTTAAAGAAACAAAACCTGTGTTTTCTCCGGATGAGGCTTTAGGGTTATTTTTATCACTTAAGCTGACCAAGTGGCAATACAATACTTTAAGAAAAAGTGTTAACGAAAAAGACAGTAATATATTTCCATCTTATTATCAAGTGCAACATGCGAAACAGAAATGCTATCCACCAAAAGATGCTATTACAGTGACAGAAACCTCAGCTAAAATAAAGTTACAAGCTCTATTGGATATAACGACAACAAGAATAATGACGTCACTCGTCATAGATAGTGGTTGTAAAGAATTTACACTAATCAGTAAGTGGGGATTTGACGGTGCTTCTAATCAAGCCAATTACAAACAAAAAATGCAAACAGACGATGAACAAGAAAGTCAACTTGACGATTCAAGCATATTTATGGGTAGTTTAGTGCCAATAAAATTAGTGTGCGGCGAACAAGTTATCTGGCAAAACGATTCACCAAATTCATCTTACTGGTGTCGTCCAATCTTTTTCGAATTTGTGAAAGAAAATAAAATAACGATATTGCGGGAAAAAAGTGCTATTGAGGAAGAGATTGTAAATTTAGTGAAAACAGAAGTTGGAGAAATAAAAATTTCACACTCTTTATTAATGACTATGATAGACGGAAAAGCAACATCAATTTTATGTGATACTTCATCTCAGAGATGCGACATTTGTAAAGCCACTCCAACAGAGATGAATAATTTGCCCTTAATTGCATCAAAACCGACTGATCCAGATCTCTGTAAATACGGATTGTCATCATTGCATACCTGGATACGAATGATGGAATGCATTCTGCATATAGCCTACAGATTAACGATACAGACATGGACAGTAAAGGGAGACAACAAGTGCATCATGGAAAGAAGAAAGAAAGACATACAAGACGCTTTTAAAAATAGAATGGGACTTCTGATTGATGTTGTTAAACAAGGGCACGGCTCCACGAATGACGGAAATACTGCTAGAAGATTTTTTGCATATCCAAACATGACTGCTGAGATAACTGGTGTTAGTGAAGAATTAATAAGGCGATTTGCAATCATTTTAGAGGCAATTTCATCAGGTTACCACATTGACACAGCGAAATTTCACGAATATGCTCAAGTGACCATGCAACTGTATTTGGAATTATATAGCTGGTATTATATGCCTTCAAGTGTTCATAAAGTTCTTATGCATGGTGCAGCTATTATTGAAAGTTTTGGTCTAATACCAATTGGAAAGCTATCTGAAGAAGCTGCTGAAGCTAGAAATAAAGACTTTCGTAGATACCGCCAACACCATTCCAGGAAATGCAGTAGAAAAACTACAAATGAAGACATTTTAAATAATTTATTGACCAGCTCTGATCCACTCATCTCAGCGAAACGTCACAAACTTCGCAGAAAACATAAAATTTTGTCAGTAGAAGCACAAAGTTTATTAATAATTGAACAAGCGGAAACATTTGATGATGACGAATACGAAAATTTTGCATTCGTTAATGTGGATACCCTTGACAGTGATTAGATTAAAACAGTGCAGTGGCCAGTAGTGATTGTGATTTTTACTTATTTATTTATTTTATTAGTCCTTAGTGGATTAGGCCTAAAGGGGAGACCACTACATAAAAAAAACGCGCCTAGTTCTTAACCTCTATGGTGGTGTGGAATAGAGAACAAAATTTGAAATTGCGACCAAATCGCAGAAAATCGCAACCCGAGAATAGGCGCTAAAATAGGACAAATATACGTACTATGCATACGTAGAGTAAATTCTTTGAGAAAATTTGAGAATTTCGAGATTTTCACATTTTTTTCTTTTGCTTCATACAAAAATTACTTTGGATATTTATAACTCTGGAAATACTAAGTTATCTGAACGACCCTCATAGAAATAATTACTTATAATCGATAGAAAAATCCAACACAATATTTAAAATTTCAGAAAAAGAAACTTTTTTTTTTTAAATGCTAAGTCCTTTACCGGCCCGTTTCAGCCCACTGTGCGGCGCCCGCGCGTGATGAGCATGTTTTTGTACGGACAACCAGGTAACTTAACAAGCTTATAACTTTGTGATTTTTCATGATACAAGTTTTGAAATTTTGTACATAGATTATTTACATAAAAATACTAGACACGTGTTTCAGGTTTCGCATATACTAATAATAATGTTGTATATTAGTCTATGCAGTTGATTGATAGACAGAGAGAGTGCTATGCGCTATAAATTATAGCATAAAGTGCGAACCGCGATATCATTTTCTTTATGCTATATACATTTAATAAGCACGTCACTTTGTAATGCTTTATGTTATATTAACTATCACTAGTATTCATTCAAGTAAAAGATCTAGGAACAACCTAACGCAGATTGTTGGGGAATTCCCCGAAATTCATGCTTGCCAGTGGATGACGTTTATTTCTTTATAAAATGTTATCAGGTATATAAAAATCGTACATTTTCCGTACAATCTTGGTTTAGCGATCGTACACATGAGTAATAATGCCAAAAATTCGTATGAGTACGATTTAAATAGTACATCTGGCAGCCTTGGAATAGTGATTGGTTACGTACTTTTTTTAATAATATTTTTGGCATGGCTTCAGAGGCCTTTGTGCCAATTGGTTAGGTCCTAGGTATGGAGTGTAGAGGATAATATGGTAACGAATCACAGATACAATTTATGCATTGTAGAATAGACTATAGAATACATCTGCATTTCTTTATTTTTGATTTTGAATGTTGCCATGATCCGACTAGATGATAAATTGAGCTAAAATGGATCTGTGATTCTGTGATTTGATTTTCAATTGTCAATGTCATGTTTGCTCGAAGCATCCTATTTTTGTAACAATAATTTATTCTCTTTATCAGTACAGTTGGAATCTTTGGAAAAAAACCTTATAACGGCAATGAATAAAAACTACGAAAGATGCACTCATTGTAATCGTCGCAAGTGGCTCGCTACAGGTTGCCTACGTAAGTGGTTGAAGCCAATGGAATGTAAACATCTACAGCGAACTGTTGATAACAAAAGGGATTTTAATAACACAGATATCGTTAACGGTGTGTTTTTACCAGATCGCAAGCCTGCTATAAACACAAACAAATTTGTAAAGTTTTGGAAAAATAAGTTGTTCATTACTGGCAATGTCAGATCTTTGCAGAGGTATTTTGGTAATAAAACCAATGGTGATGAACATTTATGCAGTCTAAACAAATGTAGCGGGGATGCATCCACATCATCTGACAAGAGGGTTGTTGCTTCTGGATATGATACAAAAAAGGATTATCAAATAAACAAGCAAGCAATAAAGTGCCAACATTCAGATGGTCATTCAGTACTTCGGGGACATCATCAGCATGCCTCTCTTGAAACCTGCGCAATATATTGCCAGTTGTCAAAGTAAGTATAAAACATCATTTAAATTTTTATAAATTGAAATTGTATGACTTCTATGACTATTGTTTGAACTGGTTATAAAGCTTAATTTAATTTTCAACAGATATGTTTTAGTTTAATTTTGAAGGGATCTAAGATAATGATTAAAGTTAATACTCATGTTGCAGGCGTCAGATATGAGAAATAGCACAAATTCTATGTATTCCTATCTAAAGCAAAATAGCAATACTGTCTCTACCTCAGATTTGAGTGTACCCTAAGAATTACAAGATTAAACATCTTGTAAGAAAATTTTACTGTTGCTTTAGCTAATAAAAAATATGCTATATACGACCCTCTTACGAAAAAGATATATCAAGTAAATAGGTGCAATAAAATAATTTTCTTAAAACCTGGGTGATTTAATTTTGCATGTGGCATTCAATGGTTTCTAAAATAAGACTGTTTTATTTCTGCAGACATGGATGGTATTGGGGTGGCATCACTTCAAGTGAAGCTGAAGAATTACTTGCTGGGCAGCATGACAATGTATTTTTAGTAAGAGACTCCTGTGATTCCCGTCACATTCTTTGTGTATCATTCCGTTGTGTGGGCCGCACACTCCATGCCCGACTGCGACACGCCAATGGACTGTTTTCACTGAACAATGAGACATTTGTGCCAGCAAACAGAATATCAGAGCACTGTGCAGCTGTTGATGTCAAATCAAATCTTTTTGAGATGCCTGTCAAACTAGCAAGACCTCTGAATAGGTAAAAACATATTTTTGTTATTGCAATAAAACAAGTAATAATACAGCTTTTTTGCACAGCTTTATTATAATATTAGATTGTATTTTTAAAATATAAATTATATTTCTTTCAGATTTGCAAAACTGGACTCTTTACAAATGATTTGCAGATTTGTTATAAGACAAACTGTATCAGCACATGTATGGAGCAAGTTGCCACTACCATCAAACTTAATATCTTATGTATCTATTGGCAGTGATTATATTGTACCATCATAGCTAATACTTCTGTGCCTTCAGTGATCAGAGCACTATGTTTATTGTAAGCATATTTACATACAACCTTTTATAAGAGACTGCCACTTTATTAACTATATGAATATTATAATTGTAAATTTTATACTAAAGTCAATATTTTTATTAGAAAATTATGAAGATAATAAAGTAAAAATAACATCTGTATGACAGTTAAACTATTTATTACAATCAACTTAATATGAATAATACTTTGTCTGTCTATAATTCATAAAGTTTCTTTGTGTGGAAATGTTTTATATAACCATCACTATTTGCCTAATATAATCTTCATATTACTTCAGTGTATTAATTCCGAGCATATTCTTGGCCTGCAATATAAAAAGCCATGTTTAGCACGACATACCATATAATGTATAATAAAAGATTAAATAAATTTTATGGTGTAATTTTCAGCAATTAATAAGAATTGAATAACTTTATTCTTACACAAATTGCTCATAATTACTATAATAATTACTAAGGAACAAATCAATAAACTTATTTACACAAAAATACCGAGTATACATTGTAGTTTATGCATTGATACTACAGCCTACCTATGGACGAGATGAATATAGCATATATTTTTATTGATAGGGCCTTATCACTGTCTGTGTAACCTACTTACTGTTTTAGAAAGTTTTATGGTTTATAGGGACATAATTATAATTATTAGTTGCAATGACAACACTGTAATGAAACCAAGCTTAAATGAGGAACTATACTTTCACTTAAATTACATTTGGTTAAATGAAGCAATAAACTATCGTGGATTAATGCAGCGCAACGAGTCTGTGTCGAAGTCTCGGCCACGAGTCGAAAGTATAGCCCATTGAGCGGCATAGTGAAACGACATGGCGCCGTCGGGTAGGCATTCAGGCCAGTTGTTAAAGGTCATTGCAAAGGTTTCACAACCTACAACCTGCCTACTTACACAACCTTATACCTTGGCTTCTTCGTAAAGTACTGATCACTTATCTTACCGTTGTAAATGCAGCAGTTAATGTTTGTGGAGCTGCAGCAACAGGAGTTAAATTCAATGCTGTTTGAATCAGTTGAGCATCTCGAATTCGAGATGCAACAAAATTTCTTGTGGCCTTGTTATCTTGGCTGCCATCTGTCAGATAAAACAATTCTGCTGCTTTGTATATTCCTGCCAGACCAACTCGGCGCACGTACCAGTTGAACTGAAATCAATATAGGTAGTGAAATTAACTGTGTAGAGATGCATCGAATTTTGTCAAGAAAAATAACAAAAGTAATTGCCTCATTGGTTTAGTGGTCGCAAGTACAGCTGTTAAGCTTAAGGTCCTGGATCCATTCCCGAGTAGAGTTATTGTGTTTTTCTAATGAAATACTCAGAAGCAGCTGGGAGTGTGGTTTTAGTGGCAATAGGTTCGCAGCCTTTTACTTAGGTACCGGCGAAGTGGGCATGTATAAATGAGTTAATCAACTTGTTTAAATCGTCGGTAGTTTTGGGGTACCGGCAAAATGACATGTAGATATAACATTTAAATAAAAATTAGGTTTAATAGGTGAATAACTTATAATAAGGTATACTTACATCTACACTTCTGTCACCAGAATGATAGCATATATCATCAACAAGTGATAGTAATGTTGCCAAGCAATTCGGGACATTATTAGGTAATGTTTGAATAGCCATTGCTTTCGGCCATGTGCTCCTAAAAAAAAATCTGTTTAAAACTTCAACACTCATAAACATACACGTATAAGTTCCTTACATATATAGAATACGGGGTGCGTGCAGCTGTATCTCTCCCATCCAGATGGCTCTTGGTTCACTTATTAGTAATACCAGATCCATAGAAATACAATCGATTGGGATAAAACCACTAAGGTCAGGGTGGCTAATTCCGGCATAGTTTTTGTCTACCTTAAGTTTGATTGACCACAATCTATGAGCTTTTTACATTATTGCAAATGTTAAGGTATCACGCCATTAGGAATTTATTAAACTTTTTATTGAAGTTATCAACCTTATTTTAGGTATCATCGGTATTGAGATATGCAGTTTTTTTTAAAACCAAGTCACTAGACGGATTTTCCCATAATATCGAGGGCAAATCCGTCATACTGCATGATTTTGAGAAATTTGTCGTTATTCTAAGGAAATCACACAATTTGCACATGTATTAGTTCATGATAGTCAATTATATGCTTTCCCACAGTAAAAATAAAGCTTAGTTTGGATTTTATCTTATGTAAAAGCCTTTGTGGGGCTATTCCGGCATACTGAAGGAGGCAGGGGTGGTAAACATACAGTATCGTATGCTTTTATTAGCTATAATATGAAAAAAAAAATGGGTTGACTTGATATTTGTAAGAATAAATAAGTCTCAAAAGGAAATCTGGTTTCGTCCAGGTTCCAGATAGCTTGCGGTTTATCTTTTAAACCCAGTTCGTCTATAGTTTTTTTTAATTAATCAAAATAAAGAACAACCACATACTTATGGATTTATTGCTGTTTTTCGAGCATAGTTCATAGCTTGGGGCTTTTGTATTGATAAGTTATTGTGTTTTGCAAAGGAAACAAACCAATCATTCCCTAGAAAACCAATTATTAAATGTGGTTTATAAATTATTGGTAGGTATGAAATGGTTGGAAAGTACCTCCAACCATTTCCAAAATTTCGGCCATCATATCATAGCGGCTTTATATAACAAAAGTTAAAACTGCAAAAATCATAACCACTATATTAATTAAAATATTACCAACAATCGGCTAAAACATTTCATGAATAAAAAAGGTTTATGATATCTGAAATCGGGTAACCACGGCATATGACGATCAAGCCCCATTCAATATGGACGGAATTTACCACTTAACTATTATGAGGTCAGAAATATTTCAAGCCATATAATTTAACTATTTACAGTGTTTTATTGCAAAGTAATACTAAAAACGTTTAAACGGACATTTAACTGTATGTATTGCAGTCTCTCAACATTGTAAGTTGCATCATTTTTTATTTATTTTCGATAAAGCGGCGGTACACGTTACTCACTTTTCAATCTCAGAACACAACTGAAATTTAAACACTGTTTTATCCTACCGTATGCCGACTAGCGCCATCTTCAAAATATAGTTTTAAGTAGAAAGTGATGCTGCTCTACTGACACGGAAATCAAATCCATAGCTTGATTGTGACGAAAGTTATTACAATTAGACGGATAAGCCCCGTAGACGGCTTTACCCACCTTGACCTTATCTAAAATGTAACTGACTTCGTCCCTTCGCAGTGTCCTACTTGTAAACCTTTACTCAAAATGTCTTTTCCATAAATTCCGGTAGAAGAATTGGAGGCCTCACGTAGGTATCATCAGCGTATTTTGCGAAAGGGACATTCTGCGATGGAACCATAACATGTATTGGTAATTAGGTACATGTATTGGCAGTTGGTGTGGTAGGTATATAAAGCCAGGACGGTACTTCTTTTGTACCTAACGCATTTTTCTATAATAATAATATTCTTCGACAATTTTATTGTAAAAGGAACCCAAACTAAGGAAAGATTGTACTAGACAAATGGATTTAATAGATAAATTTTTTTTTTGTAAATAGTATGTATCACTATCACTACATAGTATAAAACAAAGTCGCTTTCTCTGTCCATATATCCCTATGTATACTTAAATATTTAAAACTACGCAACGGATTTTGATGCGTTTTTTTTAATAGATAGTGATTCAAGAGGAAGGTTTATATGTATAATACATGTATTTTATTAGTACCTACATTGCACCCATGAGAAGCGGGGACGGGTCGCTAGTTATATACATATTAAACACCCAGTCAAACACAAACAGTTATGTTCATCACATAAATATTGGGGTCCTGTGGGGATCAGCAGTCTTAAAATCAAACCACTAGACCACGTCTTCGTCGTTATGTATAACAGAAGCATAAAAATAAAAGAGCACACTCACTTGTATGGATCTATCATTGTTAATCTTGTCACTATCGCATTCTCAATGAATTGGGTCGGTACTTTCTCCTGTACGTTTATTTTAGGCCACTGCATATAAAAAAAATAATAATGAGTATGGTGAATCGGTAAGGATAAAAAAATTTAATCAGCTTTCCCACACTTACTATTTTCATTTCTTCTACTAGTTGTTCATTACATTTTACATTGAAGTAATGGACTAAATCACCACCACCATTTGGAAATAAGCCATGTGTTATAGTGGGGTAACCAGCTGCTTTGGCGCCAGAACTTAAAGATTCAACAGACCATCCGGTCTTTGGTACAAATTGTAAAGCATACTCCAAGATGCGGGATTTAATATTTTCCTCGTATTGATGGTCTTCTTGTTCATTGGTAGTTAAGGTGGCAGGAATAGGTAGTTTAAAGTCCTTTTCAGGTTTAACTTCAGTTTGAGAATAACTCATTATATGTGAACTATTGATGGAAACAGAGGCAATGGGCCTAATAATTCTATGGCCATTCTTCCAGGCTGTTAACAAAATAAATAAGATACTCAATATTTTTTATGAACTTATTGTCTAGGGGTACTTTGGAATTAAATAAACAAGTCAGAAAGAAGAACAACTAAAAAATGATTTATTTAAACAAAACAGGTTCAGTAGGTATGTATAATACATTAGTCACAATTCATTTTTAATGCCTGCATTTTGTTAACATTAATGCACTCAGATAGGCGTGCAATAAGACCTTCAATCAGGTGAAAAGCATTCAATGCAGAATATATTATTTCCTTCATGTTTTCCTTAGGTATGTTCTCCAACATGTTTCCTCCCACATTAATAGAAATATCAAATTTGTCTCCAGGTACATCCTTGCCTTCTTCAATATCTTTCAGTTTGACTTCATAATGAGCTTTTGACATGTTTAACCCTACTCTTAGTTGTTCCAGATAACTAGTCTCAATAAATTGATAACAATCTTGAATACCAGTATGATTTTCTTTATCTTTTATTGTCAGATATCTAAGGAAATTTAATGATGTTATAATTTGATCAGCAAGTTCAACTAGATCTGACTCAGCACCATGTGGAAGCAAGCACATTTTTTTAATCATATTCAAAAGTTGAGGACCTGTGAAGCATTCATCCAACTCAGGTTCATTAAATGCTTCGTTTAAAGAGCTTTTATATAGGGTTATTGCATACCCAATCATGCCGGAATGATTGGATACTTCAATCATATATTTTACAAGTGCACATCTTCCCTTATAATGAAATTTATTTACATGGCATCTAATTAATGATACAGATTGCTTACGTAGAGATTCATAACTAGAATAAATAGCAACATTTACTAATCCCTTACACATATCAAAGTGCACTGATGATATCAGAAGTTCATGAGATAGTTCGTTGGGAAAGCGATTTAAAATCTCTTTGCACAAAGCTATTGCCTTGGCTAATGGGCCATATTCAGTAAAAGTTAATAAGTGAATAACACAAAGCATAGTTGTATGAAGAACATAATATAAACTATACACTTGTGGAAGTGCAGTGTCTGGTACTTCAAAATGTCCTGATAGTACAGTATAGAACAGCCCAGACAGAGTAGTCATATTTATTGTTTGCCTACATTCATAAGGTGACATCTCTTCAACATTATCTAGTTTTTTTGGTTTCTTCTTACTTTCTTTATAACAAATTTCAATGTGAGCAAGGAATTTAAAAACATTCTTCTCAACATTACAAATATCTTGGACAATGGTTGAGCAGCTTAATCGTGCTTCACTATTTCCATTGGTTTCTGGATTCAAATCCATGTAGATCAAAGGTTCCCCAAGAAGACTTATCAGAAATGCAGTTATTATTTGTTTCCCTTTGATATTAGTATCTGCATCACTAATTTCATTTATAAAATACTTATAGAATGATGGTAAAAGGGTATACACTCTTGTAATTCTTCTTATATTAGGGTCAGAATCCATCAACAATCTTTCTCGGCCTTCTAGGTGGTGTTCTGGTACATGAATATTCTCTATGTATGTTCTAATAGAGTTTAAAGTCCATTCCAAAGATCTCCCTCGCTTTACAGATAATCTCTTCAAAAGGTCTTGCAGAGGTGGTAGAATAAGACTTAACTGTGCTTCATTTTTAGCAACTTCAATTTGTTCGATAAATTCTAACAGAGCTTCCTGTAGTGAAGATTTCTCAATGACAATTGATAATAATTGCTCACAGGTACCATACAGTGATGGTTTAATAGTAATTGTATCATCTTGGATCTTGCCTATGATCATAGGTACTAAATCCCAGCAATTATCTTTAAAACTTTGAGCTAATCTCTCCTCATTTGGAACATTTAGAGCTTCTTTATATTTTTCGTTGTCCAATAATGTAGAAATTAAATCGACAACGTCTACACTCGTATTCATGTTGTGATTTATATAAAATCTTTATGAAATGGGCTAAGTATGTGTTCTGATTTATTCTGAAATTCAAGTGCTTCGGATGTTATATTTTTTCTATTGCGAGGTTAGTAAATTTGACTTGGTCTGATTGCCGGCAAAAAAGTCTGATAAAAAAGATATTAATACTGATTGACTAGGAAGAAATCTAAATCAATACTTACAGCGAAAAATCTTCTGTAGACTGCTCATGATCGATATAGTTATTTGAAAATATTATTGTAATAAATACTTCAAGAGTAAGGTACAAGTCGTCTGCGACTACGTTTTCTTTGCTTTACAGTACAGTTATCAAAGTTAAAGTCTAATAGCTTCGTTTTAAGAATGATTTTAGCCTTTCCTTGTGCACTGTCAAGTCAAACAAAATCGAAATCGAAATGAAAATGACAATGACATATGACAGCTGAAAATGTCATAATATTCAGACACCTGAGACATCTTTCTCTTTGCCATAGAGAAAGAGAAAGAAAAGACTTTATTTTTATTATATAACCCATCAAAAACATTCTGTAAAAAACTAGCCAAGTCTCGAAGGAGCTGCTTGTTTATCTCTAAAAAGTAATGAAATCTAGACAAAGTCGTGCCAAGTTTAAGGAAGGAACCTTAGACTTGGCACGACTTTGTCTAGATTTCTTTATTATTTATAGTTAATGTTGTGTGACTTAGCCGTTGACTTGTACCCTTGTTGTAAATTTAAATACATTTAAGGTGAATGTTCAACACATTTTGTACACAGAGGATTACGTAGTATGAATGTTCGTTGAGAATATAATTTGAACATTCTTTATACGTTAGTGGGTACAAGTCAACGTTTTGATGATCATGAGTGAGTGAGTGTCATAACTGCGAAACTTTGCTTACGCTTAACTTCGGAACTAAATGACCTACAGACTTGAAATTTTGGTTTTTAACTAACTATATGATTATAGCTTACTGGATGACGAAAATTTCGGCGTTCTGGTCTTATCCAGAGGTTCTCAAATAGGGGCCTGAAAATGCGGCGAAATTGTTCCAGTAAAGGATGGTACGGCAGTGTTTGCTTCGCGCTCGACTTGACGGGGGCACTGCCGTGCTCCCAGATTATATGTATTTATATTACTAATTAATGTCAGATGATAGACAGATATTCACTATTCAGCACAGCATCTTAAAAATAAATTTTCAATTGACTATTTTGACGCTTCTCACCATAGAGGAAAGTAACTTCTCAGTTTCTCGTTCTCACTTGTGAGTGAGAATGAGAAGTTACTTGAGTTGATAGATTATTAATTTAAGAACAGAAGGACACAATAGTGCGCTAATCTAATACTGCTAATGTGTCCACTGTCCGTCTGTCTTCATAAAAAAATAAATAAACAATGTCAATGTCAACACTGTCATTATTTTGTCAATGTCTAATTCTAATTTAGTAATTTGGAAAATCTCAAAAATTGAGAAAGAGGAAAGGAGGTGGAAAACGGGAAAGTGGAAAGCTTGGAAGGAATCAATCAAGGAAATCAAACGGAAACGCCAATCACCAGACAGCAGCAATATTTTAGACAGTTTTAATAATTAAAGTTGCTGCTCTATAAAAAGTTATCTTCATTGAATATTACTCCGTCTTCCTGAGTTAAGATAAAACTGGCAGAACGAAACACCAATAAGGACGAATAAAAAGTAGTTTGATACGTGTGACGACGTCTTACATACACGGCCCCGCTAGCGGTGCATACATGCGATCCCATACATAATAGCAATAAAAATTCTAAACATGGCAGCAAAACAAAAAAATATATTTACTCGTAGCAAACCATTGATTAACATATATAGTGGAGTGGACCACGAAGGGAAAGAGGTAAATAAAAGATACCTAATTAAAATCACACATTTCTAAAAGTTATCTTTGTAATAATATTAACTGAGACATTTCGTTTATAATACCCATCCACTGGGGTGAACCTATTCTCATTAACCAGGTACTCCAGGTACTACCTTCGAGCTGCTACTGTGAATTTCATAGTAACACCCAATAACATTGCTCAAACTAGGAATAAAATCCAGGACCTCTGGTGTATCAGTCTCACTTGCAACCACTAGGCCAATGAGGCAGTTTATAATAATTATACAATATGTTTTAACTTAGGTAGAGGTACGTGAAGATGCAGAGCAGCTTGTGAAATGGCACGAGATATCAGATGCGCTGGTTGCTGCGGGCTACTACCGGGCACAACTCCAGGGCCTGTCTGCATTTGACAAAATTGTTGGTGGTCTCACATGGTGCATAGAACTATGTGACATTGATGTAGATATCAGCCTCTTGTTTGAAGAGAACCTCACTATAGGCAAGAAAATGTAATTTACACACAATTATTAACATATTTTTCATTCATTATGACAATGAAATAAGAATGTTATCTAGGAGTTTACATCAGCATTTTAGTAATGATACATTAACTAGTTTGATTTTCGTACACCCCAAGAATAAAATGTTTAGTCTCTTTTTTTTAATGTCTTCTCACATATTTTCTACCATTTACAGAGCTCTTACTGAAAAAATTGTCAAAATATTGCCAACAATGAAATGTCCATTCACCATTGAACCACATCAAATTCAAGGGTTAGACTTTATTAACATTTATCCACTAATATTGTGGCTAATTAAATACTCAAGTGAGTTTAGAGAGGCTAAGGAGGATGAGTTAAGAAAGTTTGCAGTTATGCAGTATGACAAGAGTTATATATTTGAGTCTGACAGAGCCAGTTTTGTTCAGAAAGAAAAACTCTTGAGAAATTTAGCTGTTGTTCAGGTAAGCCTAAAAATCGCAGGGCATTGCTCCTCTCAATACCTTGAGAAACAAAAAAACCTTATGTGATAATTTCATGTTGAAAAATAATATATTAATTATATTTTTATTATAGAAACCCAATACATAATTTGATAATAAAAATAGTTACACATCAGACCATCTCAAATTTTAAAACAATATTTTCAGAATTTGTACAAGCCATGCAGAGTTCGTAAGAGGAAAGGTGGACTCCCTGTTAATGAACTGGAACAAGTGAATGCTACACTATCTGAGTATGACCAGCGTATGTTGATGCATGTGTCAGCTAACAAAGCCGATGTAAAGAATGATGATGGCTTAGATTTCTTGGTATGATCTAGTATAAAACAGTAATTTATTTATGGTGTTGATTCATAAAAAAACTCATTTAATCCTTATATTTCAGTATGACTATGAGAAGACTTTGGCAGATCCTACGGATATTACCACTGAAGTGAGTATGAAACCTATAAACATTATTGAATCTTATTTGAATCCAAAGACTATTTAATTTATTGATGAAATCTTTTACAGGCTAAAATATATTTGAAACGTCAAGAATCAAAAGAAAATGGTGCTGATACGAAAATTCATTATGCAGTTTTACATTCTGAACTTACTGGGGAGGTTTCGAAAGAATTAGAGGAGAGAGAAAAACTAAAATATTCTGAAGATGTTGAAAGACTCACTAAGAGTATAGACATTTTAGAAAAAGATATACAACAGTTCAAGGACACACATCAAGATAGAATGGAGAGTGCCAAGACACAGTACACTGATGTACTTGGAAAGCTGCAAAAAATTACGAAACAATTAATGAAATCTGATGATGTTAGGTAAGTGACAGTCCTGTTCAATGTGAAATTATAATGCATATAATATGTACCTTTGCAGAACCACAGCAAATAGTTATTGTTCATTTTATGCAATATAGTTAAGGCCACACATGTTATTAAGTCACCAATACATATTGAGAGTCTAGAGTTATATTATGTGGTTACGACTTACACTGCCTTATTGCCTATTCATACTATATGACTTAAAAATAAATCACATTACAGTGAGAAAGATGTCAAACTATTTTACAAGTCTCTCAAAGAGCTGGCCAGAGAGAGAAATGAATTACTGCAAATTATTCAACATAGGAGCAAAGAACATAGGAAACTGGAAGATAAATTAAGGTAATAATAATATTACAAAAATAGTTTATTACTATATTATTAGTTTAATGAATAAGCAAAAATGTTTGTATGATTAGCCTGATTGTACACAGCCACATTAAATATCTACTTAATTTATTAAAATTTAGTAAATAGTTTTACATGAAGATGTAACCAACAATGAGCAGATCAGATGCAACACACAATTTACTTTAGGCAAATTTTGAGTAACATTTTGGTAACATGGGAGCTAAGTAATGGTTTACTATGGGTATGCAGTAGTACAGCTCAACTGAACCCTTTGGTGAATATAAGTGTGATGGGATGTATGTACTTGGAAAATATCAAAGTTATATGTGATTCAGTTTTGCCCCAATATACATAATAATATAACGTAAATCTTCCTTACTTACCTTTCATGTTACTAAACAGTGGAATAATATTGGCTGTATTATTGTTTAAAATGTTTTTGTAATTAAACAGTGTCGCCAAGGATCCCAATACTAAAATAGAAGAACAACCGTTGACACCAGCAGAGTTGAAGGAATTTAATGAAAGAGAAGAAAAGTTAAAGTCCTTCATCACAAGCATGAGGCTCGAGCTCGGCAAGTTGAATCGCGAGGTTTTGAGGTATTCTACCGCAATCGACGAAGTACCTGGCACAGCCGAGTTGTTACAATATGAGAAGAGATTTATTGAACTTTATAATCAAGGTATTATTAATTTACGCTGAATCATGTAATGCATGTATTTTTTATGTTTTAATGCAGTCTATAGAACGCTAAAGTACATAGAATTGTTACACACAATGTTATCGTATGTTCGCAATCCGCGCGCCGGCCAAGTGTTACACAACATTTTTGCAATTCATATCTAGCACTGTGTTGCAACCTACACCTACCCTACCATTAGCATAACAAGTACATGTTTGTTATGTCTCGAGATGGACACAACAATTTGTTTGTCTAGTGCGATAACTTAATTTGGGAGAGATCTACATTCACTCAAGCTGTCATGGACTCTCAACTGAATAAAATTAATCTTTAGATCTCAACTATTTGCCTAAGGCTCTGTAACACCTAGTATATTATATTATAATACTCTGGAACATTTAACAAAGGATCTTTTTAATGCTAAATTTATTTTTACGCAGTGGCATCGAAACACAAGGAAACAAAGCAATATTACATATTCTACAACACACTGCTAGAAGTGAAACTATATACCTCAAAAGAGTTAAGTCTGCTAAACTCTATTCTGGATAACTATGAGGAGTAAGTCTTTGTTTTCTAGTTATTAATTTTGAGATAGCCGTGTAAATGTGGAAGCTTCGACATCGATGTAATCTTAAAATACGCTGAATATGAATTATATGGTACGCCATGTATATCATAAACACTACTCCGTGGAATTCCCTTCAAGGAAAGACTGGTCAAAAGGCAAGTTACCGTACGAGACCGGTTGCCTAATCTACAATCTACACCGATGGGTCCAAAATACGACAGAATATAGACCTCGGAATACATAAAGAGCGACTCAAGTTCAACAAAAGTGGTGGGGCAGTACGCCTCCATTTTCCAAACAGAGGTTACCGCCATCGTGGAATGTGCGGCAGCCAATCTGCAAAAGCACTACATCAATCAAACAATATACATAAACTGTGACAGCCAAACAGCTCTCTTAGCGCTTTATTCGAACGTTATTTCATCGAAACAGGTGGAAGACTGCATGGCTAGATTGAACTTTCTAGGAATGATGAATATAGTGATTTTAAGATGGGTTCCAAGTCACGCGGGTATCATTGGCAATGAACGTGCCGATGAACTCGCTAGAGCGGGGGTTAGTGGTACGCAGCAGAAGGACCCGAGCCCTTCTGTGGAATACCAAAAGCCCTTGCCCTAAGAACCATTACAAACTCAAGCTATGAGACTGATATCAAGGTCTGGACAGAATCGCCCGGCATGGTGTACTTCAAAGCTTTATTAAAGCTTTAGAGTTCACCATGTATGTATAAATGGCACACAAACCTTGTCCTAACGTTAAATAGGAACAACTTGCGCATTGTAATGAGAGCCTTAACGGGACACTGCATAAGCATATGTTCAAACTAAGGCTGAGTGACACGCGAACCTGCCTGAACCTGCGTTATGAGGAGGCTGATGAAACGCCACTTCGTCTCCTGGGGGAAAGGGGGGTCCCTAATACACTAGCGCAGTGCTCATCTAAGGAAACACAGGGTTTAGCGATGAACTCTAATGCATCGAGTGGCGATCACAATAGACCGAATAAAAATCAAAAAATATTCGGTGGTTATCATCATAATATCATGTCATATTAGGTGGCTGTGTAATTTTACTGTACAAGTACAACATATGACGCACACTCTTAAATCATAACAACTTTATTACATAATGATGGAGAAAATATTTATATCTAAATGAAATATGTATAGACGTCAGCAGGTCAAGCTATCCAAAACTGTCAAATTTTTCCAATTGAATTTGAACCTTACTATTTTGCATTAAAGTTGAAAACCAATCAAAGAAATTTTACAGATTGTGGTAGCTTGATGTGCTGGCCTCTGTACTAGCAATGTGAGCATTCCTAGTCTTTCTTCACTATTCTATTAATGGTTCCAAGTTCATGCTCAAAGGTACATGTCGGTGGTGTATTTGCCCGTCAGATCACGCTGAACCGGTTGTCAATACCCACAAATCGTAAAGTAAAAACTAAAAAGGCATAGTATTGGTCGAAACACGTAAACGAAACTGTTAACATTCAATTGAATTCAGCTTCCCTTCTTATGAAGTTCTTCAAAGTGAAGCAAATTCATTAAACAAGTACAAAAATGATATCTACAATAATATTTATGGGGTTCTTATTAGTATTCGCAGATTAATTAATTAAATTATATTACAGAGCTATGTCTTCAGTGAGAAAGAGAGAAGAGTTTATGACACAGTTCGAATCCATAGTGGAATGGGTGAACCACACTGTGAAAAAGGTTGAGGAGAAATACAGAAGTGAGAAGGAACAAAAAAATGATCTCTACAACGAGTATTCTAGGTTGATGGATGTTCAGAGACAGTATGCTGCGGCGTTGAAGAAGTTAGGCGAGCAAAGGCAGAACATTGGAGCAGAAAGACATAGTTGACCAACCCCACATCTCTTAATTTAAGAAGAGTTGTCTCGCCTTTCTACTATAAATCACATGCATAGTTTATCTAGTCTTCAAGTTAAAAGTTGGTTTTTTACTTTTATATCCATTCCAGTTCTACAGAGCAAGAACCCTCATAGGATGTAAGACTGAATATAGGTTTTATATTGTTCTTGTACTGTATTTGTAAAGGATAATACAAATTTATTTAATAATAAATAAATAACACTTATTTACACATATCTTTATTTTGAACCATGGTATTACAATACTTTAAATATTTATACATTAATGGGTAGATATTAATACATAGTATAATATGAGATTCAACTTTGATAGTATAATCATGTAATCAGCATGCTTTCCGAACGGAGTGCATGCTAGTGTGGTTACGTCGTTCAAAATTCACTTTCGATCAAAGCGTGACCACGTTGCTGTGACCCTTGTGAGAACCGCTGTGCGAATGACCTTGGCTATGACTGTGACCTTGGCTATGACCGTGGCCTTGGCTATGGCTGTGAGCATGACCCTGGGATCCCGTACCAGTTTTCTTATACATGGTGAAAGAGATCAGCTCACGGTTGGCGTTGGTCATTGCCATGGCGTGTGATACCACGTCGTACCCAAATAACGCATGCAGACGGTTCACCACCACCAGAGTTAGGCCCTTTTGTGTTATTCGGACAGTTCGTTCCGGTTCTGAAGATGCGGCGACCTGCATGTTGAATGATGAATTTAACTCCTGTAAAAGTAAAGTTCATATTGATTTCTGAAATTTACGCAGATATTATACATTGAAATAAAACTACTTTTTACGGGTCACGGGTACTTTTTATGGGTCACGGGTAGACTCTACTGTGGTGGTCTACCCGTCACCATGGACGCTGTAAAGGGTTCAAAACGTCGGGATTAATAATATCAATATAACGCGATAAAATCCGTAAAAAGTAGTTTTATTTCAAAGTTCATATTACTAGAATTCTGAGTGCTGCGAAATTGATGTTCTTCCTGGAAATTATGCACAATTACTTTATAATAAATACGCTGTTATAAGCTGTCGTTTAAAACATTGTGAACATGCATTTCGGCATACATTTTCGTGAGATAGTAAGCTTAGAATCTGAACTTTTTGTTGCTAAAATGTGCAGAGCTGATCATTGACGCGGGTCAGCCACAACGATTATTTTCCGATTCATTCCACCCTCCAGAAATCACAAATTAGACAGATATAGTAGATTCAATTTAGGACAAAAACATTTACAGGATTAACAAGGCAACGTAATAATTTGATGTGTACAGGCCAGCCCAATTTTACAATTAATTTACACAATAATAAATGTTAAAATTTTGTTGGGACGGTATTTAATGAATTAATAGTTTTATTACCCTTACTAAAGAAGCCCGTTCCTCACTTTTAAGTCCATACACAGTCGCGCCCTCATCTTTTGATAAATGTGGTGCGCTAAGACTGCCCATAACCATGACGTACGGCATGTTGGTTTGTTTACAAATTGCAAATAACACCGCACGGAAATTAATCTATTATTTTTAAAATGTTAAAGTATTTACAGAAATATCACCGACAGATTACGTATATCATTTTAATTGTAAGCTTTATGGAGCAAACAAAAACACTAATAGGACGTGGGAACTCAAAAGTACGGCAGGTAACCACGCGGCCACACTGCCTGCTGTAGTCGCGACCGCTCGTGTACTCGTGTGTGAGTTCACTCCGCCAGATAAGCACTACCTGCATATGTGGTTTACAATGGCATTTCTATGTAGTTTGCTGTACAGGTTGCTAATGACGCGTTTGTAGTTGTTCGAGACGTGACGTCGAGCGCAAAATGACCTTCACGGGTGCTTGCTCTGCGTGGACGCAAGTCGCCCGGCTCGCATTCGACCGTCGGTCGGACCGTTGACTGTCGCCACGATGAATTTTAAATGATTTAGCAAATTGTGTGTTGTCTGTTTGTAAAATTAAGTTGTATATCGGCCTTTCATAAGAACCTGGCGAATAATAAGCATTTTCTGCGCTCTAGATCATAAAACAAATGTAAATCAAGACGTCACGACTATTGACACATTTTAATTATCAAAAGTTTGTGTACCTACAAATATTCAAAGTCTTTAAATAATAATAAACCATGAGCCATTCTATGAGCAGTCCTCGGAACATCCAATTAGGTAGACATCTCCTCCACTGTTACTATAGAATTGGCACTAGCTAGAATGTTAAACCAATATGATAAACATTCAAAATACAGTGCTCTGTCATCCGCATAAATTACTGTTTGCACTGGTTTGCACGGTATTGTCTTAGATTTGGTGACCCTATGGAAACAATTGTTTTTCTATTGTGTCTGCTAATTACTCCTTGATGAGTTAAATGCTGGTGCGAGTGGGGCGACATTGGTGGAATGATACCTATGTCTGCTACAGTAGATACTGTAGTTATTACTTATGTATAGGTACCAGTGTGGAGAGGCTTTTTTATTATGATAGTTCCGGAGCTGAAGAAGTGTGCAATGTTCTACAGTTTGTTCATAAACATAATCAAGTTCCCTGCGCGGTGAACAAAAAATAAGTGGTTTCGGTTCTGGTTTTCTCCCAATGAGTACTTTGTGTTTGTCACATTTCATATTCACTTGAATGATTTCAATCAGATCGTAATAATCGAAATATAGATACATATGTAAGACTGTTTCTGTCCACTGCTAAGTACTTAGGTACAGCTAGGCTAGGCTACCTATAGATACTAGCCTCCCTTTTTTACTAAGCTATGCATTCTTGTTTAGTGCAAGTCTAATCAAATATGAATGTATGATTTTGTTTGTACTTAACTTCCTTAGTATTCGAGACCTACCAGAAAGCTAGACTGGTGTTTGTTCAAACTATGGCAGAACTGGCAACTAGAGCAACCAATGTTAAATGCTTGGAAAGCGCAGGTGTACTCGGTAATTATTATTATGATATATTTATTATTTATGTATCTACTGTCGTGTGGGAATCACAAATGGTGATGTATCTACAACCATTCTGTATTGATATGAAAGGCAGAAATTATGAAACACCAAAAAACTATAATTGAAAAAGAAGCCCGGATATCTTTTTTGCAATTTTTGTAAGATTTATAGAAATTGGGACAGGACAACGTCTGACGGGTCAGCTAGTTTCCAATAATTACCAATACACGACGATTGAGATTCTTCTTTTTCAAATTGTCGTTTATGTATGTTTGTACGTATAATAGGTATCTACTTAGTTACAGGTTACCTACATAACATATCATGCGTACCATCACGCCTCTATTCCTCGAAGGATTAGAGAGGTGTATACCCACAGTTCGATGGTTGGTTTAGGTCCCATGTAGTAGGGAGCGATTCTATTGCCGTCAACATATCCAAACTCCGAGCTGCTACTGACAACTTCATAGTAAACCTAATAACACTGCTCGACCCAGAAATCGAACCCAGCAGACTTTAGGACATAGGACCTACTTAGACTAGACTACGAGGCAGTTAGGTTAAGTTATTTATGAATGGAAAATTCAAATAGGGTGGGTCTGCTTGTTGCCAAAATAGGCGCGATTTGACGTCTAACCACGTTCACAGATTTATTGCGACCTTTGCTGTCTGACGCGTGCAGCACGGTCCGTCAATGTGCAGTTGTGGCAGCAGCCAGGCTAGCTGAACACGATGAAGGAGTGGCCAGGCAACTACTGAATGGGGGAATGGTTACCATCACTCTCGAAAATCTTAATAAATATAATGTGAGTAGGTATATTGAAAGCCTGAATCTAAAGAGTTCAAAAATGATATGGTATTAACCCTAGGTACCTATCTTACCTTTATTAGATATAAGGTAGGTTAGGTACGCTTATTCCTTGAGTTTGCTTGATGAATTAAAAATTGTGGTAAAGGCGCAAAAAGAATATAGGTAGCTGTTAGGTATTGTCAGAAGGCCGTGCCCCTAATTCCGACGACTTATTTCTGCAGGTGTATTATAAAAGGTCGGCGCTGTATCTAATGAGAGCCGTTGCTAAGTAAGTAAATGTCCATATAAGGCCACAAATCGTAAGTTAAAAAATATATCGGTAGTCGTAGGTACCCACATGTCTTAGGTATATCTGTCTGATTTATAATTTGCAGACATAATGAAGAACTGGCAGGTGCGATTGTTCGGCTCGGAGCTTTAGAGCATATTGTGTCGTGTCTAGAAGACTTTGATACACAAGTAACATAATTCTTAAATATAGATACCTACATTCTTTCTTCTATTTTATTAAATTAGGTACCTACGTAATCCTTGAAAAATGGTATTCCTACTTTTTATAGGTAAAAGAAAATGCGGCGTGGGCTTTGGGATATATAGGTAAGCACAGCGAACAACTGGCCGGGTTGGTTGTAGATGCTGGCACCCTCCCATTACTGGTATTGGCTTTCCAGGAACCAGAAATGAGCCTGAAACAAGTTAGTACCTACTAATAATTCTTCTTTACCTACCGTGTAACATTGTTTTAGTCTCCTATATGATAATAAACTCGTCATATTTTTAGATTTCTGCTGGTGCTCTTGTGGATTTGGCCCAGCATAAACCTGAAGCTGTAGTGGATGCTGGCGCTATATGTCATCTGGTACATGGATTGGAAAACCAAGATCCTAAACTAAAGGTTATCCACTGCTTATCTTTCACATTAATGCCGAGGTTGTCTCATTATGTTGTAGGACTTTTTAATTTTGGTTAAAAATAATGCAGCGAATGCTGATAAATCGAATGATTCACAGATGTATCTCCTATGCCAGATCTTGTTGGTATGATCTTGGCGAATGTCCCATGCCCCATGGCCCCCAACAGAGTTTTTAGTCGGTACGAAACATACATATCAGCTGCCCGCCGTGAAGTCGTAGGTACGCGTGTACTCCTAACGCTGCATCCTGTCGTTACCGTTCAGCGTAGCACACTGTGCGCGCTGGGTGCCGTGGCCGGGGCTCGCACGGAGCTGGCGGAGGCGGTGGTTGCGGGAGGGGCACTGCCGCCGGCGCTGCTGCATGCAGGTCACGATGCCGCTCCCGTGCGCCGTGCCGCTGCCTGTCTGCTAAGGGATATCGTTAAACACTCCGTCGATGTGAGATTTGTTGCACTTCTATTAGTATTGTAACTTACAAATAGAGAAAGAAAAATGTAAATACAAATAAAATATTCGAGGAATTTGTCAACTCATTCTGGCCTCTGATCAGATCTTAAATAATTAAGAGTGTGGGTACATAAATAGCGTCGTAGGTTCTAGACTCGTACCGGAGCACCCCTATACAATATCTATGAAGTAAGTATATTTTCGGCCTACCACAGACGAAGTCGTGAATCTAAGTATCTAATCTAAACAAATCATTTCTACATTTTGGTCTTATTTTTCAGTTAGCGCAATTGGTAGTGAACACAGGTGGGTGCGGTCCTTTGGTGGAGCTTTTGGGAGAGGCGGCAGGAGGAGCGCGCGTTCCTGCTTGCATGGCGCTTGGCTTCATCGCCGGGCAGTCTGATCAGCTCGCTATGGCTGTTATTGAATCTAAGGTAGGTTCAAACTATAAACCTTTATAAACAACTCTACGAGATATGTTGATGTCACAGGCAGATGATGCTGGGTTGATGGATTCGATGTCTGTAGGTACTGTACCTAAGTGCACAGTAAAGGGATGCGCTTATGGAAGCAACCTTATTATTAGGCAACGTCATACAATTTAAAATTCATGTCATTATCACCCATACATACATACTCATGATATTAAGTTATCTAACACTTTTACTTGACCTATCGCTATTATATCCTATGAGTTGGTACCTACTTATATATATATAATAATACCTACTGGTTTATTATTGCAAGTAGATACTGATTTTAAGTATTTTTAGGCCATTCCAGCGCTTGTTGAAATACTGCAGAACAATGAGGCGGAAGACGCGGAGATTTGCGCTGCGGCTTGGACACTCGGTCATATCGCGAAACACTCTCCTCAGCACAGCCTCGCTATAGCAGTTGCTAATGCTCTGCCCAGATTGCTGCAGGTAATATAATCCAGACACGCTATATCAATACCATAACGTCTAGCTTCAATGTACCTACACCAGTGTTTCCCAAACATTGTTCTGCCATGGTCCGGCAATTTTCATACTGCTCCTTCGTGACCCACTTAATACTTTTAAAGCTGGTTTCATAAAAATGTTTTATTAATACTATGTACATATTTTGGTATCGTAAAACAAGGCGGGAATGTTGCGACCCGGTACCGGGTCGCGACCCGGTTAATGGGAAACGCTGATCTACACCAACGTACTATAATTATGTAAGTACACACGGCGACACAACAAGATATAAGTACAGTTTTGACCTTGGGAACATATTTTGTCGCAATAGGTAGGGGTTATTTTTGTAGTGCAACTGCCCTGCACGCAGAGATACGTTGCTCTGCGTGCAGGGCGTCGGCTATACCCAAGAGGCTGGTCCTATCTACATCAGTAGATAGATATATTATTCCTGTAATTGATTGCTCATATAAGGTTTGCGATTCTCTGTTAATATTTATATGTATAGACAACCTGACAGGTCTAGTGGTGACAAGCGGGGCTGCTGAGTGAGGTCCTGGGTTCAATTCGGAATTCGAAGTGTTATTCGGATAATCCATTAGCTGATTTTCAGTAGCAGCTTGGAATTTGTGCCCGGGTAATTTTTATAAGTTCGTCCCCTAGTAAGTGTGTACATGGGAGCTAAAACGTACCGGCGAACTATTTTTTAATATTTTTGGTCAATTTTACACAGGACCATCTAGTCCCAAACTAAGCAAAGCTTTTACTATGGGTACTAGACAGTGGATATAATACTGTTACGAGCTGGGGTTCGGGATAAATTAAATGCGAGTGTTGAGATTAAACTTCCACGTGTTTCTAGAACCTTCGTGAGCCATCTCAGTCGTTCTATTACGTATCCGGCGTAACACTGCCCCCTCCTAAGACATGCGTCCCGAGCATTATTAGATCCGTGATATCGTGCCAAGCGATCCACATGAATGATCTTCGCAGCACCTCTTTGTCCCTTTTGAATTCGGTAGATGACATCGTTGATCTTAGTCACGACTCGGTAGGGACCGTCCCATTTTGGCTGTAACTTAGGTGACTTTCCTTTGCTGCGCACCGGGTTATGTAGCCACACTAGTGAACCTTCGTTGAAGCCTTTGTTGTTCGTCTTGCAGTCGTAGCGGGTCTTCGTTTCCTCGGACGTCTGTTGCCCTGACTGTCCGACGTGCTCTGAACTTCCTTTTCGTACTTCACTAAAGTCTGTTCTTAAAGTTCGCACGGGTACCTTTACCTGTACTACAGCCTGTTTCCGGTCATCAGTGTACTTGCCATTTCCGTTCATCCTCCAATTTTCAAAGCAAGGTCTGCTCGGGAACCTCTCACTAGATCTTCGTTTCGGGCAACTCATCCGGAGGTGACCTCTTTCTCCGCAGAGGTGACATCTCGGAGCAGCCGACCTGTTCCTTTCCTCATTAGGTCGACCCTCCTTCCGTACACGATCTTTCCAGCAACCAGCGTGGCCTTTCTTACCACAGGAGTAGCATCTAGGTCCTGTCACAGTCTTCTTAACACGATCGATTCCACAGTCATGTCTTGCTGCCTCCACCTCCAAGGCATGAGCCACGGCGTCCTTCAACGTTTGAGGGTGCGCTAGTCTCACCGAAGCCCTTACCTCCATATCTTTTATTCCGTTGATGAACGCATCTACCAGGATAACGTCAATAAGTGCAGGCTTAGAGCGGTACGCTTTCCGGACCAATTTCTCAATTTCCAGAGACCATGCTGTAAGGTCTCTGCATTTCCCTGTAAACGGCTCCTCAACTGAGCACGAAACACATGTTCCAGGTGTGCATCACCGTATCTTCTCGCTAAAACCTCAACCACCTGTTCATAGGTCACATCCTTCCCGAGAACCTCTAGAACAGTCAAGGCTTCATTGCGAAGACTTAAAATAACTGCAGTCATGGCCTGTTCGTTTGTCCACCCATTAGCCTTCTTAACAGCTCCTAGTTGAATCTCATATGCAGACCACGAAGACGTTCCATCGAATGGTGGCAACTTGAATTCACAACGTGAAGGCATCGTGGAACCACCAACCACAGGACCCATAATTCCGTTTCCTGCCTTGAGATCACCTAAAGTCTTCTTTATATCAGATATTTCCACTTTGATTTCGGAAATCCAACTGTCGTGTTGCTTAACTTGCTCTTTCACCTCCTTGAGCCCTTTGCCAAATGTCGCTTGAACATCCTTTAAAAAGTGCATTTGGTCGTCTTTATCACGCTGTAATTGCTCCTGCAATTGACGCGTCTGCTCCTCCTGCTTACAGGCCTGCTCCTCCTTGTCCTTTTGCAGCTGCTCCGGCAGTAGGCGGGTCTGCTCCTGCAATTGACGCGTCTGCTCCTCCTGCTTACGGGCCTGCTCCTCCTTGTCCTTTTGCAGCTGCTCCCGCAGTAGGCGGGCCTGCTCCTCTTGCTGACGGGCCTGCTCCTCCTTGTCCTTTTGCAGCTGCTCCCGCAGTAGGCGGGTCTGATCCTGCATCAGCGCCATCAAGGCCGACAAGTCGACTGCAGGTGCTGGAAGGGCTCCAGATGGACCAGCGACCGGATCTAACGTCGGCTGCCGAGGGCCCGAAGGTTGTGACGGAGAATCTCCAAACCGTCTCTGGTCCATCTCTTGCTGCTGCTGACTCCTGGTACGGATACCGTCCGTATCTTCTTTCGGTAGAACTGGCATAATTTATCCCACTACTTCTGACACCAATTGTTACGAGCTGGGGTTCGGGATAAATTAAATGACACCAATTTAACCGATAGACAATCAAAACTTTAATTACTCACACGAATACAAAACACAAATCACCAGTATGTCTATATTAGTTCACTTCACAATTCACTATCGCACTGTAGTCACTTCGTAGTTCGCTTCGATCTTCACTTGTCCGTGTCCACAATTGAACTGCCTTGCCGGCCCCTTAGGACCGCTATTTATATGGCTCAGAAAGTTCCAGAATCGAATAATCCCGAAAATGCTATAAAAAATACGAGTAGGTACTCGCGCGCCTATTGTTTCGCGGTCGTTGACCTCAGCCTATTGTGTCGCGAGCCGCGTGTCCTTGAGGTATTGTTATAGGCACTTATAGATATAAGTACCTACCTATACCTACGCGAGTGTTGAGATTAAACTTCCACGTGTTTCTAGAACCTTCGTGAGCCATCTCAGTCGTTCTATTACGTATCCGGCGTAACAATACTTATAACTTGTTTGTTTTTGTAAATACATGTATAACTGTATTTACAAAAATAAATACCTATGAAACACTGACAAAAATCATTTATTGATATTTAGACGTCTGTACTCTAGTGGTCCGCGTGTCGGACTGCTGATCACGAGGTCATGGGTTCGATTCCCACAGAACACAAATATTTATGTGATGAACATTAATAACATATATCCTAAGTGTTTGTCTGGGTGTTTTTTATGCAATTTAAGTATGTATATGTTACGGTAAATTACTAATAATAACCACATGTTTTGGTAAATGTGAATAAACGATCGAAATTTATTACTTTTAGTTTTTGAATAGGTATATTAAAAAAAACCTAACAACCTAACCTTGCCTAAGTACGACTTTTAATTTTATTTAGTTTTTGTAATTCCTTGCATATAATGTAATTGACAATTGCTCAACTAATATAATTGACCACAACGCGTTGTGAGCTGTTTTTGGTCCTTGAGCGTTACTTATGTACATTTATCACTTTAACCTCGACTTTCGGTAATTATTAATAATCTTCAATTATTCACTCTTACCGTAACATATATACAACAAAGAAAGTATTTATAAGTATTATATCCAGTGTCTAGTACAAGTAGTACTAGTACCCATAATACAAGCTCTGCTTAGTTACTACTAGACTAGATGGTGTTGTACCCACAACCCCGTGATCAGCACATAAGTCATCAAATATATCTGTGATGTCATCAAGTATACCTATAGACATATGTCATAGATGTACTTTAGTGATGACCTCTGAGTAACCCTTCACCGTACAGGTGTGATTTTATTTATAATGTTTTTTTTTACTGCTTGAGACAGCTATACACTAACCCCAAGTCTTCTGGGGAGGTGCGCGCAAGAACCTCATGTGCCTTGAAGCAGGCCCTGCAGTGCTGTTTGCACCGGCCCGCACTAGAACCCTTGCTACACTCTGCTCCAGCTGGCATACTCAAATATGTTTTAGCACAGTATGCTAAGGTAAGTGTACAGTTGGCTATAGGTATTTATATTATCAATTTCAATAGTATGATATCACAATATCCATTGACCATTATCGTCAATGTGTGGGTCATAAAATATAAAAGACTAAATTGTAACTTTACGTTTTTTTTTAGACTGCCTCATTAGTCTAGTGGTCCTCATAAGCGCGTGGGTTAGCTCCCCAGGTCGAGCAAACTGTTATTGGGGTTTTTCTATGAAATTCTCAGTAGCAGCTCGGAGTCTGGATTTGTGCCCGGTCAATAGCAAAAGACTCGGCCCCCTATTACATGGGACCTAAAAACATACAGACGCAATGTGGGTGTAAAATATTATACCTCTTCCTATCCCTTCTGGGAATAGAGGCGTGATGGTATGTATGTTGTTTACAAAGTTTTATTAAGTCATAATTATATGTATGATATAGCCATTGCCTTCCTTTTCACTCCTATCCCAAAATAATCTTTGAGACAAAAGGTCTGCCTATATCCTTCTCAAAGGTCTAACCTATCTCTGTCACAAATTTCATCAAAATCGGTTCAGAAGTTTAGGCAAGATAAGTGCAACAGAATTACTTTTACATTTATAATAATATTAGTAGGGATTACTATCACAGACCATAACTTTTACAAAGATTGAAACTTGAGTATAATGTCTTCTAATATATATTTTTTTAATATTATGTTCATAACAAGTTTTACTTCAGACATACTCTTCACTGATTTTCAATACACAGGTCCATCGTCAAGATTATCATCATCTTCATCATAATCTTCACCATTGTCAAAGTAGTTGTTTGCATAGTCTGTGCCATCATCAATCTCAAACTCTTCCTCCTGTTCATCTTCAATCTCCTCATCGTCATTGGCATCTTGGTTTTTCACAGTCTCATTATCATTCTTTTCCGTATTTTCATCATCTTCTTGAATTTCTTTTTTCTCTAATGTTTGCAGCCTTTTAGCTATTGCTGCTGGGTCGTCAAGCTTCCGCTTGCGAGTTGTGGCTCGAGTTTTATTAGCTTGTGGCCTTAACTCTGTAGGCATATTTGCCCACACACAGTCGAGTATTTTCCCTTTCTTCGCATCAAGAGCGAGCATTTTATATTTATCAGAGTAACGCTCGACGCCATCTGTTTGTACTTTTTGTTTCACAAATGCCGGCGACTCATGTAAATATTCAATAAATTGGTCTTTTACAATTAACATGTAATCAGTGGCGGCATCACATGCCAGTGGAAGCGGTTTTACTTCGAGTTTAGGGAACAGAGGGGGTGGTGCTAAAGTTTGTGGAGTGTTATCCCCCCTAGCAATACCAAGTGCTTGCAATTGATCATGAGTTAGTGAAAGTCCGCTGCCTCCACGACCCCTACCTCTTCCAGCCATCCCAATTTTATTCAGATAATTGTAAATTAACTCGTATTCTAACTAAAGAGAAATGCACGGCATTTGTCAACAAATCAAATAAAAAAAACACATGTTTTTGACGTTTGTACTTCTACATTGACAATAATAATTGACTGTAATAAAAAGTTTTTTTGTAGTGATGTGTATTCTGATGTTTATTCGACTAAGTCAGAATACGATGATGTCGCA
This sequence comes from Acronicta alni, assembly GCA_964056405.1. Classification (NCBI taxonomy): domain Eukaryota; kingdom Metazoa; phylum Arthropoda; class Insecta; order Lepidoptera; family Noctuidae; genus Acronicta; species Acronicta alni. The sequence continues at coordinate 8,320,389 of OZ043925.1, read as the reverse complement.
AAGGAGGTTTATCTCTTCGCTGTGTGGCACAAAACGCTAAATAGGCATTAAACGGAATAGACGGTTCCTGTGACAATTATGGTAACAACTTGTCTGTAATTTTTTTAGATTTTACCAAACGATGCTAGAGCTCGAAGATTATTTGTAACCACCGGAGCATTAAAAAGAGTTCAAGAAATTGATACAGTTCCAGGATCATCCCTTAAGGAATATATCAATATCATAAACAGTTGCTTCCCTGAAGAAATAGTAAGGTAATTATTCTACTAAAAATTCGCTGATCAGGCTATAACTCCAAAACTTGGGTAGTTTAGTGTCTTTGGCTATCTGGGGCATTGTAACAACGAAACGAATTAACCGGTTCCAATACTTTTTTTTAGTAAGCTCTTACAGTCTTACATATATTCTTTTCAGGTACTACACTCCAGGTTATTCGGATTCATTACTAGATCGAGTAGAAGCTTATACACCTCAGGTAGGTCCTCAACTTTCGATTATAGGATATGTGCGCGACTTGCATATTTATGAAAAATAATAATAACTGTTACTACTTTTCAGATACCAGAGCTTTTTACAGACAGGGTACCTAGTGATTGCCAAAGTGAATTAACCATAGAAAATGCAAATTAATATAATTTTTGATGCTTTATTTAATAAATTGTCTCGTTACATTTTATATTTTGCTTAATGTCCATATCAACTTTTGTACTTGAATGGTTCTGCCACCTATATTGGTTTTTTCCATCGCCATGGATTGACTTGTAACTCTATACCTGTTTAAAACATAAATTTTATCACAGACTATCTCGAATCAGATTTTCGTCAGCTAATGCTGTTAACTTGTTAAAAAATGTGAGTAGGTCAATTGAGAATTGGATTGTTGCGTCTTACCTGTATTTATCACCAGCTAATATATTCACAACATTGATTCCTTGGGTGTCGACTTCAAAAAACTGGTCTTGATTACTGTTTATTAGATTCAAGTCTGTAAATTCTTTTTCAAGGTTTATCAGCTCCTCCGACTTCAAACCCTAAAAAGTAAAACATGGATAGGTACAGAGGCCACCACATCAAGCTAGTCCAATCTGTCAAATTTATTTAATAGATTTTCGACTTTATAGCAAAAACTAAGGTTACACTCATACTCAATTGAGAAAATTTGACAGTTTTGGATAGCTTGAACTACTGGCGTTAGACAATTAAAATATAGTTCAGCTCAACGTTTTACGACGCATTTTCCTATTGCCTATTTCATATAAGCTAATTCACAATCGGCCCCGACGATAGATTCAGCTTAATGTGGCGATTATGAATTCCAAAAATTTGAAAAGACAGCTACATCTTAAGATAAACAATGACTTAAATAGATGCGTTTTTACTAATTATAAACGCACCTATTTAGGTCATTGTTTTTTAAAGGTACATGGGTCAATCGTAGAGCAGTTTCATCATCGTTATTAACATAAGTTAGTCAACTTACAGTAGTGAAGTAGTGGTAGCAGTGTTGGGCAAAATTTAGTTTGATTGATGATTGACGACTATGATTAAATTATTTAATCATGACTAAAAAAAAAATTCAATCATGTGTCATGATTGATAAGTGTTAGTTATTTAGTCGTGACTAAAATTCTTATAACTAATTCAATATTTAAAACTACGCTGTTACAAATCACCTTGTTAGTTATCTTTGAGTATGAACTGCCTGATTGATGTTGTCAATTAATAAATAGGTACAATTACCATGTGCGTGTGAACTGAGGGACCACGCTGGTATATAAAAATAAAAAATAGATTGTTAGTTACGATATCGGTATCGCAGTAGGACATTTAGGTACCTACGTTCGAGTCTTGAGCTGTAAATAAATGGTGGGACTACCACTTGTCATTGGCAAAATGCACAAACCGTGCGAAGCCATTATATGAAAAAATAAAATGGTGGACATATAATTACATCATTGGTGGGACGGAGTATTCCTACATAAGCTGAGTAGGTACCTATCTACTCATCAGGGGTAATTAGAGGGCATTCTCTCAAGGTGATAGTTACAGGGACTGAAATGCAACAAAAAAGTAGGTACCTACTTATCGTTAGATGTCCAATAATGGACACGTCTATACATAAATATTCTTGGACAATTTTACACAGCACCATCTGGTCTCAAACTAAGCAGAGCCATATGGGTACTAGACAATGGATTTAATATAGGTACTTTTGTTTTTTTTAATTCATACTTGAAATACAAAAGAAACACCCAAACACAATCACTTGTTCTTCATCATTTGTGTTCTGTAGGAATCGAACCCCACGACGCATGATCAGCATTCCGACACAACCACTAGACCACAGAGGTGTTTGATTTTTGTCAATCAGTTTTTACGTAGGTATTTGCTGAAGCTACAAATAAACTCTTCAACTTTGTTTTGATTTGTATAGTCGGGAAAACAAAACTAATGTCAGCTAGGCGACCCAGGTATCTAGGTACCTACTTTTTTGTTGCATTTGGGTCACTCATCACTTAATCCTGATTATAACAATCTATGATAGGTATGTAACCAGATAGGTAGTATTGTTAATGTGGAAGAAACATGAATCAGAACAGAAAATGATGGGCAAGCCGACAGTTTACATACCTGTATTTTACAGGAAGTGAAGCTAGTAGTCTCCAATTCAGTTACCAGAATATAATACATGTTTTACACGTATACAGCTACTACGGGGACTATCGTATTATTTATTTTTGTCTTTAATATATATGACCACTTATCTAGAACAATTATCAGTTTTCCTGGGGATGTGGTTACAGAATGATAGAATGCATTTTCATATTTTATAATATTTATTGAAATAAAGGTTTATAGCAACAGAATTATACACAATATACTTTTCTTGTAGCATAGGTAAGTAAGTATTGCACTATTTTCTTCGTCTTTTCCAGTTTTCGTAGTATTCTTTTGTTGAAATCAAGTCCCAGCATTGTTATTTATTATTTGGAAAAGGTTTTAATCGAAGAACGATTATGCCAACCTAGTTACCTTAGTAGTTAATGGGTAGTTGCTTAAGGAACTACTAGTTGTCTATTATGCCTGGAAAAAACATACAATACCATTAACGGTGGGTGATTGTGTTGGTGTATATGTGTAAAATTTTAGTAGTAGAGATCAGATTAAAAGTATCTTCAAAGTTATCGAGATATATGCTTGTCTAAAAAATATTCATCATTCAATTTCATCACTGATATAAAAATATAATTTAGAATTTTTAAAATTATCTACCTTATTATTTCAGTTCCTGAAGCTGACATGTAATATGCGAATTTGTCATTATATCTGAAAAGATAATATATTTTTAATTGCTTATTCTTTGTGTCTCAATAATTAATTATTGTAACAAGACTCAGTTGTTACCATACCATATTTTTGTCCCCATGATTTAGTGAGACAGGGATAACTAAGATATTCATCATTTTACTTCATTAATGTAGTATTTACTTCTTAAAATGTATATTTTTAATATTTTAAATGTACCTCATATAATATCAATGGAAATTTATTTCATGTCGGATGTATGTGAACCTGCAAATAACAAAAACAAATACTATATATTTACAAACTTAGAATGTGATTATTGCAATTTCAATACAAGATTCAGATGTTACCATACCATGATTTTCCCCACGATTTAGTGAGACAGGGATAACTAAGATATTCATCATTTTGTGTTAAGGCTCACAATTTACCACCTGGTATTTCTAGAGCCCTCTGATAATAGCTAAATTATTGTCTATTATTTGATTTTAACTTACCAGATTCGAAAAAAAAAACTTTTTTTCAATGTAGTCCAGTTGCTGTTTGCTTCAATCTCACCTGAAAATGTTTAACAGCTGTTAATATTATTTTTTTGTAGCTATAGATTTAAGGTAACTAGTATGATATTTCAGTTGTTACCATACCATTACTTTTCCCCATGGTTTTGTGAGACAGGGATAACTAAGATATTCATCATTTTGTGTTAAGGCCAACAATTTACCACCTGGTATTTCTAGAGCCCTCTGATAATAGCTAAATTATTGTCTATTATTTGATTTTAACTTACCAGATTCGAAAAAAAAACAAAAACTTTTCAATGTAGTCCAGTTGCTGTTTGCTTCAATCTCACCTGAAAATGTTTAACAGCTGTTAATATTATTTTTTTGTAGCTATAGATTTAAGGTAACTAGTATGATATTTCAGTTGTTACCATACCATTATTTTTCCCCATGGTTTTGTGAGACAGGGATAACTAAGATATTCATCATTTTGTAATTCTTGGCTTGAGTTACTTTTTATTGTATTACAGTTAGAATTAATACTACATAATATAATATGTACTAAATAGGGACTCACCATTATTTTCGTATGTTATTTTGACGATCTTAGCAGCAGGTATTGCAGTCAGTTATCTATAAATAAAAATGTATATATATAAACTGGGGAAATGTCACTAAATATTTATTAGATTAAAAAAAAGGGGGATCAGTTTATTATTTTTTCATCAATACTTTATGATATATGCTTGATATTGCATCATTTTATTTTTCTAGTAAATTTTTGTTTATACAATCAACATACCACAGTATTTATGATAATTATGTACAGCATCCTCATCTTTCCTTTGGCTTCTGAAAATATAAAAGTTTACATTATAGAAACAGCTCTCCTTGCCATAGAAAAACATAATATAACAAAGTAATTTTATCAGTAAATCAATCAACATATTTGTTCAGACTGGGGCGATATAAATATCATCATTGTATTACAGCATTAGCAACATACAGCATTTATCAGAACAAATAAGGCCATAAGAATACTACTACTCACTTAGTGATTTACTGGTTTTATGTTCACCAACTAGTAGGTAATTTGTTCTAAAATTTCTGAAACAAAAAAAATACAAATCAGCCCAATTGCTTTTCATTCAAATATAATTAATTGTAATAATTATATTGTCAGTAAATCAATCAACATAATTATTTGTTCAGACTGGGGCGATATAAATATCATCATTGTGTTACAGCATTAGCAGAATACAACATTTATCAGAAAAAAAAACAAGGTCTTATAAATACTACTATATACTTACTTAGTGATTTACTGGTTCTGTTTCAGCAATAAGTAATTAGTTTAAAATTTCTGAAACAAATAATTAAAAAGACAAATTAGTCCCATCGCTTTTCATTCAAATAAAATTAATTGAATTAATTATATTTTCAGTGAATCAATCAACAGATTTGTTCAGACTGGGGCGATATAAAATCATCATAATATTATAGTGGATAATCAAGTTGACCAAAATGTTAAGTTACGAGTGGGGCCAGAGTCAGATCTAATGTGATATCTTACATATTATAGTTTGTAGATTTTGTGCCTAAATTGATGTTTTTGAAGCTCTGCTATTATCTGAAACAATGGTTAAGTTAAAATTAGTAATTTGGCATTTATATCATAATCAAATGTGATAATTTTATTTCTGTTCAGTAACTATCAATCATCAGAAATCAGATAGGGGCGATACTAAAAGTCATCATCTAATCACTTGTATCATTTTACTATTGACTAAATATTTAAAGTACTTCAAGGTATTCACCAGGCGCGCTTTCTGGTGTCACAGAAAATTTTGATAATGAGTAATAGTTTTTGGAGGAAAAACAGGTTATGGTGAATGATATTGATAATTATTACAAAATTCACAAGCTAGTTATTAGTTTACCTTTTGAGGGCAGTCACTAACAAGTCTTGAGTTATTCCTGTTTATTGATATACTTAGCAGTTACTGTTATAGATCTGTCAACAACAAAACAATTCAAAGATTAATACATGATTTAATTTTACAATGTTATTATACAGTTAACATTGACATATTTGTCACACTCAACCCTTGGACATACAATTATGGGCAACTGTATGTCTTACACAGAGTGTGCTAATGTTCCTATCCAGAGTCACACATGCACGACTTTACTGTGCACACATCGGCTTTGGTAGGGTTATTTTTTCAATTATTGACAGATAGTTATATATTATAGCTAGGCTATTCAGCACTAGATCTAGATTTTAGTGCACTGTATAGTATCTTGATCTTTCTCAATGAGGCACCAACCAAGATCATGAAAGAGTGTGGTCATACATTGTAGGTACAGATTATGCACAAGAATAAGATTGTCTTTTTCTAAAATAAAACAATTTATGATAAATTATATCTATTTTTGTAAATAGATCTCTTGATTTTACATATCAATATTTAATACTAGATGGCGCCGGCATTTCTTACCTTTTGATCTCAAGAGAAACGCCAAAACAAACTCAAGGAGTCACAGTAACTTTTAAAGTCAAGACATTAGCAGTATTCATGCTATCAATTGTGTTTTACAATGTGGGACAAAATCTGGCCTTTTGAAAAAGTGCCAAGCAGCTATGAGTTGACCAGTCCTATCTGACAGCACACATACATTAGACATTAGATGAAAATATACTTAAAACTGTCAGATATATAATAAATCTTGCACAAAGTTTAAACTAGAGGGTTTATTAATTGCACCTCTATCTACAATTCAAGCAAACAAAGTGTCTCAACTAATTAATACAAAGTATAAAAATATACTGACTTGCACATTAATTTATACAGTCTTACAACAGAATTTCTAGCCTCCATGGTACTCACATTTAAATGTATAATAGTTATGTATGTGAATACATGTTTATAAAAAATATAAAATGAAACAGTTCATAAAATTAGATTATCAAAATATTATGTCAAATATATCATATATGAGTAACCTTAATGATAAATATTTACCTTAACACCATAAAAAGAGCGAAGCTGCATCAGCATTCCATTCATAGTAGACAACCTGCTGACAACAAAAAAATAATTGAATAAATATGTCTGAACTCACATATTCTAAGGTTTTAACAATAGTGTATCTGTCACACTCAACCCTTGGACATACAACTATGTCAATTGCATGTCTTACACAGAGTGTGCTAATGTTCCTATCCAGAGTCACACATGCACGACTTTCTTGTGCACACATCGGCTTTGGTAGGGTTATTTTGTTAGTTATGGACAAACAGTAATATTGCTATTACAGCATAAATAGGATTTTGGTGCACTGTGTAGGACTTTCATACACCATAGCACCAACAAAGACCATGAAATTGAGTGTGGTCTTATATTGATCATGCACCAGTAAACATCATCTTGTATTATTAATATTGCATTAAATAATTTAGGAGTTACCTTATTTTCTAATATTTACCTTAGGTCTGTCATGAGTGAACAAATCCTCATCAGCATTCAGTCATTGTTGACAATCTGTGGACAACAGAAAGATAGTGAATAAATTTATCTGAACTCTAGGCTGTTCTATGATTTTAACAATGGTGTATCTGTCACACTCAACCCTTGGACATACAACTATGGGCAACTGAATGTCTTACACAGAGTGTGCTAATGTTCCTATCCAGAGTCACACATGCACGACTTTACTGTGCACACATCGGCTTTGGTAGGGTACACAGAAGTACTGTGTATTAGTGAGACATAATAAGGAATAACTTGAATTTGCATGACTACTATTATGGGAACTACTCATAAGCTCTATTTTTGAACAGACTACACAGAAGTCAACATTTACCTTTTACTAATTTTCAGGCTCCATCTTTCCTGTTGTATCCAACATGCATCTGGGAAAGAAGGAAGACAGGTTAATAATACAAGTAATAACCCTTTAGATGTGTATACTGTTGAAAGATAGGATCAGTAAGGTGGTAAGTTTGAAATCATGAGTTTCATACGAACGAGACTATAAAATTTGAATTCATCATTAAAATGGAAAAGTTTATTTGGTCTGTCAACCATCAATGAAATAAATATCAACTTACAATCAGTAGGTATTGCATGTGGCTTTGGTTCTAAACCTGAAATGATATATATTTCATAAGTGTCACATATAACAATATATTAATACTGTAGCATACATAATATGTTGAATCAGCAATGTGGTGAGTTTGAAATCACTGAATTTTCATACGAACGAGACTATAAAACAAAATTCATCATATAATATATTCAATTTGAATAGTAAGAAAATTACAAATGTAAAATGATGGACTAACCTTAATGTTTATCTCATTGCACCTAACCGCAACTGAAACATAAAACATTTTGAGTAAAGAAAAAACACCACATGTTCTATAACACCAATCAAACTCACCTATAGCCAGTCATAGGACTGTTTATGAGTAACAATAACACAAAAAAATGGCTTAGAGTAATTCTTTATTGTATCTGTCCTTTGATAGTCACACATAAACCTGTTTCAGGCACTAAAGAATTACTTCTTCGCCGGTTTCTTGCCGCTGGACTTCTTGGTGCGCACCTTTTTGGCGGCCGCTTTCGGCACCAGCTTCTTGCCGAAGGTACCGGAACGCGCCGCTTTCACCTTCAGACTCTTGAACACGGCTGTTCTTGCACGATTCCTCTTGACACGAGCAGACGTCAACTTGAAACGGTCGTAGTCTGTCATCTGTGCACGCTTCTCTTTGTTAGCGAGCTTGGTGGCCCACTGGCTTTCAGTCCACTTCTCGGTCAGTTTAGCTTCCGTCCATGCTTTCCTTACTACGCGTGTGGGCGCTGTGAAGGGGAAACTGAGGCGGAACTTCGTGAGGTGCAGCTGGTTGAGGCGGAGCTGTTGACGTGAGACGCCGCTGCAAGGCCCGTCGACGAGAGCGCGGGTCTGGTCAATAATATCAACCACGCTTACTAATTTTCCCTTCAAGGGACCGTCGGCTACCAGGGCCACGCGCCCTGGCTCAACAAACCTCGCGAAAGGCATGACGTCCTGGAAATAGACGATTGCATGTTAATTTCACTCACGACAATGCCTCTTGATAATTGCCACTATGGTGATAAAACGAAAGTGGGCGAAAATATAGTGACATAATGAATATTCAAAGACTAATAACTATCCCACAATGTTTAGATTTGATATGAACTTGGAATTCACTTGGATCAAAACGGATAAAATTATATTCTAACCTTACAACGTCTTTACACAAACACTGTATTGACGAAAAGAATTTCCGGTTTTGTTTGTCTTGTCAAGTTGACATTATGAGGTATAATGTTGCCTTTCTAAAATCATTAATAACATTGTCTATGGCTAGTTTCATCTCGAATAAATTTTTAATCAAAATCATTTGAATACATGTTTTAAATCACTACTTATAGATAACTAAATAAAAATAAACTTATCTACACTACTTCCTAACAAACTATACTTAAAAAAAAAACTACAGGGTAAACTAAACTCAAACTAAAAAAGTGCATCAAAAAACTCATCCGCATCGCCAACGTCTAGTAGCTTACCCAAGAGGCTGGCTGCTTTGCCACGTTATATGGCAAAGCTTATTCTCTGGCCGAAGTAGAGGCCAGCTTTTGGGTCACGTGAAGGGTCGTTCAGACGTATGGCAATGTCTTTAAAGAGTAAAAGAGCACTCGGACCCCATGGCCCCATGGGGGTTTTTCGACCCCAAACGGTTCGAAAAAATAACTATTTATAAATTGTTATATTTATTTACGCCGTTTGTTAGTCTCCGCAGTCGCAGCAGCAGCGCCAGAACAGCCTGCCAAGCTAGGAAGATTTTGATTTTGCCGTCGTCACGTGCCAAACCACTTGGTTCTAAAATGGCTGGAACTGGTGACAAGGGCACGGCGAATGATGTCGTTAATACTGGCATGCCTTGCTATTCGATCTACGCTCCTTCTGCAAGACAAACCATGGTGTCCAAGGCTATCGACAGCTTCACCACAGTGACAGCGATGCGGAGCACTACAAGGAGCTCCCAGTCGAAGGCAAACGCGATCCGGAAAATTGAATCATCCAACATAGTACCTAAGTTGGAAGAGGCAAGCGCTTGTAACCACAAACACGACTCCCATTTACCCACAGCCAGTAGGCGGACCCTCAATAATAATCCGATCGGAGCCAGCAGTACGTATCTATATATACTGCGTTTATCTATTCTGGAATAAGATTTGCTTGTATTGATATCATTAAGCTTGTAAACTTTAATGGAATGCACCTTCGATCGATTGAGTTTAGTTCGACTTATGTAAGTAGGTTTAGACGAAAAAAATACAGGGCGCGAAATTTAAACGTTGCTACGCAACACAAGTCATAACAAACCACACAAACATTACAAAAGTACAAAATAATTATTGTGAGAGTGACTGTAACATAGAGAATAATAACTATTTGACTGTACTAAAAATTGCACATTTTGTGGGACTATTAACCATTTCTTCTAGGTAAATAGAGATGCGTCTAAAATACTCTAAAACGCTTTTGGAAGCACAGGTAAATAAAGCAGTCTAAAAATGTACATGTTATTTATTTTTCGTAAGTTATAGTCTTTTGTCAATAACTTATAAATAAATACAAACCCACATTGAAACACGCACGTTGTTCAAGGATACGGAGAGTCCTATAGCAGATATCTGTTGGTCTCCGAACAACGTCAAGTTGGCAGTAGCGACATGTGACCGTTTGGTGCTCTTGTTCGACCGCGACGGTACCCGTCGAGATAAATTCTCTACCAAACCGGCCGACCCTACTGCTGGAAAGAAGTCCTATGTTATCACAAGTATGGATATTCTCTAGGGAATATTTAAGTTTTTACACTAGGTATACTTATCAGCGTAACAATATAATAAAAAATGTAAAAGGTGTATAAATGAATACCTTCGTATTCATTTATACACCTTTTAATTTTTATATGCTTTTTAAATTATTTGAGTCATAGTTGGTTAGAGCAAAGATGTAAAGTAAGACAGAGTTTTACCCACAATGCAGGAAAATCCTTTATGTTGGATGTAAAGTAAGCCAGAGCCTTACCCATCATAACGCAGGACAAAATGTTGTATATATATTCAAAACTGACGAATTTTCCCAATTGAACATGAACCTTATATTGTATGAATTAAAGTTGGAAATCAATCAAAGAAATTTGACAGATTGTGGTAACTCGATATGCAAGCCTCTGTACCACTTGTCTCCGCAATTATTATAGGTATATCATTTAGCGATAACTCCGAGTTACTCGGCGTGGCCCAGAGCGACAACATGGTGTTCGTATACCGGGTGGGGGCAGATTGGAGTGGCAAGAAGGTTATCTGCAACAAGTTCCCGCTGACTGGCGCGCCCATGTCACTGTTACCTGTAGAAAGCGGCTTCTGTACGGGCACCAGTGATGGAAAAATAAGGTGAGAAACTGCGAAAAAAATGTTAAAGGTAACAAAAATACATTCGATGAACCTTCAGAACTGTACCTTCAGACCGAAGCGATAGACCGATCTGCATGCGTGGTTCCACTGTCTGTCACTATGGCTATTTGAAAGTGGATACTAAATTGTTAGAAAATATATAATACTATACTTTAACATGCAACTGGCTAATTAATTAATTTTTACAAAATCCTCCTTTAGGTAACATCACAAGTAAAACTATTGGTGATCTTTTACTTTGTCAGTAAAAGACAATATTTTTTAGATCTCTTGACTGTAAGACCAACAAAAGCAGCAGCATGTGGACGGGCGGCTCGTGCTGTGTGTCATTAGCGCGCGGTGGCGAAGGCACACTTGCGTCTGGCCATGTGGACGGAACACTTTTCCTAAATGGACGACTGTTACTGCGATACGCATTACCTCCCACTGCGCTCGTACTGTTGCCACCATATGTAAGTATTGCACGAGAAATAAGAGAAGCATACAATTAATGTCTAATGCATGTTCTCTTTAATGCATAAATATTTGAATCTCCTTTGAATGAGTAATAGTCTGCCTTCTGCTTTAACAAATAGTTTTGGGTGCGATTTGGTGCAATCCCCATTACATTTGATCAAACTAGTTATTATTCTGGCAGAAAACTCATCGACTGATCTAATCTGTTACCCAGTTGATCGTGGGATCCTGTGACGGTCGCGTTGCTGTTTATGAGGCACAGCGTGGTGCACTCCTACGCAGCTTAGAGCCTCAGCTTCCACCCGATCGACGCGATCTGATTTCCGCTGCTCCTAGTCCTTCTGGACAGGTATATTCGATCGTTATTTACTTATTTTTTCAGGTATTATAACATATTAAACGGCCTGAATGTTGTAGACGGTGGCATTCGGCGTGTTCGACGGGTGCCTCGTAGGCGAAGTGAAAGAATCCGGAGTAGTGGAACTTTCGATGCTCAATATTCCAAATATGTATGCAGTGCGTGCGCTAGCTTGGAGTGGCGATGGTACTAAATTAGCCCTCGCTTCACAAACAGGCGCCGTTATACAGCTCGAAGCTGTATTGAGGTTTGGAAATTGTCATTGCGATTTGGAAATTCTTCTTTATGTCTTGATTAATTGAAAATTATAACTATAACTGTATACTTTTTTCACCTCCATATCAATCCTCTTCTCCTGCATGTTCGATTTCTTTATAGGTAAAACTAATCAAATACGGATACTACCTGTGAATATTGTTTACCTACTAACTTGACTGTTAATTTATTCAGGCGTTGGGTGTGGCGTGACTCGGTGGCGGTGCAGCACGTGAGCTCTCGGCAGCTGGTACTGTCCCGCCTCGCCAACGACGCGCTACCGCTCACTGTCACCACTAAGCACGCACCCGATATATTTAATGTGCGGTTTATTGGTCAGTGTGCTACTAGTGATACCATTAGTGCTAATTATCAAAAAATGCCACATTTCCGCTTTCATTTGATTTTAGACGTTGCGTATTATTTCCCAAAAGGCATATTGATTTCTTACATTTACGTGAATATTATACATTGAAATAATACTACTTTTTACGGATTTTATCGCGTATATTGATATTATTAATCCCGACGTTTCGGACCCTTTATAGCATCCATGGTCACGGGTAGACTACCCTATCAATATACGCGATAAAATCCGTAAAAAGTAGTTTTATTTCAATCCCAAAAGACATGTTTACCTTTTACTATCACCAAAAATCATATGTTCAGTTTTCTTCTTTTCACTTTTATCATGCGATTTGAATTTACGAATTTACGATTAGCGAGTGCGCACAACGCACTCGCTAATCGTAAATTTTACCAATAGGTATATTCATTTGTTCTGTTTTCAGGTAACGATTGGTACGCAGTATGTCGAACTAGCAGTACATTGATATTATGTGACATCGCACGGGGTTTGACCAGCGAGGTAATTGAGATTTTTTTAATTTGGCATAATTTGATAATTTTACTTCGGGTAACCGCATCCAAACTTTTATTCTGACCAAAACCTTTTTTTCGGTGTTTATTCTTGTATGAATATGGATTATGGCGTTTTCCAGATCCCATGGTCAGGTGGTGGTGAACGTGTGTACGCGGCGGTGGGTGGCGCGTGCTTGTTGCACCGAGCCGGCGAATTGAGCGTCGTTGAATATGGACTTGACAAAGTCTTGCATACAGTGAGTTGGTGTAAGATATTGTATGAAATGGTTTGATTTACTGTAAATTCAAACAGACATTAAGGATGAAGGATAAGTGAGAAAAACCTCTTTAAATTTCATTCATTATATTGCTCACCATTGTGCTAATAATTATAATGTTTTCTTATAAATAAATCGTTGGCCTCATATTCATAAGGCCTTAGATTTATAACAAAAACATGGCCTTAAGGAATCTTAAGGCCCCAGAATTAAAAGTCAAAAGCTCAAAATGTTTTCTTACGTCAGGTGCGAACAGAACGCGTGAACCCTCATGTTCTGAGCGTACGTATAAACGAAGGCGCAACCAGCGGCGTGGAGGTCGGTGACCGCAAGCATCTCGCATACTTGCTGGACCGACAGACTATTGCAGTCGTAGACCTGACCACTGGTAAGTGTTGATAGTAGATACGCAGTTTTACTTTTACATAGGACTTTTTGGCTATGGCAAGGACATATTATAAGAAGTTGTTTAATTTAAATAGATTAAACTGTGTAACACATGTACATGTAAGTGTATAATACATACTCACTACAGAATTTAATTACAATGTATGTTATGTTTACAGAGTTTAATTTTCCATTTGTCATAACTTATAGATAAAATTAATATAATTTACCTTCTTATCACAATTACAAGTAAAATAAATTACCCTTTTGTCTGTGTTAATGGTGCAATTTTACATCATAATTGCTTTTCCCAAAATTTGGTTTTCAGTTTGCCCTTGTTAATTTTCAAGTGGGTCAAAAGATTTGAAAGCTTATCTAACAAATTACTAAAGTTTATTTAAACGGCTCAAGAGGTATACTAAATATTTATTTGAAATCTATATAACTTGTTATTAGTACTTATCAATATACTTAGAAAAACATACATAGGAATGGAATAGTATATACGTAATACCTACTTAGATGTTGCTGTCTTGTTTCACTTTTTTCATTAGGTAAATATTTAGAATCCGTATTGTATGCAGGTATACAATTGGGTCAGTGGTGGCACGAGGCTAGAGTGGACTGGCTCGAACTGAACGAAAGTGGACAACTGTTACTGTTGAGAGATACGAGGCGAAGACTCGCCTTATTACGATTACATAATGGTGATAAGGTAGGCTCCTGAATAAAAAGATAGCATAAATTGTTTCCATAAGAAAATGTTTAATTATTGAAACATTCTTAAATGCTATAAAATCTCTACCATTCCAGGAGATTATTGCAAGTGGAGTCTCATTTGTGCAGTGGATTGAGAATAGCGATGCAGTTGTTGCCCAAACACCGACTCATCTACTGGTTTGGTTAGTAACTCTAACACAGAAATAAAATTAAATACCTTATTTTAGTATCCAACTGAAAACACTTAGCGGTATCTTTTTTCGTAGCTTATAATTTTACATGAGGTAAAACAAGAAAAGCTCCTATGTATCCATTACTACTAATACTATTTTTCATCTCAGTTTTTTTTCGTTGTGATATGTGTAGGTACAGTGCCTGGGACCCCGGCAGCGTGGAGATGGCGGAGTGCGGCGGTGCAGTCGCCGTCGAAGTGATCTCGCGACGCGTCGTACTTGATGGAGGATTACTGCCCTATTTGCAGCTGGACGAACATCGACTCGCTTTTAGTATGTCATATAATGAGCTTGGGAAACTAACAACTGGAGTTTGGGACATACTCATAGTCTTACCGTAACTGTAAGTTTTGATAGTGTCCAATCAACGCACCGGTCGGTTTTTGGTCGAAGCTGATTCTTAGATTTCTGACACAACCTTCGTCCGAAGCCGAAGCCGATAGTTCAAGTATTTTTAAATATTAACTAAAAATTGCGTAACAATGAAACTGCAAAAGGTTTTCTTAGTTTAAAATATTGTTAATGTAATACTTCTGAGAATTCGCATCGTTATCGTGTCATCGCTGCGATTCATTAACATGTTCGTTCATTTTCGGTAGACGGAAACAAACCTCCAAGGCTAGCATGAATTAATTTTAGTTATGCAAAATAGTCGCGAACACGGATTATACTCGTATGTGTAGTTCAATCCTTTAATATCTGCTACGGCGTAGTCGAGACGGCGTAGCCCGTGTAACCGCTACGTGCGTAGCCATCACGTAGTCCCATTCCGTTTTGGAAATTAATAGTTATAAACATTTTTTTTAATTCTTGCTTTTGCGTTTATTGATTATTATATTTCCTTAATGTGTACTTACTAGAATGTTACAACAACTATTATGCATAATATAATAATAATATTTAATTTCTCCGTTTTACTAAAAAGAGATTGTAGTTGCTGCAGAAGCTTATAACAAATTAGGTATACAAACGATCGTTGTATGTAGATATACATACAACGATCTTGTGGGTGAAGTTATGGTAACTTCATCCACAAGATCGTTGTTCCTAACCTATAAAGGGTAACCTTGATAGGTTAGGAAATAACCTGTAGTAAGGGATAAAAGTCCATTTACCTTTGGAAATATTCCTTTTATACATTTAAATTGTCTATAATAGGTACATTGTCTATATGATATAATAACTTTTAATTTTTTTCATAATGTTTTCGTTTTATTAAGATTAATAGTCTTAACTAATTTTGGTTGATGTTAAGACGTTATTTCAGATAACGCACTGCGAAGCGGTGACCTAGCTGGTTGTGCTCGGTATTTGGATGGCGTCGGCAACAACGCTGACGTCGCTCTGCTGTGGCGACAGCTAGCTGAACGAGCGCTGGCTGATGATGATGTTCAAGTAATTATATATATTTGCTGTTTATCTATACACATAAATAAAATTGAAGTGTCCGTTTGCAATTCCAAATTAACAGTTTTTCACTAAATGCATATTTATGAAAGTATATACGGTACTTACATTAATATATTGTTTTTGAAATTTTTGTTTGTCTATCTTTTTGTTCCGGCTAATCTCTGAAACGGCCGATTTTAACGGGACTTTCACTGGCAGATAGCTGGTGTTATAAGGAGTAACTTAGGCTACTTATATTTTAGAAAAAAGAGAGTTCCGCGATCACATATCCAGCCGTGCGAAGCCGGGCCGGCCGCTAGTTTTAATATATATTTCTGCTATTTACGCTATGGCTTTAGGTTAATATATTTTAGGTAGACATTTGTAAAAGAAACTCTTCTTTTACAAATGTCTACACACCTAAGTTTTCTATTTGACTTTACAATAGAACTCTAGCAGCCTCGTTATTCTTTATGTAAAAACAAAGGTTGTAAGTATAAAACGAAGTTTACTTAAAACTACTATCTATTTATGATAATTATTTTTCCAGTTTTAAATAAAATATAAAATTGATTTTCCAGTTGGCAGCCAAATGTTACCGCGAAGTTAATGACGCAGCTCGTAATTTCTATTTGGAGAAGACGGTCGAATTGGCCGCCTCTGAGGGCGATGGTGATGTCACAGCGGGTATATACTTAAAATATAAACTTACGTTTTCCGAATATATATATATATCATAAATGTAATTAACATTTTTCAGGATTGAACAACGCAATAGTAAGAGCACGTTTAGCAATATTTGCCGGTGACTTGTCCGCGGCTGAGGAGTGTTACGTGAGGGGGGCGCGGCGGCCCGACCTCGCCGTCGACATGTACAAGCAGTTCAACAAGTGGACCGATGCTATAGCACTCGCCGAGAAGACCGACCGGGCTTCTGTGTCTACGCTGAAACAACAGCACATGGACTATCTCACATCCACTGGTTAGTTTCACTCTATTATAAGGGACCGTCCCCGTACCGGCAAACTGTATGGTGAAATGTAAACCAGTATATCTCTACTTAACCCTTGTATTATTTGCGACAAATTGTCAAAGATCATCTGATTAACTAAATCTCTTGTATCGGACGAATTAATGGATTATTTTTGGTAGCAGTTTTTATTCTGTTAAAGAGGTATGTATAAGAAAATTATCTTAGATCATTAATCGCACATGATACGATACATGTTCATGAGCAAGATCCGGGTGTTTTGCGCAGGTTACATGCACCACGTTAACTACTAACTGTTAACTAAGCACGGAACTACTGGTACAGGGCTCACGTCACGGGATCTTGTGTTGCAAGTAACATTTGTTCTAGTTCCTCACCTATTGTTCCGAAAGAAGTCACCCACACATGTAGTCTTATTCAGCTAAGAGGCGAGAGTAGGTACTAAACATCAGAGGAGAACGTTAGATACAATTGGCATTTGATGGTCTTCCGCTTTTAGGACGCTTAGGTGAGGCTGGTGCTGTCTTGGCGGCGTCTGGCGATGTCCAAGGTGCACTAAGACTATGGCTGCGAGGCGGCCGCTCCCGACGCGCCGCGGCACTGCTATTGCAACACCCGCAGCTACTCAGAGATACTGATCTAGTGGAGGCTGTGCATACGCAACTTATTCAGGTATTTCCAATTATTTAGTAAAAGCGTACCACATCCAGTTTTGGACATTATTCTTGAGCAGCATTGTTTAGTAGTTTAATATCATAACATTATATACAAATAGATAGAAGCAGTGATAGCCTAGTGGTATGACCATTGGACTGCAAAGTCGAAGGTTTCGAGTTCGAACCCAAGGCACGCACTTCTGACTTTTCGAATTCATGTGCGTATTAATAATTAATTATCAATCGCTTAAACGGTGAAGGAAAAACATCGTGAGGAAACCTGCATACCTTAGAGATTTTCTCGATGGTTTGTGAAGTCTGCCAACCCGCACTAGGCCAGCGTGGTGGACTATAGCTTTAAACCTCTCAATATGAGAGGAGACCCGTGCCCAGCAGTGGGACAGTATATGGGCTGATGGTGATGATATACAAATATAATGTTACGAGTCTCCGGAGAGTATATTGATGTTATTAATATTGATGAATATTTTTATTATGAATTTTAGGAAGAATGGTGGGAGACAGCTGGTGAAATATCGGAGCGTAGAGGTGATACGCGTGCTGCTGTGGAATACTACGCCAAAGGAAATAACTACGCAAGGGCTGTTCAACTCGCTAGAGAGGTAGTTGATAATTATAATAATTTAGTGTACTACTGTACCACTAGTGGACATGGACCTCTTTGGGAAATGTGACGTATCGCGTCATATTAGACGGTCGACCTTCACAGCTATGCAATCTCTAATTTAAACATATCATACCATCACGCCTGTATTTTCCTCAAGATGCAGGATGAAGCGACAGAGCTGTACAGATAATCTGTAATAACAATTTTCAAGACTCGTAATATCTTTTAATTAACGATTACACCACAAATATAATTTAAGAAGAGTGTTTCATTAGGCTTCAGGCAGATATAATGATGTGATTTGTGTTCAGACTCTGTTTTCAGCCATTATCAGTGATTAGTTATATTATTTTGGTGTAAGGCATGTCCGGGCGAGGTGACGCGGCTGGAAGGCATGTGGGGCTCGTGGCTAGTGTCGTCGCGGCAGGCGGGCGCGGCCGTGCCACACCTCATCGAGGCGGGACAGTCACGTGCCGCGCTCGACGCCGCTCTCCTAGCGAACCACCACCGTAAAGCGCTGCAGATACTGCAGGTACACACAAACTACACTACTAAAGAATCATTTGTGGATACACGCACACGAACCAACCCAACTCTGTATTGAATAACTAAAATCAAGCAGCTTCTTAGCAAGCGTGTTTTTCATTAGCCACACGCCTACTTACTTAATTGCTGATTTTTTGATAACTGACATTGATTTTTATCTTTAGAGAATGTTTAGCATGCATATACGTGTAAAACAAAAACTGATTTCATTCCAATTTTCATTTACTTTTTCAGGCTATCGATGACAAAGACTCTATCAGAGAACAGTGTGAGAAATTAGGCGATCACTTCATTTCAACTCGCGTAAGTGACTTCTCCGGATTCTTAATTTCATTTTTTGAAAACTCTAAGATATCTCCAAATTCTGATCATTTAGGAATGGGAGACAGCAGAACGTGTTCTGACGTCATGCGGCATGGCGGAGCGTTGCGTACGCGCATACAATAATGCAGGGCGAGTAGCAGACGGCCTACGCCTCGCCGCCGCACACCTCACCGAGGAACAGACCAGGGACATCTACATGCCACTCGCACAGCAAATGAGGCAGGACGGACAACTACGCAAGGCTGAACAGATATACATTGGCCTTGGAGAGCCAGATGAGGCTATATCTATGTATAAGGTAACTTTATTGATTCAATTTGTTCTTCATTGTGAAACTGTGAGTGTTATGCTTAATAAATGCACGTTGGTCTTCTAGACCGTTGACCGTTGCTAAACTGAGTTACATTAGAATTTCATGTTTTTATAATGTATCACAATGCGTCTATTATATCAGGAAGTATCTCAATACGAAGCTATGCTACGCCTCGTAGCAGCTCACCGTAGTTCCTTGTTGGAAGCTACGCGCCGTCACGTAGCACAGGCGCTACACGCTTCGGGAGATCTACGCGCCGCTGAGAATTATTACATACAAGCCGGTTAGATGGATATGCTTAGTTTTAAAATTATTTCGTTAGATCTGAGATATTGCAATGTCGTTACAAAATAATTTGGTACAGTATACTAAACTTGAATGAATGCACTAAAATATGAAATCAATATTTTTCATTCATTAAAAAAGTAAGAAATGTGGATTGTACAGACGCCAGCAGGTCAAGATATCCAAAACAGTTAAATTGTTTTGTATTAAAGTTGAAAATCAATCAAATAAATTTGACAGATTGTGGTAGCTTAATGTGCTGGCCTCTGTACATTAACCTAGTAATCATGTAAGACAAAATATATGTACTTAGAACTGTAATTCCAGGTGACTGGAAAAATGCGATTCAGATGTATCGGTCAGCGGGTCAGTGGGAAGGAGCCGAGCGCGTTGCTCGTGCGCACGCACCCAGCGGTGTTCAACAACAGGTATACTATAAATTTGCCTTTGTTCGTAATCGTTTGTGTGTTATCAAATGATTCCGTATCTCATTATATACTGTTTTTAATGTATCTGATGTTCTTCCAAGGGCTTCTTAGAAGTATTTATCAAGTTTTTTTTTAAAAGAAATCGATGTAAGTTCATTGATTTGGGTCGCGTTATAATTTTCAGGTGGCTTTACAATGGGCGGGAGCACTCGGCGGTGCACCCGCAGCGCGGCTTCTTGCCGCCAGGGGACTCGCGGCTTTGGGGGCACGTTGGGCACTTCAGGCTCAAAGGTCATTTTTACAAGTACATAGCTTAATATATTTTCTTAGATGGTCTATGTACCTACTGTACCATCATCATAGGTGTATGCAGGTTTTGCCGACTTAAGTGCACGTACGCACCAAGTGGGTGCCAGAATTGCGCAACTATAAAAATATATGTGAAATGTGTATAATATATTATTGTATGTTTTTAAATGTTTATTGCTTGTGGTCAACCAGATGGCTAGCCGCAATGCAAATAATTATTTAACTATTTTACGTTTACAGGTTGTAACTATTCCATCTATTCTAATGTATTGTTATCAGATGGGACATAGCCATGGAGCTCTGCAGCCTAGGAGGTGGCATGTCCCGCAGCGAGGTGGCGCGGGCCGAAGCCGCGTCGTTGGCGGACGAGAGGCCCGACGAGGCCGAGGCCGCGTTCCTACGAGCCGGCGCTCCCGACGACGCAGTGCGCATGTGGCTGCAGCATGGGAAACATCAGCGAGCGCTCGTGTTGGCTGAACAACATGCACCACTGATGGTGACAATTTAAAGAATATTCAATAGCCGTTGCAGTGTTGGCTTCATTATTGTGTAGGCTTTGTCAGTAGCAGATGAGGGCGAAGTGGTATCCTAGTAGACCAGGTCAAAGCAACTCTTACGAGACATTGCAACAGGTAATGCAGAGCGCAAGGTTTAACTTGAGAATTGTCAACAAATACTAGCGTTGGGAAAACATCGTGAACAAATGTTTGTGGGAATGTAATTTTCAAGCAATGATGTGTGTTGATAGGTTATATGCGGAGTGACTGTTCAAAAGGGACTAGATACATCATAGCATTAGGTAAATTTAGTCCGTTTTGAACAGGAGCGCAATTTTCACCTTACGATTAGCACCAGAAATAGGCCTTACAGCCTGTTTATGCCATAAAAAAATACAATATGTCCTATAGGCCCTTTTGAACAGTCACTCCTCATATGCTGAATGATTTTTAGGTATTGTTAAAGGTAAAGCTATCAAAATATATACCGGTAAAAATATACCGGACCTTGATAAGAATAAAAAAATATGTTGTATCTAAAATCTTTTACGTCACGGGTTCCAGCTGTTGCTTATATGCGAAATCATGTAACTGTTGTAACTAAAATAGCCTATAAATTAATTCATTGTTTTTCTAAAAATCTTTTGTAATAGAAGCCTTTCATCCATTTAGGCAAGTGTTCCATTTTCTTGGGCATGTTGTATATTCGATCGATGATATCTCCAGGTTGAGGAGGTGTTAGTGGAAGGAGCGCGTGCAGCAGCTGAGCGCGGTGACTTGACTCAGTTTGAAACGCTGATGATTCGTGCTAACAGACCACGTGAGGTCGTGCAGCACTACAAAGATCTCGGTGGGTGTGGTTTTAATATCTTTTAGATACCGGGTTCTGATAAAAATACTAGGTATACAAAGCTTACTCAATTTGGCTAATAAGGTTTTCACACTTTTTCCAGTCATTGTATCTTTTATTACTATTCAGGATCAACAACGACAGAATAATTATATATTTAAAGAATTGTCCAATAAATTTTGCTGTCTTGGAATTCAGAACTTAATTCATCGTAGTAATAGTCGAGTTTTTTCTCGATATTCTTAAATCTTATTAACAGTACGTCATGTCCGTGGAAATCGTATTCTTACGGCGAAAAAATGACTACTTACCGATCGCGTTTTGCGTATCCATAATCAAGTTTTCCAAGCCGCCTAGCTAGCTTCTCACCAAACGGAACGCTGAACGCGCTACATACATAAGATCGCGATGGTGAAAAGAAATTTACACTAGGGCCCCAGGACTGAACGATGGAGTTCACAACAATAGTTTGACATTATAGAGCTCTGGGATGAGGCTGCTCGAGTATCTCGCGAGTACGTGCCCGAGAGCGAGGGCGGCGGGGAAGGCGTGCCGGCCGAGGTGCCCGTGCTGCTGCAGCGCGCGGCCGCGCACGCCGACGCGGCGCAGTGGTGGGACGCCGTGCGCCTGCTGTGCGGCGCCAGCGCGGCGGCCGCGGGCGGGTCGGCGCCGCGCCTGGCCGAGCGCGCCGCCCTGCGCGCCGCCCGCCTGGCGCGCGACCACCTGCACCACGCGCGCCGCCGCGCTGCCGCCGACATGCTGGCTGAACGGTAAAGGCCATTGCCTTTTTAGCCGTCTTCAAAAAAGGAGGTTCTCAAGTCGACTGATTTTTTTTGTCTGTATGTTACGCGACATTTTCTCCGATCGTGAATCTATTTCGACATTTTATTCTGATAGAATATACTTCGGTTCTGAAGATAAACCACAAAATGCTTGTAATCAGTATACTTTTTCCTAAATAGTTGATTATTTGAGATTTTGATAGTTGATATTTCTTTTAATGTCACCGCATTTTTGGTGAAGGAAACTACTTAAACATCTCAAGAATAATCTTATAAGTAGGATACCATTATAAATTTTTGATATTTTGCTAAAACATCAAACATCACCCGTAATTCAATTAGGGTTGTGTATAAAGAAATAATGTAGATGTATGTTACAGAAATAAATTGATTAAAAGTTGTATTCTGTTAATAAATCTCTAACTATACCCTATTCCAATCAGTCGTGGAATATTTGTAAACAAACCATCCCTCAACATAAAATCGTCGATTTCATACTTATTTAGCTTTCACTACATTAAATTCTGATGTCGGAATCTTCGAAAATACTGTCGCTTTCATATTACACTGTTTTTTAGTTCAATTTAAACAAAAATATGTAAAAATTGACGAATATATAAAATTTGTATTAATATGTCATATTTTTTTAGTGAAGTGCTGACGAATCCGAAACAGATTAATAAAATGAAACTAAAAAGGATTTATGCCATTATGCCGAATAATGAACGAATGCGAAACAGACTCAAAAAATTAAAATAAAAAAGATTTATGCCATTTTATGCCAAATGCATTTTCGGTTAATTTTGAGAAATTAAGAATACCTCTACTCATTTAACTTTTAGTTTTTACTGATTTGTGTCAAAAGCAAATTAAATTTTGGGATCAACAACTCGGTTCTAGAAATACATTTTCTAATTGACACGAAAAAAATAGATATATCGGTGGATTTTTGGAACGAAGTTCCTTATCGCGCGTTGTGAAAGGGGGCTAGACGGAAAAAATTCTTACGAAAAGTTTTTTCGAAATTCAAATATTGTTGACAAGCATTCAAATATTATTGAGTGAATGACAATATTTGAATTTCGCGCGTTGTGAATTGTTGAGTGTATACAGGTTTTTTTATTTTTAATTATTAAATTTTAATGAAAGGAACTTCGTTCCATCCGGGTGTCCCTTGACACCTCTCAAGTTTTTTTATTGGTTTCTAGTCATTATTAAAATAAAATTGCAGACATCCAATTCGTTTATAGTACTTCGATGTGGTGGTCTATTTTCTGATGGTCCCAAAACCGTTCCATATTTTGTGGACATCACTAAAGCTATTTAAGGTCATTGACGTTTCTTTCTGACATAACTTCTCACTACTTGTTGGAATAGGGTATAGACCGTGGGATTTACATCACATACCATTTTACTTTATAATATTAAACGCCAACAGGTTTGCGGCTATCGGTCAAACTGATATTGGTGAACAACTTCGAGCGGCTCTCACTGAAGGTTATCCTGTTGACGATGAGGCACCAGGTCATGAGGCATCATTTTATTTGACATAAACTATGAACAGCACTGGAATTTTTCTGACACTCATATTAATGATAATAGGTACCTCAGCAGAATATGAAGAAGAAGAAGTGGAAGCTCCACGTGAAGTTGAAGCGGAAACGGAGGCAGAGGCGGAAACGGAAGCGTTGGAGCGATTAGCTCGTGGTGGTCACTGGCAGCGCTGCCTCGCACACGCCGGCCGCAGGGCGCCGCACTACGCGCTCAGATATGCCGCGCATTTGTTCAAGGCACATCCGGTATACATCACAACATGCAGCATTTTTTACATTCATCAGTTAAAATGATTACATTACGGTCTCCTTACTTCGAACGGCGCGGAATCGGGCGGATTACTTTAACGCTACTCGCAAAAGTTAAGGAAATCTGCTGTATTGCCGTCGGTTAACGTTGCGTCGCGTTAACCGAGCCTAACCAAAATAAGTCGTTTAATTTAATCTATATAGGTATAATAGTTTCCTACCTAAGCCGATTCCGCGTTGATTAGTGGGGGCAGACTATTAACATGTAAGGCCTTAGGCAGCTGCACAAATTTTAAAAATCAAGTTCACATAAAAAGAGTAAACTACTACATATTTTTGAACAGCGTATGGAAGGAATTGACATCGAAAGCGAAGAAGCCCCAGAAGTCTTAACCCAAGTACTTGAGGTGCTACGCCAATACCTCAGCAGTGAAGAGCCAGGCATCGACTCTCTTGCGGGCAGCGACGCTCCACTAGCCAAGGCGGTGTGTAGTGAGTTACTGATTAGAGTGTCTGCGGCACCAAAAGCTCTATCCGCGCTGACTGACGCTGCGGCCGTCATGGTCACCGCCAACGCTGAAGATAAAGCTTTGCAGGTGAGTTTGATAGCATACATGAGTGTATTGACTGAGAGTATCCATTGCATTGCAATTTCAGCATGCGTCTTATTAATCTCAGTGTTTAAAGCCAGGTTAAATACTATAAAAAAATAATTAAATGTGTATCGTAGTAGGGCTTTATGATACCCAAGCTTTCTTCATAGGCTACATATCAAAATAGTACAGAGGCCAGCACATCAAGCTACGACACCCTGTCAAATTTCTGTGATTGATTTTCAACTTTAATAATAAATGCTTTTATTTCAGACCGTAGTCCATTTTGTTAGTATACATGTAGCTTAAAACCTAATGTTAGTACTTATATCTATTACACAAAATACACTACAAGAAACTTATTTGAACTATTTATACGCCACACTGGCATGTAGACGTACCCAATGTCTCAGTATGTGACTGTCCCATCTGTCTGCTATGGTTTTCAGGATGCTGTTGGGGCTATCGCGTACTCTGCTCATGATAGAAGCGCATCGTTTGCGCAAGATTGCTGCAAAGCAATCAATGCCGATCTCCGCGAACATACCGGAAGCACTGCAGTAACGCGGCAACCCCATCAGCACCCTGAGTGCGTTATTGTATTGAATTTAATGCAATACGATAAGGTTCATATTCAATTGGGAATATTTGATAGGTTTGGATAGTTTAAACTCCTGGCGTCTGTACAATAAATATCTTGATTGCCAGTCAGAAATATGATACAGTAAAGATCAAATATGTTTTCTGTATAAGGTAATGAATTTTCAGGCATTGACGTTATTGATGTCGCTACATGTACCACAAATAGCTGGCAAAGCAGCAAGGGCACTACCTCGTTATACGGATATCATAGTGGCTGATGTTGGTCAGTACTTTCAAAAGTATAATATTGCTATTCTTTCAAAGTGCTCTATTGCTACGAGGCGAAACGTCGTAGTTGTTTTTTGTAGCGACGTAGGCGCATAATTTCGTAACTCGTAGCAACTGCAGCCTTTTTAAAACTTGAATGGTTTGAGTTCATTGGAATCAGAATTTTATTATTAGCGATTGATGGGCGATGTTATAATCTGTCTCTCGCTGGTATATATTTTTTCCGTTGCTTCGTAGTATTCAGGGCTGAAAGATTTTGTAGCGAAAATTTGATCATAATATTTAGGTTAATAATATCTAGAGCGTGTAAATTTCTGATATTCCAACAGTTTGTTTTAATGTAATGTCTAGCGTATTACGCATGCGGTATGGCAGTACGGGCGGAGGGTGCGAGTGGAGCGCGAGAGGCGTTCGTGTTGCTCAACCGCTGCCTCGACCTCGCCGAGGCCGCCGATGACGACTCAGCGCATTTGCTTGATTATACGGACTTTGGTATTTATTTTACAGTAAATTAAAAAAATGCATCAATAAACTAGTGCAGTGACAAGTGAGGCTGCTCAGCGTGAGTACTTAGATTCTATCCCCGGGTTGCGTAAAATATTGTGGTTTTTATAAAGAATTCCATAACAACTCTTAAGTTTGCATTTATGTTTGATTTTTATTTTTTTGAAGACAGCTCCCGCATGAGTACAATCTCTGTGTTGGACTTTACAAACACATAATTAACTGACACAAAGTACATACAGACCCAAAACAAATATCTGTGGATCACACAGTGATTTGTCTCGAGTGGGCATCACCCACAACACCCGACGCGAGGGTAGTAACGAGGGGATCACCTTAATCTCTACGCCAAACGCGCAGTTAAGTTTTTAATATATTAATAGTTATAACTATACTACGTTATAATTATTAATAGTTATTGTAATTATTAATAGTTTATCTTTTCGTATTTTTTGTCATTTTCCGTGCTAAGATTTTAAAGCTATAAAAAAATAAGCAAAAGCTTGCTTTTCAATAGGTGTTATTGACGTTACCATAAAGACGTAAATGCAGAATGCGAAGGCAAAATTAGGATATCTACTACCTTGATACAAAATTAATATCATTTTGAGGGGCACCTGTTATTACTAATTTGTTACCCGCTAAGTATTCCATCCTATTATATAATAACTACTGCTACTCAGAGTGCACGGACTGGAGTCGAACACCGCTTCTGCTGGACAGTGGATGTGTGCGCGGTGGCGCGTTAGAAGATGCGCGGGAGTGGGTGCTTGCTGTTTCTATGGACCAAGCCGTCGAACAGGCGAGTAGTTAGAACAGGCTCTTCTTCAATTCAATTGTTTTTGTAGATATTAAAGTAATGTTGTTTTGCGGAAATTTCTCGAAAAAAGCACATGTTAGCAATTTGGGTAGTACCAAAAAATTACCAAGGTGTGATGATAAGGTTATTATATAAGGTCATACAACAGTTATTATAAACGTGTAGTGTAAATTTTATGAAATAAAAAGTAGTTACCTAAGCAATTAACATATCTACTAAATATCATAAGAACCGTAAGACTGCCATAGACTCAATTATACCCAAATAATCTTCCTCCTAGGCAACTTTGTTAGGATCGGCTCCCAGTTTAAATAGATGCGGTTAAATATCAGTATTTTACACGAAGCGACTACCTTCAGACCTCCTCAACCCAATTTCTGGGTAATACCGATATTCCCGAGGATAGGCTTGTCATTAGGCATTTTGGGCTTCTTACTACTGCTAACAATTATCGTAGATGTTCGTATGACAACTGAGACGAAGGCTTTACTCTCTGTGCTCTCCAAGGCACGGAGGGGTCTCGGTGGGTTAAGAGATGTCACCCATCCACAGAGTGACCGCGGCTAGCGCAGCTTAATCTTGCAGATAAATTGATCAGCGTAGTGATGACTTAGCCACGAGCCCCTCAACGATACTCACATAATTCACTTCAGATATAAAAAATACTTCAGATATAAATCGTTACTCCATTCACCTTCAAACTTATCTCTTAGCAAACTTCAGACTTCAAATAAATTATTTAGATCGTAATGAGTTTCCGGATCAACGATCTCGTGAGGATCGCGGGATTACTAAAACTTCAAGCTCTTAATAACGAGTTTGCCAACAACGAAAGTTTTATGTCTCTTGACTTACAGAGTATTAAATCGATTCAAAATGTAAATCTAATTGGTCTTTTGGTAACTTAATTGTGGCTAGATTGCGCCGCGTCGTTGGAGAAGGCAGTGAAATTAATAGCACGCTATTAATTTTATGTTTATGGAAGAGATACTACATTAGAAATAGATTATTCTTTCTGTTTTAGGTTCATTCTAAAGTTAATGTTGTTGCATTAAAAAAGAACTATCAAGATTCGTTAAAAATACCTTATTTAAACAGAAGTTATAAAAATAAAATATTAATAAGTTTATTTAATCAAACTATTTGACACATGTCATATTTTTCGTGGTCACCACACTAGGCAAGCTTGTAAATACTTCTATGTCCTTTTGTTTTTTATTTTATAATATTTGTTTTTCTATCGCCAGTGGTAACCGGTAATAAGGATTTGATGTTTTATAGACTTTGCCGGTGGACGGTCGCGGTACTTACACGTCAAACATAGCTGATACAGACGCTTGTTGTGTGGTAACCGGCTACCCACTAGGATCTAGACTTGTCACATTTACTAACGGTAAGCATTACAGGTTTCGGTTTTCAGTTTTTGTGCCTTTTTTGGCGACAGTTTGGGGATAAACATTGCTTCTAAGTACCACTACCATTCAATATTTTTAATCTACTATCGAGAAATCGAAACACTTGCAGAACTAATATTTTTTAAGTCTCGAGTCAGAATTAAATTGGCTCTTTGTGATATCTGAACATTCATTACTTCTTTAATATCTGAACAAAATAATGTTTGTCAATCATTTCTATCCGTATACCTAATCAAAAATATCTGAACACGTCTTATAACGTCAAGTGTATACAATGTGTACAATTCTACACGCAGTACATAAATATGTACTTATGTATTTATGTACTTATGTACTTATGTACTTATGACCACCCCATCTGCGTGTAGAATTGTACACATTTTATACACTTGACATTGTAAGACGTGTTCAGATATTTTAGGTTAGTTATATGTATAGAAATTTTTGACAAGCATTTGCTCAGATATTTATCGTGTATCAAGGAATCCACATCTGATGATAAGAAAGGTTGACAATTGAAAAGATAGGCACTGACGTGATTATTGCTAGTTAGATGGTTAAAAGAAATGTTATGTAACATTACATATTTTGAATATGGTTTTATTGTTTCCTGGTGCATAAAAACAGCTTCCACAAGTTACGATACATAAATTTCGTCCAGTGCACCCTGGACAGTCAGCTCTTAAGACTAGTTGTAGTTCAACTTCTTACGTATGGTGTTCTTTTCAAAAGTTTTATTATGATGTGATAAGAAATTCTGAACGATTCTGATGACATAAAAATGTATAATCATATAAGCTGACCCACAAAAAGCACTTCGTTTTTTTTCAAAATTTACATTTTCGGGGCAACTTTGCCTTTTTTCCCTAGAAATCTAATTCGGACTATTATAAACATTTTAAAACTTAAAATAGCCGAATCAGGCCAGCTGTTCTAAAGTTACCGCAAAATTCACCGCAAGTTTTGATTATTATTTGCTGTCGTCAACTGGGGCTGCAGTGGGTAGGGGCGTGGATGACATATAGCCCTATTAAGTAGCGTCTCGACGTGACTCGCCTGCCACGACACATTAATTAAGCAAACTCTATGTGGAACATTTATTACGTTAACGACGTGTCAATTTTTGGACCCTTATATTATTATTTATAGCTGAAATTTTAGGGCAACGTTACATACGAAAAATTGATAGTAATTATGTATTTAAAAAAATCGAATGAAAGTTGCATGGGTTCTGTATTATTTCGATAATTTAAAATATTGTACTATTTTCAAAAACATAATGTAAATCTATGTAGATCTATGTAGATTCTTCTGCTAATAATGTTAGGTATAAGTTTGTCGCGATGCCGGATTCAGTTGTGAAAGCCGCCTTGTAACTTGAGACATTAAAAACTCATTGAAATATAGTACTAAGTTAGTATTTAGTAATCGGTACACACGAAAACAAAATAATGATAATACTTTCCCCACAAGGTCGTTGTGCTAACCGTGAGTGGTGGTCGCGGGTGGTGAGCGCGGCTCGCGGTGCGGGCGCGGCCGCCGCGCTGCTGCGACATGTGGAGGCCTGGTGTGGACCCGCCGACTACCATCACGTATAGTCACTCATAACCTTGTCCACTCAGGAAAACACGGGATTGGAGTTGGTAAACTTCATTCTAAGGTTTTATCCAGTTGATACGTAAATTGTCACTATAATAAAGTGGTTAGACAGCATAGACCTTCACTTATCCCAAACTTACTGGCTGCTGGTACCGGTAGTGAAAATGAGGTCGTTGGAAATAGTATTAATGAAGATGTAGATAATTTATAATAAAGCAATTATAGTTTGTAGCTAAAATATGATAACGCAATATTATATGGATGACTTGTATGACTTCTAGGTGTATTTTGTTTCTTGTGTGTAATTAAAAATTCTCATAAACCGTTACTATTCGTCTTTGTTTTTTATTCTCCTTGGAATTATTTTCATCCTTTGCTAGTAGGTAATCGTTTTGTTTAATAATTGAATAAAGTAAATAATAGAAAGGTTATACAATGGCATTGCAACACTATCTGTTATCATCATAACTCCAATTTCAGTATCAGTTAATTTATAGTAAAAACTATGAATATGGCTTAATGAAAAAAAACATCACTTATGTTGTTTATATCGCTATAATAAACTTCTTTGTTATCACATTTATTTAATAATATATTTTGACACACATATTTTTTACGTACTAGGATTTGTAGAGTTCCATTCCGTTCCCGTGACTACTGCTGAAGGATGTGACAATTTAAACTGTCCGATAATATTTTACATTAGGTACGACATAATTATTTAGTTTCTGATAGATATAATGGGCATACAGTAATTCTCAAGAAGTTTTTTAAAAGTTTGTAGACTTTAGAGTTGACAGTTTCAGTGTACATCAAGTCACGGAATGTGGAAATGATCGAGTCCTAGGAAGAAACGTTATATGACTATAGCTAAAGTAAGAAAGGTACATAGTATGATATCCGATACCATATCACATGTGGAATGCGGTCGCTTGCGGGCGAGCGCGCGCGGCTTGGATATGTGTCAGCGGAGTAGTATGTGACCAGCGGTATCGGGGCTCATCGAGGCACATCATATTAGATTATGTCTTTACATACGTCATTTACGTAAGAATAACTTTTTTAACTCTAACATATCAAGATAATAAGCGTAAGTAGATCGATTCCAACTGTCTGTCAGAATTGATAGTTAATTATTAAATATCTAGATTTTCATAGATAGATACATTTATAAATAATTTCTATGTATATATTTTGTTCAAATGAATCGAATACAAAAATGATAGTGTAAAAATATACTTAACACCCGAAATATATTTAGGCATTTGAATTATTTAAGTATTTTAATATTTATTTAATCTATTAGGTGAATATTAAGATCTCTAATAAATACTTCTCTCTCTTGGAAAATGTACAACCATGATAAAATAAAACGACGCGCCGTTAGGTCATGCGTGCAATCTAGACGCAAGTGCGCGATGCATTGTGTCGACAGTGACGCTGACGCTGCTACACGTGTGATGCCGCAGCGCAATCACAGCTTCACTGTTCACACAATAATTACGTAAGTAAATATTGTCAGGTGAGCCACTAAGCATGTTAGCACGGGATAGTACAGACATTTCGAAAATATACATTACAATAAATACCTCTGATATAAGATATGTAGTTTGTTACTAACACCGATGATTAAAATATCATTCATCTCACGAATATTTAAATATCTACATAATGAATTTGTATTGTATGTGTATCTAACTGTACGAGCGGCTCTGGATGGTGCGGGCGCAGTGCGCTACGTGGCATCTACGCGGTGCGCTACGCCGCCGCCGCGACGTGGGGGGCCACTATCCGCGGCCGCTACCTTGTTCATGAACAATACTGGGTACTTATTTAAAACAGATCACGTGAATCTTATAATGCAAGAATGCCCGGGCTACATCTATGTCATGATTTCTAAACACGTAATGTAGCAATATTTTGAATTAAAAATGTGAAGGTATTTGTCAGAAATATGTAAATTTTTCCTCATTCGAGGTATTATAAAAGATTCACTATAAATTCTATCACGAATGTGTTGTGCGTAGAAAATTTTGAAAAACAATTTCTTCATAACTATTTACAGTTCATAGAGTAAGATCTTTGACACGAAGAAACGTTGTTTCTACCATTTTGGTATAGAGATGATTTGTAAATCAAATAGGTATACGTTGGAAAATTCACTAAAGCACAACCTTGGAAGAATAGTACCTAGACGCGCTTACACACTAGAATAATTTTAGAAATGTATTAATCATATAAGGCAAAGTCGAAGTTGGGGTTCATTTTGATGACGTATGCTATGAGATAGTGTCGGTACGAATATCTAAGTACTTAGAAATACATGTTACACAGACACTAATAAATGAGCTTCAGAGAATTCCTACGGTGAAAGTCATTCAACGAAAAATAATGTTATTTTACAAAATATAACTTTCTAAGAAAGTTTTACGAAAAATTTGAAGTGTACGCACATTGCAGAATGTAAGTATCTTATAGCTATTTTAGACTATTGTTCTTAACATGAAATTTTGATGTTCTACAGATTGTTGTTCTAAGCTAAATATCCAGAATTTTATTGAATTATTTATGGTGACACACATTTATACGATATTATTAATTATAATACATGACATAAAACTATAATTCATACATACGTAACGTAAATACTACAAACATGTTTTATAGATTTTAAGCGCAAACAAGAATCTCCGCAGACTACTAAACTATAGTACGATAGTTTGTCGGATTCTACAGTATATACTATCGGCCGATTTCAAATCGTTTGAATGTACGCACTCCTTGTTCATAGGAATTAAAAGGCCGATCAAACTATCAACAGATGACGTTTGTAATCTACGGAGGCTCTAAGTCATATTTTAAATTAAATGCAATATCTATCCATTGAGCTAATAAAAATTACCATATCCAAGGCCTAATCGGTAATTAGGCACATCCATATGTGGACATAACATACACACTTAAAAAATTTAAGCACTTGTCTACAATAAGCTCTTTTTATTAAACTACAGTCTAACATGATACTGTGCCTTCTTGTCGGGGCCTGTCGTTAAGATTTGTTTTTGTATTGTAATTACTGCGAATTTTCTATCCCGAGTGGAATGCATCATATACATACACAAATATTATGCCCTTTACGTTGGAGGCAACCCAAATAATAAAATAATATCTTCAGTTTACAAATCATATAACTAACACATTTATCAGTCCGATATTTGCGGCATTGTGGGCGAAATTGTTTGTCAAAATATGCACAGCAGAGATAAATATGATCATGATCTGTCGGGACGTATAGAGCCGTCGTGGAGCGCTAGTTGTCGTCGCGGCGCTCCGGCGACGGCTCCCTGGATCAGTCAGGCGACTCGTCATTGGCGAACGAGGTGGCGGGGAACAGCGGGTACCAGCCGTAGGTGCGCTGCGGCAGCGTGAGCTTGTCGAGGCAGATCTCGGCGCCGCCTAGCGCCAGGTTGTGCTCAAACCCACCGCAGCGCTGCCACAGCATCACCACCAGCGTGCGACCCAGTGCCTCGCTTGCCTGATTATTTTTACAACTTTTAAAAGTTCTTCAAATTACAAAATGTACGTACGAAAATATGTCAGACGCCTTACTCCAAAAACTCGATAAAACACGGACAATAAGCTATCGTACTAGTGTTAATACAAAGTTACCTTTATCATCTTTTGGAGTAAACGGGAAGGTACATACCGTGATGTAATAAACGACATACAAGAATAGTAAGCCTATCTATACTCGCCACTTGCACGCAGGAGAAAAATAAGTAGGGAGACTACTTACTGCAAAATAATTGGTCTACTTATTGAGTTACCACTAAGTACAAAACGATTTAAAAGAGTGCGGTAAAACCCGTCCTTGTTCTTACTTGTACCTGATACTTGAGCGTCTGTTTGAAGTGCGGCTCCGTGGTCCGCCTGATGACGCGAGTTTTGCGCTTATGCAGCCACTTATCTCCATCACGCAGGTAACACTTCACGTACGAGTCTGGTACTTCACCGTTGACGCCATACACGCGACGAGCGTGTGATACCTGATACATTCAGAAACGATTTCAATCGACATTTTCACTAAACCGGCACTTTTATAGCTAATTCAGATCAGAAGGCAAATTCTGGTAGGTAAAACATGTATTTCATTTGCTGTTACAAATATTTAGGAGGGAAGTTATTGAAATATCAATATTTCATTGGGTAAATATTATGTTGCGTAACTAATTTTTATACGTATATTAACTTTGTAATTAACTAAGTCAAATAAACAGGTAAATCAGTTTCCTTTCAACAGACGGTATCTATTGAACGAATGCACCTAAGTCGTTACAAACCTCGAAGCAAAAAATTCAGACTTAATCTAGATATAAGTAGGTAATACTTTTTTCTTAGATATTTAAGAGAAAAAAAAACCTCCAGTTCCAGTTGTCCCTTGATCATGATGATGCTAATATTGATCTCGGCGTGTAGCGGCGGCAGGTGCGCGTTCCGCGGCGGCAGCTGGCCGGGCCCCAGCGGCACGGCGTCCTCGTCGTCGGCCAGCGCGTCGCACGCCGCCGCCGCCGGCACCGCCGCCCACATGCTGCCCTTGCGCCCCGTGGCCGTGCCTGCACCACTCACATACAACGTAGCAACAACAGGCGCGTGCACCGCCCGTACAGTACTCGCTGATAGCGATACTATTCCATGTTGGCTCATCACATACGGGTTGCGGGCAATAAGTCATTAAATACGAATTTTACTCTAACTGGTAAACACTTAAAAATAACAAAAACCAAAGTACAAAATGATAGTAAACCATTCAATCGAACACTTAAATGATGAAAATAAACATTTACATAAAATAAGCACGTCAAACAGCTTCGTGCCAAATGTATACAGTTTTCGTTTACATAGAATTGAATCTTTCCTCTCCTAAACACATAAATGAAAGAAAAAGCGGTTTATCGTGTGCAGCCAAGAGTGGAGTCGAGTTTCTAATAGTTGTTTGAAGCGTTCCTCAACTTATTATGGTAAGCATTCCGTGTCATGAACAGCCATTTATTGATTTTTAGGAAAATTTGCGATTTGTGGAGGAGTACCAAAACATAGCTCATGCCACCGCTGGCTTCGGCGAGCCGCGCGTGTCCGCTACGTCATGCGCGACCGCGACCTACGCTTGACATTATTATGTAGGTATCTATTTCCCTATTCCATTAAATTTAAATGAAACGAGTTGAAAAAACGTTATAACGAACTACGGCCTAAGTATAATAGGATATAATAATTATATTTACAAGAAATCTAATAGATGCGCTTTGTAACAATGAGTGACATTCGCAGAGATAATGAAATCCAAACATCCTAGGCGAGATGCCATCGAGATGAACGAAGACGGGCAGCCGAACAGACGGAACACAGAAACAGATGAAGTGAGCGTGATCGCCCGCGGCCGGGCATGCGTCAGGACAGTACAGTACAGACACAGTGAAGTGATGAGAAGCTTCGGGCGCAGCCACATTCAACGGTGCGTGCGCGCGGCCGCCGCGCAAGCGATGTATGACCCATGCTACTACGTGCCCCAATGTCCACCGTGGCGCCCGGCTGACGCACACCGAGCCAGCCAGCCGTGCCCCGCTTGACTGGTCAGATGCAATCGCAACACGACGAACAGGCTCAATGTACGCCAGCGTGGCGGCACGGTCGACATGCGGGAACTGGCGGCCGTCGGACGTCACAAGGGATCGCGTACACCGACACCACACACGAACAAACCCTGCCGGGAAGTACGCGCGGGCGCGGGCACGAACGAGCAGTCGCTTACCGAGGTGCTAACGGTCCGTCGCTGCTGACCAAACAAGCACAACACAGTACAAATCAGTACTACCCTCAATGTTCGCATTTTCTAATGATTTTTGTGGTGTAACTGTAGGAAGTCGAACTAGGCAAGATTTTATAGGGCTTTCAGGTTTACCTTATAATCGCACATGGTTTTTAAAGGCAGGAAGCCGAAAGTGAGAGGGACGTGGGGTATTCTAATAATTGTGTAAGTAAACATGGGAACAACAGCAATTAATTACTCATGATTGGAACGATACTACAGGGAAGTTAATACATAATATTGTGACTAATAAGTTATATATTGGCACAATACTTAATTAATAATCAATTATGTTACTACCGAACTTATTTTCTTATCTGAAAGTGAAGATTTAGAAGTTAATACATATTATATTAATATATAGAGAGCAATAAACTGTCTCTTGGGCGAAGATGAAGAGGCTTATATTCATGGGATGAATGAATTTGTTGTGTGGTGGTGGAACATAGATAAAGGTCAGTCAGTGACTTACGCCGGGCGGTGGAGCCAGAGAGCGAGAGCGTGCGGCCGAGCTCGCCCTTGACGGCGCGCAGCGAGCGCAGGATGTCGTCGGGGTCGCGGCGCACGCACGACGAGCGCCGCCGCTCGTTCCGCCGTGCGCTCACCGCCGGCGACACATCGCCACCACCTTCTACACAACCGTCACTAATGTAGCTACAGCCAATGCTTACCTTGTACAATCCATTACTTTACCTCTATTATATTGCTGCTGCGGTTTAAAATATTTACATAGTCTAGCGGTAGGTATAACCAACTCAGTACACAGCACACAGATAAATTTAACTTAACCCCTGGCAGATAACATAGTGCAGATTAACTAATGCAGTCTGGAAGCACTAAACCTTTCTTTTAATAAGAATTACATTTCCTGTAAACCGTAAAATATCATTACCCTTCTCTTGTTGTTGGAATGAGGAACGGCGAGAGCCGGGTAAAGATCGAGAGAAATCTT
Source organism: Acronicta alni (assembly GCA_964056405.1). Lineage (NCBI taxonomy): Eukaryota > Metazoa > Arthropoda > Insecta > Lepidoptera > Noctuidae > Acronicta > Acronicta alni. The sequence goes on along the minus strand of OZ043925.1, from coordinate 8,283,099 downwards.
TGCCGAGCTGATAAACTTCCACTTCTAAAGTCTCTGACTGCGAGGATCCACGTCGAGAACCGCCTACCCATGCATGGTCTGGGTGGAGCAATGAAGCACATTCACCGATGGAATCAACATCATCTGGAAAAATAATTACCATATTCATTATATTTACTATTGAGAATGTAACTACGTATCCTAAGTCAAGGTATACGTTAAGCGCGGATCCAAATCATGAAGGACAGATATATTTGACAGACACTTACATGCAACGATGAACAACATTTACCTCAAATTGCAATGGTTGACACTCACTAATCATCTGAGTATTTGTATTTGAATGTAAACGATTTTTTATATCAATCACCAACTTAAGTTTACGTGTTAACTTGAAACCATTTAATTTTAACTTATCAAACATTAAGCAGGTTCCATAAAAGCGGGGATAATTAAGCGGTTTATGAAACGATACAATGCGGAAATGTTAGAATATGTTATGATATATTCTGATACAAAATAATTATGATATTACGATACAAACAGGTTTACCAGAACAAAGTCTACTACTCCACAATCGCAGTGTACAGTTTGCATAGAGGTGCAAAACTAAGTGTTCGGTACGAATTGTTCGGTGGATGTACCAAAGTGACGTAAGAAACAATGCTAAGATATTATGTAGGTATGTAATAAACGAAATGTGTACGGGAGGTGTAGTTAGGTAACGCCTTAGAGTTTCAGAATATGAAAGTTCACTAGCTGTTGTAAATTTACGAACACTGTCCATCTAGTCTTTAAATACATGTAGGATGGAAAGCAACACCATGAGTAAGAATCCACGCAATATTTAACCCACGAATGTGGAGAGGACTTCTAAAGGAGCAGCGATAGCGATGAAGTTGATAGTGAGCGGCGACCATATAAGGACGTGGTTGGGGTTGGATCCGCGTTCGGTACCTGACACTGAACGCTGGGAGGCGAAGTCTCCGCGGCGTAATGCGCGCGCACCAGTGAGCGAGCCGCGCGGCGACGCGTTCGCTGACCGCGGCCCACGCTCCTCCAGTGTCCACCACACCGCACGCTCCTCTGCGAATGCTTTCTCGATTTCCATCTACAAATACATTATGATATTGGAAAATTTATAAGATACATTCAAACGATCACTTATCTATTTACTAGTAACTCACCGTGCATTCTCCAATCAGTACAGGGTCAATGCCGGGGCAAGCATCCCAGAGAGTGAGCTCCAAAGCTCGGCCCGCAAGCAAGTCAGCTGTAAGGCCACCGAAGCTTAACGTAGCGTTCCACACCGGACTGCAAGATGCAGATGCGGGGTCCGTCTCCACGGGTGGGCAACTTTCACTGAGGACATCACATTAAATTTCAAAGTAAGTTCTTAAAGAATATGGTCCTGACAAAGTCATACTCACAGTGACGGTAGGAGACGTATTCTAGCAAATGCTTCTGGTTCATCGCCGTAGCCCAAAGTGTGGTCCCGTGACGGCAAGTCGTCGGCGGCGATTAGTACGACCACAAGCTTGCGCAGATCGCACTCAAACCACACTTGCAGCTGCGCGCGGGCCGGCGGACGCTCCCGCGCACGCTCCGCCCGGTCTTGCTCCTACACGTAAAGCAAACACATGGAGCCCTATGCCATCGAATGTAAGTTGTACAACAATGCGACTCATTGGGCTATTGGTTAAGAATTATTTTCACAAAAATTACTCTACCAGAACTTATTAATCGTAGTTTTCTACATGTTTTCAGAACAATAAAATTCGTAAAAATATTTACAACAATATGAAAACAATCACACCAACAACCCTGAGATGTGTTTTAGATACAATTTGTTTACAACAAAGTCACATGGTATATACAACTTCAGTCACATAATGTCTACCAAACAAACAAGGGTGACGTCGGCATTTACGAAAATAACAAAATTATTATGTTCCCAAGATCTGTTATGCAAATTCTAAATTAGTAATAAACCTTTGGGGAATGCATTGTACTTTATGAAGTAACATGCAGTAACCAGCTATTTATTAATCCTTCATCAGCCAGAGATAAACTTATTTAGACTGTTATCCATTCTGTGCGATTAATAGCAATGCATTCATATCACCATCAAAATATTGAGAACTTGTAATATCCATTTCAAAATATTACGTTAAAATAACATGCGTCGGGCTGAGGCATTTCTATGAAACACAAAGTAATGAATAAAATCGGATGTTCTCATCCGCCATGCAGGAAGCTGTATCATGCTGATACCGGTCTCACAAGCTGCATGTACCTACGTCTGTAGCTCATAGTATTAAAGAACCGTTCACCAGAACATTCTCTAAGGATACTCGGTTATTGTGACCTACGCCTTAGTTATTATAATCTATAGTGTTTCTTGCAAAAGCTTCATAAAGGATTGGGGAAGTCATGTCAAAGTCTACATTAAAAAATTGCAGATCTTAGCATAGGGATAGAATATTTTCTACTGTTTACGTCTATATATATTTAAATATTATGAAAATGTACAAAACTCTGTAATTTTTAAAATATTTCTTATTTCCTGACTATTCAACTAAAGCATCAGGAGAGCTTGTTATTTTCCTCTACAATATTCTATGCTATATGGCTGTGCATTGTTCATTTATGTATCTAATTAAATAAGATTCATTGAAAGCCATATGAAAAGTGACTTACTTTAGAGAGTTAATTAAATTCTGTAGTGAACATCGGTATCTCGGTGTTGCTAAATGTGTCTATTGCAGAGCATGATGGTATGAATTGCATCGGCGCATTCTTTTACATTGACATTTAATAACAGTATCATAATAACATAACATATTACAACTTTAAGCAGTAACGATACACACGTGTATTTTCACCATAACAATGCGAAACGTAATACTGAATTATATAACATATCATTTAGCTTTAATGTAAACATGATCATTTGAATCAACTGATATCACACACAAAGGCTTCACGTCTTATACGGTGCTTTTAAACTAGATCAATATGCACATATCGACACTGTGCAACTTCATGCATACTTGAATCTGTACGGACGTAACAATCAACTACATGGTAAGAGCGGTTATGTACATCGTGTCGCTGTAAGGTGTCGTCATCACATGACAGAAGCGTCGGTGCGCGCCTGTCGTACAAGGTGTTCCAGTGCGGTGTACCGTGCTGCCACCACTCCAAGCTCCTACCGAGACTAGTCGCTGCGAGCGCCTTGATACAAGTGCGGCATCACACTACACTAAGTCAACAGCAAGACTCGGTAACAGACACTCGATGCGCTAGAATTGAGACTGTACAAACGGGAGTGGTGCCGTGCCGCCGCTGGGCCCCGCCTCGTCGCCGCCGTCTTCGCTTCGTCGTCGCAGCCATCATTACATTCCCGATTGCCACTACGTTATTGTGTCAGCTGTACCTTATTGTCTCTTCACATAATGTCGGTGTCTGTAGTGAACTGTGTGTGCCGAACTATCTAACGCCCTTGTGATTAAGTATCTATGTAAAATTTTGTTGTCATTTGCTAAGCTTAAAGCTGCAGCGAATCTAGCTTCACTACTTCTTTATTTGTATTGTCAGTAGACAATGAGCGCTAATCATCCACGGTATCCTATAGATGATATTCGATGCCGGGACGAGTCCCCTAATCTACCATCGAACACTAAGACTGTAGTTAGCCTCTGACTACACTTACTTATTTGTATGTGTTTCATCAATATTTGTGTATTTTCCGATCGTTCCCTAATTCCGCCTGGCACCGATGGCGACATAATGAAATTGGTCAGGTGATAGAAAAAATAAAAATCTGAAAATAAGTAGGTAGCATTTTTTCACACACTTCACTTAGGAATATCATTATATAAACGGTAACGTATAACGAATACCTATAAATAACACATAAAGTTATAAATATACGCAGGTGTATAAATATTTTAAGTAAACAAACAGAGCATCCCTTTCTTTAAATAGTAAAGGTTAACAAAGTCAAAGTACATCTACGATCGTATATAGAAACACTAATCTCTTACAACTAGACTAACATGGAAGATGTCTGACTGATTAGTGCTACAGTATCACAGCAGATCAGTGGAGACCAGCCGCAGCCCCTGCACTGCGTCCCTATACCCAGCCACGATCTAAAGGCAAGCCATTCCGCTACGGTAACATGTATAAATATGTGCCTTTAGATTATGTTTGGTCATAGAAGTGGACCGACAGCAGTTCTGTAGTGATCGCGCTTCGCGTGGTCTCAGAGATTTGAAACGAATGATGGAACAAACACTACGCCAGGAAGCACCATCGACTCCTCGTCACATGTTAAAGAGATGAACATAAAATAACTCTGAATTACATCAAATGTAAATCTGTACAACGGTTGTTTGATCTAATGTTAAATTCTGAGTCGTTCTACGGCTCGTCTCTTTAAAGCTCATTCTTACATGTGTTATCAGCTAACGGATATAAATTATGAAGTTAAATTGTGATTCTAGTTAGTGGATCATCTACGTGTACAAGGTCGTCTTATTTAAGTATGTACTGTATTGTATAAAAAATTTTGTTAGTGTCAACAAGTACATGTTTCGAAGATGATCTATTAACATAACAACACAATACTTGAAGACCACACGTTTAGTAATGAATGATCCAAGAAGCGCAGAGGAGTAGGCACCGAGTGACAGTCTCTACTAGAGTTTATGAAGGAGCGAGCAGTTCGGCTCAATGTCTCATGGGTTCACAACACATATTGTTACAATTAAAGCCTATGTATGTATTATACCGGGGTTTTCGGCAATTTCCGTCTGGTCGGCGACGATGGTGATTTGTCGGTATCCGGTTCTGTGAATCAAAACACAGGCTAATGTACTATATCACCGACATGTGATAAACTGAATTAAACATAACATAAGCTACTGAAGGAGTAAGAATGCAAAAAAGTGTAAATTAAGAATACCGTAATACTGCTCTAGAAGAAGGCTTGAGAAATGTTGGTGCGGAGCAAGACAGGAAGAGAACTTAACGCTGTTAACATAGCAATCACGTAGGTACATAATACAGGAAAGATAAACAAAATATAAATGAACAGGAAAAGAGTATTTTTCATTATATTATTACAATTTGGAACAATGGCATGTATGTGTGCTGGTGTGAAATGTGAATATTGTAACCTTGATTTGAATTAATTATTAACACATTCAATACTATGGTCGTCAGATAATGAAAACTATTGTTGTGAGATAATTTGAAGCAGAAAATCTAACAGCCCTAACTGCAACTTAAGTTTTTATTATTTTTCCTATGTAACACAATTCTATAATCAAATGTGCCTACAGACTAGAAAGAAGTCTCGGGAAAGTTTAGCCATAAGTTCTATTTTATACTAATTTCATAAAAACGTTTAAAATTAGTAGGTACGTGTACATACTATCTATATACATACTGTGTATATGCTATATATGTGTACATACTGTCTTCAGAAAATAACAACACAATCTTAAAAAAAGTATCAGCATGAGCTTATGGAACACTTGGTTGGTATGATTTTTATCTCTATTTCGATGAATGCATGTGCTACTTGACCAAAAAAAAATTATTTGAATTTTATATATTTTATTTGAATATTTGAAGTTTTCAAACGGATATAGGACATGTTATGATGAAGCTTGGCAAGATGATGGTGATGGTGTGTACTTATAGCGTTAGTGTGTATGTACCGTATAGCGCGTGGTGGTGCATGGATGGCTGACTGGTCTGCGGCGGCGGGTCATCCATCTGCGGCGCCGGCTCCACTAGCAGCTCCACGCTGTCGCCGCCGCGCTCCAGCACCGCGCACACCTCCTCGAAGCTGCGTTCAGTCAGGGGTACCCCGCCCCATTCCAACACCTCCACAAACAAGCTTATAGTCAACTCATCATCATTATCATCCTAACCTTTTCCCAACTATGTTGGGGTCGGCTTTCCGTCTAAGCAGAGGTGTTAGTACTAATGAGTATAAAATACCGGCAAGCTGTGTATATCTAAAGTTGTATGTTTTAGTCCCATGTAATAGGAGGTGAGCTTCTTGCCATTAAAAAAAACCCAATAACACTGCTCAACCTGCGAATCGAAATCGGAACCTCCAGCGTAACAGTCGCGCTCACCACCACTAGAGTAATGAGGCAGTAATTAAAAAAAGGAATTAAATGAAATGATAAGCTAGTGGAAATCAGAGCCTGGCTACGTTGGGAGACAGGTGTGATATAAATATGCATAACTGAACGAAAGTAGTTATAATCACGTCCCCGTGCAACATTAATCAGTATTGTATACATTTTGGAACGTGATTATTACCTTGTCCCCCTGCTGCAGGCCGGCGAGGTCGGCGGGCCCGCCTGGCACGGTCCACACAATGACGGCCTCGCGCCGCCCGCTGGCGTCCGGCTTGCCGCCCACCACGCGCATCCCAAAACCGCGAGCTGTAATTAATCATTTCCACAGCGTGATTACATACCTTCGTTGAGCTTACATTTTTGTTACTTTGCTTTAACTTTTTTTGTAACACATGAGACATTTATTCAATTTGGTGAAAATTAACTTTTTCATTAACATTTTTTGCCCTTTGAGATTACAAAATTAAAAAGGTTTATTTTTTGTATTGGTGATTTTATTGCAGATAATTTATTTTTAACCCAAGCTTGAGGTAGATTTAAGAAATATATTGTAGTCGGTGTACTAAGGGCTTAGTCTAGTTTTAGCCTAAAGTTTTCTTTGTTCGAGCATAACTTTGTTGTTTGTGTATCATGTAATTACCATGTCATAATACTAAATCTAGCATTAACACTAACATCGGTGTCCTTTATCGTTGGGGTCACGGCGTAGTGAGACGCGGCGCGGAGTGCGGTCATCGACGTCATGTATGACGATCTTGATGGCTTCGGCGTCCACGGACATCTGCCGCGCAGCCGCCGCCAGCGCTGCCGTGGTGGCCGCTGAGACAGCAGCTGCCGACTCAGAGGCCTCAGAGCCCCGAGACGCTAGGGCTGCCAATGCATTTAGAGCTCCCGTTTTTTGCTGCAAAGCTGCTATGTCCGGTCTACACAAAAACGTTGATCGAATTATTATTTACATTTTGTTAAAAAACAATCTTAAGGCTTATTAAGATCCCCATACAGCTGACTTCCTCGACGCCTGATGGGTCGGTCTTCATCGACACTGAGCCCAGCAGCTATCTGTGGCGTGGTGCTGGGTTCATCAGTGCGGTATGAGCCGCGTCGTGACGTTGCACCGGCCACCACGTCCACCGCTGATGATCTATTTAAAAAGGAGTAGTTTTACAGCTTTGTTTGTGGATCCTAATAAGATGTGTGACTTTGATGAATTCTGTATCAACACTTCGTTTTTCTTTATTGTTTTAAACAAAATGTTTTGGAGCCATCAAATTGCTACGCATTTGCTACGCCGTAGCCAATTGCCGTTGTTGCTGACCTATGCGCTTTAGTTGTAGCATTTACCACTACGCATTGGGTAGCGTTGGAAGACCCATGAGTGTATATTATACAATGCATATGAGGATACAATTAATTAGAATACAACATAATATTATGGTACCTACATAAATGATGTATTGCAAAAATAACTAATCACACACGTACACAAGTGGGTATTAAAATGTTACCTCCTGGAAATGGTGGGTGGCGCAAGCGGTGCGGGCTGGTGCGCGGGCGAGTGCGGCGTGTCCTCGTCGCAGGAACGCTGGCGAGGCGCGCGCACGGAGCGGCGCCGCACCGGAGTCACCGTGCTCGGCCGCCGCGACTCCACCGTCGGCGTGGCTGTGCCGCCTCCCTTTAACTGCCGCCGCGGGCAGCGTGGTTACGAACTCATACTCCAGACAATATATTAAGGGGCTAATCGATCTACTTCTATCGTATACTACCAATCTTTCCAGTGCAAATTCCCGAACGTTGTTGCATTTTAATCGAAATTCAAAAACTACAAATTAATATAAATAATTGAAGCATGAAAATGGATAAGTAGCATATATATTAATAACTGTAGTGATTATACTTAGGTTTATGCACGTAAAATATTAAGAAGAACTCAAGAGCTGTTATGAGGTATGTGTTGAAGGTCTAATGATTTTGCATTGAATATAAAAATACTTTTTAGTTTCTTGCAAAGACTGATAAACATTACCTTTTCAAGTTCCTTGAGTGATGCTGGCGACACATCGGAGTGCCGCCTCAGTTCTGGTGAGCGTGGTGGCGCGAGGCCAGCGCTGCTGCCGCCGCTGCCGAGGCGGGCTTCCGAGTGTCGCCGCTGCAGCGCCTCCAGCACCGGCACGTCCAGTAGTGAGTCCGTGCTGTCTTGTGCCGCTGGCGGGAGCCGCGGCTGCGCCTTGCGACGGCACACCGAGCATCGCCATGAATTCTAAATGTGTCGAAACCACAGATTTGTTAATACCTCGATTTAGATGTATCTTCCGCGACAACAATAGCGACTTACTTTGAAGGATATACCATTACCAATACTATTTTTCTTAGTGATGTCAACATGCAGCTTATAAATCACAGGGATAAAACGATAAAATGACACTCACAGCGTCTTCGTCACTTGCAGGCTTGGAGTATGACGAACAGTCTTCACAGACGCGGTGTTGGCAGCCGTTGCATGTGTGGAACACCTCGCCCGGTTTGAGAGCCTTCAGGCACACTCGGCATGCACCTGCTCGCGACGGTGCCTTGCCAGCCTCGCTACCAATCACCAGGTTTTTAAATGCTCTATATTTTTGGCCAAAATAAAAGGCCAAAGTCCCTAGAATTTCTTAATGGCATGAAGAAGTAAATGAAATAGTTATCCCGCTTTCACATAGGGAAGAGCTCAACAAGAAATCTAAACTAATGAAAAGCTACGATAAAAGAAACACTACATAAACTTTTTAACTGAACTTTTTAGAACACTCCTAAATGAAAAACTTGGATGAGTTTTGTAACAATGGACCCAAGTTGGGAAGAAATGTATAAATATTAGAGTCAATGTAGAAATGGTAGCCGTTATACCGTTCAGTCTTCGCTGTTTGTGCAGGAGTGGGCGCTGGTTGTGCGGGTGCTGGTGTTGGTGCAGGCTCTGCTGCCGGCTCTGGCACTATCTGTCGTGGACCCAATTTTGTTACTGAAACAAAATACGCAATCATTATCTAATTACAACCAAACGACTTAAAATTAATTAAGGCAGTAATGCAATCCAATTTCCCAAACTGGTTTAAAATTGACTACTCCAAAATGAACCGAAACTCAAATAACATTCAGACCATTGTTATGAAATACTGAATTGAATTGAAATGATAGGAATTCAAATAAGTCCGCAGCTTGTGTCTACCTTCTAAGCAGGAATCCACTAACAATGCATGCCTCCCCCATCCCCCAGTCCTGCGAGATGAACGAGGGAACCTTGCGATATTTCGCTATGAATATTAAGAAATGATCATGAATTCCATAGCGAACTTCCCAGCGCTGTCGAATGCCTAACACGTTTTTATCTTTCGTATGAGACAGAACATTCTGATTCTTCGATAAATGTCAAATGCAAATTGGTCAAATGAAAATTATTTTCATCACTCAGACTTTTACTGTTAATAACTATAGAACCCCATAATTAGCTATTAGGCCTTAGCTTTAATTATAATTCTGCAAACTAGTAGTTATGTAGATATAACTAAATCTCCATTATATTAATCCAACAGCCATTACGTTACTGTGATGCGCTATCTTGACCATCTTCACAAAAAACTTTTAGAAATAGTTATCTGACCGACAAATACCGTACAATAAAATATTAACGGGTTTATGGAACCTTTAGCTTACTTGGGAAAATCTTTCGGAGACCATCAGTCTTTTTATGCTAAGTAGTCAAACTAAAAACGTTTCATTAATGCGTGCACAAGTGCGATAGCCGCATATACATAAATTAGCCAGTAATTCTGAGAAAAATAGAGAATGTAGATCTAATTTATAATAAAATATTATTGTTTTTTAAGGTTTAAGAACTATTTGTTGTTTGACGACGTCTGTGGGCTAGTGCTTCGCGTGTCGGACTGCTAATCATGAGGTCGTGGATTCGATTCCCACTAATCACAAATATTTATTTGATGAAAATAAGTGTTTGTGTTTGTATGGGTGTTTCTTAAGTATTATATGTTTTTACAAAAAAAAAATATAAGTATTATATCCATTGTCTAGTACCCATAGTACAAGCTCTGCTTAGTTTGGGACTAGATGGTGCTGTGTAAAAAGAATAAGAATATTTATTTAACTTTATTTCTCAAAAAGAATTATATTCACTTACAATTAAAAAACACGCTTCGAATTTAGTGTGGCGTCATTCTATGTTTCCTATTCTTCTCAGCAAACCTTTTAATTGATACCATATTATGGGAGCGTAAAACATAACTGGTCCGCCATCTTTATGAGTCCGCCATCTTTGGATTCCCACCATATTGGATTTAGAATGACGTCACTTAGCTAACCATGCATTGTATTCCAAACTAAAAGTGTATCCAAAATGTCAGCTAAATTCAACATGTAAGTAAGATATTCTTACATAGTTAAAGGATAAGCTAACAAAAGCGTGTTAAAAAGTTATCAGATCTCATCTCTCATCTCCCAAGCCCTTAATACAAGCCCTAACTTTAAAAACATTAATATTTAGCTTTCTATTGTATTTAAATCGTTCCAAGGGGACTAGTACGCGACACTATCACTTGTTAACTTCGATAAACAGATTTCTCATCGGGAATGATGAATGGATATTGTTTCGGGATGAGAGATAACGCCCGGATAGCTACATAGTGGGGCTCAAAAGAGAACGATTCTGGAATGTTGATTTTCCGGCGCCTGCCTACTAGGAATTCTTTTGGGTTCACTTCTCATCAATCTTAAAACCTGTGATGTAGCATACTTTATAGTTATAACATAACTACCATCACGCCTGTATTCTCTCCAAGGTTAGGGAAAGGTGTACCAGTGTACCCTCACAGTTCGTGGGTACGTTTAGGTCCTTTGGGGGCGAGCCTATTGGCATTAACCATATATCTGCTACCTCCGACCTACTACTGATCATTTCAAAGAAATCTAACACAAAATTTGAAACAAAATTGAGTAGGTACCCCCAAAAGGCCCCAGACCCTATAGACGCTTGTAACACCAGGGGTTTCACTTGCGCGTTACCGACCCTGTAAAACGAAAGATGAAAGAAGTTGGGTTGGCAGTACAAGGGTCAAAGCTACCAACACAACGTTTCCTCGCGGAGCACAAAAACTCCTTTTTTTAAGTTGTGTAAAAAGGTTTTTATTTCAAAATGTCTCCGTCGTCAAACGAAAATAAAGTTGAAAGTATCATCTTAATATCATCCTACGTAAGTTATAAGGATTATTAATCTATTCCAGTAATAGACGTGGGCGATGGATCAACATCCCTGCTAGGTATCATGCATGCACTATGGCTATTTTTAGATGACGTAATAAATTGCTTTTGCACACATCTAGGCATATTTTTACACTTTATAGAAAGTTGTTTTTGACTTTCAGCTTACGAATCTTATTTACATACCATACAATTATCTAAAAATTCTTTAATCGTTCTTAAATCGTTTTGATACTTTAATTTACCCATTCACTCAGTGATCGCGTCAAGCACAGCCTTGCAAATCTGTTGATCAGCTCAATTATTCCTTAACCACGAGCCTCTTTTTAGCGGCAAGTAACAAAACTATTTATATCGAAGAAAGTGTGAAGATACACATACCATCACCCCTGTACTCCCCGAAGGGTTAGGCAGATGTGTCCCACAGTGCGCCGGTATGTTTAGGTCCCATGTAATAGGAGGCGAGCCTATTGTCATTAACCGGACACAAATACAAACTCCGAGCTACTAGGTACTGAGAATTTCATAGAATAACCCAATAAAGCTTTGCTCGACCTGGGAATCGAACCCAGAGCTTCTGGCGTAGCAATCGCGCTTAGGACCGCTAGACTAATTTAATTTTAATGTAATAAAGGAAAGACTTACATAATTTTCCAATTACGTATAGGAGCTAAGCTCAGTAAGTGTTTCACTCGAGTAGTGCTAGTCTTACTACATTTCCACTACGCATATTGCATGTACTTCAGTTATTACGCAAGTTTGACCCACAGTTATGTAACTTTGCACCAAAGCTAACAATTTATTTAGGTGCCTGTTATTATTAGTTGTTATGAGTAGGTAATATGCCATACAAAGTGTTACTTTCAGAAGTAATGTTCCCTTAATTAAATTCAATTAGTGGTGATGTACTTCTTAGTAGATGTGTATAGTTGTACCTTTCTTTGTTTGAGGTAGACAGGTAGACTGTTCCAGTTCAGGTAATGTGTATTTACCTTTGTCCTGTGCGGTGAGTAGTGAGGAGGAGAGTGTTTGTCGCAGTTTGCCGAATGTCCCCGGCGACTCTATGTGACCGGGCACCGTGTTCGCTGTGTCGTCCGTCGCCACCATCTGACCAGAATAAACAGCATTCAGTTAAACATGCACACGTATGCAAACTTCGTTAGTACAAGAACAAATAAACTGTAATGTATTAACGTTTGAGAATGAAATAAATCAAACAACGTTTTTATTGTGCAGATAACGAACGGTGTTAGAATAAAAATGTTGTGAATTAGTGAACTCGATAAAAACACTTGGTGTTAAAAAAGAACTCATGTCATGGAAAGCGAAGCCGCGCGGCGATAAAACTCCTCATACAAAAATAACGACTCAGTAATACTGTCGTAAATTTTATGGAGAGCAACAGATGGAGAATGAAATACATCACAGAGGGGAAAATCAATATTGTCGTCTCCCGAACTAGACTGTGGAGCGTTTTTATTGCTTCACTCGCTAGTATTCACAAACTTTCTCCTTAATAATTTAAAGGACTGGTTACGTAAACCAAAATATACGTATGTGAATGAGTGAGGTTACTAACTAACTCTAATTAATATAAATGTTTTGGGAGGTTGTGTTCATCATATCGTTTCTTTAAATTAAATATCAACTGGATCTTAGGCGGAAGAAAAAATAACTGGTCTAAAATAACAACTTGCTTATACCATTTAATAAAATTTACACCTAACAAAATCCCTCAATCTTCGTTGATAGCTTTACGCTAATTAGAACTTGGTAGTAAAATAGGTCTATAAAATAAGGTTATGTCCGTAATTTTTTCAAGGTAGAATAAAAATGCATTGTAGTATGCCGCAGTTGGAATAAGCAACTGAGTAAATCGTGAACAAAGCCCCTTCTAGCGGACGTCTTAAAGTGGGTGCACGGACAAGGAGCACAGAAACTGTGAGGAGTCGCTATGAACTACGAGACAGGTTTTAAGGCCGAACGTTTACTAAAAGCCATATTAGTTGTTTTTTTTTATTCCCAGTAAATTCTAAAAATCCAGCGCGTGAATTTTCTTGGAATTTATTACCGTTCAAGCATGGGGACAGAGAGAAGAAATTATAGACGCTGTTACATTGAAATAAAGGTTTTTATAATAATTTTATGGTTTCAGTATTCCTACATTTAGGTACGAGTATCTCACCAAACAAAAAAGTGCCTCGGTAGTATAGTCCGGTTGTAAGTGATCCTAAGCGGGGCTGTTACGTCGGAGGTTCTGGGTTCGATTCCCAGGTCGAGCAGTGGTGTTGGGTTTCTCTATGAAATTCTTAGTAGCTGTTCGGAGTTTGGATTTGTGCCTGGTTAATGGCAATGGGCTGGCTCCCTATTCCATGGGACCTAAACATACCGGCGAATTGTGATTGTACATAAGTATACCTCTGCCTAACCATTATTCGGAGAAAACAGGTGTGTTGGTATGTTATGTTTAAAAAAATCCAAATACAATACGTAGTAAATAATGTAGTGAAAGATTTTCAGGTGATTTTGGTAGATAGCTTTACTGCACTCTAATAGATTTCCGTATTGCCTTAATCAAACTGTATTTTTCCCTCCGAAAAATGCAATTTAGCTTCTGGACAGACCGATCTATTGTCAGTTACGGTCTGTAACAGACAGCTTTAAAACTTTTTAGTAAGTCATTGTAATTAAGTTGGATTTATGTACGTAACGTACGTAGTTCAACAACGGAACAGTAAACTGAAGTGGCAGTGGGCTGGCGATATCTGCAGAAGAACCGACAACCGCTGGGGTAGACGTGTTCTCGAGTGGAGACCGCGGCCCGACAAACGTAGTGATCTACACTACGTTTGCCGGGTCGCGGTCTCCGCTGTCTCCACGGAGTGATGATTTGCAAAACGTCCAGCAGTGGACTAGTATAGGCTGATGATGATGATGAAGTTTAAACTGGTTCATTATGAGCAGAAAATGGTAGATACTATCGAGTACCTATGCTAATCGGGTTTCTTATGAAATTCTCAGTGGAAGCTTGTTTCATTTGTTTCCGGCTAACGGTAATGGATCCATATTACCGTTAGTCCTCCTCCTATTATATTGCTCTCCGCCTGTTATTACATTGGATCTAAAACATACCAGCGAACACAGCGGCGTACCTCTCCCTAACAAAAATGACAAAATAAGTTTCTTTAGTTTCTTATAGTAGGCATTAGAAAAAAGGAATCATGCAGACTGTGTACAGTACAATGTCATTTAGCACTTTATTATAGTTATAATTTCCTTTGTGTAATGTCAAATGTTTTAACAAATAGAACGTAAAAAAATACTTTGTTGTCATTTCGACAGCGTTTTTTAAAAAAGAACTAGTACCTTTTTATGTTTGAATGTTTACAGACTTTATTTTGTGAAAGTTTATTGAAAAGCATGTCATTGTGTTTCTGTTTGACATTGAAAGACCGAACCTAAATAATGAATATTTAATTTGATTTGAGTATTTGTAACAGTTATAATTATAAATACATTTTAGATTTCTGCACTGCTTCTCTATATAAAACTATGCCAAATCTCACACTTCCATGCGCGCAATATTCTTAAAAAGGGGTACAAAGTTTTTGCTATATGTGTTAATAATTTTATAGATAAGTAATATCTTTGATATTACAAACTAAGCAGATACATTTGTCAGCGAAGACAACAAGGCAGCTGTTATCAATATTCATGAATATTAGATAAAGTTGTGGAGCGTATGCCGCGACGGATTCCTCGGGGAGTGTGTGCTGGCCGCGGCTGACCTCACAGCTTCTATTCTCGCGTTATTGGATTCGCCCCGCTATGTTCGTGGCCGAGGCTTTCCATGAAATACATTATAAGTGCTGCTGTTAGCAATTACACATGCTTTTCTATCAGTTTCAATGAGAGCTCCGAGAGTGCTAGTTGTCAACTTGCAACACGGAGTTTCTTTATTAATGTGAAAGTAAATAAATATAAATAAATATTTTTTTTGGGACATTTCACACAACACCATCTAGTCCCAAACTAAGCAGAGCTTGTACTATGGGTACTAGACAATGGATATAATACTTATATACTTTTTTTTTTTGGAAATACATACTTATAATACATAAGAAACACCCAGACAAACACAAATACTCATGTTTTATCCACACAAATATTTGTGTCTTGTGGGAATCGAACCCACGACCCCATGATCAGCAGTCCGGCACACGAACCACTAGACCACAGACGTCGTCAAAAGTAGTACCTATAGATTATGTGGTTCCTTATTTGAAGTTTAATAAATAAGACTGACCAAAGGGGTGAGGACCATTCGAGAATTATTTAAGGGGGCTTAAGAATGCACTTAGTTATTGCAGGGTGTGGTTTTACTAAATAGTTTGCTTTGCCGGTCTGTAATTTAGTTATCATGTCTAAACTTATAAGTTTTTTATTATCTAGGTAAGGAAGTTGATACTATAATGATAACCGCTTAAGAAGCTTGTATTTAAATAAATGTAATAAGTATTCTTTACCTGTGCATCAAATGCGTATATTTTAGTCTACCAGGAACTAGTGTACTTTGAATGCACTAAATTAAATATGAATTAGTTTGACTTTCTATTGCAACCGTCATTTTGTTACTTGACGGGTTTAAGAAGAACTTTCCTCCTGCTATTTTTTTTTAGTAAAACAGGCATGGGGACGACGGGACGGGTATATATACATGTATGCAGAATTATATATTTAAATCCTAATAATTAGGAAAAATAGTATAATAAAAATATATTGTTTTATTTTCTCACCACAATACAGATATTATGTATATGTATTTTACATGGTATTCAAAATTACATTAACTTAATATGCTGTGGGAGACTGCCGTCTAACTAGACGTGAATAATGTATTTCAGAACACCAGGTCTCCACCACTTGGCTAATGAAAACATTTTTTAATGTAAATGTAAGTATGGATCGAAACACAGCAGTAGGAATAAAAATAATTATAAATCATACTGTCTCACACCTCGGCACGGGTCTCTTCTCAAAGTGAGTGATCGTAGTAGGCTAGCGAGTTCACCATGCTAGCCTATTACGATTTGGCATGCCGTGGAGAAAATCTCTCAGGTATCAGGTTTACTCACGATGTTTTGCATTCACCGTTTTCAGCGAGTGATAATTAATTATTAATACGCACATGATTACGGAAGTCAAAGGTGCATTGGATTAAACCTACGATTTGAAAGTCCAATGGTCATATCAGTAGCCTGTCACTGCTTTTCAATTCACCATATATATGATGGATAATAAAGAGGTTCTAGAAGCAGTTTCGTTGATTTATTTATACACATACATACATACCATCACGCCTGTATTCCCCGAAGGGTTAGGCAGAGGTGTACTAATGTACACCCACATTTCGCCGGTATGTTTAGGGCCCATTTAATAGGGGGCGAGCCTATTGCCATTAACCGGGCACAATTAATCCAGACTCCGCGCTGCTACTGAGAATTTCATAGAAAAACCCAATAACACTTTGCGCGACCTGGGGATCTAACCCAGGACCTCTAGCGTAGCAGTCGCGCTTAGGACCACTAGACTAATGAGGCAGTCGTAGATTTATTTATGTAGCACTATAATTGATTTCTGACATTTACGCGAATATTTTTATTTAGAGTACCCGTGACCATGGACGCTGTAAAGGGTACGAAACGTCGGGATTAATAATATCAATATAATGCGATAAAATCTATAGCAATATATTTCAAAATTTTAAAATCTTTTTACTAACTCGAGCTACATAGGTTCAATATTGTAATAACAATATTTATATATATATACAAAATATAATATAAATAAGTAGATACAATAAACTCATAAATATTTACACAATTTTTGTTACTATTCAGTATATGTCGAAGGTTGAAACGAAGGGTGAATAGTACCCAACTTTTAAGTTGGATTTCGGTGATCCCAACGGGCTCAACGAACCGTTTTTCACGTTCAACGTATAGGCCCGCTGATAATAAGGTATTTATTACACTGAGCTACAAATTAACAAATCTTCTTTTCTGCCATTTTCATTTGAAATTGCCAATAATATTTGACACAAAGACCAGACGGCCTGAAAATGAGTTGGTACCTAATATAGCGAGTTATTAAGCGTAAATTTATTTTGTTTTATGAGTTGGATAAATTATTAAAGTTTATTAACATTTGATAAAGGAATGACTTGCTGAATAACATTAAAGTTTTTACTTATACTGGAATCTAGATTAAACAAGTAATAATAGAAACAATAAAGTTTAACGTTTATAACATTCTGTCCGGTAACAGATTAATGCAAGCTCACAGCAACTACGTAGTATCACGTACATAGAGCTCACGAACACCGCTTCGATTAGCAGCACCGGCAGAGATTTTTGAGATAAAATAGGTCATGAACGCTGTGTTCATGACCCAGTGATGTGGTGCGCGGGGCGCGTGCGGGGGGTGCTGCCCTGGTTGACCCACTTGTTGCCTCAACCCGCTATTTACATTACAACTCTAATTGCTGTCGGCAAACGGCAGGTGTAAGCCTTTACTTTATCATCACCTTGGGACCAACCTTTTCTAATTCGTTGTTCGACTTGTGTAAATGTAATCCATTACTGCACGAAGTTAACTGTATTACATTTTTATTATTTGCCTCATACGAAATCTGATTTCTTTTGTTGGGTGCGTGAAAGGTTTGTTTTTATCTTATTATGATCTATTAATTAAGTGTTGAGTGGGTAGAAAGTTCTTTGATATATTTATTTGGTATCGACATGTGAGCACAATAGTGGCGACAACAATGGCTGTATCAAAGTCTCGCGTGAGCGGTGAGCGTAGAGCGGAGCGAGCGGAGACTGCGCAGCGCTACACCCACGGATAGCACAAAGGAATGTAATTACGCGTCACTGGCACATAACACGATACTTATTTTAGGTTTCCATATACTTATTGTTGCTTTAATGTAAAACACGCTTACATTTACGTGCCCGCCAGGGTAAAAATGTACTAAACAAACAAATCTGTCGGATGACAAATTCGCTTAAAGTTTCTATTGTATTATATTTTGTTGAAAGCTAAATGAAAAAATTTAACTTACTTGACAAAGAGGGTTGGACAAAATCAAAGAGGACACATAGCCAGCATGATATGGTTTATATTTGTTAAACTTTATAAATATTTCAGTGTGATATTTAGTTTGTATCATTTTGATCATTTTAAAATCAAATACATATAAAGTTTTGAAGAATGGACATTATTTGGGGCTGTGCATTGGACCTTAAAATTTTTACTAAAATGATGTTAAGAATTTTCAAAATTAAATATACTAAACTACAACTATGAAGTAAGGCCCAGGGTTGAACGGATGTCTCCCCTAAACGTCCCTTCAAACCTGAGCGAATACTTTTAATTAGTTTCTTGAGTATTAACCCGCATTGTATATTTTGTAAAAAAGTTTACTCGCTTACAATATTCATAATACCTAAGTCCATAAACTAGATAGATATGATAAAGATTTATTATTGTTTATATTTTGCAGGGCAAGCATGGCTGGATGTTGCGCAGGATAGAGAGGTTTGGAAGAAGAAAGGGGAGGCCTTTGCCCAGCAGTGGGAAACTAAATAGGCTATTAAAAAAAAATTGTTTATATTTTAAATCTAGTTAGTTCCAGACTAGATAAAGATATATAGTTGGTTATTGTTCTGTTCTTGTCTCTTTGTAAAATATGTTTATTGAACAGAGTTTTGTTTTATCTAGCTCAACTATCAGTTATTAATTTTACTTTTTTATTCGAAAAACATAACTGTATGTTTTTTGGCCGCTGGAAATAGCCAAAAAACCGAGTTATTTATGTACACACACAATAACAGTTAATACAATGTGCAGGAAAGTACGGACGTAATTTAGCAGTTTTCCCGCGCTACCGCCGCCATGTTCCTTGCGAGACTTATGTGGATCCCGTTTAGAAATCACATTAAGATAGTTTGAGCGCGGCCGGTCGGAACTACACACGAATAAATCTAAATCACCGACAGCCTGAATCTCGCCTAAATCCACTTTAATGCTCTTCACACCCGGGTGCACACATTACGCTCATGTACCCACGAAGCCACGAAACTACTGTGTCATGCATCCACGGACATTCTACATTTGTTTGGGTTAAAGTCAAAACTTTGAATCCAGTATTTTAAGTTTTGAACA
The DNA here is from genome assembly GCA_964056405.1 of Acronicta alni. NCBI lineage: Eukaryota > Metazoa > Arthropoda > Insecta > Lepidoptera > Noctuidae > Acronicta > Acronicta alni. The sequence goes on along the minus strand of OZ043925.1, from coordinate 8,263,480 downwards.
AGTCTCTAGAGCTTATGAGAATCGATTTTCATAGAGTATACGAACACATTTAAAATCTGCAGAAATATAAGGCAGAGGAATAAAGTCTGCAATTAAATCGTTTGAAATTATAACTATATTTTTTTCTAGTTTATAACGTGGACATTATTAATACTCCCAATATGCGTTAAGAGTTTCAACCACTCACACACTAACAATTAGGAATAACTAGAATAATATTACGATATTTAGTTCATACATATTCGTAGGTACGTTAACAACGAGCGTAACTGAAACTAGTTAACTTCATTAGGCAAGTTTCTAGGCAAGTTTTGCACTAAATATTAAGGCAATCTCACAGAGCGGAATATCGTCATCATAAGTGTGGAAGTAGCGTTGCCGCTGAACGTTTAACACTTAATGTAGTTAGGGTTTTGACGCTCTTATCGAGGCTGTGCCAATTATTCGTTGAGGCGTATATTTTTAGAGATCGATCGAACCTTTAACAGCCATCATTACTCAAGAAAAGTTTACGCAAGTACGATCCGGGCAACGTTATAAATTCTGTGGCATTTATTGCTGAAGAAGATTAATTGAGATTGGCAAACACGCTAACCGAAATGTTAAGTACTCTAAAACTTTAGTAGTATTCTAAGTAGACGTTTTAAACGGTGCTCGGTAGCACACCGCGTCAGTAAATTCCGCAGCTGTTTCAGGAAGTTGCCAACAAAACTGTAATGTGTTTAAAATTTAAAAATCTAACATTGTATAAAGCCGACAAACAATCGGTCGTACGACCAACTTGTCGTAGCATCGTGCTACGCCGTAGCGCTCCGGCTCTCGCTACAACTTTTAGTTTTTGTGTGAACAAGCTGCCTCAAGGTTATTTATATGTACTTTAGAACTGAAAGCACTTATTTGTTTTTTAATTACATACTATTATGTTCAAAGCTTAAATGATCTTTACATTACATGTAATTTTTCAGAGTATCTTGCTCTGAAAATGAGATATTTAACGAAGCGTGATTAAGTTTTCGGTTCTAAAAATGTGTGCGTATTCATGTATCTCTGTATATGCCACATTAATATATACAACGTTCATTAAGTTTTTGCTACATCAAGTATTTCGCTATAAGCCTTTATAGTAGGGTCGGGGCGGCGTATAACCTCAGTAAGCCTTTCATCTAGGCGGGCGAGAAGGGTGGTGGTCCAAATCGCATAATTTGACCGGCTACGTGTTGCGGGCTCGCACCATACTATTATCTCGTGAACTGTGTCCACAGACTCGAGTGCGAGCTGAATGTATGTGCTTAGTGAACAGCTTAGCTTCAATTAGCCTTACGTATAGTATACGATGGAAATCACCTGTCATCAAGAATATGTACATAAAGCACTTGCTTTACATAAACAAACATGTGTGACACACGCCATAATAAGTGATATAATTCAGAAACAAACCCTGGAGGCGTCGCTAATTTGTCTGCCGGCTGCCATGTTCGTTACGAGACAAAGCAGCGCTCACTGAACACCTGCATTTAATTAAGAATGCAAACGCTTCATAATGAATCACAACTTTACCCTTTTAAAATTATTTGGAGTTTAAACGTAAATTAGAGTTTTGTATATAAATATTCACGGTTGCATACTATGCGATAATGCAAATTGAAAAAGTTCCTCTAAAGTTGAAAATGAACAGAATTAATTCCACACTAGAGCTTCAATGAGTTCACGGAACTGTTTTAAATTCAAATACATAATGTATAAGTCAACTATACCCAGGTACACAACGCCTTCAATTTAAGCAATCATCAAAGTAGTTTAATTACTTACTACGGGTGGTATTGACGGCTTCTAACCCAGACAGCGACGGAATTACCTTTTCATCGGCGGTGAAAGTTCTGTGCGAAAGCCACCTTTGAAGTCATTCAATACTATTACAGGTACATCGTGGGATCGTACTGTACCTAGCAGCCTCATAAGCGTAGTGGTCTTAACCACAACTGCTACGCTAAATGTCCTGAATTCATTTTCCAGGTCGAGGTAAGTATTATTGTACCTACACCTCTGCCCAAGCCTTCGGGGAATACATGCATGGTGGTATGTATGTAAGTATGAACTGTAGCTAGTGATGTTTACGTACATTAAAGTCCCCCAAACATATAGGGAGGGTAACAATGTCAGTGTCTCTATATACGTCATAGCGAGTCGGCTCAATACATTGTTAGAGGCTGACCGTAGCCACTACAGGAGGTAGCTATTACGCTCAATACGGCCGCAACATACATACTGGTAACATACAGCACATATTACCAATATGGAGCAGAACCTCTCGACGACTCGAGTCGAGTAGTCACTCGTCTTTATACGATTTCAATAGCGGTCGAGAGTAAGTCGCCGATAATGAGAATTCAAAATAGCCTGGAGCAACATTCATTTACTCAGAAATAACACAAATGGTGACAAAATCGATATTATGAGACTTATTATCAGTGAACGCTATATTCTCTTAGTGTTAAATAACATACCATCAGGCCTGTGTTCTGCGAAGGGTTAGGCAGAGGTGTACTAATGTACACCCAAACTTTGCCGCTATATTTAGGTCCCATGTAATAAGGGGCGAGCCTATTGACATTAATCGGACACAAAACAAAACCCCGAGCTGCTACTGAGAATTTTATAACAAAACCCTGCTTGACCTGGAAATAGAACCCAGGACCTCTAGCGTAGCAGTTATGCTTGGGATCGATAGACTAACGAGGCATTTTGTGTTATAATAAAAAAATCATTTGTATAAAGTACGTCGTTACGATATTATGTCAACAATCTGTGGACGCAATGTAACGTTAGTTGTAATTAAGTAAAAGTGGTCATGGTCTGGTAACAATTTCAACTCACAGATTATATTATCAAAATAAGATCAAATCCGAAATTATCACTTCGGAATTTAGTTCAACCATTAAGAAATCCATAAACGCATAACCAATCCAGTAAATAATAGGTAATGACAATTTTACAGCTAAACGATACGTCTGTCTGGCGAAGTACCAGTTAGAAATTTGATAAGGGTTGAAATATGAATCACGAATACCACGATCCCTACGCACTGAATAGTTAATATATAAATTGAAATACATGTTACGAGAGATTTATCTAATGTTAAACGTCATTTGGGTACATGTTTGCCCTGTCAATGCTCGTCCGACCTTCGGAAAGATGGAGGTCACCGAGCGACCCCTAGTGATTTTATCGGAGTTTAGTTTCGCGGCGCAAAGGTAAAATATATAAAATAGTTTAAAACGATGACAAAAATTTGGACATATGCCTATAGGCACGGGAGGGTACGAGAGTTGATCGATATCTTCGGACACAAAATTGTATAGCATTTAATAGACAGTAAGTAGTTATGTAAATTAAGCTGTTGATCCTAGGAATCTCGTAATTTCCAACGCATGTTCGAGTTTAGAATTATGTAGGCAGAGATATTTATATGGAAATTTTCTCAAGTGTTCGTTTCACCTTACGGAAAATTAGCATTTAAAAAGCAAAAAATATCCATAAAACATTCACTGAGCGGGCATCCGTTCATTTCGTTTTGTTTTCGTTCAATGGTGAGAAACGAAGTGAGATTGGTTTTAAAATATGTTTGAGTAAAGCTCAAACATATTTTAAAACCAATCTTCGGTTTCGGTAAACATTAATACGTTACCGATTTGTGCTTAATTTCAAAGAAGATTATTATGACTTACACTTTTTGGGGTCTGCAATATACAATATTCTACCAATTTTAAAGGTGCATTTAAATGAATGTACATTCTTCTGAGAAATAAATTTCTTAACCCATATTTGAAATTAAACATTCCACAAGCGATATATTCACGGAATGTTATTTATTTTCAGCAAAAAATGTGTGCTAGTGTTCAGTGAAAGAGTCGCTTTAATATGCGCGCTTTGATCAGGTGCACCTTTATGCAGCGCGCTGTGTGCTAATAGAGTCGTCAGGGAGGGCGCCATTAGGGAGTGCGGCTCTATTCAGTGGACCTCTCGAACCCCACCCTACACCACCTCAACCCTCACCAATAGCCAGGATGTTTGGAAAATAATAAGGAAGGTATTTTTCAAAACAGTTTTCCCGTTCGAATATTCTTATTTGCAATTTTATTTCATGCAATCATAAATAATAATCAATCATCATCAACCCATTTATTGTCGCTCTGCTGGGCACGGGTCTCCTCTCAGAATCTGATAGTTTAGGCTATAGTCCACCACGCTGGCCTAATGCGTTTGGCAGACTATACACGCCGTAGAAAACTCTCTCATACATACAGGTTTTCTCACGATGTTTTCCTTCAACGTTTAAACAGGTGATAATTAATTATTAATACGCACAGAATTTCGAAAATTCAGAGGTGCCTTGGATTTGAACTCGAGTCCTACGACTTGGCAGTAAAATGGTCATATCACTAGACTATCACGGCTGTATAATAATAATCAAAATCATATCAATTGTAAAGTTAATTTTCTAGGGTTTAAAACATGTTATTAAGCTGTAACGTACAAGCGAAATTTGCTGCCCACTAGAACTTGGTACCCTTTTGATATAATTTATCAAGGTGATGGCGCAATAAAACATTGAGAAATGTAGAGTTTTAACACACATTTCTCCTTCAAAAGATCAAATACCAGCTAAGTTACAAGTATGATATATGTAGGTACGAGTATGTGCACGCCTGAGGCTAATATCCGCCATACGTTTGACTCTGCACCTGAACGTGACTGGTGGGTCTATTAAATGCTGCATTCCATAAGTGGGCTGACGTTATTATATATATCAGGTTATAGATAGTATGTAAGTAGTTAGTAGTAATAAGCTTTACATTTTTTACATTAATGTGTGGGCAGGATAGCGCACACCCACGCGTCCAGAGAATAAGTATTTTTAACAAAGTAGCAAATGTTCACTCAACTCTCAATCAACCTCAACATAGTTGAGTAGCCCTTTTGGCTAGGAGAATGATGCTGGCTAGGAGTATATACGGTGTAATTATTTTGTAAGGGAACCAACAGGGACATCAAACAAGCACAATCAATTATTATTTAAAAAAAAAATTCATTACCATTTTTCAAATTATTGCTATGTTGAAAATTAAGATCTACAGGCTGAATAGTCCTGACACGTTTAAGTACCTTTTAAGATCCTGACAGTAGATAGATACCTATTTTTATGACAATTAGCCTTTTGGTATCGTCTGAAACATGGAGTAGTTATGTGTAACAAATGGTCGGCTGAACAGCAAGTCTCCCCGGTACCTAACGGCTACCTAATCACGAACTTTCACCTCATGATAAAATCGTCTCTACACTACATAAATTATGTAAAAATCATTATGCGAATTCATTTCATGTGTATCCGATATTTCATTTTCCACATGTTTCACAAGCGGTATTATTTACAAGCACGGATCTCACCAATATTGTTTTAATGAGAAAGAAAGACATTTCCGCTTAGCGGAGCGTTAATTCATCTCACAGGAAGCGCTCGTGAGCTGCCGCCGCCGCCGCCACCGCTCCCACGAGCTTCCTGATAAGTGAGCCGAGCATAGATAGCATTCACACGCCAGGAAAAACAATGTATATTCACGAGTATCTACGCATGACAGTTATTTTGTTTACTTTTTAGCTTTACTTTTAGTAATCTGTCTTAGTTTTATAAAGTGGAGCTGAAAATGATGCAGGAACCTCATGTTCAGCTCCACTTGCAATTCCCAGGTGAAGCGAGTTTTTATTAGGCTTCTATTTTGTACCTACATTCTTAATGGGCAGAAATTTGGATTTTTATTAATGACACCAGTGATAGCCTAGTGCTATGACCATTGGAATGCCACCTCTGATTTTTCAGAAACATGAGCGCATTAATAATTTAATTTATCACTCCCTTAAACTGTGAAGGAAAACAGTGGGGAAAGCTGCATGCCTGAGCCATTTTCTTGGCGGCGTGTGAAGTCTGCTAACCTACATTAGGCCAGCGTGCCCAACAGTGGGACAGTATGTGGGTGGAACTAAGTACCTATAAGTATCCAATTATAACAAGTTCTTTAAAATCAATATGCAATATTGTGTTCGGCAATTAATAGTTCTTATTAAAAAACTTAACATAACATATCGCTATGTCCGATATCCCTGAAAGGTTAGTTGAAGGTATAGGCTGTACACCCACAATTTAATGGCACCTGTTTATCAGGGTTCCACGTAATGGTGGGCGAGCTGTTGCTGGTGACCGGCCAAAAATACAAACTCCGAGGTGCTAAGGAGTATTCCAATCGCCAGTTCAGTTTGCAACCACTAGATCGATGAGGCAGTCACAAATTATTGAAGCGATTTCTAATAAAATGTATCTTAATGCTTTTTGAATACATTTTCAGCGTTCTAGAATGTTGCTAAAGATGTAACACAAATTGCACAACGGATAACTGAGTCGGAGCTTCGAATAGTTTCGTTATAAGACTTCCAACTTTAACACCGGAACAGCCGAGCGGTGTACGGGATTTTTTAAAATCTGAAATTGGATTTCTGCAAACGAGATTGGATAACGTAATTAGGAATCTTCTGTGAGATATAAGAACATTAATAGTTTAGGGTTGTATCTTCGCCATTAAAATTCAGTACGGTACGAGTATTTGAGTGACATACTTTTTTAGTGTTGGAATGTGTTCATTTAAATCATGGTTTAGAAATAAGTAATCATAGTACCTATTTATTTTGAGATATTTCACTATATCTAAACCACCTATACTAATCCAAGTGTCATTAATTTCAACCTCGTAGTTCAACAAAACAAGGGTTTGTAATAGAATTTCATTTGACATAACAAGGAAAAGGACACAGGCTACTCTACCGAAATCACATGATGGTCCCCGGGGATGATATATTATTCGGCGAACCTAGGCCTATTAAATATATTATAATACAATACAACAATATTTTCTTTTTTGTTTTAAATAATTTTTCCTATTGTATCTACGTAACTTTTTGTATAAAATGAAAACTACCTAACACTAAGAACTATTTAGAGAGCTCAATCTCATTGTATATTTCATACTACTATGAAATAATACTAGATAGGTGTAGGCCATACCACTGAAATAACTAAACTAAATTTGGATAACAATGGTTGACCCACTTCCATTCTTTCTGCGAAAGAACAGGAGCGTAAGTATCTGTATTTTTTCGACATTTAGCCCTAGTTAAAAGCTAAAATAGATTTAGCTAGAGAGGAAATTGTTTTAGCCGAGCACATTAAATAATTTATGTTAGAAAAGCTAGTACCACAGGAAATTTTAATTAAGGCGAGGCGGTAATAAAATTAAAACAATGATTGCTGACGACTTTTTTGATAGCCGACATAAAAAAATACTTGTAGGTACCGCGTAAGTACATGACACCTTTTACCTACATGAAATAAGTATACTAGGTACTTACCTACCTACTCGTATGTTATTAATGCGGGTTCAACGCAGGTGCCCACATATTTACTATACATTCGCATATTCCGACAGAAGCTAACTGAATAATTTATATCTGAAACAGTCAGCACGATTTTCACACGTGAATAATCGTTTTGTTCAAGATTTAGTTAGTTTAGTTTAGCTGTTGCCCGCGGTTTCACACGCATCCCAAAGGGTTTTTGAGATAAAAGCCTATGTTCTTCTCCAAGGTCTGATTTATCTCTGTACCAAATTTGATAGCCTTTTTGTAAGTTCTAGAATGATTATATTGATATTTTATAAAAATCTTTATGTATGAAAGTCCTTTATACATGGTAACCAAAACATCTGCACAACATCTGAAACTCGTGGCGGCAGGTAGATTAAAAGCACAATAGAAAATGGTTCGGTACGAATACTATTATTCAATCCGAGCCGACTCGGTTACGGATAGGACCGCTTAATTACTTCCCGTGAGCGTGGTAAGACTGCGGGATTACATCACGGGATGGGTTAGAATTCACCTGTGCTCATCGTGTATCACTACATTAATACGGCGATCAAGAATCCGCCTGCATAATAATATGAAAATTAAGGAATCGTTTGCCGAAAGTCCAGTGAACCATGGGCGGGCCTTTAGGCAGATATACATAAATTCACTCACCTTTTTCATAAAGGACATAACATTAGTCGGCAACATGGTGTCGCTTTTTCTTTTCTTAGCACTTCACTTCACACACATCATCACACCACTGAACATCACAAATACACTGTTTACTTAATCGGGGATCAGCACACTACCACCGAAACAAGACATTTTCTAACTAATCACGAGAGTTGAATTCACGCACAACACTAGTTCCGGGAATACCTGCGAAGAAAAAAATATTATGTTAGATCAAAGAGAAAATAAATGCAGACACTTTTGTGTTGAGTGGTATTAGGTATGGGTACTTATTGTTGTGGAGTTGGGGTCTCGTTCGATAACGACCGCACCGTTGGGAAAGCTGAGAGGGAATGAAGTTATACTCGCAGCCACACAAGCATTCAACAGGTTAGTACTTTGTTCACGGGATCTTATCGTCTTTCTTTTCAGATTGACGCTTGAGTATATAAGCACGTCTATATTGACACAGCGACATAATAATGGCTTGAGCTTAGAAAGAAAATCTAAAAGTATCTACACATTAGAAAATAAATGAGTGTTGGTATATTGAAATTACCTACTCTAAGTACAATGTTTATGAAATAATAAGTTTTCTAGGTCTACTTAATAAGTGGTTATTTTTTTATATTTTGGAAAATGCTCCTGGGTTATCTACCGCTAGGGGAGGTGACAGAGTATGTCGGGGTCATAACAACTAAAAGCAGCATTTGCCTTCACTTGCCACATGGTTGGGGCAAGGGAAGGCAAGTGTTACTTCTACTCTGCTAATTCTAATCCTGAGAGTCTTTGTAGATACCTACATGGTAGGTACACATTATGGCTGTATCCTAACCAAGTAACTTCAATTTTAATTAATTTTAATTGGGATCGGTTTCTCGTGACGCCTTATCTATCTCTGAATACCGAATTCGTTTACCATTAGAATTAGACGTCTATTCGAAATGCGATCGTGGATTACTTAGGTACACGTGTATACTATATGTATATGTCTACTTAGGTAAGTATTGACACAGGTATGATGGCTACGCACGTAATCTGAAATAAAAAATATTTTTTATCATTGATTAAATTATAATAATGATAATGAAGAAATTATAACGTCAGACATTTAATGTTTTTATTGGAATGCATTAATTTTATACCTCACGGGAATAATTATTTACAGCTGAAATTGTACTGAGTGTGGTGTTGTGGAGGATATCTTCCATTTGTTGGTAGAATGTGTTAAAAATAGAGCTGGGAGAGAGGCTCTGTTAATTATGTATAATGTAAAATAGATGTAAATATTTTGTCAGCGCCTTTGTCTGAAGCAGCCATTTTAGTTCGTAATAGTACATAATCTTAGATAAGTAAGAATATAATATTTAGGATACGATGGAGCTGACAAAAATATATGTTATGGATCTACGCTACATGGTGATCTGAATATAGTAATATGCCTTCGATAGAATATGTTGCTGACATTACCTATAAGACGTAGAATATGGAAGAGAAATTCGACATCACTGGCAGTGGTTTCGGTAGCTAAGTTGGCTAAAGCGTCCGGTGTACTTAACCGGAGGGACAAAGGTTCGACCCTCCCCCGATTTTTCGTTCTCTAAAATTTATATCTTTAAAAATGTTTAGCATGCTTTAAAGCCAAATATTATAAAAAATAAACAATTTTTTTTATATTTTTTGTTATTCTTAATAGGCCTACGCTTCCCCGCCAGTTCTTCTGATGTTCGCCTTTTTAAGCTCATTTTACATTTCAGCGTACCGCTGATACCGCATGATAAGAGTGGATGTAAAACGGTTCGTTCGGGTTTAATTCTTATTACTTAGGGATAGACTAAACAATTCCTAATTATTATTGGATGATGTTTTTATAGTTTCAAACAGGATATTTTAAAAAATATCAAAGTTGTTTAAGTTGAAACCAAGGTAGAGGTTTGTATAAATAAACCCAGCTACTTTAGTCATCGTAAATAAAACATAACCGGTAATTAAATACAATATCCTTAAAGGCAAATCCGAGTTCATTCAGAGTATCAAATTCTAAACTATCGCAAACACAAACAACAAATAACTTAAATTGCTTACGTATGAAGAAGAGTCAGGTAGGTAAGTTGGCGGGTTAGCTTAATGCGGGTAACAAATTGCACGCTTCTCTGAGTCCCTATCACCGGTAAAGTGTGTCACCCGAATCGAATCGAGTTGCAAGTTTCTAGGGAGAATGCTAGTTGAATCGATATTCGTTATTTTCTGTCCCCAGCAAGATACATAACTTAGACCGTATCTCGATTTAGCCGTCGACTATCAAGATGAATGTAGGCGAGTCCGAATCGGTGTAGCTAAAATAGTGATTTATTTTAAGATTTACAGGCTAGAATGGATGTAGCACTGTATGTTGAATTCAAATAATGAGTCCTTTAGTTAAAGTGTCCAATTATTTTTTGCTTAGCCATAAGATAGTAACGCCCGTGGAAATGGGTAGGTACTAAAACTGGAGAGAAGTAGGTAAACAAATAAAAAGTAAGGGTAGTCGTAGACAGATTAGTAGTTGCGTTTGTTGTAGCACAATTACCTGAGTAGGCAAAACGTTACAGAAGTAAAAGATTTATGTTGTGAGAAAATGTGCTTCAATAAGATAAGGCCCAACTACCTAACTAACCTAACATTCTCTACTACTTTTTTATTTATTTAAAATGATAAATTATATATGAATAGCATACGTCTCAAAACTTTTCATTGGATCTAACTTTCATCATGCAGACGTTCCAAATAAACGAGCCTAAGCTACCTCAACTTGAATAATTTCCTGCACCTAAAATTATCCTGTTTTAGGTTAGGTTATACATACCATCTGCTCTATAGGCACATGTAATGCCGGCGTGTTATTGGTAGATAGATTTTATTTATTATTTTATTATTCTCGTATTTATGTAATTTCTTATTTACATTATATTTTTAAATAATTTTACAAAAACTAAAAACAAAAACATTTAAAAATATAAAAACATAGTCAGACCACCGATATCGGGAACAGGGTCCAAGCTACCGGTAGTTAAGGCTCCAGAGAGAGGAACCTCCTCACAATGCGTGCCGTGTCGAGGAGTACCACTTTCTGTATCAAGCCCTTGATCCAGCCGTCTAACGAGAGCCTCCTTAGAGGTCCATTATTATTTTTATTATTGGTTTTTGGTAGATAGAGTTCTAACTTAACTAGAGTTGTACCTATTATGTATGAATTTTTTCGCCTTTAAAAATCCTGGAAATATTAATAGTGAGGTACCAGAAAAAGTCTAAAGGTCGTTATCTCTAAGTCAAATCTTAATTTTCTTGGGTAAAATGGGGTTAAAAAAAAACAAAACTGTAAGGTGCAAAGTTTAAGTAAGTATAATTTTACTTTACCCAACATACTAGTTAATTAACTTATCGGCGTAGATCTTTTCTTTTTACCTATTTTTTTATCAACCTATTTTATATCCTACTGCCCTGGCATCATAGGTACCTACTGGTCCCTTAAGATATTTCAGAGCTATATCCATGCTGGCCTTTTTTATTATTTTTGCAGGTTGGTATATGATATCATCATCATCGTCAACCCATATACTGCTCCACTGCTGGGCACAGGTCTCCTCTCAGTCTGAGAGGGATTAGGCACACGATTAAAGAGAGAATCTACTTTTTGATATTTCCTTTTGCTGCTGTTGTTTTTCTATTGTCTGTTAATTGACCCTTTAAAGGTTCATTAAATACGTAATATTTCGAAAAGATGTGCTTGTTGGATTCGAAATCGAGGTCTAACCAGGCTATTTATCGGGCTAACAATTTGAAATGAATAACAACGCTCAATAAAATTCACCTTAAACTGTAGAATTTAACTTGTTTCAGCGAACAAAGCCGGTCGGAGGTAAATTACGAAAATATTTTGCTGGGACATTGAGTGCGATATTAAATCGCGCGGGTAAGTCGATTACAGGCGGCTATCTAGCTCAGCCCGCTGTGCCGGATTACCGTAGATAATTGGAGCCGGCTCTGTTAGGGGCGAGCGAAGTGACTTACTTCACCTTTTATGTTACCTACCTATCTACTCTGATCCAACTAATGATCTTACTACATATTAATTATGTATAACAATGGCGAGGGCACTTCAAATACGTTCTGTTACTAGTATAGGTAGGTACCTTCAGTTTCCTGAGAGTACGAGAGTAGGTACCTACCTCTGATTCTGTTGTGATGTCAAATAAAACTACGGCGATAGGAGGTACGTGTCTTTAGAAACGCACTTTAGACAGCTACAAAAAACTCGAGACAGTTTTTTAATCTCAATATGATTGGATGCGGACAGTCGGACACACGGCTACACAACGGGCAATTTATCAGTGTAAGCAGCTAACCTTGCATAGCCTCTTCATGCACGTAGTGGTCAGCTTCTACTGGAATAAATAGCAAGCTGTGAGTAGTGTCCGTGAATCATATTGAGATCCAAAGTGGCCATTTATTATTAGGTATTGATTCCAATTACGAATATCCCTAGCCGTAGGTAGTTCTAAACCTACTGATGGCATCATATCAGAATCCATAACTGTTGTTATTTAATACTTGGTGAGCCCTTCGCGCCTCGGTGTTAAGTTGTAGGTTATAGGTTCTTAAATTTGTCAGTAAGTGCTATTTCACTTTTATAAAGAGAAAGAAAATACCAACTACCTACCTTTATGTATAATAGGATTCTGTGTAGGTATTTCCTCAAGCGTAGAGTAGATACTGAAGGTTCTAGTCCCAGGTCAAGCAAAGATATTGTTACCGCGGCACCGTAAACCTTCAGCCACAGTATCTCTCATGCAACACCGCAGCCCGCCTCAGTTTCGGTGCCTCTCATACACAACGCTACCGCAACACAACCTACAGTGGTCGCTCCAGTGCGGGATTCCTGGGCCAAGCCCGCAGGAGCAGCCCCTCCGATTTACCGATTTTGACCGTTGTTAGGTACATTCTAAGATCATGAGATGACCGAGTTCAGATCAGTCTCTGAATCTCTATGCAGCTATCTCAACCTGATAGGCTAAACCTTCTTATCAGTGAGCGTGCGTGAGGGCACGGTAGCCTCCAGCCGTGTGCTCAAGCAAGAGTCGCAGTCGTGACTGTATGTTACCTGTCCACGAATTCTACCTGCGACATTAGTGCACTTCTGTGTGTAGTACCTGAAAGTTTATGTAGGCTAGGTAAGTTTCCCCGTACCTATCTATTGATGCTCCTCTTGTACCTAAATGCGTCCTGACGGTATCAACGAAACACACCTAGTCATAAGTAAATATAGCGGAGCTCCACATTAATGTAAACTGACCTGGTAATATTCTTACCTCCTTTGGAGAATATGTTAGTTGGACCGCAGAAACGGGACGAGGGTGACAAGGCGTCCGTTTCCAGGGTGACAAGATTTTTAGTGGTACGAGTCCGACATACCCTGCGTGCCACTTCCCCGGATGACCTCCCTGGATTCATGGATTTTTCGTACTATAAAAAAAAGGTGGGACTCATGGTCGGTCGTGGCGAATGTTAAGAATCCCATGGCCGTGACATATAGGGCAAGGCACGGTTTTTAGTCGATAGGAGTCAGACATCGGATTTTATCATATCTACTTAAAAAAAAGTTGATCTTAGACACTAGGTACATACTATCCAGATAACTAGACCAACTAGTAATAACAGTAAAATCATTATGTTATTGAATTAAGTTCCTCAATATGCTTAAACTGTTGCTAACTGTTGTTGTTGCAATGCCCTTACTGGGTTTCATGTTGGAACTTTTTTTTAATAATGACACCTACATTATTTACACATGAAGGCAATAAAAATTTGAGTTTGAGGTTGATATGTAGACGCCAGCAGATCAACCTATCCTAAACTCAAATTTTCTCAATTGAAAATGAACCTTATTACTTTGCGTTAAAGTTCAAAATCTATCAAAGAAATTTGACAGATTGGAGGCCTCTGTACCTAAGTCAAGGATCCATGATTAAGTTAGGCATAACAATGAAATGAAACAAATTGAGTGTCGCAACATATTTTATTATAATTACCACTTTCATCAAACGTTATTCAGGGATTGAAACAAACCATAAGAAAACTTATATTACATCTATTTGAGAATTAACTAGATAGTTGGAACTCGCTGCATGTACCATTATCATCAAAGATCCATTCAATTACAAATTAAATTTAGAATATTATTTTTTATGTTCCACTCATTATGAATAAAAAAAACAAAAGTATATTTATTAAAATAAATATCACAATATAATAACTTAGTGACAAACACATCCTAAAAGTAAGTAAATTCTTAATGTGGATGTTTGTTATTGACACTTATTTGCCGAAAGGTTCAGCCAAACCAGTACCTACTCAGGTGTTATTTACAAGTGCCTTTTAAAAAGATCATGTATGAGGGAATGAATATTATTATTATTTCTAGATAGATGAACAATTTAAGAAAATATATACATTCATAGTTAAAATAACAGAACTATTTTTTATTTTGAAGTAACTTACAAATAATTGCTTGGATGTTAAACTCAACTTAATCTACAAAATGTTCAATGAAAGTCAGTGGTACATCTATGATGTACACAGTACTGGATAATTTTGGACTTATATAATCATCACACTAATTATATCATACATGCTACCAGCTTCATTAAATACACTGCTAATTAAATATAATACACAAATATGACATTGTAATATGGTATGTGTTAAATAGTATTTTACAATATAGGTATAATGATGAAATATTAGCATACTGAAAAATAGCCACAAACAACAGTTCAAGCAACACAATGAAACTACTCTTTGGGCTTGTAAACCTTTGATTACCAATTGTATACATTTAAAATACCTACATGTTTGGATAAGCAGTTATAAATACACAATGGAATTTTTTGAACACTGGTTCTGATTTCAGAATTATTGCTTTGTTATGGCACAAAAGTTATATAATATAGCATGGATTAATTCTACTTTTACAATGATTGGTTTATGTATTAACTTTAGTGAAGCTATAATAGCAGATTACCGTCATAATGTACAGCACACAATCAATTTCGGGAATAACTTAAAAAAGAACCTCTAATTTTCATTGAACCATCACCAAACTTTGGTACATCCTCAATGAGCAACACAAACATTGACTTCATACTAGAGTATTGTAACCTAACATATAAGAATAACTGAATGCACTTTATAATAATTACCCTGGATTCTGAAAAGGAGTTAATCCTTCAGATAACTTATAGCAGACACAAAACAATAGATAATTAATTGTTATTGGGTGCAATTGGTTGATCAATTTCATGTTTGAGTGGTTACATAAATACCTATTTTACAAATTACAAGTAACATTAATTTGCAGTAACTTTAAACTATTTTTTATTCATAAAAATAGTATGTGCCATAACTGCATAAATCCATGATCCAGATCATACTATGGTTGAAGTCAATGAGTATCACCATCTCAGTAAAATGATAATATCCGTGACTGTTCCACCATTGTCTTTTGTGTTCCCTAGTAGTTATATTCCAACAGTCAGATACAACAAGTTACACCTTCTATAAAAATACACACAGCTTATTTGTTCGTTATTAGGAAAATTTCACCATTCCGCATCACCATTAGCTTTTTGAAAGACATAATCCTTCCCACCTAAGTTCATAATACCATCTTTAAGGTAGAACTTCCACTTATTGCGACTGCGAGTAATTTTGTCATATTGGCAAACAACCACATTGTCAGTATCAAACATGTCACCAGGCTCTTCATCGGAGACATCATCGCCTGAATTGAGAGGTTCCTCTTCAGCTCCGCCACTCTCATCTCGCTCCTCCTCCTCCTCTTCTGCTCTCTCTTCAGCAGACTCCTCATCTTCATCATCATCTCCAGCACCATCATCTGAGCCATCCCCAGCATTTGAGCCATCTTCATCAGAAGAATCTAGAGCACCATCTAATGAAAAAGGTGCGGCCCCGCTGCGACCACCTCCACCACCATCAAATTCATTTTGTTGTCCAGCTAATGCTGAGTTGATATGTTGCTGAAGTAGTGTTGCAGCTAGAGGTTGTGGTAAACTTATAGTAGCATTTATAATAGGGCCAGTGAGCACTTGGTGTAGCTTGTTGCCATTCAGTGCTGATGCTGGTATTTGTATGGTAAATGAGCGCGGCTGTGATCCAGGTACGCCAGGCTGAGCAGGTAAGGTGAGTTGTACTGGCACTTTGTTGTTGGGATCCAGCACATGATGTGGATGTGCACCTGCTAGGTTTGATGCAGGAGCACCATGCTCAACGCCAGAGTTTTGGCTAGAACCTTGCTGTCCAAGATGTGTATCAGTTCTCTTAGGCACTGGATTGTTACCATTGGCCTTTTGAAAGTTCTGTAGTACCGGCGGTGGCGGTATTACCGGTTCAGGCTGTGGTGGGTCCATAGCCCCACTGGCTTGAAGCTTTGTTTTCCATAATTGCTTTAGTTCCTGTAACACTTGTTCGTCCACACCGTCATCCAAAAAGCAATCCCGCACTCCGGCTATCACGTCGTCCACTACAGTATTATAAAGTTTCATAACTGATAACTGACTCATCGTCATCTTGACGTCTTATGACTACACTATACAATTAAAGAAAGTGAAATGTACAGAACTACAAAGTATCAAGTTTAGTTTGGAAACTTCGCGTTGTTGATAGTAAGGTGACGAGTGCGTATCCACTTTCGTGTTACATCTCAATTCAATAACTCAATGTCAAGTAATACTCCAAGATCGTCACAGTCGTTAATGGACGAAAGATGTGAAATACGTTACTTTGACCGACGATCTATAGTATAATTCACAAGGTAGCACAATTAATATGTTCATGTCCACTCCATATTATCAGAACAAATTCCACGAAAATATTCAACATAAATTTTGACAATTAATCACTAAAACATAACCTACAAACAAAAAGCAGATTTTGCTTGCCAGATAATGAAAACTTGTCTATGGTACGGTATTGGTCGGAGCCCGGAGGTTCAATTGACGCATGCGCGAGAAGGAGAACGTTGCCGACGCCCCGTCCCGTTTGTTTCCCCGGCCCGACGCGGCGACGTTCCACTACACACCCAACACACAATCTACAACATGACAATTTTTGTTGAGTTTGCGCTTTACGAATCTAGGATTAAATTGATTTTACTAATGGCAAAGCAGATATATTATTTTGTATTTATTAAATAAATGATTTGTAATGTTCATAATACGTTCACGGCATTATGTCAATTTAATTAACATTATTGTGTGGTTTATCCATGTCTTTAGATTATAGGCGCGGCAAAATTAAAGTAGAAAATATTTTTCACACAGCCAAGCATTAAAATTATTAGCAATAGGTACACAATTTTAAATTAATTTGGAGACATTGTTAGTGCTTTTTAAAACAGTCAAAAATCTCAATGAGACCGAATTGTTGGCAAATCTGTTTGTCAATGCACCTGCAATATATGCAGGTAAATAAATCAATTAATTTCAACTTTAATTTAAACTAATAATTTCCTTGTTTAAATAAAATCGTATTTATCGACTGCTAAGAAAAACTTGATCCAGTGTTCCATTGAATCGGCAATTGCAATATACAGCTGATACGGCATTTTGAGCATAGGTTTTCAGATAATTAAGATGATTGTAAACGGCAAATCATTTGGGTTTTACGGCGTTGTCTGGATTTCAATATCTGAAACTCTACATTAATATGAAGTTTTTAACATCAATTTGTTGTTTATGAGATTTATTTTTGTCGTTATTGAAAAATATAGCTCTCGGAAACAAACTACAGCAATACTCGAAATAAAGTCCGTCTCACTAAAGAAGTCCCACGGAAATGAGTGGAACTAATTTTGAAAACTCGGACAACTACATTAAATCAATTTAAATAAATTACTGAAACAATAAAATCAGATTCATCCTACACGGATTAAATATTGCATTTTTGGAGAGTCTAAAATAATAGAGTTTAGCAAATAGCAATATTCCATTGTATGACAGTGGCGCCGCGTCTGCGGGACTATTTTCGTGAGACGGACTTTATATTATGCGTGGAACTCACAAATATTTGCCTCAAGTGGGAATCAAACTCACGACACCGACGCAACAGCAGTGGTGAGCTGAGGCAACCACACTGCATCTTTTATTTTTATTAATAAAAAAATGTGTGGATATATTTTGTTAAGCCATCCTTTGACTTAATATTTTTCTTAAAGCCTAATCCTTTGACTTTTTAATAATTTATTTCATTACCATAATCATTTGGCTTAATAATAAGTATTGCTATATTCAAAATAAAAGATGCAGTTTGATTGCCTCAGCTCACCACCAGGGCCCTGAAATAAATTATACCAAAAAAATATAATTATCAATACCGTCATGCCTGTATTCCCCGAAGGATTAGGAAGATGTGTACACTCATCGTTCACAGGTATGTTTAGGTCTCATGTAATAGGGGGCGTGATTTATGATTATAATAAATGGGTTATTTGGGTTGTGTCTTTTTATTAAAGATAAAAACCTCATCCTAGATAATCAACGCCAACAGAATGTCACTTGTCTATAGACCCAGCTGGGATCACCAGGGATCGTATAGTATGCATATGATTGATTATTGTCATTTAGAAAATAAAAAAAAATTGAAGCAAATTTTGATTAGGATTGCAACACCATTTTTAGAGCCCTAACATTTATAAAGGTTTATTAACCTTTGATTATTCTCTTCGCCAGGCGCTAGCACACGGCGACCACACTGAGTTTGAATTATCTAAACGAACGAGTAAATATTCAACTGGCCCTGATAACCTGTATCATTAACGCAAACCGAAAGTATATTATAGGTCTCACCAGGCTGTATCATGCTCTGCTTTGAACTGCAACGAAGTCAGTTGCAGAGCAGACTAGTTTGGGTGGTAATATATATTTATGAATATGTAGGTATGTGTCTTTACTGTGCACTGAAAAATATTAGTTTTGGTACGGTACACTACGTAGTTTAAGTAAGCACTTACTTACTCATCTGTGACCTTGCATATGTATGATAGCCGAGGAGGTAGTATTCTGTGAGTGAACTTAGCAGATCAAAAATAAATGAGAGTTCTCTTCGCATGCACCATAGTTCCTGATACTTTTCAAGAATAGTTCTGGCGTTTTTCTATGAAAAAAATAATTGACAAAATGATCTGCCAACTTCCCGTAGCAGATCATTGTCCAGCAGATCATAACCAAATGTGATTTTCTTGTGAATGCAGCATGTATTAGGTAGACTTATAGACTGGCGGTACCTATAGTCCGCTATGTTCTCTTAATGGGAAGAGGCCAGTGCGTGCTATAGTTAGGTGGTAATGGACTGAATTATTATTAGATTAACTTATAAGTATACTTAATTTTATTTAAACAATGTCTACCGTATTACGATGATAATACCTATACCTATTAAGTATGTCCTAGGTAGTAATTCTATGAGATTTAGAGAATTTTTATTAATAGGCCGGTAAAAAGACTACTTATTCTTTCTGCAAATTGCGAAATTCGATCCGAGTAAAGCCTTCTATTCAGTAGCAAACTTGATCCTAGATTGCACATTGTTTGCAGTGATATAGCTAGGTGTAAGTTTTGTGTTGTTGCTAATAGATTCCTGGAAATCCGGGACGGGCGTCACTGACACGCCTACAATAAACATGTGGTGGGTACGTCAATTCGATATTGTTTAATTACACTCTAGTTTTTTTATAGTTCTTACTTGGTGTCGCCATGAGCTTCCAATGACGTTAAGTTGAAATGATGGTGGTTTTTTCTGTAGAGGTAGGTAAAATCTTTTTTTGTGGTGCGGAATCTCCTCATGGATCGTCGGTCACTTGAGGAGGCGGCCAGGTATATCGGACTCGTACCGACTAAAAACCGCAATTGCTTTTTCTTGCCTTATAGTTACGGCATTCGCCATGAGCGTGCCAAGCTGAACCTAGCAGGACAGGCAGGCAGGATTCCATCAAAGGGCGAAGCCTTGCCTTGCAAAAAAGACAGAGCATAAGGAATCTGATAATACCTAAATCGATATTTATATTTTTTAATCTGACTACTAATTGCACTAACCCAATAAGGAGTCTAATGTGAGCAAATATAACCCTATTTATTGTCAATAAATTTTCGTTTGCCGTCGGGGTAATGAGGAAGTGAACGGCGAATGCAGGTTGTGCGGTCGTCGGTCGGTTGGTCGGAGCGCGATGGCAGATCAGCCTTGTTCGCCGGCCGGCTATTTCCGCGCGATCGATACGCTCCAGAATGTCATTACCCGCTCACCTGAGCCGCGTAGAGCCCCTGACGATCCAACTCGTTACCGTAACCGCCGAATTCTAAAACGTCATTACTGTCATATCTTTGGAAAATTTTGATTCAACATAATAGTAAGATGGATTAAATATATAATGCATAATTATCGTTTTTACACTTAAAAAAACTCCTTTTTTATAAATGTCGGATACTTACACACTATTTTGTCACATTTTGTTCATATACTTACTAAATGATAGCTATTAGAGTGCATACACACCATAATAATGTACCTACCTACATTATAAATACACACGTATTATTGTACATATACGTAAAGCTTTTAGTCAATAGCTGGAAAATATCCGATAGGACGTGCTGCGAAATCGAAAACCTAATTTATGAGAATTTATATGGAAATACATATTTACTGACACCATGTTTCATTCAGAAGCATTTGAATTGTAGGCGCTATTTTATAAACGAGTTTGAAATGGGAAAACGTTTTCATCTCCCAATTTCAAAATATAATTTAGGTTTGAAGCGACAATCCAATTTTAAATACGAAACTAAGTTAGTATCTGAAGTTAATTTTATAACAGAATTATCTTACATATAAGTGAGTATGTGAACAAAGATTTTATTATCTATTTAAGTAACTTAAAATAGCTTTAGAAAATGTACGTAATAAATCACAATGCGAAGCACCCGGGAGGAAATGGGAAGTTGATTTTCGTATCAGGGCGCAGTTTTTCTTATGCGTGTATGTCGCGATAGAAAGATTGCGCTTCCAACACATTTATTGTAAGTAGGCTCAATATCGTCGTTGATTTTTAAAATTTAGTTGCATATTTGCAGTTATGATACTGATTATTTTATAAAAAGAAAACGCGCGAGATGTATTTTGTTTATCTCTAATAATATTATAAATGCGAAAGCAACTTTGTTTGTCTGTAACGGTTTCACGTCTAAATTGCTGAAACAATTTTGATGAAATTTGGTACAGAGCTAGATTAGATATTGGAGAAGGACATAGGTGTTTCAAAGTGCCCTTTGGGAGGCGGGTGAAACTACGGGCAACAGCTAGTTGGCTATATTGACATGGTCAATAAAGTCTATTACTTCGCAAGATCTTCGAATAGCAACTGAGAACCGGTCGTAGAAGTATCGGTCGACCGTCGACGGTGCGATGATATATATTAGAAAAGAAAGAAAGAAAGAAAAATCATTTATTCAGCACAATTATTCATATAAATACTTATTGTACTAGGTATTAGACATTGTGCTGAAACGGCGCTGGTTCAGCATATGCCAGACGTAATGCCTGGCGCTGGTTTTCAACCAGACCCTGGTGGCTCACGAATGGTAAACCAGTTCAAAAATACTTAATTAAAAAATAATATTTACAATACAGTATAAACTTAAATAAACATAGTATATTAATATAAACACAACAAATAAATATAAAAATACATAATGAGTACTTACATATACATAATTATATTGTGTGCGATGTATAGTGGTGTGCATACATACATGCATTACAATGTTCACCACACACACAAGCGCGCACCCCAGCCTTTACTAGATAAGTGACGTGTTTGTATTTATTAGATTTAGCTTCCGTTGTGCATTAATTAGGAACTGCCGTAAGTGTGCTCTAAACGGTATTAAAGGTAGCGGCGAAGAAAAGGTCAGGAGTAGCCCAGACCAGAAACGCATGGAAGATGCATGTAGAAGCCCTAGTCCAGCAGTGGACCGCATCGGGCTGATGATGAAATTCTATTCCTGGGACTACTCAAAATTGACTTTAAACTGAGTATCAACAGTTTAAAGCGTAAAACACGGTTGTGTGGTACATTTATGTTTATTTAACTTTAGCAGCAGAGGTCCGAAGCTGGCCTCTTTCATTAAACGTGTCATGGTGCCTTTATAACATGTTAGGTATTCAATGAAAAACGGTTCTGCAGAAATCTAGTATGTATAACAAAGCAGTGTGACCTAATATGACACCATAATGATGTGTGCTCTTTCTACACATATGAATATACGATTATACATGCCAACCACAACATGTGCTACGCTCAGATAAGCTCGAGTCTTGGGGAGGCTTTAAAAGAGGACACGAGCACGCTCACGGCCACACTGAATCAGGCAACGTCGCAGACAATGTCGGCTCTTTCAAGCAAAGTAGATAAATCGTTTTACAATTTACGTTTGAGAGGGAACGTTTTATCAAAGAACCGCTCGAAACCGAAACACTTTTCCCCCACAGAAACAAGAAAACAATTGCCTAATCTGCATATGTGACGTGATACATAAACTTATTTACTGTCTCTACAATTTTTGTACAATCGATCATATTTCTCGACTTGTCCTTTGTAGGATTAGGGTTGGAGCGACGAATTCCTTATTCTTTTCATAAATCTTTTCCCCGCAACGGTAACAAGTAACGGAGGCACTTTGCGCCCCTTTGGAGAACCTGCGCCAGTAAATTTGTTGCTTCCTACAGCGCTACATTAGGTACCTACATACGTGCTCGGTTCACATACTTGCGCCATATTTACCAACAGTAGGTATGATTGCATCAGATTTATATAACCCCGCGTGCTGTGTTAAGTGTGATCTAATTCCTGCCTCGCCCTTTACCAACTACGTTAAGATCGGTTTTCAATCTAGCCAAACGTGATAAATTATAAGCTATTGTCATTTGACTTCTGGAAATTAACTAGTTTTTGGAAATATCTTTAGATAGGAGTGGGTTTACGACAGGTTTTTAGGTATCGTAACCTCCGATTCACGAGGGGTCTTGATTTGTTTTGATGACTTATATTATAAGTTAAAGTCACCCAACTTCAAACTTCCAGCGGGTGCACCTTAACCAAGTCCAAAAGACAAATACGCCGCCTTATTTTTTAGTTAAGGAATAGTACAATCAACCGGTCCATAATTTTTTTCTAGTGGAGTCAACGAAAATATGTGAAACAGCTGATTCTTGTCGCGATTTCAGGATTGTTTTCATAGTAAAAAATGTTGATAATGGTGAGTTTAAAAACAAGGGGTTATAAAATTTCTCGATGAAAATTATGATACCTAGTCTGTTAGGTATTTACTACAGATCGTTTTGTTTTGTTTTGCAGTGACTGTTAAAAATCCTTCATTTCGTAGTGAACCATTTTGGTGGCCATTCACGTGGTATCGTTTATACCTGGCCCTCAACACTGCTTGCGTGCGTATATTATTGGGTATTTAGGTTGCGTTGGTTATTTATGATCAGCGTAACAGGTGGGGTTACCTACTACTTCCTCAGGGTCTTCTGCGTGCTTAGAATGTATTATTAATGGTTGGTTTACCTCATAATTAGTGGAACCATTTATTTTCCTAGACATAATTTAGCAAAAAATTCTATTTTAAGCATAAATACGGCGACGAAGAGGTAACTAAGTCAAAAATTAACAATCTAGTTCCCGTCGAGTGAATTTGCAAGTATACCTGCGTAATCGATCATTCAATTATATCTTCGGTATTGAAACTCAAATAGAAATCAAAATCTCTCGGGCGTGCTCAGAATTCCTTTAAAACTATAGACGTTAAATCCTATTGAAAATTTCACTGGGTCTCGTTCTACGCACAGACCGCTCACTTTTTACTGGGGATAACGTTCAACGTTCGATCGTTGAAAGGCATCTGCATATCGACATCTGGTGCATCGATAAAGCATAGTTGATATTGTTTTACTGAGTTAGTAGCTACGGAATGATTGAAAGGCCTCCAATTGAAATGTGCGCTATTTGAAAATTCGAGCTTTTGTTCACAACTTCATAGACCTACGAATCCAAGTTGAAAAATTCTATTAGTTTTAAGGGTATTTATACATGTTCATCTGCAACCGTAGGTTAAAATAAATATAACTTATTTTATTAATACACATGCAAATTTAAAATCACAAATTTCGAACACTAAAGGTTCTACTATTCATACGGTCTTATACTAATTTATTCGAATGGATTTCATTTTGTGAGTCATTTTTAATAATTAAATACATTTTTATCAGCTGAGAGTTAGACTGGTTGATTTCCCTTACACATTTAAAAAGATCAAAGGGTATTTATAGTTTAAACACCAGTTGGTAAGTGACTGATTATATTAACTTATCGTGTAAAATTCTCGTACATCGTAATTGTAACGCGTCTAATCATAATTGTAACAGCAAGCACTTGCAGCTTCCTCAGTGATTGTATGTTCCTTTTTAACCATTATGATCCGAAATCCCGAAAAAATTAATAAAACCTAACCTGGGGATTATGTAGGCACTGTACGGAAGTTTAAGAATAACGATTAGACTAAAACTGAATAAATTAATGCGAACTTTTAAAAAAACATTATAATCCTGATGAAATATAATCCAAATGACTAAACTTTATCTAATTCCAAAAGCTTTGAGATATTCCACGAGGATATTTTTTAAATTATAATATTACTTTGTTATAAAGAAACAGAACAAAAAAAAAATGAAAATATGGGTGATTATTACATAATCTCTACTTAATATTAAACTTCTCACGATATTAATAACCACACATTCTGTTAGGGGTAACTTTACGTTGCATAAAACTGATACCTGTTACTCCACTTTTCGTGACATATTCAAAATGTGACACGATTTACAATATTTCCTCCCCCAGACAACCACGCACGGTCTATCATTCATCTTAATACGTCACTCTCGCCTATCTTTTAAAAGAAAAGCTTAAGTAGCTCTCTCTAAGTTATATATTATGACCAAATATTTGGTCAGAATATAGAAGTAGGCAGTGTATGAACACTGCCAACTTATTTCTACAAAACTGTACTATAATTATACATATAATTCACCCCATTACCGAGCACGAGCCTCCTCTCAAGTTAAGAGATGCTTTCCTACCACTGGGGATTATATTATTATTCCTTTAATTACACCTTAACTCATTCCTTGGTCATGTGGTGCGAGTGCGGTTGCCCGTCCTGGGCTCAATTACCAGGTCAAGCAATGTAATTGAAGTATTCCATTAGGATTTTTTTAGTAGGAGCTCGGTTTTGTGCTCGGCTAATTGCAATAGACCAATTACATGAGACATAAAATATACCAGCGAACTGTAGCTGTATGTCAGAGTGTCAGTACACCTCTGTCTTCCTATTACTTAAACCAATAGTACCTACATAATGTACATGTATACATATATGTATCTCGCATTTACATGTTATGTACCTATTTATACCCGTAAGGACTGAAGAAGGTAGCCACGTGTATTAACAACCAGGTCAAAAGGTTGTCCATGTAATGGTAGGTTGTTGGCACATTAGCTGCTGACTTATACCGTTCTTTGTTCGTCATATACATAATTTATTCAAGAGGAAAATCAATAAAAATAACGAACATGAAATAACAAAGTCATAAAGCCCGCATAGTACGTTACCATGCAACTCACTGAGTGAAATTAAAACGCTTAGATGTTCAGGTAACAAGCGGTGTTCAAATTGAGGTGCATTTAAACATTGAACTCATTATATTTTATTCCGTAGACTATTCAACTTGTTGGTAGTGAAGTGTGGAAAATGAACGTAATGAATACTGCATTGGCACTACGTGGAGCGTCCAATGATATACCTGGAGGAAGCGGAGAGGTTTGCCGCACACTCAAATCGATATTAGCCCTTTTCATGGATATAATCAATTACTTACTTACTTTCTTAAATAATTTTAAATATAAAATCTGATGAAATATCTCAACTTAATAAAGATATAATATGCAAATCATTGCAAAACGAAAAATCGATGTGTGTAGTGCTTGTCGATGTTGAGCCAGGATTTTGTGAAATTGTCGGAAAATAAGGAAACCTATATTTCGGAGCCAAATAAAATATGCATCATTCGAGAGGGGATCAAGAACACTTTTTCTTTACAGAGCTGGCAGGGATAAGTTTGTCCGTTATCCGAATGAATGCCGAACGTTGTAAGTATTCACGTTGAGTCGATATTTCATGCTCAATGTGACTGGTGACGCTTGCCTCGTTATCGGAGAATTACACGCATTAAAAATTATTATGCCGAATTACTCTGCCGTGATTTCGTTCACACTTTCAAGGGAACGTTGGTGTGTGCCATAGATGATAAATTATTATTTGTTTAAATGTCAAAGGTAGGCATTCACTTGTGTTTATACAATTCACTGCATTGGCTTTTCATCGAACAACCCGTACTGATAACCGTTTCACAATGGCAGAAAAAGTCATTTAAATTCATTCGTTCATGAATCAGTTTCCCGTCAAAGAATAATTCAGTTTCCGTTTTTGCTGTTAAATATTTATAGAAAAGTAATAAATGCTCTATCCGATTCCATGAAATCGTTTTCGCTTCGCTGCGATTCAAACGATTTTACAAAATAACAGTATCGTTTTCCCGCCGACGACGTCATAATGCGTCGGCTGGGTTGAAGCAAAGCTGACAGTTACCGTGAGCCTCCGATCGGTTCCAATCGCGAAATACTACATATTTGTATGCTCTTGGGTGGAATGTACTTTAGTGACTGAACCTATTCAAATAATATTGTAACACGTAGGAGTAGATACTTTAAGGAAATCGTTCCGTACTTCACATATCATAAGCTAAGGATAAGTTACTCACACACATCTACTACATTTAATTACTTTATATTGGTTTGTTTTTGTGCCTGTCGCTTTTATATTTAACTACATAAACAGGAACATTATCTTTTAATGATTGGGCTGTACATCCGCTCTAAAGGCGGAAACTTGCAAGGAACAACTGAAGTAATTGAGGAAAAAGTAGAAACACTGATTTGAAGAGGACCAAAATAATCTAGCATTAGCAAACATGATATTATTACCTACGTCAAATTAGTTTCTGGGGCAGTTACACAATACTGAGTTGGGTTCAACAGTGACAATGGTCCAACTTTGAGTATTAATTACTTAGAGTTAAATAATACCTTACCTCAGTGCATGGTTTCGTTGCAACTGTACACATTTAACTAATAATTGCCATTTAAAGTCATGCTATAGTATTCATAATATAGAAAGGTGGGTCGGGCACAAAAATTTGGAGCTGCGACACTCCAATTATATAAATTTTATAGATTACCTACTACTAAGTAGCATAACTAACTGCGGGGTTCTGTTTGCTACTTCGTGTTTATAATACGATATTGCTTATATCTGACAGTGCTTTGCAATCTTTCTAATTGTTATTATCCTTAGTAAATTTTACTCGAAATGTTCGTTCACAAACCTATTTGAAGCATCACGCCCCGAAAATATGTACGATGAAGATAGTAGACGAACGATTCGAAAGACTAAATTCTTAGAAAATAATTATTAAAGATTTTTTACCTTAACCTTTTGCTAAAAAATATTACCCACGTGTTCACGTGGCCATCAAAATTACACGTTTTTGTTTTATTGTTTGATCCCACTTTTATAGTAAATACAGGAAACTTTTTTCATTTGTGTGCGTGAACTTGTTTGCGCGTTGACGTTGACCATCTAAAGTTTTGGGACAGCGTTGCCATGTGATCTTGACGGCAAATACTGCGCTGTTACTTCCTGTGGGTTACGAGCCTGGAAGATATGAATTTAGCAAGCGGTAGGGCTGAATTGATAGGTAAATTTTCACCTTCTCTGTTCTTTATATTTCGCCCCTTGTTGGCTTTTTTAATTTTTTTTAACCAAACATTTATCGGATCCCAAAGATCCGTTGATTGTACCGAACCACGGCCTGTCCTGGTCGTGGCAAATGTTACGTATCCTATGGCCGTGACTACAGGACAAGCCAAAGTAAGTGCAGTTTTTTGTTTGTTGGTGTCCGACATACCCTCCAGCATCTCTGTTACCACCCAGACGATCCATGAGCATTTTACCCACTACAAAAAAGGTAAAAATGTCTATAAAACATTAGTGCTCACGTTATATGATTATAATCATAACAACATTGCAATCAAGCTAAAACAATCGGAAATAATCCTGAAAAAAATAATTACCTATAGTCATAAAGCACCAAATCCAAATGATTCACCAAACCACACTAATAATATATTCAATTGCTTATTAAAATTAACCAAATAATCTCGTCACGGCGGCGGTCGACCCTTCCCCTCTCGACCTATAAATATAATCTACATCCAAGGATAAATAATTACGACCTCGACCTTAACTCATCCTCGGATCGGCTTTAGAGTCCTCTGTACAAGTCTCAAGAGTTCTCAAGTTTACAACAACCCCGCCCGTGATCTGTCAGGTGTAAAACTAACTCGCTTCTACTGGAAATATTCAGAATATATATAGAGTATGTATTATTATTTTATAAGTTTTTCTCAACGAATAAGCAGAATACTTAATGTAGGTATTATTTGTAGTAACATTATTTGATTAACTTTACTACATTTCCAGCTTCATTTATTTTATTTTATATTATTATTAGATAACGAGCCGATATTTATATTCTACTATCGGCATACTATCGGCGGGTGAAATGATTTTAACACACATATATATACATAAGGCGTCTGTCTATCCTATATATGTATATCTATAAAAAATATATTTCCAAAACACTAAAATACAAGAACAACTCGAGTATGCAAATAAAACAGTTTTTTTGTTTCACTTAATTTCGACAATTGTTTTAATATTTCCCGCCAACTTCGGGAATATACCCCCGGTCAACTTGAGAGAAACTCTAAGTAGGTACCGTGCGTATCAGTCCTGAATAAACTTACTAATGGAGCTATTTAAGTCCTTTCACGTACAGGCGCTTGGAGCATACCTTGGAGGCTTCACAAGAACCGTAATGTCTAACTAGCTCGGTAAGGTGCTACAGGTGGGCAAAGTCGACAGCCGGTATATAGAGCCAAGCGAGCCTGTATATAGTGCCTAACTTTACGAGTTCCACATAAATTTCAATTTTATCGTCGTCGACCGCACTGAAAACTAATGTGAAAAGAAGCGTCTATTGTACAGCTCATCCTGTGAACATTTATGAACACCAGCCATGGGCGGCCATCACTATCACTCTTTATTAAGATTTAAGTGGCAACATGAACTAAAAATAGAAAAGCTCTCAGATATTTATAAGCAAGAATTACCTGCTCCGTTTTATTCTTATTAAAAGGATCCAAGCAATTTGTAACGCGATTCATTTTTATTCAAAAAGCGATCGGTCCACGCCACGTGGCGACGTGCGTAACCGTTTGTGTTACGTTTCTGTAAGTAGAACGACGTGCTTTGATTGTTATCACGTCTCACGCTTTGTTATACGGGGATGATAACTATTAACAGAATGACTTCTGACACGAACTTAAAGCGTAACGGCGTTGATAAGACGCGACCTGCGCTAAATTGTCTCCACGAACTTTAGTTGATGTAGCCTTCATTTACCTCAAAATATTGTCCTCTACATAAACTCTGCATAATTATAATTCACTACAATGTGCAATATTGCATTAGGTAAAAAAACAGAAAACAATTGTAAGTAGATAGTAAAAAAATAAATTTCAGGACAGATGTCTGAATTATTATCCCTGACATTTAAAATTCTCCTCGAGATCCGCGAATAGAAACAAAATGTTTGAAAGTATTTGAAAACATTTACATATATTTTGAATCGTTTCAAATGTTACATTGCAAGTTGTCTACAGGCCCAGTTTAGGTAACTAAGGCATAGGCTCGTAACAATGTTTTAATTTAAACCATAAAGGGTCCGCTGGCAGCCGGAGACGACTCGCAATTAACGTGATAAAGACATTTTGTATCCCTCGGATAGCAGACAAACAAACCCTTGCCTGCCTAAGTAAAATTAATACCGCAAAGGGCATTAACAACGTGGCGCCCTCGTCACGTTTTACTCGCTCACTTTTAATTTGCTTTATATAACACCCCTCAAACGGCTCGTTTTAAATTTCTGAAAAGTCGTACATTACTCAATCACAGCGGTGATTTCCAACTACGTTGAGAGGATGGGTATAAACGTTGAGAGGATGGGTATAAATGACTTCATTAAATTCGCGCCCCTTATATTCAGCATCTCTTAAGGCGTGTAGTCTCCCGCACAAATTGACTGTTTATCGCGCGGCTCGACGCGGGCGTTACGCAGAATGCGCGTGTTCACGAGTCAATTTAAAATGTTCTTAAACTCCCGGTTAACAAACCATTCTACAAAACAAGAAAATAAAATCCCTGTTATGTTCGCTATGAAGCGTAATACAGCTTGAGAAGAGTGTGTTAATAAAAACGAAAACGATCTGTTTTATTGAGTGATTATTGTCAAGTAAAAATATAATTTGTGTTTTAACCCGTCGAACAACAAATTAAATCAAATCACACAGATAAAACAGATGGTAAATTAGGAATAGCGTCTCTGTATCCTGCCACGGTGGGGCATACAAATATTTAAAATAAATTATATTTTCTAACAGAATTATACAATTATTTCCATAAATATTAGACTTAGAAAACTTAACCACAATTTATACACACACAGACTAGTACGTACATACCAAACACCCACACACCCAGAGAACCAGACATATACACACACACAAATATACCTCACATATACACACACATAAGATATACCCGCACACACACACACTTTTTAGATCTTTGTAATAAACGTAACTTTTTAGTATAATGTAATGTACGGAAGAGTGAGGGCTTCTGGCACAGGCATCTTATATGCCTAAAAGCAGCTTCCTACAATTAGTTTAAACATATCTATGGTTATGAAATAAAGAAATTTTGTATTTGTAAAAGGAACTTAAAAGGAAATCTATCGTTTTTCAACACCGACATTTGAATTCGACTTATTTAATGAATTAAATCAGAAAGGATTTTGAAATTAAGTACTTAATGACTGTAAATCGTGATCTCAATGTTACCTACAAAATTACAAACAATCAAGTTTTGTCAGAAATTGTTGGTAAAATGTTTTCAAAACAATGGTGTTGAGCGCTACTCATACATGACAAGATGTATCAAGGAAATGAAAGCTCGAGTAAGCTAATTGCGCGCAATCGGCTGCGAGTAATTGCTAATCTGTCGTGTCGACGACAGCCTCGCTTATCTTTACATACACATCTAACGATGGCAATACACAAGCAAACATCAACAGACTTACGAGCTGCCATCGAACATTTAACCACACCTACATATATACATATAAAAAATAATTTATATTCCATATATTATAATTAAATACATAAAACTTACAGCAATCATACTGGTCTTTACCGGATAAAATATTTTATAAAGTGAAAACATGAGATTCGAGTCAATAGCGAGCTTCCCGCGCTCGCGATATCGATTCCCCTTCAAGTTGAAGATTAATTTATTTACACATGTTTTTTAATTCAGTGAAATGAAAATGAAAGGTCCAAATAAATCATTCACAAAAAGGGTTAGGTAAAGGTGTACTACTGTACACACACAGTTCACCGGTATGTTTAGGTTCCATGTAGTAGAGCGAGTAAAATAAATTTAAATATTATTACTGTGGATTCACGAGACAAGTTGCACGTTAAACGGGTGGTCACAACGCAGATGCAAAACTTAGCAGCTTAGCACATAGACGCACGACTACGCGATGCTACGATTGTAGTCGAACTGCTACGATTGTAGTCGAACTGCTATGGACGTAGTCGCACTGCTACGGACGTAGTCGCACTGCTACGGACGTAGTCACACTGCTACGGACGTAGTCGCACTGCTACGGACATAGTCGCACCGCTACGGGCATAGTCGCACCGCTACAGACGTAGTCGCACTGCTGCGTACATAGTCGCACCGCTACAGACGTAGTCGCACTGCTACGAACGTAGTTGCACTGCTACCGACGTAGTTGCACAGCTACGGACGTAGTCGCATTGCTACGAACGTAGTTGCACTGCTACCGACGTAGTTGCACAGCTACGGACGTAGTCACACTGCTATGGACGTAGTCGCACTGCTACGGACGTCGCCGCGCGGCTATGCTATTCGTCGCGAAGTCAATTTGCAGTGCTGCGTGGATCGACGTATGTGAACCTACGTTCCACGGCTGGCCAAAATCGGTACGCTTACTTCATGAGTGATAATTAAGATCATATATATAAAGTGCCCAGCTGGAAAACAATATAAATAATCATACTAAAGGTTAAATGCGTCCGACGACTCAAATGAGCTGTTTCTTTTTTAATATTTGCAATGACTCACTTATATTAAAACAAAATGCAATGTCATAAAAATGAGATATGGCTTGTGAATGGACAAAGAGAATGAGAGAATTCTAAGTATCTTTGTCCGTCTCAGGTGCCCACCCAAGTAATCAATCCACCCATTTGAACAGTCTTATATGTAGTTAGTATAGTATAGTTGCAGGTATAGTTGCAGAGTTCATCGTAACCACTTTTCTTGTTGTTGTAACGATGCAGTGTCCAAATAAGTGTTTATATGTACAACTTTTGTTTAATAAAGAATTATTATTTTATTATTATTAATTAGTTTAAAGTAAGTATAACTAGGAAGGGACGGCTATAATCACTGTCTTTTTAAAAAGAAAACGAACTCTATCCTTTAAGCAATACAAAGTTTACTTGCTCGTCTCTGGGACTGTTAGCAAAGTTTTTTATAAGTTGTTAGATGATATTAATAAAATCTGCCGACCCTCAGAATCTAATTCAACGCCCGGTATAAAAGTGGCTGGTACAATGCGCTACTAGAGGAGCTCCAGTTAAAGATGTCATTAAAGAAAAAGCCTGTCACTCTAGAGCTTTTACATTGCAAAACTCTTTTGTCGCAACACAAAATTATTCATCGCTTTGTAAAACTGCGGAGCTGATTTAAATTGAGCTATTCTTGCACTTCAAATATAATTATATTTGTCAGTGACAAGCGTTTTTGACATAAATGAAATATGATAGCGTGGCTACTCAGTTTCATTTAGAAAACATAATTGTTTTCTAAATGAAAGTACGCTATCAAGAGCTTTGTAGCGTGAGGCGCGGAGAATCTTATATCAGATATCAATAGTGAGTTAATACTGGTATTTAACAATAACTGCAAGCCCATGCACTATAGGTCCTGCAAACATGAGAGCAGACTGTAATTCAATACCAATATGTTAATGGGCTGGTCATTTATTCATGCTCTTCTCCGGTGCGCATGAGAATGACGGATGTGAAAAGCCGAGGACAAGGTGAAATGGCGCACATTACGGAGTGCCTACGTCCAGCAGTGGACTAATATAAACTACTAGCCCTTTTTAAAATAAATGATATATTTTTTGTTTAATCTTTATATGAATAGGGTATTATACCCTTTTCTGACAACTGTTTTAAATCAATGTTGAGGTCGTAATGAACCAGTAATTTTTGTATTTCAATTTTATAAAACTGAAAAATGCCTTAAAACCCAGTTTTTAATTGTGGTTTTCAATTTCCGCGCGGAAACGCTAGCCGCCATGCTGTTTCGGCTCATGACGTCACTCCGTTACTAAACAGCAACACAAAGCACGACAAAAATATAGATCACTAACTTCTGCCCGCGACTTCACCCGCGTGGAATACTAGTGGTTACTTTTAATTATCGTTGTAATTTGGCTAATTAACTCAAAATGGTTATAAATTATAGCCTTTATGTTATTCTGATGTATTAATAATAATACTGTAAAGTTTCATCAAAATCCGTTCAGTAGTTTTAACGTGAGAGTAACAAACATCCATCCTCACAAACTTTCACATTTATAATATTAATAGGATAGGATTAGTAGGATAGATAGATTATTACTAAGTACTATAAGAGTGACGTTGGAACCCAGTATGGCTTAAGACATTTGAAGAACAGATTAAGAAGACGCCTCATCAAAATTGAATTGTAAAATTTACATTGCATTTTTATAATTTATATATATCGACGTTTCTCGGTTATATTTTGCAAAATCTATCATAAACATATATTTTTTCTTACATGGTTTAAAGTACCCACCCTATTATGGCGTCTATATTAGTTGATTTGATCTACATTGTATAAATAATTATAAATGAACTGCTTTCAAGGTTATTTATTTATTGTAAGGAAGATTTACAGACAAATAATAAAAGTAATTAAAAAAATACAAATAGTCCTGTGCCAATTACAAATCTTCACCAATAAAAAAAAAACACATAACATGATAATTATGTTCAAACATATTCAACTAATATTTGGTATATAAAAATAATCAAAATATCATATCAAAAATCAATATATCAATTAATAAATAATAATCAAAAATAATATTTGATCGTCTTTTTGAATTATTAGTATTTTTTTTTATTGATGGTTTTTATATCAAGTTCGCCTATTAGGTCATTAAAGGTATTAAAAGTTATTTATCTAAATTATGTTATTTTATATTATTTAAATAAAAAAATGTTAAATAAAAAAAGTAATTTAATTAAATCGAATTATATAAAAAAAGATTTAAAAATTAAGAAATCTACGTTTTGGGGTCACAAATTATATCAGACATAATTTCGACATCTCAAACATTTTTGCGTAGTTCTAAACAGATTAAAATATAGATCGATTTGATTAATTTTATGTCTCAGAGAAAGAAAATCAATCATCAAAAAAGGTTTAGATTTTAGTTTAGATTATTTGCTTGCTGTTTTTAAAACAAACCATTTAAATACATGCCATTATTTTTCGTATCCACAGGGGATGCGTTAAATGCGTTTAAATGGATTTTTAAAAATATATTTTTAATTTAAACTTTTTAGTGGATTCCTAAGTTATTCTCTCTGCATTATCTAAATCAATTTGCGTATCTAAATCGGTAAATCCGTTTTACTCTTCAACAATCCACATAGGTAAGTACTTAGCGTTGGGAGAGTTAGAGCGATTGAGATTGCGCGGGTCACAAATGGTAGAAGTCGAAAAAAGCCACCAAGTCATATTTTATTTAGATCTGTTATTGTGGTATTAACATAGTGATTACTCTAAGAACCCCAACATCCCATTTATGACATCGATAACCCAATTCAGAATTAATCGCAAACCCTTTACAGAAAACCATATCTAAATAGGTGAAACCGTGTTGGGGATAAATGAGAACATTGTGATTTGCACTCACAAACAAACAAACTACGTCTCATCCCAAAACGCATACATCTTCTCTGTTCCATCGTGGGTCAAGAGAAATATGTTCAAAATCAGTTTTCAATGTTAAATTACATTTAATTTTCAAAGTATCAATTTCGTAACTTTGGTTATCTTTGTTCACGTTGGATAAAAACTAAGTAGGCCGCTAAAATGACGGAGAGCAAAGAGAGGGTAATTAAACCTCTTTACGAGCCCGCCTCATTTGTCCGTGCCGACCTCTCGCTTGGGTCCAATTTACCGGAATGAGCAATATAACATCTGTCTCTCTACTCTTCAGTTTTTTAACTAAAAACGTGCCTTTGTGACACGCCTAGATACTAATCGAATTTCATTTAATGCGTACGTGTTCTTCGTAGTTTTCTATTGTTCCAGCGGATATTGGAAGTTGGAGCTTATTCTTGTCGTGTTACAAATATATTTAAATTGTTTAAATAATACGATTTAAAAATGTAAACTTTCCTTAACAAATAAAATTGTATTCCCGGTGCTTTTTGAATACCACCAACACTTTGTTACTTTCCAGCTTTCCGGGTAGTTTTCAA
Source organism: Acronicta alni (assembly GCA_964056405.1). NCBI lineage: Eukaryota > Metazoa > Arthropoda > Insecta > Lepidoptera > Noctuidae > Acronicta > Acronicta alni. The sequence continues at coordinate 8,227,320 of OZ043925.1, read as the reverse complement.
ACTATCGGCAGTTGAAGTTGGGCGGGTACTGAGGTGTAAAAGTATTCACTTAGTACTCACTCCGACTAGTAATAATAACATACCTTACCGCCATACGCGGGGGGGTTATTAGGAAAGTTCGCACAGTGACGCCTTGAATTCGTGGAACGCGATTCCGTAACACTTCTAAAGTAACAACAAACTGCAAACAATCGGACGAATATGAAAACAAGTTTTTTTTGCACGCGCCCGTGTAGAAATTTTTACTACAGTCTACCTTCAACGATCATCTTTACCTATGAATACCCATCCTTAAATATTAATCGACTTTGCTAAATGTACTATAGATACTTTTCTACTTTTGGTTGAATTCCTTATTATATTGCGGCCACCCAAAAAGCTATTTACGATTGTAACTGTGGCAGCCCTCAAGATATTGTTATTTTTTTGATTAACTAATTTTAATATTTAATTATTTCATAAGGTAAAAAATGCGGTACAGTTGCCACAGTTGACGGTACTTTTTTAGCCTTCCTCCTAATACATATATTATTTCACTTAGGGTTATTATTGGCAACATGTAGATAAAATATTAACAAAACAATTATTAGACTGGATGTTTAGATGTTTGATTTTGGACTAGTTGTTAGAATACTGTGAAAATTTCCACATTATTTGCTTTTGCCAGTAGGACCGACTTATAGTCAGTGTTTCATTACATTCCAGCCGATTCAGAGCCGTAAACCCAGTTAACCAAGTAATTATAGCAGTGCGTCATCAAGTAAGCATCAACTGTAGCTACTAAGCCGTCTAAGTCAAATTATAAATGATATTTATTCTTGTAATTGTAATTCCTGTAAAGACACTTTTACAAGTCAATGTTCTGAATTTTTAATGCTAGATGGCGCCGGCGTTTACTAACTGCAGATCTCTGAGAAGAAACGCCGTAACAAACTCAGATAATCATGATTATTTTTGGAGTCAACACATAATAGTATCAAATCTATGTGACACAATGCAGGGTAAAATATCTGAAATTGCCTTTTTGAAGAACGAGCCACAGCGGCGTTGAGTAGACCAGTCGCAGCCGACGTCACGCATGCATCAGTAATTCTGTAGTTCAACCATATTATAAGGAGCTGAAGAACCCGTTGATTGAATAATGATACAAGATCGGTGGAACATTTGCAAAAAAATCTCAGTCACCAGACAATAAAAAAGCTGCATATTTGTATATCTAGCGTACTAAGTAGATATAAACATTTACAACTTCTGTTTAGAGTAAATTTATTACTATAATGGCCAATATTGTCAAGCATTTTACGTTGGAATAAACTAGTTACTAACTGTGAACCTGATGTTATCATAGCCTTAGGTGATAACGGAAACCACTGCCACGGCCTGCCATCTGTGTAGTTGAGGCTCTACGTTGTAGATACATAGTTATGTAGCCCCATAACGTGCTGCGAATACTTTATAATAGACAAGAGCTCGTATTCCCAGTTATTGCGGCGATGGTATTCGTCCTTTGTTCATGATAATGCCCGACAAGGGGAAGTTATTAGTGATGACATCAGACCGCTACAAAGCCAGTAGAATAATGGATTTGTCACTGCCCGAGAGCTTTATAAAATAGAGTGAAGATGAAAAGAATTGAAACCCTGTGCTATTAGATAGATATAATACTACCAACTAATAGTTAAGTATATTCATATGAATTAACGTCAGAAATGGTAGCTATCCATCAAACAGTTTCTCATAAAGGTTATAAAATATTGGTAAATAATTAATTCCATTCAATAACGTACAACACTAAGTGTTTACAATATGTGATGGGGATTAATATCCGGAGGGGTCGGCGAAGAAATACTAATCCACTGAAAGCCTGCGAAAGTAAATCGCAGAAGCTTCCGCTGAATATCGCCCCACTTAGTAGTGATGTGTTCCGGGACTCGGAAGCCACTATGAATAACACTAACTTGCTAAAAGCTGTGTGACCGCCCTATTACTAAAACTGTTTAATTCACTGCGGAGTTTCAAAACCTATTACGCTTTTATGAAATACTCGCTCTAAGCTCTGAACATTTGATTCTGCTGAGTATGATAAAGTTAAAGTATAGAAACATTTCATGTTTTGTTTTTAGAGAAGCAATATGCTAGCTCTAGCTATTTCAAATACATATAAATTTATACATTTTAAATAAATATAATAAAATACTCTATCCTCAGAATAAGAATTATATTACCATTACATACTATGTTATGTGATTTTTTTATCAGCAACATCCACTATTACCTACTTTAAAACGATTTCACTGTGAAGATTCTACACCTACCCAATGTCGATGAATCAGAGTAAACCCAATGTGTGTGTAAACCGAAGTCATATTTTCGTCCCCCAATCCGATTTATATTTAGAACATTATTGGTTCTCTAGAAAACGTAGGTAGTTCTACAGCTTGCAGAATGTACACACAATATCTTACCACAATGGCCTTTTACCCCTGTTTTCCAAGACGAAATTAGAAAATAAGATTTCTCTCTGGTCTGAAGTATACAAAGAGCCGAGCAACAAGGATAATAATTTCCGGGCATCAGTAGCAGCCACTCACAGCTGTAAATTACGTAGAAAAGTCACCCACTCATGGGTAGATATAATAATCGTGGCCATGACACGACATAATGATTTTATGCCTCTCCTCCGTAATGGTCCGCTTACGCCATGACATCCTTCCATTATCATGTATCCTTTGTTCATACGTAATGTCAGATTAATGACTATCAGGTCACGAAATAATTTTACGCATTGTTACCATAAAAACCAAACGTATAAAGAAAAAAGTTGAACTATTATACTATAATGACCTTTGTTCACGCTCGTGTTCATGTCATAATCGACAAGTAGTAAGTAAATAAATGTAAAATATAGTCATCAGAACGCACGCGATTCTCATGTACACCAGCAACGCATACAATACGTTGGCGAAATAATTTACGAATGTATTCGTGCTTTTATAGAGATAGTGCGTTGAATAAAGGAAAAACAGGTAAATTTATCCGTTTTATATAGGTGTGTGGTGGTGGCGACGAGTCGACGTCACGTCGATACCGCGCCCGCCCTCGCCGGGCCGCTCGGGGCCGCTCCGAGCCGCGCCGGGCCGCATCAAAATACAACACGCCCGCTTTAAAAATATTTGTATGCCTTTCATATTGCGTTCACTTGGAAAAATATATACTAGTGGCATTTGCGCGTAGTGTAGCACCGGCCACGCCTGAACTGAATAAAAACTCTCAATCTATGAACACTGCATTATTTCGACCCCTATTTTCTACTATTAGGGAATGACACAGCGGATTATACTGACAGGTTTTTATAATACCTTATACGTGCAGTTTTCTGTATTCTCTCGGAATTCATAGATTTTTTTCTCGATGAATGCCTTTTTGCCGCTTCATCTAACGATATGTGCGCACGGTTGATCTATGCCGTGCCCATCTAATGAACTGATGTGGTGAAATAAAAATGTTAAGGTATTCCGGTTTGTGTTACTACGAAACTGAGAAGAGTTAGTATCTAATCAACTGGGACTTTTATTAAATCGCAATAATCGCAATTGTCAGCGTCCATGGACTACGATGGATTCTTGGATGATTTCCTTGATACTTTTTCATCTGTCTTGCCAAGTTTTGCCAACAATAATTAACTACTTCATGTACATATTAATATGTAGATGTGACCTCGGAGAATTTAAGTTTGATTAACAAATCAAGGTATTGGAAATTGCACATGGTTGACACGGGTGTAACAAGTTAATTAAATCGAATCCGTCAGTAGGTACCTATATCCGGCCGACTTCGCTCGCCGCGCCGCTGTGACAGTCACGACTTCGGATCACATTAACTTCACTGACAGATCTCACGCTCTTACTCAAAATATCTCTGTTTTAACATTAATTTGTCGGTGCTCCTGTGATGCCTAACATCCGACCCGACCCCGAAGGAAATTAAATTTTAAAGCTATCCAAAAATATAACGGAACAACAGTCGCCCTGAGGCTCCGTGATATTTATTATACATGATACTCATAAAAACTCGCATTACTGATGATGATGTAAATTTTTTTGGGAAACCAATTAATAAGGAAGCCTGTGTATGAGTTTCTTGGGTTTTGAGAACATTTGATGGGATCTTTTTAGTTCCTGTATTTTTATTTTATCTTATTTAGTTAAAACAAATTTTAATTAACGATTTTCCTGTGTCTGCCTAGCTGTTTGTTTCCAGACAGTCAACAAAAACTCGTCTTCTTATAGTAAATGAGCGATTATGAAGTTTCTAGCAGGTTCTTCTCCACAAATTAGGTAGGCAAAGGCGGCCTACCTTTTCGAAACGTTCATCCAGTGTTTTTTTTAATTACCTTTCTGTTATAATGCTCTTATTGAAATAAAACATTTTGTCTTTCACTTTCACTAAAGTATAAATTGCGATCTTATGTACAAACAGTACTGTCTACCTTTTGTGCGACTGAACACTGTCTCCCAAGATACAGGATCTGGCCTAGTTTGGGAGTCGGTAAAAGTACATATTTTAATAAACATCCAAAAACGGTGCCTCTGTAATACCAATGTATGTAAGCTTTTGCCCGCGACTTCTTCCGCGTGGAAAAGTTGCTTTTAATTATCGTTGTAATTTGGCTAATGAACTCTAAATTGTTATAAATTATAGCCTATATGTTATTCTGATGTATAAATAATAATACTGTAAAGTTTCATCAAAATCCGTTCAGTAGATTTAGCGTGAAAGAGTAACAAACATTCATCCATGCGATACATATCCATGTAAAAATCTATATCCATACATCCATCCATCCATCCTCACAAACTTTCACATTTATTATATTAAGTAGTATGTGTCAATAAACATTTTTATTATTTACTTCCATTAACTTATCGATCTTATGTTTGCATAACTATTATGTATAGCTATATATCACTGGGTAAAACCGAAGCAACGTTGTACAAAATCTTTACGCTCAATCTGAAATGTAATATTTGAATGCATATGACTATGTCAGCTAACATGAAAAGTATAACAATTCAAATAAAACCCGTGATATAATTTGGAAGCTTTCAGCTTCACGTGTGTAAAACAGTTAAAGCAAAATGCACGACTATAACTAAGGTTCATTCAACTGCAAACTGAGATCACTGTTATTAAAACAAATAAACATAACGTTATTGTTAATGTGACAGGGGAGAGGTAGTGTTGGGAGAGCACAACGTGCATATCAAGTAAATGGTACACGAGCACAGTGACGCGACTAAACTTGCTTGACGTGGCTCTAGTATGCCGGCGTGATGCCCTGCCTCATGTTCTGAACTTAGACATTGCGCGCCATCTAATAGTTGCTATACATGTAATTTCCGTCGCTCAGGGCACTTTATGCATATGTCTGAACCAAATCCGACAGTCAGCGAAAACTTCTTCGCAACACATTGTTAGCACTGTGAACCATGTCAATTTAACAATGAATAGAAATCGGTTCAGAATGCCTGGATCAGAAGAAGAATGTGATGTTCCACAACACTCAAACACGTCATAGAACCTATGAAAATGTATGGGATTTGCGATTGCACCTCATTAGATGTGTCAATTATATCCATCTTGTTAATTTTTGTGACGTGTTAACGCTGCGGAGTGTCACTTCTGCTAGTGATGATGATTGTATTAAAGCCGTAATAGACACTTTTTTATGCTAAAAATCACAGTCTTAATACCAATATAACTTAATAATATTCTCGTTTATCGTCAATGGGCCTCGAGGCTATTACACAACAGAAACAATGCTCGTGTCTTTATTAAATTCAGGTAGGTGCGAGGTGGGGCGCCGCCGCCGTCGGGCAGTGTAGACCCGGCTTATATCTATTACTGATATAATGGAACAGGGATAAACATGTAGCGGTCGGGCCTCAACATTGTAACATATCTGTACCTACCGCACAACTAAATTGCTTGATAAAAAAAAATCGTAATCACAATTTCGATAGGAGGATTTCAGGTGGATTTTTGGATCTAATAAGGTAATTTTGGCAAACCATGTTTTTATCGTATGTAACTACTGTAGTATCTAGTATTAATTGGTTGCATGAATTAGCTCTTCTTGCAATTTCTAGCGCTCTTCTTGCAATTTCTAGCTCGGCATTATAGGAAATAAAGTATGAAATATAAATCGAAAATAACGCCTGTAATATAAGCTTACTCATATTTTATGACGTGACATAACAATTGACGGTCCTCCGATTTCATACATTGGGGATTTTATGACCGAGTTTTAAATTATACGCGAACGATACGAAACGCAGCACGTGCAAAATTTCAACGATTAATAATAATTATCTACTCGCAGATAACGAAGAGATATTGGAAATAATTAGTGAGAGATTAATGTTGTGGATGCATCCAATTGTAATTAATTTTTATACATTTGTATGTAACCGCTAGCCAAATCATTAACGTGTGGATTACTCAGAGTTAAAGCTAGGTTTTTCGTAACTACCTAATTAAACGTATCATTTTGATGTGTTCCATTTAAAATTTCGAATCATGTTTTACATTAAATAACTGTGAGCTTCGATAGGGTCGTAACAACTTGCTTCTATTGTACTTGATAAATAAATATGCTAGATTGCTATTTAATTTAACATGCTGGTGATATGTCCACTATTCATACCTATTATTTGGTATTGTGAAATGAGCGGAGATCACGTCGTGTCATGTTGATTAATATCAGAACTTGGAGCGTAGTCTGACTACCGCTGTAGGCAAACAATATAGACAGTAGACGCAGAAATTGAACGATTGGCGTATGATTTCTGCTCGAAACAAATACGTATTTGTATTATTTACAGACATTTGTCTCGTGTTTGAGCATGTAACTACATGTTAGAATTGCTTTTAACGTTGGTACACTGAATAAATTCTAGTACCTACTTCATACTTTTGTATAAAAGAAGAAGAATAGATCTTTGGATTCGGATCTTTGAAAAGTATGATGCCATTTAAATGTGTTTGGCCAGGACTATTGAAATATTGTTGATCAGCAAAGGCGATATAGATTCTGTTGTCTTCACAATGACGTGTAATACAGCTGGCCTTCCTAACCAACCAGAGTGAGGAGGTGGCCTGTTTATCTTTTCTGTGAAAATTCACATGTACCTATAAGTACTGCTAGTATATAAGGCGGAGGGTTAAGTCGGACTCCAACTGACTAAAACTACACGTGGCTGATTCCCGCACATTAGGAGATCATCAAGGGAACACTACTCTCATAGTAGTGTTCCCTCCTGTGCATAACACCATGATGGGGAGCACATTTTCATGTCCTACCATCTTCATTATTGTTCTTCGCCGGTGATGTGGTGTTGGGGAAGATAACACTAGTAGGTACCTAAATATAAACCAAACAATATATCTACTTAATATTTTTTGGCCTTGACAACAGCGATTTAGAAACTTTATATACCAACATGCGAGAGGATCTACTTGTAAAGTGTAAGCTGATAACATAATCTGGCGTGAGTTGTTTCCCTAAGGGTTTCAACGAGACGACCTGGTGAGAGTAAGCAAATGTGAGTTACTCCACACTATATATTCCCACTTATGTATTCCACAATATATCCCAATATCAGTATGTATGATAATACTATAATTTATAGTACATATAAATATGTCGTTAAGATATGTATATGTACATAGATTTAATATTTGTAGGTAGATTATACAGATTATTACTTCTTACTCAAAAATTAATTTAAACTAGCGTCGATTTAAATAAATACTATTTAGGTATTTTTTAAGAACACTGGTAGAAAATTCGAAAATCTTTAAGAGTTTTCTAAATAAATAAAACATTTACAATGCGTGGCATATTTTCTGCGCAGTTTTATTTTCCTCTTAAAATCCTGGAAAATTCAAACCAGGGGTTTGCATTTTCAGTGAGACTTTATTCAAGTTACGTCAAAGAAACAACTCTTTAGCTGTAGCCTGCAAAGGCAGTACACCATTCATTATTTCTAGCCTCAAAGTCTTGGTGAAACTTTCAACACGAAACTTAAGTTTCGCAAAGGAAATAACATTTCTATAAGTACTAATATCATAAAGATGAAAGTTTTATGTATAATACAGATTTCCAGAAGAGGGGTCATGCGACTATGAGTCCTTTAGTCCCCCTAACCCGCGCCGCGCCCGTCCAATGAAATCCACAATGTCACTATACTGGATTTACAAATTAGAAAGTTTTAATTGTGAAGACGCCTACCCGATCGATGTGGAACCTATTATCGCATTATTTATTAAATTTACTTTAGTAGTTTAGTTATGGTCTATAACATAGCACAGCTTTCTACTCGGGAACCAATTCCTGGGAGAGTCACTAGTTCGTATTAAGTTGGATAAAGGCGGCGTAATTTGTTAAAACATAAGTTACTTCGTATAGTCGTGTGTAATCATTGTTAGTTTGCGAATGTAGTGGCGTGCGAGTGGGAAAGAGTGGGTGGAGAGGGGGAACAGCCTCTTGTGTCGCTCAATGAAGTCAAACTATGACGATACTTGACTCTGCCGACTGCCTCGTGAGTACAAACATGACGCAATTAAGAGACGGCAGGCCTGCAAAACGACCTCCTTGTTATCTCACACGACAGAAACGGCGTAGATTTGTCACGTGTCGTAAGAGAAACACGACCTCTATTCCACTAGCACCCGATAAAATGGCTCCGGAAGCGGACTAATCAGTAGTCGGAATTCGTTGATTCGCGTTTTGCGTTAAAAGTCCAAAGACAAATTACAACAACGCGAACAAAGTTAAAACGTGCTCAATATAACTCGCCATGTCTCTGTTCCAAAGTTGTTAGCGACAATATTAGTGCGCGATATTGCAACAGAAGTTATTATAAACATAGAAGTGAATTTTCACAGCTCCGTGGCGTAGCGAGTCGTAGCATTGTTTTATATAGTGCATAGCTTACGGCCTCGACCGCATTTCGTGACGTGGCTATAAATACACTGTAAAAGGTTTTGACATGATATATGGTACAGTCAAATTTATCCCATTTTTACATAATTAAAAAGTGTTGAAATTAGAGTTTTACTTTGAAAAGCACCAGAAATAAAAGAAAGGGAGGCGCGGATTGTTTAAGGTTTTATTAACATAAATAATGGGCTCTTTCCTCCAGAGAAAGTTAACTTTCATGTAATCTTAAAATACAAAAACTGAATGTGACTCGAAATAATTTATAATACTTTAGGCACCTACTTCTTAATTTTATATTAAGAATTCAAAGAATGAAACCTTTTTTCCTTGTTTAGCGAAGTGGAAGAAATGTGTAAGATAGTATATTTAACGTGAAGCGCAGTGAGTGATACTCGTGTCGGTTTATCGCCAGAAATTCAGCGTAATCTTTAAGACTCGGCTTTCCTGTAACAAAGACGTCGTTTCCGCTGCAGATTATACTCGCTTCTGCTCCACTAAGTACTGCTCTATATACAGCGAGCATTATTTACCTAACAGGTACAAGAATATACAGTGGACTCCTTAAAGGTTCATAGAAAGTAAGTGGCCTGTATTTGATACCTAAATTCAAAATCACTATTTATTTTTAGAAAATCTAAAACAAATTGTGATGGCCTAGTTAGGCCAGAATGTTTTTCTAGGGGAAATTTTCGCCCGAGTTGAATGTGGTAAACGAGTAGGAAGTTCCCGTCATGTGAACTATTTGAACCTGTGGTAATTAGAAACTGGAATGCGCACGGAAGGCATGTTCACTCCTATAATGGAAGCGAAATTTCCGACATGTGCCATATTCACTACGAGGATCAACCCTTTTCAGCTTTTAATACACTATTTATTTAACCCATATATTACCACAAAACACTTCGTTATTTTACCATAAAAACGTTGACATAAAAATAAGAAGAAGTCAGAAGCTGAATGTGAAAGCCACCTAGATTTTCTTCGAGCGGTATATAAAATCAAATCAAATTTAAAAAAATATAAATTGTACAAATTAAGCTGTCCTTTGAAGCTTAAACAATTCTAATGATATTGGACTCTGTGAAATGATTGAATCTGCGTATTATTTTCAGTATTCAATGTAAAGTGATTGCAATATATGTATACTAATACCGGTTAATATCACAGTGTTGTCAGGGTAGCCATACGAAGACATGGCAGTAGTTACGATAGGCAGTTGGTCCCTATCATATCATGATATTTAACCATATCTGCGTAAATTAAAAGCTGATTGAAAATAGACGGTTGATGAATATGATTAAGACCTAGTTTAGTATTTAAAAATAACCCCACTACTAACTCACTTGTATTTTAAATACTTATCTTAAATGTTCTATAAGGTTCTACACATATATTCCATATTGCTGGACATATTGTGTACGTTGTGTATTGCACAACAATTTTAATTATATTCTCTTGTTATTGAAAAATGTGGCGTTTATTACAGAACAAACCATTTATAATCGCAAACCCACATTACGATCCCACATTAATAATATTAAAATGATATTGCTTCCACATCGGAAAAGAGGATTGGTATATTATGCGGAACCGGCACGTGTACCCAAGTAGGTAGACATGTAATAAACCAACGAGTAGGCTTTACCAAAGCCTCAAAGGCTAACAAGAATCGATAATTTCAGTTGTTAATCAACGTTATAATTACCAGACGGTAATTCGAATGAAACCGTAATGATGATTATTAAATATGCAAGAGCGCAAAATTATTAATTGTACCGAGGCGGGCTGCCGACGCAGCTAATATTTATTATTCAAATACTTTGGTTCAATCACGAGTTCATCTTGTGTTTTACTGGGGTCAAGGACAAGACTAAATAACCAACGTCTGGCTATCATCATTTATCCCGACAAGGACAGGGGTATTAACTGAGCTGAATACATGTAAGCTGTCAACTATATGAAGCGAGTGCGCGTCGAGTGGCCAGTCACAACATTATTTGTCATTGACGGACCCTGGAAAATTTGCTCCACGTAAAGTGAAGTCTGAACAACCTCTTGTTCTTTTAAGTATCCCAGATTATATCCATTATAACTAAAGTAATTGTATACATTTTTATCTTTAATACTGTAAGTACAGCTAGAGGTTTGTGGTTCGGCGATAGGCAGTGATTATGATAATAGTCCTATAAAACCATTCAGAGGGTCACGTTTAATACTGAAAGTTAATGATAATGAACATTTAAATTCAAAGTAACTCGTAATTGTCACATTTGCAATTGTCACCTCTCCGCTATCGATTGGCTAATTTACTAATTACTCATTTCCCTTTTAGTCTGTATTTTCAATGTGAACAGGACGCACTTATACGTAGATAAGGGAGGCTTTAGGTTAATTGCTTAAAGGGCTATTAGTAATAAAAGCGGCCCCTAATCGCGCTAATAAAGCGCAGGCACACACGGACAGCCCTATTACAAGCCGGAAACACCGTAAAAGTGTCAAATCATTAACTGAAATTACTTTCCGTTTGTATTCGCGGAACGTGGAACCAATTTGTAGATCTATTATAAAACAATTTTAAAAGGAAATAAATATATAAGAGATTAATTTTTTTTCAATCGAAGGCATTGATTATCGAATCTGTGTCCTCGTGTTATAAGTTAATATACAACGTGGCGATTAGGTTATCACATTAAATAGTACAGTGGTTATTACAAGTTATTACAAGTTATTATTAGTCTGTTAAAATATTATAATAATCAATTTTCTTTTTGTATTTTTTTGGTATTTTCCATGCTAAGATTTTAAAGTTATTAAGCAAAGGAAAAATTCAACCACGGGCAGGATTCGAACCTGCGTCTTCTGGTTAGGTACACCAGACGCTATGACCACTAAGCCACCGCGATACCTACCCGCCATATCGAATTTTGCCTTCGCTTTCTGAATTTACGTCTTTATGGGTAGGTATCGCGGTGGCTTAGTGGTCATAGCGTCTGGTGTACCTAACCAGAAGACGCAGGTTCGAATCCTGCCCGTGGTCGAATTTTTCCTTTGCTTAATAACTTTATAATCAATTTTACTCAAAACAGAAAACGGAAACTTTCAAACAAAATAAATAGCCGCGGCGAGACAGTGCGGTGCAGGGCGCACACGCCGAGCGACGACGCTGAAGGTACATGTCGGTACTAGACGCGTGGAGCGATCATATCAACAATAATCAACACAAACTTTATGGTATTATAACCAAATAATCACAAATTAAGTTTAAAGAAAGAAAAGTTCCCATGTCTAGAATGTTAATTGTTCACTATATTAGTTCATCATGTTTACAGTACGTAATGTTCGATTTCAAGAAATACCATGAGTTGGCTGACACTGCGATAGTCGGGCAAAAATGTTGTAAAATACGAGTATATACGGCTACAGGGCTGCCCTTTGTTGAAGACTAAAATATTTATACAAATATGCAATAATAACACTATGCTACCTGGTCGACACGTACCTACATCAATATCCATTAGGCTAGTCACTGTATAGTCCGAATAATCGCATTAAAGCTAAATTGATGCGGTCGGCGACGACGTCCATTTATTGATCAAATTCAAAACACACGAATGAGGGCACAGTGTTCTGTACTATATGAAAACTGTAAAAAGCCAACGAATCACCATTTAACTCGGTATGTGTAGAAGACGTATGTGCTTTTAAGCTACCTCTATTAAAAAAAAGTTGCCCTAGCTCAACGTATGGAAACAAAAGACGTACAGGATGGGCACAGGGATGATTAAGATGAGAGCGTTTAAAAAAAAACTCACATACAAAAACACTCTGGATCAACTACCCGTCATAAAAGTATTTGCTCCAATCGAACCTGCGACCCGAGGCGCAGAAGCCGCTCAGCCAGTGTTGTAATTTTATACCACTAATGTGGCAAACAAACATACGGCTCACCTAAAGGCGGGTAAGCGGTTACTGTAGCCTATAAACGCTTGTACACCAGGGATATCACTTGCACGTTGCCGACCCAGTATAACAAAAGACCAATAAGTGGGTTGGCAATATAAGGGTGAAAGTCACTGCCAACACAACGTTTCCTTGTAGAGCACTGGCAACCTTGCTCACCATAAGGAGCACAACACAGCTCAAAGCAGTGTTATTTCACTACGATTTTCGGCAAGGTAGAGGTACTTCCCCAGTCGGGCAGCTCCAATTTGAGTGGAATTACTCCCACTATGCCCTACCTCTCTTTAATTACTTGCTTTTACCATTACTGAAAGTAGAAGCAATATTTATTTTGTCTGATATGTCAGCTTTTAATGCATTAACGGGATCATGACTCGCTTACGTTGTTTTTATGTCCGCTAATTATTATTATTCCACAGGTTAATAGTAAATAAATAATATTATCGTTTCTAAAATGCTTACGCTATGGCCGTGTCCTAATAACACTAGTCTAGGCAATATTGGTCAGCCTCACCTGTATATGAATTAAGGATATGCATTGCTAACTTTCTATTACATTAAGTTTATATATTACATTTGCAGTGTAGGAAGCGCACTGATTAAGTAGAGTGACACCTTGTAAAAGGCAGCCGGTAGCGTCACTAGCGTCTGAACGAGAAGATGCGAAGATCAGACTATGGCCTCTGTCCAGATGTGGACGAATATAATCTGATGGTCATCATCATTATAATGATATTAAGTAATTATACAAAGATTCACAGTAGGCGTCTCATTTAAATATAAAAAGAAAAAGCAATTACCAAAATCTAAAAATATTCGCAAAAGATCCGCCTGAAAGCCGAGTTTAGTTTATTTAAATACATTCACTTGTGGCGGCGTACCCTTGAATACAGGATGAGCATCAATTAAGCAGCCTCCTGGACACCGTCCCGCTACAATTATAATGTAGGTAGGAACCCCACGCGACCGACGGACCGACCATTATTTTATTATGTATGGACTAAGCAGTACAAAGTAGCGCAAATTTGTTATTAGTTTTTTAAGAATGGTTTGAAGTGCAGTGTAGATTTATTTATTAAAAATAAATTCTGTGCATATGACACGCGCAGTATTAGATAGCATATAACTACAGACCGACAACGTTGTCATCCTTAAAAGTGGTGTGTAAGGTTTAATCCGAAGATATCAACACATTCGCCATTTATTGCTTAATTACAAATAATATACACAAGAAATGTTATAAATGTTACCATTATTAATAAACACTTACATAACATAAGCTCTTTGTAAGCTGTACCAATTTAAATTTCTTAAAGACTAGAATCTGATATCCCGAAGCTTATGAAAAAATGGCCCCTCTGGCTTTGCCGTCGTTCGAGTCCTTAAAACGGCAATTAAGAACTTAAAAAGTATATCTTTTATTTATCGGATTGACTTTCCCAATTAAAACAGATCTTATTAATTTCTTATTGATTAATTTATTCTTTCATCGCCTCGAATAAATTCAATGAATATTTTAAACATCACTGAGATATAAGGTGTAATATTACGTTTATGATTTTATTAACATTTATATTTAGTTTAAAAATAACATATCCACTACTAAGAGTGTAATTTTATAGTGCACACGTGTAAGATTAAAAAATAAGTACCTATTTAATTAATTGCAGAATAAATGTGAAAACATTGTACCTATTAAGAAAGTATTTGCTAAAAGCTTTGGTAAATTCAAAATAAATTGGGTAAAGTGCGTGCAATAAACCGGATTTTAGGGACTTGTTAAATTTTAACAGCATTCAGAGGGTTGCTCGTAAGTTCGGAGGCTTGGCGCCACAACCCACTTTATGTCCTTTATAGCCGGGTATTCCCAGGGAGACATTACCACCCTCAAATCAAAACCTTCGCTTATTATAGCCTTTGTTTTTTATACAATAACCACGGAATCCCCAATCCGATAAAGGAAAATATATGTAGGACAAACTGATGTTTTTTAAACAACTCACCATTAGCCCGTTGTGAAACACCATTTGAAATTCAGATTACTCAACGTATGTCGAGGGACACATTTCGAGATATGGAATTGATACGCTTTTGTTGAACATTAAAATTAAACCATAAAAAGTGAGATCATCGTCTAACTTTTATCTGTTTTATATTGTGTGACATTCATAAACAGGTTGACAAATACAAACAGTTTTAGTGTTGGACGTTTAATTGTCACTCACAAAAATTAGGAACATCGATCGCAGACGGGCCGAGGGCACTCGGTGAACTTAATTAAAAAACGGACACTTTTAATATTGTTCTTAAACATCACAGACCAATTACTGCAGCCAAAAGTAATAAGATTCATTTTGAATATTGAAATTACAAGTATTATTCAAAGAACGAGAAGAATAATCCTCAGGCTTAAAAACTTTTAATGAAATATAGAAAAAGGAAGATTGTCGTAAATTTTACCGCAAAGTTGGAAGCTAAGGAATGGAGCAGAGAATTTAGTAGAGGCCTACGTCGGCGTCGCACCGGGGCCCGGGGCTGGCCTGTCGCTGAATGAGTTGTGTGCACCGCTCCACAGAAAACAACCTGATTTAAATTATGATTGTAGATTTTACCAGTAAGGAAAATGAGATCCCTATATTATTCAACTTTAGCCCTTGTGACATTCTAAAATGCGAGTTGGGGAGCGTAAACATTTTAAACCATACTTGTCATACAGCTAGTTGACATATTATCATCACGTTTTTGAACTGTACGACGCGTTGGTTATTTACTGTAACGTTCTGCATGTAAATTTAAAGAATTCCTACTAATAAATTATAAATGCGAAAGTAACTCTCTATAACTCTGTCTGTTACGTTTTCACGCCTAAACCGCTGAACCTATTTTGATGAAATTAGGTACAAAGATAGATTAGACTCTGGAGAAGGACATAGGCTACCTTTTGTTCGAGCAACAGCAAAAATAAATAATACGTACATATAAAAAAATCGCGCGTAAATTTTTTCACCGAAGCTGGCTAGCTAATTTGCGCAGATATTGTAGAGTAAAACTGATTTATTATTTAAAGGATAATTATTATTTTAAGGATAATATTATTTTAATCCTGCACATGTTACATAGCCAGAACTCTCTTTCTTCTATATATAGAAACCATGCCGAGTGCAAAGCAAAAAACCATAAAGAGTATTATTTAAAACAATGTGAAGAGTTGAATGAAATTATTTTAGAGGTTACACTACATTTCATTTCGCGTGAATTGTGTTTTGTATACCTATTTGTACTGATATCGAAATGATTCGAATCGACAAAAAAAATATTTTGGGCACTGGCAGATGTTACTATGATTACTATGTCTGGAAAAAATCCCCAATTCGATATTTTTCTTAATTAAAAATGTAAGTCCAGAAAAAATGTACAGAATGTTTCAAGATTACTTAGTTCGGATTATTAGAAGTTACCGTAGCACGTCTATAATGAAGCACGGCGAGGCGAGACTGTTCGGGTGAACGACACGTCACTAAACCATTAATCACTCGAAGGTAAGTAGCAGGCACTCAGGCGACACTCTATCTTCACTAGATAATTTCGTGTTACAATTTACTGGTACAATACTTGAGAACTTTACATGAATGAGCTTTACCTGCCTATTAACCCTATCCGACATACACAGCGTATAACAAATTCAACGTTCATATTTCGCGACATGCGACACCACGTAACACGTACGAGTATGTCCACAACTTATGTTAACCCTGCAAGCAAAAGTGTACAGTAAGTCTTGCTGGTATGTTGACGAGTCCCGGAACCGTGATACATCGGCCATATTTTATCAAATATAAAATACAACGATATAAAAACTAATAATAAAAATAAGGTAGGTACTCGAACAAAGCTATGATTTAAAATATATCGATCACTTTCTTTTACCAATGATAAAGAGAGACGGAGCTAAAACCTCGGCTTTTCTTAGACCATCTTATGTAAGTAATGAGTATATGAAATGAAAAACAAAAGTTATTTGGTGCTGTTTTAAATTCATCTTATCGATATTGCAACTACTTATATCATTGATTACTACTATACAATACTACACAAAAGTCTATGAAAAACAAGTTCTCTAACATATTGTTCAGTTCGAAAAAATGGCCTGTCCGACCCCTAAAAGGAAATTCTAATTCTTGAAATATAACGACACGTCCTAAGCTCATGTCATTATTATATCCACATCCATCATGTCCCTTCCCCTTTCACTCTTACTCAAAAAGTGCAGGGTAGGAACAAAAAAATAATTGCTTTTGCGGCTTATAATAAATAACCAACGCCGCGTTTTAATAATAATATTATTTATGGCGGAACCACTCTTGTATGACCCTAACGAGCTAGATATATATTATATTGTACAGCTTACGGGAAGGCGCTGAATGCACCTGCTCGTATACATAATTTGAATAAAGAACAAACACTGACTACCAACTTTGATTAATGGTGAGGTGTCCGTTGATATAATCCCTATTTTTGTTTGCGCTACGTGATGTGACTTCTAACGCCATTACATTTCCCTTGAACATTTACACTGTTATCATGGGAATGCGAAAAATTATTGCTTAAAAGATATTTTGAGCCGTAGGGCAGCGTGATTTATCAGTATCAAACGATGAAGTCGCTAAATGAAGATGAATTCCAGCGTATCTTTCACCTCATTTTGTTCGTACCTTACGTTAGAGGTACTTCCAAGTTGACAAAATTTTGTCATCAAAAATTATGAGGATAATTTTCTTTATCAATGTCTAGCTATTATTCAGCCGAAATGTTATAATAAAATCGCTTCGTTTAGCTAAAGGGATAATGCGCTGCTTTACATGTTCTTAAAACATTAATACATTTCACAAAAAATATATGCTAAATGTTATAATGGATTAAAGATATTACCGTCAAAATCTCACGAGATCTATTAAAGTCAAAGATTTGCTAAACCTAGTTCTGAACAGAAACTGAATTACCAACAATGAAGGACGATATAAAAGGAAACTAAATGTTTGTTACGAAGTTGTAAATATAGTTGAATCTATTGTTAGTTAGCCAGCAAAAGCTTAATGTAGATATTATTTGTGTAGGCACCTGGAGGGATTCTGACTAAGGGATGGGTTATTCACAGTTCATTAAAGATTCGGAAGGCGACCCTAGCGCACGATAACATATCGCTGAATTAACTTTTAGCATTTGTTCCTGTATTTCTGAAATCAATTGCTCGGAAATTTAAGAGAGGTAGGGCATAGTGGGAGTAATTCCACTCAAATTGGAGCTGCCCGACTGGGGAACTACCTCCGCCTTGCAGAAAATCGAAGTAAAATAACACTGCTTTGAGCTGTGTTGTTTTTCTTACGGTGAGCAAGGTTGCCAGTGCTCCACGAGGAAACGTTTTGTTGGCAGTGGGACTTCGACCCTTATACTGCCAACCCAACTATTCCTCTTTCAATACAAGGTCGGCAACGCGCAAATGATACTCCTGGTGTTGCAAATGTCTATAGGCTACGGTAACCGCTTACCATCAGGTGAGCCGTATGCTTGTAGGCCACCTTAGTAGAATAAAAAAATAATTGGTACGTGCTTTAGAAGCACAGGGAACTTTCCTGTGCTCAAATTAAAATCACTCCTACCTTACACACTCTGTCTTTAATTTACGAGCTCAGGAAAACGACAAAAAATACTCTGTCACGGAATAATATGATTGATAGCGCCGCGGGTCCTGACATCGTTTCATTTGACATAAGCGAACATGTATAAGAATATTAAGCATCAAGGCTTTCACACGATTCAACGCATTCAATAAAAGGTGAAGCTAACATTTAGATATAACATATGAAAATATGCGCAAATGAGCGATAATTCATATTTCTCGCGGCTTCTAAAAATAAACAGTAGCAAGCATAAATAGAACACCATATTGAAATTCTTCTTTCATGAGATTATATTGCTTGATTTTTATTCGACAATTTTATGTATAAAGAGATTGGGAGATACTTTAAGGACGTAAGCTTTGAGTGTAGATAGATAATAAAATGCTGGAAGAATATGCAAGGTGGGTGGTCGTGCGGAGCGGCGCGCGGCGGGTCGTTAGCGCCGCGTGCGCCTCCCTGACCGAGTCCACGCCGTGCGCCGCTTCAGTCTCTCTGATTTCATGACCCCCTATTCCTTACTCCCTTCCCATTTGAATTTCTACCTACCCATTATTGTAACATATGGAGCACACAAAAGGCTTACGCCTTATTTAAGCCCCTAGATTTTAATCAACGTTTTGTGGAGTAATTAAGGATATACGCATGTAAGTATTTATCCTAACGCAGTGAGTGAAGTAATTACGTACATTTCATAATATGTATGAAGTTTTAGCGTGTAATAGCCGTGTTCTGGTTAATCATAATCAGACAAAACAACTGAGTTATACTAGAAAATGTTTACATTTACATTCAGTGCAGATATCAAAGATTTTATCATTAGGTACCCTACTAAAATATGTTTATTTATATTGTAGAATTAAAATAATAAGTAATTTAGATTAAACCACGCTTGGGTACACCTTAATTGTTTTTTCAGTGACTTCGTGTGTATATAATAATTTATTAAACTCAGCTGGAACTTTTCACGACAAGAAAAAATGTAAGTGATAACAGTGATCGTTATTAAATGCTATCGCCCACTGTAAAGGATAAGATAGCCTCAAGTTGAGTGTTCAAGTGATCCCCTCGGGGTGGAATTAAATTCGATGGTATCATTATCTATTACAGAAAATGTTCTATAACAAAATGTAAAAGGTCAAAGATTCGGATTTCCACCAATTTCGATACCCTGATTGGGTTTATTCTGCAATACAATATTGTTTTTCACGTTTTCGACGTTTGTGCACCGTACGCTGAGGCTCTTCAAAGGAAGCTCGTAATTAAGTTGGCTCGAGTTCCCTCAATACGACAACAAGCAAACGATATTAGCCTTCGGAACGTTTACATTGCAAAATGTTTGTCCCGATGCAACAGAAATCGACACAACAATGCAACTATGTCTATTTTATTATACCTACCTAATAAGCATGAGCGTTTGATGCTAAAAAAAATGTGTTAAAGCTTTTGTCGCAATTTTCTATATTACTATACTGTAAACGTTGTGAGAAAATTCACGACGTTACGTAGCAAAGACGATCTAAACGCCACTTTTTATGCTAAGAAGGGGAAGCGGTCGGTAATCTGCGGTAAGTGCGGCAGGTGCTACGCGAGCGCTACGAGTGTGCTACAAGTCTACGGAGCTACGACACGCCCGTAGCGCAAAATGAGCTATTTCAAACGTTGTGTGGCTAAAAATAAAAAAAATATCGTGATGTATTCCAAACACATTATCATCATCAAGCCATATACTGTCCCACTGCTGGGCACGGGTCTCCTCTCAGATTGAGAGGGATTAGGCTATAGTAGTATAGTGTGAAGTCTGCCAACCCGTTCTGCCAACCGATCTGCCAACCGATCTGCCAATCTAAATTCATATTGTTTCAAGAACTCAATTTGGAAAACTACTATACTTATATAACTATATACATGCTTTAGTAATTGCTGGGAGTCATTGAATGCAGGTCGTTTATAACCGTTCCTTGTGAAATTCTTTAGCTCCGTACCCACATTCGATTATACTCGATAGTTTTACTCTAAAACGAATAAAAATCTAAGTGTGGACCGCAAAACTCACAACATATTCGAACGATTTTTTATCGACGTGTTTGCTCCATCGAGTAAAACCGTATGTGAGTACAGAGCTTACCAGGGAGGACTTTAATCAGCAGTGAAAGTCCTGTGGCTGATATGATGATGATAAATTTTCGCCAATCTATATTACTTCAACAACATTGCGCGAAAACAATACAAAAGTCTTATTAGAATGGCAGGCCTCGTAAAAGCGTTTAAATCATTTCGCGGGAGAGATGTATACCAGTGCTACCGTCGTGTGGGAGTAACATCATCAATTCTGTCGCTAAGCTCGGTGATTATAACAGAATTCCCACAAGATTGTCTATTACAACGTGCGCGGAAGACCGTGTATCTGCTAGTGAACGATATCCATGTATCTAATAATAAAGGTATAGGGGGTATAGTATAGATCTTGAGGGCTATAATATATCACAATATGATTTACGGACACACGACTACACAAGGTGACATTTTCATTAAAAAAACCCTCTAAGAGTAAGTAGTTTTTCGAGAACTAAAAATTCGATCTCAGGCAGGGTTTGAACTTGCGCTGCGTCCCTCTGGTTAAGTACACCGGACGCTAACCGGAAAGTTGCATGTTCAAATCCAGCCTGAGATTGAGTTCTTTTTCTAGAAAAAAGAAATTTAAAATGTTAGATGAAGCAGTTAAAAAAGAAATAATAGTAAATAAGAAACGGTAAAAGATTTTTTTTATAGAATAGCCCCCTGTTTTTGGTCGTAGCTATCTATGATTAAGGAGGGATATCCTATATCTATCATTTTTCATTTCTATCCAATAATATAATATAATGTGTGATGGCAATTAGGCTCGCCCTCTATTATAAGGGACCCAAACATATCAGCGAACTGTGGCTGTACATTAGTAAACCTCTGCTTAACCCTTTGGGGAATATAAGCGCGATGGTTTATTTTGTTATGTTAATATAGTGGATCGTCTTTTTCAGGTAAAGCTAACCCTTAAGCAATGACATTTTATGGTTACCTTGACAGTTATTAATTCTTGTCTAATGAAATGTGGGTTTGACATGATGAGTTCAGCAAGGAGTTCGGTGTGACACTTTTGGTGATAAGGTGATGAGTTTACCTTGATAATTGAATAGCTTACAGTTTATTTTATTCAAGCTACTACAATGTATTAAAATATAATCAAGACTAGTTGTTTGCATCTGTATTGACTGAAAGCCGACCCTACATAGTGGGAAAAGCCACGGAGAATGATGACTAGTTGTTGCCTGCAGTTTTACTCATTTCCCAAAAGGATTTTTTGAGACAAAAGGTAGCCTATATCCCTCCTCAGGACCCAATCTATCTTCTTGCCATATATCAAAATTGGTTCAGCAGTTTAAGCGTGAAAAGGTTACAGACAAACAGAGTTACTTCTTCTTCGCATTAATAATATTAGTATGGATGATAAGAAAATATATTAGCATATTTATAGTAAGAGAGCCAGTGTTATTGTGACACGACGATATGATTATGTGCCTCGACACTACACGACATGCTGGCAAGTTCCTTCTTTTAGAGTTAGGCGAGATAAAAGTAGCATTGACTTTGATAAAATTCATGTTTGTGTATATTATAGGTATAGCTAATGTAATTTTGATTCGGCTAACTTCTTTACTTCTGTCTCCAATTGGAAAAATTGCAGTCATAGTGCAACAAAACTGTTATTAATCCACCACGCCGGCCTAGTGCGGGTTGGCAGACTTCACACTCCGTCGAGAAAAATCTTTAAGGCATGCAGGTATCCTCACGATGTGTTCCTTCACCGTTTAAGTGAGTGATAATAAAATTTTTAATACCTACATACATGAATTCGAAAAATCAGAGATGCGTGCCTTGGATTAGAACTCGGAGACATTTGACTTAGCAGTCCAATGGTCACTAGGCTATTACTGCTTCTTACTACTATTATTGCTTGTTTAGACATAAGTTACTATAAGTTTAATAATAAAGATACATACATATATATACAAGCCTTTCAAAAGTAATAGCTTATATTACTACTATTATATATATTAACTTTAATTTTACAATAAGAAGATTAGATTCATTCAGCTCAGTCTATCTCGTGATAAGAATTTCTTTAGCTTGGATCAGAATATAGTTTACACGTTAGATACTAAGTATCGCCAACGATTTATGAGTCAGCGGGTAATTACTGTTGACTTATTGCCTTTGAAAATTCAAATAGATGCCATGTTAAGCAAAAATAAACTGAACAATATTTAGATGCATCCAATGTTTATCTTAAGCAACAGTTACACCAAATTATGGGACCAACACATGCAATTCTACTTTGATGACCTACTATTCCGTTTTGTTGGGTCGCTTTGACAGACGAATGCTCCTCCAATACCGTTCTACCATGTGATGACGTCCAAATAATTATGGCACATCATTACCGTCCGTACATATTCATTGTTCAATCGTCGACCAACTGTTGTTCAACCAAATCCAATCGTGCGTTTAACCACTAATGTTTCATTAAATATTCCTGTTTTCACTTCAATAAAGACCTATTATGATGATATATCACTATTAATTTACTTATGCAGAGAAAGCCCCAATATCCTCTAACTTATTTGATCTACGAGTATATTATTGCGGGGAACCTAAAATATAGAATGGTCTAATGTCCCCGAACCTACAAAAATAAACTTTAGGAAACGAAAACATTTCATGACGTAAGGGATTTTCCAAATTCGTACTAAATGGGTGAAAAAGGGATGACATATTTTTATTAAAGTAAACGTTATTACTTTCACGTGTAAAATAAAAGTTATGTTAGCGCTTTTCAACACCGTAATACAATATGGGGACCCCGCGTTCGGGGTAACTGAGAAACTGCTTGCGCGTTCTTTTATCAGTGCGTCATGACATCACTCTTTTACCCATCCGCCTTATTACATAATGATGATTCCCATATAGTTGGGAAGGTCTTAGGCCTAGTAAGGATTAGAATGAATACCATCAAATCTCAGCGTCCTGCCATTCAACTTTCTTAAGTTTGCATCAGGTTTAAATAATGCATCATCAGCAACATCAACCCATTTACCGTCCCACCGCTGGGCATAAATATTATAAATATATATTATAAAACCTTTTAAAAAAGGTTTTATAATATATATTATAAAACCTCCCACAACAATATATGAAAAAAATAACTTGGGCATTTCTGAACAAAGGAAATAACGATACGTCCGTAATAATTGTAACAAACTGAGGCCCTCCAACTTTCCCAACAATATTCGGGATCCCCCGAATATGGCTTTCGGATAAAAAATCTGCACAAATATTACTTTGTCTATGATAAAAAGGGTAGAGGAACAATGTGCTGCGGCTCAGGGAAGCCGCAACGGAAATCAATAAATGTTAAATATGTGTAAAGAACATGTTCGCGGAAGCTGCATTATTTACGTATACATATTGAACGAGACCTCGTCTGCACTTCGCAGTAGTTCGACATCACATATTTACTATGTGGCTATCTAGCTAACTATTATAATTTATGAACGAACCTATTTGCAAGTTGGTAACCTCACATTATATCTTCCGTAGCTTAACTAGGATTTTAGTGAACGATAAATGTCTCTGGCATTTTGTTGTTTGTTTAATGTTCTATAGGTTACCTTAGGAACTGAAATCATCAAGCATAAAACGGACAGAGGCCCTCGCTCTATCTATTATCTGGTTAGGCTAGATTCAGGTTTGTGAAGAAGTTGTTCTCAAATAAAGTGAAATTAATATTAAGTTATACCCAGACAAACACAAATACTTAATGTTCATCACATAAATATTTGTGCTCTGTGGGAATCGAACCCACGACCTCGTGATCAGCAGTCCGACACGCGGACCACTAGACCACTGACGTCGTCAAGACTTTATTATAAGTATGTATTTACAAAAAAAAAGTATATAAGTATTATATCCATTGTCTAGTACTTATAGTAAAAGCTCTTCTTAGTTTGGGACTACATGGTACTGTATAAAATTGTCTAAGAATATTTATATATAATTTCGATGTCAACTGGACCGTACTGTACTGTACTGTAAAAGCTTTACACAAAAAATAACAACTTTCATATCCCGTACAATAATAATTAAACTCAACTTGTGCTCCAAACATCAGCATCTCGGTGTTCGTAATGGAATTGCCTTGTGACTTGCACATAAAGCGGAGACATATGCACCTGTGGCAGGGGGGGGGTCGTAAAACCAGATACTCGTTACTTGATCGCGATAAGGGAGATGGTGACGCGCACGCCTCCGAACATACTTTAAATAAGCTCTTGTAGGCTGAAAAACGTTGCGATAAGGCGAAAATTAGGTCAGGTATCCAAATGCTATAAAATAAGGTAAAGATCTTAGCGGAACACAAGTAAACAATGTTTGTCGCTCTAAAAATTTCAACATCATTAGCACCTCAAATATTTGTGTCTTACTGTCTAAGTTTCCGGGCTTTGGTATTTGCTTTTGTTACAATTTAAAAATGATGATTTTCTCGTGTATCGTGGTCAAAATCCTCATTTTCATTTAAAAAAATCAGCTTATCGCTGACACAACCAGTTAAGTTCTTTTCGTAAATAAACTTACGCTACCATTAGCACGAGTGGACGAGGGGACAGTGAAATGAAACACTCTTTAAATAAGAGATGAGGAGTAAGGAGTATCAAGACGCCGCCAAATGGCGAGCCAGTAATGGCGGCCGCGCAAAGCTCACATAAAGCTAACTTTCCCTTGAATATTTAACAGGCAACTTGGTTTTACCAATCAAATTGTTTTTAATGATTTTATTCGCCATTGAACTTTGCTGAATTGGAATTTGGTAGGAACAACGCTGATCCGGTTAAAAGCTTTATGGTCAACCTCATATTAGACCGCCCATAAATGAGAGTAGGGTGTCGTGCTTCAGTAAAATATTTGTAAGAGAAGTATCCACAATAGCCCCTTAGTGGCGCTTAAAAACACATTGGTAGTAAAATATTCCCTTTAGAGATAAGACTTGTGCAAACCTGGTGAAAATTTGTGTCTCCTAGTAACTTTGTCTCGTCTGTCCGTTACCCTTTCACGCCTAAACCGCTGAACCGATTTTGATGAAATTTGGTTCAGATATAGCTTAGACCTTGGAGAAGGACATAGATATACCTTTTACCTCAAAAAGTCCTTTGAGATGCAAGTGAAACCACAGCGGGCAACAACTAGTAAACTATAAACCGTATCAGGCTACACGAGTAGGTATGCTCCGTAATATCACAAACACAGAGGACGAGCACTATAATGTGTTTTCATTTGCAGGTCAATCAATACTAAGTCTAACCGTTTAACTATAAAGCGTAGTTACATTCGGGTCGATTCTATGTGCCTATCTTTGTGCTAGTAACATTAATGGAATACACAAAAGAAAATAGTAAAGCCAAGCCCAAAAAACGTGATCATGACAAATGATATCTTACCTAATGACGTACCGATGGCACCTTACCATCAGAAAAAAACAACTATATGTTCTATAACTTAAAACAAGTTCCCTGCACTGTAAACAGCGTTTCAGCTTTATTAATAATGCACCACGAATTCCGCGAAAACGTCCAACAATTTAAAATTCCAGCTAACATGAAGTTGAAAAACTTCAGAGTATCATATTAAATGGATGGATGCGACATGGCAGAGTGCACCGCTGCAGCTTCGATGACGTCACTCTTCGGTCAGTAGGCGAGGGAATATTATAATGTGAACGGATGCTAAAAGGAAGGCACGGCCGTGACCGAGTTGTGTGACCGATATCCGTGCTCCCCTGCGCCTGCCCTAGGGCTGCCATTAGCGATGTATACGCCCCAACAAACTACACTATAAATATTTCGATTTTAGTCCTTTCAAAAATATTTTATTGTTATGACTTCAATAAATTTTGATGCAATTAATTACTTTATGAGACATAATTTCGGTATTTTTACTATAACTGAATGATACATGATAAATGTATCATTCAGTTATACGTACTAAAACGATTGAAGAAAAGGATCTCTCAATTATGGCTGCAAGAAACGATAGAACAATTACACTAACGACGAGTTAGTGACACAGCACGGAATAATATAGCACCGAACAGCTACATAGTAATAATACTAAAGATTTACGACCATTTGACGAGATACGAGTAATATACCACATGCAATGACAATAAGAGACCAGTAAGCAGAAAACCGTGCGGAAAGTTAATTTTCTTTTTTAAACTTCATATCTTCTGTGTTCACTAGATAATAGAGCTTCCATTCTATATTTTATTATCACGTAATCGTTTCTCTACTATCGTCGTATTCGTCTACGTTTATAGTTTTCAGTTGCTGGATCCATTGTTGGGTTCAGTAGCCCAGAACATATATAATAATCCCTATTTCCACAAGTAATAGGGTTACAGACGTGTTTTGATGCGTTTTGGTGATGATTTCGTAGAACCCGTAATTAATAAAAGATTATTGGACTTTTCTACTTAAAGATCGCAATATCTATTCCATGATTTACACGAAACTAGTTTTATAATACTACTTGAATGTAAGCCTCCATTATTTGTCGTACATTTCTAAACAAAACTCATAGTTGTCCTCAGATTCGATTGTCCATCACAATCCCGTGAGCGTGAAAATCATCTCTTTGTGCCTGCATTGACTGTAAAACTTTTTCGTTAGCATTTCCAATTTTTGGAAACAAACAGTCGGCTATTGGAAACATGTCAGGCATTTTGTACCTAACAAAGAGTTTAAAGAAGCATCAACCTCGTTTGAACAGAATTCTATTTTCAAAACAGTCAAAGAGCAGTATCCCTGTAACGGAATAGTAGCGAAAACTTAGCGCTCACCCGCTCAATATGGCGCCGTGGCATGCAAGCTATGATCGCGTTTAATTAAATTTAAACTTATAAAAGAATAATAGCTACTGCAAAAGTGCACAGAGCTAAGTTTTAAGGCCCTAAGTAATTGTGTCAAGGATTTGTATTAGGTACTAACTTTTGTCACGAAGTATAATAAATGCAAGAAAAAAATTATAAACAGCTTTAATTTACAGGTTTCAATATAGGTATTTTCTGGAGCTCATTGCTTTCAAAGTGACGCGCTAGCAATATTCTAGGAATAGAAGTAGAAAATATAATTATGAAGCTCACTAAATTGCCTTCAGAGCTCTAGGAATACCCGGGACGAGTGATACTGTTCTGTAAAAAAATAGCAATTGACGACTTAGCCACCTCAAGTTGAGTTCCCACACAGAACAAGCGTTAGTACGAACAAATACTTGTTTTGTGAGAAAATTCTTGTTCATGGTTTATAAAAATCCACAACACAATGGGTCACATTCACATAATCCTCTTACAGCTACTTTTTATTTCAAAATGATTTACCCTTGTCCCGTGTGCTTTTAAAAAGTTTAAAATAGAATTACGGGGTTAAAATAAATTTACAACACACCTCTTCCAAATGATACTGAAGTAGAAATCGATTATCAAGAAACTGTTACTTACCAATGAAAAGGTTATTATTACTTAACTAATTAAGTACTTTGACGACGTCTGTGGTCTAGTGGTTCGCGTATCGGACTGCTGATCATTAAGTCTATGGGTTCGATTCCCACAGAACACAAATATTTATAAGATGATGATAAGTGTTTATGTTTATCTGGGTGTTTCTTATGGATTATAAGTATGTATTTACAAAAAAAGTGTTTATCTATTTAATCCATAGTTCAAGGTTTACTTAGTTTGGGACTAGATGGTGCTGTGTAAAATTGTCCAAGAATATTTATTATTTTATATATTATTGTCGAAGAATATGTATTACTTTTGCCAATCTGTGAAATAGTTTGCTGGCCTACCACTAACAACGTTATAAATTCGGAACTTGGCCAGTGTGGCCAAGAGTAGGAATTATAGGCTTCATTCCATTGACGTTTGACCATTTTCCGATCTCCCGTTTTTATAAATATCCCGTTATAAAACTGGTCAACCGAAGATTGCCGATTGTACCCTAATTTAAGACTATTCTTTGATCCGGCAGCGGTTTCCACACGATCGCGGATATTCACCTTGTGGCTACCTTTACTGTTCAGTGGCGTTGTGTTGACAACCCGACAATTAAATTAAAGTCACATTGGACGCAAAAGGTAAATAACCTACCAATGCTCAGTAAAGATTAGGCCGAATCATAATTTACGACATTAATTATATCAAACTAGATAACAATATCGTATAGCGGAACACTGTTCACGTTATTGATAATGATTTACGAGTCACGATGTTGTGTCTAGTAATTCTTTATATTTGGCCTGATATTGTTGCGACATAGCGATATAACACTAAATATAATGGCCTGGAACTAAAGTCTATGTCTATGGACCGAGCAAAAAGGAAATGTCAGAGTGGGTGAAACCGCGGGGCACAGCTAGTGTAATTATACGTGCTAGTGTAAGTAGGTATAGTGTAGGTACATTACGCAGTACAAATATTAGATACACGCGGAACCAGAAATCGTGACACGTCAAACATAATCTTAATTGTACCCATAATTATTACTTATCATACATCTAATAATATAGTGGTCGACAGGGTCAACACGAGTCGTGAGTACAAACGTCACCAACCCCGAAATAGCTCAGTTTAGTTAATATTCAGCTCTTCTCAGAAAGTTAGACAATTCATAGTAATTTATGAAATAATGAGAGATTCTTGGAAAATCAAGCCAATACCGTTCCCACGTGAAACTGAAAATTAGATGGTGATAGTTATGGTGTAAGGGAAGACCAATGGTAATATCAACGTGCACAAAATATATCCACACTTCTGTCACTTCGTGCTCTCGACTCGTGCCAGTAAATTTACTGCATACCAAAGTTGAACAACTCTATTTATCAAAAACTAAAGTCAGACAAGTGTCTGTAACTAAATTATGGACCTACATCATGAATGGTTCAAAACTTTCGACAGACTGCTAGTTGTACTTCAGAGCTTTAATGAGCGCAATGGCGGCCTAAAGTCGTGCTTTTATTTCTGTTATAAACAGAAAATTTAGAATAGCATTAATAGAATAGCCCATGGTGTTAATTAAGTTAAGTTATTGCCAGCAACCGGACATAAATACAAAACACGAGCTGCTCTCATATCATAGAAAAACCCAATTATCGATTTGCTTGATTTTGAAATCAAATGCAGAAAGAACCTTATCCTCAGCAACGGCGCTTGGAACTTGGCCATTGAGGTAGTTGGCAGTTTCTAAAATGATAGTATAAATAGTGAATATAGTCTAAACTGAGTTGTGTAATAAAATAAAGTTTTGTATAGAATCAGTCAATCCTAAACCCATAAATAAAATAGGATAGCTAAATAACTAGTTTACGACCAACAGAACTGTTTAAATAAGTTATTATATTATTCAAATGGACATTACGACACGGAAAACTAAGCCAGTCACAATTCATCCCTCGAAATAGTTATTATATGAATATATAGGTAGGTATATTGAACGTTAACGTAAATTTCAGTTACTACCGCACTCACAGAAATGTATTAACCGTTATTTGATTATTAGCTACTTACAGGACAAACTGAAATTTGCAATATTACAATGCGTGTGATACCGCAGTCCGTACGCTTGTTTGTTATCTTGTCACAATAAAAAAAAAAATATAAAAATAATTAAAAACAATTTTACAAAGAATCTGTAAGGGAAATTTACGAGATAAGATTTCCCAATAATTGTATTGGCCATATAACCCAAAAAACTGGATCATAATAATGTTAGATGCATAGCGGCCCTGCAGCTTTGAGAACCTAAAGAACGCCACTGATGACGCAACTAACGTGGCTACCTACTGAGCCCAAATGGTATTTAAAATAATGAATTTACAGAAAAAAAGGACAAGATTGCTTAGCGGAAAAAATAAGAATTCGCCTTATCTATCAACCTAATCTAGCCGACCCTTACCTGACGTAATTTTTTAAATATGAACGTTAGTGACGTATCTGTATGCGGCAGTAACATTGTGTTACCCAAAATAAATCCCTATTCAAATGGGAACATAAAACATGGAGACTCAATTACGGCGGGTCGGTAGTTCACGTTAGATTTTTGTTCTCTCCATTTTCGCGTTTATTAACAGAGTAAGTATAAAAAGTAGCATACCAGCCGAAGTCACCGGCGCGTCAGGTTTTAATGACAAGGACACGTACACACGGCATCACATAAAGCTATACAATTTGCGCTTTGGATCACCTTATTCACTTGCTATAGCAGCGATTTTTGTATTGCAACTGCACAGCATGACGAATTGTCGAGTGTACTTGAGCCACTTAATAATTTAATACAAAAACTACTGTCGTACAACTACTGATTCACAAGGCACTGAATATATTATATATTTTTTTATTATTCATTCTCATCAAATATCAATCTGCATTGTTCTCATGAACTATTCAGAACAAAATTTTAACATTGTTATCGTGTTTTTTTTAAAAGAGCGTCTATGAAGTTTCTTGCTCGTTCTTCTTCATAAGACCCACTTTTTGGAACCATGCAACTAGTTTTGACTTTTTCAAAATGGCTTTGACTTCATATTCACCCTGTACTTAATGAGAAAAAATTTATGCCCCAGTTTAATTATTATTTGTAAATAAGTTCATATTGGATTCAATATTCGTGATGGTATGTTATATGATGTTTTAAAATTGCATTTTACCGAATAATTCATATTGTATTGAGTGGAAAAGGAGTATAAGCTGTAAAGTGTTAATGCACACTTTCCTATTGATACTTACTTCGGATGGCCACAATAGTTCCAAATAAATAAATCCCACCCAATGTTAGGTATCGGGAAACAATCAATTCCATTGAAGTTATTTCCTATATTTTTGACTACGTTTTTCCTATGGTAAGCTCGCGTTGCTTCCGCAATTGAGTAAAAATTGTTATTTCACAGCAGGTATACAACCAAATGATAGATATCGACTATCAAAACATAAAGACACAATAAAAATATAAATATTGCTGGGAATTTCCTATAACACGATAAAAAAGGAGTTACTGTTACTACTGTTTGATTTCAGGACACAAATATTTGTGTGGATAAAACATGAGTATTTGTGTTTGTCTGGGTGTTTCTTATGTATTATACGTATGTATTTACAAAAAAAAAAGTATATAAGTATTATATCCATTGTCTAGTACCCATAGTACAAGCTCTGCTTAGTTTGGAACTAGATGGTGCTGTGTAAAATGTCCCAAAAATATTATTATTATTATTATTTTCAAATAGAAAACTTGGCTTAACATTAAATTGCCGTTTCCAGAAAATAATTTGTAATACGATCTTCGTACCCCAGAAAGCGAACATCTCGACAATTCCAACATAAGCAATAAATTTAGTTTCAGCAATATCTTACGCAAGAGCTTAAGAGAAGTCAAACATTAAGAAATCATGATTTCGGTATCAAGTTATTTCGCAATTAAGTTGTAATCGTGTGCCATTATTAACTTTAATGTTGGGATCAAGGGCATTTTTCTAAAGCACAATGTTTAATGGAAAAAGTTTTAATGGGATTTCATTTGAACGAAATGTTTCTTGTGGCAGTCAGTTATGGGATCGTTTCTTGAAATGGTCCACATAGCTTCAGGTGTAATAATAAGATAATGAAGATGACCTTAAGGTCATTTCCAATAATACAGAGAATATTAAGCTAATTCAGGGAATTTCCAGTTAATATATATATATATATTTGTACTTACGTAAACTTTTTATTGGGAACGTGCTCCGAATTATCAATTGAAAAGGAAATTTGTGTTTCTTTTATATAGCTTATACATTCATACATACCTACATAGAAAAAAATCGGGATTCCGAGAAAAAGTTCAAACAGCCCTAAAATATATTATAAGTCTTTTTTATTTGATATACACCACTATTTATACAACTACAAAAATAAGGCTTTGAAATATTCAGTCATAATAAAACAAACATGCTTGATAAAAAAGTCGTTGGAAAATTAAAATTGTTATTTCTCAAAATCATTGGGTATATTTGATTACACACGGGCATGCTGATGAAATTCATTAAATAAAAGTACCTAGAATAGTTGTAATACTGTGATAATATTAAAGCTAGTATAACGAACTGAGATTCCAAGTACTTACTATGTCCGTTTTACTATAATTTATTAACAAAAGCGAATATCTCCGTATAATTAAATAAAATTTCTGTATTACACCTTAAATTTTGTTTTACATTAAAAATGATGGTCTCGCTACCATCAAAAAAGTATGCTCGTCAAAAATTTTGGCCAAAATTTGAGTC
The DNA here is from genome assembly GCA_964056405.1 of Acronicta alni. Lineage (NCBI taxonomy): Eukaryota > Metazoa > Arthropoda > Insecta > Lepidoptera > Noctuidae > Acronicta > Acronicta alni. The sequence goes on along the minus strand of OZ043925.1, from coordinate 8,194,275 downwards.
CGTTAATATTTGTAAAGTCCCCCGTGATACAAGGCTTGTATTCCTTAGTGCGGGAGCTGTCTTTTAAATAAATATAAAATCTTAATGAAATCCTTTTATTAAGTTTGAAGTATTCCCCAGAAGTGAAAGTATTCCCCATACTACTCATCAAGTAGTGGTAAAAGGAAGGAAATCTTTTTGTGTTTTAACACTTAATTTAGTAGGGTTTTAGTTAGACAGAGGTGGTTAGTATGTGCCCTAAATACGGCGAGGCGAGAGGCCCACAGTTCCACGTCCAGGCATAAATTAAGAAAGAATGGCCTAAGTCGTGACTGTAATAGCACATTGAACAGATTAAACGCTTATGAGACGAAACGTTTCTATCTAGCTCAATGGTAAGAAGAACCCGATCTTACTAGATTCATAGTGATTGTAGTGTTTGTGAATACATACATCACATTACTTACATGATTTTGTATTATTTATTTAGTCATAATGTATCATACACTAATATACAAACATATATACTTAGAGTACATACAATTCACTGTCTCGAGCGCCCGCGTCAGTAACACGAGAGCCTACGGCGAGAGTGGACGTGATAATAAAAAGTGCGTGCCGAGCCTGTGTTACACTTCACAAGGAACATAATCATACACTACAAGTGGCGACGAGAAAAAAGGTAAGTGATTAAATTATTATATTAAAGCTAAAACAGTGATAAGTTACATTAAATTAAGATGGCATACGGAAACTGCCTAATTGCAAAAAAAAAAAAAGGGGTTATTCAGGTTGTGGTTTTAAAATATGTACTTCAATCAACCCGTATTGAGTTGTGCTTTACCTACATTCAAGTTACTGTGCATTGGTAATTTGTTGTATTTCTAAATTTTAATCATTATTGTGCAGGAAGATCTTATCTCAACTTTGATCTCCCGACGTAAATGTAAGCAAGTGTCAATTTTATGTTTGCAATGTCTATGTGACTGTGGACGGACAGACATTTATGTTTGAAAAAGTTATTAATTTCTTGCGAATGCTGCATAAGTAAATTTCAACACACTTGTGAAGAAATAACTATAATTTCAACAGTGAAAACGAGTTGTGAAAAAATTTTCGCAATGGCGGGAAAAATCAATAAGTTAAAAGAATTAGTTTTTTTTTTTTGCTTTTCGCGGATAGTGTTTAACCACATACGAAATGAAAAAAAAAAATTTTTTTTTTATTACAGATAATACAAAAGTTTATTTGAGTTGAGGTTTTATTTATTAAAAACGTACAAGTTAAATTAGTTGCATGTAATGAGCAAGCAATAGGTACAACATTAATTTATTTGTACTATTGAACACGATCTCTTTTGTATCGAAACTTTTTTGAGAATAAAGGAACTCAACCAATAAAATAAAAAAACCCTGTAACTCACTTGTGATTATTAGCAATGAAAAACTCACAGTTTGATTACAGGTGTCATTATGTGCCTAATTGCGGTAAAATTAGAGCCATTTTTACCAGCAAGTATGTTGAAAAGTAAATTATTATTTTCAAACGAACATTTTATACCATGACTTTAGGAATCATAAACATTCCGTCGCGTTTATTTTTTTTATTTTATTTTTTATTTTAAAAAATCTTAAGGCCATAATAAACAACATAATTCAAACTACGCAAATATGTAATAAGTACAGGTATCTCAGGTAGGTAATCTTTATACCGCTCAGATATTACTTTGAATTAGGTTATATTGGGTATTTACGATACCACCATTAAATTGGAGTTTGGGTATTTACGATACCACCATTAAATTGGAGTTTGGGTATTTACGATACCACCATTAAATTGGAGTTTGGGTATTCACGATACCACCATTAAATTGGAGTTTGGGTATTTAGGATACCACCATTAAATTGGAGTTTGGGTATTTACGATACCACCATTAAATTGGAGTTTGGGTATTCACGATACCACCATTAAATTGGAGTTTGGGTATTTAGGATACCACCATTAAATTGGAGTTTGGGTATTTACGATACCACCATTAAATTGGAGTTTGGGTATTTACGATACCACCATTAAATTGGAGTTTGGGTATTTACGATACCACCATTAAATTGGAGATTGGGTATTTAAGATACTACCATTAAACTGGAGTTCTCGTATTTATTATACAAAATAAAAATTGTTTCAGTTCGGCCCCAAAAAAAAAAAAAAAAAAATAAACAAACAATGGCAAGTACAATCCCGTTGCCAGCGTTAGACAAGTTTGATATCGAGGGCGATAGCACATCTATGGCTAGTAGATGGGAAAGATGGAAGAGATCTTTACTAATCTACCTAGATGCAGCCGAAGTAACATCGGCACCAAAGAAAAGGGCTACCCTTTTGCATTTTGGAGGTTCAGGGGTACAAGAAATTTTCTACAATTTACCGGGTGCCAATGTCGAAGCATCTGGAGCCGACGATGTATTTAAGGTTGCTATAGAAAAACTCGATGAGTATTTTCAACCCAAACAGAGTAAAGTCTATGAGCGACATGTTTTTAGACTCCTGAAACAAGAAGACGGAGAAAAATTCGAGAAGTTTTTAATCAGGTTACGCCAGCAAGCTGAAAAATGTGAATTTGACAAACTACATGACCATCTCATAGATCAAATCGCGGAAAAGTGTAATTCAACTAAATTGCGCAAGAAAATTTTGACATTAGGGGACAGTGTCACCTTAGACAAAATAATTACGGAAGCAAATACACTGGAAGTGGTAAACCAACAATTAGAAGAGTACGGGAACAAAAATAAAAGTCTGGACATAAATCTAATCACAAACAAAAGAAATTTTAACATAAGTAATAATCAAAACAAGCTAAACAATTTTCAACATAAGAAAAAGCTCTACTGTGGCAGATGTGGGAGCAATGATCATTTTACAAGTAATGTAAATTGCCCAGCACTTGGAAAAAAGTGTCATTCTTGCGGGAAGTTGGGACACTTCCGTTTATACTGCAGGTCAACAAAGAAGTCAGAAGCACAAAAAAGAAAATTAGATAACTCACGAAATGCGCCAAATAATCAAGTTAATTGGAAGAAGACAAAAATAAATACAGACAAAGATGTTGATTTCGTCGAATCTGAACAAATAGACTATGTTTTCCAAATAGATAGCGACGCCACTGTAAAATGTACAGTCGGCGGTATAAAAATTGATATGCTAATTGACTCTGGATGTAAACTCAACCTTATAACAGACAAGATGTGGGAAAAGTTAAAAAGCAAAAAAGTAATTGCTTTTAATCAAATTAAAAGACCAGACAAAACTTTATTAGCGTACGGCAGCAATACTCCATTGGCAGTAAAAGGTTCATTTGATACTACAATTGAGATCGAAGGACGTAAAGAACTGACAACCATATACGTGATTTCGGGGGGTACTAGAGACCTGTTGGGTAAAAATACAGCGGTCCGTCTGGGTGTATTAAAGCTGGGTGTTGGGATAAATCAAGTGGAGATAAAACCCTTTCCAAAATTCAAAGGCATACTGATAGAAATTCCCATTGACGATTCAGTAAAGCCTGTATCCCAACCATGTCGCAGAATACCGATCCCGATAGAAGAGAAGGTAACAATGAAGATTACAGAATTACTAGATAGCGATATAATTGAAGAGGTGCAAGGTCCATCTAAATGGGTTTCGCCAATAGTACCAATTATGAAAGGAAATGGTGAATTACGTTTGTGTGTAGATATGAGACGTGCGAACACCGCTATCATGCGAGAAAACCATCCATTGCCGTCTATGGACCACTTTTTACCTAAAATGAAAAAAGCGAGATATTTTAGCAAATTAGATATAAAAAATGCGTTCCATCAAGTGGAAATTCACCCTGAATCCAGACACATAACAACTTTTATAACCCCCAAAGGACTATACAGGTATAAAAGATTAATGTTTGGCATAACCTGTGCTCCCGAAATATTCCAGAAAATCATTGAAAAGATGCTGATAAATTGTGAAGGGGTCGTTAACTTTATTGACGATATCCTGGTATTTGGTAACAGTGAGGAAGAACACGATGCAAGACTGAAAAAGGTTCTACAGGTACTCAATGACAACAACGCGATGTTAAACTGTGACAAATGCATTTATAAGACTCAACATGTGAATTTTCTAGGACATAAGCTAACCCAGGAAGGAGTGAAACCTCTTGATAAGTATGTAAACAGCATCACAAGTTTCAGGGTTCCGAAGACCATAGAAGAATTACAAAGTTTTTTAGGACTTGTAAACTACATAAACAAGTGGATACCGAATTTGGCCACGATGACCGAACCCCTGAAGCAATTGCTAAGGCAAAAGATAGGCAAAAGAGATAGTTTGGAAAAGCTGTGGTCCGAAGAACAAAATAGTGCCTTCCAAAAACTCAAACGTATGCTTACAAAAATACAGTCCTTGGGGTACTATGATGTTCAAGATACAACACAGGTGATAGCTGATGCCAGCCCTGTCGGTCTTGGCGCTGTCCTTGTACAAAACGATGCAAATGGGCCTAGAATCATCGCCTACGGTAATCGAACCTTGACAGACTGTGAGCGTAGGTACAGCCAAACGGAAAAAGAGGCATTGGCATTAGTTTGGGCGGTCGAACATTTCAACATTTTCTTGTTTGGAAAACCATTCGACCTAGTGACTGACCACAAGCCATTGGAGATATTGTTCGGACGTAAGTCAAAACCATGTGCACGCATAGAGCGGTGGGTACTTAGGCTACAATCCTACGCTTTTAAGGTAGTATATAAACCGGGTAAGACAAATATAGCAGATCCCTTGTCGCGCTTATGTAACTACCCTGATAAACCTCCAAAAGGAGAAGATCAACATGTGCACCAAATAGTTGAAAATTCTAGACCAGTTGCTATACCAATGAGTAGCATAGTAGCATATTCCGAAAAAGACTCTGAGATAAGCAATGTTAAGAAAGGAGTTTATCAAAACGACTGGGACGAGTCAATAAAAGGGTACAAAATATTTGAAAACGAGTTGTGTTTTCATGATAACATTTTACTGCGTGGAAATAAAATTGTAATACCCCAGCAACTCCGAAAAAGAGTTTTAGACGCTGCTCATGAGGGCCACCCTGGCATTGTAGCCATGAAGGGACGTTTGAGATCAAAGGTCTGGTGGCCCCGTATTGATAAAGACGTAGAACACTTGGTAAAGGTTTGTAAAGGCTGTACATTAGTTGGCTTGCCAAATCCACCTACACCCATGAAGAGGCGAGAATTACCTGCGGCCCCATGGATAGATGTAGCAATAGATCTAATGGGACCATTACCAAGTAACGAATATCTATTTGTAGTAGTTGATTATTATAGCCGATACAAAGAGATAAAGATTACTAAAACAATCACGAGTTCACAGATAATCAGAATACTCAAAGAAATTTTTAGTAGACTCGGCTACCCTATTTCTATTACAGCAGACAATGGAAAACAGTTTACAAGTGAAGAATTTCAAACTTTCTGCAACGAATGCAATATCAGGTTATTTAGTACTGTACCGTATTGGCCTCAAATGAACGGCGAGGTCGAAAGACAAAACAGAGACATTTTGAAACGCCTTCGTATCAGTCAAATTGAGAAAAAAGATATAAAGGAAAGCTTGTGGGAGTATTTATTAATGTACAACAGTACACCCCATACTGTTACTGGAAGATCTCCATCTGAGCTATTCTTCCAACGAAAAAGTAGAGATAAAATTCCGTCAATAGAAGAAGTAAATTATAGACTTGACGATTCACTAATCAGGGATCGAGACAAAATCGAAAAGGAAAAAGGAAAACAGTATGGAGATAGGAAACGCAAAGCAACTGAAGCAGATATAATACAGGGGGATAAAGTTTACGTTAAAACAATGGAAAAACCAAATAAGCTCACTACTAATTTTAACCCTACACCACATGTTGTGGAAAGTGCTCGTGATGGGGACTGCATAGTAAGAAATACTGAAACAAACCAAAGATTTAGGAGGAACGTAATACATCTGAAGAAGGTAGAAGGTGTATGGACAAAGATTCCAACAGATCACGATACGGAGGAACAAAGTATGGAACAGGACCAGGATCAGGAACAGGAGTCTGGACAAGAGGAACACATATAATTTTAGAAATTTCTCAATCTCTGTAAGGTTAAGCTGATTTGTGTTTATTATTAGGCATGATGTAAAAGAAAATTAAAAACTATGATAAGAAAGGGATGTAGTGTTTGTGAATACATACATCACATTACTTACATGATTTTGTATTATTTATTTAGTCATAATGTATCATACACTAATATACAAACATATATACTTAGAGTACATACAATTCACTGTCTCGAGCGCCCGCGTCAGTAACACGAGAGCCTACGGCGAGAGTGGACGTGATAATAAAAAGTGCGTGCCGAGCCTGTGTTACACTTCACAAGGAACATAATCATACACTACAGTGATTATTTTCTAGATAACGATTTTTATGCGATAGATTACAATTACCTCCAAAACATTTATTCTTTAGCAAAAAATATAACTGAGTTTTTTTTTTTCTTAGCTTAATTAAATGTTTAATTCGTTGAAACATCGAGATTTTAGTTATCATTACTCTTAATAATGTAATTGAAACTGCGATACAGCGCAACTCGAACTCATTCGTATTTAATACAATGATGATACTTTTAAATGTACCTCACTCAAATCTCGTTAGTGTTTCGCATAAATGCTTCAGAGAAAAAAATTACGTACTTAACGTAAAGCCATGTTTACGTAGTGTTAAAACAATAAAAAAATATGCGTTATACATTGTTAATATACAACTTACCCTGAGGGTTGATCACGGGCTCCCTTTGTACCTGAAAATATGTTAAATAAGTTAGGTTTGTTTTGCTTTGATGAGGGTATACCAGCCTATACGAAAAATTTTCGAACCGTCTTAAATTTACAGAAAGAGTTAGGAATTCAAAGCGTTCAATGGATATAATAATAGAAGCAGCAATGCAAATGTGTGAAATAAAACTAAATTTAATACGTAAAATCCTAATTAATTTGCGTTTTAAATGGTATAAATCTGACCTTCCATCTAACGGTTGTTTCACTTAATTAAATAATCACCTATAGGTACCATGACGGCTGTATGCTCCGAAGGGTTAGACAGAGGTGTACAGTGATGTACACCTAATAGTTCGCTGGTATATTTAGGTCCCATGTAAGCCTACTGCGAATAACCTGGCACAATTTAAAACTCCGAGTTGCTACTGAGAATTTTATAAAAAAAACCAATAACATTTTGCCCGACCTAGTAATCGGACCCTGAATCTAAAGCGTAATAGTCGTGTTTGTGACCACTAGGGTAATGAAGCACACTTTTACGTAGATACATATAATTATTGTTTTAGGAAAAAAAAACAGCAAGAATATTAGTTAACAGAATTTCTTAGTTTAATCTTCAGAACCGATGAACCATCCTTATAGTATGAGGTATATTCTATCAGATTAAATAAAGTCTGAACCCCAGGACACAGGGAGTCCTAGTGTGGGCTTCAGAGAAACTGTACAACTTACCAGAATTATTTTGTAAAACTAAGCTTAATTGCTTTCGTACAAGTGTTTATAACTAAAGTTATATAATAATTTATTATTATTATTAAAATCGGTAGATACACGGAAAATATACTCTCTTATAAAAAAGTGAAAACGTAGTTAAGTAAAAGTCGATAACAAGGACGATGGGAAGAAGTTTAACAAATTGGAAAAGTTAATCAAAATAACTAAGGAAATTTAATTCATATTTATAAAATAAAGTTTTTGCCGGTAAATACCTAGTCTCAAGTTACCAATAACAGTAGCTTGAAGGGCAGGAAATATAAAAAACGTATTTTACGAGGTTTATGCTTCAACAGTCTCATAAGTTGTTGAATATTTCATTCATAGCGACACGGTATTTTATTAATAGTCGACGGGCGACCTCAGACTAACCAAGCAATTATTTTCTCAGTAAAGACCCGTCCGATTTGATGAGACTTCGAGAAGATAACTGGCCACTTATGTAGGTTCTCAAATGCGTTCATTCAATGAATTCAGCTATTCCAATAATAAGTACTACCTTTTCAAATGAAATTTAGTCATTACTGCTGCCTCATTAGCCCAGTGGTCGTAAAAGTGACTGCTACGCTTGAGGCCCTGGGTACGATTCCCAGGCAGAGCAAAATGTTATTGCGTTTTCTATTAAATTCGCAGTAGCAGCTCGGAGTTTCGATTTCTACACAGTTAATAGCAATACGTTCACCCCCATTACTTAATGGAACTGTGGAACTGGAAATGTGGGTGTACATTAGTACAACTCTGCCTATTCCTTCGGGGAACACAGGCGTGAAGGTATAAAGTTATTACAGGGCTGATCAAATAGAAACGGTCCGATCAATAAATGTAATACTTTTAAAGATGGTAAGCGTTTATTCAGTTCACCAATTAAAATAATAATGATAGGAGGTACCTAATTACGCTTCCATTTAATCATCTTTTTAGGAGCGCTCTTATGATGACTCGGTTATATTTGATTCCAAAAATCTTATTTAATGAATGCATATTCAGTTAGGGGGTTTGCCTTAGCTAATAAAATAAATGAATAGAAATTGCACTTCAATTTACGCTCGCAAAGATTTTACGGAACAAGAAACAGCAGGAAATGAATTTTCTTTGGTGGCCACTCAAAATATTCGTTTGACGCGAGGCCGCAGCCTCGCTCTACAAAACCGGCCTTTTTAGTTTGTTTTAATAATACAATATAATGAGATTCCTTCTAGTTTTATTTAAGCTATTTAAAGCTTTGCTGTAAAGTTTAACTGACGGCAGTATTCGTATCAGTTGTACTTTGTAAAAGTATTCAATGAAGAGAGGTCTTAATAATTATCTTAATTTCTAAAATCTAAGTTAATAGTTAGTTGACCAAGTTGTTTATTAAGGATTTAATGGATAAACAGCACCCAGAATTTAATCGTATTTACATAATAATAAGATCTTATGATCCTAATCGCGAACACGTAGGGACCACAAGGGTCGATAAGCCTATAACACCTTCCGTCTTTATCAGAGATGCGGACACATGATACGTGTGACAAAACAAAAGTGGGTAAGTGTATTTTCCCCAATATTGATACTCCGTACCCAATTGCCTTAGGAAGTAAATAAAAACACTAATAAGGGGCAGATGAGGCTTACGACTAATATATTGATTACTCCACATGTGTTGGTCTAGGCACCCGAGGCTAGCTTACGACTCCGACGCCCGTCTGATCTCCGCACGTCTGTACCTTAATCAAATTTCTTTTGTATACCAGAAAATTAAGAAGTAAAGATATGATTTTAGCACAACCTTATAACTTAACATAAAGTTATAATCATCAGAAATACCCAGAAATGGTGTTCTGATATAATTGGGTTGGTATTATGGGACAATAACAGAGATATTATCTGCCACAGTAAATATCCCTGGGAATAAATTAGCAAGCTTACCGTACAAACTCATTATTGGCGACCTCATTATAATGTAATTTTAACAAAGGTGGAATTTAATCTTTTACAAAATCTCTTTGTATCTTTAGAATTAATTACAATAAGAAAAATTCTTTAAGCTGAAACTATATAACATTTGATCCTATAATTAGAATCAATCCGAAGGAGCGAAATTCAACAGATTCAAAAGATTCAACGAAAGCTAACAAAAGCTTACAATAGGTTAGGTTCACCCTTATTAGGTTATTATCTATTATTGTAATGTGAATGTGTGTGTCACAGACGAACGAGCCAGCCATTTATTTTCATGGTAATTTATTTCGAATAAAAGAAAATTCCTTTGATATGAACTTACGAGCGTGACTTACAATCGTAACTTCGTATGTCATGCAAATATTAACTTGTTACCACTCGATACGATACGTACAAATGTACTTCAAAAACATCACTTGCTGGGTTTTCGAAGACAGACTTCTCCAAAGTGTCAAGTCATGATATTACGTTTAATTATCAAATTTATTTCGTACCTAACTTTGCTTAACGCAACTAATTATTAAGGATAACTCGCGGAACGCTTATAAAGAGGCTCAGAAAGTGGAAGTGTCAGTCGTAAATTACGAGACAAGTTAGCAACATTATCTATATGTGTGCCCCTGGGGTAGGCGTGTCACTCCACACGCGTGTACATTTAAATGAAAACAATGCATACATAAGCAGATGCGCGAATCTTTCTGAAGGGTGTTATGTTCCCTTTCAATCACAACGTTACTTGAAAAAGTTACAACGATGGGTAATGTTTTATACAGAAATCTAAAACTTTTACCTGATACATGAATCCAAATACACTATTTCCTTTTTTTTATACCACTAAGGAGGCAAAGCTTACGGCCCACCTGATGGTAAGCGGTTACCGTAGCTCACTACCAACACAACGTTTCCTCGCGGAGCACTAGAAATCTTGCTCACCATAAGGAATACAACACAGCTCAAAGCAGTGTTATTTCACTTTGGTTTTCTGAAAGCGGAGTTACTTACCCAGTCGGGCAGTTCTTTTGATTTGAGTGCGATTTCTCCCACTATGATGGTCTACATCTCAATAATAGCTTCTTTTTAATATTTTTTTATCATCAAAGTAGTTCGCCAGCAAGTCAACCTATACAAAACTGTCAAATTTTCCCAATTGAACATGAACCTTATTGCTTTGTGTTAAAGTTGAAAACCTATCAAAGAAATTTGACAGATTGGGGTAGCTTGATGTGCTGGCCTCTGTACATACGGTAATAGAAACAAACCTAACATGAGTAGTGACTACGACAATGTTACTAATCTGTAAGTTTTAAATTTTGTTTGATGTATGTGGTGAAAAATGAATATTTCACTTCAAAAATCTAAGCCATAAATACTATAATTTAACTATAGGTTATCGATCGGCCGCCGCAAGCCTGGCATTGGCCCGCAGTTCAAAATGTCAAAATGACAATTTATCTTCAATTCCGAAATGCGATAAGTTTGTTCAGGAATTGAAGATAAAACCCCTATCCTCCGAGTAAATTGGAAATCTTGATGACGTTTCAGAGCTTAAGAAGCGAAGCTCTAAATGTGCCGTTCTCTTATGCTTCGCACTTGAACGAATCTGGAGAAAATCTGAAGGGAAATAAAGTACAGTGTTTTCCTGGATGTTTTTATTTATGACAAGATTACCGGCCCGACACATCGTCACTGATTTTATTACGTCGTTTTGCTGCTTTTATAAAGAAAAACTTATACTTCAAAGAACTTATATACACGTCTGTTATAACTCCAAGCGCACAGGTATCTGACTACAGTGATCCAGGTAAATCTTGAACAACACTTAAAAATAAATAGGATACATTTTATTATATTACAGTCATGCAACCGTTTGCTTCTCCGACGTCCTCATAATATCTGTGGTGGTAAGGTATAAGCTAATACTACACTGATCGATCTAGAAGACAAATAGCGCTTGCCGCGGTCAGCCCATTGATCGGTGACCACTCTTAACACATCAAGTTGATCCCGGTTTTCATGCGAACACCTATGACAATGGTTGTAGTAAACAAAAGTCCAAAATGCCTAACAACCAGTTTATCATGCGATTATCGGCATTACCTGGAAATTGGACTGTAGAGGTCTGATGGGACCTGTTTCTTGTTACACACTAACATTCAGCCACGTCTATTCAGACTAGAAACCGACTTCGAAAAAACGTGAAAGGCTCAGATAATAATGATTATCTAATACAGGGTGTTACAAAACTACCCATAAAGCCGAAAGGAGGTTAAATGGGGCCTTATAACGAGTCCATTCACAATATTTAAGAACCGTAGTAACGCTGTATAACATACCCCAAAAAAGGAAAACAACAACATTTATGAATGAAAAATAGAAAAACTATTAAAGTAGACAATTATTAAGTAATAGTTAAAGTAAGTAGTTAAATAATCTGGTTCCCTGACATGACAGCTGACAAAATTTTTGGCTTTAATAATTAATTATATTTTTACGGGGTATTTTGTAACACGTTGTATATTATCTCAAACTGAAGCATATCGAATATACCATGTTCAAAAAGAGACATAATATGTGAATGATTTTATGTGTTATTTCTTATATATTACATCTTACAAACAGAGCCCATGCTGATGAACGATCTTACAGACATAGAATGTGTTTGAAACTTTTTATGAATTACAGTCACACGCGGAAAAGCAAAAGCGACAGTTAGCTGCGGGGAACAGCTGGTTTTGGCGATATTGGCTCGTTCCGCGCGATACGTCCAATGCTTACAAAATACACTATGCTCCGACAAATCGATACCTGCCGCCTGCTATCACGACGGAGTTATATTTGTACTATAGGCAGTCACAGCTCACTTTGTGAGCATAGCCATATTGGCACATACACCACTGCGTTTTATATCAATTTACATACACGTGGACAGCTATTTTAACTGCAGCGTGGGAGTTGAAAAATAATATAAATGAGTTTACATAACGTGGGATAAACTCAAAAGCACCTCATATTTTTCATATTCTACCATCTGCCAGATAAATGCTCAATCACTCGAAAAATCCAAGGTTTTGATCGTTCAACAGGAAAATTTAGTAATTACCAATATCTTAGAGTTTTTTACAAGGCTACATTGTGTTGGCGTACTAAAAATTATGAGTTATGTTGCCCAAGACGTCAATTTCGTTTTATTTCTATCGTGAAAACTCAGCGCGTTCTCATTTACATACACTTTGCTGACCCAACACCGATAAAACCCTTTTTATCGCAGTAAAAAGGATTTCTGAGGTTCTACAAAGAAATCTGTACTATTTAATAGAAATCGGAACATTTAACGGACCATTCTCTGGGATCCGTCATTTAAATTGCCATCATTATATTATCAGGGCCAGATGGTACAAGTTCCCAATCGTTTAATAAAAATGTTGAAAACGCGTGGAGTCAGAGCGGTCAATGATCACGTATACAAAGGACTGCTTTACTATACGGAGTTCTTCATTTCTACCCAGTAATTGCGTACACATAACACCAAGGCCGCAGAAAGCTTGACCACTGTCTTTTCGCGCGTGCTCCTCATAAAACGGTTTTATTGCGAACGGAGCGCTGGGTGTTGAAGTGTGTCTAAAGTGGGCCATGGGCCTATTATGTTCAGAATCAATTAATATAACTCTCCCCAATAATAGAACGGCAGTTGTCTAAATTAATTCATCGCTATAGAATATAATACCTAAGCCTACTAGGGGAATAAGATTTTTTTTAAATAATGCAAACGTCATCATCATCAATCCATATGCTGTCGCTACTAGGCACAGGTCTCCTCTCTGAATAAGAAGGATCAGGCTATAGTAGACTTCACACGCCTTCGAGAGGCAAAAGTCGTATAGTAGGTTTAGTATCATTAATTTATTATTAATACGCGTTGGATTCGAACTTCAGACCTATCACTTGGCAGTCCAATGGTCATATCATTAGGTTTAAGCGAGTATACTGAAGTTATCTCTTAATAGGTTTTAGTAAAAATTCAATAACAGTCCCGAGCTGAGTCCTCCTTGTTCCACAACTTTGTACAATACAAAATAAACGTACCTACTAGGATGTAAAAAAAATATGAGCAAAAGTTTCCAAAGTGATTTGCATAATAAATGTAAAGAAACACACAAGATGTAAGAGCTTCCACGATTCGTATCGCGTGAGTATAAAACACTCGAGAAAATATGAATTTGTACCCTTTCGTGAAACTTGAGTAATATCAAGTAGGTAAAATATGCATGTTTCAATAGATATAAAAGCTAAGGTGATGTAACAAATGCACCTAGTTCCCGATTCGGAAGATAGCGATAAAAATTCGCTGATCATCGAAAAGGGGTCGGACGTCCAAACGACGAGGCGTGCCCATCCAACCATTTATTTTCGATTGTTCTAACTTTAGCAAATATAGCTTTCTGTTGACTGCGAACACTAATCCAAATCGCTGGTTGATATCACAATTGTTGATAAATCGTTTATTTAATTTTTGTGATGTTTGAAAGGCGTAGATATTGCAAAACTTATATATTTTATTCAATAAAATAAGGTTATATTAACTCTTACCTAATCACTAATCGATTGCTAAAATATAGTGTATAAACTTTTATGTTTCGAACTTTTTAAAACTTAGGTCTTAAAACTAATCGGTAATATATAATTAGGTCACGTAAAAGTGAACTTAGTGTATATTGTGTGCAGTCCTTACTTTCATTTCATACTAAGAACACAGTGCCAGTACGGTGTAATCAGCTTCACTCCCGTGGTGACCATATATATACGAGGCAAGCCAACATGCAAGTCCTGGTTAGAGTACCTACGTAGAAGCATGAAAGATTTATGAGACAGAATTACAAGAAATACGAATTCTAATGTAGATACAACGCCCACAGCTTACCTTACCTTTGCTTGAATTTCCTTGAATCCACTGGTTTGTAAGAAAACTTTTTTATACGAGAGCGGGGAAAATTATATGTAGAATATAAAAGACTTTCAGACATCAATTAAACACTAATTCTATAGGGCAAACGAACATTTTATTATTAGGTTTTTCTATAAAATTTTCAGTAACTTGTGACCTAAATATACCGGCGAACCGAGGGTGTACATTAGCACACCTCTGCCTAACCCTTCGGGGAATACAGGCGTTATGATATGTTATAAAAGTCGACTAAGATAAGGTATTTAGTAAAATTTGATATTTCCTAACCTTTACGTAATTCTTGTCAACAACAATACTTACAAAGTAATATCTGTTTATTATACAGTGTTCCATATTTATTGAATTGTTATTAATTATATGCATCACATTTTAATAAGCGATAAGATACATGCTACGCAATTCTTGGCATGTGTAACATTTGAATCAGAAACGTGGTTGCGGAAAATGAATCGAAAATTGTGTCAACCCTGCCTACTGAGATCGCGCTTCTGAGAAAAGTATGGACCTACTTAACTACTTACTATATACATAGGCACATACTATGATATGTATATTACCCACACTATATAAATCATCATCCTCGAAGCTTTTTCCCAACTAGATAGGGGTCGGCTTTCAGTGTAACCAGTTGCGGCTTAATATCAGTATTTCACAAGAAGTGACTGCCCTTAGACCTCCGTAACCAATTTCGGGGTTATATGTTTCTGGCGATGGACTGGTTGTCATGCTTTTTGGGCTTTTGACTACCACTAACGCATGACATCCAGGACCGATGGCTTTACGTGCTATCCGAGGCTGGGAGGTAGCTCCATGTGTTAAGAATGGTCACACATACACAAATGGACCACGTCTAGCGCAGCTGAACCTTGGAGTTCAGTTGGTCGGCGTAGTTATAAGTTAGTCACGAGCCACGAGCCCCTCTACCCAGAGTAATCTACTCTAAGCTGTACTCTCTACTCAGAGTATACAGGGTGGAAGGGACATTGACGCGCAACGGCTTACCATGACTTTTCAGTACATGATTCTGGACCCCCCTGCGTTGGAATTTTTCGTCGGGTTTTTCTTAAATTTGGAACAACTCAATTTCAATTATGTTACGATTCTTTTTTTATGTTTTTTTTGAAAAAAGAACTGGAATGTAACCATAAATAACTTTAACTTTATGGAAAACTATCCCACCTAAGCGACCTAGTTTTACTGCAACTTCATACTTTAGATAAGTATAAAAGGTGTATATTGGAACAAGAAAGCTTGAACGAGAGATTGTTTATCTGATCTTGAACCTAAAACAATAAAAAGGATACCTTTATCGAGCTTCTTAACCTTGACAAGCTTTTTTGTCTAGTTTGTATTAGGTAAGCTTTTTTAGGAAAAGGGTCAAACGTACGTGGCAGCTTTAGTAGACAAGACAAGGACTAAAATAGTTTGAAACGACACTTAATGGATCTTTTAATTAAGGTCTCGTCGAGTTAATTACGCTTGATTCCTGCTATGAGTGGTAAGCAAATAAGGCTTGAAAGGTAGATATGACATTAATCATTTTGAGAGTTATAGATCGTTACAACGTCTATCTAAGTACGTTGTAACTAAAAACCACATAACCCTGAAAAATAATACTCCACACGGCAATATAAGTATGTAAAACACAAAATATACATGTACTATTAAGAACAATACATCACAATATAAACTTCGTAGCATGGTAAAGAAAGGTATAGATTTTATAAAGTTCCCCCACATTCAGCCACATCATCCGTTTTGCGTTTGACTTCTAAAACTACTTGACGAGCTCATCAGAGTAAACAATAAACTCTTGTACGCAAACAAGCTCTTGAGAAACGCTAAAGGCTCTATCAACTACGAGAACATCTTTATATTACATTTTACTTCAAGATATAAAGGTAAAGAAAATTGATTTATACTCTCACTCCGACCAAAAACGTTTGATAAAATAATATAGCCGTGTAGCTGTAAAAAAACCCATCCCCTGTGATCATAAAATAACTCGGAATCTCCTAACAAATGAGTCGTTAAAATCTCATTCTCCTCTAAACATAATTTCTTGAGTGTGTCCCTCGAAATGGGGAGTATTTCGTAAATAATGGACTGGCGGGCTGAGACGAACATTGTATTTAGACATTATTGGATGTCGTGTACACCGGTTTACATCATGTGGTAGCTCGTTGTGCATGAAATTGTAAATAGGTTGCGTCAGCCACGAACTAATGCGATGTTATTAAACAAAGAGGATTAGTGTTAGTATAGACCCTTTTTCTTAATTTCTTAGATAATCAATCAAATCAAATCTGAGATTTATTTGATTATTACTTTTCAAAACAATATCTAACCAAGACGTTCGCGTTGTCTTCGGCTACATGAAGCGTCCTTCTGAATTAGTTATAGTTACAGGTACCGAATTTTTTCACATATTTAAAAGAAAGAGAAACTACGTAGGTATAGGTAAAGCTGTGGATAGGTAGCCACCTCCAGCTTTTAGCTAAAAGCTAAATGTAAGGTACATTTCAATTAAATACAGATATCAATTTACGTAGTTTATACGCGTCGATAAGATGCCGCTGTGCCTACTGAGGTGATAACACACGCTTAGAATTAATTAATAATGTACACACTGCTTGTACGCAAATCTATTTACTTAATTAGAAGCTTTGAAACTAATTGTACTAGGTACGTATAAAGAATCTGTTAATACAAGTCTGCGGTTGATTTCCATTTACCCTACTTTTAAAAATATTCAGAACTTTCAGTCTGAAGGGCGGCACAAAGAAATGAAAGCGAACGCCGCGATTGTAAATAACTTTGAGAGTTAAAAAGGAAAATAAGTTATAATAACATTGCAACGTTATAAAATCTGCGATACTCTTGCGAGCACTCGGCTTTCTCTTCATTAATCTTCACCTTCCCCTTTGGGTGCGCTTAAAACAACTCTTTATTATTTTTTACTGAAGTAAAATAACGTTATTACATGGCACTCTTATGGGAATCTTATGAGAATTCAAATATATATTATTTTATGAACAACGCCAACAATTATTTCGAGATAAATGCGTCAAATATGCTATTGTGAGACAACTCTTGACCATAACAGCTATTTGTCTCATCGAGAACCAGTTCTTATGTTAATGCGAGTAGGTACTTGTATGGAATGTATCCAGTTTAATTTATATTAATCGTGGAACGTTCTACTAATAGGTACATACTTCTACGTTACACCGCAAGCGTGGCATACAACGAAATGAGTACAAAGATAAATTGCAAGAGCAAACACACACTGCCATATACGTAGGATGGTTCATCATGCCTCATGTTACCAAATATCTCCTAGACAGGCTGAAATTCGACGGTAACAGTGTCAAAATCAATGCTATAAGTTTTTTAGGAATGCACATTTATACCTAGAGTATAATAAATATTTTCTTTTTTTTTTAATTTATTCTGTACCAGTGACTGAATACAGGAAGGAAGCATTTCCCACGACACAGGGTAACCTAATGTGGGAACACAGCTTACCATATATTTTTGGGAACCTATTTACGGAATAAAATCAATAAGTAAAAACGGCACGAATTCAATCCCGGGTGCAAGTTAAATACTTACACCACTTTCCTATCAGAAGGTGCCGGTGATACGTACAAGTTAGTAATACAACGTTAGTATACATAATTATATATATATAGACTGGAGATCAAGAAACAAAGTCACTTAGATATCGATTGCGTGCTGCCAACTTAAGTCGTTCTTCTGCAATTAGATTAGATAAGGTACCTATATACAAGAAACGTTTCAGGTTGAGCACAGCCTTTGTAATGATAAGCCCGTTTTATTGTCTGCGTTCGTCGCTGGCCGCTCGCCTTTATCTTTTTACTGTCGGCAGGGACCGGCATTAGCAATATGCTCCACAAGTTATGGCTCAAACGAAAACTCGAACGAAACAATTATTTTTTTACTCACAAATCGATATTTTACTGTACAAAGAATTTAATCAGATTTATACATTCATACCAAAAACGACTGTACAATATTGATGACGTCTCTGAACTAGTGGTTCTATTGCTGATCATGACGGTCATGGGTTCGATTCCCACAGGAAAAAATATTTATGTGATGAACACAAGTGTTTGTTTGTTTGTCTGGGTGCTTCTGTTTTTTTTTAAACGTTGCCCCACACTATGACTTTATCCTGTATCGTGGGTGCGTTTACAAACACAAACTTTCACATACACAAACACCCAGATCCGGAACAACTAACTGAAGAGAAGAATATTTGTTCCGTGCGGGGATCGAACCCACAACCCGAGCACAGAAGCCGCTGCGCCAAACGTGTCGTCAAAATTATGTATGGAATCCGTTGTACAGAACCCATGTTATACTTAAAGTGTATATTGTATGCCACTTTTAGGTCCCTATTCAAATTCCAAAATTTTAAATAACAATATAAGTTATAATCAAAGCAGACAATTCAAAGCAGAACCTATCCACTAACATTAGGCGTGGCGTGTAAACAAAGAGTAGCTACGTGACTGGTGATGCCAATGTAATCAATATTGCATCCGCGTCCTGCTTGTTTCACTAATTGAACGCATTCCGTCTCGAATTACGTAATTACCTATCTCCAATAACTGTATTATGTTGGTAGGTAATTAAAAGAGTCCAATCACAAATACACCGCTGATTAAAACATGGAAAAAGCAAAATAAGTTGTCAATTATCTATCGTTATTACAAACCCGTACGTTCGATATCACCATTTACAAACATTAACAACTCTAGCGACATTAAAATATCACAGCTGTTGTAACACCCCGGAGCATTTTGTAACGAGTAATGAAAGAGAGGCGAGCATAAATTAAAACATGTTAATTTGATAAATTTTAACTTGTTATTTATACATTACAAATTGACAGAATTGAATTAAGTAATAAGTACGATCATATTGATTACAAGAGCACCTGGCTATAGTAGTGCTCTATTGCATTGCCACGCGGCACAACAACAACAGGAGAAAGTTTATTCCAAAAATCTTTTTACGCTCTTAGGTATATAACCTTTATCGTGTTGCCTGTTTTCTTAAACTTCAAAGAGTGTTTACTGCAAAGCCCCTTTCTCTTCCGCATGGGCGCACTTCACAGAAATACAAGTAGGTATGTATGCTTATAAATTTTACTAACGTTATCCTCCTGAGCTAAGCCCTTATATTTCGAAGCTCCCGTGACAGCTGACTTGACTGTGCTGTCTGGAGTGCACTAATCTCCAACTTGTATGCTAATCAGGTTAACACAGTTAGACACTACGCCTTCGCCAACACCGCAAGGTCCGCAAGTGACATACTAAGTCATATTACTATTTTGAATCAGCAAAACCCCTCTGGCATTATAGTTAATGTTTCTTTATCGTGTTCCGTTCGAAATGTGATCACAAATAACAGTGCAGACTTGCAGACATGATATTTTTTAATTCAAATCAACAACACATCAGCAATCGATTTCAATCGACTGACCATAAGCAGCGATAATCGTCCTATCGGTAACGTACTGTCATAGTAGTCTGCGATATGGTACAATATTCAAGCTAAGCAATGTAGTTTTTCCTTAAAAAGATTAGTTTATGAAGTTTGGTTTCCCTCCATTCCACAGGGCACATTTTTCATAGTTTCCACTTTGCACTATTTGAGCGAAGTGTCACAGGACAGGACATTCATCACATAGTCAATCTTGTTTACCTCTACGAACTGTCTGAAGATGTTATTGCATATTCTTCTTCCTTAGTTAGCGATATTAATAACCTGTGTATTCCTCAAATATCTAGGAATACACACTGGTGACACAACGGTGTGCAAATCTACATTTGATATACCTTGACTATAAAATAATTAAGCCGCGTGGGCGAAACACGTTTACCATTAAAACAGTTTCCATTGTTCGAGAAACAAAAATAGAACACGAGAAGTGTCTCCCAAAAACGATTTTTAATAAATGTGTTCCCGTGTTATTTTTTGTATAAAATTATTAAAAGTTTGTGGCTACATTTAGAGCATGTTCTATTTTCCGTCTTTAATCAAACCCGCTCTCTGTGCAAACGTTAATAAAGTCGTCTAACATCAAACGGACTTCAAGGGCTCCCAATTATAGCGAGTGTTTGCGAACATTCATTGTTATATTATCTCCGACTTGCGAATCTTTCTTCACGGCAAGGTGTGCTTGAATTGTGTAGCTACCTTTGTTCTCTCGCTTCTTAAATCTTTAAAACAATGTTAATGCTCTGTCTGTATTACCATGATAAAAATAGATATTTATCTGACTCGCTGCTTTGCTATAACAAGACTTTATAGATCCAAATGGATAAAAAAGGTTCACTCCGCCTTAATATAGTTCAATTCACTGAAGCCTTCAGATAAAATAAGGTAAGAGATCACAATGCAAAACAAAGGACAGCTTTCAGCTACGACTTTATATAAAATAATACACGATACCATTTCTAAGCCTTCACACGTTTAATGGGCGAATACACATAAAAAATGAGCGCTATTACAAATAATGGTAACAAATAACACGTCTCATAACTATAATGTTGCTGCCCAGACTTGCGGGTCCACAGCAACTTTATGAGTTTCCTGCTCGAGGGAAATTGTGAGATAAGACTAATGAATAACGTTATGCAGACACCCGTACGACACCTTTACGAGACGTGACAACATTGCCAAATACTGAATGACTAGAATGAATAGATAGAACCGACACTCGCGCAATGTGTAGCGCCATTACGGTTTACATTAAACTGCCGTAAGTATGTTTTATACTCTTTATAGAGAAAACAATGTCCGAAGCAATAAACTAAATAGATTAAGTAAATGAACGTCAGGCTATGTTACTTCGTCATGCATTCAACAGGTACAGTTATATGGCAGACATTCACTGAAGAATGGATGTGCGTTTACGATATCTTATACTAGCGCGATAATGGACTCGCTAGAGTGGCGCCCGAATATATGAGAGAAACATTGAGATAGGAAGAGAGACAGCGTGTCCGAGATGGATCAGCCGGACTAAGGTAAATAATTTAAATCGGGTAAACGCTACTTACGCGGGGTGCGCGCTCCGGAGTTACGACTACGGCGGTGGTGTGTGGAGCCGCGTGGCCGGGCTGCGGCAGACTGTTGCTCCCGGGCCCGCTTCACTTGTTACGTGCCTCCCGCCCGCCCTGCGCGGATGGTAGCCGCCCTCCGCGCGTCGCACCTTCAACCCCGTTTCGACAACCCCGCCCCGCATCCGCTCACCAACATCACGGGTCCTTCACTTTGCAGCATCCTCACTCACTTAGGTACACACAAAGGTGAGCCTTTTGTCCGTTTCTTTCGGATGCAGCCTTCGTCATTCAAGTAGACAGATGTCATGTCTTTTGGGTGGGGAGACCTTTTGTTCAAAAGTCAAATTTTCATCTCATCGCAGAGTACCTATGTTTTACTTTTTTTTTATTTATATATTTATTGAAGACATTCACAGGATTCTCCCGCCAAACTGCACAGCAGTTTGTCGGCAGTATTCTCGTGGACACAATTATCTTCTTTACCTAAGATCTTAAGTTAAAGATAGTTATCAAAGATAGATATCAAAAATAAAAATTATATTATGCTTATAACTATATAATAGTACCATTCTCAGTTATTACGCACTTGCTGCACTTATGAGCACATTGACAGATGGTGTTTTTTTTAATTTTTTTTTTGTGTACTCTTAGATCCTACAGCCGTAACTATTTCTTCTGGCAGTTCATTGAAAAGAGTTGGAGTTAACCATGGGCTGGTTCGTGGTCCATAGTAATTATTGATTTTGGGGACTACATATTTCTTTCTATGTGACGTTTTACGTAATGGTTGGCGATCTACTGGTAATATTTTAAACATTTTAAATAATTTTTCATAATCTTTATTGAGTCTGCTTTTAGTAGTTTTACTTATTTATTAATAATTTTAAGAACCTTATTTGTAGTTTTTTAATCTTCTCTAACTCAATCACACTTAGTGATTATTGTAGGTAATATTTAGTTTCAGCTCTGCAACAGTTATACGTACATTGCTTGTAAGGTAATTTTTTATTCGACGTTTATTTATTCTCCAAATGTTTATTCAAGTAATAAAAATAGATCGACAGCCAAAACACCGTTATCTAGAACGCAATTCAGTAATAGCAGCCAAAGTACGAGTCACATTATTTTACCTTCATAAACACCCACACAATGTTTATTCTTAGAAAGAATAAAGAGGTCGAACAGATCCCTGGACCGTACGAATCCTTTAGTTTTCTCGTCAATATTGTCCCGTACCGTCAAAACTGTGCCTTTAGAAAAACTTTTTTTATACCACTAAGGTGGCAAACAAGCATACGGCCCACCTGATGGTAATCGGTTACCGTAGCCTATAGACGCTTGACGCAACATTTTGCGGAGCAATGGCACTGCCCGACTTCCCCAGTCGGGCAGTTCCAATTGTGTGGAATTACTCCCACTATGCCCTACCTCACTTGAACTTCATACAAACGTCCAACACTTTCAACTCAGATTTTTTGGAGATGTCGTACCTACTTGTAATGGTTGCATAGAGCCCTTTATGAGGCGGAGTGGAAAATCTTCATGGATCGTCTGCCACCTGGAGAGGTGTCGTATCGGACTCATACCTACTAAAAACCGCAGTTGCCACGGCAAGAGAAGGCAACTGCGGTATTTGTAACTTCGTACGGTATATATATACAGTAAAGTAGTGTTGTAGTAGTGGAATGCATGAGCCCTGCATTTCATAAAGTGATTCATTAATATAATTAAGTGATAGGCTATAGTTTTATTATAATGGTGTGTTTGCTCAGTACGGCGAATGCTATTAACCAATGTTGAGTCACAGTGTTAGTATATCCAGAACATTTACGTAGTACCTATCCCTATCTGTCATTTGCGACGAACTTTTTTAGACTAGGAGCTTATACTGTTTTTACCCGAATACGAGACGCAAAGGAGGGTAATGTGTTTATCAACCTATATATGTATGTATGTATGTACGTTTGTTCCTTTGTGGCACTCTCGAGACCAAACTTTGTGGGCCGATTTTGAAGATTCTTACGTCAATCGATTTGTCTCACTGACCTCTGTGATTTGTCTTGCGGGTGTCACTAAAGTCATAACTGTAATCAAAATTCTTTATGGCGACAACCAGGAATTACCTACATTGTGAAAAATAAAAAATGAAGACAACTCGAAAAAGAAATTATGTTAAGTGGTGTATCATTGAATAGGTATTTGAAAATCGTCTAGGTTTCTCTAATTATTTTTAATTGTAAATGACCATTTAGGATTTATATTATAAATCCTAAATAGCAACCGATTCTCACTGAAATTTTCAAAACTTATAATAAAGCCGTGATAAAGTTCTTATATAAGTAATCTGTGAAAAGTTAACTTAAAACTTAAAAAAACCGGACTGAAAAGAAAAAAATATGATATCAGGAACAAAGCGACTTTAACCATCGGGACCCATTATTGGGAAAATTTGCTCCGGTCTAAAAATTTTAATGGATCCCGACTATTAAAGTCGCTATGTTCCTGACGTGTATTTTTTCTTTAGTGTCGGGTTTTTAAAATTTTTATAAATACTAAAGGAAAACGAGGGTTCTACTGTTCGTAATTGATTTATTACAACATCAGCGACACTGAAGGAGTCGAAGTACTGCTGGCTAAGCCAGCTTCCAAAGTAAGATAACATAAGAGATGAGTTGCTGATGCATTTCCGACGTATTAGGGGATTTGGGCTTGCGGTGCTCTCAATCACCAGCAAAACGCAGCGGGTAACTTTACCGATATATACCTACAAATGTCATTAACTTTACTAGTCATTATACGTTACGTTATGCATGGGTCCGGTCTATTCACTAACTTGAGTAAGTACCTATACATATAACATGTAGGCAGGTAAGACACGGACGCCATCCGTTATGACATTTTAGAAAGTTTGTCTTAATTAATGAAGTTCAGTACGTTAATTAAATTAGGAGAAGTCCCGGAAGGAGATTTGCGGGCGTGCTACCTTGACGCTTGGAGGAATCATAGCGATATTATTTCATGTATAAAGGTTAAAGCACAAGCAAAGGATTGAAAGCGCAAGTGACTTTCGTAGTCGTAACGCCCCGAGCAAAGAGTAATCGATAGGTAAATTCAGAAACGACATCAATCGCGCGTGTCACCGACGACAGATTTTACGATAATCCGCACAATTAAGCGACAAGCACGCCTCTTGCCTTTCAATATATCATAGATTAAATAATAATTAAACTACGGAGAGCGAACCGAGAAATATAAAATGAGATAGTGCACCAAATAAATCATATGGCAGTGTTTGGTCTAGTGCTTCGAGTGTCAGACTGCTGATCACGAGGTTCTGGGTTCGATTCCCACATCACACAAATATTGACGTGATGAACATAGGTATTTGTGTTTGTCTGGGTGTTTACAAAAAGTATATAAGTATATACTTATTTACCAGTTAAGTAATGTATATTATGTAATATTTTACACCCCGGCCCTAAGAGGTTCAGTTTTATAGCAGTTTACATTAAATAAGTTGAGTTATTTATTATAATATAATATAAAAATAATACAAAGAATTAATTAAACATTCTTAGTACAGAATTATCAGCCGGTTATTAGTATTTCGCCCACGACTAGTGTTAGTACCTATTTGGTTCGCTACGCTGATAAAACGTGGGCGAATGAGTGCATTCTTTGATTTTCATTCATAAACGTTTATGAAAATCACAACAGAAAAAGGAATTGACACTTATTACTTAATTTATTTTAAGAAACAAACATAAATTACAACTCCCGAACGCGCGTAAAATTATGGAAAAAAAATTATACTATATAAGGGAGCACAGCTGTTCCACCGGAGACCGAATGACAAAGAATTGCGATAATATTGATATAAGTATATGTAGGTATAAACATAAACTTTAGAAGCACGTGTCTAATATAACGTAATTAATCAGGCTCAGTGACTCAGAGGCATACTATTTAGAAATTAGTTTTATTATGTATATCATTAAAAGTGAACTTCATGTTTTTATGAGAATAAATTCTTTTAATCTAAAATCAAAGAATGCACATAAGTCCTTATAGTAACAAGGACTTCTATTTGACTTGATGCTCAATTAGTGTAGCGATTGTGGTAGGCACGTCGCCACTACCACTGCGCCGAGAGTTGCGGATTCAATTCCCGCCTTAGACAAATATTTATGTGCTCCTCAGATATTTGTTTCCAGTCTGGATGTACTTTTTATGAAATAATATTACCTATCATTGTACTGCTTATGCATTTACCTGTGTACTACTTATGTACATACTAATGTACTGACCTATGTACTGCTTATGTACTATTTATGTACTTATCTATGTACAGCTTATATACTTACCTATGTTGTGCTTATGTACTGCTCATGTACTTACCTATACGGCTTATGATCTTACCTATGTACTACTTATATACTGACCTATGAACTCCTTATTTACTAACCTATATACTCCTTATGAACTTACCTATGTACTACTTATGTACCACTTATGTACTTACTTATGTACTTACCTAAGTACTTACCTATGTACTTACCTAAGTACTTACCTATGTATTTACCTTTGTACTTACTTAAGTACTTACATATGCACTTACCTATGTACTTACCTATGTACTAACCTATGTAGGTACTCCTTATGTGTACCTACTGTATATGTGTACCTATGTACTACTTATGTACTTACCTATGTACTACTTCCGTACTAACCTATGTACTAACCTATGTACTAACCTATGTACTGCTTATGTACTAGTTATGTACTTAGGTTTAGGTTTAAAGAATTTATTTCTCACGAAAAAGACATACTAGCCTTGAACATGAGAACTTATTTTAACTTAAAAATAATAACATTTCAAGCAATGGTCGTCTATAACATTCAAATATTTAATGACAGTGCAAAAAATATTTGTTTAAGCGAGAAACGAGCGATTGTTTATAATATAACGAGATAATGTAGTCTTAAATAAACTAAATGTACTAACAATTCTTATATGTGAGGGTAGACTGTTGTAAAGTTGAATACCTTCAAAAGTTATACTCTTTTTTCCATAGTTAGTTCTTAATTTTGGCAGAACAAGTAGACTTGCTCGACGAGTGTTACTTTTCTTTATAACAGATTTTTTGATAAATGACAAGTTAGTAGGAATAGTTTTATTAAGATTTTTTCTGATTAGTATACAGGTACTGTAAATGTAAAGTATGTATTGCTTATGTACTTACCTATGTACTGACCTATGTACTCCTTATGTACTTACTAGGGCTTTCATCCCGGGAGTCTCAGTAAAATATCGAGTCTCGAGGATTTTTCGGTATTTTCGTGACTCGAGAATTATATTTTCAGTCGGGAATACGAGACTTTCGAGACTCTCAAGTCACAGAATAATCATAATAAATAATCATAATAATCATCAACCCATATACTGTCCCACTGCTGGGCACGGGTCTCCTCTCATATTGAGAGGGATTAGGCTATAGTCCAAGTCCTAGTCTCAAGTCACATAATGAACAGTATTAAAAATCTACTAAACTTTTGCTTTACGACACTTAGGCGGATATTAGACATTAAAACAAAACTACTTTTTACGGATTTTATAGCGTTAAAAATTAATATTATTAATCCCGACGTTTCGGACCCTTTACAGCGTCCATGGTCACGGGTAGACGTAGGGTCTACGTCTACGCTATCAATATACGCAATAAAATCCGTAAAAAGTAGTTTTATTTCAATGTATAATATTCGCGTAAATGTCAGAAATCAATACATTAAAATAAAACTATTTTATTCCATTATATTGATATTATTTAATTCATGATATTTTTGGTCCTTTACAGCATACTTCATGGGATGACGTATGAGATGTATATGAGATGTTGGACGTTTTAATTAATGTTAAAATTACATTAGGTAGGAGCTCTACTGCTGCACGATTCACGCAGTTTTTTTTGCCAAGGGCATTGTATTCAGAGCTTGTTGTTGTGCAGTACATGCATGTTGAAGCTCTGTAGGCAGGTGTTGCTAATCACGGCAGTCAGGTCTTGAGGTGGCCCTCAGTAAATACCTCATTCCACCCATTCCTACGTTCATGGGCCCCGGAGGAGACTGCCTCCAGCATCCTATATTGTAGCGGGAGAGGTCCACATCGGCATCGAGGGAACGATGAAATACCTTGGACTCGTCCTCGACGGTCAATGGGACTTTGGCTTCCGAAGGTTGGGCCCCAAATTTAGTGGTTGCCGTATCGGCTCCCTCGCAGCTGCTGCCCAACGGCACGATTTGTACAAGCCAGTGGAGGACATGCAACAATAGTGATAGTTAGGCCCGTCATAGAGGAGTAGTTGAAGCGGTGTCACGACGCCCTCAGTTTTCGGCTGACCAAGGTACCTTCTCTCGGGACTTGGGTGTTTCGAGAAGTATCTTCGAGTCGTCAATTCCCACATATCTCTACAAGATGCAGGAGTATACAAACTTGATTGCGATTGCGGTCTCTCATAGATAGGCTAAACTAAAAGAGGCATAAGGACCCGCGTAAAAGCTCACACGAAGTCAGCAGATCGTGAACATACCCTGGACAAGGCCCAGTATTAAATACTGCGTTTTACCACCAGGAATCTCATTATAGATTCCACTAAATTTTAATGTAAATCAAAGCCTAAATCTGCAAGAACAAAAGACACGAAGATAATTAATGAAAATATAGGATCGAGAATTAAATAATATCAATGTAACGCAAAAAGTCCGTAGGAAAAGTACCTATGTAGTATTTACCTATGTTCGGGCGATGGGTTATAAATCGCCGTACGTCTTGAAATAAAACCCCCTTTGTAGTGTAAACGGTGTAATAGCACAAAACTTTAGACTGTGATGGTTGTAACAAATAAAATTAAAAAGGTGTTGTGCGCGACGCATCCGGCTGTCGCTCGTCGTCTATCTGCCTCCTCTGTCATGGCGGCGCACGGCGGTGCAGAAGCAGACGCGCGTCGCTCGTTCGGTCCCACTCCTGCGCGCCCAATCTGTCGTCATTAATCTGTGCGCCCGCGGCGTCAACTACCTATGTACTACTTATGTACTTACCTATGTACTACTTATGCAGTTACCTATGTACTGCTTATGTACTACTTATGTACTTGCCTATGTGCTGCTTATGTACTTACTTAGGTACTTACCTATGTACTTACTTATATACTGCGTATGTACTTAACTATTTTATTTTATATATAACTATGTAATTACCTATGTACTAACCTATGTTCTCCTAACGAACTTACCTATGTACTACTTATGTACTTACATATGTACTGCTTATGTTCTTACCGATGTTGTGCTTATGTACTTACCTATGTACTTACTTATGTACTACTTACGTTCTAACCTATGTACTGCTTATGTACTAGCCTATGTACTGTTTATGTTCATACCTATGTACTACTTACCTATGTTTCACGTATGTACTGACCTACGTACTCTTTACGTACTTACCTACAGTCGTGGTCAACTAATTAGGGACAATCTCTAGTTAAGCCAAATTGTGAATTATTTTTTTATTTTCCAACGAGTCTTAACAATATTCCATATCTTTTACATGTAAGTGTAATTAGTCATTTATGTGCGCGATTACACAAACAATAACAACTTCTTAAACATTAAACCTCTTTACAGTATAGCTGATAGATTATCATAGTGCTATTTGTTCAAAGAATGCTGGCTGGCCATTTAATTAGGGACACTGAGGTATTACTCAAAATTGGAATTTTAATACTTTTATGTTTCTTTTC
Organism: Acronicta alni; assembly: GCA_964056405.1. Taxonomy (NCBI): domain Eukaryota; kingdom Metazoa; phylum Arthropoda; class Insecta; order Lepidoptera; family Noctuidae; genus Acronicta; species Acronicta alni. The sequence continues at coordinate 8,164,870 of OZ043925.1, read as the reverse complement.
TTATTTTTTCGTGGTCGTTTTGGCGGCAATCCAGATTTTTTATTTTAAGTTTTGAGAATTATTTTGAAGAAAAATTGGCAAAAATAAAAGTTGCGATCCAACACTACGAAAAATTATCATTAAGTTTGTCGAGCGTGGTTGGTCATAACCGAAGGATAGCACAACATTTAAATTGTTCAAAAACTATGGTATGCAATGCAGTGCAACATTTCAAGCGCTATAACACAGCTTTAAATGTGTCCAGAACAAAAAAATCGAGAAAAACGACTCCGCAAGAAGATAGAATGATAACCAGGTTAGCTAAGAAAGATCCGTTTCTAGGCTCTATTTTAATTAAACACGAAGTGTTTGGGGCTAACGAAAGAGCCGGTGTATCTGCGAGAACCGTTTGACGACGTTTGGTAGAAGCAGGGTTGTTCGGAAGAGTGGCTCGCAAAGTACCGTTGTTGAAAAAAGAACATAGAAATGCTCGTTTGGCGTTTGCACGTAAATATGGACATTGGACCTACGCCCAATGGCAACATGTACTTTTCTCTGACGAGACCAAGGTTAATTTGATTTCTTCAGATGGAAGGCAATATGTACGGTGTCCTGTAAAAGCGGAAATGAATCCAAGATTCACAAAAAGCAGGTGAAACATGGCGGTGGAAACATTAAAATGTGGGGTTCATTTTCTGGACGTGGAGTGGGACCTGTGAGGAAAGTTCAGGGTAACTTAGACCAACATCAATACAAGGCAATATTGGAAGAAATTATGCTTCCCTATGCTGAGGAGCATCTCCCTATTATATGGACGTTTCAGCAGGATAACGACCCGAAACATACCGCCCATTCAGTCAAGTCGTTTCTTACAGTCAATCTGTATCGGTGCTAGATTGGCCAGCAAATAGCCCGGACCTCAACCCAATTGAGCACCTTTAGCACGAAATCAAGAAAAAAGTTGCCATTTATCGTAATACAAATTTGGATGAACTTCATGAAGCTTTTTGTGAGGCATGGGCAAACATTCCTGTCGAAACATGTCAGAAACTGATAATGTCTATGCCACATCGGAGTCAAGCGGTAATTACTAACAAAGGTTTTGCTACTGGGTACTGATTTTACACGTAATAAAAAGGGAGCTGTTAAAGATATTATAACACTGCAGATTATAAGTTTTGTTTAACTGTATTTTTCATTATACTTTACTGTCCTTAATTAAATGTCCACTACAGAATTGTACCTTAATATTTAATACATGTTTAATCTTTGATATTAAATACTTTTTCTATTTATTTAATCTTTTATTTACAGCCATTTATAGCATAATAATCGGATCACATTATGCAAATCGTTATCTAGCAGGGAGTACCGCGACACCCAGTGGACGCCGCCACCGGCTATTCATAACGAACCACCGACGCTTGCAGGTGAGGTTGACAGTTGGGCTGGACAAAGGTGTTATTCCCATTCTCCCCTTACTCCCCATGGTCGACATAAGAGTTAAGTATACAGGCAGCTAATTAAACATCGTGTTTTTTTAAAGATTGTGTAATTATGTATCACGCAATATGTGTCAAAACGCAGGTATTGTAAGCTGCTACACATCAAACCCTTTGACGATTAATTATTTAAATCACAATCTGTGTAAAGATGTAGATTTCGTTCGCTACCTGTATTACCTATGTTATGCTTTTCTACTTACCTATGTACTGCTTATGTACTCACCTATGTACTGCTTATGTACTTACCCATGTTTCACGTATGTACTTACCTATGTTTCACGTATGTACTTACCTATGTTTCACGTATGTACTGACCTACGTTCTCTTTACGTACTTACCTATGTACTAACCTATGTACTACGTTAATACCTATGTTGTGCATAAGCAGTACATAAGAAAGTACATAAGTAGTACATATGTTAATACGTAAGTAGTACATAGGTAAGTACACAAGCATAACATAGGAAAGTACATAAATAGTACATAGGTACTTACCTATGTACTATTTATGTACTTTCCTATGTTATGCTTATGTACTTACATAAGCACAACATAGGTAACGTAGTACATAGGTAAGTAGGTAAGTAGTACATAGGTAAGAACATAAGCAGTACATAGGCTAGTGCATAAGTAAGTACATAGGTAAGTACATAAGTAAGTATATAGGTAAGTACCTAAGTAAGTATATAAGCAATACATAGGCAAGTACATAAGCAGTACTTAGGTTGGTAAGTAAGTAGTACATAGGTAAGTACATAAGTAGTACTTACTTATGTACATACCAATGTACTACTTATGTACTCCTTACGAACTTACCTATGTACTATTTATGTACGCCTTCCGAACTTACCTATGTACTACTTATGTACTTACCTGCGTACTAATCTATGTACTAACCCTAGGTACTAACTTGTGTACTCCTAACGAACTTACCTATGTACAGTCAACAAAAGAGTTAATTATACATATAGCAAACGAAATATGCTTTTTATACAGATTTCGACATAAATAATTACGCGCCAAAGGGTAAGGTATGTAGCTGGTTACAATACCTACGTCTTGACACATATTGCGTGATACATTATTACACTATCTTTATCAAAACACAGATTATTAATTAGCTGCGTGTATACCTAACTCTTTTGTTGACCGTACTACTTATGTACTTACCTATGTACTACTCATGTACTTACCTATGTACTACTTATGTAGTTACCCATGTACATACTACTTATGTACTTACCTATGATATGCTTATGTACTTACCTATGTTGTGCTTATGTACTTACCTAAGTACTTACTTATGTACTGCTTATGTACCTAATAATACTATAAAAACTTATGTTTTTTTTATTATACGTTTGTTCGTACCTTATAAGAATCCGTATAGCTTATGATAAAACTTTGGGAAGTTGTTGTGTGCGCCTATAAAGGTTAACGAAAAAATAAAATAATATTAATTAAAGAAGCATTGACCCGCTTGATGGGTACAGAAAAATATGCTGACGTACAAACGGCCCCATATACTGCCCAACTGAGGGCCCCGGGTCTCCTCTCACAGAATGAGAGGTATTAGGGTATAGTCTATCACGCTGGCCTAGCACGGGATGGCAGACTTAACACGCCCCGTCGAGAAATATCTCTAAGGCATGCAGAAATCTGCATGCCTCACGATGTTTTCCTTCACGGTTTAAGCGAATGATAATTAATTATTAATACACACATGATTTTGAAAAGTCACGGGTGCGTGCCTTGAATTCGAACTCGAGACCTTCAACTTGCCAGTCCAATGGTCATACCAGTGTAATTAATCAATTGAAAAGTTTAATTTGCCATTATTTCATTGGCTCGTTATCAACCCTCAAACCAGAACAATAATGAAAGCGCAGTACCTACTGCTTAGCGACAGAATAATTGGCAATGACAACGAATGCCTCATAAACTCCTACAGATTCCTACCACAACAAAATAAGTGTTACTGTTTACAAACCCAACTACCCAAAACTTTGTTTAGTGAAATATAAAACAATTCGTATGAAATGATAGGGTAGAGCCGTTGGCCGGGCTCTGCGAACACTCTCAAGGGCCTCGTATAACCCTATACTCCCGAATAGTTTTTTCGTGTCTATACATCTCTAAATGAAAGGGTAATCCAAACGCTTAGGAAAAGGTTTTTCCAACGTTTAAATAAACCAAATACAGATAAGATAATAGGTATATAATGTATATACTTAATTTGGTCATTAATTTTAAATTAAGTCACCTTCTTGAATTTAATAAACACAACTCGCACGCATTCATACTTTTGGAAAACCCATTTGTTGTGCTGGGTTTTTTTTAACATTATCTTGAAGCCTTAGTTCGTAGTATTATCATTATGATCAGAGATCAGTCATCGGTCGGGACCAAGTGGTTTCAGGTTTGATTTATAGGACGCCTAGAGCAATTGGAATGTCTAAAAAATATTTGGGTGGCAACTAACTCAGATGGCATTTTTATTTACATCCGAAATTTTATTGTTTGGTACTAGTATACCAAACAATAAAATTTTTGGTAAGTAGGGTACCGACTTACATAAAACACTAGTTTTTATTGAAATACGGCACAGGCTACCTTTAATCACATAATAAATATGTAACTTTAATACTGAAGAATAACATAGGCCACTATCTTCGGAAATAATACAATAAATCACCTAAAATTTACCTGAAATAATACAATAATCCCCATCAATGGGGATTTGTAAACTTTTTTCCACAAATCCCCATTGCCTCCTCTCCAAGGTTATAATGGGGATTTGTGGAAAAAAAGTTTACAAATCCCCATTGCTTTAAAATTTAAATAAGTTGTTAAGTATTCTGTTAAGTATTCTTCTTTTAATGATTGTGTTAATTCAAATTTTTTTTTGTAAATGTTTACAAACAGTCTGTGATTTTCCACAAATCCCCATTATAACCTTGGAGAGGAGGCAATGGGGATTTGTGGAAAAAAAGTTCACAAATCCCCATTGATGGGGATTGTCAATGGGGAAAAGTGGAATAACCCATTCGAAATATTCCAAAATATCCATAAGTTGACATGAATTTTTGGGATGTTCTTGTATATGTACGTCACAAAACGTTGTTTTTAAATAAATATCTTACCTTATACTTGGTCTCGAGCATTGTGAATCGTACCTGCGGTTAGAAACATCGACAAACTGGAACAAATTATATGCGGGCCATAGGATTTTTTTTTGTTCGCCTGATGAAAAGCGACACTGCGATCTATGGTGGAACGCGCTTGCCTAGAACAAACCGATTCAAAAACATCCAGATTATAGCTATCGGGAAGCTCATTCGACATTTCAGCGGTACGCATGATAAAATTTCGTTCGGGTTTTTGGGATGTCCACCATGAATGGATCTTGCTTTTTCGTGCTTTTGGTCGTCCTATAGTAAAAAGGGCAAGGGGGATAAGATCGTGGATAAAAAACCGATACGCTAACAACTTTGCGGCGATATTCCAGTCTCTAGAATTTAGCCCGGACAAGCGAGTGCCAATGAATGAGCTTCTTGACGCGCTTCTCGACGAATTCCAACGCCTCAAACTGGTATTTAGCTGAACCATCCCAAAGGTGCGAATACCTACTCCATACACGACTAGTGCTTGATACAATGTAAGCAATTATTCCAGCGTGAAGTAACGACGCACCTTCGAGAGGATACCTTGCAATTTGAATATTATAGCTTGTACTCAGTAATATCACACATGTTACAAAACTTCATAGTTCTTAAATATGAGCAAAATTGACAGGATATAATTCTTCTATAATGTAATCTGTAAAAACCATTTTAAAGCTCAGTAACGCAGGCAAAAGCCTAACATATCATATATGTTAGGTATAGATACATATAGGTATGTCGCACTCGTGCAACTTGCCAATACTTGGCAGTAAAACAGCAAAACATTATGTCATTCAAGGTTGTAAACACAGATAAACTGGCATAATCTTATTATAGATCAATTATTGTACTGCTGATGGCCTGGAACTCAATATAAAATTGAATAATATTTACTGAATTACAATTCAATGCCATACTCAATTAGTCAAAACATGCGTCATCAGCGAAACGTCATTGCGACCTATTTACCTAAATATTTACTATCAATGACAAACCTACGCAAATATAATTCCCTGATATAAAAAACCTAATAATGTCTACCTAATCTGCAATATTTTCAGCACAAAAGTCTAAAAATACTACCTACTCGAGAGAAATACAAACATAATAATATAAGTAACTAGATAAGTAGGTACCTACCTAAGTTATTTTTAAACTCCGGTGAGATTTATTTGAAGTATCTCCTCCTACCTACCTCTAGAGCAGGATGAAGAGAGCTATCCCGTTATCCCGTAATAATACTTAAGTGACAGATCTTCAAGAAAAAATACATTAAGAATTTATTCGCGTAGCGCCGAATTCCAGATCGGCACAGAAGACTTATTTGAGGTAGGTAGGTAAAGTTTTAATATTATTTGACTAACTTACTTGAAACTCTAATATCGCAACGAAATCGTGGTGATTATCGAGCTTCGAAGAGTTATTAGAATACATTGATATTAAACAAAAATAATTGATATTAAAGTAAGTCTCGTATAAAATTTGTATTACCTAGATAGTTATTCAGTCCTTATAACGTATCTACTCACCCATTTTTATTGCAGGTACGGAAAATCTTTATCATTTGCCAAGTGTGCAAAGTGGATTTCGTGCAAAGTCGGTCTGGTGGTCTGTCCAAAGTGGACTCCTATAGATAAAAAGCCATCTTATACTGCCTTGCCTTATACTGTCACCACGACCATGGCAGACTAATATCCACCAGTCACTGGTCCCTTCAATTAGTAAGGCCTTGCCTAGTATCCCAATCGAAGGCAGCGTGTGGCAGACCCAACCAACGGAGGTGCCTTGTTCAATGAACTTCTTCACAGATAAGTCAACAAAAACTAGATGTTGAATCTAAATGATGGTTGCTGGAGCAAAGAGGAAGGAGGTTATCAAGTGCAGCGTAGGATACAGCCACCAATAAGATGGACTGACGACCTGATAAAAGTCGCTGGAAAACATTAGATACAGGCGACATTTAATCGAACCTCGAAATTTATGGGGGTAGCCTTGTCTAATAGTGGACCTCTTTTGACTGGAAATGATGATGATGATGACTAAGTACTTAAAAAAGCGTATTGCTCTAATAACTGACTTCCCTGCTGATCAGGAGCATGGCGCGCTATGATTACTTAATCATCCTTACCTTGCCGGCTCTCAGCTAGATTCATATCTCATACCCTACAACATTTGTAAATCTTAGAAACCGCTGCCGCCGCTCCTGGTTATATAGATACCTTTCCAAGAAAATCATTTGGTACCTAATTACGAAGCTTACGCAAATGTTCCGTCGATCTGGTATCGTCGTCGTCATCGTCGACGGGTTGTTGAGCTTCCTATAATATGGTCGAGCTACACAATGACTGATGCAAGCATGCCGTCGGCTGAGTCTACTCACAAACCACTGTGGCTCTTTCTTCAAAAGGCCATTTCAGACATTATCCTGCATTGTGACACATACATATTTTATACTATTGTCTGGACTCCCATGATCCTGAGTCTGTTTCGGCGTTTTTTCGTCAGTTATGAAATGCAGGCGCCATCTAGCATTAAAAATTCAAAACATTGACACGTAAAAGATCTATTTACAGAAATAAATATAATTTATCATTTATCTACCTATCTGGGAAGTGATAACTGATCTAATATTAGGGTATCACTATCGGTAGTTATTGAGATGCGGAGTTCAAAAGTCACTGCTATAAATTCTGGTATTCAACAGCATCTGGTGCTGATAACAAATTAACATATACCTACCAAAACGCATAATTCCAATTAATTCTGGCCGTAAGCAGAACTTAATCTATACCTTGAGATATCACTAAATATTTTGTTGTCGTATAAAACAGTCGCTGTCCGTCTGTCTTTGTTTCTCCCCTTAGGTGCATACTTCTTCTAAACTTCACAACAGATTTTGTTACACTTTTTTTTCAGTAGATTTTGTAATTGCGAAGCCGGGGCGGGTCGTTATTCTAATATTAATCTGTCAAATTTCTTTGATAGATTTTCAGTTTTAATGCGAACGCAATAAGGTTCATATTCAATTAGGAAAATTTGATAGTTTTGGATAGCTTGACCAGCTGGCGTCTGTACCACTCGCTGATTGTCACGGCATTTAGTGTTGAAACTGTAACCATGACCCATCAATTCGATTTACGACTTGTTACCTACTCTAAAAAACAGGGGTAAAAAAGGACACATCTAGAATCAATTAATATTTAGAACTGATAGCATCCTAAACAATTTCTCAATTTGGTTTTTCCTTTCTTTTGGTTTATTTATATTTATTTCAACCACTACTTAGACGAGGGACGTTCATAATTTTGTTACCAAAGACGAATGAGTTTGTTGTTTTAAACCATTATAAAATATTTTTCACACAACATTTACATTCATTTAGGCACATAAAGATAGATACCTATAAACTGTAACGACGCATTGTCCAGTGAATCGGTTATTGACTCCACCGGATGGTCACGCGAGAACCGACGACACCGTCCGTGACTTACAATAGGTACCTACGCTATTCGTTCCTTTTGACCACTCATAAGTTACTAATTATCAAACACGATAAAAGTTAATCGCGAAGCGACGGGTGGATCACTGCCACAGAATAAAAATAATGTACATATTAATTATTAATGGTTGTTGGGTTGGTACTTGGGTTGCTTTAAAATCAAAATCTCCATAATTTTAAGTAATTAGTACTAATGGAGAATATTTCTTGGTGTACGGAGTGATAGCCACTGTCACTATTTCAACAATAGCCGTGCCCCGTGGATACAATTAAGTCAAAAATACAGTCGAACATAGAACCTCCTTTTTTGAAGTCGGTTAATAATCATTCCACCCGAAATGCTTACCAAGCCTAGGAAAGTAGGTAATTAATTACCTCTAATATGGCGCTCTACACTTACGGAAAAGCCAGCCGTGTTCGTGATAGCTTTAAAGTAAACAGTCGGTAGTCAGTAGACATGGTATTAACAATTCCTAAAAAACACCTAGGTAATTTATTTTCGTAGACACAAACGTTCAATACTACAATCTACATAGACATAAAATCTTCCAAATTGAGGAGTTTGTCCTGTCCTCACTCTATTAGCAAAGTACGCTTTATGCATACATATGAACTAGCCTTTATCTCACTATTATTGGAAAAGTTTTCCTTTGTAGGAAATATACCGCGATAACGCACATTGGACTTCATTATCATTTATATAAATGTTGACTTAATTTTGTCTTACTTAGATTAAAAATATAAATACTTTTATTATACTTGTATTGTTAGATATCTTTTTAAATTTGTATCAGAAGTACATATTTGTCATCACTATAGTTATACTTCGGCACATCATTATACATGAATTAGTAAGAAATAAATACCTACCTAAGTAATTAGGAAGGAAAAACAATTCACGAGAAGAAAAAATATTTAAGTATGTACCATTCTATTGAACACTTTTCATATTTTTGATTGACTAATGCATCCACTTTCTACCAGATACAGAGCCGAAATATTAACCCCAAGGGTGCGACAAGACCTCTGTAGGCTACTCTAATTGGGATTCCGAGAATGGATACAATCCAAAATGAGAAGAGCCGTTATAAATAGCTCAGATGCTCTCTATTCGCATAAGCAGGCTGAAGTGATAAGACTCCCCATACAAACTGCAACATAGCCTACAAACTTATATTTTTTATCTCCTTTTAAATTTAGTTTCTCTTTCCTATTTACTTTTCATGTCATTCCGCCCATATTCCGCCTATAATATCCCCGAAGAGTTCGGTTAGTTGTTATTAAATGGTTATTTCGATATTTTTAAGTCCCATTGTATAATGGCCAGCCGATTGCCATTAACCACATTTATTTTTCATATACAAAAGGACCAAAAAAATACTTATTTAAAAAAATATAGCAGCTAATATAATAATATCTATAATTACATAATTTTACGCAATTAATGATGTAAGTACGTATTTCCTAGTACGTTTTTTCATTAAATAATTGCTCATAATTATGTACATATATTAAATCGAGTGACTAAACACTGAATAAACAGTGCTTATAGGTACCACAAATCCGCCGGCTGGTGTAAGTAGTGGCTGAACGACTAGCTACTGCGGTACAAATCGCGGGTTCTGTTCTCGTACCGTACAATGTATTGCTTTGTGCGGTACAGATATCACTCGATAGCTATTGTTTTGTTCCCAGAATGCGCAACAATTTCCAAGAAGTTTTAATGTTTAATAACTTATCGTAAATTGGTATATTACAACCAACCCCGTGAAAATATGCTGCAAACCTATTGACAATCTTATTGACTGGAACCCCGCGCGCCGGTGTTACTAAGAAAACATGATTATATAATAAAGCAAAAATATTGCAATTCTAAGTACTCACCGCTAGTTTCTAATGCGGCATGAATAATTCAGTACCAATATAATTGTTTATTGTGCATTATTGAGGTCAGTTGTATAATGCAAGGCGATTAGGAGGAACCTACAGTAATTGATCGATTTTAATTATGTTATCCTAATATCAATTTTATTCGCAAAAATAATATTCATATAAGAAAAAATAAAACAATAATAGTACGCCGTTGCATTCTTTATATTGTAAGAAAACATAATAATCAACAATTCATAAGATGACAATAAAATGCAAATAATCGATTTGTAACGTAAATAATTGATTAAAATAGTGGTGGTATAAAAATATTATAGAACAGTCGCGTAAGCGAATATATACAAAATATATTTTCATTACAATGAATGCAACCTATCTTCTAAAATGAAAGAAAAATGAAAGATAAGAAGAGGCGCCACCTTTTTCTCTAATGGTGTTATTATGTCTCCTTCTACTAAAGACAAGAATGCTTCATGCAGCTCGATATAATTTTAGATCTGCTTATCTGAGAAATAAGTAATATCTATATATTTTAATGTTAAATTATCATCGAAAATATACGAACTCCCTATAACTTCTTTTAGAACATGGTTCACAATGCGCGCTATGCTGTCGCGCCGTACTGACAGTTTCCGATCTCTGGAGGTGGCGGCGGTGGTGCTTTATTTGATAAGGCCTTTGGCCTTGAAGAGGTCGCGCATTAATCCTTTAAGGTAACGGATTTCGCGTTGTAAGTCCGAACATTTGTCGCCGAGCTTAGAGTTTCGCTCGCGCATCTTCTGCTCCTCGTTGAGAAGATCTTCAATCTCAGCCTTCTTCTTCTGGCGGTAACGCGTTGCAGCATTTTTGTTTTGCTCCTTCTTGCGGGAGCGACGGTCGTCAGATGGGCGACTGTATGGCTTGCGCCTAGAAGATGATGACCATTCATCGTCGGTGCACGAGGAACGTGGAGACGATGGCGGCGACGACTGAGGAGACACACTGGCGCTGCCTCCGGAGTGCTGCGGAGAGGTGAGCTGGGCGGCGCGGTGGCGAACGAGTTCCTCGACGTCCTCGTATCCGCAATCATAGTCAGGCACCGTCTCTGGCAACTGTACCGGTGCGGGCGCGACTGGCCACTGGTCTTGCGGTGGCACAAGGGGCAGCGCGGGCGCGAACGTGGCGCATTGTGCTTGTTGAGCGTAACTTAGGAGCAATTGAGTCGCAGGTCCAGGCGGACTTTGTGGTGGTGTCAAATGAGTCAACTCTACGGCGCCATATACAGTGTCGAACTCTCTAAGAAGTTCCTCCGTGGGCTGCGGCGCTGAGAACGTTGGTGCAATCGGTAGCGACACTGGTTCTACACGCTCCGGTACTTGCGAGATGATCTCAAAAATGGAAAGCTCCGATTTCTCCTCTGGCCAATTGGAGAAGATATTCTCTGTAAATAAAAATAAACAAGTATGTTATTTATAGATAGCGTTACAGTTGCATTTAATTGATAATGTATGGCAATTAATTGTTTTTTTACTGACAATATCAAATTTCAACCATCTGAAGGTGTCAATATTTTATAGTAGTCATCATTACGATAGCGTTGTTAGGAAAATTCCGTAGACGATTAAAATGAACAAATTATGCAAAACAATAAATTATTCAAATCATAAAGAGTCGGTATTAGCACTACAACGTAAGCAAAGATGCAAAGTAGGTCCACCCTGAACTAATAAGCACTGTCTCATGTAGCACGCAGGTCGGCGCCCGCGCAAGTGATGGACCATTGTTCGATCTTTAATTACCCTATTTATTGCTTATTAAATGTCCATTATTAATCGGGTCAAGGCACAAGAGCTTTAGAATTTTAGATTCTCAAAATATTTCTTTATAGCGTGTTATGACCACACATGCAATATTGATTACAATATAGTTTTATCAGTGCTTATTATTAAGTAATAACAAGTATCATTAATAAATGTAAGTACTTAATTACAATTTAGAAGACTAAGTAGTTTATTGGCAACATAAAAAAATGTAAAAGTAGACCTCGATTTATGAAGAATTTAAACGTAACTAACAGAGATGACCGACGCGGCAGCGCAATCAATAATCAATTGGACGTAATTGTCCAGATTGGTGTCTCAGACCTTAAGAGGAGAAAGAACATGAATTTGATATTATATTTAGTATTTTCCAGTTCAATAATTCCAGGGCAGTCCATGTTGCTAAAGTTAAGTTAGCGACAAAATACATTTATCTATCACATAGCTCGGTTGGCTGCAGCACCCTGACCCCAGATAAACCTGCACAATCAGAGTTCGGTGACACCGCGCCCTCGATAGTAAATCACTAGATAAGTTCAGCTATAACGACGTCAACATCTCATTTTGAACCTGTTTGTAATAGATAATACTGCTACAACCATAAAAATTAAGGAATATTCCAAGTCGCAAAAACTCAAAACAGCTCATTCGGCCTTGTTATCATAAACTTGTAAAATCTAAACAAGTTATTTTTTTAGTACTATGAGTTCGTAGAACGAAACTTTTTATTGTAATTAAACATACATAATAACCTAATCTACTCAATGATTCAGAGATCCTAGTTGAGATAATATAATTAATCTTAAGTATATGTGCGAAATATACACTATAATAAAATAAACCTATTCCGTTTAAAACTATTGTATAAAAATATTATGAAGTGTATGGACGCAGTGAAAAATACAATAAAAACAGTCTGACCAAGGCAATGAAAGTAAAATGTAAACTGTATCTTGTCACGTTTATAATACGTGCCAAGATAACTATTTAGCTTGCATTCGAAAGGTGTATTGGTAGGTCATATGATCATATCTGTATCAATGTGTAAAAATGGAAACAACTGGTCAATAAGTCGCTTTAATTATTGGGCGAGCGAACAGCCGAGGCCGCCTTGTACGCGAACTGGTTTATCAGTAAAATGCGGCCTAAGTTATCAGAGAACACCCATTATTGAACGCAAACTTAACATCTACTGTATTCCAATAATTTTTAACAAAGACTTGATGTTCTGATTCATAGATGCCTCAAAGAGATAAATGTCCTCGAAAGTCAATTGATATTAACTAAGTAGCTATTATCAAAACACGCTGTAATGTTTCACTTGTACCAAAACCAGCAAGCTTTGGAATATTGACTGTGCAAGGGTACATGAATTCCGCCCATGAATGCCGATGAGATAAATGATAAATAAGCTACAACATTCTGTCGCCTACATTAAATTTATAGAACATCAATGCCACGTAGACATAGAGCTGATATTTTATACTTAGGCAGATAGATAAGGTTAGGATTTTGTAGGTTTTAGACATTGTGATTTTATTTTCTAGTCAACATGATATTATCTATCTCTTTCATAGATATAGCTGTACGAATACGTCATAATGTTTCCAGCAAAGTGAAGCTTGATCTGTATCCATGTTGTTGTACAAACAAACAAGTTTGTTGCGCAGTTGAATTATCGCTCCAAATCGAATCGTTAATGTGTCCAGTTACTTAATTGGAGTAAATATGTATTCGAGTTTAACACTTTTCGTACTTATCACATAAAAACAAGTTAAAATATACAACGTACAAAACAAAAACTAGAGTATTTAGACCTTGAGATTGCCTTTCCGCCAGAATGGCTGAATAACAAAAACAATGAACGTCAAGTGGACATAAAAATAAGAAAAATAATGCGATTACCACCTACCAACATACATATCTGCCAGAGCCATCACGAAGTCCAATTATGTTACAGAAACTGCTTTACTATTCCGAACAAGAATGTCTTATAATGTCCTTACTGCTACAATACAGTTCTAGCGATAACTTTAAAACGATTATATAGGCAGTGGTATTCTTAAAACTGGAATCCTCGTGGTATTTGCAATAGTCGTCGTTGAAGGTTCAGCAGCCAAACCCTAGATCTAACGTCTTTTAACAAGCTTTTGTGAATTGAAAACTATCTCTTTATTCCAGATGCAACGATAGTGGCACTTCATTCTAACGGCGTCCAAACAGCGCATCGACGGTGGCAGACATAGGTTAAGACGCGAGCGCGAGCGCTCGAAATGTGCTTCTCGAGTCGAATTTATTGTCACGGGTTATAAGGCAAGAAACGATCACCAGCAAACGCGACGCGGCGCAAGTTACTACTGAGCGCGCGCGCACACTCGCACTCTCGACCAGGGGACCTCTGTGTCTTTCCCCACTACCACTCCCGGCTCAAAAACTTATTATAATACAACACAAATGCGCAATGCTGCGTTCACATTTTCACTTCACTGCATTACCAGTATAATATTGCATGTATAAAATATAAATGTATCATTATGTATACCTTACAATACTTTTTTTAAGTAGTAAGAGCACCTTACTTATATAATCTTTACTGATGGTAGAATATATTTAACTGAATGCTTCTTTTCTAAAAATCATGATACAAATAATAATTCAACAACTCATATTAAGCATGAAATGATTCTATGAAAATCAATAAAACGGTAAGTAATAGCTGTAATGTGTGGCGACTTAATTAGTTGAAATAGTCATCACCTGAACAAACTATCGCATATAAATTCATATTATGACTACAAATGAAAACAAAAGCAAAGATATGCTGTTGTGCGTTCATAAAAAATGTCTTCGCAATATAGGTAGGTACACCTAGTGGCCGACATACATAAATGTGTCTGCGTAATTGATCGAGGCCTACACGATGTCTCAATAAGCAGTACAACAAACGGAACCCGTTGTGCCTTTCCATGTCAACACTTAAATATTTCTACTGAAATTGGGTTAATACATACTATTATAAATACTTTGTAAACTAACATCAAATGCAAATATTAATTTGGCATTCATGCTGCTTGATCATCAATGTCAATAAACAAACTAACCGATTGTGGTCGACCGAACCAACCGTGGTTGCGGAAAAAATGCACTTCCGATTCGGCTGGCCTAGCTAGAGCATAGGGAAACAGCCAAACACCCTTCTTCCGCCAAAAGAGGTGCACTGTTAAACAAACATCCCCTATAAACTTCCACAAGGACCGGTAATATGCCGCCTGAATCTAACGACTCCCTCACTTTCCGGTGTGAGGTCTCCGATCGAGAATGTTTTTGTCTCAGCGGCCATCAATTCTACGAGCGATGTGTCCGCCCACTGCCACTTCAGCTTACTAATCCTTTATATGTATGTATATGTCGTCTTCTACGGATCTCTTCGAGAAATACCAAGCATATCTCGCTGAGTGACCTTGTCGAGCTTTCTTATGAGACCTATAGAGAGGGACCACGTTTTTATACCGTAAGTCATTACTGATAACACACACAAGAAAAGACATTGCGAAGTTTCCAAACGCTGCCGAGTCGAATCGGATTCGAAGAGTGATTTCTTTTTCGTAATTGAACCTATTTTTACTATCTGGATGTCCATCTGGAATAAGGTAGGTAGTATAAGGTACCTTTTAATGGTGAAAGATTTTGTTGCAGTGGTTGCAGAGACTACCCTTCACATATAAACAGACTCTTATTAGTGTAGATTAAATTCGTTAAAAGACCCGTCTTTTCTGGATCATTGTCATACTGTTCATACATCGGAGACAATGTTGACATTAGATACAGTAAAAAAAATATATTTTTCAAGAACCCTTGGGAATATTGTAACGAGGAAGTAAGGTAGATTTACTCATATCCTGATTAAGATTCTTCTAGTAATATAGCTTTACATCGTTTTAAATTGCACATCATCAAAAACGAGGATGAGTATCCCTTCCTCGTTTATCATATACTTACTAAGTTACGCGAATGTCAAGATAACAATAAGCTATTGATAACAAATTGTGAACATTGACAAAAAATGTACTTTACCGCCAATTATGTTGGCCAATCAGATGTGCTTAAGCTACAAGACTGACTTTCGGATTGGTTGCCCCAGCAAGTTACATTCACCAATGAGGCGTGCTTATGGTGCCTCTCGGTTCATCAGATTGGCTGCCACGGTTCAACCTATTGCATTATCTACTTTAATTGCTAATTAGCAACCGTTATAAAGTTGATAAAGCCGTCTAGAATCACGCAAACATTTCGTGTCAAGTAATGTTTAGAGGTGTGTCACATAGTCCTATTATCTGAGGCTATCATAGTTATACTCACAATCTCAAGTTTAATAAGAGCCTTAAAATAATAACAATACCGACATGTAATTATATAAGCATATTATCACGCATTCAAATAATGACATACAGTCTAGGGGTGTGTCACATAGACTATCAGAGATCTATAAAGCCAATACTTGAAGTTCGAGGCAGTTCTAGTATGCACCTCATAGGATGTATGTATTTGTATTAATGTGTACATTAATATTGAAAATTTTCAACCAATCTAATTACACAACATGGTAAAAGGTACAGGTGACTCATAGCCTGATGATGATATAATTCTAAATTTGGAATATTAATAGAATTATATTTATCTAGAATTTAGGAGGTATCACATCTCAAACAAGATAATAAAAAATATAAGATAGGCATGTACAATTACATTATTATACACATATATGTATAATCCCCAGGTGGAGGTGTGTCATTTTAGATATATCATCACACAAAGTACGTATGTTATTTAGGTACCTACTTATAAAACATTTGCTCATTGAGCGCTAATTGAGTGCAGAAAGTTTTGAATGTAACATGAATACAGTAAAGATAGACCACCCAGCTGCCGCAAGACGCAAGCTTTTGATCACACGCCACCCTCCACCTTCTAACTTTCTTGCTCCACAGGATAAACTACCGCTTGGACACGACTTACAGTGGTCAGTGTGGAAGTCGTGAAATCGACTCTGTACCCAGACTAGAAGATGCAGTACGAACATGTGCAAATGGAGGTTCAGAGATCTTAACCTTGTTCAATGTAACTGCGGCGACTCAACAAACTCAGGGCACAAGGGACAAACCAATATTGTCCCTTGGGCCCGAACACCTGCACGATGGACAATCTCTATGCGGCCACGCCAAACCCTTTGAGGAGGCCTTATTCTTTAACCATTGAAACGATAAGAAGAAGTAAATAAAATCTATGGACTGATTTTGACTATTCTTGTTTAACTCATTAATACTTCCTATAATTATAAAGTACATCTATAACTACACCACTTAACACTCGGTTTTCTTAAGTTAAAGAAAGAAAAAAATATAAAAAAGCTCTACTTCAACTCAGGTGATTTTTGTCCTGTACTTTTAATGTCCTTCATTCGATCTTGACAAACTTAATATTGAATTAACTCTACAATGTCCCCGTTATACAAAAAGATCAACTCGAATCGAATTTAGTAATTCTCAATTGAGGTTGCAGAGTCAAAAATACAGCAGGATTGAGAACCTTCAGCCAAATGCGCTGACTGTTACAATTTCTCCTTCAAGTGTCGTTGTAGCAATTATAGAGATGGCGGTTATAATGACACTGCGGCTGGTGGAAAAAGTGAACAAGATGAACGTAAGAAATTCATAAAAGTATCACTAGATGGCGTCGTTGGCGTGGTTGTCACGATATTCTACAACCACGTGTGCAAAGCCGTGAGCAAAAGCTCTAGTCTAGTATTTTTTTTACCACACAGCATTATGAAAAAATAGATACAAGATATTCAGAGACAATCAATCAAAACAATCCAGAAAAATGTATATGGTTATGTACTTGCCAATTATGAGCAGCCAGTTATACAAGGTCAAATTTTGTCTAGATTTAACATTGGAACTGATAACAGACGGCCATACAGCGAGAGATATCTCCTAAGTTATGATTTGATAATACCTATTTCATATTAGTAGCATTAAGTGGGCACATATAGCTACTTTGAATTTAAACTATTGTTTTAAGTTCAAGTTCAAATGTTTTTGCTTCAAATAAGCTTTTCCAATATACCTAAGACTCAAACGATAGCAGACTACACTCAGGCAGTTAAGCATGAGATCCTTTTCCAAATCTGAATATGGTTGTTTGCGCCCTACGCACGAGAAGAAAGTCGAATATTTTCCATACAAGCTTTATTGAACTCTCTTGTAGCTCTACATAGTATTAGTAGTATCTCTATTGAAAAACATTCGAATATCCCGAGAGCATACATGAAAGGTAATTGGAAGTTATAATTACACAAAATGTACTTATATGAAAATTATTTACAGTACTTTTGAAGGGCCCATGGTTATGTAACAATCCCACTGATTAATCAGATCAGGATCAGATCGCACACTAAGACTCATCCATGTCTCCGAGAGCACTATTCTTCTGGTTCTAAATAACTCAGGTTCTCGTAAGATCAGAATATTTAAATTCCTAAGAAGGCAAAGAAGCCAAAATTAAATGATAACTACATCAACCTTGTGATATCGCTTACGGATGTAGCAAATGAATGTCAACACGCTGCCGTTAATAGACAGAACTGATGGAAAATTAAAAGAAAATAATAGAAACGACTGATTACCTTGTTTGCAGTTGTTGTCTAGCTGCTGCAGAAGATCGTCAGCAAGATCCGCGCGGTTGGGTTTGATCTCTGGCGGGGACGGCGGGTACAGGCTAGTTGACAAGTCATCTTGCTGATTGTAGGTGTCATATTCGGTCTTCGGTGCAGCGCTTGGAAAGGATTTAAGCAGATCTGTGGACAAATTTTAATAATTTTATAGTTTTCATTCACTTGAAAACATTCAACCAGTGTCCCTTGTTGTTGACCGTGTCGTTACTAACAGTCAAACTATTCAATTTCAAATTGGAAAAAATAAATTCAGTATATTCTTTTACGTTTATAAAATAATACAATTAAAATAAAATTGAATATTACAATAATTATCTTTAGGCTTGATGGCACATGGACATTGGACAATTAATATTTAAGTGTTATTAATTAAATTTCATGTTATTATTGTTAAAATACTATTAAAATTTCGATATTAACAAACATAAATAAATACAATGCATTATTGTGTATCACATAATTTTCCACAAGAAATTCAATGCACATTAATATAATTTCTTACTTTGCAACAGTGATAGCTGAAATTCCCTACACAGATCACACATTCCATTACTTTTATAACAACACATTTTTGCACAATATTGAGTCGGTCACTAAACAAAACTGATTTTTATCGAAAATAATTAATTAAAATAATAATTAGAGCAATACGAATGAACAAGGCGAAGAAGCTTCAAGGTAAGTAGCTTAGATAAGTAATGTACAAAATACAGTGTGAAGAGAGAAGACGTCAATATATATATGGACCATATCTTGCACGATATTACGTCAAAGTAACGCCCAGATGTCGTGATGCTTTAAATCTTAAGCGATAATGTCATAACAATAATTTCTGTTATTATAAAAACATCTTTATATTGTTCATTTGTGCCTTATTTTTTTAAGATTACAGAGATACAGCGTTAGGGTCACGTTAGATTAGTTTCATTAATTCATTATTCTGTAATTTTTCCTCATCTATAAAATCGATATTCTACGTTTGCGTTGTTAAACTTAAGTAAACATTCAAGATCATAATTATTATGTGTTATAATAGTAATGCATATGTATCCTAAAATGGCTGGCTCTGTTAATAAAATAGACTCTGTAGCCGTGCCCAACGGCTGTCATTTCGAGGGCGACTTTATTATTTCCATTGAAACATTGAAACTAAATTATGGATTATTGGTCCAAGTCGTACCTTTTTTATCGCTTCCGATCAGATTTTGTTTAACTTGTTTGTAAATAGTGATCAGTGGCTTTATCACTCATCTCTGAGTTACTACTAGAAAGATGTGTGTTATGTTATTGTAGTAGATACTGCATTTTTTACTCCTAAGGTCGATACAAAGTGCTCCGCGAGGTAGTACCATAAATAATGATATTATGGCGACTAATATTAACAGCTCGGCACTTTAGACTTAGTGTCGGTAGGTTTATAACAACCTAACCAATTTCTGCTTAGGTTAGAAACGTGGTTGGCAGTGGGGGATTTTGACCCTTATACTTAAATAAATAATAAATAATAAATAAATATTTTTAGGACATTTTACACAACACCATCTAGTCCCAAACTAAGCAGAGCTTGTACTATGGGTACTAGACAATGGATATAATACTTATATACTTTTTTTTTTGTAAATACATACTTATAATACATAAGAAACACCCAGACAAACACAAATACTCATGTTTTATCCACACAAATATTTGTGTCTTGTGGGAATCGAACCCACGACCCCATGATCAGCAGTCCGGCACACGAACCACTAGACCACAGACGTCGTCAAACTATATACTTGCAACGCGTACTAAGTAAAACATAACTTTTAAGGGTTCCATAGTAAAACTAGGAAAACTTACAGCCGTTTTACTTCCAGACAGTGACCTATATGAATATAGATAGACGGAATATTCTACACTGCACACCAAAAACTACTGATATCACACTTGTATACTACAAATTATACAAAATATTTTATTGGAACAAAAATATAGTTTACAAAAGTTTGTGTTCATTAACAACCGCATTAGTATGGAATAATGTGTAGCGGCCATTAGCGCCCACCTCTAATAGGGGGTGAGCATATTGCCATTAACCAAGCACATATCGAAACTCCGAGCTGCTAATATGAACTTCATAGAAAAACACAATAACACTGATACACCTGGGAATCGAACCCAGGACTTCTAAAGTAGCAGCAGAGAATTTTATAAATCATAGAATTTAACAATGGGCAGCTTGTCGCTAAGGGCGATGTTTTACAGACAACCTTTGGGTATGTAAGGGAAGACGATACCTAGAGCTAATTTCGATAGTAAATAATATTTTGTTCATTATTTAACAGGAATCATTTACAATTATTCCTGATAAAGAATCTTAATCTTGGTAAATAAATCAGAAAATATCCACCCTCAAGTTCGTAATATTCCATATGCAGTTCATGATAAACAACATGTTATAAAATTAAATGTCAAAACATATTTTCATTGGGAACAAGATAAATAATGGAAACTAGCAAACAGGCGATATGCAATTGAAAACATGAGCAGAGGCCAGTAACTTAAGACAAATATGTTTTTAGAAGATGCCTGATGACGTTGTTCTTATCTCCAAACTACAGTCACTAGCCAGGCAAGTGATTATCAGACACACCCACATACTGCGACATAGCAACCGGTAAAGTTCCTTTAGTTTTTTATAGGAAAAGCCATTCAACAAGCACGAGACAATAATTATTTTGCTTTATGTAGTCGAGATTACGTAATTAGAATCCGAACAATCTATATATATACATAGATGTATAAATTTGTCCGATGCCAGTTTAAACCTAACATATTTCTTTGTATTTTTCATTTTGTTTCGAATTTATCGGCCTGCCTCGATTTTAACACCTCTTTATTCATGGTTCGATTACGAGGTCGAGTAGTGTTTTTAGATGTTGACATTACAACATTCTCAGCAAGAAAAACGGTACTACTAGTTTAGATAATGCACGTCCCATATTACATGGAGCCTAAACATATCAGAACACCTGTCAGTAACCTAACAGTTATAGATACACTTCTTCCTCTTGAGGAATACAGCCATGACCATGATGATGTGTGACTCGGGTTTGTTCGTATCTCAGTGAAATTGAAGTAAACGTGATACGCATTCGCTTTGTAGGCACGTGTTCTCAGGAAATGGTTTTTTTTTTTGTTAGACATTACTGTCCCACTGCTGAGCAAAGCGGGAGGCCTGGAAGGACCTCTTTTCCTGCGCTGCCTCGAACCAGCCCTCGCGGCACGCACCCAAGTCGCCCGCCACCGCATTCTGGGCCGGCCTCGACGACGCTACCGTCTTCAGGCATCCATTGTGTGGAAACTCTTGCCCAGCGACCATGGTGCATGCGGCTGACATGACCAGCCGAATCCCATTTAAGCCTGGCTGCCTTTTTTCCCACGTCTACTATGCCCGTTTTGGAGCGCAGCATGGTGTTCCGTATTCTATCTGTTCTTTTTACGCCCAGAATGCTGCGCTCCATTGCCTTTTGGCAAACTCCAAGGCGGAACTTTTGTGAATCGGTGAGCAACCAGGTCTGAGCACAGTAGGTTAGGACGGGCAGGATGCACATATCGATGAGTTTACGCTTCAGGGAAATTGGCAGATCACCCTTCATTAACGTCTTCATGGACCAGTAGCTTTTCCAGGCGTTTTCGATCCGACGATCGATTTCTCTTTCTTGTCGGTTTTCGATAGAAACTAGCCCAAGTAGATATACTCATTGACATAATATGTTTCCTGCCCATCAACTTCAACCCTACGTTTAGTCCTGTTGGTCATTACTTTGGTTTTAGACCGATTCATCGCGAGTCCCACACTGATGCTTGCCATGTTCAATTCTTGGAGCATGGCCTGCAGTTCCTCGGCTGTATGAGCATAAAGGACTATATCGTCGGCAAATCTGAGGTTTGTTAGCCTCTTATTGCCGATTTCGATACCTTTGGTCTTCCATGAGGTTGCCAGAGTCTTAAATATCTCCTCAAGTGTGCTGGTAAATAACTTGGGAGAGAGCGGGTCACCCTGCTTAACACCTTTTTGAATTTTGAATGCAAGTCCTGTTGTATTTAGTTTTATGTTTGCGGAGCTATTGTGGTACTATGCGTTTCAAATAAGAATAGGACTGACCTCCAGCCATCTTATGACGTTATAGCTGTCAATTCAAACCAGCTAGGTAGGGTGAGCAAAACAGATATTTATGAAATAATATTTTTGATGTATTTAAAATATTCCACCGATTGTTATTTAGAAGAAAATTAGATATTTTATTACCCGTGTTTTTAATAAAACTAAAGTTATCGTTGTCTTGAAATATTTCCCTTTTTTTGGTTTTTATTTTCGATTCATTTGACGTAGTTAATTTCTTTTTCCAATCGTCACTCGTAATGGAATCAATAGTTTCCAGTGTTAGATTCTCAATTTGACTTTCTAATTGTTGAACATTATTGTCAGCTACCCTACGCTTATCAAGTGCCAGGTATATTCAATTGGAGTTAAATAACAATTATAGGGTGGCAGCTTCAAAACTTCAAAGCCTTGGTAGTTTAAAATATTGTCTATAATATAGTTTTTTGGCAAATTGTGCCTTTTTATTAACTCGGAGAGTTCCGGATTTGGTATTACTGCTTATAAATATATTACTTATAAAGTTTTAAAATTTCAATAGATAAAATTAATTTTCTTTGCAACCTGTACTTTTTTGACAGATCGGGGT
Organism: Acronicta alni; assembly: GCA_964056405.1. Taxonomy (NCBI): domain Eukaryota; kingdom Metazoa; phylum Arthropoda; class Insecta; order Lepidoptera; family Noctuidae; genus Acronicta; species Acronicta alni. The sequence continues at coordinate 8,141,565 of OZ043925.1, read as the reverse complement.
CATTCGAGGTCATTGACATTCCTATTCTTATTTGAAACGCATAGCAAATGTTTTTAGAAGGTGAATATATGATTTATCAAGGCTTTGGTTTACTAAGGATGTGAATATTTCAGCGTGCTGAATACTATCGAACACCTTCGTATAATCTACGAAGACTAAATACAGTGGTATATTAAATTGTGGAATTTTCTATAATTTGGTTTAGTGTCTGAAGGTGGTCGGTTGTAGAGAAGCTAGGGCGAAATCCGGCTTGTTCTGGCGGCTGATGTAGGTCCAGTTTCCCGTCTATACGATTGTGTAAGACTATGTTTAATAAAGGTCTTATAAATGTGGGATGTTAGACTTATTAGTTGGTGGTTACCAATGGCTTTATTATTTAAAAAAAAAGTTTTGATTTTATAAATAATTTGTGTTTGTAAAAGCACAACGGTACAACAGGAGAAAATCCTAGTCGGTAAACGTTATTTAAAAAATATACATTATGTATAATATATAATATGACCTACTTGAAAAATACATAAGGCTTATGTCGCCTTGTCTCTATTACCGTGGAAAATAAACAACAATTAATACAGAAGAAAAATACTCGTATACTAAATAGACATATGCAAAAAAAAAAACTATACATGAATAAAATAAAAATAATTTATTTAATAAATGGAAATATATCAAATAAATATAGGACTAAACAGTGTCTTTTTCCTCTCTCATACATTGTCGTGCCCGACAGAGCCCATAATTGATACACTAAACTGTTTATCAACTGCATTGTAGAGTGCGAATTGAGTATTGAACAAGTTAATTTTTTTATTTTATTACAGTGCTTTAAACTTTTAGATTTTTCTTCAGAATTATCACGATTATCAAACTACTATTTTCTAAGCCAGCGCTAAGCACACTGAACAAACGCGAATAAATTTTGTTATGCGGGTGCACCTTTTTGTTTTTAATACATATAATTATCTTTGTTCTCAGGGATTTAGTTGATAAAATATATTATATTTATTATTTTATATACTCTGTGGTTCGATAAATATAGTTTAATTGTGACTAGATAATATTATAATAATCATGTTGACCTAACGCATTATCGTTGTGCATGAGGTGAGTTCGTGGGGGTGCTGTCGCGTCAGGAATAAACCACGTTAATTATATTAGTTGTGTCAAGCGGTCACGCGATATAATTATTGTATGTTGATAACATTAAAGCGCCTACACTCCAGGATGTTACGTCGACTGCTCAAGGGAGATGTGTTCGATTATATAATATTCTAATGTGACGGAACCGCCCACGTTGACACTTTATTGTGAATTTTCTAGAATAGTTGGACATTAAGATGATAAGGTCACTTTTTATAAAGTACATCAAAACCAACCCGTAATAATTGACTAATAATACGACGAAAGACAAAAAAATACTATATAAAACACCCACGTCGCCAGGTGTAGCAAGCGTGTGTATTACAAATTGTGTGTTTCAGGCAGATCTAGCAGGATAACAGTAATAAAGAAGTCATAATGTGCTATCTTCATTAGGATATCCGAGTAAATAAATCAAACAAAAAAACTGAAATCCAAATTGACTATCTCAAGGAAGTAACAATATCAAATACAAGTGTATACAGCGCAGCGTTTCTGTTTAGAGGACGATGTAAATGTAATTGGTCGTAACGTGAGATAATAGGCATATTTAGAAAATGAATGAAAGACGATTAACAAAAAAAAAATATTAGGCGAATGTTTTCCTATAAATAAATAAATGAGAGAGAGAAAGAGGAAGCGTCGGGACGCTCTAGAAAAAGATTATATTTTCTACAGAGCTTCTACGAACTTATTGGTTACCGCATCAATCATTTAAATATTAAGAGCGATAGACACGAAATCACGAACAAAATCGTAATCTACGCTTTGTTTCATTTGTTACAAGTGTCACTTGTCAGCAAGAGCTTGAGAACAGAGAAATCAAATCAAATTCAGATCAAAGTTTTCCCAATGTCCATGAACCCTTTGAAATATCTTTGACGGACAACCAATGAAAGATGTATGCACGTGGTGAACGTAGCAAAAGGAACATGCTAGTCGTAGCGTTCTGTAGTAAGTACCTACATTTACCTATCCTCTGTGGAAATGACATACTGTTAGTATGCATATGTACCACTATAACAAATCTTAATAAGTCCAATTATACTTATCAGTCAGTGAAAAATTCCATATAGCCAGTTAAATGCTTACATATTCTCGCAATAAAATAGTTCAATAGATTACGGAGACCATGTTATCTGGGAGTACCAAATAAGGTCATCGATTAATGGTGCGCGTGGTGTTCTATTCGATTGACTCTGAGCGTAATAATAATTAAGTACGTGTTGTATCGTATTGCTGAGCTTACAAATTTAGTGTAGGCATCTAGATGTTACATTCAGCTTGAAAACACTGGGTTCTGTGGAGAAATCTGCAAGAGGATGTCTAGCACTAGATCGTGATAACTTAAGATTATACATACAATGGCAATTTCCCCACGACCTCACGAGGCGCTCAAAAAAGGGAGAAGGCGCAGTAGCATCACGTCTGATGTTACGGACGCGTTAGAAAATATAATATAATTAGCGTCTGCCGGCGTCCGCGTGTCTATCGTTTGTACTATCGTTGTTATTTGTCTAATTATCTCAAAATCGTTACAAATTATAGCCTATATGTTATTCTGATGTTTAATAATAATACTGTAAAGTTTCATCAAAATCCGTTCAGTAGTTTTAGCGTGAAAGAGTAACAAACATCCATCCATCCTTCCAACCTCACAAATTTTCACATTCCTAGTACCTGTGTATATACATACATGATACCTGAAAGTACTAAGCTGGAGTTGGGCTATCTGGAATATTCTACGGATGGTGGCAACCCATGGAACTAGATCTAAAGCTGCATTTTATTCCACTTAAACGATAAAGAAACATGTAAAAGTATGCTCAAGAATGCAGGACCAATAAGGAAAAAATTGATGAAAATATAAAATTATTAAAGTTCAACTAGTGGCACATTGAATATACTTACCTACTGTTGACTTTAACCTACACAATTATAAAACAAGAATAACGAGACAGATAAACGAAAAAGATAAAACAATATCGCATCAACGTCCAACGATATCGTGCGGTAGGTGGGGCTAAATGTCGTTAACTATAAGCTGCTATCAGATGATTTCAGTAACGAAACCGCGTCTGTAATTGGTAATTTACCAGGGTCGTTACCGGTATCAGCATCACATCACACGTCTTCAGAAGCAATTCAAAATTACAGCATCGGCATCCTCATCGATCAATGCTAATGTTGAATTATGTATTTCAAGTAAGGACATGAACTTTAGGGGCGGGGCTTATCGCATATGTGGCGATCTCGCGTGATTTTCGGCGAATGGAATTAATAGACAGAAAACACATCGTCACTGGTTATGTCAACAGACAAGTGAAATTACTTTCGTGCGTATCACACTCCTTATGCATAAATTAAGTAATCTACAATGGCCCCTCTGTTGAAATCTGCAATATGGGAGTATTGTAACGTCACCAACGAAAGTCGCTGAACACAATCAAATTTTGAAAACATGACCACTAAAAATTATAATTAAATAAATAAGTTAAGGTAAAGCTTGTTATTATCTTATATACAAAGAACTCGTACTAACTTCTCGGGTCAGTAACTTCTATATAATCAAAAATGTTAAAGCGTTTTAAAAATTGCATCGTGTTCAGCGACTTTCGTTGCTGACTGTACATTATTAAATCAAAATCCCGCATAATTTAAACTATTAAAAGGATTACTTCCCAGTGGACAAATTGTTTCGTAGTGCAAAATGACTTGTACATATTTCAATAGTTTTTATTCTGAAAAGGCAGCACAGCTTTTGTTTCTACATTTATAGTCCACCTTAACTAAATTTAAGTACAATTCAATACTTAATTAGAAATATATTAAAATGACTTATTTGATTGATATTTACTTACTTAGGCTTTAAAAAGAGTGTCTATGGAGTTTCTTGCCGGTTCTTCTCCATAAGACCCACTTTTTGGAACCGTGCAACTAGTTTTGACTTTTCAAAAGTGCTATTATAATGGTCTAATTGAAATAAAATATTTGACTTTGACTTAGGTTTAAGTAAAAAAGAGTAGGTTACTTACTTAAAATTAATTATCAACTTAAAATTTACCTCTATTTATTTATTCAAACCTAATTCACATACTATAATATCTTAGAAACCCACATCAGCAACAACTCTGGCAGGTATTACTTCAGGTATCTGGCAGGTGTTACTTTTTAAATGTAAACACCTATGTATGAATGAAGCTATAAAATACTTTGACTTTTGACTTATTTCAAATAGCTGTACAACACAAAAAAAAAAAACAAAAAGACAAGCCAAGTGTAATTTTTTGTTTGTTTAATTTGAGTCACTCCCTAAGGAAATACCAAGCTTTGGCACGCATTACTTCATGGCGTTAGACGCAGGTGCGGCCCCAGCATTACACATTAACTAAGCAAACAGAACCAAATAAGCAAAATTAACGGTAATGACTTTTATTACATTTTCCTATAAAAACAACAACAAATTACAGGCCGCTAATCGAAACTGTAATAAACAGTATTACTACCTGCAGTACTGCTTTGCTTCAATGCAACTAATCAGAGAGTCAGTTACCTGCCATTTTATAAACAGTAAAGTTAGCTATTATTTTAAGTTAAGGTAAGGTAAGAAAAGAGACAGCACGATTGTGTATATTATACACAGAAACCTAGTTTCTTAAAGCACATATACATTCAATGACAATTGGCAAATCGCTCCTGTGACTCCACTACGAAGTGGCGAGGGGGAAAACCGTGTGGTTTTAGTAGGTATTGGTATAGGTATATACCCTTTGTATAAATAAGTGGAGTATGACACACTGCATCGCCATTCCCTCCCGTGGTGACGGAATTACACGTATGTGGATTTCTACACGGACAATATTCATTTGTTTTTACTTTTTTTTTATGAACCTTTTAATTTAGTTTTTGTTGATCGACTGTATTTATGGTCAACTTCTTCATAAGGCCATAAAAAATAATCAATCAACTAACCTTAACTATTAGCTGGCTCAATCATCGATTCCTCAGAAGGCAGTAAAATCATGCACATAATACATATAATTATAAATTTTGTGAACTAGCAAGATTTTAATTACCGGACTTAAACATACTACTTGATTGATTAAATAAAATAATTGTTTGGAACATTTTACATAGCACGATGACACGCAGATTATGCAAACTAACCAGAGCTTGTATTATGGGTATTAGACAATGGATATAATACTTACATACTTTTTTTGTAAATGCATACTTCTAATACATAGTAAACACCTAGACAAACATAAACACTTGTGTTCATTAGATGAATAGGTACTTGTGACCTGTGGAAATCGAACCTACGACCTCATGATCAGCAGTCCGACACTCGAACCACTAGACGTCGTCTACTTAGTTGATACTACTTATTAGAATCTAGAAACTATTCCCAAACAGGTGGCAAACAAACACCACTGCTCGCACCGGCATTACTCGTGCATCGCCACACGCAGACGTCAGTGTTGTCAAATCTCATGTGCCCTTCACTTTTAACATTAGCTTTAAACCAAAAGCAATAATTTCAGCACATTACTGCTTTGTGGTAGAACTTTGTCATTGCAGTGATACCCAGAGAAACTACTGCAGCAGAGTTCTATTGCCGGTTTGGTTGAGTTTGATCAAACAAACGCGTTTTCTTGTCTTGGTAAAAAGTTGACAATATATTGTTGTAATAACTTCCCCTAAACGTACCGTCATTGATGTAGAAGTCGATGTCAGTATCGAGCAGCTTGAAGCACTCTTCCTCAGTAAGAAGGCCGCCGGCCGCAGCCGACGACTGATCCCAGCGATTGGCACTCATTCTTGGAGAGATGCAAACTCTGGAAAAATCGACATATCATGTTCAGAAATTAATTATTTAAAGGTATAACACCGTATTGTTGGCACTATTTTACAAAATTTTAATATCATACAATTTATACAATTATTGGTTATAATCATTTGATTCAAAAATAGGTTCGAACCGTATTCTACAGAGGAAACGTGACATTGCATTTTTAAATACTTAGTTATTAAAACTGATAATAAAATAGGTGCCTAAAGAACTATACTGAAAATTTATTCTACTCCGCGACGCCAATTTCTGAGCAAAGGCTGGTTGTTGGGCTTTTGAAGCTTCTTACTACTACTAACTATTGTCATAAGTGTTCGTATGACAACTGGGACCGACAGCTTTACATGCTCCCCGAGAGCATCGAGGGGTTACGATGTCTTCAGAATGGTCACTAATCCATACACTGACCGCGGAAAGTGCAGCTTAATGTAAAATTAGACTGGTTGATCAACTTAGTTATTACTTAGTCACAAGCCGAGTTTAACTACGAAAAATAAAATAGATCTTACCACTGAAGTAGAAACAAGTGCTGCGGGATCAGATTCTGATGATAATGATGGTTGTTTTTGTTGTCGAAGGACAAAGCTGTCCGGTGAGGGCGCCATGGCGGCACTGAAACATAAAAGAATTACAATTAACTTATCTGTGATATTATATTGGCTATGATCATCTGTAACAAGGAGGTAGTCAGGAATCACTACATAGTATAAAACAAAGTCGCTTCCCGCGTTATATCCCTTTGTATGCTTAGATCTTGAAAACTACAACTACTACGTTTTTTTTAATTGATAGTGATTCAAGAGGAAAGTTTATATAATACATGTATTTTATTAGTACATTGCACCCGTGCGAAGCGGGGGCGGGTCGCTAGTAATAAATAAATAACTAATAAATACTTAGGACAACTTACATAGCACCATCTAGTCCCAAGCTAAGCAGAGCTTGTCCTATGGATACTAGACAATGGATATAATACTACTATACTTTTCTTTTGTTAATACATACTTAAAATACATAGGAAACACATGACGTGCATGTTGATGACGACGTTTGTCTTGGCGTTTTCGATTTTCGAGTTTTGGTTCGAGTTCGAGTCGCGGACTGTTCTGAATCACGAGGACGTTATCAGCAGTCCGCCACTCGAACCACTAGACCACAGCGGTCGTCAAATTTCACTTTGTAGGGAGGGTCCAGACACCGGTTACGAGACAACATTTATTTTAAATGTATGTATAAAATCGCAGGAAGTTTAGTAATATCTTAAGAGTTTCGGGCATCCCCCCTGCCTACGGCTATGTTTGTCATTCACTACCATGCTAAGTTCTTTAGTTCTAAGTAACTGGTAGCAAAAAGCTTTATATATTGTACCTATGTATGTATTGAGTTTTCAGTTATCGTCGAGACGTAATTATATCGGGGCAGACCTTTACCTGTATATTCTCAATTTGATTTTCCCTCAGATTTGCACAGCGCGCGTTTTTCTTTCGAAGATTTTTGCATTTACTTGGTTTTAATATCAGGTGGTTTCACGCGATAATCAGATATGATATTACAATCGCCTACATGATGTCATGCCTACTTGTTTGTTGTCTTGTACAGCAACAAGAAAGAGCGAAGCGTTTACGAGTTTGATTGCCTGTCTTTCTCATATTTCATTATTCGTCAAGGCTGACGAATAATGCAATAGTATTTCCTGTTGCGCAAAAGAAATAGGTACCTGTACATATTAATATTTAAACGGAATAACTTAACGTGCAAAATAATACCGAAAGAAACCTTGGTATCACAGATAGAGATCGTTTTTAAATTTATGTATATCGTATAGGTACTTTACTCTCAGGAACTTTCTCGATTACGACATGCGACTATAGCTTAATAAAATAACTAGGATGCTATTAACATTTCACCTGTTGACTTCTGACATTTACGCGATTATTATACATTGAAATAAATCTACTTTTTACGGATTTTATCGACCCGTGACAGTCTACCCTTGACCATGGACGCTGTAAAGGGTCCGAAACGTCGGGATTAATAATATCAATATAACGCGATAAAATCCGTAAAAAATAGTTTTATTTCAATTTCACCTAGATAAGTGCTACGACGATAGATCAATTAGAAATGATTGGCGTAAGTAACAAAAATGCCAAACGATTTATGTATGGCATAGGTACCTATAAAATTTCTTTGAAATCGCATTGCCCATTCACACACATCTTCAGAATCAATATCTATCTATTACTAGCTGACCCCGCAAACGTTGTTTTGCCATAAAAAAAAAATTAGGGGTATGAAAAATAGATGTTGGCCTATTCTCAGACCTCCCCGATAAGCACAAAAAATTTCATCAAAATCGGTCAAGCCGTTTCGGAGGAGTATGGCAACGAAAACTGCGACACGAGAATTTTATATATTAGATAAATGCGAAATAACCCCTTATTATCTGTTTGTATAATAGTCTACTAAATACTACTACTCTAGGAGTATTAATGGTACTAGAGTACCTAATACCTATACTAGTACTGGAGTCTGGACGAAATTAGCTGAAATTACTAGTTAAAGGACGGGTCATCGTATGGACCTATAGGTAGGCTATACAATTTATGTAAATGTTACTAGCCCTTCCGCGAGGCGAATAAAACCCCGGGTAAATTATAAATATCTATGTACCATGTTGGAGCCTACTTAACTCAACGAACTACTAACGTCATGAGTGTTAAGCATTATTAAGCTAAAAGCCATAACGCGTCGGTCCTACGTGTTACTATAGACATCATTGACGTCATTCTAGATAAATGCCGTAGCCATTGATCAGTTTAATTTCTTATTGCTATAGAAATATAGTTCAAAATAGTTTAATGATCAGTAAACTTATATTACGAAGAATATTTTCTGCTTACTGTGTTCCAACATTGCACTGGACTTACGACATGAACAAGATATTAGGTATTACGCAAACATTTGAAATAGAAGCATTTCAAAGGCGACTTGCATGTTTTATGCTCAATATTTATTGCTTTCATATTCATTGAAATATTATGGAACTTATTAAAGAACTAGTATAAATACCTAATAAATAAATATTTTTGGGACATTCTTACACAGCACCATCTAAGTAGTCCCAAACTAAGCAGAGCATGTACTATGGGTACTAGACAGTGGATATAATAATACTTATACATATAATTATTTTTTTGTAAATACATCCTAATTATAATACATAAGAAACACCCAGACAAACACATATATCATGTTTTACCGACACAAACATTTGTGTCCTGTGGGAATCGAACCCTCGAACCCACGACCCCATGATCAGCAGTCCAGCACTCGAACCACTAGACACCAATACAATTTTGTTTTGCCTAATGTGACCGACCCCATAGGAGTTTCTAGTGTTCACTACTAGTAAACCAAAGGTTACGGGCGCATTAGCGACAAGATTTAGTTTTGTGAATTCTTGAAAAGAGATTTATATAGATATACAGCATAGCTTTGCTAATGACTCATGCCTATTGTCTGTACCACAGCTAGGTTTGGGTCTTCTATGATATTGAGGGTTTATGCTATAGTCCACCACATGTGCTTGGTGTGAGATGTCAGAATTCACATGCCATTGTAACTATAGCTCAGCAATGCAAGGTTCCTCATGATGCTTTCTTTCATGTACAAGGTGTCACAACAAGTAAAAATTAATTATTAATACACACAATTTCAAAAAGTTTCAAAGGTTTAGATTTTCCTTGGCTCATCTAAAATAATAATAAACCACATACTTCCTACATAAGTGAACTCATATCCAACAGAACTTGATATCAACACAAATTGGATTAGATTTTTCTGAACTTTAAATGTTACAATAGGTCAAATTCTTGATGATATTACTTACTGTAATAATTGGAAATCTGTTAAAAGATAATAATTATATAAATAACAATAAATTATTCATTTTAAATTACCCTTATATCTATAGACTTCCTGCTATGTAATTTTAATATTTTAAATATCAATAATAGTTATCATAAAATCATTGTATAATTTAATTATGCAGAAGATAATGTTCGATTTTTTATAATGTTGGTTATTGGCAAATTGAAGATTAGAATCAAGACAATTCTATAGACATCAATTGCACTGTTACCAACAGGCAAAGTAGCAATCAAATGATGAGATACCCCTTGGTAGATAAAAAAATACATACTTACCTCTATAATACAAGTACTTGTATTATAGAGGTCAGTGAATATACATCATCAAAATTAGTTAAGGTATATTTGGCCATAACCTGCAAACAATAAGGTTCTATAGTGTTCTAAGTAGAACTAGCTTTTACCCGCGACTTCGTACGCCTAGACTTGTAACACAATTGTTGTCGGATTGTATTCATGGGATAAGAAGTACTAAATGTTAGGGAAACTCCCGCTTTGTTCCGAGAAAAGAAGTATTCAATATACCAGCGCCAATCACAATTTTTCTGGGGTAAAATACGTCCTATTTGTTATTCCCGGTCACATACTGTGTGTATGAAATTTCATTCAAATCCCGTAAGCTATTCGTTTTTCGGGATTTCCGGGATATTCCCACATTTTTCTGGGGCAAAATATATCCTATTTGTTATTCCCAGTCACATACTATGTGTGTATGAAATTTCATTCAAATCCCGTAAGCTATTCGTTTTTAGGGATTTCCGGGATATTCCCACATTTTTCTGGGGTAAAATATATCCTATTTGTTATTCCCAGTCACATACTATGTGTGTATGAAATTTCATTCAAATCCCGTAAGCTATTCGTTTTTAGGGATTTCCGGGATATTCCCACAGGATAGCCTATACTTTATTCCCGGTCACATACTATTAGGGTACCAAATTTCAAGCAAATCGGTTCAGCCATTTTTGCGTGATTGAGTAACAAATAAACAAACATCTAAACTTTCACATTTATAATATTAGTATGATATAAAAATGAAAGATAAAAGTGTGAATCAAAATTGTTTTTTACGTTCAATAATTACAAAAATAACATCTCACAGAATGCATTTGCTTTACATTTCCTAATTTGGAGACATTTAGTAAAATATAGATTATGGAAAAAATTTAAACAGTCACAAAAAGTTCACATATTTAAATGCAAGAAAATCAATATGTCAAGGAATTAAGTTGCAAACACCACAGAAATACAGAATATGCAATCACAGTAGTAAAATAATTGGTCAGGTGCATTAAAATCCACAAAAAATAATTAAACTTGATTTCAAGATGTTTAGGGTTAATGTTTGTTATTCTAATTACTAATGAGGATAATAAAAAATAACAAAATTATGGTGAGTAACATGCTGACTAATAAAAATCATTACGGCAAATAATGTACCTTCACACAGAAAAATAATTAGTAGTCCAAGCATATTAATATGCAATGGTCATTGACCAGAAAAATGCGAATTGATCATAATATTATTATACACAATAGCTTTCCCTAGACCTTTAGTTATGGCTGTAGAATTCGTGACATACATCACAACCATGAAGAGAGGTCACTAACACCTTTAAAAAGCATTGCTGAGGAGTAACTAAACAAATGGAGGATTATTCCTCAAAATTTGGTCACGAATTCGTCATAAACATATAAAGTTAGAAAGATGTACAACATTCAGCATGAATTGGTGAATTCATAGCATTGTGAAAATCAGTGTATACATTGTTTGCTTAATTGCTGATAACTATTATATGCTATGAACTGTTGACCTATCCATGCATCTGCCACAAGCATACAAATTGTGATTACAAAATACAAACAGCTTGCTGTGTCTACATTTATGTCGTAATTTTAAGTCTATGTCTCCCGCGCAGCTTGGTGAAAGCGGACGCAAACTTGACAATCTAAAAAGTATGTCAGTATGCGTAGGACATTAGTGAATATAATAGTGATTGCTGTATTCAAAACCCAAAGTAGATTTGAATCGTTAGTTACCATCAATTTTTTACAATAAAATTTAATTGGTTGGAATGCAGTAATGTTAGAGGAACCACATTTCAGAAACAAGCAATAAAAACACTTATACTTACAACATTTTTGTTAACGTGTGAAGGCACACGTAGGTGTGCAAACTATAGGTACTAGAAACCCATCGTAAACGCAATAATAGCACGAGAAAAACAATAATACGTCTTTTAGTTGCAAGCCATTGATGAGTAATAGAAAGAAAGAGGGGGCCGGGGGGGCGTAGGGGATCAGGGGATGGCGTTCGTCGGCGGGAGATAGAAGTAAGGATGTTCTGTAATTTCAGAAATATCGATATACTTTATCGATATTTCGGATAAATTGAATGGATTGATTGTTCAGAATTTATTATGTTCTTATATCAATCAATACATGTTTATTTTATAGACATTATAATAAATAAAAAATACAAGAAAAATACCAATTCTCAAGAATAGTGTTAGGAGAAGTGAAATTGAAAAGGATTGAATAAACCATGTATCATAATCAAATATAACCTAAAAAAAATATTGCAGTCTGTGTTTTAGATAGTAGAGAACCAAAACTGTTTGTATTTGCTTTAAAATTTAAATTTAGTTTTAGTGTAGGTACCTCAAACCATAGAAGAATTTCGGCTGATTTCTCGAGTTTTAAATTATAATTATACTATTTAATAATTTACACTACTAACTCTTTATAATGTAGCCACTTTTTTTTTCATAAATCTTTCAATTTACATAATCAGTATAGACAATACATAATTTTATTATAAATCTAAATTTCCAGCATCAATTCGATAAGGCTTAAAAAAGATCGATGTCTGATAGACATTCCTAGTAGTATTGACAAAAGAAAGTTACCAGAGTAGAAAAATAATATCGGAATAACAGCGCCCTCTACAAAATAACAAAAAGTGATGTAATATCAACTCGTATTGCGGCGTTTTTTTTCACTCAGACAGATCTCGGACCTATCGAATACTTAATCCTTTACTCACAAGCTATTTATAATTACCTCATAATGGTCATTATATTGGTACATGGCAGTAAATGCCATTACGCAGAAATATGTACATACTTACACTAAATGTTATTTTTGAACTGACGGCAATAGTTCATAGCTATGGTTTCAGACTTTCAGTTCATTCATTGAGGTATTTTATTAAATACCTCCACAAGTTCAAATATTACATTAAATTGATGGTTTCTCGATTATCAAAATTCAAAATATGTCTTCGCCCAGTAGCAATGGACTCGCCTATTACACCTCAGTTAACATAAACAAAGCACAATCCTTACATCCTAATTTTGTTATAACAAACAGACGTGGATTTTTCAGTTGTTGCAATAATACAAATCGTTGTATTGTTAGATTGAATTTATTTTTTTACTTGGTAAAATAATAATAACTTTATGGTTTATGAAAATTTCATGCTGTAACATTCCAAGTTCGCTAAGTTGACTAAAGCTACAGTCATTGTATCACAAAAATTAGGGATGCACACCAGCCTTGTGCGCTGTCCATCCTCTCCTGAAAAATAGAAACATTATAGCTGTAATGATTTGAGTTCCAGTCATAATCGGTATCTAATTTATTCCATGTAATGTACCTTCATACATATCTGTAGCAAATTCAGGAGAGCTACCACAAAAATACACAGATGGGCAGTTATAAATAATAAAAGGGTCGGTATCAGTACAAGGGGTACAGGGTATGGTGTCAGGACAAGTAGGTGCAATGTTTCGCCATTGAAGGGTTTTCTTCATTACTTCCAGGCTGTTATCTAGTTTGCTGTACCTCATTACATCTTTTATGGGTTCACCTGAGGTGCCCAAACACAGGAAGCCTACAAAATAAAAAAGAGTTCAAATATGACATAATTATTTGAAAATTTACTATGACTACTGTGTATGATATATACATATGTAACACAAACATACCACCAATATCACATTCATAAGGATTAGTGACCCGATTGAAAGATTTGTACTCTATAGCTTTAGGGAATAAACCTGAAATAAAAACAAAATACAAAAATTATACAGTTGTTTTTCCGAAGTTTCAGTAAAATAAAAATCGACCATACAAACTAACAATAGTGAAAAGGTTTTTGTGGCAACATTATTCCAGCTGGGTCTTTGCTGCTAGGCATAAGGTCTAGGGGTGACACAGCACTAATAGCAGCTGCTAGGGAATCCATCAATTCTACTGAAGCAATGAAGTCAGACTCATTGACACCAGACTCATTTGAATGACTTGCTAATACTCCACCTGTAATACAAGATAAATTCTATAATTTTATTAATAAGAAATCATTTCATAGAACAATAGGAATTAAGTGGTACAAATTACAACTAATTGTTACATAGAAAATAAATACTACAGCAACTGTTATTACCCGCTACTATTACTCTAACAATCTTAGACACTTCTTCTTGATATTCAGATGAGCCTGACAGTCCTGACAACCACTCCAGGAAGAGATGCATTGAGAACATATGATCTGCTCCTCTTGATGTATTTAAACCTGACACAAGTACTATGTACCTGAAAAGAGAACCATCAAATTATTTAATAGCCAATAAATATTGGCCTGGATCACTGGTGCATCTAAGATCACTATTGAGTGAAACAGTAATGTTTAAAGAAGGATTAATTCTACACTGATACACCATTTGAACACTAAAATTATATCATGTTTAGTAGGTATACTCAGCTACTGCTTGAAGAAAAGGAACTAAAGTATTGCTGCCAAAAATATGTCAGTATAAAAAAGCACAACTACCTGTCTGCACTTAATTTGGGCAGTGGTTTCTGTACACCACATCCAGCCCAACACACATCTTTAACTGTGAATATTCCATCTTCATCCTCAGATCCTGAAAATTGATTTTTAAACTAACTTATAAATGCCTTATGATAAGATACAAAGATAATGAATAATATATACAAAGATTTAATTGTGCTTAAATACAAAATGTTAATAAAATACTACATTATGTTGTTTAATTAATTAAGTTACAAATGTTTACATACCTAACAAAGCACAAACCACACCTGTCACCACTTGGTGAACATCAATACATTCACCAACCAATTTAATTCTCTGTAGCTCATCTTCTAACACCAAACTATCAGATTCATGAACAAAATGTGTCCTGAAACCAATTATTGTAATTTTTTTTCTACAACAAACTATTTTAGCGTATATGTATAACTGATATTTAAACTCACCTAAGAGGTTGCGGTATGATTTCCAATTGATCTGATAATTCTTTCAAGATACTAGGTTTAAGTTCTTGAAACTTGAAAAGCGTCCCGATTATAACGCATGTTGTTCCTTTCTCGCGTAATTCACATAATTTCAAAACCTTGTGACGATCTGACCACCTCTTTTTTATTATTGGGGTCAAAATATTTCTGAAAGTATCGAGCCTAGCTGAATAAATGTGGGCATATTGTTTTGAAAAATCTCTGGAGACCTCTTGAAACCGTTTTGAGCAATCCGTGTAGTCTACATTTTCTCTTTCCAATTCCAATGTTTCGAATTGATTCCTTGGTTTGGTAATAGATGTACTAGATTTCACTTTAAATAACATGATTGTGGTGTACTTGCAGGTTCACTCGATTATTTTTAAAATAAAAGATTAAAAAAGTAAAAGTAATTAATTTTATTTTTGGCGGTTTATTTTTTTTCACAATCACTGATTAGATTTCAATAACTGTCACTGTCATCAGTGTCAGTTAGTGTTTTTTTTAATATTTTTGGCATGGCTTCAGAGGCCTTTGTGCCAGTTTAGTTTGTGAGTCAGTTGTGATTAGTGAGTCATGTCAATTAGTGATGTTAATAATCGATTATCAACATCACTGTCACCGCATTGAGATGACAGGAAATAAAATCTTTGGCTTCATTCATTCATGATTATATTATTTGAGTGAGATCTTTGAGATATTAAGATAATTTTACCTGTTTCGATCCATTATCAATATTCGATTATCAACATCACTAATGTCAATCAAGCAGTAGTACCAGGTGCCAGCCATACTGTATGTAGAGGCCAGCACAGCACATCAAACTAACCCAATCCGTCAAATTTCTTTGATAGGTTTTCAACTTTAATACAATACCATAAGGTTCATGTTCAGTTGGGAAAATTTGACAGTTTTGGATAGCTTGACCGGCTGGCGTCTGTACATACAGATGATACACGTCTGTAAATTGAGAAAATATATATAATTACAATTAGTTTAGCCAAATTGTAATGCAACTCTCTGAAGGTTTTCAAACTCGATTTATGTCTTATAATTTCTCCATACCTACCAAGCTCCAACCTAGTGTATACCAACTAAGGGCGTCACCAACGGCGAAGATTCTATAATATTTTATGTTAAAATAAAATATCAGTCACTATACAGGATGTATCAAAAACCCTGTCCGATCCTTAAGGGTCGTATAAGGTGTCGTATTACGTACACAAACACGTAAACGATAATTAGATACGAGATATTTTTTTTTCCCCGATTAATTTAAATATAATTTAAAAAAAAACTAAACCTTTTACATGTCAACACTCAATCCACGAAATAAAGTTTATTCAATTCGATCTACACTAGTGTCAAAGAAACCGCCCGAGCAATTTGCCGCTTTTTGATCCTTTGTCATGTGCCGCCCAGCCCGCTCTGTCGCGTGCCGCCAAACAAATTTAATGCGAATGAATCTTACCTACTGGGCCTACACGTAGATATTAGCTGATATCGATTAGGCATAGTTATGTTTACCTAATAATTGACGTTCTTTTGTGTTTTTCATAAGTATCAGCTGTTACGTATTAGTCATAGGGATGATTACCTCCTACCGGGCCTACGCGTAGGTATCAGCTGGTATCGTACAGGAATAGTGTTGCTTACCTAATAGGTACCTAAATAATTATTGACGTTGTTTTTCAAGAAACAATGAACTAAATGTATTGCTTTGTTAAAATTATTTTGTAAAACATGAACTAGATATCTACAAAATTCTGCGATCGTGTTCCTTAAGTGAACTTCCAATAGGTACTTACTGATATTCCACGTCGTGTTTTCGTGGTCTTTCGGCATTAGGGTAATGAGTCTTGTACTCATTCATGGATACTGCTTGACACGTGTTCGTACACGTGTACACGTGAACTTCAAGTTCATGGAGACGTTGGATACACGCTCCGACGGCACTGGCATACCTTGCCTAGCAAAACGCACCCCATACTCTCACTCACTCGTAGTCTTTTCGAACATCTGCATAATTGCAGCATAAGCACATTGGAACACGACATTGACAACAGATTGGAATACGACATTACTCACGATACGATGGGTAATCGAGGTGATAAGAGATCACGGACGTCCGATCGGAAGCGAACTCTACGCGAGACTGACATGTCAAGGACAACAATTGGCTTACACGTGCCGCTCTGTAGGTAGTTAGGTACAGTCTGTCGGCGACGACAAAGCGCGCACGGAGCGGCACCGCTTGGCGGCATCCTTTGAGGTAAAAATGAAAAATAAATTGGTAAATATTAAAAGATTTCGCCGCTGGGTGGAGTATTGTCAACTTATGAAATTTTCCCATATTTAGTGGAGAATTGTGTAAGTTTATTAGAAGAAGAAAAATCGATACTTTCTGGTTTCTTTAATATCTTATTTTTATTTATGTTTATTAGTAAGTATATAAGAAAGGGAATACGCCTCTTTCGGATCGGACAGGGTTTTTGTTACATCCTGTACATTTTGTATGAACTATCACAAACGGCTAAGATATTAAATATTTTATTAAGGAGGTCAGAGCAACCACACATCCAAAAAAAAACACGAAATAGAATCATTGATTGATTGTTCTCTATCTCTTAGCACTTTTAAACTTATAGTCTGTGCGACTGTGCTTCTTAAGTCCATACCTCGCTCGATCGATATACTAAAAATGGCGGGAGTTCAAAAAGTTAGATTAAATAATTTAAATATTAATATAAAAAATGCTTTGATTGTTGGTATTATTATTGCAAAAAACAGCCCTCGTACAATAGGTTCCAAAAAGAAAAACGGTGAATCAAGAGGAGTTACATCTTTTACTATACGAGACTCTGATGTAGATACAATTAACGTGGATGTTTGGGGTTCTGAATATTTTGTTTTAACTTTCTACGAAAGATTCTTAGTGGGAGATGTCGGTAATTATTAATTTGTTGTTTATTTTGAAATAATTTCAAATTATTTGCCATCCATTTCGTATATCTCTCGATTCTTGCCAGTTTTTGACCAAAATGTAAAAAAATTAAGAATCGGTCGAACCCCTCCTCATGTTCACTATTTATTATTACGAATCTAAAGGAAAAAAAAGATACACGTTTAGTTTGGCCATGGAAGTCGTTACTTACCTGAGCGTTCACCTCCGCGCACTCGCGCCGATGCGTGCGCTTTTTCAAAGTACCTATAATTTTGTATTCGTACGACTGCGCTTTTTCAAAGAACCTACCTATAATTTTGTATTCTTACGAACTATCATCAAGACTCCCTCCCCTACCCATGTAAGAAAAATAAGACATGGTCGACAGCCCTCCCCGCCGTCGCGTCGACCACCCTTGTAAATATGTGATGCACTTGTGTTTGTTTGTTTGGGTTTTTCTAATTTATTACAAGTATGTATTTACAAAAAGTATATAAATAATATAATCCATTGTCTCGTACCTGTAGTACAAGCTCTGTTTTTTTTGGAACTAGATGGTGCTGTGAAATGTCTTAATTTATTATTTTATTGAATTCTAGTTGAAATAACGTCTCCAAAAATTTGTATAAAAACTGGAGATAACGAAACATATAGACCCCAGGTAATTTGAATATACTCACTATATCAATTTACTTATTTTTTTCATATTTACAGTTTTATTAAAATTCTTCTTTTTTGGTCTTTAGGTTTCTTCACCGTTTTACCTATCCCTGAACGAAGGTATGTCTGATGTCAGTACCCATAGTGGGGATACGTACATCATGTACTTGCCACTTCTGCACATACCAACCAAACAATCTTCTGGATATTACGGACTCGCCGAAGTATTAAAACTACCAGGTGCTTTGAATTTTTATAGTATAGGTACCTATAAGACGTGTCTATCATAAGGTTGCATGGAAAAGATCGCAGATCGTGATAAAGTCACCAATTGTATCATGTCTTTTATATTTTTTGGTGTTTAATAAAGTATAATTATTATATAAATAAATAAAAAAGAATTAATAGTATTATTTATCTTAAAATCTGTATTATTAGGTACTCACCAGTGATATTGTTTTTACAGACGAAAGTAACAATGTATACGTTGATTTACTGGTGGTAGTGAAATCAGTGAAACCGGCAAAAACTATAAAAACTAAAGCAGGTATAAAAAGCACCTATCGTAGTTTTTGTTTGAGGAATTTAACATATTGAAATAATTCGTTGTCCTTTTTTAGGTATGGACATGTCGGTGCGAGGTGTTGAGATTATGGACAACACGACTCCAGCTTCCATCACCTTGGACATTTTTGACTTCGACACTATTAAAAGGTTCTACTTACCTAGTCACTATTTGTTAAGATTAAAAATAGATGCATGTGTTATTCATGTAACACAGGTCTACCCTACAGCGGTGGCCTTAGGAGGTAGCGAGCAGGTGAACCGGCCCTCACTCTTGCACGGGCAATTCTTGCCTCGCACCTCGAAACCGAGTAGAACTTTATTTTGTCCTTGGGTATCATTTAAAACAATAAAATAAATTTGGTATAAAAAGTTATATTAACGATGACATCATTATCTAACGATATTTATTTATTAATTTCATTTCTCATCAATCATCAGAAAATATAATATTATTATCCACTTTCAATTCACATACTTTCCGTAAAGGATAAAGGGCTTCGCAAAGATCTGCCGCGTGCCGCCCGGAGCTTGGCCGCCACAGCTACCCTACCACTGTAATCATTCTTCTCCATAACTACTACTCGCATCATTTTTTTAAAAGCATACATTGCATTATTTAGGTATTCTTCGTTTTTGTGTCAAGCGCTGGACTGCGAATAGATTCGGATAGATATTCAGCAGCAGTGAAACAGACTGGTATTCATTAAAAAATCTACATAATTCCAATGCAGAGCGGAAGAATGGCGTCCCCTTGAAAGTGTGCTCTTCATAGCGGATGCTCGCGTGTCGTGGCGCGCCCGAGCCGTCAGCGTACAAGTGTGCGCACGCAGCGTGCTCACACATCAGCCGCACACAGCCGACGCTGAGGCGCTCAGACTGCACATACGTAACCAGGCTAGTGCGCGTGAGTTACATCATATACTAGATTTGGGCTTCATTTGAGCTATTCCTCTGTTTAGGTAACATCGTATGCTAGTATGCATACACAATTAGGGGCGGTGCTAATGCATAACCGAGAACCTCCGAGCTACTGGTAATTTCGTAGAAACAGCTAATTACACCGCTAATGAGGCTAGCCCAAATTATTAATCTTGATTATTAATGTAGGTGGTGGCGAAGCAGCGGCATGGGCAGCATGGAGCGGCGAACGTTCATGCGCGGCGTCCGTCTCACAGGTGCGCGACCGAGTCGCAGGCGCCGCGCCATTCTGTGCTTCACTGAATGCTCTCCTCACGCATCTCGATTTGGATGAACTTAATGCCATGTACGCACTGCTTTTTTACAAACTCAAACTAGTTCAAGACGGTCAAATTCTCCATTGTAAGAAGATAGACACAGAAGTAAAAAAAAAAAACATCCGAATTGAGACCCTCCTCTTTGACACATTTTCTTCAGATTGTCGACTGAGGTGTAGATACCTCTTGTATTCAGAATGTGAAAATTTAAACCAACTGTCCTCTTTTTAAAATACCCGATTCACCCGGTTATTACACAAAGCAGGAGCGATTTGTAGCATACCTATATAACTATACCGGTATATAAGTTATTGCTTCCCTAAATATCAGATATCTCAATAGGAATCCGACACGCCGAAAAGTTGGTCACAGTGCCGCCTGTTGTACTGAAATGACCATAATATTATTTTTGTGAGCAGTACAATTAGATAACGCAATTTTCTATTCAAACCGTAACCGAAATAAAACCATACTTTACAGGGATACAGAAGATAACATCCGGGTACGCTTTGCTGACCACACTGGAGAGTTGACGGCTAGACTTCCTATAAATGTTTTAGAAGATACTTTAGGATATTCTGTAAATATATTGTTTTTATTCTGGCGACTCTGGTTCGTTATATTTAATGCAGTCTCAGGCTTAGGATAGACCCTGTCAGGATAGGATAAATCTTGACAGGGTCAATCCTAAGCTTGAGACTATTCTAACATTTTATTTATTGTAATAAGATGAAAAACGAGCAAATTATAGGTGCTGGTCGTTGCTGTATTGATAAAACAGTATGTTGTGATTTATTCTTAGGCTGATCAGTTGAAGGCAATGTCAGCTGAGAATCGAGCAGCAATTCGCTGGGCTATTCTTCTTGAACAATGCACTGTGAAGCTTGCAGCCTCGCCACCGCGCCTCATAGTGCTCGCTTTAAGAAGAACCACACAAGCAGACCCAATACCACTGTACTGAATTTTTAATTTAATTGTATACCTACTATATGTACCACTCAATGATAAATGAGAAGTAATAAATACCTAAGTTCATTATTCTTCTATAATTTATTTACTTTATTATCTACCATTTATGAAACTTGATAGGATAATCGGCGCACTTCAAAAATTTCCTACATTGTCCAGTTAGCATGTAACAGACATGAACTCTAGATAGGTAGGTACTTGATTATGATCTTACAAAAGCTAATTTTCTCTCTTGTAAACATACATAGTCTTAGGGTCAGATAGTGCAAACGACAGATCATGCGATGTAATATTTAGATTATTTATAAGACCACACATGTTAGGATGTCACCCAGGTAACTCTGTTATCGATAAAATATCGGTGCTTCATATCCAAAGCGAGCACTTTTGTGCCACTGAGTAGGTAATCATGGAAAAACCGGAAAAAATTGAACTTGTGTACGAATACAAAAAGCGTCGGAAAGAATTCGGAAAACAAACTTTATTTGAAGATTATGGCCCTGAAATGATAGTGAGCATACCTAACAACCCTTCCTTTTATCCGGAATACATTCTGAGAAATCCGGTGCACGTCGCCATACAGAATACAGGCACAATGTCTGAACACTGGGTAAATTCTGTGAGGTATGTACCTAATAATAATAAGCTATCAATAGTGCGTTCAAATACGTATTTCATCTTAATATTTTTAGTTAGTAAATCAAAACAATTTAATTAATTAATTTGATCAGAGTATGTGTGCCGCAAGAATGTTATTTTGTATACACACCTAGTATGACAAAAAACTTAACTTAGTAGGTATTTTTTAAATCGTTAATTAACTTAGTACTTATCTGAATTTAGAGCTGAATATACAAATTCTGGCGTGAGTCACGTTGAAGGTGGTTGGCCTAAAGATATCAACATGAACGATCCCGAAGCAACACAGAGATATCGACGAAAAATAGAAAAAGATGATGCCTATATTCACGCCGTTATGCACTTAGGACATGTAAGTTATCGTGATCCCGTATAGTAAAATACAAATATTTCCAAATAGGTGCCTTTAATTTTTAAAGCTAAACTCTTTCAGAGTATGGAACATAACATACTTCAAAATAATGCAGTAGATATGTACGAAACCTATTGTACAGAACTGCCTTCGATACCACCAGTAGAGAACAGCAGTTGCCACACTGTCAATGTATACCGTGAACCGGATGGCAGACGGCCTATACGATCACTATCTTGGCAATCGGATGGAGGAGCGAAACTAGCGGTAGCTCATGCAGATATCGAACTCATAAGAAATTCAAGAAATCCACAGTATTCTTATATTTGGGATATTGGTACCTCCTTATAAGTAAAACTACTTACTTATTACCTATAGAGCGTGCTCTTTTTATATTACGTAAAATAAAAAATTCTTTCAGAAAACGCAAATGCACCAGAGCTTGTTATAAAACCTCCACAACCTTTACTGGACTTAATTTACAATCCCCGTGATCGTGACCTTATAATTGGAGGAATGATGAATGGACAAGTAGGTAAAATAATTCTGCATTCGGAGAGAACTAAGTATATCTTGTTAATACAATAAAAGCCAACGTGGACCCATGTAGAACATAATTCTAAGTGTAACTATGGTCTTTATAACAGTAGGTATATTCTTGTAGGTTGGTTGGTGGGATACACGCAAAGGCGGAGACCCCGCCGGGATATGTCCACCTCATGTTGCACATCGCGACATAGCACGAAATGTTCTTTTTATCAATTCTAAAATTGGAGCGGAATTTTTCTCGGCATCTCCAGATGGCGTTGTTAAGTGGTAAGTAAATTGTTCATTTTTCGCCATTTCTTATTCTTATATTTTCTAAGCAAATTCTGAACTGTTCTTTTTATGATATGTTTCAGGTGGGATACTCGAAACATGAGTGAACCAACCGACTCCATGATTATCGATATTGTGAAAGCGGTAACTGATACACAGAGCGTTGATAACGCTATTGGAATTTCAGCACTCGAATATGAGCCAACAATACCAACAAGGTGTTAATAATTAAATAATAATATAATATATAATAATAATATTTTTGGGACATTTGACACAACACCATCTAGTCCCAAACTAAGCAGAGCTTGTACTATGGGTACTAGACAATGGATATAATACTTATATATACTTTTTTTTGTAAATACATAAGACACACCCAGACAAACACAAATACTCATGTTTTATCCACACAAATATTTGTGTCCTGTGGGAATCGAACCCACAACCCCATGATCAGCAGTCCGGGACTCGAACCGCTAGACCACAGAGGTCAAATATGACATAAATTATGATCATGTCAGCCTATGACAATATTTAAAAAAAATATTTTACAGGTTCATGGTAGGAACAGAAACAGGGTTAGTTATTGGAGGCAATCGCAAGGGAAAAAACCCTGTAGAAAAACTTCCAACAAAGGTAAGTTTCACGAAAATTAAATCTTTATAATTCTAAACATTTAATACTCACAACGTAATTTTGGTTCAGTACGAAGCTCACCTTGGTCCAGTATATGCGCTGCAGAGAAACCCAACCTTCGTCAAAAACTTTCTAACGGTTGGTGACTGGACTGCTCGAGTTTGGAGCGAAGATTGCCGCGAATCTGCTATTCTATGGACTTATTCACACCGTACGAAACTGACTGATGGTGCATGGAACCCTATCAGGTACAACATGTCTAGCTCTACAGGAAACGACATAATTAAGAAGAATAAGCAATGATAGCCTAGTATTATGACCATTGCACTGCCAAGTCAAAGGTCGCGAGTTCAAATCCAAGGCACGCACCTCTGACTTTTCGAATTCATGTTCGTATTAATAATTAATTATCACTCGCTCGAAGGAAAACATCGTGAGGAAACCTGCATGCCTTAGAGATTTTCTCGACGACGTGTGAAGTCTGCCAATCCGTACTAGGCCAGCGTGGTGGACAATAGCTTATCCCTCTCATTCTGAGAGGAGACACGTGGCCAGCAGTGGGACTGTATATGGGTTGATGATGACGATGATGATGATGATGAAGAATAAACTTTTAAGCAGTAGTAACTTCATATACAACACAAAAACATGAAAGTATGGTACCCCAACATTTTTCGTGCCTAGATTTTCACTGATGCTGGTGACGCAGTGGGATGGATGCCTTTCCTGTTGGGATCTATTGCGAAGAAGAAGCGCTCCTATCGTCACAGCTCAGCTTTGTGATGAGCCCCTGCTACGTCTGCGTCCACATGAAGGAGTAAGTTGACCAAAAAACGAAGTGTGAGAAATAATGCTACTAGGTATATTTAGAACTGCCTCATTAGTCTAGTGGTCCTAGGCGCGACTGCTACGCTAGAGGTCCTGGGTTCGATCCCCAGGTCGAGCAAAGTGTTATTGGGGTTTTCTATGAAATTCTCAGTAGCAGCTCGGAGTCTGGATTTGTGCCCGGTTAATGGCAATAGGCTCGCCCCCTATTACATGGGACCTAAACATACCGGCGAAATGTGGGTGTACATTAGTACACCTCTGCCTAACCCTTCGGGGAATACAGGCGTGATGGTATGTATGTATATTTAAAAAAAGTACATAATTAAATATTTTTCAGGGCTTGCTGGTAGCTTGTGGTAGTAGTAAAGGAACAGTGTACTTAGCTGAACTCTCGGAAAATCTCGGTACTGCCGACAAGAATGATAAACAACTTTTAACTCACGTGAGTGTGTCGACCAAAATAAACTCTTATGGTTGTTTTGACATTGGCGGGACAAGTGACTGATGAAATTTTCATTTTTATTGTAAAACAACTTTTGGAATTAACTAAAAAAGGAATAATTTTTCATGTATCCAAACAAGCTTATCTTCATTTTTTACCTACAGGTTTTAGACCGCGAAAATAAAAGAGAGCGAATTCTAGAAGCTCGAATGCGAGAGCTGCGGTTGAAGATGCGTCAAGGTGGCAACGGAGGTGAGCCGGCAGTGGAAGCGGATCCCTCTGCAAACGACAGAGATCTGGAGGAGGCTACAACAGAATACATGCAGACTATCAGTGACCTGCAGGCACAGAAAACAGAAACTTAATTACATAATATGCACACGCGAGATTGTGCGTGAAGATAAAAAGACTCGGAAGAAAGATCATGTTTTGTTGTTTATACCAAGAATGGATTCTAACACAAATTTCATGGATACAAAAAATGACACATTCTGACATGTACAATTTGGAATATAGTTGAAAGTTGAATACCTCATTAGCGTATTGGTCACAAGCATGACTGCTACGCTCAAGGTTCTGGGTTCGATTCTCGGATCGAGCAAAATGTAGGTAATTGGGTTTTTCCATAAAATTCTCAGTAGCAGCTCGAAGTTGTGCGTGGTTAATAGTAATCAGTCGCTTCGTGTAAAATGCTGATGTTCAGCCACATTTTGTTAGACTGGAAGCCGACCCCAACACAGTTCTGAAACGGCTAGGAGAATGATAATCATCTATGATTTTTGATAAAAAACCTAATTGCAAAATATATCTTCTACCTCCTAAAATATTTTACATCATTAAAATTATAAAAGGCCATCTTTATTTTAAATTGTTTTTATCTTTAAAAATATTTTATTTTTCACATAAAGAAATCTCATTTGTACATGATGAAAATATTATTTGTTCTTGCATCTACCTTACATCTCGGATACGATTATTATGTCGATACATGAACGTCTTTGATATGCCAGGAGATATTGCGTACAAGGACAATTTTGTTTGTTGATGGTGCTAAGTAGTTTGTTCGTTTTTAGTAAAAGCGACGAATGACCAGCGGTGTTCGATATTAGCGCCGACCCCGCTTGTGGTGCGTTCAAACACATCTGGATGCTTCTGTAGAACGTGGTGTATCGTGGTTTGGGAGACGTGAGGGAAAACGGCGCGTACATACGACACTACGTAGTCGAGACTGGCGCCCTGAGGATGTACCTGAACAAATATTTTTTAGTCAAGAATTGTAGTGTCAACACACGATGAGCATTCGAAAATTTAGATACGATTAAAGTATTTGTACAATACTGTAAGTCTAACCAATAATAGTTTTGAATAAAACTCAAAAAGAGTACTTACTTGCAAGAAGGCTGACATGACTCCAATCAGTTTAGCTTCTCCGCAGCCCGGCTCGACTGTGTCATTGAAATGTACTGTCGAGTCAAGATCCTCAGGCAGCGGTGGTGGCGGAGGAGGTTTCACTATCGGGGACGGTAAAGGCGGCTTGAAGAAAAAAATATTTATAAAGTACGTAGGTATATAATCCACTTAAAATAGTAGCTCGGCTGTCAGATAACGTTAATAATCAACAAATCAAAATGCATTATGATTACAGAAGTAGCCTGTAGGTACATATTTAGGCATGAAAAGGTGCCGTAAAAGATTTTTTTTTACAATTTAGTTGAATTTGTACTGTTTTCTATCTATTTATTGCACAATTGACAAGTATGATGAAAGTAAGTATAATATTTTATTATTTTTGACAAGGAGAACATGCATATACTCACATTTTTGTCCATAGCTCCCTGCAAAGCTTGACGCGCTATAAACTGCGCCTTAAATTTCTCCATTTCCTTCAAGGAATCAGTCTTAATAACATCAATTTCATTTTTATAGGCTTCCAATTGAAATTGAAGGCTTTCGTTCTCACGCTGAAACACAACAAAACATTATTAAGCTATAATTGCAAATAATTGTTGATTAAAAAACGGTGTAAGCCTACCTTCAACTGTTGGACGTCTTCACTGCCACTTTCTGAGGTCCTGTAGTAGCCATTGAAATCACCATCATCACTCAAGAACTTTTCATTGAATTCTTCTTTCAAGGTATTAAACTCCTGCAAAGTTTTTTATCTGCTGAATTGAATGATTGGACTGAAACTGTATAAACATGAAGGTACTTTAATAGATGTTTTTCAACATAATAAATGATACCTTTCAATGGTTTACATTGTTCACTTTGTTTACCTGTTTCTGCTGTCTTCTCGGTCACCTAGATTGTCTGCCATTCCTAACACTAATCAACCAGAAGCAGTTAAACCAGCCCTACTGAAGTTCATACTTACTGAATAACTTGTAAAGTAGTTTCAGGAGTTTCAATTCATATATTACCTATATATTTTCAGTTTGTTTTGTGAAGGTTCAATAACCAACAGCATTATCTCGAACATTAATGTTTATAGTATTACTAAGTAATGACGTACAGTTTATTGTTTTGATAAAACAACAATTGCTTTATTTGTAGTACCTGCGTCATTTTCTGCCATGTCTCAATGTTCTTTCTCTGCGGTTTTGTGAAGTGATCCCATACACGTTGATGAGTCGATGCGGCAAACACTTTCGCCACCTGTTCGACTGAGGTTCACAAATTTATGTTAAGAGATCCGACTTTGGTCTCATGACCAAAACATACCGTCGTACTTTCTCGATCGATCGGTCGTCCCAGGCTCTCAATACTGTGGTCAAATACGTCGCAGTCGCACGCAGCATTATACATCTACCTATCACATGCGAGAGGTCACGAGCCTGTTGCCAATGATGCGCACACGCTGCACTTCGCGTTACAGAGACGAGACGTAAGACACGGTGTGTCATTACACTGAGGTAGCCCAATTGTTCTGACAATTTATTTTTATTCTAAACACATATAATGTGGGTGATTATAATAATATAGAATAATATAACATTTCACTTAATTCAGTAAATTGCGCAAGGACCCCGGCGCCCAAGCACATTCGATTTTGCATTGTGTCGTTATTATTGATCACTTATAGAGGGATAAAGAAGTAAAAATAAATTGTCATAACACCAGTAACTTACAAATACACCATTTCAGGATTGACACTGTTGCCATTCCTATATACTCAGGCTGGAAGACGTCTGGTGAATTCGGGCGATCCATGTGTTTACTTTCTACTGAGTATAAACAAACCAGAATGACCATTTTGCAGAAGTTATTGCATAAATATGAGGCCCTCAGTCAGAAGTTGCTGAAATGCTTGTACGTCCAATAATGTGTAACTGCTATTATTTTATGTTTCTAGTTACCACAAAAAACATAAAATAAGTTTTGCTTTGTTAATTTTTCTTAATTATCATTAATTTATGTTTTCATATAGAAAATGATTTGGTCCACCCTCTTACCTTTGAATTATTTCAAAATATAAAATAGTGTAATGTGTAAGGAGCCAAATAGAAGAGAACTGTTTACTGTTTTCAGGCTATCACCTGGTGACCTATGGTGATTGAGAAAATTTAAAAGCAATTCTAAGCCCACTTACGCTGTTCAATCACATTAGCTATGTGATTCTTGACTCGTTCCTTGCATTCTTGTAACTCTTCCTCTGCCTGCATTTTCTCATTGAACAATCTACGTATGTGTGTGTTTGTTGCTTGTATCATTGAGTAAAATTGATTAGCATTCTTCTTTGAGCATTCTCCACGCTCTAACCATGCCAATAATGTCTGTAATTATATTTAATTGAATAAGTAAAAGCAAATTGGAGCTCAAGCCTAAAATTGTGTTTCAGAAATAACTTACTGGTAGTGTGGTTGAGAAATGTTCTTCATTTTTCAATTTTTCAGCTAGTTGAACTATGGCTGCATTAGAAAATGGTTGAATCCTGACTGGTGAAGGTGATCTTCTATGTGTTTCTCCATATGAGTTAATGGTGCGGTTAACCATTTCATGTTGGGCAGTTAACTGTTGCATCTGTGCTTGTTGAGCACGCAAAGCTTGTCTTTGACGTCTCTCAAAGTCATTTTGATCATCCCGACTCTACAAAGAAATATTAAAAAGTAGGATGAAGTTCAGTTTTATTTCTATAAGTATAGCCCCTTTCTAAATCAAAAAACTCAGTTCATATAATACCTAATTAAATGAAAATAATAATAGAGAACAATAATAGTGGTTGAATATTAAACTTACCAGTGCATAGTCTACATGTAACCAGCCAGATGATGAGTGTGAATTTTCATTGTTCTCATCACCATTTTCTTCTTTTTCTTTATTGCTGACAAGTTTGATACGATATCCAGATATCAACATAGCTTGATCCACACATTCCTCTCTATCAAAACGTATGTGGCAGAAATTTTTCTTTGACAATCTCAGTGTATGTATCCTACCATAAGTCTCAAAGATTTCCCTAACAGTGCTTTCCCTGATCTTGTCAGGTAAACCTCCCACAAATATAGTTCGACATCCAGGAGGTTTAGACCTTCGTGGAGGTTGCGGTGTACCAGAATCAGGAGGAATAAGCTTAGCATGCTTAAAAACTATTTCTTTCTTCTCTTGCATACTAGTCATATCTCCACCCATACCGGAGTACATTCCCATCATATTGGGGTCCATCATCATCCCCCCCATCATGCTCATGTCCATAGTTGGAGTAGCAGCAGTAGGTGCCAGAGCTTGTCCTCCAATAGCTGCCATGTCCATAGGGGACTGTGAGACCATATCCATGGCTGTTCCAGACATCATCTCCATTCCAGAAGTAGGCATTATGCTTCCACCCAACATTGCTCCTGGGATCATCATGTTTGGGTACATACCACTGGCCATCATCATGTTAGCTAAAATTAAACCATAACATAGAAAACAAAATAAAATAGGTCTCACTAGAAATACTGGGTTCTTTAACACTATAACATAATTATATTTCTCATGTAATCCTAATGCTTATAGAGAACATTATTTTTTTAACAAACTGGGAATGTCTTCAGACCTGTAGAAGTTACACAATACATATCTTTTTCACTTCTACTATTAATACCATGTTCTATTTTATCATTAAACTTACCTTGTGGATACATGTTTGCCATCATCATTGGATTCATAACAGCCATGTTATTATCACTAGATTTAGAAACATCATGGGCATGTTTGTCGCGCCTGCGACCGACACTGTCAACCCTAACAGGAGACCTGGATCTATCTCTTCTGTTACCTGTATACAAATGGTAATTACAGCATAAATAGGCATAAACATCATTTTTAGACGGCCGAGTGTTACTTGAAGTATATTGTTCTCGTCAATAAATTATAATTCGAAATTTGAAGGTATCTTCTATGACAATGGTTCCCTTAAATATAAAATACAGTGATACTGATTACTGACCTTGCATATTTCCGTCGTTAGCCGACTGCTTTGCTGACTGCCCGCGCCTTTGCTTTGCAAAACAATAAATTTGCAGCTGTGTTTAGTTAGATAGAAATAAACAACACACAATAGCGTGTAAAAAAACATAGATATTAATAAGATATTAATATTGTATTGAGATAGTACTCCTTACTCGGTGATTGTGCAATGAATCGAGAAATTTCAGATCAGAATCTCACAAAAATCACAAGAAAAACAAACTTAATTGAACTTTGAGATTTTTCTTTACAGTTTCTTACAATCAAGCTACAATACTACAAACAATCTGTGAAAGTGTGAATCTTTAGCTGTGGACCTGTGGTGCCTATCATATTAGGGATGCCGATCTGAGTCTCTGAGAACGATTAATTGAAAAATCGATTAAATAGGCCCAAAAGATCTATTAGTTAAATCGATAGGCAGTACTGAATCGATCCAGGGTTTCGATATTTCACCCATGAAAATCACCATTCGATTCGATTTTTCATGAAATAAATACAGTTTGAAAACAAATAATTATCTTCTTTCATACCTGATGAGACTGATTTGGTAATAAAAATAATTGTAGTTATTATCGAATTCCCTGACCTAAAAAAAAACTGATTTTACTGATAAGAGATCATTTATTTAATATGGTATATTTCTTGTTTTTCATAAAATGGATTTATAATTACATTATAAATGCAACTCGATTTATTTTATTTATGAATCGATTCTTCAGCTTACGATTCGAATATATTTAAAAATCGTTCTTTTTCGGATCGAATCGCATCCCTAGTGCATAAATCGAGTTGACACTTATGATTGACGTTGACATAGAGTAACATCACGTTGACACGAGTTTTACGTCAGAAAAAAAAATTCAGAATCCTCAGAAATAGATTAAAATGTTTATCAATACTGAGCTGCATTTTATTAATTTGACAGTAATGTGTAAATCTATCCAAATCTTCCTGGAATATAACCTGATCGCCGTGGGTGCCTATAGTTTGGTATATTTTAAGGTCGTCAGCGTAGAGCAGAAAGTTCGAATGTTTGAAGCACTTATGTAAAAATGAATAAAATGAATAATAGGGGACCGAGGATAGACCCTTGCGGCACTCCAGAAGTAATGACTACCGATTTATTGGTCCGGAGAAACTGCAGGCGACAGTTCATAACATAGTCTGTTAAGTTGTGCGAGGCAGAAAGTTTCTAGAGAAACGCACAGTAATGGCCTGCCAAACTGGCCGGAGTAAAATACCGTAATACCGTCTCGATCTACTGAGCACGCCAAGGTTCTTTGAGACTAATTGAACGGATTGCCAACATATTACCAGTAACCCTGACCTCTATATTACATGCCCTGTTTAAAATATCGACTAATTAATCACTCGATATAATCAATCACTGTTCTGTGGACAGCACAAAGAAATTATGACATTAATCTGTGCAACGTGCAACAGCAACTGACATTCATGTCACAAGCCATGCCCAAAAAAAAAATATTCCAACTGACAGTGACAGACAGTCCGCCCCCCGCCCTCGCTAGGCCGCGAAAAATATTGATTTTCAAGATGAACTAAAATAAGATTAATTTGTGATCGTTTGTGTAAACTGCAAAGTGAAAATGTTTGTTTTAACTGAAATGAGGGATGTGCTCAGAATCACTCCAGAGCATTTTTATCAAACTCTGGCAGATTCCATTACAACATTGCTTAATAGAAAACTTGCTAATAAAGTATGTTTGTAACCTCCTTTATTTATTATTTTAATTTTAATGATGTACAACATGTTTTAGAATATGCAAAATACTGTTGTATTATATGAGGTTATTATATACTCTTGGGGAACGACGAAGAATACAATACTTCCCCACGTAGGGAAGAAACGCATGTGGTAAAGTCAACAAAATCCAGCACATTCTTTATCCGCCCCTAAGGCTATTCTTTAACTGACCCTGTTGATAATTACAATCAGGCAAGACTAGTAGTAAAATGAAATGAATCAGTAGTACCTAAATAAAAGTTTTGTGAAGTTATTTGAGATTCAACACAGATTCTTGCAATTTTAAAGTCGGCTGGTGTATTATGTTTTACATTTCAGGTAGTTCTGAATGTAGGACTATGCATTGCTTTATTTGATATTATAGACACTCGGCATTCATATATTCTTCCTGGTGATGGATCATCTCATACTGAAGTGGAATTTAGATTTATTGTTTTCCGGCCTGTTGTTGAAGAAATACTTATTGGCAAAATAAAAAACTGTAGCAGGGAAGGTGTACATGGTATGTCTATTCAATACACAAGTTAAATATTTATTAGGTCATTCTTATTTCTGGATCTGCCCCTGTAAATGTAGTTAATAATGCTCAATTCATTTATTGGGACATGCCTAATAATTTGTTCTATACTTGAACAAGAAGTTGTTTGATATTATTAAGTTGACTGCAAAAAGCAATTGTTTCAGTGACTATGGGATTTTTTGATGATATCCTAATACCAGTTAATGCACTACAACATCCTTCAAGATTTGATGAAACTGATCAAGCATGGGTGTGGGAGTACCCAAAAGAAGATGGAGAGAAACATGATCTATTTATGGATTCAGGTAATTTTATACTAAATATGTTTCCTAATTAGCTTAAATACCTGTTCTTCACTCATTGTTCGATTCCCACAGGACACAAATATTTGTGTGGTTAAAACATATAAGTGTTTGTGTTTGTCTGGGTGTTTCTATGTATTATAAGTATGTATTTACAAAAAAAAAAGTATATAAGTATTCTATCCATTATCTAGTACCCATAGTACAAGCTTTGCTTAGTTTGGGACTAGATGGTGCTGTGTAAAATTGTCCAAGAATATTTATTTATTTATTATTGCAGTAAAGACCTCTGCTTTACTCTTCAGGGAATAAGATGTAATTAGGGCTGTATAGATATTTTTTGGTGGCACCAGACATGCTAGTCACCAGCACAGAACCCTAATTTTATTTTAAAAAATCTATACTAAAAAATACAGTTTGTAAGTGATCTATTTCATTTATATTATTACCATACATTATTATTATGTATTATAGATGGTCTATCAACTGAAATTTATAATATTAATGTTTAATAATAATAGTTATGTTTGTTTTGTTATTACAGGAGAATCAATAAGGTTTCGTGTTACAAGTGAAGCATTTGAAGAGAGTCTACCCACTGGACCGCCAGGTACTGAAAGTACAATACAGACCATTGCTCCTTACAGGATAGTTGGTGGTATTAATGAACCAGGCCTTGGTCTACTAACATGGTGGGAGGCTCCAGAACAAGATAATGCTGATGACAATGATGAACAGGAAAATGATGAATAAATATACATACTTATAAAAATAATATGAATTGCTTTTAATTTTAAGCCCTTTCAATACTGGCTACACTAATTGGACGTAGTTACATGAAAAGGATCCAATCCACATCAAGCTAGTTTTGAGATATTTAATTTTAGAGTTCAAAATTTAAATCATATTTCTTCTAAGATGCGGTGCTGTCAAGTTGTTGGTTATACTAGATTATGAAGGAAAACAGTTTATATTTTACCTTTACAACAAATCTACTAAGTTTGATTTCATATTTCAAATAATATTCCAGAAAAAGGCCTTGGGTCTTGGGCCTAGGGCCTTGGGTCCTTTTAACTTAGAGACTCTCAATAAGATTAACATAAAATGATATTTCTCAGTAAGGCTCCACTTCATGAACTTTTAAAAGAATCTTTAAAAATAAAAAAAACTACTAAATCAATACTAAAAAAATGAATTCTTATAAACTCGCACCTCTTTTTGTATCATTATTTAAAAATAAAACAATAGTTATAACTAGTGATGTGCCGAGGGCTTAAACCCAAAAGGCAAAAATGGGCATTGGGCGTATAGGGCAAAAACGATTTACGCCCAAATGCTGGGAAGAAAAAACAGTTTCAAATAAATACATGGTTTTAGTTATAATATGTCTTTTTTTATTAAATACAACTTATGTAAGCAATTTGTAAATAAAATGTTTAATGGTAAAATATTAAAATCACACTTTGCCTGAATCACAAAGTTTTAAGTAACAAAAATGTAGAAAAATTATAAAAAAATATTACTTTTAAAGTTTTAAGATTTGAAATCAGTCATAATGACAGTTCTGTTATCACTTACAAAATCAACAGATAAGGTTTTGAATCATTAAAAATCACAGTACTGGTGTATACACAATATTTCTTTATAATAAATCGTTGAGCCACCCCAAAGATGGCTCCATGCAAGAATGGCCTTGTGCTTTAAACAATGTTAAAAACTATCTAGACGTGAAGTGCCGCTTCGACTTATTTAGGATGCCCAGTTTTTTGGCCGCAGTTTGGGCTTTGATGTTGGAGCCGAAATTAAGGTTTATGTTTAGCTCCATGCCAAGAAGCTCAAGATGTCGGTGAGTAAAATATATATGTAATCCGGAAAATAGGAGTCATCGTAAAAGGCCTCCTTTTGGCGGTGAATAGACAAGCTAGTGTTTTGGAAGCTTTAAAACCGACTAAATTGTTGTCAACCCACTGTGACTCAAGACTTCATTAACGAATGTCGCCCCCGCTGGCTCTTGCACAAGAAAGGTATCTCTCCATGACAGTACTGTCATCTACCTACTCAATAATAAGCTTGTGTAAGGCAGAAAAAGTGTTGCAGAGAGAACAGACTCTTGAGGAAATCAATAGCCATGAGGTCAAAGGAGCACCCGACAAGTCTATGACCACTCTTATCGACCGTTCTATCAAGAAGCCAGCTACTCAACTACAAAAGTCAACAGGGATGCCATATGCAGGAAGCTTGCTAAGCAAACTTGCGTGCCATAGCCTGTCGACGGACTTCGAGATGTGCATATTCCACAACCCGGATTTTCCTCTATATCGAGCCATATCAGCCAGACAATAAATTATTGAAATTTTAATTATTTGCAAGAAAATAAATAAAAACCATCGCTTCTGTTTCCTTTAAATCAATTTCAATGTGCAGTGTTAAGTATTGGTTAACATCGATTTTGAATTTACTGCGAAAAATGACGATTGTTATTAATTCTTTTGTCTATTTAATTCAAGTTCAATTTAAATTACTTTAAATAATTAAAAAATGTATCTTCGTAAGATATTCGTTATACATTATAAATAATTTTAGGGTATTAAGTAAATGCCCTGACTTTTGGGCATTTACTGGGCACAAATGGGGGATATTGGGCGTAAATTCAGTCTGCCCAAAATGCCGCGGCGTAAACCCATCACTAGTTATAACTAATACTAAAGTAAAAAAAATGAGATCAATACTGGCCTAGAAACTCTGCATATTCATTCTTTATGTTATTCTTCCTGACTTTCATTTTCAAAATCAAACTCAGTCTGACCACTGAAGCATTCGAGGTCATCCTCTATTTTGCGTCCCCCTGAAAGACTTGTAAAAGTCTAAACATTCTTTGGGGATCAAGTGAAACATTGACTTCAAATCTTCTAGTTTAGGTTGAGCAATTTTTTGCCTGTAGGCCACAACACGGTCAAGTTGTTTTCAGAAAAATCTCACGATTTTCCTTTAATTTTCTTCTTAGATTATGTTCGTAATACTGGTCTTCATTTATGTCACATTTCATGAAAATAATATATTTATCTTCTTTTTTTAATGAAATTACTTTTGTTTGTAGCCGATTAGTTTTTTGTTTATTCGTAAAAACTTTTCTGTTTATTATATTTTATTCAATATTTTTTGAGCTCAGGAAGTCTATTTTTTTTTATTCTACCAAAACGTGTTTTTATTTAGTAAGTACCTACATTAAAAGATAAAATCTTAGTTAAAATACAGGTTCGGGTACTTTGGATTCCTGTAGTTATTTTAATTAAATGTAATAATTATGCAAATAAATAAGTATATC
Source organism: Acronicta alni (assembly GCA_964056405.1). Lineage (NCBI taxonomy): Eukaryota > Metazoa > Arthropoda > Insecta > Lepidoptera > Noctuidae > Acronicta > Acronicta alni. The sequence continues at coordinate 8,104,883 of OZ043925.1, read as the reverse complement.
AGAAGTGACTCATGTGCTTTGATTCTTTTTATGATTTTTAATACTTTTTATGGAGTTATTATTAATATTCCTCAGAAAGGTTCCAAGTGTTTTGTATCGTTTGTGTGACGTATTTCACTGGGATCGTTTTGCTGACCGAAAGTATCGACCTTTACGGTCTTCTTGGCATACTTAACTCGATTTCGGTAGTTTTGTGGATTGGATCGTTTTCGTGTAACTACGTCCAATTGTATAGAGTAGTCTACACTAAACTTTCCGCTCTAACATTTGCTTTCCGCGAAATGAGAGCAGCTCCCTATGTTCTTCCTTTCCCGGACTACAAAAATCAATGCTCCATATTTTCGTTCGTTTCATTTACAACTTCATTATCATCAATCCACATATTATACAGTCCCACTGCTGTGCACGGGTCTCCTCTCAGAATAAGAGGGATGAGCTATGGTAAACCACCCTAGTCTAATGCAGGATGGCAGACTTCACACGCTATTAAGAGGTATGCACGTTTTCTCAGTTTTTCTTCACCGTTAAAGCGAGTGATAATTAATTATTAATGCCCACATGATCATGAAAAGGAGGTTTCGATTTCGAATCCGCGTGCTTTATACATTTTCGATTTGGCAGTCCGGACAAAATCGCGACTTGGAATGGCCACTAGCCAAGTCGGTGTAGGCAGTCCGTATTACGCGTGCATGATATACCTACTCGTTAATGGTAGGCAATATCTACCCGGGCTCGCGGGCGCTTATAAATATGGAACTGTTCACCCAATATGCGACCCCAGAAAAGACTAGCACATCGGTCACGTTCTGCCATGTACAGAATATTATTTATGGGAGACCAATTTACAGTCTCATCAAGGATATGCAATGGGATGGTTGGCATTAAATACGTAATTTCTATAACCACTTTCTTATTCATGATGCAATTTAACTCACTGTCTGGCGTATTCTCTGAGTACTGTTAGAGGTAAAAATAATACTATGGTTATGCAACAAATATTTTTTTTTAACATTTTTTTCATGCTCCATTAGAAAATACAATATAATAATAATAAGATAATACATTTCATAATTATTTAATTATGCCTTAATGATATATCAGAGTTGATTAAGATATTCTTATATAACTACAACAAGGACAAACAATAACAGCCGAACATCACAAATATTTATGCGTACGATTACAAACTACCATCTAAAATGAGTATAAAACTAAATGGATGAATTAACAATAAAATATATTTACTAAAATGAATCTCATTAGAACTATTTGTTCATGTTATTTTCACTAAGTAGCAGCGAGCGTTCTATAAAGTACCAGTTACTGTAACTGATGCTCGCTTTTGTTCTTGTAGGCGACGTATGTATAGTAGTGCACATTTTAAAAATAATTCTCCTGCAGAGCACGCAAATAGCAAAATAAATATAAATTCTAATATTGCCTATACGTACAATATTCCCTGTTACGTTTTTAAAATAAGTCATATGTATGTGTGGGGTAATTTGTTGCTAGTTGCTGGGTATAAATCGAAACTTCAGGCTGCTAGATTATTTTGTAACAGAATAGGACTAATTTATTTGCAAGAATACAAGTACAACAAGTAACAGAAAAACCCAATGCCACCACTTGACCTGGAAATTGGACGCAGGACCTCATGCCATGGAACCGCTCTGCAGCTACTAGACCCATGAGGAAGTTTAATTGAGTGTAAATAACGTTTATATCCACTGATAAGTAAATTGCAGAGGTTCGATTTAAAAAAATCGTTAATTAAGCGAGATTTTCCAAAAAATTACATAAATAAAAAAAATACCCTAAGCTGCAACCTTATTTTTGATGGAAATCAATAACCCTTTCATGATTTTCTGACAAAAAGGACTTTTAGTCAAACTAACACAGTACCAAAATGCAAAAAGCTAAGCTAACATGCTACCAGGGCCTCAAGTCTACTATCTTATTGTGTCAAAATCATCAATAAATTACTTCGGAATTGCTGATTTTTGACATGGTTGCCTACCAAATCTATCAGTTTTCTGTCATTTAGGTAGTGGTCATTGAACGACAATTCTGATACAATTGAAATAACAGACTTGTGCCCCAAAAGAGAATCATGCCGTTCGGCTGGGGAACTAAACATGTTTGATTCCACCATACCAATGGTGGAATAAACAAACATGTTTAGTTTCACAGCATAAAAGTTATCTAACATTGTTGTCTCCTAAAGAAGACCGCGATATTTTTTTCGCAGCAAACTCGTCTTATGGCTGGTAATAAGTTCGATAGCAACATACATTCAATTAAGTTACATTATAATATTTTCCTATAATAGACACAAAATATTGATTACAATTTACTATACTTATTACACTACGATGAAATAATTTATTTCATACTTTTGAGATCATAATAGAAACCTTGTAGAAATACGACTATTAATAAACAGGTTAAGTAGGTATCTAACTAAAACTATACATGACCATAAAAAATATTCTTCACCTAACAACAGAAACTGAAAATGTACTGTTGTGATAAATATGTGAAATCAATTAAATAGTGACAATTTGCTAATTTTTGGTCCATTTAGCACCAGAAAAGTTAGTAACCAATAATAAACCTAACTGTAACGAGTACCTATTGTTCCAACATAATAAAATATAAATGTATATTTGTGCCAATTTCTTTACTAACTGACGCTGATAACTTGAACGACGTTAGCTTACAAAACCAGACATTATAGTGCTGAAATTAACAATATTTCTTTGTTTCAACATGTTAAACCGTAAAGACAAAATAAGTATTTGCACTGTGCTCGGATTATGCAGGTCTGATCTATATCATTTGAAAGCCGCTATGAAAGTGATCAGTGATCATACACTACATTTGTTTGATCAAAATATCAATCAATCAAAATATCTGCTGAGCTGTCTCCTACGCGGGTTTGGCTTTGCATACGCAAAAACATTTTTTTACACAAAACGCAGTTCACTACTCATTTTGTTAGCAACTACAAAGATTTTGCTTTCTATGACCGATGCCGAAAACGTATTCACAATTTCAACTGGTACTTTCGACACTGTTTACATCAAGAAGGTAAAAGAAACATTTTTGAGCATACAAAACCTAAGAGACGCAGCTTTAGGTGACAGAATATATCAATCGTTTAATTACTGTATGGTATTAGCTACTGTTATAATGATTACTTGAATGTATACAGGAGAGGTGAGTTGATAAAGTGGTGTGCATTGTTCACATGCGTTATGAGTCGTCCGTCGAGCAGGTGTCGTCCGTATTGTACGGCCTCGTGTTCGTCCTTAGCTAGACCGCAGTTTATTAGCCAGCGAACTAGACATGAGCCGCGGAAAACACCCTTATATGTGCGCATACGCCACCTGATATACAAAAAAATAAGTAAAATAGTTTTACGTATGTAGTAAAAAACAGTCAAATTGAGGAAATATGTAGTGTATACATATAATATGTATACAATATAAAATGCTTAGCAGAATACAGTTAATGGTCATTAGTTATTTATTTTTAAAATAATAGACATAAAATCAGGTACAGACGCCAGCAGGTCAATCTATCCAAAACTGTCAAATTTTCCCAATTGAATATGAACCTTATCATTTTGTTTTAAAGTTAAAAATCTATCAAAGAAATTTGACAGATTAGGGTAGCTTGATGTGCTGGCCTCTGTACAATGAACGTCTTATACCCAGTCTATAATCACCATTATTATTTATGAAATCGCGCTCAGCAACTAGTTTCTCTGTTCACTGAAGCATAAATAAAAACGCCTTTTCACAATAATTGGTTAATATCTAACCTTGTATCCTTAGCAATAGCCTCCCTGCAGCGCTCGAGGTGGTGCGTAATAAACTGATCGCAGACATGTTTCGTTTCGAAACTTAGATCTTCTATCGACGGCAAAACCACTACGTCTCCACCATACCTGTACCGAAAATAACGTATATACCGTATTGAGTGGCTTACGTAAATGTTTACGTTACTAATTAATAAATATTACATTAATAATGAATTAATGTTAATTAATGGCGCGTGTATGACAAAATGTATGAATGTGGACGAAGCATAATAAGTATGCAAGAATTGTAGCAAGGCTATATAACTATAGTTGAACATGTTCTTATGGATAGTTCAACGCTAAAACAACAACAATATTGAATTTTTTTTTTAAATTATTCATGAAATATGGATAAAATGTGTTATTTAACGGGTCGCTGTATATTTTCATTGCGCATAAAGTATTAAATTTAGGAGATTTTCCCGTAAAATTAAGAAGAACGAGATCATTGTCGGTAATGCAGCTAGGGCTAGATTAATTTACCATCTGTTCTTAATGAATCTCATTGCAGGAATCAATATTTCTTCAGGGTCGAGTCCAAACAATATGAACATGATGAGCGCTTGTCCGTAGTTAGCCGCTATGTCCAGGAACTCGATCTCGATGAATACTCCGCTTTCGTCCTTCAAAATCATGCGCCAGGTCGTGTATGTTATGCCCTGGAATATGATAAAAGCCTGTCAAATGCATGTTTGCCTTAATTAGGGACTGGTCTACTCAAAATAGCAATATTTTTTCGAAAGCCAGATTAAGTCATACATTGTGACACTGGGAAGATACTGACAATGAACATGCTGAGACTGTAGACGATGATGAGCACGGTGTGTTTGAGCAGCTGTCCCCCCCGGCCGTGCGATTGTTCCGGCGGCAGCAGGCCCAGCGCGCCGGCCGCCCGCTCCAGCTCCGTCAGGTACTGGCACGCGCCAGGGACAGTGCAGCGATGCTTCTGCGATGCCGGACACGCACAATCCCTGAACAATACGACAGTGTCTATTAGTGTTTGGAGGTAGAATTGCATCAGTGATCAAGCGAACGCTTTCGCACGAAACAAATATTTGTATTACCTGCAGATAGTTATTCTGGGTTTCGATGTTTGTATGTGTAAAAACACCCACGATACAGAAGAAATTTCTAGGATGTAAGTAATACATAAGATTTTTTAATGAGAAAAATAATATAAAAATATGTGTAGCAGTTGTTAGGACAACCAAGCCATACGCCGGAAACTCACTCAATAGTAATACAGTAAGTAAGATAGCACGCAAAGTTTGAAATTGCGTGAAATACGTTATAATAAGTATTTAGTAGGATAGCTTTTGTGTACACGTATATTATTACTATTAAGTTATTTGAGGACTTATCTATCTAGTAAACTCATACGATATATACTGGGCCCCATGTCTAATGTGTGTGTCAAACATGGTGTATTAATTATAGTGTCAAAATCATCATTTCATGACCAATGTCAGTCCTAGTGTCATTTAGTGCCAATATTAACGATGATTCTGAGAATATCGAAATAGCAGACCCTGATCTTACATTTATTCTCGTGTTGACCGTTGTTTTATGGACAACAAACACTACAACGAAGTGCAAAGAGGGGTGGCATATCTGAAAGCTTCATCATCATTATCATCATATCAGCCACAGGAAGTCTACTGCTGAACAAAGGCCTCCCCCATAGACTTCCACAAGGACCGGTTACAAGCCGTCTGCATCCAACGACTTCCCGCGACCTTTATCAAGTCGTCCGTCCATCTCGTTGGAGGCCGTCCCACGCTGCGGTGATTTAATCTTATTAAAATATCAACTTACTTATCTGCGATATCTTCGATGTCGTGCCCGTTAGCCAATCCGTTCTCACAGTTAGGATCATTAGAACAGCATTCAGCTTGCTGGTTAGGCGATGGGGTTGTAGTTATAGTTCCGTAGCAACCTGTATCAAATAAAGTGTTACAATTAAGATTTCCCAACAATGATCGTGGCGGAATCAGCTTAGGCCGTCGAAAAAAGCATTATGTTGACGGCCATAAGCTGCGCTGGCCGACAGAAATACGGCGGATTGCCTTGACTTATCCGAGTAGCACGGTAATATAATATGCCGTATTCACGTCGATCGGTGTGGGTTCTCCTGACCATGGAGCGAAAATAGTGAGGATAAAGATGCTCGTGTGGACATTGCTGTGGCCGCCGAACAGACAATTAATTACTAACATAATATAAAAATGTTTAGTGTTCACGACTCGTAATGTCGACGACTAGGTGTTGCCCGCTGTGTCACCCGCATTTCAAAGAGCTATTTGAAGCAAAAGGTAATCTATCTCCAAAGTCTAATATCTCGGTACCAAATGTCATCAAAATTGGTTCGGCGGTTTAGGCGTGAAATCGTAGCAGACAGTTACTTTCGCATTTCTAATATTAGTATGGATATATTTTTATGAATGTTAATTTTCTTTTTGCAGTGCCGAAAATCCTCAAGAATCGGAGACCACACGTGCCTTCCCTGGCCCTGTAAGGCTATAACCATGGCGATGGCATTCGTGACAATCGCCACGACCATGTGGATGCTACCTACCATTTCCATTAACAGACACAGATTGTGTCTGTGAAGTAGGTTCGGCATTGTCGATCAAACTCGTGGACTCTTCACGCGGACTTGAGGTGGTCGCTATATCGGCGGACAGAGACGCGAAATGTGCACTGCGACGTCTGAATCTTATGTAGAGGGTCAGGCAGCCTGTAGTAACTGTAAAAAGAGATAGACATAATAGAGAGAGAGAGATATATGTATACATAATAGAGAGAGACACACACACATAAAATGCCTTGGGCTTGTTGGTTTAGTGGTCACAGCTAGTTTCCGGTTTGGAATTCCAGTAGCTCAGCTCTGAGTTTGAATTTGTGGCCGAATAATGGCAATAGGCTCGCCCCTTATTATATGGGAGTTATGAGACCTAAAACATACCGAAAAACTGTTAGGTATCTCTGAAAACCCTTCCGGTATATAAGCGTGATAATATATGTTATCAACACACCAGCAAACTTGGGAAGTTGGGATGATCCGACTAGGCACCAACATTTGAAACGTATTACCCTGGGACCTAGACAAGTAAACATATCAGCGAACTGTAGGAACACATAAGTACACCTCTGTCTAACCCCTCGGGGAATACAGGCGTGATGGAAAACAGGATGAAACCACATCGCCTACATTCCACAAAGGTTCATCGGTGCCTGAACCTCGAGGTTCAAATAAAAAAAAATTTACTCGTGGCTAAGAAATAACTAAGCTGATCAACCGATCTGCAAGGTTAAGCTGAGCTAGTCGCGGTCATTCTGTGGATGGGTGACCATTCTTAACACACCAAGACCCTCCATGCCTCGGAGACCAGGTAAAGCCGTTGGTCCCGGTTGTCAATCGTTAGTGGTAGTCAGTCTATCTAGTGTGGAGGTGATGGTAGTTGCTTTGTGTAAAATACTGATATCTATCCGCATTATAGTTAGACTGGAAGCCGACCCCAATATAATTAAAGGCTCGGAGCAATAGAGAGAAGAGGTATACTAATATTTATGATAAAAACGTTTTATGTTATTCACAGTAAATAGTGGATGTAGTTTTAGAATGTTAATGTTAATATTATAGATAATAATTTCCATTCATAAAGTATCCTAGAAAACGGGTTATCTTATACAAAAACATCTGTAATACCAGTTATGCTAAACACCAATAGACATAGTCGTATTGCATCCGTGGCCTTGCAGTCCAAGTCGCCAGTGCCTTTGGTAGCTAGTAGAACTACCACCATGACAACGGGAGCACCCCACGCCACGAAACCCAGTACCGGCCATAGGGTGACCACGAAGCATGGTCCCCGACTCTGGAACAAATAAGTTTTATTGATTTTACGACCAACAGAGTAACGTATTTTGTGTATAAATCGAAATGATATTTACGCACAACACTCCCAATCCTTTGATACATACTAATAAATGTTGGACAACCTTCATAATAATATGACAGAATTTTAATAATATATAAATTCTAATCAGTACTGGTCGTAAGCGCGATTGCTTATTTAGAGGTCCTGAGTTCGACCCGGTTTATTGAAAACCCAATTGAATACTACTATTCAATTGGGTTTTCAATAAATTCCTCAGTAGTAAGTCGAGTTTAGATTTGTCCATAGGCTCGACACCTATCACATGGAACCTAAATATACCCGCAATCTCTCTTACTTCGGGAAATAAAGGCCCAAAAGGTTTTAAACATTCTCTTATCGTAATGTATTACATTAATATATGTTCACCTGCAGCATGAGCAATCCAACAGACAACATAGACGTCCACAGCAAACAGGAGTACATGCTGAATATTCTGAGAGACTGTTGCAAAGTCGCGTGCCACGATGGCGTGTAGCCATTAAACGGCCCGCCCCACAACACACTGATGGCCAGCAACAACTAAAATATTCATCAAATGTAAATAAATATATTGAAGCCAGACATCTATTTCTGAATTATCTAGATGTACCTTCTGGATTGATTAGTTTTAAGCTCGAGATATTTTTTTTCATTTGCATTGCAGTGTGTTATGATGCTTTAGTTTCAATTCAGTGGAACAAATATGAAAACTTTAGATTTTTTTTATCATCTTCAGGGAATAAAAACAACTATAGTTATAAAGTATGTACTAAAAAATGGGACACGCTCTCCTATCTTAAAAAATCTGCAGTATTTAGGTAGTGATCCGAAAAATCTTACCTGCGACACGATTAAGCACAGTGTGAGCCTATGTGGCATACGTTTGTACTTCTTAGTGAAGATGAACACAAAGAGTACCCAAATTGATGCGATCAAAGATACTATAGACAAATCGAAACCGAAATTCTTCAGTTGATCGGCGTAGTCTTTGTCGATCGATATCATTTGCGCCGATATAAACATTATGGGCGCAGACAGGAATGTGCAAATTACCATGGAAGAAGCCATCTGAAATAAATTATAAAGCATTATAGAGGCTTCGGGAGTTCACTCCTGTAAAAATTCTAAAGGTAAATCAGTAAGATTTGTTCTTATGTCATTTACTACAAAGTAATAAGTTTAGGTCGGTACTATTTCCCCATACAATTAGTCCATATCGCAACGAGGACTCCATGTTCACGATAGGAATTTTTAAATCGTATAAGAGCGATTCCTATTTTGTGGGCTGAACGCCGCTACCACTATCACTTAAGTCACTAACAATTCGATTTTGTTCGCGACAAGCGAAAGGCAGTTTTCAAACATTACTTATAAGAGCTCTCTTTGGTTAAAATTAAAACATAATACACGTAACTGCCTGGTTAGTCTTGTGATCCTAACCACGACTGTTACGCTAGAGGTTCCAGGTTCTATTTCCCAGGTCTAGCAGTGTTATTGGATTTTTCTATAAAATTCTCAGTAGCAGCTCGGAGCTTGGATTTGTGCTGGGTAAGTGGCAATATAACATACCGGCGAACTGTGGGTGTACATTAGTTCATCTCTGCCTTACCCTTACGGGGATTACAGGCATGCTGGTAAGTATGTTATAATACGTGTAAGTGTGTACGTGTGTGTGTAAACAAAAATGTAGTAGGTACCTACGTTATGAATCAACAAACACCAACGTAATCAACCACACCACAGCCAATCGCCCCCGCCCCCGCCCACGTATTCCATTACGATTGTTTACTTGGTTCGTACGATATAGGAAAGATAGATAGGACTATATCCTAATCCCTCCAATTCTGAGAAGAGACCCGTACACAGCACTGGGACAGTAGCTATGGGTTCATGATGATGACGAAAACTATAGGATTGAAACGATTAAAGCACGAGTGGGACTGAGCTCTTTTCGTGGTTTAGATAAATATTTCAGTAGTCATAAATAATTCGCAACTTGGATTTTACTTTCGCTCCCATTACATAGAACCTACATCATATCAGAAAACTGTTGCTGTACAGCAGTACATTTCTGCCTAACCCTTCCGGGAAAACAACCGTGACGGTATGTAATAAATAATGTCTTACCAAATCAATTTCCAATTGATATAAATTGGAAAAGACAAACACTGCAGGTGCCGTGGGTATTGTTCCATACAGGAAAGCGTAAGTAGAAAGAGACAAAGTTTCTGACTCGTTGGCGCCAGCTTGCAGGGCGCTAACACTTTCTCTCATCACCACTGGCAAAACGATTCTAAAACAAAGGAGACAAGGAATAAAAATACGCCCAGGCAAAGATTTGAGCAAGAAAGTTTGTATAACTAAAACGAGGAACGGAAAATTGTTTTGGGGTTTGGCGCTTACGAGCGTCGGGGTTATGTCGGCCTCCCACTGACTAAAATCCTCACACTAATAAAACCCCAGGTCACTATCATGTACGCTATATGGTTCGTGGAAGAGATTATTTTTGGAATACCTTCAGAAAACGGTGTCCGTCGAGGTTTTATTCAGAAACCACCATGCAAACCCAACACAGGTTGGCAGGCTTGATAAATTTTAAGATTTTTTATGGATTCCTCCCGGATGTCCAGGAATGATCACTATAAAGTTATAGGTAGTTAATTTCGAAATTCACAGATGTTTTCGAAAAGTCAGAGATGCATGCCATGTTCTCAGACCGGCCGGCATACGCAGCAGGCCAGTGCTCTAACCATTAGACTATAAGCTATAACTCTAATACTTAAACTTACAATTTAACCATGATAAGCACACATGGTAACAATAGGGCTGGTCCTCGTAAGCGGTGAATTTGTCCCACCATGCGGAGTCCCAGTAAGAATAAAGCAGTAGCTGCAAATGATTGTCCAAATACCTAAAACCACATTATTATTAGGAGACAAGTTAGGTACCTAATAAAGACAATTTAGAACAACGAACATTGAATCACTAGTAGTGATTCACTACCACCATTACTGTATCCTTATTGATCCTCTTGTTCGAATTTAGAAACGAACATAGGATTTGATTGATTTAATAATAAAAATTTAATATATAATCTGCTGTGTTGAATTGAAATACATATTATAATAACTAAAACTAAATAAAGTAACGACAAAATAATTCATTGTGTCGACAAAAGTACTGTCGGGATAAGAATTGAGGACTGCAGGACTACATGCATGGCACAAGAAAATGTTGTCGTCAGATTATCTCGTCCTTAGCCATAGGTACTTTGGGCACCAGATAAACGACGACAAAATTTGCTATTCATACTCTGCAGTGTCCCGACACTTTTTTGTTCCAAAACTATATAAAAAACTACAAACTTGATGGAATATTTTTGTCCCACAATAGGTTATGCAGTTATACAGTTACCAAAACTGTCTTATTCAAAATAAAATATTACTTAGGACATGGACATTCCAGAACACCTGTTTTTTTTTTTTGTTCACGGGGTGGAAATCCTCATGGATGTCCTCCGCCCGAGGGCGGAGGGGTCTGTCAGACTCTTACTGACTAAAACCACCCCGGTGTGCCGTCACACACGTAAGCCGGGGGCCGCGGGTACAACACATTCTTCCGCAGCCCCCGACTAGTGCCGGCCCACATATGCGGGCCCCTTCAGTGCCGGGGAGTGTGCCTTAACATCTGTAACAGCATTGGGATCCTCGGCATTGGCATTTCTAGCTGCGTTCAATTCCGCAGTCATTTAGAAGGCAAGGTAAAGTTGGCATCCAAAAAACTCGGTGTGCTCAATAAGACAAGATGGTACTTCACAGCGGAGCAAAGACTGCTACTGTATAAATCGCAAATCCGGCCCCATATGGAGTACTGTTGTCACCTATGGGTAGGAGCACCAGGATATCAGCTTGGACCTTTTGACGCGGTCCAGAAACGAGCAGTAAGGATTGTCAACGATCCCAATCTCACAAACGGTTTGGAACCTTTGAGGAAAGACTTTGCGTCTCTCTGTGTGTTCTACCGTTTGTACAACGGGCGGTGTTCTGAGGAATTGTTTGAGATGATGCCAACGGCTACTTTCTACCATCGGACCTCTCGCCATCGGCGTGGAGTTCATCCACATACCCTGGAACCACTTTGGTCTCATACCGTGCGATTCCAGAGGCATTTTCTCCCACGCACGCTTAGGTTGTGGAATCAACTCCCGGGCCAGGTTTTCCCGAGAGACTATAACATGGGGTTCTTCAAGAAAGGTGTGAAAAGATTTTTACAGGGTCGGCAACGCGCAAGTGATACCTCTGATGTTGCAAGCGTCTATAGGCTACGGTAACCGCTTACCGTCAGGTGGGCCGTATGTTTGTTAGCCACCTAAGTGATATAAAAAAAAATGTTTTTTATAAAAAGTTGTAGATAAAATATGCTAATGATGCCATAGTTGCTACTCCACATTTTTTATATGTTTAATGATGATAAATTTGTTTTTAATCTAAAAATGCCAATAGATATGTCCTTGTTTATGATATACTAATAATATTAATTTAAATGATACATTAGACATAGATATAATGAATTAATGCCTACATAATTTATGTACAGATTATTTAAATAAAGTTTTTTTAGTTTACACAGGATCACATCTGTCTGTCAGATCAGTCAAAAATCCCAAGAAATTATCTCAAGAAAGGGTAGGTAAGAAAATTTAAGAGAAAAATTAGATCAATAATATTTATCAATCACAAATAGTCCATGGTCCAATCAAAATATACTTATGGTTTATGTTCACTATACCTATATGTATTCAAACTTGCATTCAGGTTACTTTACTTACATTGACCTAGAATCTCTCTCTCATACATAATAAAGGGGAAAAATCGAAAAATTTAGTTTGCAATTATATCAGATTTGAATGCAATTACAAACTTACATTATTGAGGAAACATTGTTGGCAGTGCCAACCCAACTGGAATAGTTGGGTTGGAGGTGTAAGGGTTAAAGTTTCTTTCGTTTTACAGGGTTGGCAACACACAAGTGATACCTCTGGTGTTGCAAGTGTCTATAGGCTATGGTAACCACTTAGATACCATCAGGTGGGCAATATGCTTGTTTGCCACCTAAGTGGTATAAAAAAACATTTGCAGATTGTCTTTCAATTGCAAAGTTAAACTTGTTTTTCAAAAGAAGTTAGGTAGCAAAGAGGAGGGAGGGCACAGAACTCTGATTTGCTACTCTGACTTTCATTGCACTTGATTTATTTTTTAATTATCAAAAGAAATAACTAGTAATTACATTTTCAATCAGATTTACACTACATTTTAAAAGAAATAAGCAAATAAAACTCACCTCTAAAAGTCCCTCTATGTAAATAGAAAGTTGGTGTTTGAAAGCAGCATTGCCAAAAATTCCCAAAACTGTCATAACCACTACAGGGTTGAAAGCAATTCCTTTTGCTATTTGTTTCAACAATTTTAAACTAAATAAACTCCACTTTGCTTCACCCTCACTAGTTGAAACACTTGCAACTAAGGCTTGCTCTCTCTGCTTATTAATCTCCATTAACACAAAGGCGATAGGGTTCAAAATTGCAAGTGAGATAGGAGCCATTAAATATAAGAAGAGAGCATATTCTGGGTGTGTCTTCTGATATAATGCATTTACTAAAAATAAACAGGTTGCATTTATATAGTAAAAACCAGAAAAAATATTACTTAATATCTACCTGAATCATTAAAAAAAATATAAAAAGATTAATTTTTAATATTTCTGATAAGTCATTCTGATTAGTTCATTACCATTCACACATTTGATCAGATTGATCATGTGATTGAATTAGTTTTGCAATCATTTTTAAATTATGTGTCCTTGAACCAGACTAACTTACCTCACCAGTTATTCAATTTGTACTTTTAAAAATATACAAATCTTGGGAGATATCATAGGTGAAAGACAACATCATTTACATGCTAATGTTTATCTGAATTTATTGTTCATTTTAACTTGCTTCTCCAATTTAAAGAGATAAGCAACCAACAAATATTTAAATACTGATAAATTTAAAACAACTAAATATAATACTTACTTATTGGATATCCTAAAGCAAAATCATTACTCTGCGTACAGAATATTGCAAATATTCCTGCTCTTCCCAAGTTAAGTGGTTTAGATACCAGTATAGTAATAATTATAACAGCAAAAAATACTATTCCTTTAGCAAGTAGTATTGCAGCTAGGAATTTCCAATTAACAGTACTGAAGTCTAATTGGGCAAGTGATAGAAATATTAGAGATGGTAAGGCAAAAGTACCCACAAATGTGGCAATACCCTTAGATTCTGTTGCTGAAACAACATTGAGGCGACCCGCAACATACCTTAAATGTCAAATTTATAATCTAATTAGTACATAGTTTTAAACAAGAACATAAAACAAATATATAAGCAAAATAACAACATACAACTTTCAGGCAATCCAGAGTAATAGGGAGATGCAGATTGTATCATAATTGTTTTTTGTATTTTTAATGAATTTCAATTTGAGATTAAATAATGTGGCTATCCAAGGATGTATTCAGCTCTTGCAACACATTAAAGTAAAAAACCTGTTTAATAGTGCTAGGGCCAGTTCATAGGCTCCAATTGAGGATTTAATTTAAATAAGGATAGAAGGCTTCTTCGGGTCATACATAGTTCCTAATCCTTTCCTGGGTCATCACCAATCCATGATGGATATGTATTCATCTTAATAATTGGATTTCAACATAATTATTATAAAATAACAAAATCAATTTTTGTTACACAAACTTTTGTAATGTTATGTTGCACATTAGGTAATTAAAGCAGTACCTTTGCAGAAAATAATAAGCATAATGTAATTTTAAAGAAAGACCACCCAATCACCAGCAGTTTTATTACTATTGTGTATTTTAAAATTATTTTTAATTGCACAATTTTATGATAATATTCATGCTGGATAATCCAACTGTCTTTAACAAACTAGAGCAATTTAGTTAAAGGGATCAAATGACACTTGAACAATGTTTTTCTCCATCAAACAAATATTGAATAATTTATTGAACTTCATCTTCACTAAACTATTACCAAAGAGTAATTCAATAATAGAATGGAAAATAAAGAAAAAAATAAATTAAATCTTACCCGCACAATATGATTGTGAAGCACTGGAACAATGCTGGATATAATTTATCAGTTGCATCCTCAAATTCAACAAGTACGGCTTGCTCCATATCTTTAAATAAATTTTATTATTTTTTCTGACATGAAATTATTGATGGTGAAACGATGACGACAAATTAGGATAATAAACAACAGGGAGGTATGATATGAAGATTCTTCAAGAAAATGAAATAATTATTTATACTAGAATTTATAAGACAGAAACACTTGTCGGCCCTATTGTATTATAACCACAACAATTCAATAGTAAATTCTCATTTTTCACAAAGTACTGGTCCCTAGCCCAATCTGATTTTTCAATTTTTTTTTGTACGAGTCGCTCCAACTCGCTCGGTGTTGTTGTATACGTATGTGACTGTGTGTATGTGTTCGTTCGTTCTCTGTTGAATATAATTATTTATTGGTGTGTGTGGTGGTATATATTGAGCGTGCATTTGTTTACATGTGTGTGTCACTCACTTTGCCCTGGGTGACTGGTCAGTCAGTGGTCAGATTATAGTCAGATCACATCACATTTACAAAGCAAAGTCACCGTTCGTTCACAGTTTTACACATTACACAAGTGAAGTGACACAACTGACACAAGTACAAAACTCGACTGTTTGTGTGTCAGTGTCACAATAGTGATGTCTTGTCTAAGTCAAAGTGTCAAACCCTCTAGCGCCGGAATATGTTTACTAGTAGTTTAAGTTTATAATTTATTTCCCTACCTTTTATTACTCGAAATTGGCACAAAGTTCAAACTAGTGCCACACCACAAAAAAAAAAAAGTTTATAATTAGGCGTAACGGGCAATCAATTTGATGAACTGGTTCAGTAAAATGAACCTTGTTCTTTTCAATAACATAAGTTATGCGGACGACATGGTGCTGCTCAGTCCATCAGTAGGTGGGCTGAGAATATTGCTATCGATCTGCGAGATGTATGCGGAGGCGCACGGTCTTATATACAACTCAAAAAAGAGTGAAATCTTATTATTTAAGGCATCGAAACAACAACCACGACGTGTGCCACCGATATATCTCAACGGCGTAGTACTCAATGTCGTTAATAGTTTTAAATATCTGGGTCACATTGTCACTAGTGATCTACGGGATGATAGTGATATAGAGCGAGAGCGCAGGTCATTGGCGGTAAGGAGTAATATGCTCGCCCGCAGGTTCGCCCGCTGTACGGCAGACGTCAAAGTAAGTTTATTTAAGGCGTTCTGCCAGTCGTTTTACTCGAGCGGCCTGTGGGTGTCATATACAACCCGAGCCTATAATGTCCTGCGCGTACAGTACAACAACGCCTTCAGGATGCTGTTGCGGCTGCTGTGGCGCTGCAGTGCGTCTGGCATGTTTACGGAAGCCCGCACAGATGGCTTTCACGCTATCATGCGTAAGAAAGCGGCTTCCATGGCGCAGCGCCTGCATAGCAGTCGGAACAGGATTCTGAAGATGATTGCTGAAAGGCTAGATTGCCCCTTCCAGAAACACTGGATGGAGCTGGGAATGGGCGGGCATAATTAAAATTAATTAAATAAACTACCTACTAACAATACTAATATAGAACATAAGCACAATATGTTACTAACACATCAACCTACCTACCTATGGACTGTAATGTCTGACAATAAAGTATATTATTATTATTATTTAACCGCTTGGACCCAGTAACCCAGCAATTCATGTCTCATTTCATGCATGAACTGAACTCACCCAAAAAATCCCATAATTCGGTCCATAATTTCACGGCGTAAAATTGTGATGATGTATTCGTGAGCGTGACTCGTTACCGTCTTCATGACGGGTCAAGTCCAATGCAAGAGAATAACTTCGATAATCATTGAGAAATTGTTACATTCGAAGCAATTCACTTGAATTTATCGGTCTAGGGGTGCGCCGATCCAATCCTATGTTTTTAAGATCGTATCGCGAACATACAGTCCACTGTACTGTCAGGTACTGTCCGACTGCTGGACACGAGTCTCCTCTCATATTGACTATGAGAGGGATTAGGCTATAGTCCACCACGCTGGCCTAGTGCGGTATGGCAGACTCCACAAACCGTCGAGAAAAATCTCTAAGGTATGAAGGTTTTCTCGCGATGTTGTTCTTCACCGTTTAAGCGAGTGATAATTAATTATTAATACGCACATGAATTCGAAAAGTCAGAGGTGCGTGCAGGGGAGTATTTTGAAATATGGCGCCCCGGGCCAATAAATTTCACCGCCGCAAGTCAAGAAAAAAAAAAGATTTAAAAAAATATGTCTTATTAAATCGACTTTGCTGAACTATTACTTTCTCAAGCTTATATTTTGTTCATTCTATTTAAAAAAAAATCGTAAAGAACATTTCTTTTGTAAATCTTCCGCGAGATCTTTCGGGTATAATTGTTGAAGTTACTTTCTACATGCTTCGCCAAAAATGAGTCAAATTCGTAAATTGCTTCTTTAAGTATCATAGAGTTGTCTTGCCACAAAAAAAAAAAGACCTCGTGTAGCGAATGGCGCCAGAACCAAAACAAAATGCAACCAAAGGTGGCCGCGCCGCCCTTGGCGGATTGGCGCCCCGGGCCATGGCTCGGATGGCCCTAGGGTAAATACGCCCTTGGGTGCGTGCCTTGGATTCGAACTCGAGACCTTCGACTTGGCAGTCCAATGGTCATACCACTAGGCTATCACTGCTTCCTAATAAGTAAGTAAGGATAGATAAACATAATTTCGATCTCGTAATTTAAAATTTACTGATACCATGGTAATTTTGGAAAGATACAATACAGTACGTTCTATTTTATTTTATTTTATTTTAATACTTTAGAAAACTTACAGCTAAATACAAAATATAATTAAAAAAAAATGTTTTCATTAGGAAACATTTATCGTATTTAACTAGTGTAGGTAGACGGTATGAAACAATTAATTTTGGTAACTAGAGTAGTTCCTGAAACTGTAGATTTTTCTGTATTTAAATTCTGTAGTAATTTCAAATACTTACAGTACACAAATAGGTACGTATAGTCTGTCAAAAAGTCATGTAATAAAGGAAGGCGCTACGATCATTTAAACGGTATTCCTATAATATATTTCGAATAAAAGAAAGAAGAAAGTAAAAAACATATTAAATCAAACAATTTTATATCTCTGCCTCATAAAAGGTTTATTAATATCCCTGACCTCTTAAATACAAGTACGCTTTAATATGAACCCTTTACGGCAGTGTATTTGCTCTGACAATTAATAGACAAGGTAAAAACCTGTAAAAACAAAAGGAAACAAGAATTAATGTGTACCTATATTTATTATTTTTTATATTATTTTGTTTGGGAAAACAAACAATCGTACATTGTATTTGTATTATAATTATCTAGACACATCGTGTGTTTATGTAAACGTACAATCTACTACTTTTCCACTTATTATTAGTTTTAAATATTAGATAAAGTTTTGGTAGAATTCAATAAGATCAACATTTAAAACAATATTATTTTTTCGTTATCTTAAAATCTAACAGTTATAGCCTTACAATCAAAGTCTATATTTATTTATTTGTTTGGATCTCCAACAGAAGAATACACAATCACACAAGAAATCAATACAGGGACAATAACGAGTGTACTCTTCCAATTACAGGAGACCACATCGTTCACATATAATCTAGGTAACTAACTAGTTTGACAAAGAGGGATAAATAATGAAAATTGAATTACAAAAATTAAAAACAAAATATAAATTTAAAAATGAATAAACAAAGCCATAAACACAAATAAAATAATGAGTTGATATAGCCTCAGATTATTATGCATTTGAACAAGAGTACTGTGGGTTTGACAATATTAATTTAAGTTCTTTTTGGTATATTGATATGGACGCTGTTATGTCCAGATTGTTGCGCTTAGACATGTCGTTATAATGCCTACAGAGTCTTGGGAGAACGGCAAAGTGTCCTAAGTTTGTTTTGGACCGCGGCACGTTAAAAAGGCTGTAGCTGCTTTTCCTTGGCAAGCGGGATGGTGCATTTATTTGCAGCTTACCAAGAAGTTCACTACAGTCCACAACCCCATTGAACAATGTATGCATAAATGTAAGGTCTAATAATTTTCTCCTGTCTACCAAGGACGACATTTTATAGTGTTCCAGTCTAAGGTTGTAGCCACTAATTTTCTTTGATAGATGATCTTTATAGCAATCTTTATAGTCTTAAATCTTTACTTCCTTACAGACAGACAGAGTTACTTTCACATTGTAAATGAGAAAGTAACTCTGTCTGTCTGTGTGTTACGCAATCACGCGTAAACTACTGAACCGATTTAAATGAAATTTGTTACAGAGATATTCTAGAGTCTGAGAAAGGACATAGACTACTTTTTCATGAGAAAAAAGGGGGTAAGGGGTTGAAAAAGGGAATGAAAGTTTGTATGGAAATTACGTCATTTTTAAAGCTTGAAACTTAGTTTTTAGGCTTTATATTAGATACAAACAAATATATTCAAAGTTTTAAAAAAATACCATAAAGGGGGTAAAAATAGGGGATGATAGTTTTTGTGTGATGGTAATAAAAATTATGAGGGAATTTCTCAGAAAACTTTTGAATGAAATTTCATACACATAATATAGTTTGTGACCGGGAATAACAAACAGGCTACATTTTATCCAACAATTAAGTGGGAATTTTCCATAAACTGGTATAGGAGACTTACTTACGAGATTAGTATTTTCACATCAATGTAACCTTTTTTTTTTATTGCGAGGAGGAAACCTTCAAAAGGCTGCCAGCCAGCCTGCTGGGGGGCAGGCCGGGGTATGTGGGATTTTTACCGCACTAAAACCCCCCCGGTGGCCATCTTCAGCTCAATATTGGGGGGCTCCGGGAACAGACGTATTCTTCCTTCCTTCCTGTGTCACGCCTGTTAAGGCCCGTCCCAGGGAAGTCCGATAGTGCACACGGCAGCACGCAACCACCACGTGCTGTCGTCTTCCCTGCGGTCTCTTGGTGGGCGCACAAAAACCCCCATTCTATACGCCCACGACTCCAGAGGCCTTCCGCGCGCTGTCTGAGTAACGACAGGCAGGACGTGTATTGGGCTAAATTCTGCCCTCTCACGATCTCGCTCGGCGGCCTCCTTCTGGACCATAACAGTCTCACTGAAGGAGGCTACAGCTCTCCAATTTGTTGACTCAGCTAACATAGCCGACACTTCCGCTGGCAAAGAGAGATCCTGGCCGATTTTGTTGACCAGGATTCGCCGCTCGGACTCCCATGCAGGACACTCGCCAAGCGTGTGTTGGGCAGTGTCTAGGTCTCTGCCGCAGTGGTGACAATTCGACGTGGCTTCGCGTCCGATTCTATTCAGGTATTCACCGAAGTATACTCAAAAACAGAAGTTTGGAAAGATATTACACTATAATTACTGCATATAACATTAAGATATATCACGTACCATCACGCCTGTATGTTTAGGGTTGTCTAAAGGGGGGTGAGCCTATGGTCATAAGTACAAACTCCTAGCTGCTACTGAGGATTTCATAGAAAAGCGCAATGCCCCAGGACGTCTTGTGTAGCATTCGCGCTGAATACCAATGGGGAAGGTCTACAATATTTGTCTATGATTATCTTTGCTGTAAATCGTAAACATTTTTCAAAATGGCAAGCAACTCTTCCAAGATTTGGAAACACAACTAAATAAGTTGATTCGCACCGTTCTTTTATAGATTCCGAAACATTTATATTACCGTCGGTAAAAAAAACTAATAATACCAAAAAAAATATAAACTAAACAAGTTACGACTTGAAAGTTAAAGTATTTCAATTAATCAGTAGTTCCCAACACATTCTTTTCATGACTATCTGGACAGACTGTAGTTAAAAATAGTTTTTTTTTGTAATCTATAATATCAGCGTAGTGCTTTCTTTGAAATGAACTATTTTCTGTAAAGCGTACTGTAAAGGTAGTATGTGACTTTAAGCTGGTACAGAATAAATTGGATTGTTTTGGTTAATTAGGTTTTTTTTTTCAATAATAGTTTCTTGACTTTCTTGTGCGGTGAGAATGAATTTCGGTAGATGTAAATATAGATGATTGTGTAAACCAGCGTGAACAAATTTTACATATGGCAATCATCCGATTTTGTTAAATTCCGTTTCCGGTTGGCGGCCATTATCGAGTTGTTCGTTCGCCGGGTCTGAGATAGGTCGCTAGTGAATGAAAAATTTTTAAGAATTCTAAATTCTCTCTAATCGAGAGGTTAGTAGTTTGTGCTAATTAATGTAAGATTAGATACTAACAAATTTTATTTCATTTTGTCTAAAAGTGTGATTTCCATCATTTTGTTCCAGATACCCACTCAAGCGATCAACACCTCTTAATATCATCAGAATCATAATTCTCCAGGATGCAGTACAACGGATTCCACAACCAGCATCCGATGTAAGTATCAACATCATTTTGTCTTCAATTCTTCATCAATTTACTATCCCCACATTATCGATCACGTATGTCCTCACAGGCGGCCATTTTGTGTAGTGCATTCATTCTGCTCAGCTGATAATGAACGCAACCCACTTAGAAAATCAATAGTTTTGGATCTTCGAAATATCAAAATGTTGCCTTGATTTTGTTTATTTGACAGTTTAATTTGTTGTTCCTTCCTAAATATTACTCATTTGACACTTGATCGCCCTAATCAGAACTTGTTCAATACTTCAACATACTTTCTCAAGGCTTTGCTGGTTACAAGTAATTTAAGCTGTACCTAATTAGGATTTAGAAAATGCTTTAAAGTACAAGCATGTCTTGCCAAAATAGGCATAGGCATGAGAAGTCTAGATATCTGGTTCATCTGAAGTATAAAAAATCTTATACCCTAAATAAATTCTCTCCAAGGTCACACCCAAGTGAGATTTCATCCTACACAGTTGCAGATAGTGTCATTTCTTTTCACTTCACTGATACTGCAGTGCTGTTATAGTTTAAAATTTTCAGTTTTTATTTTCTACTATAGCAATCTGTTGGTAATTATTAATTAGTTTTAATATTCCAAAATCCAGATACTGCAATAATATGTTTAACTCTGAACCACACCCTGACACTGACTCTTTACACCGAAGTTTTACTTTATCATTGTTGAGATTGCTAATAGAGATAATTATGGAAAAATTGACAGCATGTGGGTTTTGTTTATAATTAGAGAACATGTGTTCAAAATTAGAAAACGATCTTATGCCATTCGAGATATCCCTTCTAAGAAATTATTACTCTTGGGCAAAGTACAACTGCTTTTTGCACTAATGTCTTATGTATTTTATTTATATCCACCCATATAAATATAAATTAACGTTTTTTTTCATGAGCCCATACTTTACAAACATAACTTGGTGTGTGTGAACTTGGAGCAAGTTATTCCAGCTGCTATGATGCATTTCACATTTATTAATTAGCTTGTTTATAATAGCTGTTTTTTAAGTATCTAGAAACACTTGTTACATTTTATATTGCTTAAAACAATAATACCTGTGTTTGTGCCATATGAAGTGTTGTCACTAAGGTAAACCCACTTTAAATTAATGAACAAAAATGATCATGTTCAAGTTATTTTTAGTTTTTATTCCAGACAAGTTTGGGTACTTATAACTTAAGTGCAAAAAGTAAATACATAATGATTTTCTGTTTACAAGTACATAACATTCTCAAATAGGTATATACATGTTCTAGTCACTGTGGCATACTAAGTGACATCACAATTGGATTTCCTATAATTGTTATTCTAATATTGATATTCGGAGATTAATCTGCATGAAGTTACACCTTACGAATTTTTTTTGTGTCCTCCCATGTATCCTGTTGTCTCATTCTGAGGGAGGAGACCCGTGCCCAGCAGTGGGACTGTATATGGGTTGATGATGATGATCCTTTTGTGTCCCACTGCTGGGCAAACTAAGAGTAAATTTCAATTTAATTTAAACATGTTATGGCAGTATAAGCTCACACTTAGAATAGTCTCTGAATAAATGCGAGTTGTGTCATTGACTGCAAATTTTTGTTACATCAGAACACAAAATATCTTATTAGAAAAAAAAATGGGCTACCACATTTGTTTCATGAAATTAGTTTTAGTTATTATGCCATTATACTTTGTAAATAGGGAATCTACAAAGTATGAATCTCCATTAGGTATTGGTGAACTCATTGCAGCCTGAACCAATGTTCAATTCTCTACTCATGTTACTTTTAGCAAATTACAATTAACAGAATTTAAATTTAGGTTAGGTCACTGACCACTTGACAATCCAACATTTCATCATTGTCACCTGGGTACAGTTTATACTAATCTAGTACTGTGGTATTTACCTTTTTGGGGAAATATTTAACTATGTTGTATGGATTAAATGAACAGTGTATTAGATGACAAGTTTTTATATTATGATAGAATGTGTCCTCTAACACTTAATAATTTTGATGTGACCTGAGACAAACAGGTTTTGACACAAATATTACAATTACTAGAAATGTCTTACAAATTAATCTCTACTTTTTATTTGAAGTTTCATAGTTTATTTATTATGTATGTATATTTTAGTAAATTTGAAAATTCTAACAATTCACAAGTAACTAAAATATATACAAACACCTACTGGTTATATAATATATAAATTAGATATTAGTTAGAAAATCACATTCCCTTGGAATAGAAATTTACTATTTATAACATTTTGACAACTGGACTGTTTATAAGGTAAGCTATAAAAATACTCTTATTATTATGGCTTCCAGTAGGTATTTTTTCATTTATATATAACACTCAATATGTAACAGATTACATAAACAGTATTTACCTAATTTGTCTTGTGAACATATCTTGACTCCATGATTACCTGATGGCTATTATAATAAAACTTAATTTCATGATGAATTTGAATTTGGTTTTCTATATTTTTTTTTACTTCTGATTGTAATGTTGCATAAAATCTCTTTTTGTGCTGTTTGATTACACAAATTTAGGCATTTGGTTCACTATAACACATGTATTTAATCACTTTCAGTTTCAGACCTCGACCAGACCGGAATGAACAATTCGGTAAAATACCATTTTTTAATGGAATGGATTTTGGGGGGCCTAAAAATTTTGGACCAAGGAACATGGGAAACAAACCCAATTTTCGTCCAAGAAATGGAATGGACTTCAATGGAATAAGGAATGATTTTAACAATCCCAAAAATGAAAATGGTGCAAATCAAGGTGATTTTGGTGGGCCAAAAGATTTCAACAAAATGAAAAACAATTACAATAACCAGCCAATGAAGAAAAATGATTATGATGCTGATAAAGCTGCTGGTGGAAACATGCAGTTTTATGCCAATGGTAAAAATGATTTTGGTGGACCAAAACAAGGCTTCCCTAAAAATAATTTTGGCCCCAAAAATTTTAATAATCAGAATGGACATAACAGTCAACAAAACTTCGGACCTAAAAAGATTTTTAGCCCAAACAATATGCAACAAACCATTGATTTCAGTGGTAAACAGAGGGGCAAGAAGACCAAACACCCTGGGGACAGCTTGGTTAAGCCAATGTGGGACTTATCACAACTTGAACCAATTGAAAAGGATTTCTATAAGCCTCATGCTAATGTAGAAGGTCGTTCAGATGAAGAAGTTCAAAAGTTTCGAGTGTCAAAGGAAATAACTGTTAGTGGCAATAACATTCCACGCCCTAACCAAATTTTTGATGAGGGGAATTTTCCTGATCACATAATGAGCACCATCAAAGATCAGGGTTGGGCTGAGCCTACTGGCATTCAAGCTCAGGGATGGCCAATTGCATTATCTGGTCGTGACATGGTAGGCATTGCTTCAACTGGATCTGGGAAAACCTTGGCATACATGCTACCAGCTGCTGTTCACATTGTACATCAACAGCGCATCCAGCGCGGCGACGGCCCTATTGCGCTTATTCTTGCACCTACCAGGGAGTTGGCTCAGCAAATTCAATCCGTTGCTCAAAGTTACAGTGCACGAGGATGTATTAGAAACACTTGCCTTTTTGGAGGCTCACCCAAAGGACCTCAAGCCCGAGACTTGGAGAGAGGTGTTGAGATTGTGATTGCTACTCCAGGGAGATTGATTGATTTCTTGGAGCGCGGTACTACTAACTTACGACGATGCACTTACTTGGTTCTGGATGAGGCTGACAGAATGTTGGACATGGGTTTTGAACCTCAAATTCGTAAGATCATTGAACAAATTCGCCCAGATCGCCAAGTTCTTATGTGGTCTGCTACATGGCCAAAAGAAATTCAAGCCCTTGCTGAAGATTTCCTTAATGACTACATCAAGGTAAACATTGGTTCATTGAATCTGTCTGCCAACAATAATATCAAACAAATTATTGAAGTTTGTGAAGAACATGAAAAAGAAATAAAGTTGACCAATTTACTGAAAGAGATATCTCAAGAAAGGGAGAACAAAGTAATTGTTTTTGTGGAGACAAAGAAAAAGGTATTAACACTTAAATAATCATAATGTCTACTTTATAACTTGATTTAATTATTTTTTATCTTATTATTATGATAAGCAAATAAGCTCACTAGACAGTATGGTTACAGGTGGACGATATTACTCGTGCTGTACGTCGCAAGGGGCACAATGCTCTTGCTATACACGGCGACAAGTCCCAAATTGAGCGCGATGCAGTGTTAACAGAATTCAGAAACGGTGCGACTAGCATCCTGATTGCCACAGACGTAGCAGCGCGCGGCCTTGACGTCGAAGACGTTAAATTTGTTATAAACTTTGATTATCCAAATTCTTCTGAAGATTACATTCATAGGATTGGTTAGTTTTTAAAATATTACTATAAATACTGACAAGCTTTGTTTATTAATTTTAAATGTAATAGTTTTATATATTAAAATAAGGTATAACAAGAATAATGTATTATTAGGTCGTACTGGGCGGTGTCAACAGTCGGGAACAGCTTACACCTATTTCACATCAGGAGACGCGCGTCAAGCTCGTAGTCTACTTGCTGTACTTCGCGAAACTGGCCAAAATCCACCAAATAAACTGAGTGACATGGCACGCAACAATAACAACAACACTGGTGAGTTATTTAAAATTGTTGGTGTATTGTATTACATTCATTAAATACAGCTTAATACAATCAGTACATATCGTTAAACATTTCATTTTACACATCAGGTCGCAATCGTTGGCAACAACGCAAGGAAAATAACAGTGGTGCTAGTTCACCGCGCCAACAGAATAACCAGTGGAACAACAAGATGGCCAATGTTAATCCTGAAGAAAGCCAAAATACTTATCAAAATCGTGGGGGCAATCCACAAGCTCCACGATTCTCAAACCAAACTCAAGGAAATCAGGGTTACAGGCAAAACAACTATCAAAAGCAAGTGCCGTTCCCCAGCCCTAACGTATTTGAATCCATGGGCAATTATCAGGGTGGATATAACAATGGTTATCAAAATAGCTATAATGGGCAAAACGGATATGGCCAACGTCCATACAACAGTTAGTATTTACATTATTTACTCTTAGATATAACTAATAAATTAAATTGATTTAAATTTTCGTGGTTCAAGTACACAGTTTAATTAATTCTTTTTTTGCTAGATATGCGCAACGGTGGACAGCAGTACCGCAATAATAACACGGGTAACAAGAACAACGGTACAGGCTCATCTTACGGATCGCCTCCCCCGCATTTTGCCACACCACAGCATTACCCTCAAATGCACCCTCATCATCAAGAGATGCTTGGTATGTTTATTGCTTTTATATGTTTATAGATAAATAAGGCAAAGTATGAAACTTAATATAGTTGTGATGTTTTTTTATTGATTCGGGATATTTACCTTTTATATTATTTATTTCAGCATGTAGAAAACAAAAATGTTGGTTCTTCTAAATATTGTTGGTTAATCTTGTTTATAAAAATATTGGTCACAATGTTTGTTAAAAATTTTAAACTATGATATTTAAAGAAAACCTGTTCCTTAATTTCAAAATTTTAATTTACCAGGTGGCAAGTTCTATGGTGGTGGAGTTGGCGGCGGAGGTCCTTGCGGTTACCAAGCTGCTGTGGGTGTAAGCGGGCCTTACGCCCATCTCCCTCCTGGCCCCTTGCTGTATGCCGCTCCAGTGCAACAGTAATTAGTTTATGACGACACACCGCCTCTAAATCCTACATGAAACTACCGGTTTAAAGTCGTACGCCAATTTGTAGGCGTTAATAGCATTATCGACGTAATAGTTATTTGATGTTCAGCATAGATTTCCCTAAGCTCTCTCATTGGGCATGTTCTGGTACTTAGAGCATAATATGATAATCCTATATCTAAGCGGGGTGTTGATTTCTCGATGTCAATAATATAATATTAATTTCAACAATTATTAGATCTGAATGAAGGCTTACAAAATTATTCTTACTAAATGTGTGGACAATATTATATATTTCCTTACCATAATGACTATGTTAAAACTGGTATTGTCAACTATAGATTATCTTAGAGCATAAAACTTGGTCTATACAATGATGAAACATTTTGTGAATTCTCTTTCAGATCCATTTGAATTAAAGTTTGTGTGTTAGGTTAGTAAGATTATTTCTCTGTTGGCCAGTCTGCTGTCTTTGTAATGAGATAATTCTAAACGGATACTATGATTGAAGTATTAGTTAAACATTAAGAAAGCAGTTAACAAGCATATTTGGGCAAGTGTGATATACTCAATATGTAGGAGGTATGACTGTATTTTTTTGTTAATTTGATTATCAGATTAATTATGAACAGCAAAGTATGCTGCCAACAGAGAATTAAATTTTTTCCAAAATATGATTGTGCAGTGGGACTTATTAAAAAAAAAATACAGTTCCACTTTAGATTTAATCATTATATTTGTTAGAGTAGTTGGTGTGGGTACCCTTCGTGTAATCTCGGGTGCCTTTCATTTTCTTTAAAGTGTCTGTATGATGTACGAAATGCACGAAACATATAGAAGATGAGTGAAAATTTAGGAGGAAGGTTTTAATATGACAGAAATTTATCTGAAATATTTTATATAAATTATTTTTACCATTAACGTTTGATTGAATCCAGTGGATAATGGGACAATTTAGTATTAGAAAATTAAATACTTAAACGCGTTATGAAAATGCTTTTGATATACTTCATAGTAACAATCTGTATTGCCAGATAAAATTGTGAATATTTTTCTTATGTAAAGTGATGTCAATGACATTTCAGTCACTGATTTCAATGTTATTTTTTTATTAAAGATTAGATCTTTATATACTTGAATATTATGCCTAGGGATACTAATTAGTCAGCGTCAATTTGATCTAAGACAAAGTTGGGCTTTGAATATAAACTCATTTTACCATTCACAAAAATGTAGAAGTGTGTATATAACATGCATTTAACTTAGAAAAGTTAGTATTTTGTGCGAGATGAATAATCAAACACAATGTTTACTTTCATAGCAAAATAAGTGATTTCTTCTTATTTTTGATTATTTTTATGTCATCATTTCAGATAAGTCGTCTAGTTGCTTACTGGATTTCTTTGTACGTACACGGGTTGTAACGGCTAATAGTAAGAAGGTCAATAGGTACAAATTATACTGAAAGATATAACATAATGTATTGTTTAGATACCCGTTACTGTCCAAAGATTTGGAAAATCTGTGATATTTCATTACTATATAACCTGTCGTTGCGTTGGTCAATTGTTAATGCATAAGAACACTTCCTAAGCCAGGAATGTGTTTACTAGACAAAAATATATTTTTTGACTACTTGAACGAATTTCATGAGAATGTTTGTGACAACAAAGCTTGCAAGTCGTTCACAAATATATAATAATATAGGTGTAAGATTTAATAATTTATTGTTATTCAATTTAGTTTTCCGTTAACCGTAACAGGTGACGAAAATGAACCAGTTCAATGGGACGTAAAAGTTATTATCTATTATAAGGACCGTTTTATGATACATCCCTGAGATACGATGTAATAACGGGTCTATTAAACTGAAATAAGGGGTGAACAACGTGTTGTGAGTTTCGCATTCATGACGATTTTTAAATGCGGGGCTTGCTTTGTTATTTATGTACATTATAAGAGAAGACTGCCATGAAAGGATGTGTATAAGTGCGTAATTTCGTCTTAAAGATGATAATTTAATTCTAGCTGGCCAGGAAAGTCGTCGTTAGTTTTTTTTTTTACTATTTATTGATCAGATAATGTCTGAAGTAGGTCACTGGTGGCGGTAGGACGGCCATGCTAGTTATGCGTGCGTAATTTAGATTGGCCACCGTGTGTCGTGCCCGGTTTGATCGCAGATCGCAGGTAGCTCCTGTATTATTATGTACAAAGTACTGCACCCACCTCTACTAAACAACTGTGATAATAACACTAAGTAGCGTAGCAGGCGATTTATATTCTAGTTACGTCCATGAGAAGGGATGACATCATATCTGACATACTGTATTGTGATAATATTTATATCGAGGCGTGCACATCACGTTTTGACAAAATGTTTTCTCTAAACAAGACTGATTATTTCTTATTAATAAATATTTTATACATGTTCCACTTTGACTGAATGAATTAAGATGTCTGTATTTGTATTGGTAGTATTTTCTTCTCTTGCTGTGTGTTTTCTCAAAAATTGAGTATTCACTATGTTGGATATGTGTCACAATGCCTTTCTATGCGGTCACCGAATTGATAAAATTTAATGTTCATTTCGTTTTGTTCATTGATTTCTAGTTTTCTTTATTGTGATGGAAAATGTTGTTGACAAATTATGTGGCAGCGGCAGTATAAGCACTAACTGTAGAATATATTATTTGTTGTTAATTTGCAAAATTTTATTGAGCCAACAGATATCTCATAGGCAATCGTACTTTTATGCTTTACTATTTAAGGATTTAGTTTCGGAAATTGAGAGTTGGTGAAAAATATACATAGATTTTTAAGTATGTGGCAATGCAGATCTTCATAAATATTGATTCTATTATCACGAGCGACATATTAATCCAAATAGAATACATGGAGGGAAACTCCATAGATAAAACTGTCCCAAAGGGAAGTCTTCTGAATGTTTCTAAGAAGTGCATTTCTTCTATGTAATACAGTATTAAATTCAGAATAATAAATGTATGATTATTAAATTACAAGGAATTTTATTTAATATCACTGTTTCTTATTAGGTTTGGTAGTAACAAACCTGTGCATTTTAAATGTCACGTGTGGTCAATCCAAATTTCAGAAGGGGGGGAGGGTCGAAGAATCGCCTGAATTGCCTCTCGTAATATCAATGCCCCCTTTGATAGTATTGACACAGATGCAGTAATCAGAAATTCTGGCTCATCTTTAATATGCTTCCAGAACATAGTTAATGGGCCTACCACACGCATAGTGTTCCGTGCGTTTGGTTAATAAAACTATCAGATTTACCAACCAAACGCACGGTGTTCCGTGTACAAAACCGGCTTGCGCAGGCGAAACTGTGGTGAAGCTTGTGCGTGTGGTAGGCCCATAAATGTAGTCTCCATTTTCTC
This sequence comes from Acronicta alni, assembly GCA_964056405.1. Classification (NCBI taxonomy): domain Eukaryota; kingdom Metazoa; phylum Arthropoda; class Insecta; order Lepidoptera; family Noctuidae; genus Acronicta; species Acronicta alni. The sequence goes on along the minus strand of OZ043925.1, from coordinate 8,074,349 downwards.
AGGTGTCCCATTAAAGGGTGGTTCTTCGGAGTTCAGACTACGTTATGTAATACTACAGATCCATTCCAGATTTTCTACCAATAATAGGTGTTTTGTTCTTAGTGGCATTTATATATTTCCCATGAGACTACATCCCCTACAAAGTGATAAAATGGGTCTGTGATGGTTTGATGAGTAATAACCGTTAGTGTGGTTAATACCGTGAAACAAAATAAAAGTAGGTAATACCAAGTTCTTATTATTTGGATTATTTTTTAAAATCATTTTCCATACCATTGGTTGCCTTTATCTTATTTTACGTTATCTTTCGACCTGCCACCTACCGGAAGTTTTTCAAAACCAGAAGTATTATTTTCTACGCAAAATTCTATTGTATGTTGCTTTCCGGACTGTGCGAAATCCCTTACTTTAATCATAGTACTGGTCACTAGATGGCGTAATGTCAAACTTCCTGTAATAGTCATGCTGGATTTCGGGTTGAATGGCTGATAGTATTATTTCGTGATTGTTTTTTTAGGATATTTGCAATCAAAAGTAAAAGTGTATTATGTGGTGTTGAGTGCATTTTTATAATAATAGAGGTTCAGTGAAAACATTTAAAACGTCAATATAATTTTGGTGTTTGTGTCGAAAACTGTAACAAATTTGATAATCGAGGTCATATATTTTGCAATGGCTGAAATTGTACTGGTGGGTATGTTATCATATTTATTCTAGTATTTTCTCAGATGTTATACTAATAAGATTTCCTTGTTTGCGAGTTATTCAGTATTTCTTAAATTTCCATTGCCACATAACCCAACTTTTATTCATACCTACACAGCTAGACGACCTTGAATCTAATCTTGTCAAGTCAATGTCGTTTGTTTATCAATAATTTTGTCTGCAATTTGATGAGTTCAACACTTTCATACCTACAATGTTTTTACCAAATTTTAAATTAATAATAACAGTTTAAGTTCCTCTCACTATTTCATCTGTTGTCTTAGAATATACCTATAATATAATGTTGATGATTAGGAATCTAGGTACCTACCTATCTAATTTAAAAAAAAAAAACCTTTATAGTGGGTGCTATGTACCTACTTACCCCTTTCCAGCTTTATTTCGGTTGACTTCTAGTCTAACAGATAGTACCTACCTAAGTATCTAGATACCTACCTAGTACAGCAATAATTCTTTATTCTATTTCATATCACCTACATAAATAATATATAAGTACTTAGCTACTTACCTCTGCTAAAAGTGGTTCTCTAGATGTTGGTAGGTACATACCTGTCAATAGTACGTAAGTACCTACATAGAGGTACCTAGGCGACTGGCGATCTGCAGAATTTTTTATACCAATGTAACTATAATAAAACTTTCGAGCATCTCAGATCCCGTTCATTGCTGAGGATCGCGACCATATACCTACGACACGCCTCCAAGCTGTGCAGTCTTCCGATGTATGGACCGCCCGGTAGTCGGTACCTACAGGCTGCCACCAACAGGTCTTCTTAATTGCGTCGGACCCTACTTACCTATATGTATAATATTATAAATCAGAAAGTAACTCTGTGCGTCTGTATTTACGCTTTCACGCCAACCGCTGAACCGATTTTCATGAAATTTGACCCAGAGATAGAGTGCACGCTGGAGAACTACATAGGTACCTTTTGTCTCCTTTGGAATGCGAGTGAAACCGTGGGCAACAGATAGTACCTAATCTTATGACAATAATTGGCATCGATAGGTTAAAAAAAGGTCATCGTGCTCTCTGTCGGGTCTCAATGAGCGCAATGACTTTCACTGCTACCCCAGCTAAATATCAATGTAAAACTTTAGGGGTTAATTTACCTACTTATCTATTTAAAAATTACGACAGCATTACACAGATTAGCACGATTTAAACCATAATTTGGCCTAGTAGGTGTTAGTACTACACCTATCCATTCAAAGTACCTATCCATTCAAAGTACCTACCTAGGTACTAAACTATAATTAACTGATCCGACCGTGTAATTTCTTTGCTCCTATTTTTTAGACTAGAACTATAAAATATAAACAATAGTTTAAAATGTGGCCATAAAGGTATCAACTATAGGTAGGTATTAATATTATATTTATAAACTACCACTACGGTGGGAAAAGCATATTGCCAATATGCTTTTCCTTATTGGCAGTATGATGGTATACGGTCACCACAGCATGGATGTTAGAAACACTAGGGGTAGGTTAAGAAAGGTATCTATTTAACTTTTGTAGTTTTAGCTAAGTAAATGATTGCGTACAAAGAAATACTTATCTCTTATGTCTGATAACCATTGGCGTCTCATCTAGATCAAGACCAGAAAGCAGAAATTTTCGTCATCCAGTAAGCTATAATTACATACTTAAAATCCAAAATTTCAAGTCTGTAGGTCATTTAGTTCCGAAGTTAAGCGAAAGTAAAGTTTCGCATTTATGACACTCGCTCACTCACTCACTCATGATCATCAAAATAGAACTAGTACTTCCCATAAACTCAGAGAGCTGAAATTTGGTGCAGAGTTAGGGTATAATGGCCACATAAAGGGAAAACTATAAAAACTAGGATAATCGAAGATCTGGAGTACCTGGTGACCCTGATTAGAAAACACAAGAGCCCAACTAAACTATTAGAGATATCGACATATAATAAGCCCACGTTTCTACAAAAAGAAGTGAAATCCCATCAAAAACATTCTGTAAAAAACTAGCCAAGTCTAGATGGAGCAGCTTGTTTATCTCTAAAAAGTAATGAAATCTAGCTAGACAAAGTCGTGCCAAGTCTAAGGTTCCTTACTGCGATTTCTTTATTATTTATAGTTAATGTTGTGTGACTTGGCCGTTGACTTGTACCCAGTAAAGTATAAAGAATGTTCAAATTGTATTCTCAACGAACATTCATACTACGTAATCCTCTGTGTACAAATGTGTTGAACATTCACCTTTATATTATTTGAATTTACAACAAGGGTACAAGTCAACGGCCAAGTCACACAACATTAACTATAAATAATAAAGAAATCGCAGTAAGGAATCTTAGACTTGGCACGACTTTATCTAGCTAGATTTCATTACTTTTTAGAGGTAAACAAGCAGCTCCATCGAGACTTGGCTAGTTTTTTACAGAATGTTTTTGATGGGATTATATATAACACCTAAAACATAATGAGTCATAGTCATATATCAACAAAATAACGGTATTTATGTTAATTGATGAAAATAAACATCCATAGGAATGCATCGAACAAAATAGGCAGATCAACATTAAAGGAAAATGTTGTATATGTGTAAACAAGCACATCATTGTTTGTTGTTAGCTTAAAATAGATGCCAGCCAGGTTACCTAATTAAATTCTGCGGCCTTAGATTATTTATAAATGATCTGAGCCTGGGGCTCTGAGCAGTTTTCACCTGTGTTTTAATTAGTCTCGTGGGAAGCCGCCTAAGGATATAAAATTTCCCCTCCGCACCCTCCGAAAAACGTCTTTTTAAAAAAACAAAATCTCGCACCAAAAAGCTTGCGAGGCGGATCATTAGATCAGTAGGCAGTTCCTCCTCTCCGCTTTGGTGGATACCGGCCCTTATGCTCGTGAACGGGTGCTGCTTGTGGTGACTGGTCGACTTGCTGACTGTGGTGGTTTCGTAAATTTTCTTTTTATTTTCACTCCCAAGTTGCCTGTATCACCTTGTAGGTCCTAGTAATCATGCATAGTTTTTTTATCATTGCTTGTGTGAGCCATTTCACCGATGTAATTTAATTAAAGAGGAGATTTGCTAGGTACTACGTGACGCTTGACCTGATGCTTGAGTATTAACTTCGATACCAAAACATAATGAGTGTGCAATGGCTGACATATAGCAATGAAGATTTATTTAATACATAAGCAAAATAAATATTTTGTTTTTTAAAATATTTCATAAAAAAATTATTTAAGTACATCCATTGTGTGGTTTTTATTAATTCTGGTTTACTTTATATTTCCTAATGTAATAAGAACTTCATGATCGATTTATACGGTTTCTATTCTATCCAGGAACAAATTCCCCGGCAGATGGTGACCAAGGGCGCCAGCAACTAGGTTAAGGTGTCATACGCACATAACCAGGCCGTTATTGCGGAACGAGGTAAGTAAGTAACACAGCCTTTTAAGGTATCGTAACTCGCTTGTCTTATTATAAAGAATTTGTGGTAAACACTGATTCATGCTATTTGTGCATGCATGAATCAGTGGTATTCATGGTATGCACGTGAAATTCTATGTAATGTGTCACTTTTGTTACGGGTCCTTGTTGACTGACGTATCTCCATTTAGAGTCTTTTTGTACTGATTATAATATTTTTCACTTGTTTCAATTGACAGTATTTATAAGACACGGTAACGACACCAACATTTTTTTTTTAATCTACTAAGGTGGCAAACAAGCATACGGCCCACCTGATGGTAAGCGCTTACCGTAGCCTATAGACGCTTGCAACACCAGGAGTATCACTTGCGCGTTGCCGACCCTGTATTATATAGTTGGGTTGGCAGTATAACGGTCAAAGTCCCCCCACTGCCAACCTTGCTCACCGTAAGAAACAACACAGCTCAAAGCAGTGTTATTTTACTTCGATTTTCTGCAAGGCGGAGGTACTTCCCCAGTCGGGCAACTGCAATTTGAGTGGAATTACTCCCACTAAATCCTACCTCTCTTAGAACATACATTGAAGTCTCTGTTCTTCTTCTGTTCTAGCAGCTCGAACGTAATCATTTAAAAAATTTAGTGTTTTATTGCTACCTATACATTATGTAGGTAATTAAATTGGACGAGTTCCATAAATAGTCAATTATACTAAAATTGAAACTGACACCGCCGTAAAGTGAAACCACCTGGCACATGTTGTTTCAAGTAACCTTCGCCAGTCAGTAGACGTGTTTACAAACAAACGCAACGTGACCGCGCCTGCGTGAATGCCACTACTCGTCTCCGTCATATGCAATCATTGCGAAACCACCCTACCATAAAATGATATATTTCTATTGTTTTGAAAATCACTGTTCTTGCTATCAGTGGCAAATAAAGGTTAAGGCAGGCAGTTGTGCTCTGGCTTCCCGTTTACCAAAAACATGCGTTTATATCCTTCTAAGGTTCAAATTTTCTTTGTTCTTATTCTATCGTTTCGGCATGAAGTATTGCTTCTTCTAATCTGTAAATTACCGTTTTACCGTCTATTAGTTTAAATGGTTTCAGATTTCAATCTCAAGAACCAAATAAGTATGCAGTTAGAATATTATTCAGTTACTGTACGTAATTTAAGAAGCTGCCAATCTTCGTAAATAATAACTAGCAAACATTAGCAGTTCCATTCGTTAATATAGTTATTGTTATTGTTTGTGTTCCAATCGTTTGTACATAAAGTTATTCGGTCACCCACACCACAGTTTGATTGATCTGCTTCTAAGAAAAACTACAATAGACGTATAATAATATGGAAAAATCCTGCAAAAGAATTTTTGGAACACATTCAGAGACGTTTAACCCTTTACTAATAACTACATACTTAATGAAGTCTATCTGTGTTTTCGTATAGTTTGCCTTATTATACATATAGAGCGTCGTTTATTCACCGAACTTTCTAAATTACATAACGGTAACATTTTGCGTTTGTTTTGAAACAAAACTGTGTCGTAACGGTAACAGGTCCTGTTTACAAACAACTCTTTCAATAACAAGCCCCCGGCACCTTGACACCTTTTTTATTGTGTAGTTAGTAAATCTTTGATGGGTCGTGTCTAAGTTATCGCTGATCAACCGATCTGCAAGGTTAAGCTGCGTTAGCCTCTGTCAGTCTGTGGATGGGTGACCATTCTTAAAACATCGAGAGCCCCACGTGCCTCGGAGAGCACGTAAAGCCGTCTGTCCTGGTTGTCATACGAACATCTATGACAATCGTTAGTATACCACTAACGATTGTCATTATATGTGTTCGTCAATAGCCCAAAAAGGCTGAAAACCAGTATTTCAAAATTTTGAACTTCCCAGTTTAAAATCTAGAAAAAATAATATTGATTATAAAATAAATCGTGAAAGTAAATCGATATAAATCCTGTTTTTGCAGAAATTTGCGTATTTAACTATTGTGCAACTATATCTGAGTCAAAAGAAAAAATGACATACTATGATTGGTTTTAGAAATCAAGCACAGTAGCACTATTGAGTACTGACACGGCTGAAAACGTTGATTTCTAAGAAGTAGTTGACAATGTTATTTCTTTCACTTAAGTGAAGATCTTATACTTACCTAATTTAGTTGAAAATCTTGTAAATTTTGAAAAATGTTGAAAAGCAAATACCTGGAAATCAAAAATTAACAACCGCAAACGTCTACAGAGATTGTGCCTAGTGTGATATCCGCGACTGAAGCGGAATGCGAGCGCATTGCGCAACTTGTTTTGACGGCGGCGACGCAGGCGCAACGAAACCTTCATTGCTTCATACAGATTACAGATATTGCCTGCTTTCCAGTCAAGTGTCAAGCAAGACAGGTCTTTGTACAGTCTCTTTTTGCCGACATTCAACAGTGAGAAATGTATTTAATCGACTTCGCATACGAAGCATAAAATAAGTATGTAATCTATTTTGGACTTGCTTATATTTTGAAAAGCGAGGGTAGCGAGAGGTACTTTGTAGTTATATAACGTGAAAACTTAAAATGTCTGCTTATCCTGTACCACTTTTAATTTGTCTTATTGCAAGCGATTAATCGATTTGCACTTGTTAATTTGTTAGTACTTAATTGTTCTCAGTGGACCTATCACATTCACACATAGTTTATGTGGCAGTTGAATTAAAATCAGATTTTCCTGTTGTTTTCATCACTATATTCTGTTAGTTATAGGCTTCCGTATACAATTAACGACAAGAATACCTACCTGCGACTAGTCTGACTAGTTTGATTTCAAAACTAACTATAAATTATATCAAATATCAGTACATATACATTATAATATATATATATATATATATATATATTATTAGCAAACAATATGTAACATAATAATACGTAAGTTCTGAGCTTGTTGAACCGTATGTAACCATATGGCCGGATCCGGCTACGTGGAGTCTGCGCTCGCGTCGTTCGTGTCGACAGCCTTGCTGGAGGCGGTGTTTTTGCAAAACTATTGCAACAACAACGAGGCTACGATTGACTCTCTCTTTCTTGTCCTGTTGCGAATAACTACTTGTTATTTAAACGCGATTGAAAGCAAGTTGTGTTACTAAATCACACACTGAATCATTCTTAATGTTATGGTCAAGTCATTGTGTATATCTGCATTGTGCGATGGTACAATAAGAACATGTTACGAAAACTTGCAGTAGGTGATGATAATGCAGGTCAAGAAATTATAAAACAATAATAATCATTTTCTTACACTGTTCCACAGTCTACAAAAACTGTCATTCCTGACATGATTCTAGTTCTACCAAACTCGTATCTCGCTTTCTTCTTCGTATAGTTGAATTTAAAATTTGTTGTTTTGAATAAATAGTATATATTTGATTGTACATAATTATGTATATCATTTACGCAAACAAACCTCATTACGAAAATACTACAAGCAGTTTAATCTGTTGAGTAAGGTTTTATAAACAGTAGTTACTTCGAAAACTTCAAATTTTGCTTCGTACTGCAGGATTGAGAGTTTTGCTTCTAAGTATAATCACTGGACGTGGTTGCATAGAATTTTACACGTAGCGACGGCCATCAGTCCTCTGCAACCCAATTTCTGGGTAATACTCATGAATCATTTTATTTATCCTTAAGATAAACTAGTTGTCAGGCTTTTCGATGCAGGCTCTCATGCACGAAAGGTCTCTCGAAACCATGTGTGTTAAGAATAGTCATCCGTCTATAGACTGACTGCGACAACCGCAATTTAACTTTGCAAATCGATTGATTAGTTATTATTATTAGCCATGAGTCTTTCTCCTAGTTAGGAGACTGGTTATTTTGAGTATAATGTAGTTACATATAATAAAAATAACCTAATATAATCAAATCTTTGACATTGAGTTTACAGGTCGGTTAATCACCTACACCTTTTTGTTATTTAATGCATAATGCATCCTTTACCAATTTACCTACTTGCCTACAATGTGTTTCTAAATAACATTTGTGCTAGTTTGTACTACAGAGCTGCTGTCAAAATAACAATTGCGCTAACAGCAATGTCATGATTCCCACTGAGATCATCAACAACAACCATTTATTTTTAAATGATTCGAAGTTCATTCTTATAAATTGCGCACCTTGTACGAAATTCAGGTGTTAATGAACTTTCCTGGTTGATGTCATCTTATCTGACAAAGTCAGTAAAACTGAGTCATTTGTTTATAAGGAAATGAGTTGGTGTTTTTTTTGTTTACCATGCCTTGCCGTTAATAACATATTTTTGGGTGTTGCTGCTTACTGTTACTTGCCTTAAGCTTTATTTAGATGATGCTAGTTTGTAATTATCATGCTAGTTTCGGTACATTGCGGGGCCGCGCGGCTATTATGTCATAACTGATCGATCAGCGACGGCAATGTACCGCAACTTGCACCATATTTCTCGCACCGTCTAAATAAGCTCTTATTCTAGCATTTTTCGGGTCGGCTTCTAGTCTAACCAGATGCAGCCGCACATTAGTGTACACGAACCGTACTGCCATCTGACCTTCACAATACCGATATCCTAAGTATAAACTGGTTGTCAGTCTTTTTGGACTTCTAATTACCACTAACAATTATCATAGCTGTTCATTAGACAACCGGGACCGACGCGACGGCTTTACGTTCTCATGTTATTATCATGTTGTTATAACTAAATAGTTATAAAAATCTCTAATAGTGCTGGCTGTTTATGAAATAAATAAGCAGAAATCTGCGAGACACAATAATTTCTTTTGGAAACCATTATAGAATTCATTCCGATTGTGTTCAAAATGGTCTCATTGAAGCTTGTGTTTACATTGGAATTGTAATCTAAGTTACAATTTCATTGGAATTGTAATCTAAGTTACAATTTTTTTTGTGATCAATCAATGCGCTTGGCCACATACTAACTGCAGTGTTATCGGGAACTTTCCTCTGTTCTACTAGTTTGTTCCCGTTAACGTTTTGTAATCAAAGCAAGTACTTTTACTGTTAACTATTACATAACATCTCGATTTCATTTATTTCACTGTGGCATTTTGTTATTCTTACGTCTTACTGTGAAATGTGTATAATTTAATACATATTTGATTTCTTCAAATGCCTTGAATTTACTTATGTATTACAATAAAATTACGTGTACGTGTTTTTGTCTTATGTCAGTTTGTTTTGCTTGACTCGAACGACCACGGCAAGGTCGCCGCTCGCCGCCTCCACTGTCACTCACGTTGTTTCTCCTCCCACTGCACTACCATCACGTTACGTAACATTGAAAAGGGCACCGCTACTGAAAATAAAACATTCATTGTTTTGTTTACTTATTATTTTTATTATTTAAGCAACAAATAACTAACTATAATAAAACTTTTTGATTGGTTGTTTACATCCATCCAACACATCATCAAACACAGTAAAAACACTACCTAAAGTAACATACTGAAAGTTATTCAATTTATGAAAGTATTTTGTTCAATATATCGAGGGGTGAAAGGCTGTTTGTTTGAAGCGACATTTTAAGAACTTTACAGGAGAGCCATTTGAAAAATTCAAAATTTGGAAAAATACTTTATAAAAAAACTACTGTCCTTATCTTAATGCGGATTAGGGAACTTTTTTGCAACGAATCCCTTAATGATTTGGTATAACTTTAGATAAAAAACAGCTATAAGTTCCAAAATAGATGTAAATTCAAAATGATCTGTATCGCCTGTAACAGTGTCACCAATCAGCAGCAGGCAATAACTTTACAAAGCAGTAGCAGTAGAAAGCAAAATGATTTAATCGACGTTACTCAATGACAATACGAATAGGCTATTTTGTTTGGCTTACTAGGTTTTGATAACGATACAAGCAAAGTTAACTTAAACTTGGTCATTTTTAATGAGTGGTTAGGTGTTTCATGTTTGCAAAGGATTTTATAAAACAAATTGGTTGATCCAACATAATAATGACAAAATTTGTAAAAATAGTGATAATACCCATTTTTTATAATGGGAAAACTTTTTTGAAGCCTCCAAACAACCAAACCAGTTGCAGCGAAAAAAGTTAAAGCGACATAATTATGTATATTTTATTGAATTTGGGTGACGACAAATTGGTTGATGCGACATTGCATAATGTTACTAGTGAGAAGCAAATGCTTGAAGCATCAATTTTCATCTAAAGTTAGCTATATCGTAATATGCTTTATCTGACATTCAACTGAAATAGAGACTAGAATAACGGTTTATACTCCAATTCTCTATTTCTGTGTACAGCTTTCATTAAGTACAAAAAATAGTATGGAATGTCGATCATACATCACTTTTGAAAATTATGCACTAAAATTGCATTGTTTTAAACGCCAAATAATTACTCAAAATTGTATAAAACCCGGCTCATCCGATACAGAAAAAATCGTTCAATCCGTATATGTATGTTTATAATATGGTACAAAAGACGCTTCAAACGAACAACCTTTCAGCCCTTGATACTATTTCTTTTAGATAACTTATGATAACATAGTTTACTTTTAGTTGTATTAAAAACGTTCCGTGTGTAGTTAACACGTGATCCTCAATGGCTACATAACTTATAACCGCCACAAACTTGCTGTCAATCAAGTCAACCTACACAGAGTCTTTCGAAATTGTGTCATAGTTGGCTGGTGGGGCTTCACCACTCCACGCAGTCGCTGAGTGCTCCACTACGTCGCCGTCGGCGTCGCCTCATTGCGGCTCACAAGTGGGCTAAGGTCGCGACTGCATTTTTCATGTTACCTGTAAACGAGTACGCAGCATTGTTACATTCCAAATCCATTCATACGCTGACAAAACCAGTTTGTACATAAAAATCCAGTTTAGAGAGTTGTCAAACATAATTACGTAATTCATAGAGCTGATTTCGAAATAGTATTTCCTACTTATAACGTTAATTTCATTCTACTACGTAACAAACATTATATTCTATGTGTAATTGATATCTAATAAGGTTTATTTTTATAATTTGCTGAGAAGGTATGATCGTAGAGAGAGTCAGTTCTCTCAATGTAAATAATGTTCCAAATCAATTAGCTCATTTACCATCAGACATTATGGAAAAATTGTTCAACCTTATGAACATCTTGATCTCAGGATTGATTCAAATATGAACACCAATTTAAGATAGTGCAAACATATGGATAGGATAGGATGACATTATGCTCACCGTGGAATCTAAATAATTTAGGGCACGGTTGGAAAACAAAATAATGCTAAACTATAAAATGGCTTCTTGTTGTTGGAACGCGATGCCATCCGGCTGCGCTGAGCTGCGACTGCGTTACAAAACTGGGTCAGCGAGTAGAACAAGCCACGTTTGATACGGGCCTGTATTATGATACCCATCCTACTGGCGCCACACCACGATGCAACGTAAATACCGACTACTACTACATGATATGGACGTTGGAACGGTTTGGTAAATGGAACACTAAATACGTTTTATTTTTGTTTACTATTTCATCTGATTAAACAGTTTGCTGACTATTTTGATCATAGATAAAGATTAAAATTCACTATTAGGTGCATATGGCAGAAGTTGAAGGTCATCAAATAAAATGTTACGGTTAGGTGCCTCGATAGTTTAGTGGTCCCAAGCGTGACTGTTATGTTAGATCTCCTGGGTTCGATTCCCAGGTCGAACAAAGTGTTACTGAGTTTTTCTATGAAATTCTCAATAGCAGCTCGGAGTTTGGAATTGTGCCCAAAATTTGGTTAATGGCAATAGGCTCGCCCCTATTACATGGGAGCTAAAGATACCGCCGATCTCCACATCCATTGTGGGTGTGTATTGGTACACCTCTGCTTTGTCCTTCAGGGAATACTGGCAGCATAGTATGCTATGTTACGTTACATTTTAACACACTATGAGCTTTAATATTTAATCGATTCTTTTGCTAAAAAAGAATCAATCTTAATGTTTGTTTATATGCTTAACTGATATAACAACTGTGGCTGTTATATGTAGGATACTGAGACTATGTCAAACAGAATTTTACGTTCGTCTTTATAGCTAAGGCTTGTATCCCGATGGATTAATCGAGTTTAATAAAACGGGACCGGCGCGCCGCACCTCCCGTATGAATCATGCCGTACCTTGCGCCCAGCCAGCAGACGCACCCGGAATGTAGGTCACCTGCTCGCGATGGTTTGTTTGGGTCGGTGGTCCCCCAAATTAGAATGTGTTAATAATACGACAACCTTTGCTTACCGCGTCTCGTACGTCACGTTTTACATCACTCTATTTTTATCAGCAGTTAAACATTCAAAATGCAGTATAGCAGAATTTGGTTGATACTAAGTATTCTCGCTCAATACATTTTGAAATCTTGTTAGTTTCTGTTTTTGTTTCTGGTCGAAATTAAATTCGAATCAGCTAGCTATAAAAGTAGTGTCTTAATGCATATTTCACGGTATAAATACTTATTTATAGCTTGCGGAAAACTGCATAATCTACACGTTGATTTTCCTGTTAAATCTTGCTGCAGGAAAATAAATATGAATACCTACTGCAGGACTTGACACTGATAAGTTCCAGTAAGATAATAAGGAAAGTTGAACCGATGTGGACAAATTGTAGATACACACACACTCTGTTTGTATAAGGTTGGATATACTGCTAGCTTTATGCCGACTAGCAAAGGTGTGTTTTCTGAGAAAGTTATCCGTTTGTTCAATATTGTCATGGTAGTGAGCCACTCAAGTACTATTCCGGAAAGATTTATTGATTTGTAGAGGTTTTCCTCAATGTAGAGTTGTGGTTATACAAGCTGCATGTTCCGCGCCGTAATATTGCTGCATCCGCTGGCCTACTGGTAAATAGGTCAGTCGCCCACGCTGCCGTAGCGCCCGTTTGTTTGGGTCCCCTTTATTGATCAAGCTCCTCGGTACCCCAAGTTGTGCGCACGCAGACCACCACCAATTGTTCATAAACTTGATGATGCAGTCTACTATACTGGCGCTCTCTTTACGCACGAGACTTATACTGCAGGCGTTTTATTTGAATTGAAAGAAAATTTAATTCTTCGGTTAGATCCAATCTATTAGTGATCTTGGGAATGTGTTTATTGATAAACTTTTCTTTAAGAATTTAGTAGGTCCGATACAACGCGGCAAGGTTAGAACAAACGTAACTAGGTATATTATTAATATACCTAGTTAGGTAGGTCGACACGACGACGATATAACTAACTGGGCCTCGCCAGACAGACCCCCGACGACTTGGTTATATCAATTATATAACATTATTTATGAAGGACGACACGACATAGTTATCAACTGTAATGTAGGAAGTATAAAACAGCGTTGAATCAGAACACAACGAAACAGAACGAATTAAGGCTGAGATTCAGAAACGAAACTAAACGTCTACTTACGCTTCCAGGTCAAATTTCAATACAAATGTGATTTATGGAAGCATAAGTTGAGGCTTAGAAGTTTTAATATTTGTCTTAGAACTCAATCAGATATGAGTAGATAAGTAGAGGCTATCAGTTCTTGCATGTTATTTGTCAATACACTAGGCGGTTTTAGAAACACAATATTTGTAATGTATTCTCTAGGGTTAGGTATATTCAATAAGTGATTTCGCCAGGAGCGTCAAAACATCAGGAGCATGACCACGTGGTTTTCTATGGCATGCAAATGATTGTAAGCTGACAGTGAGCTGACCTGTCCCCTACAAGTAGGCCACGGCTATTGGCTGTCTGGTCGCCAACCACTCTTGATTGCACATTATAAATTTCGCACGATAGTAAAATACCTATGACGAAAACATAAATACCATATTTTTCAAATAGTGTTTGGCAACACCGATATTACTTTGACATAATACTATATACTATATACTAATTTCAGGCACCAGTCCTTCACAAATGAATGTAGTATTTACTCACTCAATTTTGTTATATAGATTTAAGTTCCATTTGTGTAAGGAAAATAAACGTTTTTATTATTATTATTATTATTGTATGTATTTTTCTTTCTCCCATTCAGGGGTAAAATTGATCTACTCACACGGGCCGTAGCCAAGCGTTTGTAGAGTTTAGGTTATCGTATAAGCGGATGAGACGGATGACGTGGTGAGGAATTTGCGAGTGATTCGGCAGGTGTTTAGTATTACCGCTTTCTGAAGTGTATGTAACGTGTGTTTCGGGACCTGTAAAATATCTAGACTACGTTGTAGGCTCTTTGGTATAACTCCTGTTGCTGAAATAACTATTGGGACTATATGTATAGTGTCTGCTCGCCATTGACGTTTTAGTTCTATTGCTAAGTCTTGGTATTTAGTGAGCTTTTCGGCTATAGTAGATTGGATGTTGTGTGTGTTCGGTATAGCTATATCTATGAGGTGGACAGTTTTGTTATTTTTATCAAGTACTGTGATGTCAGGTCTATTGAAATGAATGGTTTTGTCAGTGATGATGGTTCTGTCCCAATATATTCTAAAACTATTATTTTCCAGGATAGTTTCTGGCTTATACTTGTAGTATGGTGTTTTTCTTTCTAGAAACTCGTATTTGTGTGCGATATGTTGGTGTACTATGGAAGCTACTTGATCGTGACGGTGTTTGTAGTCAGTTTGTGCGAGAGATCTACAGGCCGACGTTATATGTTGTATTGTTTCCGAGTTTGAGTGACAATGTCTACATGTATCTGTGGGTAGGTTAGGTGCGTGTATAATGTATTTTTGATAATTTCGAGTGTCAATGACTTGATCCTGGATTGCCATCATGAACGCTTCTGTCTCCGGGAATAGTTCACCGCGCCGCAGCCATGCGTTTGACGCTGCTTTGTCGACATGTGGCTGCTGTAGATCGTAGCGATGCCTACCGTGTAGGGACTTCTGTTGCCATGCAGTTATTTTCTCCTTGACGTCCGTGATCCGTTCATTTTTTTGTGGGTTTCGATCTTCTAGGTTTAGTGGGGTGAGTCGTCTATCTGCATGTGTTATCACTTCATGTAGTGTAGAGTATTCTGCTTTTAGATAGAAGTACTGCCTAAGGGATGTGATTTGTTTGTTGTGCAAATTAACAACATCAATGACTCCTCGTCCACCTTCGTCTCTGGGGAGAATCATCCTCTGTACACACGATCTAGGGTGGTGTTTCCGGAAAGCTGTTAAGGTAGTGTTAATGATCCGCTGCAGATTAAGAAGGTCACTTTGAGCCCAGTTAATGATGCCAAATGAATATGAAAGTACGGGTATTGCATAGCTATTGATTGCTTTAGTTATGTTGCGTGAGTTAAGTTGAGATCTGAATAAAATATTGAGCCGATGTTTGAATTTCTTCTTTAGCGCTTCTTTAGTTTCTTTCTGATGTATCTGGCGAGCTTGCTGGAAACCTAAATATTTATATGTGGTGTGTGGGTCTAGGGGTTCAACAATGTCTCCTGATTGGAGAATGTAGCTACTTGGGGTAATTTTTCCATTTCTTACGGAGAATGTTTTGCACTTGTCAATTCCAAACTCCATGCGAATGTCATTTGAGAATGATTGCGTGATATCTGCGAGACGATGTAATGACTCTACAGAGTTACTGTATAGTTTAATGTCATCCATGTACATGAGGTGTGTCAGTGGTGTTCTGTGTTTGTGTGCTGTGATAGTGTAACCGAGGTTTGAGTTATTAAGCAAGTGGGAGAGTGGGTTTAGAGCTAAGCAGAACCACAAGGGGCTGAGTGCATCACCTTGGAAGATACCTCTGCAGATTGGGATTTCGGGTGTGACTATGGGTGAATGGCCTATTGTTTTTAGTGAGGTTGTCCAGTGATGCATTGAGTTTTCAAGAAAATGAATGATTTGTGGGTGAATTTTGTAATGTTGAAGTACATACAGAAGCCAGCTGTGCGGTACGGAGTCAAAGGCTTTCCTATAATCAATGTACATAGTACTGATGTTTTTCTTTTTTGTTATGGAGTATTTCATAGCTACTGAGTCTATTATAAGCTGCTCTTTGCATCCCTGGCTGCTCTTCCGACATCCTTTTTGTTCCTCCGATACTATGTTATTTTTGATGATATGTTCGTGTATGAGTTCGGCAATGCAAGCTGTAAGTATTTTGTAAATTGTTTGTAAACATGTAATGGGCCGGTATTTGGCTGGATTTTGGTAGTCTTGTCTGTCTTTAGGTATCATAAAAGTGAGCCCTTGTGTAACAAAGCGTGGCATTAAATTAGGTTTAAGTATGAACTCATTAATGTGGTTGTGGAGTGTGGGATGGAAGGTTGTGAATTTTTTATACCAATAGTTGTGTATACGGTCAGTTCCAGGTGCTTTCCAGTTATGGGTTTTATAAAGTACGCGTATAAATACTTCCACTGGTACAAACTCGAAAAACATTGGCGTGATTTTTTCAGTTAGGTCAGTGTCAGTGTTCATCCATTCAGCCTCTGTGTTATGGTGTACAGGCTCTGACCAGATACCGGACCAGTAGCTGTGTAGTTCTTCGGCGGTTGGTGATGGTATGACTGCTGTGGTTCTGCCAATATTATGTTGAGTATCTGATGATAAAGCTCTATAAAATTGTTTTTCATTGTTGGCAAACTGTGTATTTTGTGTCTTTCTAAGTGTACAATTAAGATATCTTTTTAATCTGCTAGAGGCTGCATTTAGTTTTTGTTTAAGAGTGTCCAGGAAATGTTCATCACTTAAATTAGGTTCTTCATGTTGAGAGTGTATCCGGTATTTATTTTTTATATCTTCTACTAGTGCTATTAGCCTGGTGCTCCTATTACCTTTAATGTGCTCCGTCAGCCTTCCAATATCTCTTCTAAAGTTCTGTATCTTTTTTTGAAGTCTGGTCTGCCAGGCAGGTACTCTTTTTTCATTTTGGTAACCAGGTGTAGATGTAATATCTCTTATTTTTGTTCCATTACATATCGCTGC
Organism: Acronicta alni; assembly: GCA_964056405.1. Lineage (NCBI taxonomy): Eukaryota > Metazoa > Arthropoda > Insecta > Lepidoptera > Noctuidae > Acronicta > Acronicta alni. The sequence goes on along the minus strand of OZ043925.1, from coordinate 8,057,257 downwards.
TGTATATGCGGCACAATATATTATTGTTTGCGTGGTTTCGAAATTTTGCTCCTGGGTGATTTGATGCGGTAGTATTTTTGTATTGATAAATTCAACAATTTGGGTCAGTTTTCTAGAGGTTTTTTGTTTTGGTATGTATGGTCGGTTAGACAGGTCGGTATTTCTGAACTTATCTAATGATGTTCTAAACAGCTCTTTAATTTTTGTGGGGTCACAAATTCCAGTACTTTGAGTTTGTTGAGTTTCCGAAGGAACTTGAGTGTGAGTTGGCGATTCGTCATTTTGAGTGAGTGATGATGGGACAAATGAGTTAGAGATCATGGTATTTTCTGATAAGTGACATTGAGTATTAATTGGATCTTGCGTGGGTTCTACTTCGAGTGTTAGTGTTGTGTTTTGTGTTGGCTGTGTTGAATTATTGTCTACTTCGTTACGATAAGCATTAAAGTTTCTTGATATTTCGTCACGTATTTCTTGGAGTCTTCGGTCGTTTATCATTTTGTTTCTTAATATTACTCGGAGTTGATCAGATATTCTCTGTTCACTCACACTTAATAATTCTGGGTGATCAGATGTAACGGCTTCATGTAGAGGGCGTCTATAAGCGGATCTATTTGTCTCTAACTCTGTTATTATAAAATAGTTTCTTATAATTGATTCGTTCTGTTCACTTGTCCATTTTCTTCTCTGTCCTATTTGTTCATTGCTATTGAGTGGTAGTGTGTGTGATTGCATGTTGTTGTTTGGTGTATGTTGTAGATAGACTGTAACCTCTTCTTTTATTTGATTTAGAATTTCTTCCGGGAGTAACCTATTTCTAGTGATAGCTCGGCATTGATCTCCTAATCTTTGCCTAGTTGCCTGCATCTGTGGGAATTTCTTCGAGAACTCATGGTGTAGGTGATCGAGGTATATTCTGCTGGTATTTAATTTAGTGGCTATGAGGTACGTGCGCCAGATGAACTTATTCATTTCTTCTGACCATCTTTTACGCGCACGGTTTGTGCCTGGGGCGGGTGCAGGATCATTGGCGAATGCCTCCTGCACAACATCCTCAGACAAGGGTGATGTGGTGCTAGACCGTAATGAATTCTGGTATGAGTATGGGGATGAAATGGGTGATTGGAATAAATGAAATGGTGATGGTGTTAATGAATTTCTTTCGCTAAGCATATCGGTATCCAAATGTGTCGCTTGGGTTGTTTGACGGGGTTTGGTCGCCGCTCGGGGATTCTTCGCACCCCGACGTCCAGTCTCAGTTTGGCTTCCGTCATAGCCAGTGCTGCTACTGGACGCGCCGAGCACTAGGGGCCGTTTTGAACTGCTTCTTGTTAAAACCATATTTCTCCATTTGGGTTTGGGACCGTTAGTTAGGAAGGGTTAAGCCAAGATGTAAGTGGCAATGTTAGCGCGCCTCCTGTTATTAAAAAAATTAAAACAGGGTATGGCTTAGATTGTAATAGCCAGTAAATTGCACATGCCTTCCCATAAGCCCCCCCACCACGGCAAGGTGGTCCCCCGGGGGGGTTATTATTATTATTATTATAATAGAACTTTAATGACTTTTGTTAATCAGTGAATGTCAAAACAACATTTCAAGTCGTTTGTTTTGCCTTCTGGTTTGTTTATTCAAGTTTTAAGAAATTATTAATTGTTTCAACTTATGAGGTTAGGTTTTGTTAAAAGTTACGTTCTTTAAGGTCACAAGAGCTAAAACTAAATCCCTTGTTTTGAAGCATGGTCTGGGTAATTATCATGAATTTGTTGTTATAACAGACGAATATGTAGGTAGGAACTTAACCCCTAATTATTTTATTTTTAATAGGTACGTACTGACTGTATGTGAATAATAATTATTTAATACATACTTACATATTTCTTACTTCTGTTATATTACATGTCTTACATGTACATGTCGGATTTGTAGGGTTTTCTATTTAAACAAAATTTCAATAAATTGTAGACACAACATATAACGTGTATTTCGCTTGTGATGGGTGACCACGTGGCGAGCAACCACGTGGTTTGATTGGTCGATGGGTCGGTAGTAGCCTTTTAAAGGTATCTTGTTGTACACTGTTAACTGTACAAGTCATTTGAAGGGACTACGAGTGTTCTATGGATTAATTTTATACTGTCTACACAAGAACCACTCGTGAAACATGACAATAGATATAACTAACCTAACGCCTATCACTCAAAGTAAAAAAATATATGTGTAAGTACCTACTTACTTAATGATAAAGCTAATACTTATATGCCAACGGTTAAAACTTATTATTATCTTAATCTTATTAGGTATTACCTAATTACTTAGAGGAACTGAGGTGCGCAAATCTGTCTCGCACTTGACCAGTCATATTAGATTGAGGTATCATTTGTAATTTTTAAATTGAAATTACGAAGATGTCTCTCGAAATGATATATTTTGTTATTTGGAAGAATAAGTTTCATGGCCGAATCCTTCACGAAAATCATAACGTCCGTCTAGCAAGTTTAACCTCGCGCCTGCGCCCGCGTGGTTCTATCCGCGGCACCCCCATTCTAGAATTCGATCGCGTTACGTAGACGATACGTGAAACGTAATCTTAAGTAGGTCGGTGGCTGGCGTGGAGGTGCGCGCGCAGGTTTCCGCGCCCCGCACTCCCCGCGGCCACTACGACGTCACTATTGATCGCGCACGTGACGCCGCCGTAAGTGACGTAGCCTGGCGCGTCCGATAGTATACTCCCCCCGGCGTCTGCCCCCGTCGCCGTACTTTGCCACCCCCTGATGCTGACGCCTGCCCGGTGTGGCGTTCACCCCCTCTTCTACTGCTTACTGCAATAAAATTACAATACAATGCACCTATTTCTGTACCAACGGTGACCGCAATAGCCGTCATTTTTGTTAACTTGGCATTTCTGTCATGATTGAGTTTAGAAATGAGGAAAATAATGTTACGGTCACATTAATACCTACCTGTTATTTTGATAACGTAGCAGGTAGGTTACTGTCGAGTTCAACAGAACGTTACTTTTTTGTAAGTACCTTTTCGGTGTGTAAGTAGCTAGGTACTGTTATTACATTTTAATGATAAATGAATGAGTATCGTACCTAGGTATAATAGTGACTTGTTTTTGTTAAAATAGCAGCACTAACGTCAATTGGATATAAATAATATTGACTTGATATTGTAGTACTTCAGTTACCTGGAACTGATAAAATAGCTTTAGATCGGAGTGCGATTTCCAGTTATTTTTAGTTTGCACAATCAAGTGACGTCATTGTATTTTCATAGAAGTAGGCACGTTAATGATCTCACAATTATTTACTTATTTATTTTCCCTGTCACTCGACAACACGTAACATTTGTAAAACAGTACTAGTTAAAATGTGTCAAATTTTTGAAATTGTTTAAAATAATATTAGTTCGTATAAAAAAATATATTTAATTATTGCCAGATACCTATATTATATCTCGAACTCTTCATAGCAAACTAAAATTAGTGTTTTCATTATTCCTCAAAATTCGAACTTATCACGGTGCAATCTCTTTCATCAAGAGATACATACAAGTACGGTGTTCCACAGGGCTTGGTTCTGGGGCCACTCAAATATTTTCTTATCCTTATTTATTTTCCTCAACGTAGGCGTGCTAACCTTACCGCGACGGAACACGAGATTCCTCAAGCTAGCTAAAGAAGTCTCTGGCGTTTTGTCGGCTTTGCTTAGATGGAGCAACGAGTGGTCTCGCTTTTTACCCTGATTCAATCGATAATCAGGAGTGAGAGCGAGTGAGAAACCGTTGCATTATATTGCGAACAAGGAATGGGCACTGAGGACGCTATGGAACGGGTCCCTTCCGTTCAATAAGCAAAGCATGGTTGCAGAAAAAGGTCTCCATGGTCTCCTCCATCTGACGGTAAGGAGAGATTGCTGCTCGATCAGAAAATGGCCTTCAGAACCGCGTCTTGTTGTAAGCGCCTGGCTAGAAGTATGTGGCGCAAGACCGCGCATCTTGATAGAGTGGTTATGACCCCATGGATAAGTGTCAACGGAAAAGTTTGCCTTTATTTTTAATGATTTACATATGAAATAATTGCGCCAGTAACTTCACTACTACCCGTGCAAAATTGGGTCGGGCCGCTCATGCTCTTATCAAGATAAATATTAAAGTTAGATAAGTTAATTCAAATTTGTTTGTTTACTTTCACGTGGCACAAATATTAAAGAGGTTTTCATGATCGGAGAAAAACTGTGTACGGTGTGTAGAGGCCAGCACATCAAGCTACCCCAATCTGTCAAATTTCTTTGATAGATTTTCAACTTTAACTCAAGACCACCGATAACAGCAGCAACATAAAATAAAAATTAATTTATCGTAAAAAAATATAAGTATTTAAAAAAATGAGCTTTCATATCAATGCTAAAGTAATAAGGTTCATGTTCAATTGGGAAAATTTGACAGTTTTTGATAGCTTAACCTGCTGGCGTCTGTACCTCTATTATGTCTATCTGAAGTAGGTATTTACAGTTCTGTTTGTTTTTAAGTGTCATTACGTACGTCCTGTACGGTAGCAATGTTCGCTATTTACCTTCACATGGTACCCACCGCAAAACCAACAAATGTCAATACATAGTAAAAACATGTTTTTATCCTCGTAATTATTATCTTGTGCAATAAAATTGATACGTGTGTTGGTATTTTTTCAGATAGTTAAACACTTAGGAACTTATTTTTTAAATTAAAACTTATAAACGTATCCGTACATTCATTATCCGGTGTCCTACATTATGCCATCAACAATACAAACCACAGTCGGCTAAGCTTAGATTTCATACAAGTACTAGGAGCTCAGCACAACTGAGCTAGTCTGTGTGTGTGTATACAATTTGCATGTGCGTAACAGGCGGCTTAGGCGCGCCCTACATAACGCCCTTCACTTTACAACAGAATGCATTTAGCATTGTTTACGTAACACTGCACTTATACCACTGCACCGTTATTATAATTAATCCTCTTACTTAACATTTTGTTCTTTCGTTAAAATAGTTTTCTAGTGAACTAAAAACATCAGAAATGTATTTAGAGGTATCCTGTCTCGTCACGGAAAAGCAAAGCCTATAAAAATGTATCGAAATGATTCTATGGAGTAATTTTATAAATGGTTATTAAAATTATATTGATACACTGGTTATATTGATACTAGATAAGCAATATCAATAATTCAGGATACTAAGTCGTACGACTTGAAGCTAAACTAAACCACAACCAGACTAATGCATACTTAGGCGCCACTTGTAACCCCATACATAGGTCGGTGTACAGACTTGGCTGGAAATACCTTGTGGTGTAGACCTCCTTGAGTGTTCTTGTGAAAGTTAAATAAAGCTGATTTATTGTGTGAAGAAAATACAATGTTAAATTCGAGGACATTGCACGTAACTAATAGGTACTATTTTTATGACCTACAGGTAGATGTCCGGGTCTGGGTGTTTGTGCACCTACGGTACAGGAGAAACCCCTTGTATGTGGGACAACGTCTTTATAAAAACAATAAAAAATACGTTTCACTAAAGAAAATGTTACGATTGGCGTAGTTGCTAAGTACTTTTTTTATTTTAATACCTAAGGTCGATGGTGAGCGGTTAGCGTAGCCTATAGACCCCTGCATCACCAGGAGTATCACTTGCACGCTACCGACCCTGTGAAACGAAAGAGTAATAGTTGGGTTGGCAGTACAAAGATCAAAGTTCACTGCCAAAGTGCCAACACAACGAAGCTTCGCGGAGCACTGGCAATCTTTTGCCCTATCTCTCTACAAAACTTCAAACAAATATTATTTGAACACATGTAATAAGTTGTTTCTTTGTGTCCGAACAATACTGTACATACTTTTGCAATTTCAAAGGTCGGTGATTAAAAAAAGTGACGTGCGTGTATGTTCGTAATCTAACAGTTTATTACAAAACTCGTTAAACTATTTTGGTATTCCAGTCGTATGACGGCAAGTATACGTCAAAAGAACTAAAAAACAACACAGCCATCAAAAATATCCTGGAATTATAGTTAAAGTGTTTTTGTTTAGGGCATTTACAGTATAGATAAATTTTTATCGGGATTTTGTGTATGGGTAGTTTTGTGTACGTATCGAGAATTTCGGAGAAATTGATAATAGTTTCCCCAGGGCCGGATCGTGAGTTTAGGGGGCCCTGGGCTAATACTAGAACCTAATTACTCAAAGTATAGAAAAAATCAGACAGTAAAGTATTTGATTTATATTGACTTTGACTTGACTTAGCTGGGGCCCTTGAATCCACGGGGCCCTGGGCTGAAGCTCAAAAAGCCATTATGGTAGATCCGGCCCTGGGTTTCCCTGTTTCTTGTATGAACTAGCAAAGTAGCAGACTATCCAAGGTATTACTTTACTCGATGTATGCGGTACTCTTTATAAGATCAAATTAATACTCTTTATATGGTAAAAATTTCTATTGAACTTTAGTTTCTATTGCTATAAGATGCCTTCAACGAACTTGAAGATCACGCTTAAATTAATTTTATAAGCACGTACGTTAGTAGAGGATGCAGTAAGTAGAGTAAGAGGAAGGATGACTCCGGGATGTAGATGGGTGGAGTTCGGTTGGCGTCAACGCTTCACGAAAACTATAAAAAAATAATACGATTGACACTAATATTATCACGTGATAAAACGTTTGCAAATGTCGATCCAACATAACACAACATAGGTATCATCACGACTATGTTCTACTATACCAATGTACATTACACCCACAGTTCGCCGGTATGTTTAAGTTCCTTTAATCGGGGGCGTTCCTATTGCCATTTAACCGCGGCACAAATCCAAACTCCAAGCTGCTACTGAGAATGTAATCGAAAACCCAATAAAACTGCTCGATCTAGGTACAGATCCCAGAAGCTCTACTATAGCACCATTAGATTAATGAGGCAGGCAAATGGCGATCCCGTGCTTTTTAATAAGTTTTGTGAGACTTGTTTTTGCCTATGTTTAGTAATTATTATGTCCAGACCGCTCAAAATAACCAAAATGTCGTTATCAAACCAAACAGTATGACAAAGAACATTAGAAACTAAGCATCCTGATATTCACAAACTATAGGTTATTTACATTATCAGCAAAATATTCATTTCGATTAGCATAGCTGTGTAATGTTATGTACGTGTACGTGTTGATAAATATTTGATAAAACTTAAATAAATATTTTGCAGACGAGGAAAGAATGTGACTTCGAAATAGATAGGACGATGTAGTAACTTTCATTAACTGAACTTTAAGCTTACTGCCGTGTATAAGTTATGAACATTATTAAAGCGATACCTATGTTTTATGAAAACAACAATATTATTACAGTATAGGTGAAATTTTAACGCAAAACCATTAAAATGTTACGCGAGTGAAGGGTTGCGCAATGTTTTCATTAGAGCCTGAAACTGTAAAGGTACAATCCGCCCACTTGATGGTGCACGGCGCGGCGCGTGACGCGGGAAACTGCGCACTTTGAATGCTTGTATAACCTTTATGGATTGCTTCTGAGGCTATTTCAATGATGACGTCAGTACGATAAATTTTTCCACGGCAAGGGTATTTCTAACAACAAAACATGAAATAATTACATACATAGAGAATTTTAACTGTAATGTCGTTCCGGACGTTACCTGCTACGTTTTCATTTGCTTCTATTTATAAAATTGATGTACAGTTATTGCGTGGTTTGTGTGGTACGGCAAGCTCCGCCCACTCGTACAGAGAAATGAGTTGTACAAAATAATATTATTATACTAAGTAAAGTTTGCATTATCATTTACAGTATAAACCGAAACCGTTCCGCCTGCACTCCCCAAAGGCGTAGGTTGCGCTGAACTTTAACACCCACTGTCCTACACCCACAGTATAATATGACGTTACATTCTGGCACCATTAAGTAAAATGAACCAGATATCAAATTGCGATTATTTATGCTCCTTCGATCGAAATTCGTGAAAATACATTTTTTTATACTTATCACGATTCCCCGCGTGATCACGGTTTGTTTGAATCCAAACCTGACGACAGGCTCTTAGATGGATGTAAGTCGAACTGTAAATAATATAATGCGAGTACTTTATTAGTTAAGGTTCTAAATACCCAGATTAGAACCTAAACCTATAACTTAGTGTCCTAATATTATCACAGCTATTAGCGAAATCTACCGTTACAACGTATTTTAATAACAGGCAGCGCTGTGAGAGAAATGTAAAGTATAATATCGGCTGAAATTATGGAACGTTGAATCTGTTCTATATGGGTCAGCTTCGCTGCAGCTGAAAGGCCAAAGGTCGTGATGCACTGCAGCTGCGGGGCGTGGGTGTGTTCCGCGAGGGTTGGGAGGCAGGCGGCAGGTAGGCGCCTAGAAGTAGGCGACCTGGAGGGGGAATGAACACGCCAGTATTACGTAAGTCCACAGCTGCTCACCGCATACACTACTTACCGAGTTCCGTTAATACCGAAGGTTGCTGCGCATAAGGTCGTCGGTCTGGGTCACGACGCAAACCACCGCGCCGCCGTATTTACGACTTTATTTTCTAGGTACTAATACAACCTTCTAGTTTTACTGCCCTACAAATGGCATTTATATTTAGCATTCGCAAGAAATAAAATTGGTAAACCAACAATTATGGTTGATACGAATCTGATTTCAGTGTAATACGAAGCTTAAAAATCTTCGCACTTTCATTCCAATTTGATAAACTTAAGGTGACTATGGGACAAATGGACTTGCTTACCAATATCGTGTTCATCTACGTCAACTATCCACGGCTATTACTTACCTGCTGTTTGCTATACACACAAAGTTTATTTCTTTAGGTCTTATTGAATACAGTTACATTCCTCCTGGTAGCCTCCTATGATCAGCAACCTCGATAATCTTACGTGGTAAAATAAAACTTGAAATATAATCCTAGCTCAGAAACTAGAAGTGTAGGAATGTCTAAGGAGACCTTAAACATTTTCCAGGTTTTGAACAATGTAAGTAATATATGTATTTTGGGTATAAGGCTAGGTTAACATTGTTTCCACAGTGAAGTCAATATAAGCCATAAGGGTTTTAGAAAATTAAGTTCAAATTAGATCAGGATTTACGCCCGCGCCAACTCGACCGAGAAAGTGCAGGCAGCACTAATACTAAGTTGCTGAATTATTCATTGTAGTTGACACGTATTATTGTCAACTAAAATGTAATCCAAGGGCAGTCTAATTAGCTTTACGTTGGGTTTTTCTTTTTGCAAACATGAAACGGTATTTTAATTCAAGATTACGATTAGGATCCATTCGGTGACGTGTTTTCCTGTAGTGTGATAGATGTGTATATTCCTGAAATCACTTTAATTTTATTTGTATTTATAGAATTTGCTTCGTTTATTGCTATAAATATTTCTTAAGTATAAATAATAAATATTTGCAGCATGATCTAGTCACAAACTACGCAGAGCTCGTGCTATGGATATAGAGGCTAGCACATCAAGGTACCCCAATCTGTCAATTTTGTTTGATAGATTTTTAACTTTAATACAAAATAATAAGGTTCATGTTCAATTGGGAACATGTTACAGTTTTGCATAGCTTGACCTGCTGTCAATACATATAATACATAAAAAACACCCATAAATATTTGTGCCCTATGCACTGACCTCTATAATACATTATAAAGGTCACTGGTCCTATGGGAATCATTCTGACTCTGACACTCGAACCTGTGACGACGTCTGTGGTCTAGTACCATAGACGTCGTCAAACTAATTAATATTATCTCAGTTTCCGAGCAAACACCATCATTTTAGGGTTTTCTAGGGTCGGCCACCAAACTTCCTAAACTAAGGATTGACGGGTTGTAATGATTATCGAGCTTTTGACTACCATTAACTGACTTAAAGATGCTCTCCCCGCCAACTGGAGGGTGATGATAATTATTATTATTGTAACACGGTACGAGCTGCATTATTTAACAAAGAAGTACACAGAAACAATGCGCTACTGAATTTAAGAATATAAGTCATTCATCCATATATAGAGTGCCTCAAGTGCAGCTTAACCCTACAGATCTAGTAATCAACACTTAGTCACAGGCTATACTAACATACATAATAGTATTTATTTCTCAAATTGTGGTGGTTAAAGGATTTCCCCGCTTGGATATGCGTCATTTCTGTATAATGTAGATACGTACTAGGTATATTGTGTTTGAACTTTATATTAATAGCATGTGCTATTTAAAGTACTTATCCAAACTGATAAGTTGTGTAATAATTCATAGTTTATGAGGTTAGTATTATAACTACTTTTATTGTTATTCCAATATTATTATTATAAATAGTATGTGTATGTACTATAATGACTACTGTTTTAACTTATTATCATGCTATTTAAGTTGACGTTGAAAGTGTAGGTAATAGAGTAAATAATACCTCGGTTGGCGCCAGCGCCAGCGCCGGCGGCGCGGGGGGCGCTTCAATCTTGTGACTAATCAGATATCAGTCACGTAAAAGTATTGAAGTACTGTAAAAAACAAGTCGTGCTGTGCGACCACAAACACTTTATCTTGTTGTGAGGACTGTAGGTACACTTCTAAAGAACTCATATGTGACAAATTATTTGTTTTTGTTGAACTTTATGATGAATCAGTTGACTACTAAGCTTGTTTTTTTCTTAGTAACACGAAATGCGGTGAAACGACCTAGAAGAAAGTGCCCTTATTGTTATTATCTTAAGGCTTTGTTCCATATTCCACGCTAAGTAAACCTTTATTAACGAATGCAACTTTAAAGTTATACCTGTCTAACATTTTGATGCTATTAATGTAAGAGAGATAACACTCACTTTAGCTATCTTTTAGCTAATGAATTGTTGAATAACGGTGTTAGAAGAAAACTAACCTTTGTTTGTCTGCTCTGAGTATATGTATATAAAAATTATGATGAACAGGGATCAATATATTTGATTCTGAATAGACGGAATGACTTACACGCGTAGTCACGACAAAATGTTTTCCTCGCATTATGTCGTCTTTAGCCATACTTAGAAAAACGTCCTCACAGTCATGTTTATTGGTGGCGAGTGTAAATACCAATATGTTTTAGTTCAGTAGACCATATTTATAATATTACCTAGTCTGTGCTTATGATACCAGATACAAGTAAATATTTAATGAACTTTGTAGTTGGCGTTATACATCTTTATTTCTTTCTAATATAGGTATATTCGATATTGGTATATTCGACGACGTTTGGCGTAGCGGCTGAGCCTGTGCGCCACGGGTTGTGGGTTCAATCCCCACACGGAACAAATATTTGTATGATCTACATGTAGTTGTTCCGGGTCCGGGTGTTTGTGCATGTGAAAGTTGGTGTTTGTAAACGCACCCACGATACAGGAGAAAATCCTAGTGGGGCAAATTCTTATTTTAAAAAGTAAAAAAAAAAGTATATAAAATTGTAGCGTCAACTGTGACGCTACAATTTTATATACTTTTTTAAAACACTGGTTTTTAACAAAACTCCTCCGAAACGGCTTGACCGATTTTGATGATTTTTTTTTGTGTCTATTCGATAGGTCTGAGAATAGGACGTCAACTATTTTTCATACCCTAAGTGATAAGGATGATCCACTAAAATGTTTTTTTCTGTACAACATTTTTTATTTTTATTTTATATATGCTGGCAATAAATACATAAAACCCTAAATTTTCGCCCTTCTACCACCAACCTCTATTTTTAATAGTGATAATTTCATCCATTTATATGGCAAAACAACTTTAGTTGGGTCAGCTAATTATCATACTATCATACTAATATTATAAATGTGAATGTTTGTTTGTTTATTTGTTACTCAATCACGCAAAAACGGTAGAACCGATTTGCATGAAATTTGGTATACTAATAGTATGTGACCGAGAAAAAGGTATAGGCTTCTTTTTATCCCAGAAAAATGTGGGAATATCCCGGGAATCTCGAAAAACGAAATTCTTGCGGGTGCGGATTTGAATGAAATTTCATACGCACATAGTATGTGACCGGGAATAACAAATAGGATATATTTTACCCCAGAAAAATGCGGGAATATCCCGGTAATCCCGGAAACACGAATATAGGAGAACTACTTACGGGATTTGAATGAAATTTCATACAGACACAATATGTGTGACCGGGAATAACAATTAGGATACATTTTACCCCAAAATTATGTGGAATTTCCCAGAAAACTTATGTAGGAGACCTACCTACGGGATTTAAATGAAATGTTGGTACACTAATAGTTTGTAATTGGCGCTGGCATATTGAATACTTCTTTTCTCGGAACAAAGCGGGAATTTCACTAACATTGAGTACCTACTTCTTATGCCATGAATACAATCCGACAACAATTGTGTTACTAAGTCTAGGCGTACGAAGTCGCGGGTCTTTTACCCGCGACTTCGTACGCCTAGTATAAAATATAGATATCAGCATTTTTCAGCCGAATAAATAACAAGGCCATGAAAATAAATTAAAGTGACAATAACATGAAAAAATTATCACAATTGGTTTACCTGTTTATGAATTAATTGCTACATACGTCACTCAAACATAACAATACTTTATATTTTATGTTAGTACCTACCTACTGAAATTATTTTTTATGTAGGTATCCCGTAAATAAAATTGTTATTTACGTCTTATATGGTAAATGTTTATTCGAAGCTTATTTTATATAAGTAAGTACACTCATTAATTATTTATTCGTCATATACACTTAAAGCGTTGTTTTTTACACAAATGCTAAATTCTGTTGAGAACTAGTTCTCAAGTTTAACAGAACAATATCTTGAATATGATATGAACGATATTATATTCGCGCCAAAAAGACAGCCAGATTATCTCAAGATAATAGCGGCTCGTTCTCTCGTTCGATCTCTCGGCTCTGCTGAGACTATGAGGCTCTGGTCAGAGCAGAAACTTAGAAACATCAAAATGTACATACAGTCCTTTAGTGATTTTTCCAAAAAATGGCGACCGTCGATTTGGGTCACGTGACATATGTACAGTATAATTTTCAAATTAAAAATAAATCTTGTTTTTTATAAAAAAATAGTTATATTCGTATATTTTATGGTAAAAATATATAAAAAATTGACTATGTAATTTTGATAGATGAAAATAAGTTCCCTATTATACAGTCAATCGCTAGCGCTAATCGCTGTTACATGGCCGTCCGATAGTAGAAAGGGCAAGGGGGGAATAAGATCGTGGAGATTTGATGCACACTCCGAAATGTATTCGATAAAAAACCAATAAGCTAGCAACTTCGCGGCGATGTTACAGACTTTGGAGTTTAGCTCGGACAAGCGAGTCGTTGTCAATGAGCTTCTTAGCGCGTTTCTCGACGGATTCCAACGCCTCGATCCGTTACTTAGCCAAACCATCCCAAAGGTGCGAACAGAACTCGAGGCACGATCGAACTTGTGCCTAAGCAATTGGTTCCGGCGTGAAGTAACGATGCACCTTCGAGATGATGCCCAGCTTTCAGGCAGCTACGTGAGTGTATGTATCATAATAAGCCTAAAAATAAGCAATATCGTTAAATCAAACGGTACATAATATGACCTTGCATTGATACGTATTGAGGGCCCAGCATTAGGCGTGCCCAGAACGCATGTACGCAGCGTAAACGTTGATACTACGTAGACAATGCTTACACGCTTGGGCATACGTTCTTCGCTGGGCAACCAGTGCTAAGAAACTTCTTTGTGTAATTTATGATGAACTTATTAAACAAAGTCTGGTAAAAATGTTACAGCTCTTGTCTCTATCCTCTGCCATCTTTTTGACTTCGATTAGTGTATATTTATGTATTCTATGTCCTCCGGGTTTCATGCGCCTTCAGTCTTGATAAACTACTAACATACAGCCAGTCGAACACTGGCTTTGATAATATTATGTGGATGCATACTGTGCTACAAAGTTACAGCTCATTGGGAATGATTTTCATTGACGGAGCATAAACGGTACAGTCGTACGGTTTCTACAAATGTGTAGGGCGCGTAAATCGAGCTCAGCAGTGACGCAAGTTGTTTTGCCAACTTCGCTTAGTCACTGCGTTATAAAGTATTTCGCAAGAAAAGGTGCCGTGTCCCCGTTTCAGTTTGTAAACAAACATCACCCGGTTCCGCAGGTTTAGCACGGACTAAAACATAGGTTTTGTGTAAAATCATAAATTATTCCGGCAGTGTAAAAATAAATGATACCATTTTGCTTAAACAAGGAAAATGTCTATGGAGTCTTTGTTAGTGCTCAATATGTTCCAGAATTCCGTAAGTAAACTGTCATTAATATTTTAGATATTTAATGCTTGAATAATATGCAGGAAATTTAATAACAGTATTTTAGTTATTATTTCGGTATAATATTCATTGAAGTTATTGTTATTATATTGATTATTCAAGCCCTACGTTAAACCTGTTCCTTAGGTAGAGTTAATAAAACCTGTGATTAAATCGGTAGTCGGTGTATTACAACAATGTAGGATAGCGCCTAAATTCTTGACATAACATAATTATGTGTGTTGCCGAATTTATTAAAACAGAAGAATTATTGTATTTCCTAATTATAAAACAGGATGTTTTGAACAAGCTAATTTCAATCAACAATCGCGTTCGATTATCTGTTATAAACAATAGTGTTTCGCATGCCTATAATACGTTCATATGCGGACTATTCCGAGGTGGCGTACAAATTTAACTGCACTAACACTCCGATCTAGGTTTGCCACATCACAAGCAAATATTGTGCAATATGTATAATAATAACATAAAGATCTTATTTACCTTCTAGAATTCAAATATGACAGACCTGCAAATAGATACATAGGTTAATTTTCAGCGAAACACGACAATTATTTATTATCCGACTGAAAAGTATAGTAATACTAAAAACAATTTCTATATTTAATGATACACGAATATTGGTTTTATGCTCGGTTAATGGCAATAGGTTCACCCCTTATTACATGGGACCTAAACATACGCCCGAACTGTGGGTGTACATTAGTTAACAACGGTTGGGTAGAGGTGTTCGGAGAATACTGACGTGATGGTATGTATGCTATTATGATAAAATGATTATTATAATCCAGAATATCAGTAGGGGAGAAAACGTTACACTGAAATAAAATTTAATGATAATTTTGTTTACACGTATATTCTATGGGGTTTCCACAATCATTAGCTTTGTTTTTTCCTCGAATGCTTAATGTTTTATGGTTGTAACATCTAATAGGATATTATCCTTTTCATAAATTTTCATAACAAATACCGCATAATACCTAATGCATTCAATTTAATATTTTCTTTAGCAAAACAAGGTACGAAAATAAATGTTATCTTTAGGGCCAAAACCGAAACAACAATGTCAACAATGTCTATTTATTCGTGTATCATGCAAACTGCCCTTTTTTTAAACTGAATTTATAAAACAACCATAGTAGTACATATAGGTATTTAAAGCTTACTCACTGCAACTACTAATTTGATTTTTGATGCTGGAAATCCCGTGGCTTACCTTAAAAACAAATTTAGTACCTACGTCCTATTTAAATTGTTTGAACAGATCTTAAGGTACGTTTTGACCTCTTTATTGTTTTCAGGTTAATATAAAGAAGAGGCCATGATTAATTGACCGTATTCAAACAACCCCCAAAGTGCTCTCGAAGTCCTTGGGTGGAAGTTATTGTTAACCAAAATCATTTTTACTTGGTTATATTTTAACCACACTAGGTTCCTATTTTAACGTTATATATGATAAAACTGGAAATTCCGGAGTATGCAAACATTAAAATAACATACTATAATGTAGGTACTTATCCTTATTTAGTTAATATCAGAAAACGTAGCAAATATTCACGTTTATCTTTCTGTAAAAACCTTATATTTAAATTCCAATAAGCTAAATAGCGAGAAATCACGTGTGTTCTATTTAATTAGTGCCCGGTAAAGAAAGGCTCACACCGGGATGCGCTACAAGATTGGAGGGTACCTATTGTCGATATTTTTAAACGTGATAAACTTGATCGATAAAACTGATGTCAACAGCGAGGGTCGTGTGTCAGAAGTAATAACCATACTAATTACAACTGAGTGCGAACATCAATCCGAAAAAACTGGAATAATAGCAATCTCTTTGAATGTTTCAGTCAAAGTTGCCTGTTGCAGTCCACAGATGGACATAGGCGTCTCCCAAATTGCGCGTTAACACCCGGTTCTCCGACTTCCGCATCTAGTCTGACCCACCCGCCTTGAGATCATCGTTGTTCCATATGGCTGAGCGGCGTCCCACTCTACGATTGTCGATTTGCAGTTTCTACGTATGAACGTTTATTTCAGTGGAATTCGGAATACATAAATTGCTTAGATCGGATTAACTTATTAAAGAAACAGTGTAGTAGAATCATATACGTC
This sequence comes from Acronicta alni, assembly GCA_964056405.1. NCBI lineage: Eukaryota > Metazoa > Arthropoda > Insecta > Lepidoptera > Noctuidae > Acronicta > Acronicta alni. Next base: position 8,040,769 of record OZ043925.1, on the reverse strand, counting down.
CGAACTTTTAAATTAAACAGACGTCTAGACAAGACCTCTAAATTATACATCTATAGCTTTGTCTAGACAGGCCATGACCCTTTTAATATCAAAGTACTTACTCGCTAAGGTAGACAAATTTTGTAACGTATTATAAGTTCATGCTAGGTGCGATTTATCTGAAGTTTCTACGCTCCGGGACTTACAGTTAAGAACGGTTAATTTATTTCATATCACACAAACAACGAACTACTCCTTTAAATTAGATTTTCCTTTCAAAAAATAATAAATATCATCATCTCATTAAGAATTAATTTTTGAAGCATTCCAGTGTATTGATTGAATTATGAGACAATTGTAGCATCAGAAGCCCCTGCTTCATTATAACCTAAACACTGATAATAGACAAGGGAGAGTTCAATGTAGTCCAATACGACGGAATTTTGTCACACAATTACGTAATCTTGAGAAGTTACGGATAGTTGTGGAACATAATTATGTATTTTATTCTGTTCGTAACTATTGTTAATATTGTATTATCATTTATTTGCGTCAGTTTTAAAATAGCTACATCATTTATGATAAGAATTATAATGATATTGGGTTGATACATTCAGATTGCTAATTCACATCACCGAATATATGTATACATATATCCTGTATATACGTCTAGCATTTATACCGAGTAGTTTTTCAAATAAATCCTGATAGTGATGAGAATTAGACAATGACATTGAGAATTAGACAATGAGTACCAAACAGACAATTGACACAGACCTCGAAGTAATGTTAATTAATAATATTACCGTCCGTATTAGATGTTCTATACAAAAACGAATTCTGTAGTTATTTAAAGTTGGTAATTAAAATATTTGTTTGTCACTATGATACTACGATGCTGTCATTTCTTTTTTTATTATTCCATTCTATCTATTAGTAGGTATTAAAAGATATTATCATGATGAAGTTATAAAAGATGTTTCTCAGCAATTATTGAGCGTTTCCGTTTCAGAATAACATATTATTGTGCAATTGTTGTTAATTTGTCGTTATCTTCATGTAAACACCAGTAGGTAGCTCTCGTGTCATTAAGCAGTCACATTGCCATGGATGTATCACGCGATGTTTTCGGTCTCGTGAAGGACATGGACGTGAGAACATACTGCGCCTTTTGTTTGTCTTATTGCTGACATAAAAACTCCTCATGACGACCGTTGCAACATTTTACATGCTCATAATCATTTAAAAATAAGAAGGCAATAAATAAAATATGTCATATTTTCACAGCAAATCTAAACATTAGTGTGTCTTGATCTTTTACAAACACAATTGGGTTCCCTATGATGTTCACTAAGACTCGTAATAATGTCATAAACTAGTGGGTTCGCGGCTAGTTCACACCTCGTCATCTCATCATACTTGCTATATCATTCCCAAGTAATGCGGTGTTCACTGTAAATAATTAGCTAGGTGAGATGCGCCATCTACTTGATATTTTTTTCTGTTCACTATACATATTTAGCTGCTAAATAACTCGCCACTCGTCAAACGACACCATGTAGATATAGCGTTAGAGGCTGCGTAGTCACCGTGTAGACACTGCGTAGCCACAGCGTAGACACTGCGTAGCCACAGCGTAGACACTGCGTAGCCACAGCGTAGACTCTGCGTAGCCACCGCGTAGACACTGCGTAGCCACCGTGTATATACCGCGTAGGCACTGCGTAGTCAGCGCGTAGGCAATGCGTAGTCATCGTGTAGACACTGCGTAGAGGCTGTACTGTCTGTGCGTGGCTACGCAGTGGCGTAGCCACCGTCTATATACCGCGTCGTCAGTTATTCTGACAAAAAAGGAACGTAGCTTCTTTAATAAGAATAAATATATTCATCATTATTTTCTTAAATAAACCATGTCGTTTTGTTAAAGTAAAGGTAAGAAATGAAATAATACCAGCACCAAAAAAGTGTTGTTGGGTTTTTCTTTAATACAATTTCAGTATCAGCTCATCCCCTATCACATGGAACCTAAGACATACTGAAGGCGGCAAACTGTGTAAATTGGTACACCTGTGTCTTTCCAGGTGACAACAGTATAACTTACTTAAAATGTTACCGTCATCATCATCAGCTTATATTAGTCCGCTGCTGGACGTAGGCCTCCCCGTAATGTGCACCATTTCACCTTGTCCTCGGCTTTTCGTATCCAGCTGGAAGCTGGAAAATATTTTATTATTTATAAATTTACCACTGACAGTTTCTACATTTAGCGACGTGGTATTCAACGATCACACGCGGCCTATATACGCCTATTCACTGCGTTAGTAAACGCCTACGCTGTCTGTACTACACCCAATGGGAACGGACACTAAGTCAAAGTTCACTTTATTAAGATTAGAACATTATATAACTGCGGCTTTTGTTCCCTTAAAGGACTGTTTGAAATTAATTCTAAACAAAATAAACATAAAGATGTCGAGATTACATTTTTGATATAATAATGATTTAATGTTAATTGTTTAGACTTCCATGTATTCCTCTCACCTTTGTCTTGAACTGTTTAATTGTATAACTATTAAATACATTTTATTCCATGGAAATAATGTTTACAAGACTCGATCACTGTTTTTACGAAATGTATATTAAAGCAAGACGTTGATGCTGGGAAGACATTATAGTAGTGCAACATTTTAGCGCATAATTTCTTGTCACATATTTGCGTGTTCTTATTCTAAAGACTCAATATTTAATAGATAATTAGGTTTTATTGGAAAAAATTCAGACTCTAGGTATTATGTTTACGAAAACGACAGTATTCTTTTCAGTTTTGTTTTTAATATGTAAAGGAATATAATTTAACAGTACGCAAATTTTATAGGCCTGATATTTTCCATTGTAGGTACATAATAATACTAATGTTGTTTAAAAACGTAACTCATTGAACTGGTTTTGATAAACGATCACAGATCCGTGTCGTGATCTTGGGTTACTTACACTAACGAATAGGTGTTTACATTTCAATATGTATATTTAAATAAGAATGGATTAAATTAGGAAAGTGTTGTAAGTGTAATACATAATAGTATAGGCAGTTTCCGGGGCTGTGGCTGCGCAGGCGCATGGCGAAGCGGTTTAGGCGCTACATGGCGCGTGGGAACCGCGTAGGCATCACAAAGTTCCCACGTCCTATTGTCTTTGATCGGCTCACGGCCCAACCTTTGACACATCAAAGTCGACCTAAAAACGTCCAAACAGGTGATTTGGAAATATGTAAAGCCTGCGCGCATAACCAAAGACCAAAAATAGTTGTCGGAAATTACATTTCCTATCCATAAAAATTATTACCACCTATTTACGTTGTCTTGTTACGCCAATTGTTAGTTACACAAGAATATAAAATTAAGAAAAAAAAATATAATTAATCGAATGTAATTTATTTCCCCACGCACAAATAGGGTTTATTGCAAGATTTACAAGATACACCATGACGTTATTTTGTTTGTGTAGCGATTTTTTTAAAGATAAGATAAAAGGTATATCTTGGTACGCAAAAAGTAAGTAACGCTCCTAAGCAACTTGCGTGCTAAATTTATAATGTTATCGTGTGTTATGTTATGTAATTATTGTTTTAATATATGTAGTGAAGACAATACGGTTTACGTCGGCGCCACCAAGGTCGGGGTCGTTGAACCTATTTACGTCTTTCAGCAAGAGGCGCCGGCCGTCGCGCCGCGCGCCACCCCGCACATGGAAATACACTGTCATTTATACAACACCGTGCGATAACTAGATTACTATACTACTTTGACACTTTGTAGAATTTTAACATAAAAACAATTTACATGTACTCTACGGTTATTGTAATCAATATGTTACAATTACGTACGTTTGCCTGAAATTAATTGAACTTATTTTTTTAAATACGTACATTACGAATATAATAAAATTGTTTGATGAAAATACCATCTGGACTGTACCTTAACTTGTATTCCGATAGTGAAAGGTCTCATATCAATCGTGTCATATTACTCATATAAGTCGTGTATATGTAAATACCCACGAGTCGCACACGTGCGATGATATAGTGATGCATAATGTATAAGCATAATGATTAATGAGTGTTATTTTTTGTGTAGTTTGGCGCCTCATAATTAAGCATGTAAATTTCTGTATTGTGATAGGTGCAAATCTAAATAGCGACGTACAAAAGCGCGAACTATCAATATTTGTTATATCTCTGACGTCTTTTACTCGCTGTATTTGTACGAGCGGGCCTCAATGTTCGAGTTTTGTGGCGGCCTCACCGCTCTCACTGTTTACCGTCAATCAAAATATCGTTTATTAATACAACCGCTGCCGCGGGCATGATATGAGTACAACCGACTCTACTCAACAGGACTTTGCACTATTTGTCAAAATGTCTACCACTCTCCGCACCGGAGTTCATATTTCTGACTGCGTTTTCGTTCGTGTTAATTTTTCCTTAATTTTTTAATGAAGGCTATTTTCATGTACTGAATATGCACTCACAATGCACTTCCCGTAGGGTTTTTTTACGATTCAATTTATACAAGTTATACTTAATTATAAATTTCCCTGCAATGGGACAATACAGGCTAGATATATATAATTTATATTAAGTTCAGCTCTCGGTGTGGGTCCCTCAAGGCATGCACTGACCTAACCCAACTATCCCGTTTCCCTCCTCCAAGAAGCGAGCAGAGAGACTAGCACTCACAAAGCAACGAAGCAGCTTCTTACAACAAGTCAGAAATTATTGGAACACTAATGCTTATAGTGCTAGGCTGTAGTGATAGTGAAGTTTGGGAGATTTTTTTATATATGATGACGGACTGTCGACTCGAATCTAAGGCACGCCCCTCTGATTTTCAAATTCTTGTGCGCTTTAATAATAATTAAGCAGTGGCACAGTTTTAAAGTTATTTAGAAAAGGAAAAATTTGACCGCGGGCAGGATTCGAACCTGCGTCTTCTGGTTAGGTACACCAGACGCTATGACCACTAAGCCACCGCGATACCTACCCGTCATGTCGAATTTTTCCTTCACATACTGAATTTACGTCTTTATGGTGACGTCAGTAACACCGAAGAAATTCAATTTTTCCTTTTCTAAATAACTTTAAAATCTTAGCATGGAAAATGCCAAAAATATACAAAAAGATAGTTAGAAGGTAAGGTGGCATCGTTCGACATTGAACTAACTGTAAAGTAAGTTGTGTCGGTTGAAAAGCAAAAAAAAAACTTGCATTTTCAATAGGTGTTACTGACGTCACCATAAAGACGTAAATTCAGTATGTGAAGGAAAAATTCGACATGACGGGTAGGTATCGCGGTGGCTTAGTGGTCATAGCGTCTGGTGTACCTAACCAGAAGACGCAGGTTCGAATCCTGCCCGCGGTCAAATTTTTCCTTTTCTAAATAACTTTAAAATCTTAGCATGGAAAATGCCAAAAATATACAAAAAGATAGTGGCACACTTAATAAAAAACTTAGTGGTGAGATCCCTTTCTCATCACTAAATTTTTTATTAACTGTCTCTTGGGAAAAACCGATGCTGTGTCTATGCAGTATACACGTTGACCCCGAGCTGAATACTCTGTGACAAGTGGCGAAATATTCAACCGTTTTTGGGTTGTTATTACAGGCAGTTAAATTGTTTTATTATCGCGTTGGTATTCTCACAAAGTCACTGTGATACATTTAAATTGGAACTACCGCTTCATATTCGATAATGTTTGTCACACGTGTGTACGTAATCTTCACGACACATGTATTCTGAAAATCACGTCCAAAGAAAGGCAAGAGTATTTGTAGAATATAGCATACCGTACGCTATCATAGTTACAGTGATTTATCTGATGATGAAGCGTAGAAGTAATTTCTGTCTGCACTGTAAAAAGTATTTACCCTTAGCAGAGTAGATTTCCAATTTGAATTAAAACAGAAAGTCGAGATTTCATGACGGCCAATCCTGCAGTAATTGTACCTCACATCACAAAGTTATGTATGATCCATGTTGGTGTATTCTAAAGAGTAATGCAAAACCGGGAATGCTGCCCAGTGACTTACAATTTTCGCGTTGATGTGCTGGAATTACAACAAATACGTCCTCGCGTAGTCTACGCTGCGTAGTTCCTTCTACGAGTCAAGAAACTGTTTCGACGGTCCTTGTCTCCTGAATGCTAGCTGTAATCAGCACTGAAAATACTGTAGTTATGTCAAAAATCGATATGAGTTATTGATCATTACATAAACAACAACAACTTATAATATGCTTATCAAAAGATAAGTCATAGCTGCATTACGATGGTTACGACATCAAATCAAATAGGGGGTAAGCAGAGCCGCTCCGTATCAAAGGGGAAGGTTTTGCAAGACGGCGGTCCAGGGGACCAGGGAGACAAGGATGGCTTCATCAAGGTGGAGAAGAAGAAGAGAAAGCCTAACCGTCTAAACAAGTGCGGGACTGCACCGACCGGACCGAAACACCTGCTGCGTCCTGCAGTACCAGTGACGCCGCTCTACGTGTCCAGGCTGCATTACTCTACAAAAAGCGAGGAGATTGTAGAGTATATTGCAATTAAGAGCAATCTCACTCTGAGGGTCGAACGGTTAGACTCTAGTCACAATGTGAATTTCAGTTCATTTGTGGTTAGAGTACCGACCGAACATCTGTCGACATTCATGAAGGAAGAGTTTTGGCCGAAAGGTGTACTGTTCCGGCGATTCCGAGGCCGGATACCTAACACCGAGCGTCACACGACGAATTTACGTGTGAAATAGTAATAGGTACCTAGTTTTGTTATTGTTGTATATATTTTATAGTATTTTATATTTTGTTCTATGTTATATTGTATTATTATATTTTTATATGGGCCTTGTTGCCTGAAATAAATGAATAAATAAAATTACATACGTTCGAAAACGATGTTGAGTTCGTACGTGCAAAACTTCCTTGTTTATATCTCGACGGGGTTTATACCTTTGTGGTTAGATTTGTTTGTTTATTACATACAAGTTTGACTTGATACATTCTGTCTCAATAAATGCCGGTTTTATTTTTAGAAGAGTAGTAGCTGTTACGTCATACTCAAGACTTTATTATTGTTTGGTTTACTCCAAAAAGAACCATATTGAAAGTATTCATTTTACAGAATGGTTATTAAAATGTCAGTTAACACTCACTGCCAAGCTCTCCAAATACATGTTGAATCGAGGGGATTAAATGTTTTAATATCAGTTACAATGAGTTTAATCACATCACAAAGAATTTTCAGTAGGAGGTATGGGTACCTAACTATACGCATATTTGCGCAGACCTTGGATCAACTCACCACGCCATGCCGGTGAGTGACCGTCGCGGGCTTGGCCGCGGCGGTTACTGACACCCGTGGCAAAAACCACGCCAAATTACTCGGATATTAACGTGCTCATGTGAAAACAACACATTTTGACCCATGGGCCCGAATCCTGTGCCGAAAAATAAATTTGCTAATTAAATAATTTGCAATAGGTACATAATTTTTGAATAATGCAATAACTGTTTGAACTGTTTGTTGGTTTTATAGGTATATTTATTTTTAGCCGTTTTTTTATTTACTTTAACATGTATTTCGTCATATTTCTTCCGTTAGCCACATCCCACAGAACGGTGAGAAAATTGAAAACAAAAAAAGTAAACTTTTGATTAAATACTTATTCTGCGGTTTGGCTATTTTTCAGCATTGACTATTGAATTTTTAATAAGCAATTTAATAATTGGCACATGTACGGAATTTTCGATTTGAAGTGCATGAAACAAAATCTTCTTGGCCGAGCGCAGGCAGGAAGTAGTGCAAAGATCGCATCATCGTTCCATTTGTTCTATTCTATTGGTTCTAAATCAGGATATCTCGTAACGTTTCTAGCTAACAGATAAACAAAATCGATAAATTACTGCATGTAAATATTTTGTCCAAAATAATATAATCGTATTGGGTTGGTGTGTATTTGTGTATGTGGTGCAACCGGCCGGGTATTTCCGGTGTGGTGTGGTGTGTGATGTGTTTGTATCAGAGCGGAGTCCAGCGGAATATTCTTGGAGCTGTGTGCCGCGAGCGATGCCCCGTGTTTACTGTTTACAATCATTATACCCTGCACACGCACATACCATATTTAACTAAGTATAATATAGCTACTATTTACTTTGTGCGACAACTGTAAACATGAAACTGTTTTATTCGATCCGCCTTTCCGATATCATTATACTCCATTGTAAAGATGTTTCATCTAAATGTTTTGTTATCATTGCTTGTTATAATAACATAAGTATATTCATTAAGTTGTTATTTCATAACAAGCATGAAGCAGCTCCATATCACGTTGTCTGTATTAAAAATGTATGACCTCTAGATATAAAACAGTTTGAGAGTGAGTAAAATTGTGTGCTATGTTTACAAACATGACCTTACGATAAATAGGTTATCAAACGTTCATGTTGAATTTCTGTTTTATTAAACGAATGAATGAATATTGGAAAAGGATCAAAATACCTTGGGTTCGTTTTTGCGAGTATGACGATATTGTTTTCTGTGAGAGGAATTCCAAGAATGAAACACTAGTATACACTGGCGTGTTCTATTAATAGTACATGATGAGTTACGTGATGGATGGATGACGCGGCCTCGCCGACGACGCCGATGCTGCCGACGCCCGCCGCGTCGTTACAGCTTGGCGCGGCGCCGGCGACGATGCGCCCGGTGTAACTTGTGACTTGTCAAATCACGGGACGAGGGCGCCATGTACCTACAACTGGTTACGTACAGATTGAACACATCTGTATTTAATATACGACAAGTATGTTACACATACCTTATCCCGAGGTGACGTTTCTTACGTTTTGCGTAGGTACCGGTGATGTAATTCTGAGCTGATCGCACGATACTGAATGAATGCTATTTTTATTACCAAACCGTCAGGATCATGCACGTAGCTGTTTCTTTTTAAAGTTTACCCAGAAGTCTTAATTTACGCTTTTAACTGTATTTAAGGTCACTAGTCGAGATGATAAGCCAAAAGAAAAAAGCTATCTGAAATTTAATAAAATATGTTATTTTAAAGACATAATTACAAGTCAACATAATGTTTGTGTATGACTTGTGCACGCATATGAGGCCTGACTGAGCTATAAATTGACACGACAAACAACGTTACGTTAGCAGTTTTTTTAGGTTACTGGCGTCACACTTTTTTGTCAGAACAGACAGAACAATAAAGATATTATTTATAATAGGGTCAGGTTAAAAACAGAGCGTGTGAGTGTCACAAGGAGACTGATTTGGTTGTGCGGGTGCCTGCTCCTACGCAACTCGTGATTCATTCGTTTGGCCGTGCAACAGTAAACATTACCCTAATTACTCGACAGTAGTGCAATGCGAACTAGCCTAGCTATAACCGAAGAATGCCAGCGTGATCAGCTGCGTAACTGTGTCATACCTTTACAAATTGGATGATGGACGCCAAAATTGTGTACTCTTGGCTTGGCCCGGAACGGTCGAATCATATAAACTAGTTAAAACTAAGCAATTTGGCCTTATACACTTACTTATTCCTTCATGCACATTAGAAAGGGGCAAAAATAGTAAACCTCAATTAAATTATTTAAATAATAATAATAGTATACATGATATTATGAATTCGATATGTTCAGTTCAGTGTAAGAACCACAAACTAATGAGGTTCTAGGTAATACCTTCGCTTATTATATCACAATTAATGATATTCCGTGTCGTTTCCGTAAGTGGTTAATAGCTTATCTGCCTATATGGTTTACCCTGTTATTAGCATTCTTTGCTAATGGAGACGTGGGCAAAACCTATTGAATAGTAATCAGAACTGTTTCTTTAAAGGTTGTATGTATATGCACTGAACAAAGAAGCAACTTTCCATCTTTTTTGTAGTGGCAACAGTGGCATTCAAGGTCCGTTGTAAACAAACAAGTACAGGAAATACAAATGCAATTGCTTGTACTCAAGACAAAAACCAATACCTTCTATGTTGAGTATTTTCAGCATCAATGCGGATGCCTGCGTTTCACCTTGTGTGCAATTTAGAATCATGCAACGTTGAATGCACGAGTAAGATGACGATAACTTAGAATGTATTATAATTATTTATATATTATTCTATTTCATCATCATAAGCCCATATTCGTCCACTGCTGGACGTAGGCCTGTCCTAGTGAACTCCACAGGCTTCACATATTCATTGTTAAATTCTTTTAGAAACCAGATAATTAACCGGATGTGGTCCGAATTTCTTAAGTAATTTAACTGAACTGAGCTGAACGACCTACCGTTGGATTTAGACTTCACCAACCTGTTTCATAAAAGTAAATATCGCTTTGTTGTCTCATGATATTGCATTGCATCTAACGACACCATTATAGTAACTTACTGTGTACAATAAAAGTTTATAAGTTCTGTGAAGTATGGTTTGTTGTGCGTCAGACGGACGAAAAATAAATACTTTTTCTTTCTTTCTCTTTCTATAATTAAATGGCAATGTTTCTAAATATATAATGAAGTACTCGTTGCATTAGGTAATCGGTCTATTACGTGTGCATAACTATCGGCATTGTCATTAATAAATTTGCATGCAGGATTACTCATACGCACGTCAATCTCATGCCGAACAATTGATGTCGTAATCATAACTCTCCTTTTTAATTATACAATAGAAATAAAAGAATGTTATTAAATGAAAATAATGTAAAACCTGTAAACCCATGTACCTATGATGTAAAAGTATCTATATCTATTTCATCTACTGTTACCCAGATGCACATAGAACTAAAGTTTTATATTATTTACTTCTGGAACGGGTATGTAACAGGAAATGCCTGGCTGGTTGTTGTGCAACAGCAACAGCAATTACTTGAGTAGTTTTGGCAATATTCCTGCAAATACACATTTTGTCATTCGTAGCGCACACGCACTGTTTGCGTAGCGCCCTTGTACTGGCACTCGGGATGGGCGTATGTGTTATATTTGTTGCATTCTGCAGCTAGGTGATATGTCTACTACATTGGATTATATCTGCGTGATCTTGGGTGTTGCTCATGTGCGTTTATTTCTGCGTGCGCTTCGGTGTCGAGTCCGCTTTTAGCTGCAACATGAGCCGCGAGCGCACAGACGCCGCCGCCATGTCGATGCATCGCGCCAACAATAGGACGACTTACTGTTATTTCTTGTTTTTAAATTCCATTCCGATTGATACACCAAGAGAACTTCTTTGATACTGTTTATGCGCAGATAGATACAACATTCTTTCAGGCACTTTGCCAGCGCGCTCATTGATCAAAGTTAGGATTTTATATTTGTAGCATAAATTTCCATGGAGCCACTTTGGTTGAATGTCAAATCAAAGGATGAAAGAAAGGAATAACAGCTGAACGTCATTATATTTCTACTAGAATAGAGTATGTTAAAATTCCAATATGGTATTTTAAACGTCCTTACCTCATAGTAGTAGGAGACTGTTGATTCAATGAAAAATATAAATAAAACATGCAGACGCTGCCCTGCTGATCTGTTTTTCATTCTACGAAACACAGCATGTTTGCCAAAGTTTGTACCAAATTTACTAACTTTACACTTGAATTAATGTGTGAACTATCCTTACTCTTAATTATTAGTCGATAAATACATAAATCTATCTTTAATCCTCAACTCATTACCGTTATGAAAAACGTATTAATCAATATTTGAGGGGTTTAGTAGCAATGCTGATCGATCGAACTGCCAGTCAGTCTGTGGGAAGACTGAGAGCCTGTAATTTTAAAAAGTTTATTCTACACGTCGGTATTGCCCAGTAATTTGGTAACAGGGTTCAAATGGCAGTCGCTTAGTTTAAGATAGCATCGATGATCATGAATTGAAGCCCAACTCAAAATTGGTATTTCCTGAAGTTGGAAAAAGGCTAGGAAACAACCCAAGTGAATGAAGGCGAGCCAAGACTCAAATGCCGCGCGTCCGCTTTCTTGCTATTACAAGAAAATGTTAGTTTTGATATCTAAAATTATGAAACGGTTCTCAATGAAAACTCCTGAAAGTTCAATGAAACGCAAAAACTTTCCTTGTACGAATTAATGCTAGTATAATAAAGCGTGCAGCAGAGTTGATTGAATGTCCCCTTCACTTGCACGTGCAGTTGTTGAACTTCGTCATCGTGCTTGATTTCGTTTTATATTGCGATAATGGAAAATTTCATTCCTTTTCCGTGCTCACCATTATTTTTTCTTGTAACTGATAAGCGGTTAATGTAGTAAGTTCAGTATAGCGTGTAGTATAAACCACGTGTAAGCGCTTCGCACGCACCATTTTACATCGCTTTATTTCTCTACATGTGCAATAGCTAAGAAACACTGAGACGTTATGTAATAAAAGATTAGGTTTTACGGCCTTTACAGAGCTGTGAATAATCGATAAAGTATACATGATGGCATGTACGTGCAAATATCTAATATCTTGCACTCTTATCGCCATACACGTGCTTCCAGTTTACTATGCTACAATACTACTTGCACTATTGTGAAAAGTGACGTAGCTGTTAGTAATTTGCTTGACGGTCGATAACTTGAGAACACCTTGTTTCATTTATTTGATTTATGTGGTTGGGGCAAACAATTGACGATATTGTTTGATCATTATCGTAGTTGTGCCTTCTACCCGCATACTGTCTATTGCATACTTGGACAGGACGAAGCGTGGGATTGCAATACAATGCTTTTGATTCGGTATTCATTTATTATACAGTATGGGCATGGGTTACTCTATAGTGCAGTTATTCATAATACTAGGTGGTAATAATTGCATATTGCTTAATACCTCATATCTTAAATGATGCTTTGTTTTCTATGAAGTGAAAGTATTACGTTAGAAAGAAACACCGATATACAACATTATATTTAAATATAAATCAGTTAAGATATGGCCGGATATGTACTCTTGAGTTGGGTTCACCCAAGGTGATCAGACGGCGAGGCGGCGAGACGCTCGCCGACCTCTACGCTCGGCTTACTGGTTTCTAAATTAAATAATGTCTTTGATTGTGACTATGGAAATTCAATACTGTCTGGCTAACACAATGGGTATAAAGAACGGTATTACTAAAGGTGTATTGTACCAGAACGCGAATCTTTAAAAAAACCAGTCGAACACGAATAAGATTCGCAAGAAAAGGTTCCGCACCAATGTTTAATATACATAACATAGCTACCACTGGTCGCTTCAGTTGAGACTATTGTTTATTAACACAAGAACCAAGCTTGGTAACAACTTATCTTGCAGTTGCCATTAATTTATGTAGGTATTTATTTATTATAAGAATTATGTAAGTATCTATTATAAGAATTATTATGTAAGTTATGTATGTATTATTAATGCGGGAGAATGGAGGAAAAAATCATTTAGGTATCCAAGGTTGAATACTATTTATGGTTATTCTACGAACTGTAACCCGGAGCTTTAAGCCTACATCTTAGTCCGAATAGAGAACTGAGAGAATAAGAAACTATATCAATTAATCGTTTGATTTTACGAAGTTTCAAGTCTTAATTTCTTATCTTATTGCGAGCACGTAGTAAAAGATCTGCATACCATCATACCATGCTTGTATTTCCTGAAGGGTTAGGCAGAGGTGTACCAATGAACACCCACGGTTCACCGGTATGTCCCTTGTAATAGAGGGCGAGCCTATTGCAATGAATCCCTAATAAACACTTTATAATTATTCGACTTTATTCGGCCAATCCTGTTTTCCTGTTGTCTATAATCATCAAAAACTTTCTTTTCCTGAAAACAATTAATAATTCAAACTTCCAAGTGAATAAATATAAACATTACCACTCCTTTGCGTCGCGCAGTCGGATAAAAAGGACGCTTCCGATGAATCATAGGTATAACACATTGATTCATTGAAAGCGAATTTATGATATTAAAAAATTGCTTAAGGATCTGCTACGAATTCTGAGTATGTATTGATTCCACATTAATTGCTTGCGTCATTTTTACCCTGATCTTGTCTATATCTGAGTGAACGCTTCAGATGCGACTAACCTTTTCCATTTCTTTGCTTTGGTTCAAAGTCCATGTTTCGCGGTCGTATAATACTATGCTCCAGACGTAGGTCTGTTTTATCTTGATACACCAGAATCAAGTAAGTATATATGTATACATCAGTATATCTACTTACTCGACCATTGTTTTTAAAACATTACGTGGGAAATGTGGCTGGAGAAAAGGTGGTTTTCTAGTTTTTTTTTCTTTCTTATTCTATTTCTTTTTTTATTCTAGTTTAAATAATATATTAAAAATGTTAAATGGTCACAAAGCTTGATAATTTTGGATATTACGTTTTTAGTAATTAATCTTCTTCAGGCAATCTTTCATTTCATTGAATTTCAATTTGATTAGATCATGTATATCCATTAATGTACAAATAAGGGCTCTAGATAAATTAAACATTACTACGAAATTATATTTATGTTGATCATCGTACTTACCCTTTCAATATGAATAAAAGTTCATGAACTCAAGTTCTGTTGAACCCTCAGCCCTTTACACGTAGCGTAGGTACATGTGTACGTCGCACAGTACGTACAATATCAGCGGTCGTTCTCTCGTCTCGTCTGGGACGCGGCGGCAGGGGAAGGACGAAATTAAAGTATTTAGCGAGCCGCCTGAGGGTTGGCTGGGTAAGGGCGGCGCGTCGTGGCTGTGACCGAGACGGTCTGGGTGAATGTACGCACCGAGCAACGCCACGCTGCGCCCCTACGCAGTACGCTACACTACCACTTTATTAATGCGGAGTTACTTATACGTGGAATTATAACTGTATGTACATGATCTACCATAGTATTACAAAATCACACATTGATTTGCAAGTAACGGTTTACTGGTAGAAATTGAAACCTGTACAGTATTTATAAGTTAAATATTTAAGTATCTAGACTATAGTAAACTGATCTACTATAAAATGAGAAGACCGAGAAACAAACAAAGTACCTATGCTGTGAAATATCTGTCTAATATAAATATACAATTACCAGACGACAAGAGAGCAAAACAAAGAAGGTCTACGTCATAGTCCAGAGACAAGATTATTGAGTTCTATTTTTGTGCCGTGTACATGAACCGTTAGATGACTAGTCCATAACACAAACGCTAAGATTACTCTGCACATCACGTTTTAATTCTTATTGTTGTTCCTAGAAGTTTCGTAGTATGAGTACGTAGACACACTCACGTAAACTTATATTTTAAATCTGTTTTAGCAATGAATGAGACTTAATTGTTGCTATAAACCGTTCCGTAACCATGTACGCCTGTTCCCATTCCCAGCAGTGCGGTCGTTGCTTAATAATTATGTTTATGTATTCGTACTTTGTAGGCACCATCACCAGAAGGGCATTGAATACCAATGCAAATTACTCTCAAAATTATTCAGGAATAGTTTCTTAGTTATTGTGAAACTACGTAAATAAGGTGGGCTATAATTATATTTTACTAACCAACGTTTGATTATACGTCCAAATAATCAACTGATAATCAACATCTGTGTCCATTTATTGTATTACTAATACTTACTACTACATCCAATAACGAATCTTGATTCTTGAATAATTTACTTTTTCTGTGAAAAGGAAGTTCAAATTAGTTTAGGTACATCTCAGCAATTGCGGATATATTGATTGCAACACTACAGGGACATTCTGCTCGTGAATGGGCGCAGACAATGGAGCCGTAAGATTGCGCCGAGCGCTGCCTCCGCGCAGCCACAAAATGACTCATGCTCAGACCACCCACGCCTTGCAACACGGACACAAGGCACCTCGGTACTTACCTACTGAGTGTTGTTCCTTCGATTCTGACGTGACGAAACAATAGATTAATAGTAATATGCAGTTAGCCTTCCTGGATAGATAAACCAACAGCATAATATATTTGCGCAGCTATTAACATACATAGGCGTAAAAGAGAAATCTTAATAAAGGAATACTACGTTTTGGATAATTTGAGGCTCCTAGGTACTTGGTTCGAATTCTAAATAACTCAAATATTGACACTGAAACATTTTCTTGATACGCTTTTCTTAAACCCAAAACATAATATCGTCGACCAGGCAGTGTAAGGCAGCGTAAGTCAACAAATGTTAGATAAATAATATTAATATATAAGATTATATAATTACGCATTATAATTAATGAAAAAGTGTGATTTTTAATTATATTATTTTTAAGAAAATGTAATTTGACGTTGTTTAGGATGAAATCAAATTAATTTATTAGCATCAATTTGCATTTTGTTGAATGGTTTTGGACACACTACGCATCGTGCTTGCGAGCTTGCGTAAGCATCCGCTCTCATACGTTCACCTAAGAAACAATAGCTAGATATAGGTACACTTGTTTATGTGCAAAAATAATGAAAGCTGTATTAAAAATAATGAAAGCTGTATCTGAACGATCGATCGTACGTACACATCTGAATATATATAATATCCATTTTCCAGAGATAGATATGACTTCACCCTTAAGTCTTAAGTTATTTAAAGGAATGAAAGAATCATTCCTCGAACTCTTCTATGACAGAATCGACAACGGAAAAAATAAATAGATTGAATAAGAGTCCATGACAAACCCGGAAATTTGTCTAAAGCCTTAGTTCTAAAAAAAATTATTGCAATTAAAAACAATGTATAGATATGAAACTATCAGAGTGGAAGGCGCTGGCGACACAGTTCATACTACTACTACGGTCGTCAACGTATTCTCTTGTTAATATACTGACCCATTGTTGTTACATATTTTTCTTAGACAAAGAGATATTTGTAATACTAAGTGATGGAAATAAACCATTCTATTCTATTCTTACAGACTCAGTGCTACTGCTTTAGTTTGTAAAGAAATGGGTCTAATATTAGATTACAATATTTGTATCATCAATTATTTTGGGATGTATATGTAAAGTTTAAATACTCACAAATAATCTTGAAAACATGTTTAGTTCAGATGAAAAGCTTTTAGAAGTGCTTTTACCAGTAAGTGGATTAGTATAATGCAAGGCGGGAATGGTATTTGTGGAATGCAACTCGGTCTCGCAAACGATGCAACGGGTGGAAACGGCGCGCAACTTGTGAACGACGGTTGTGGCCGAGGTGTGCCATGCGTGGCTTCTCGGTCGCCGGTCCCGCGACTTGCGATCACCGAACAAAGTCCAAACGCCACAGGCCTGTTTGCATTCCCTTCAGTTGATTCATCCCAATACGTCTGAGTAAATAAAATAATGGCAGTCATTTTTGCACAGATCCTTAGCCGTAAGGATAATGATATATATTTTTGATAGATTCCGTTAGGTGCTGTGCTGTAATTTATCTTCTTATTTTAGACAGTTGAAGAAATATTAACTAATATTACAAAGTAAATACTGTTGCAAAGGAGCTTTTTGCATTGCATCAGATTTCAGACTTCAGATTTCAAAGCTAAATCAGGAAAATCAGAAGCTGAAAAAAATTGCATGATCATTAAATCTTAAATAGGTACCTACCATTAAAATACAAAGTGATGAATAGTGACTCACAACATATTTGTATGTAACAGTTGATATATTGTATTGATTTCTGACATTTACGCGAATATAACTTTTTACGGATTTTATCCCGACGGAAACGTCGGGATTAATAATATCAATATAACGCGATAAAATCCGTAAAAAGTAGTTTTATTTCAAAGTTGATATATTATTTATAAAAAAATATAACTACGAAATAAATAAATTAGTTGTGTAACAACATCGAATGCGAAGCGAATTGTTGTTCATGCTTTGAACCCACTGGGTCATGGACCTACAAAAATTATGCGCAGTAAACAGTCAGGTTTTGCTTTGTTTCAAGGCTGAACTAGTTTAATTTGGGCGTCTTTAATGATATTTGACTGATATTTGACTTAAGTGCTTACTTCAGAATGAATTCGTATTATTTTTTTACCTGGGACAAGTAAACTATTAGCTGTACCCGGTCTGTCTTAAATCGTTTTTGCCATAAAATACAATGCCACTGCATAACGATAGGTACTACAAATAAAATACTCTGTTCAACAATACGCACAAATTCACAAATTGTTATTAACTGTTGCATTAGGTACCTACTTAATTGTTTAATAAGTATTTAATTTTCAGTGTAGTATATACGTAGTTATAGCATAAAAAGCGGATTGAATAGTTCACTCGGCATTACGGTATTCTGCATTGGTGCGGTATTCTGCATTCTTTGCAAAATTTTACTTTCACATTGTACATTTTACCGTCTCCAACAGTCCCGCGAAAACTAGGTAAACCATTTCGCAAATTCTTATTTTTCTCTTATTAATAATTTAAAGTTCCTCTTTATTATAATCATCTTCCAAATAATTGCTTTAAACTTGATTACTAGACTAGTTTTTTGAAACTAATAATTTTCCTGGAAATGAAACTGTTGAACAGCAATACGTTTGTTTCCATTCGACGTAAAGCAGCTTTTTGTCATTTGCTTCTGGGTTCAACGGCCAGACAGTTCGGATCGTTGATTTTTTCGCTTGAGTGCCTGTCTGTATTCACCAATTTTGAGGTATATTTTTATATACTTATAAGGCAAATATTCTTTGTACTGCGCGTGCTTAAATATTATCATTTCACAGTGACGATTCTTTGCTTGCAATTTTAAACACAACGGTCACTGGGTGCCTGGCCGGTTGAGTAAAGTTGAATGTATCGGTAGGCATCTCATCCTTCGTGGAATTTGCACTCACACATTCTAACGCAGAACTGCACATTACGATGCCGCCCTCGCCTCGCCACGCCGCCGCCGCCGCCGCCGCCTTTATGCTTGTTGTTTTTTCAAGTCGCCATACTTTTCCAAGAAGGATCGAAATAAAAAAAGTAAGTAACAGGCCCTGTGGACGTATTGTGATTTATTTTAATGAATTATTATTATTGAGTATTCTTAACTCCCTAACTATTCATTGAGAATTATTTGCATCAGTCGTCGATTGGGTAGGTTCGAGTACTAATGGTCATTAATTGGTCATATTATTATTATTAATGGTTATGATTCAATATTAGGAAATATGTGAATATTTTGATTTGGAAGATTTTAAAACAAGCAACTAACTATAAAATGCGAGATTTTTATTTGGAAAATTCAAAATAAATAAATCTTTGAAAAACAAGTCGTAGTAGGCGTGCGTTCCGCGCGCCAGGTATTTGCTCGTTTGTAATGTTGAACACGTGGTCGCCGCCATCTTGGAGTACACATATTTGGCGCGAAATAGTGATTGTAAGCCTTTCAAGTTCTCCTCTTTTCGCCTTTTTAATTAGACAACTAACTTACAAAATTGACACTGTTATGCAACATTTAAGAAGATTAGAATTATTATTATTAGAAGTTAATTTAATTACGTGTAAGTTTCTAAATCTTAATTGTCTAATAACACCTATATTAAATATGTACATTTTTTATACCTATGAATAATAAACATCATTCTATTCTTTGAAATAAAACTACTTTTTACGGATTTTATCGCTAATATTGATATTATTAATCCCGACGTTTCGATATAATTATGGATGCGATAAAATCCGTAAAAAGTAGTTTTATTTCAATGTATAATATTCGCGTAAATGTCAGAAATCATTCTATTCTATTATCCTACATTTATATTATATATTATTAACAATTTGTACTTTTGTTTACAAGGCCGGTCATTCTAATAGGAAATTGGTACCTTTCCCTAAGAAAAATTGATGGGTCTAAATTATTATGCACTACTAAGAAGGAACTACTTTTCCTTTAAGTGATATTTACTTAGTTGCATGACAACAAACTGCATTGTATATTTCTTTCTTTGTTTACTTTTAAATTCAGTCAGGAATTCAGGATTTCTCATATCCCGATGCACTAAAACAATTAATTTTCGCGTCTGTTTTTTGTTTACTATTGTTCCGATCAAAAGTTTTATAAATAAATCCGATAAGAATAATTTAGGTTTGGAGTTAATCTCTAGGCGTTTTATAAATTATTTTCAAGGTAAATAAGTCCAAAAAGTATAAACTTACTCTGCGTGTACTGGTAAAACCGAACTCTGTACCTATTAAAATCGAAAGTCCGTTAAAATTTTAAACTATTTCAAAGTTTCCCCCTTAATGGGATGTATTGGCGCCAAAATGCGGCGTGGTACTTCCACATTAATGGCTGCCGTTCATTGCGCTCGCTTGGGTGTATTGGCCGCTTCTCACCAGAGTCACCACGCGCATCCTGCCTACTACGTTTTCTGTCTGCGTCCTGCTCACACTTATTTCTTATATTTAAACACAAAAGAGACGCCTACTTCACGTGCAGCAATTTTTGTGCCACAGAAGGACGCGCTTTGAGATCAATGCACTTTCCGAGGACAGCGAGCCCGTTTTTATTAATCGTTAACGTTGGGCTACTCGCGACGTAATAGGGATCTTAGGAGGTAACCCTAAGAGTTAATTTGGTAGTAGCAAGAAGTTGGAGCTAGAGGTCGATGTCTAGACGCGCGGGAAGTGATTAAAGTATGTGGAATTGTGAGTGGAAGGCATTCCGCTTGTGTAGGGCTGCGCAACTACATATATAGCTTTTTGAAGACAACTCTATTTATAGACCATTAAAAAACATATTTGTACAGTCTAAATGAGATTTATATATTTATAGGGTTGTAAATATCTCTCTATACCTAACTTTTATTGTCTACCCTGTTCGTAATAAGTATGTGCCTACGTCCGGCATGTCCGTCTCACAGGCCACTGTGCAGCATTGCTACCGCACCGTTTCAGCTGGACGCTGGCAATTTTTAACTAGCTAACTTGAATTGCTCTTGCCATTCAATGTTTCTAACGCGGCGAGATTAAAACATCAGTCCAACTTACATGTATTACTGAATTTACTGACCAGATTTATTTTCTTATGGGCCTATAGTACGTTTTATCTGCCTGTTGTAAATAATAATTAGGTACTGAGTGACAGAAGATTACATAATTATTAAATAACATGGTTATATCATATATGACCTCAAAATTGACCGATTAAGACCGGCTCAAGGGGCGAGGAGGCCTCTCCTCGGATCTCTCTCAAAGGGGTAGGCAAACAAACCTGAAAGAGGAAGTCTACGATCGGACAAGAGACTGGTTCTCTACTTTCTTTCGACCCACGACTTAAACCTTTGCGATCTGTAAAGGTCGCAGCGGGCGTTGTGGGGTAGAAGTTAAGCTGTGCCTATGAACAGGGAGTTTACGGGTGTGCTTTGTGGGACAGCGGAGAATGCTTCTCTCTCCCGTTCCATAGTCTCCTTCGCGTGCAATAAGTATGCAGTAGGAAGCGACAGCACACGCTGTCACATCTGACTATGTATCGCATTATGGCCTGAGGCGAGAGCTTACCGCGGACTGCGGTGACTAGGTCAGGAGGCAATTACTCCGCCAAATCTATTGGCGTGCTCATATCTCCAGCGTGTTATTTTCCGTGTCCTCGGAGCACCCCACATAAGATGGTGACAATAGGGTGTTTTCCTATGCAGCACAGGTACATACCAAAACTGCTTTCTCTCGAGAGTACCTGCGTCAGCCGAAACCTTAGCGAACCGTAGGCACTCTCCCTTCAGCCACTTCTATATGGCGTGTCCAACAAAGTATCTGTGACTTCGTGGGTTGGCTTGTGCTTCAAGTATTTCCAATTTTACGTACTCTGAAGTCGTTGCATCCCTGTCGTCTTCGGCTACAAATCGATTTATCCTCTATACAACTGTACTTTTTTTTTGCGTGCGGTATATCCTCATGGATCGTCTAAAAACCGCACTTTAGTCATGACCATAGGATTCATGACATTCACCATGAGGAGCTGTACTTCAGAAAGTTTATCAATTTAACTAATTAATTATTATTTGCCTCAATATTAGTCTAGTGGTCGTGAGTGCGACTGAGGTTTCGGAATCGATTCTCATCTCGAGAAATGAATGGTTTTTCTTTGAAATTCTCGGCAACAGCTCGGAGTTTGGATTTGTGTTAATTGCAATAGGCTCGCGCCCTATTACATGGAACTTAAGGTAAGGCTAACAAGTAAGTAAAGTAAGTAACAAGTAACAGGTAAGGATATCGTTAATTATCTAAGTAAATTATAACTTTATAATAATTCTGAACTATTGAATCATTATGAAAATAATATTAAAAATTATATAACTTTGCTGGTTTACAGGAAATGCTGTAATGTAATATACATATAAATCTACCTACATTATACATATAATGATTCACACATTAATGTATTTTTTCTAATATAGATAAGTAAAAATAATATTGTCACTGAAAAGCGTCGTGTTTTTTATAGAAGATAATTTTTTACCTGTCTTTTTTAAAGAAGAACAGCAGCTACAGGCAAACTTATTTTCATACAGATTGAACATTGTTGTGTAAAAGTATTTACAAACAAATACATATAAGGCAATTGATATGAGTTGATAACCTCTTATTCGTAGAAAAATAACACATATCATGTTATATGACATGTGAGTGATAGCCTTTTAGGTATACTTTTGGGGGTATTGTTAGGCTTGTTCTTTATTTGATACATTCATGGCGATACTTACTCACATGTAATGAAAATTACTTAATTAGTTAATTACCATTATAGCGTCGGAAATAATGGTACTTTATTTAACATGTCTTTACTAGCTACAAAGTTTGAAATTATTTGTGTCTGTGTCTATAAATCTTTATAATTTCTGTAAAAAAATAAACCATATTAAAATTGCAGTATGAAGTAAAATAAAATGTAATTTTTATGAGATAAAATCAGCCTGACTATTATTACCCAGACGATTGCATAAATTATCTGTAACATATTCATGTGTTTTGGAAGTGCATGTGATAAACATAATGTTATCTCGGCACAAATTCTTGTACTTTGACCCGCTCTACTATCTGCAACCGCAACTAAATTGTTTGTTATGTGTTAATTGTTTTCCAATGAGACAATATACGCTCTGTCGGTTATTTTATCGATATTGTCCGCTTGTGTGGACTGGGGACTCACCGCATACCATACTGATGACTATTTGATGAATGCATTATAAAGAATTCATTCATCGGCATTAATTTCTGGTGCTCAATTATTATATTTGAATCAGTAAATATAAACAACACTCCAGATATATGAAACAGAAGCCCTTAATTAGTACAGGAAGCTTTACGTAGAAGTTGTGCATGACTATCAGTGTTCCAAAAAAACAATAGTAAGTCTGTTGTCATAAACACAGCTGTATTGTAGTTACATTTTCTTTTAATCTTCGTCTCTGTTTCCGTAGTAAAACAATGTTAAAAAAAATCTAGTTTCTTTCCTAATACTGAATGGGTGGATTTATGTATTTAAAAATCATATACTGAATGGGTGGATTTATGTATTTAAAAATCATTCGCCAAATAAGCAGATTAAAGATTGGTCCATTATATTTGGCCCAAAAATATTTATGAGGCCCTGTCGAATCAGCTACAAAATACCTAATGGCTTTTGTTGTTTACCCTGGAGCTGCGATATAGGAGTGGTTCAAACCTCGTAGCAACTCGGTTAAATAAACACTGTGTGCCTCTAATTTTTGCGGTAAACTTTGTGCATTCAGATAATTTTATTATAAAATGTATCTCCGTCAGGTTTAGCTTATATTTTATAGTAGAATTGGTCAATGCCTCATTGGTCTTGTGTTTTAAAACTACGAAGTTTGTCTATAAAATTGCAAATAATCCTTTTATTTAATACTAGCTGTTTCCCGTTCATTTTCACCCGTATCCCAAAAGTTTTTTTGAGATCTTTGTATAATATATGATTTTAGTAGGTATTAAAAAACATTCGTATTGCCAATAATTGCAAATGAATAAACTAAAAGGGTGGTCTATATTCATGATTTGGTGAGTATTTATTTACGTAGTGATCTGCATTAGTCAGTGGCTAGGTAAAAATAACAAGTATGTTGTCAGTTTGCCTTACCCGCGGGGCCGCAATTTGAAGGTTATCAGGAAAATAAAAGCTACGGTTAAGGCCCTTGAATTAATTCATCGGTCATCGAACTTATCACGTCCGTAAGTCGCGAAAATAATTAATTCTGTCTCTGTGTATCATTGTGAGGCGCCTTCGACGGGTTGGATTTTATTTTTGTGTCGACTCTTTTATAACACGTGTAAATGTGCGCAACTATCCCAATCATTGTATAAATTATTATGACTTACCTAAGTATTTAATTTCACTTTTGACGCTGGCTACCCCAAACAAATGAGCTTGAACCTGACATAAAATATTATAAAATGATAATGAACTTAGGTAATTAAGACAATGTGTAATTGAAATAGGTAAAGCAAAAGAGTGGTATTTATAGCAGAAAACATGATCCAACAATATAAAATAATAAAATATATATTGTTGGACCATGTTTTCTGTTTAGAGAATTTACATAGTACCTACATCAAATTTTTTTAAATCTATGTACTGCCATTTAAACAATCAGCATTGCATAGAGAATTTAAAAGTTAACAAATTACCTCAAATCATGACCGTTGAAGATTTAAAATATTTAATATGCGAGGGGCACTCGGGCAGGTGGTTTGAGAGCGGCGGATATTACTTCCAATGGAGGGTCAAAGGACCACTCAAGGCCGCGGCCACGACATTTTGGAACGTCGATAACCTTCGCTAGGCGCCTTCGTACCGCCAATACTTCCATATCACACGAAAAATATACAACAATTCATTTCGGGTTTACCCGTGTTTTAAACACTATAAATAGTCGTAGCTCCATATTATGTGGGTTTACCCAACGCGTAGGTACTTACGGTACGGTACTTGCGGAACTATTGAAGGATATTTTTGTGTTGTGCAATCTTTTAAACACTAGCCATGTATCTTTTTGTATATTTTTGGCATTTTTCATGCTAAGATTTTAAAGTTATTTAGAAAAGGAAAAATACGACCGCGGGCAGGATTCGAACCTGCGTCTTCTGGTTCCCGCGGTCGTATTTTTCCTTTTCTAAATAACTTTAAAATCTTAGCATGAAAAATGCCAAAAATATACAAAAAGATAGTTAGAAGGTAAGGTGGCATCGTTCGGCATTTAACTAACTGTAACTTGAAAACTGTCGGTTGAAAAGCAAAAACTTGCATTTCAATAGGTGTTACTGACGTCACCATAAAGACGTAAATTCAATATGTGAAGGAAAAATTCGACATGACGGGTAGGTATCGCGGTGGCTTAGTAACCAGAAGACGCAGGTTCGAATCCTGCCCGCGGTCGTATTTTTCCTTTTCTAAATAACTAGCCATGTATAAATACATTGTAAACACAATAGGTACGTATCTGTTACTTACCCCATGTGTTCTAAGATTCATGTTTTACATGAGAGTGCAATGACATGCAGTTAGTTACACGTAGACTCTGCCATGCATAAACATAATAAACTACTGTTTATTGGAATAGGTAGCATATTAACGTAGTTTACGCTACAACAATGTCGTACGACCTTGGTTGACATACTTGCACGTGTTTTCGATAGAAAAGATATTGCCATGGAAGCATTAAGCATAAGTATTAGGTATGTTAATAGTTATTAAAACTTATTAACGACTTTGAAGATCTAATACATTACATACCACACGCCTGTATTCCCCGAAGGGTTAGACAGAGGTGTTCCAATGTACACCTACCGTTCGCCGGTATGTTTAAGTCCCACGTAATAGGGAGCGAGCCTATTGCTATTAACCGGGTACAGATCCAACGTTCCGAGCTGCTACATGTATAATAGAAAAACCCAATAACACTTTGATCGACTTATCTAAATCTAAAATGTTGTAGAAAACTTCAAAGTTGAATCGTAACTATTACTCAAGTATTGAGAGTTTGAAGCTACACTTAACTTTATTAAAAAAATTAACTGATTGCCGATTTATTGAAAGTAGAACAGGAAAAAATATTCTTTAATATAGCATGAATTTTGTGTCTCATTGAATAACGGGAATCCCCATTTCCTAGATAATAGGTAACTACTTTCTAAATTCATGTTCGGAAAATTGAACGATCGAAATCAAACAATACTGCGCAGGATTATAACACGTGGTGTCCGCTTTTCTTGACAAGAAATGCAAGCTAACAATAAATTAGTTATTGACCTGTCCGATGCATAAATTGCAAGTTTATTTTATATTTTGGTTGACAATAAAATGTTTTGTTTTTTGTATATTTTTCACCCTTTATCGAACGTTATTGTAGTATCGAATATATCGATCCATTTAAGCTAGCAAAATTGACAAAGGCTTGAAGTATTGTCCTACAGAACAGATGCTGAATCTGTGGTTGGCTCTCATATCATTTCGAGTTGCATAGTTACCAATTTGTTTATTAGACTGCCTCGATAATAGTCGTAGATATTCATTAATTGTAGGCATCATCACATCACGGTCACCTACAACGAATTATACTGATTGCAATTTATAAATAATATTGTTTATTATTAGCATAGAGATAGATAACTATGTATTAAGTAGCTTTAGCTATATTGCAATGATAATGCCAAGCAATGAGATACGATAAGAAAAGAAAAGAACATCAAGCCTACCAACAAATATCATAATCCTATACATTTTTACCGAACGATAAAAAAATAATGGCATCAATTTTTTTGCCCCCATATGGATACCGTATCACATAAAAACAGTGCCAGGTGGTAAGTTCAATGTTCGACGCTTCAGGGAGAATCGAAGCTTTGTCTACTGGGGCTGTCAGGGTTGCAACTGATGTTACTCGAATGAGTAAAAAAATATACTCTCCATCCACCTGCCGGTGCAATGTCTTATATTATCTATCCTTTTGACTCGAATTTTTGGTACTTAATGTTCGAAAATTATGTAAATAATACTATACGTTTAATACTGTCGTCGCCAGACTTGTTTATTCACAACACCTGCTTTAACACGATATCACATGTCATTTTTATTTACATTCACGTTGGATGTAGGTAGTTACATAAACTTTAATACACATATGACGTACTTATTTACTTACACGGCACACGTCCCAAAATATAGAAACTGGATGTAAGAATTAATGTTTATGCAATTGTGCATGCATACCTAATAAGTATGCAATTGTTATAAAAATAATAAAAAAAATATTTTTGTTATTGTTATAGTTCACCGACGGTGTGAAGGTGAAATAACAAAAACAATGAATCGAGGACCTCCTCCTTTTTAAGATTGGCAGAAATATTCATAACGTTACAATAATTTAATTGATACATGAATATACAACCGAAATCTTTAAGCATATCCAACTTATGCCCGACTTACAAACCACCACAAACTTTGAGAAGCTTACACCTTAAATTACATGAAAGACTTCAGGTGTACAAGGCTCATACAGTGAACATATTGTAGCATATTGTTGTAAGTGTATACTACTCGTACATGAAGCAGGGATGGTAATCAAAATGCACATGTGTGTTCACCAGCACGAGCTTCGTGCACGTGCCACACACAGCTGCTGCGATCCGCTCAACCCACTTAATACATCTAAAGAAGAAAAAATAAGAACCTTTCATATTGTTGAATGTATTTCTTTCTTTGCAATGTGTTTGAGTATATACAGGCTTTTGAATATATCTCAAAACTGCATAATATGAAAAAAGATACATTATAATAAAAAAAGTATTTTTCATCGTAATACATATATTAAATTAATTTTCGTACATTCGATTCCTGTGACGTGAAACTATGAAGATGGAAATAAAGTTGCATTTATTACCTGTAAGTGCATCTTACTCATTACATACCTAAATGGAGATGCATTTTACTTGTTTTTATAGATTTGTTCTCACTTCCGGCGCTCGTTGTTCAACCCCGAGAACTTTTCGAACCGACTCGGTCCATCTTGCTACAAACCTCCCTCGCAGCCTACAATGCAGTCACGTGTATTAATGTAGTAAACTTTAGAAACTACGCAATTTACATATCTAAAGAATGTAACTTACGTAGTAATTTTATTTAATCTATGATATTACTTAGATAAAACATCGTTGTTTTACGTAAGTATTATTCATTAATCATTTTATATATATATATAATATTATCAGTAAGTTCTTTAGAATTCTTGGCTTGCAGAGGTATTCTTGGTTTACAACATTGTACTTTACTTGTGCAGGGTAATAAATAAAATTATCTACATATTATGTATGGAGTAAGTGTAGGAGGCCAGCGAGGGTAACGTGCCACGCTTCGTCCTTTACACACATGGAACTTGGGGGTTAGAGTGGGTTGTGAGTGGGGAATGGGGTCCCACAACCACACCAAGCTGCGCGCACCGCACCTCCGCACCTCCCCCATTGGTACGTACCGACTACCGACCAAACGACCGAAGCGATTATTCTGTCTAGCGAGAAAGAGACGGTCGTAGTCAATGCTCCGCTCGCGTCAGGTCGCTTCGTTGCATTCCAGTCCAGTGTTAGTTGTCAGTCCGCAACGCGCCGTTTGACCGAACGGACGTACGCGCGCAATTTCCAATTAAATAATTGTCGTTGTTTATTTATTTATCTTATCTTAAATCAGCATATCTCTAAAATTTAATTTGTGTTTAAAATTTGTCGGAACTTTAATTGTGATTTGATTAGATACATTATCCAACAACTAACCTTCATGAGCTGTGATCGCGTTTTTGACCGTTTCAAACAATAACAAAACGGTAGAATACAAAGTGTGAGATAAGTCGAAATGAGCGGATTGACCAACAGAGTTAAAAGAGGATCGAGGGGTAGCGCAACTCTACTCGAAGCAGCGAACAGGATTTTGCGGTTACTTGGCGTTAGCTCCACGAAGCGCGGGAAAGAGCCCTCGCCCAAATCTAAGGTAAGGTCAATGACTGTCTGTAGCACGGGTGTTTGTGTACCCCCATGTGCCCGTTTGTTATGCTACGTTTAAATGAATAACGTTCTGGATATAATATACAGTCATAAAGATATTTATTTTGTTATGTAGTGAATAAAATTATTTACATAGATTCTTCCTAAAACTGAACAAGATTTGCATAAAGGTTTCGATTTTAAAATGTTTCTAAAATATTTTAAGAATTAACCTACATATTCAAATTGAAACTTACACGTTTCCTATTTAAGTAATATCTTATCCTTTAAAAACATTTCAGTTTTGACGTAGAATAATAAAAAACAGTAGGTAGGCACTTAAAACTATAGTATGCTTAGCTGGTCAATTTATTGAAGAAGGTATAATAGTATTTTTTAATAAATTACGAGTAAGTAGACGTGGCCATTTCTTACACACTACGTAGTGCAGTGTTTATAAACTTTCTCTGTGCAAAGCGGCGATTGCACACTTTCGCCCTGTTTTTCTGTATGTCATCGGATGGCTTGGTGCCCCGTTCACAACGGCGATTGCGCTTCGTATGATACAAACAAACATCGGCGGCGGGCGCGGCCGCAGCACCGCACTTGTTTGTGCACGCGTCGCCGGCGTGACCACCTTGTTTACCATTGCGAACTCCTCACGATCTGTGCATTCAGTAGACCGCTACGGCTGCAATCTTACAACTATCGTAAACACGACGTATCCTTACACACAGATGACGCAGATTGTTCAGTTTTATATTGCCGCGCAATATGCATGATTTGCACGACCTCCAAACAATGCGTGATGAGCAAGTGATGTGCTCACTACTAGCTACTCGATATGTATTAAATACTTTCTAAATAACCAGAAATTTTTCATAGTTTAATTATTTGTATTAAACAAAGCATAGAAATTAAGATATTTTTGTAACTGGTTTCGAAAGTTTGAAATTGTCATGACACACAAAAATAATAGTGTTACTACTTCGCCCTTTACCCATATATGTAAATACTGTTATCAAGATAAAAATCACACGCCGTCGTCACGAGAATGTTTGTGTTTGCTCGTACCTACGTCATCAGTGATGTTGTGGCGTAATACGTTGCGGAGGAGGTTATGTACACCCACATTCTTAATCTATCTCGATAAATTTTAGAAGGGTTAGTCTTGTGGATAATAACGTATATATCACTAAAAAGTAAGCAAAATAGACTAGTTCGGTACTTTGTAGTAATGTAAACGGTACAATAATAAACATTTATAATAATTATCTGGTAGCTAGAGGTCGTTTAAAGCGCGAATGAAGGATGTCCCTTGTTGTTCAATGTCCTCCCAACAAAGGTTGTTTACACTACAATTCGTGATTCATGATCAGATCACGCCATGCGGAATTTTCATTCATCTTTCACTATTTTCTTTTACAGTTTAATTTTATTATAGGTACTTACTTAAATGAATATATACATAAGTAGGTAATTCGTTACAGTTAAATATCAAACGACATCGGTGTGCTGACCACACAGTAGGTTAAAACGGATGTAGATTGTAGGAGGGTGAATACACACTATTATGTAAATACGATACGATACTAGTATTCTACATCCGTTAGAACACTTATCACGCCATTTTATTACTGCAAAATCTCCGACTTATTCAAACTTTTATTGCTATCTAAATTAACAATTGTTAAGGATTAAACGATTTGCATAAAATACGTTACAAACATCGTACAAGTTGCAGAAAGGCGGCATTTCAAATAATTTCAATGAGCAGAGGACGGTTCGGTGGTGGGGATCTAGGTCGGCTATGAAGTCTGTGTTAGCGGACGGAGGAATCCGTTGGTGTGGGAATGCGAGTGTAAGTACCGTTGTGACGGTGGTCTACACCGCCGCGCGCCGCACCGTCCCAGAGCCCCAACCGCGGAATGCGAGACCCATTTGTGGCGCTTAACCAAGTAATTATTGTTACCGACTCATTCCAAACTTCATGAGCAATGCAACATTGCAATTTACGGTTCCAAATTGCAATGTTGCATTGCTCGTCGATATATTTTCTTTATCAAAGGACATAAGTATTTGTTTTAATTGTATTTTACTTTAAATACTCATCATATTTTATGAAGAGGTGACAGAAAGTTTCTTTCCGATATTATTTGCGCACCGATAATAGATTTGGTTGTCAGATTTTGTTTTGACCAATATTAGTATTTCTATCATTATATTATTATCTAGCCTCGGAGACTGTTTTATCTTCTAACTGACACTCGTAATTAGCTGTGACCTAGTGATAATTATAGCTTGTAACTCATCACTTCCCGCAGCACCCTAGTAATGGTTTTTTTCCACTAGGCAATTACCCGCCTCTGAAATAAATACTGTCCCACACAGAAATCACAAGAACTTTCACTGGAACGACAATTGCGAAAATTAGGACTACAAAAATAATTCCTTATCCTAACACAGTACAGTGAAAATTGATGTATGAATTAAATACAATTCCCGCAAAGTAACGGTAAATTTATAGTTACTACTTTCATTTGCTTGTCATTAAGTTTGTTTTTGGCTAATGTACCGTTAAACAAGAACTCGTGGTAGTTATTCTGCAGCGCGGCAGCGTTAGAAAGAGACAGAATTGCGAACTGCAGCTATCTCTATCTTTTCGTCTTCACTCACGTTGTTGAATGGAAGCGTCATTTTTTGTTCGACAAAGGCTCCGTAAAAAATGAACAAAAACTCGAGCCACGAACTCGAAAAATTGGATCATCGAACTGTAGTCGAGGCCAGTGAACGTGGCAGTCGATACATTTTGACTATTTCAATCTTTCGCTAAAATCTTAAAACTTGACTATATTTACTGGTTCCTTCTATTTTTCATCAAAATATTTGTCCCTTTATTTTAGGTAGGTAGGTAATCTATTTACTAATTTCTGCAGTTTTATAACAAAAATCATGCGTTTTGGAAATGGCTAAGATCCTAAAGGAGTTTATTTTGTACTTACATAAAAACCTACATGGCTTCAAAAAAGAATTTTAGTTTGACGTTCCATTGACAAACTTATGCATTTCTCCAAAATTGATCAGTTTTAGTCAAAAATATTTTTCACCTAGTTAAATGAATTGTTTACGTATTTAGCGGTCACCTAAATTTAAAAGCCGGCACTGCAGACGGCGCGTTGCCCCCTGGCCCCCACCGCGCATGACGTATCCACCATCGCCGCCGTTGCTGCCAGCCGAGCCGATAAACAAGTGCACGCTTTCGAAGCGCGACGACGTCGCATTTCTCTCACGACGATTCAATAGACAGTCTGTGATTACGTACATATCCGCGTATAATTCTAAATGTTATTTTATTCAGTGCGTGTTCTCATTATTACAGATCAACGGTCGTGCGTCCAGTGAGGTACGGGCCCCAATTGCTGCGGCCGAAACCATAGTCGAGACGCCGATCAAAATGCAAGCTGCGCCTTCTCCAGCACCGGCTGCACCGGCGCCCGCGTCTGCTGCACCAGCCTCTTCGCCAGCGGCCAACCAAGCACAAAAGCCCACCAAACGAACCGCTAAAGATTATATTTTTGGCAAATTGATCGGCGAGGGATGTTACAGTACCGTATTCCTTGCGAAGGATATACACAGTGGAAAGGAATATGCAAGTACGTATTTACTATGTAGGATTTTAACTCATTAACCAAGGTTTCGATTACCAAAAAATATCGTTCTATATTAGGTTTCTTCAAATTAAAACAAAATGTATTGAGTAGAACATAAAAATAATGGTTTCCATTTCTTTTTTACAGTTAAAGTATGTGAAAAGCTTCACATAATCCGGAAAAAGAAAAGAGAGTACATTAAACGTGAGAAAGACGCCTTGAACATGTTGTTCAATGTACCTCATGGTTTTGTAAAACTTTATTGCACATTTCAAGATGAGGAAAGGTTGTATTTTGTTTTGTCTTTTGCAAAAAATGGCGAACTATTATCGTACATAAATCAAGTTGGCTCCTTTGAGCTGAATGTAGCAAAATTTTATGCGGCTGAATTATTGATGGCTTTAGAGAAAATGCATGCCAAGGGAATAATTCACCGTGATTTAAAACCGGAAAATATATTATTAGATGAAAATATGCACTTACAAATTGCTGATTTCGGAACGGCTAAAATTCTTGAGCCTGAAGAGATTTGTGCCTCACATAATAATGCTGATAACGACACGCAAAATGAACGATCTAGAAAAATTAGTTTCGTTGGAACACCGCAGTATGTAAGTCCTGAATTATTACACGACTGCGTAGATACACGTGCCTCAGACTTGTGGGCGTTGGGATGCATCATATACCAAATGATTTCGGGCTTGCCTCCATTCCGTGCCGCTACAGAATTCCTCACGTTCCAAAAAATTTTGAAGATGGATTTTGAGTTTCCAGAAGGTTTCCCAGCTGATGCAAAAGATCTTGTGGAGAAGTTATTAGTACTAGATCATACTAAGAGACTTGGTGCTAATGATAAGGGAGAAACCTATGATAGTATTCGCAATCATCCGTTTTTTGCTGGAATAGACTGGGATAACGCGTGGGAACAGACACCACCTACTATCAGCCCGTATTTACCTGGAGGTTCATTTGAGGAGGAGTATAATGTGCCTGATCATCTTGAACCCGGCCTCGGTAATCAACAACTAGTGAGACTCTGGGAATTCGACCTATCTACCTCAAAAGGTAATTTAACTTCAGTTTTCTTTGATACTTGCTCGTTATTTCACAGCTCATACATACATAAAGTTACATAAAGTTTTTGGGAATGATAAAATGCAAAATTTGAAGCCAAGATTTTACTTAGCCTGAATAGATGTTAGTAGGTTGGGTATGCAGCTGATGTGGACAATTACAAAGTCTCGGGCGAGTGCAGTGAAGCGACGAGTAAGAGGCAACTGTTGCGTCCATGACCTGAATTCTTGGCAAATTTATACGCTTCTCGTTTCATAACTAAACCGAGTCCAATAACGTTTTATTTTGTGATTATTTACCAAAGTAAATAATCACAAAATTATAATAATAGAGCATTTTTTTTGGAAACAAGGCATATGTGAAATATTAACCTATGTGAGGTATTCAATCCCTAAAGTAAGCCTATTATCTACTCTCCTACTAAAAGGAAAAATATAATTATGTATGGTCCTTTTGCTGACTTTTTTTTATTGACAATTAACGTCAGTGAGACATTAATCGAAGATATTTGCACTAGTTTCCTACTCGGAGCAGTATTGCTACTCTAGTCATTAGCGGTCTGGTAGTATTTGTTTTATGGCGCCCTATGTTGTTTTTTGTTGTTCGTTTTAGTTTAAACTTGCTTGTAGCGCATTGTAATACTATCCTTGCACTCGTTGCGCGAGAACCCTACGTCATCGGATTCACTGCTATACACATTCGGAACGGACGTCCTCAGCCAGTGTATGGTTTACGGTTTTATAGTTGGTATGACGTCAGCCTTCCGGCACGTCGCCGGCCGTCCCGGAGTGGCACATTCTCAAGCGCTTATGCCATGACATGAATGACTCGCTCGTTACGCCCTACGTGTTTTATTAATGCTGACCTTATAATCAGCTGTGTACACGCACTCGTTTTAGAATTGATGGGAACGGAATTTCATTACATTTGTCCGTCTTCATGGGCATAAATTGTAGTATTTATTATAAAACTTATTCGAAAACTGTAAATGGTACCTAATTTATCTATAGGTGCCGTTGCCTCCGCAATAGGTTTTAGTCACTAAATGTATTATGTTACTTTCAGGAATCTTAAACATAAGCCCCGAGGAGAAACGCCGTCGTCTCGAAGTGCAAGCCCGGGAGAGCAAGTGGCATCAATTCGTTGATGGAGAGCTAATTTTAAAACAAGGCCTAGTCGATAAGAGGAAGGGTCTGTTTCCTCGACGGCGTATGTTGCTATTGACAACTGGACCACGTCTATTTTATGTCGATCCAACCAATATGGTACTCAAGGGTGAAATCCCGTGGTCATCTGAGTTGCGGGTCGAAGCCAAAAACTTCAGAATATTTTTAGTGCACACGGTAAGTAAATTAAGAGTGCTTTACTCAATAGCAAAAATACTGGAAGGTTTACACTGGTGGCACAATATAATAAGTATTTTTTTTTCCTCCACAGCCAAATCGTACATATTACTTGGAAGACCCTGATTCGTATGCTCTGGAGTGGGCAAGCGTCATCGACGAGGTACGCATCGGCACATACGGGCGGGACACGACTTAGGCGCCGGCGCGGCCGCAGTCCGAGTCGCGCCCGCTCCTCGTACCTCACACGGCGAGTTTACACTTCTAGGTTACTTCTAGCCTTGATTTAGAGCATGGCAAATTCCAAGCCGAAAGCTTTCGCGTCGATGATCGACCTCGTGCGTGTCCTAAGTTCCGCATCAGCTGGTGCGGGCCGGTTGGCCTCATGACACCCGCCGCAGTGCCGCGAGCCGCGGGCAGCGCTACATATGTTCAAAAAGCGCACGACAACACGCCCGCGCCCGACGCTCCGCACGCGGGACGGTTACGAGACGACGATCGACTCCTGCTCGATCATTGTGGATACTGAATGACTGATTCCTATTAATAATAATTAATACCCCGACTATCTTAAATTATTCTAATTTAAGTTTCTTATTTAATTGTGGAATACCGACGATGTGTAAATATGTTTTAAATTATTATTGCGATTGCTTAGTATATAAAGTTAATTGTGGGGCGATGTAACTTTATTGTATAAGTACGGGCCTCTTGTAAGAATGGACTTGTTATTTACCACCTGCGTGTTCACGAAGCCCATTCCGGTTGGTAACTAGGCAATTTATAGCTAAATTTAATATTTATTTTATGTTTAATTATTTGCCAACGGAATGAGACTGCTGTACAGTTGTAACCGTAGAAAATTATGATTTGTATGTTTCTATATTCTACATCAACTAAGTTTATCAGTGACAATTGGAAAGTAAATATAGGAATTAGAACAGTTGTATAGGTAAGTATTGAAATTAACCTTAGAGTATAAATCTAAGGAATAACCAATTGTCACACACTGCTTGTTGTAGAAATGGAAGCAGCTAGACGTAAGAAGGGTAACTTATTTACTAATTAATCGATAGTCACGGCGACAACTCTTACAAGTTATTGTTCGCCTTACTTTCACAACTCAGTTTGAGTATGATATGCTCTGCGATTGATGAAGACCATCAGCGTGAGCTTCTATACTTCTTAATGTGCAAGATACTTGTGCTCGTTGATAATTCTAACATAGCAAAGGTATACGGATAATGGCACCATAGGTGACACTACTGCTATTTCATTGCTTGGTAATTAATTGTCTAAAATATGTTATTTTTGTTAATTGCAGTCAAATTAAGACATTGGGATTGCTTAATGGATAGTAACTAGTGCAAATTTGTTTTTTAATGTTTTGTGTTGTTATGAACGGTGATTAAACGGCCATAGAAGTTATTCAATGTCATGGCACAGATTACTAAATTGTATTTAAATTATTTAATGGTTATTATAATCATTTTATGTATCTAAATAATAGCAGGTATATTAAAATGCCTAAAACTTGCCTGTAAT
This sequence comes from Acronicta alni, assembly GCA_964056405.1. Classification (NCBI taxonomy): domain Eukaryota; kingdom Metazoa; phylum Arthropoda; class Insecta; order Lepidoptera; family Noctuidae; genus Acronicta; species Acronicta alni. The sequence goes on along the minus strand of OZ043925.1, from coordinate 8,004,203 downwards.
ATTTAACATTAGGGCTTAATGGGATTAAATCCATAGTTCAATATGAAACCCTCATTTAGCAAAATGTAGAAAAATAAGATTTCACTAAGTAGAATGAAGGATTGTTTTATTAATTGTGTATAATGGGCAGTGTGATACAATATCATTAATTCGTCAGCATAAATTGGACTTTTCCATGACATTGTTACAAATAATTTGAATTAAAGCCTGCATTTAAAATTTAACAACTGTTAACTATTGTAATTATATTTTACAACATTTGTATTGCATAAATTCCATAAAGTAACAAAATAAGAAATTGAAAATAAATTGAAGTTGATTTTTAATGATTTTTTACTTCTAGTACCTGTACCTACATGCAACTGTCTTAAATTTCCTTTGTAACTTTTTGTCCTAGTAGATAGGACTAAATCTATGGTTTACACGATGTACTAGGTATTATTTGAGAGAATGGTAAGCTCCATGTTCCATGTCAAACTATTTAGCAGAGGTTACAATAAAATGGAGGTAATGTTATAATAATTTAGGTTGTGGTTGGTCTGTGCTAATTTTGAGGCTGCAGCTACGGAGGTAAAACGTACGAATGAAAAAAGAATAAAAAAACAGCATAATAGTAATCTCTTGATTCTATTAACGCTGAAATAAGATTTAACATCACGAAATAAGTGGCATAAAGTAATTTCATCAAATTTTACAAGATACTGAAAGTTTCGTGCTATACGATTTTTTTTTGATAAAAGTAATGTCATGCCACTAATTTCACGACGCTAAAATAATACATATCGCGAAAGCGCCTGCGCGGCGTGGTGCGTGGTGTTTTGCAATCGTATTATTATTATTCAACGGCGACCTCTCTGATGAGATGCATTGTTCTAAACAATAACAAACTGCAATGAGAAAGTTTGGATGTTTGTTTGTGACTCAATCACGCAAAAACGGCTGGTACACTAATAGTATGTGACCGGGAATAAAGTAAGTATATGCTAGTTTTTATCCCAGAAAAATGTGGGAATATCCCGGAAATCACGAAAACTGAGGAGAACTACTTACCTACAGGATTGGAGAAATTTTGGTACGGTCTACACTAATAGTTTGTGAAATTGAAACAGCGACACGGGGTCGCGGCAGACCACGAAGGAGACGGGCGGGACGAACTGGATGTCTTCCTTGAGAATTAAAAAAAAAGTAGCGCACTATCGCGACCGTTGGAAGGAATGGAGGGAGGCCTTTGCCCAGTAGTGGGACAGCACGGGCTAATAATACCTACTTAATAATAGTTTTTGACTAGCATTGGCATATTAAATACTTTAAATCACGGAAAAAAGCGGGAATTATCGTAACATTGATTATTATTCCATGAAATTAATCCGACAACAATAATTGTGTTACTAAGTCTACGAGTACAAACTCGCGCGGGTAAAAGCTAGTAGGTAGGTACCTTTGATTATATACTTGTCTAGATGGAGCAATGCAAACAAACGACACGCGAAAACTGGGGCCAAATTGCGTGATATGTGTGAGTACCGCTTGTGTACTTATTGTAGTCAAACTGTCAAGGTGTGCGTGTTTAGGGATGCCTGCTCCAAATTATTAACTTACCTTTTCTCCATTATTTAATGGGATAACAGTTAAACGAAATAGGCTGAATAAAGTAATTATTTTATAGATTAGTGTTTTATTTATTTTAATAAAAACAAAAAATACAATGAAAAAATATATACAGCAATTTATAGATCAAAATCCATCTCTTTGTATTTGTTTTCGAAATAGTTTTTCTTTTATATTTCATTTCGTGTCCGCTGTATAATGTCTCTCCAGTCTTAAGAAATCTGAAACCCAAAATATTAGAAAGAACTAACAAAAATACTATTTAGTGAATGACTTCATTTATTTTGTGAAGGCAAGTTATCATTTAGTGATCAAATAAATTATGTAGGTAATTATTAAAATAATAAAATTTTCTCCTGATCGAAAGATGATGACTGATATTTGCATTTTATCTCCCATAGTTTCGCCAAATCTCCCTTGTAATAAATTGACAACACCGGCTAATCTGTCGAACCTACAAATTAACGAATTGAAAAATCATGTTTTTATAAAATAATGTAGGTTAAATAACAAAACTTACCGATGTAATGTGATTTTAGTGTAATTATACGGTTTTCCCACATAATTGCGACACAATTTGACAGCACATACCGACATAATTAATTATTTTTCGAGAACTCCGCACCCTGAAGTGATCCAAATGACACTGACGTAAGTGAGAAGAGAGTCTACCAATTTTAGTAGACTTTATTTGGGCCGTTCTGTACGTGTCAATGTGGCATCTAGACAAGTATATAATCAAAGGTAGGTACCTAGTACAAAATAAACCTTCGATGCTGATTGCTGACGGAGCCTTTACCTAGTACTGGCTGCATTTCCATTCAAACCGGAATACAATAATGTTAGCACTTAATAAAATAGATACATATGTTTCTTTCTTTCTTATTGCTTAGCGGCAGAATATTAGGCAATCTGGTGGTTCTCATTCTTCACGACACTATAACGAAAGAAGTTTCACAACGCAACACGTTTCATGAAAATAAAATCATGCATACCACTTTCATGTAAGAAAAGGACGTCACCAAAATCTGCCCAAATTATGTACCGACGGTACACTTATTGGAAAAAATAGCCTGTATTACGCTGGTTAAAACTCTAGTCATACTTTTTTTTATGCTCACTGGAGGATGAAAAAAAAAAACGTTAATTTAGAAAAAACGCACGCCATTTTAACACACAGTTTCATACTGTTTAGTAAAAACTGTCAACTTGACAGCTGTCATGTACCTCGGGTACAAATTTGGGCTGAAGTATATGGAGTTTTGATGACCTCCATTCCTCCATTGCTTATTAAAGGTAAAGGTAGGATTTTGAAAATAAGGTCAATATATCTCATGTCAAAATCCTATCTAGTAGGTAAGCAAAACCGATTGATTTTGTTGGAGTAGATATAAAGAAATCCAAGTCTCATGTAACGTCTCAAGGGAATTTCAGGCTACGTTATAATATAATAGCTTAAAGTTCATCGCTCACCATACATTTTATTTAGAACACGTTCACACGTAGCTATATTAATATAATTATAGTGGCTTGAACGATATTACGCGACAACGCGTTGCCCTATGTTACGCGCACCGCATTCTCCTGCCACCCGTCGCCCCGCAAATAGATGGACGAAACGACAGGTCTGGCTTTTTCTTTGCGATTACATCGCATAATGTGAACGCAATGCTACATAGTATAGCTATTTATGGCTATAATGCTGTACTATAAATCAGAATAGTACTTAAAGCGTAATCTGAAATGCGCTTCACTCATTTTCTTTCTGTCATTCTGTTCAATTTTCATTAAAACGATTGTAATGAAATCAGACTGTTGAACAGTACACGCGATTCTTATTCCTCTTTCGGCCATATTCCACAAGATTTGTTATTGGAACCGACCGATAAAGTCTTCTTACGACGGCTTGAGAAACAGACCAATATTATAATGTTGAATCTTCCCCCGAGTTGGGGTCGGCTGAATAAGTCTCAATATTTCACACGAAGCGACTTCAGTCAGTTACTTACAGTCACTTCGTGTCTGGAAAGTTATTAGGCTAATTAGGGAGTCAGACCTTCACAACCTAATATCTCGGTAGGTCCTAACACTTATTGATATTCTGAGAACGGACTCGTCAAGCTTTTTAGCTACTTTTGACACCATGAAGGATTGTCATGAGTTCGTCGTATGTCAACCGGAACATAAGGATTTATAATACGTGCTCTCTGAGACACGGAAAGATACGCTAGGATACATTCACCTACTCAGGTAAATTTGTAGGCTACTTGAACTTTTATTAAGTAAGAAAACTTAAAAAAAAATCACGATATAACCCTTGCTTTGTTGTCGCACAGTCGGGTAAAATCAGACTATTGCTGACTGGCATGCACATCTTAGTCTGTATTAAAAGTCAAGATCATGAATTATGGCACAAAGGCCTGTGAAGCCATGCCAAAAATATAACAAAAAAATATCCTTTCTTGTTTGTTTTAATATCAAACAAGAAAGGATATTTTTTATACCTTACCTTTTTTACCTTAATTCCGTACATAAATGTACGGAATTAAGGTAAAAACAGACTTGTAACACCCGACGCGACGTGACGCGAATGTAACATTTCCATTCACCAGATTATATGTTGTTTTTCTAGATTTCAACAATCGACCAATAAACACGCGTGGGGTGGTGCCGGGTGTTATAAATGTGCCAGCCGCTTTAGACTTATCATGGGGAGGCGGCAGGGCATGTCAGTTTCGTACCAACTAAAACCGCAATTTCCTCACTCTCCTTATAGTCAATTAGTCATGGTCCGTAAAATTCACCACGGCCTGGCAGATAAATTTAATTTACATAAAGAGTAAGTACTAAAAATGAGTAAAGCGAGAGGCATCAAAAAGGAATTTGTCTCTGTCTTTGTAGGGTGGTTAATTAATATTTGAATTAATGGCTTTTCTTTAACCTACTGCTTCTTATTTAATGTATTGATTATGATACGATGAAGACATTAGTATGCCGAAAGGTAAATAAAGTAGCCATCAATATGTGAACATTTGCTATGGGACCTACTCTGAAATCTCAAAACAGAAACGGGAAAAACAGCTACGGCTTCGCTGAGAGTTGAATTCATTCATAAAAACTTTTAATAATGTTTTACAACGATCTAATTACAGAAATAAATATCATTTATGACGCACTGCGAATAAATTTCGTCTCACTTTTTGTCAGTTTTATGCACATCTCGAGGCGACGCGTTTCTACAATAGATAACAGAAACTAATATCTAAATTTACCCGGAACGACGTGACAGCGTAGAAGGCTTATAAAAAGATGTCATGCACATTGAATTCACCCACTTATGGCCTTGAGAGTGAGACCTATGAAAGGATTTTTCTATATAAAATATCAAAAACCAATATAACCCCACTACCACCCGTCTGCGCCATTTTTATTGTGCTATGCGTTGAGCAAAATATACAATACAATTCCATACTGCACATAATAAAGACGCACCGCACCGCCGATTTTTAAAGAAAATAAATATGATAGGATAGGACGGCAGGATTTGAACACACCCCTAGGTGTGTGCTTGCTTGAGATCGAATTTTTTAAAGCGAAAATCAATGCTCGAATGAATAGGTTTAGGATGAGACGGGGCGGTTCGATATGCCAGATCGGTACTCTATCTCCTTTAGCCACCATAAACAAACGAACTCTAGCTTGCATGAGTAACGGTAATGAAGTTGACGCCATCTATAGCGATTTCAGCAAGGCTTTTGACAAAGTTGACCATAGTATTTTGTTACAAAAGCTCAAAATCACATTCGGTGTTCATGGGTCACTTCTGAAATGGTTTCAGTCTTACTTAGTTGGCCGAACAGCACGAGTAGTTGTAAATGGACACTCATCCAATACCTTCACGCCCACATCTGGGGTACCACAAGGGTCACATCTGGGCCCAATATTATTTACGATGTTTATAGATGACATTAAATATTCCATACAGAATTCTCATTTCGAAATGTATGCTGACGATTTAAAATTTTATAGAGTTGTTATGACAAAATACGAAGAAACTCTTCTGCAAAAGGATATTGACAGGCTCTGTGTGTGGTGTGAGAAGAACAACATGCAAGTTAATGTTGGTAAATGTTATCATATTAAATTTTCACGCAAAAAAAAACCAGTTCAATTCCACGTACGTAATGAGGGACCAAAAATTAAGTAAAGTATGTGAAGTTAGAGATCTAGGCATCATTATAGACTCTGAAATGAAATTTCAAACACACACCGAAATTATAATAAACAAAAGCAATAGAATGTTAGCATTTTTAAACCGTAACACAAGACGATTTAGTAATTTGACAGCACTCAAAATTTTGTTTTCTGCATTAGTCCGTAGTCATATAGAATACTGCTCTATCATCTGGTACCCAGTACATAATATCCACATTAAACGCATCGAAAGAGTTCAAATAAAATTCATTAAAAGACTCTTATAACGCAGGTATAAGGAATACAGTTAAAAACTATGAAGATAGACTGAACTACTTCAAAATGAAATCTTTACACTGGCGCCGAGATTTTGCAGGTCTAATTTTCTTATTCAAGATATTAAATCAAGGCGTGGATTGCTCACAGCTTCTATCGACAATTAATATTAATATCCCCCGGTCATCAGCTAGACTACACAATTATAGGCCCTTTGCTCCCGGTAGCCGCAAAACCAAGTACGGAAGTAATGCCCCTGTTTCCTATATTCTCAGAAGGTGTAACGACATTTTTCACGATTGTAACTTGGACATGTTTTCATTCAGCATCACTCAGTTCAAAAGAGCTCTATTCAATCATTTGTAATTTTCCTTAACAATAAGTAGTTTTATAATCTAATATTATTTTAATTCTATAATATTTTAAGTATACTATAATATACTAATTATTATTGTAAAGTAAGATCAACACAAAAATGCTGTGCTTTCCTTTAATTTAGATGCATGCAATTCTATCTAATTGTAAATGGTGTAAATGATATATGCCACGAATATTTCTGTGTGTATTTAGTTGGTTTGCCATAATAAATAAATAAATAAATAAAGTAAATACGGTTACCAAAACAAAAAATTGCTTCCAGTTTATTAAAAGTATAAGCGTAAAATTGATTTATTAGGCAGCAACGTTTTGCTTATTACGATGCTCCTTATTAGCGGCCCAACCCATTATTTAAGTAAATTCGGATTACTTTGTCGCCGCGTTAAAAATTAAATAGTTTTAAATTTTAAATCAATCCTGTTAGTAGGTAGTATCATAATATCTATCTATCTATCTATATATATCTATCTATATATTCGCAAGAATAACATTATATATATTATGTTACTTATGAAAAGCGTTTCACATAGGTAATTATTGTATTGTTAAATTGAATGTATTATGCAATGTTAATTGAATGTATTTGTAATGTTATTTGAATTTTCACGTATTAGTATGGTGTTATTATTATGTAATGTTATTTTTTAATCTTTGAATTTTAATATAATTATTTCTACACTATCGGTTTGGGAATCTCCTGTAATGGTAGCTGTATGTATGTCTTAAATAAATAAATAAAAATAAAAATAAAAATATATATCTATCTATATATATCTATCTTGTCTACAGCAAAACTGTCAGTGTCAAGTGCTGTCAAAGTGAGTGTCGTCCGAGTGTCAGTGTCAAATCTCAAGTTACAAACAAGTATTCTAACCTAAATATCCTCTCCATTCTCCAAACCAATCGCAATAATCGAAGATTGAGCATAATTTCATTTTTCGTAATGACTTCAACCGTGATAAAATATGTTGGAAGAACAACTGACTTTAAAGGGAAAACATTATGGGAAATTGTTGGGAGTTTAAAGAATTTTGGTGTTGGGAGAATCATTGCGAGATCTGTTTTTGAAAGATACCCGGAGCCTAGTTTTATGAAAATCGTTAAGGTTGAGACATGTCCTGACGAGGTACATTACATTCTTTATTAAATGCTAATTCCTGGACCTCCTCATACGTTGCGGTTAGGTGGCTAGCATCGAATTATACATATATTTCTTGTTTTATTTTTGTTTCAAAGAACTGTAAGAATAATATTCTTCGGCCTCGTAGTGATAGTGTCCCAAGAACTGGAGAACATACGCACTCTACCGTAACACCCAACTGATACAATTTTCAGGAACGTCGCAGAGTTAGAGTGTGGGTTGAAAAAACATTTAGAGGTCGGAAACTGCCAACTGTCACAGAAATTTATCGCACGTCTTACAAACCTGATTACAAACTTATACCAAAGAATGAGGAGGCCAAGCTGTTTGCTGCTGTGCAGAAAATACATGACCACCCTGAAGTCATTTTACCCAACAGTATTGAGATGCCCCCACTAATGAAGAAATTTATCATCAAGGACCATGAAAGGAAAGGACTAGAAGTAAGTATTATACATACCTATTATTGTAACAGAAGAAAAGCTGTAGCTGGCCATTGTGCAGCTATTAATATTTTGGGTAAACAAGTTAGGTGTATGGTGCATTTAATATTATGTAGTTACATTATGTTGATAAATAAAATGAAACAACCATATTTTATTTCAATGGCTTTATTAATAAAATAAAATAAAATGATTATTGTTTTCAGGTTATGACAGATTTCACTATGCCAATTGCCTACAACCACAGTCCCAACAGAGTGAAGAGAATAGCAAAAGCTGATGAAAAGCCTACAGTAAAATTTACAATGGGCCTTGGCACTCCCGCTAGCCCCTCTCTCTATGAAGGAGTGCCACCTAGTTAAAGGAAATGAGGATCAATTATTATTATTATGTGATTATTTAGTTATATAAATAAAGTAGATAACAAGTGTACATAAGTGTATTTAATTAGTTATTAATTTTGATTTTATTGAACCAGAGCATAATACCTACTCAAAAACATGATTAAAAACGTATTTTTCATATAATAGAACACAATAATTGAATCATTAGATTAGAAAAATATTAAATCCCATCAAATGGTCCTTTTATGATAATAATGATGTGTAATTTCTTTGTATGATGCATCTTCTTAGACATACATTATTGTTGAATGTCAGTTGTTTATTTTGAATCTTGAATTCAGCAAGAAAATATCACTTTTTTAGATGTGACGTGGATGCAAATGCTTTGGCCAAAAATGGATTGAATTCCATATCAGGAAAGTTGCGTTCCAGTTTAAGTTTCTGTAAAATAAGAGATAATTTAAAGAAATGTTTTACTTGTTACTGATTATCTTATCTGTTTTCAGATTTTGACAGATTTGTACGAATCTGCGAGATAGAGATACTTAAAAGTCTACTGTAAACTTATAAATATTTTGTTGTGCCAAGCATGAGCCAGATCTTATAACCATACCCTATGATAAGATTTTTTTATACTACTAAAGTGGCAAACAAGCATACAGCCCACCTGATGGTACTTGCAACACAAATCACTTGCGTGTTGCTGATTACTGGAAAAGTTTGCTCCCAACAAACCTTAAGTTTGGCTGTTGTCTAAACCACTTGTCTTCAATTTAATTAGATGGTTGTTTACATAAGCATCTAGGTATTGGCTACAAATTACCTTCCAGAACTCGCGCATTTCTTGTACTTCCTCTTGTCTTTGTATAAAGTACTGCCGAACTGTTTTTTGTATGAGTGTAGCAGCATACTCCTCGGGCCATAACCAGGACTTGGGATATAATGGACGAGGCCTGAAATGATTCGTTAGGTAGGTAGGAGTATCAACATCGTTCTGATTTCCTTATCCCAACTTACTTGATTTTGACTTGACTTGGCACTTTTCATATGTCTTATCAGCTGTCATCTTATCACTTACTTACATATCATATCGTCTTTCATACAATCCATCCTTTAATAAGTAGATACGTTATGTACATCATCTTCAACCCATATATTGTCCCACTGCTGGGAACGGGTCTCTTCTAATATTGAGAGGGATTAGGCTATACGCACGCTGGCCTAGTGCGTGTTGGCAGACTTCACAAACCGTCGCGAAACATCTCTAAGGTATGCAGGTTTCCTCACGATGTTTTCCTTCACCGTTTAAGCGAGTGATAATTAATTATTAATACGCACATGAATTCGAAAAGTCAGAGGTGCGTGCCTTGGGTTCGAACTCGGGACCTTCGACTTGGCAGTCCAATGGTCATACCACTAGGCTATCATTGCTGTTTTTATATCCAAAGGCCAGAAAAAAACTAAAAGGGCCAATTCTATGCAGTGTAAATTACTGATAATTATTAATTTTTGTTAATAGATCTTTAATTTAACAAAGAATGAAGAGCATCCAGTATCGTATCAATTGCTTTTTCTATTATGACTGCTATTTCTTTCTTGAAGTTTTTTTTAAATACTATTTAGATGGCGCTAACTGTCGACCTCCGAGAAGAAACTCGTAACAAATTCAGAGAATTAGATTTCTGTTTCTATTCTCTTTTCTCTTGCTATGCCATAAAGCAATCTATACGTACCGTTTTTTAAGGGTTTCTCTGACCCATGGCATATTGAATAGATGTAAATTACTTTCCTTACGTCCTGGATAACGAGGATTATTAGTCCAAAGAACCTAGAAAGGGAACTTAAATAAATAAATGATACATACACAACATACTTTAGGTATTTAATGTTTTTTACAATCAGGGTCTGTTTTCTTCCTTTTCAGTTCCTCCTGGTTCTAAATTTGGGTGTGACTCCAGAGATCACAATCATCGGTCTATTGAAGTGATATTCGGTTCTTCCGATTGTATGTTCTATAAAGCTTTGACAATATTCCGCAAAAGTATCCATGTAGGTAATAGAAAACACAGTTAAATGGCAATACTAAGGGAATAAGTGTACCGGTGTAGGTCAATATAATAATATGTTCTCTGCCTATAAGTAGGTAAATATTTTTTTTTGTTTAAAGTATAATAGTCGAAAGACGTAAAATCTAACTAGATCTACCTGTACAATGTGGTCTATGCCGTTGAAGAAGCATTTCTCTTTAGATAAAGCTTTCCATATTTTAGCCTTGTTAAGAGTTTCGACCAAAGCGGGTATAAGCTGAACAAATACCTCATTCTTTATGTAATCGTTTTCGGTTTCTGGAAAATATCATTAATGTAATATTTTACTTGAACTTACTAAATGAGCAAGAGTAGTGGAATGGAAGTGGATAAGAATTATACAGTTGGAATTTAGTTGTTACGAAATGGTAGATTATTTAGAGAACAAAGACTTTTATACAAATAGAATTGCGTATATTATTTTATATTTTGTGACACATGTATTCTACATTTTTTCACGAGTTGACATGAGTATTAATAACAGTCGGCAGCCTAGCAACGATTATAGACATTTTCACTAGTGCTATGCTATCCAACCTTAATACTTTCCCTCACTAGTTGGAAACGTCTTGCAGTCCTAAATCAGCTCTAATCCTAATGAGCCTGGGCTTCGGAACTGCCTTAGTTAAAAGATCAGCCAATTGATCAGCAGAACTTGTTTTCAAGACACTCACTAGTCCTTCTTGTACTGTCTCACGTACGAAGAAGTGTCTCACGCGAATATGCTTGGTCCTTTTATGGAATTCAGGATTATGCGCAAGGCGTATGGCCGCTTCGTTATCCACTTTCAGTGTGGGTATTCCTTCCAAACATGTAAGCTGGCTGAAGACTCTCTGAAGCCACACTAGCTCTCGCGCGCCTTCACTCGCTGCAACAATTTCTGCTTCAGTTGTAGAAATTGCAACTGATGCTTGACGTTGGCTTTGCCAAGAAATTGCTCCTCCAGCAAAAATACAAGTGACGCCAGTCGTGGAGCGTCCAGTTTGGTCGTCACCGGCGTGATCTGCATCACTGTAGCCTTCCAGTACAGCTCTACTGCAACTCGCATTGTATCTGATGCCGTAGGATATAGTTCCCTTCAGATAACGAAATATCCTTTTGACTCTTAGCCAATCAGCTTCTGCTGGATTTTCTAATTTCCTCGATGCTACACCAACAGCATATGCTATATCGGGACGTGTACCTGTCATAAGGTATGCAAGAGCACCTACAGCCTCTCGATATGGGAATTTCTTCTCTTTATCGTTTTCATCTACGACTTTCCCTATTTCAGAAGTCTGATTTCTATCAATAGGTGTCGAAACTGGGTTGCATTGTGACATCTGAAAACGTTCCAAAATCTTCTTAGTATAAGATTCCTGACTGATAAATATGGAACCGTCTTTACATCGTGCAATTTCCAGTCCTAGGTAGTATGATGCTGTTTTGGTCGTGATTTTTAGCGTATCCCCTAATTCCTTGAGGAATTGGTTCGCCAGAACTTCATCTGTCGTGGCCACGAGACCATCATCCACGTACAGAGTAATAAGTATCTTTTTGCCTTCCACAGTCTTCGTGAACAGACAACAGTCAGCAGAATTCTGTACGAAACCTTTTTGCAGCAGTATCTCCTCAAAGCACGAATTCCAGCATCGAGGTGCTTGCTTTAGGCCGTACAGGCTTCTCTTTAAACGACAGACTTTTGATGTGCCGTCACTGAATCCATCTGGCTGCCTCATATAAATCTCTTCTTTGAGTATACCATTAAGGAATGCAGTCGACACGTCAAATTGTGTAAGGTACAGGTTTTCTTTGGCGCTGACACTTAACAAAGCTCTTATTGTAGCCATTCGGCTGACCGGGCTAAAGGTCTGCTCATAGTCTATCCCTTTCCGTTGTTTGAACCCTTTTACCACAAGTCTGGCCTTGTATTTGTTAACGGTTCCGTCTGGATTGCGCTTTATTCTAAAAACCCATTTACACGGCAGAGGCTTTTTGTTGGACGGTAACTCACACAGTGTCCAAACATTGTTGTCTTTTAAAGACTTGAGTTCGCTTTCCATGGCCTTCTGCCACTCAGCACAGTCATCTCTCTCACAAGCTTCCTTGTAGGATTCAGGAAAGTTTTCTGTTCCTACGAAGTATACAAAGTCATCGAACTTTTTTGGACGTGCGATGGTAGATCTGTCTCTTAAGTTATATCGAGGCTCCGCGTCTATCAGAGGCTCGACTACCTCTACAGTATCTTCATCAGCATCGACAAAGACATCATCACCATCACAATTAATGTTCTCATGAGGTTCGTCATGACTCTCAATCACGGCTCTCTCGTCGTGAACTTCGTCTTCTTGAACTTGGTCTTCACTCATCTCTATTCTATCTCCCTCTAGAACAGGTTCAAGATTGTCTTGCATGTTTATAGGCTCTTGCTCAATAATATGTTCATTATCGTCTTCCTCTATTACTCTCTCTGAAGAAATAGGAATGCTGGTGGAAATTTTAAATTCGACATCTGTTTCAAAGGTTATGTCTCGAGACCTTAGCGTCTTTTTTCCATCCCAGACACGATAACCATCATCATTTTCGTAGCCTATCAATATGCCGTTAATCGCCTTCTTATTCATCTTCTTGCGATTCTGCTTTGGGACATGAGCATAGCATTCACTTCCGATGATTTTTAGGTGAGTTATTTTGGGCTTCCTGCCATGCCATAGCTCATAAGGTACCTTACCGTCTACCCTAGTGGGACCTGTCCTATTGAGCACATAAGCAGCAGTATTAATTAGCTCAGCCCAGAGTATTTGAGGCATCTCTCCTCTCGTATACATCATCGATCTTGCAGCTTCTACCAAAGTTCGATTTTCACGCTCGCTACAACCGTTTTGTTCCGGCGTGTACGGCATTGTCAATCGATGCTTAATACCATAACTCTGTAATATTTTACGGATAGCTTGGTTATCAAATTCACCACCATTGTCGCTCAGTAGAGTCTTCACTGTGTGCCCAGCATTTTTTGCTTCTTGAAGCATTTGTTGAAGTTTATCCTTTACCTCTGACTTCTCTCTGATGAAGAAGACCATGCGGTAGCTTGAATAGTCATCCTTAAATAATACGTAGTACCGGTAGTGCGAAATGCTCTTTGCGAAGGGACCGCAAACATCCGTGTGAATGAGCTCTCCAACAGCTGTTGCTCTTTCCCTTGTTCCAAACGGTTTTCGATGTGACTTTCCGTATATGCAGCCCTCACACTTTACTTTGTCAGAACTTAGATTAATGCCGAACTCGCGTTTTACGATGCGAATTACATGTCTTTTATCCTGATGAGCAAAGCGCTCATGATAAAGCTGCAGCATATTGGAACCAGTTACAACATTGACCTCAAAAGCTGTTTTCTTAACTGGAATAACAGTCTTTATGTCCAACTTGTAGAGTCCACCATGCGGCGTTCTTCTGCCAACAACTCTAGTTGCACCTCCGATATCTAACTTGCACTCTCTAGTTGTCGACGTAAAAATGCTGTTCTGCATTCTATCTTGCGCTGCTAACGTCGAAAAAAGATTTTTTGTAAGTGACGGTACTAACCACACATTGTTTAAAGTAAGTTGCTCTTTATTTCCACTGACGTTCGATTCTAACACAACGGAGCCTACTCCTACCGCAGGTATAGTAGTTCCGTCTGCCGTCGTTACGGTGTGATCCGAATCAAATTCATGAAAATCTTTAAAGATATTCCTTTTTACCGCTATGTGTGTTGTCGCTCCGTTATCAACATACCAGTTCTCCCGGTCTTGCATGTGATTTATTGAGCATGCATTAACCATCAATGAAATCTGTTGCACTTGCTTGGACTTCGAGCCAGATGATGATGTGCCTGAAGTTGGTTTAGGTGGCCTCCCATCCTTAATCCACTTTTTACACTTGCGAACTCTGTGGCCTTTTCCAGAACAGTAGTTGCATATCAGCTGCTCATCCTTCTTATGCTTTATTTCACGTTCAGCGGGTGTAATCAATAGTGTCTCCTGTCGTGTACTCTCTTGATTACTTAAATCTCGTTCAAACGAGCACAGGTTACTCGTTAAACTGTCAATCGTCTTTTCAGACCGTTTTAGCATTAGCCAGCTTGACTTGAAGTTGAAATACCTATCGTCAAGTGTGTCTAAGACCTTACATATCAGGAACAATTCAGGGAGCTTGGCAGTTGCATCAATTTTGGAAACCTCAACTTTTAGATCATTCCACAGATTCTTCAGCTTTGACATATGAGTAGGTATGTCATCCTCATTGCTATGTTTTAGCCCGAAAAACTCTAAGCATAAACTATAAGCCCTGTCCTCTGTTTGTCCATCAAATAGCCTGTGTAGCTCTTGCCAAACATCATGTGCCGTTCTATATCGCATAACTTTCTTTAATGTTTCTTCAGTCATGTTCGTAGTGAGCACGAGCAAAGCGCCGCTTTGAGTCTTCCTATATTTAGCTATTGCTGTATTATAGGCACTTATCGCCGCGTCACCTGCTGCTACAGCGAGGATTGGTTTCTGGAGTTTACCTTCAACTGCTTCTAAGGCACCTTCTGTACCCTCCAACATTATGGAAATCTTATATTTCCAGGTAGCCCAATTTTCCTTACCCTCGAGTTTGCCAATCTCTAATTTCGTAGAAAAATCCATTGCAAACGCTTTCTCTTCTTCCACGGATGGCCCAAAACCTAATGTAATATTTTACTTGAACTTACTAAATGAGCAAGAGTAGTGGAATGGAAGTGGATAAGAATTATACAGTTGGAATTTAGTTGTTACGAAATGGTAGATTATTTAGAGAACAAAGACTTTTATACAAATAGAATTGCGTATATTATTTTATATTTTGTGACACATGTATTCTACATTTTTTCACGAGTTGACATGAGTATTAATAACAGTCGGCAGCCTAGCAACGATTATAGACATTTTCACTAGTGCTATGCTATCCAACCTTAATAATCATAACCAGACGTTAAATAAGTATTATAGTTTATTTCCCCCCAATAAGTAGGACGGTACGACGATATATATGTCGTACCAGATACGAAATGCCCCTTAGTACGTATGACACTGGGTTCAATCGTTTTGTGATATATTTATTAGGTACAATGTTATATACTTAATGAAGCTTTTAATTTAATCACAAAGCTAGTTAGTAATTAGCAACGATTCCTGCTCGTGTAGTACACAAGTTTCATCGTATTACGTCGCTTGATACGTGGTTTGAAGCGCGTGAGGGTAGCATACATCGGGGATTAAAGCAGGTACCAACCGTAAATTTTTATTTTTTTCTATTATGCCTTTTGTTTGCTGTCGATGTTTGGTAGATAGATAATATATGTTTTGGACGCGATGCAACAATTCATTATACTATACATTGCAATCCGTCATACCGCTACGCAACAGCGCACTAAACTTATAAATAAGCAATGGGTCACATCAAAGCTTTGGCATCCGGTAGTTTGATCGAAGCTAGATAAGTTAAATTGAGAGACCCCTAACTTACTTAAGAATGGTGGTGAAGGTATAGGTTCCGTTTTACTTTCTGCGTATTCTTCAAGTTGTTTCTGCCATTTATTACTTTCTTCAACGATTTCTTTCCAGTTAGCTTTAGGTCTTTTCTTTATAAGTACTGGGAAATCGACTTCAGAGCAGGGCAGACTGTCTGGTAGAGTGAATGCTGCTAATGTGTCATTTAGTTCACTACCACCCAACTTTTGATCTTTTCCTTGCTTGCTTTTGCGATCACTTCTATTAGCCATTTCAAATATCTTGCACTGTTAATAGCTTACACTAGCAGCTATTTTCTTAAAAAACGCGATTCCGCGATCAGTGACCTTGTTGACTTGCCATTTAACGTATGCCAATTTATATGATAGGTAATTAATCAGAGACAACTTACAGTCATGTTTGCAGGCAGTATTTTTTATTGAAAAAGTTTCATCGAAGATCATTCAAGGAGAGCGTAAATAATACAAACATGTAATATCTTATGACAATTTATTTGTAAAATACAAAATCTGCATACGCAATTACTAGGATGCTCTGGATATTACCATCCAAAGCTTAAAATTAATAAATATTAAATACGTCTTATACCTAACAATAAATATAAGATTCTTATACAACTTCAAATTTTTATACATTTCTAGGTGTATAATTTTTATTCAGACACTAATAATTGGAGAATTTTCCGGTGATCTGTGAGATCCAGTCTAAATATTGAGCAACTTTAACGTAAACACCAGGTACACCAGGCTGGCCGCAGCCGATGCCCCACGAGACCACACCCACGAGTTGCCACGTGCCGCCGCGCTCACACACTAGAGGACCACCTCCGTCACCCTTGCAAGCATCCTTGCCTTCCTCACCTCCAGCGCAGACAAAGCCAGGGTTCAGTTCATAATTGTAGCCCAAACGTGTTTGCCTCAGCTGTTGTTGACATTGACCGTGAGAAAGAATTGGCACATCAACTTCTTTCAGGATGTTCTGGTACTTTCCGTAATCACCGAAGGCATCCTTGCCCCATCCAGTGGTCCAGCATCTTTGGCCGGCGTAATCGGCGTACTTATCGGGTAAACAAGCGGGACTGATATGAGGATATTTGGTCCATTCGACGGGGTGGTCCATTTTTAGGATAGCGAGGTCGTTGTCCAAAGTGCCGGCGTAGTACAGAGGGTGCACGTGTACAGAAACAATGTCTCTTTCAATGTATGGGTAGAACTCGACATCGCGGTTGACATCCCACTCTCCCAGACGAATTCTTAGCTCGAAGCCTTTGTACCTGGAAAGAGTAAAATACAATTTTAGATCGATAAAATATTTATTCAATTTCATTATTCTGTCATCAGCGTCACAGTTTTGCGATCAAATTAATATAAAATTGGTCAGTGATGGTGTCGTCAATCTGATATTGATACTTACGATTTAACACAGTGGGCTGCAGTCATAATGTGAAGACCATCAATTAGAGTTCCTCCACAGACGTATACCGATTCCTTAGGGTCCTTCTTTAATATAGCCGTTTGCCAGGGGTACTCTCCGAATTCACTCTCGCCATCTACGTAAGACGGAGTCTTGATCCTACCGTTGATGCCCTGTGAGTGTCTGATACCGCATTGTCCTTTGTTAGCAGCTTGAGGTTGTAGGGGTCGACGGCAGCATACTTGATTTGGTCTGCACTGCTGCTGAATAGATTGATGGCCAAAATATCCCTGACGCTAAAACAAAACACAGATTTAAGAATCATGTCGGAGATGTCGTATTTAAATTTTCTACCATACTTATTTAAAAAAATGCACCAATATAATAACTTTAAAGCACGATTATAACACGACTATTATTGGAGTGATGGCCTAATGATAGTACTGCTGAGTGATAGGTCTCGAGTTCGAATCAAAAATCTCTGAATATAATACTAATCAGTTTTCACTCGCTTAAATGTTGAAGGAAAACATGTGTGAGGAAACCTGCATGTCTTATAGATTTTCTCGATGCTGCGTTATATCTGCCAACCCGCACGAGGTCAGTGTGGTGGACATACCTACTCCTGTCATACTGAGAGGTGACCAGCAGTAGGACAGTAAACGGATTAAAGATGATTGATGACGGATTGATTTTGAATTTAAGAAAAGTGCGTAAGTTACCTCCTGTACAGTTATAGACATATTTTCTACACCGATTTCCCTCTTCTTTCGCTTCTCCGGAAATCGTATTGTTTGGTATCCCCGGTTTGCCCCAGGAAATTTAGAAGGAAGGTCAAGAGAGCGGGAATAAGTGGACCGGCTTGGGTAACTACCCAGTGTGGCATCAATAGTAACGTTAGCTGATCTATCGTGATTATTAGCACTGCGTTGAGGATAATCCTCTCTATCTTCACTTCTACTATTTTCCTCATAGTCATCATAACCTCCAGGAGAATCTTGAATGTAGCTGTCATGATCTTTATAGTGATTTGGCTCATAATATGGGTTATGCGGCGAATATACTGCAGGCCCGATATGGGGCGGGAGTTGTGGAGGCCCTTGGTAAAGTGGAGAGTGATGGAGAGGTTCGTCGTAATGAGGTGGATGATGGAGAGGTTCAGGGTATGGAACATGATGCGTGGGTGAAGGCTGATGTGGATAAGGCGGATATTCGTAATGTGGGGAATGGAAGTGAGGAGGGGGGTACACAAGCCCTGCGTGCGTTGAGGGTAAAGGGTACGTGGGAGGGTAAATCATATGATAATGGTGATGCTTGTTGAGCAGGTAATGCTTTTTTTCATCGAATATTTGGCTTACTAATTTAAGTTTGCTTTGGCTAGGTGTAACATGTAAATGTAAAAGAGGCTTATAAACTTTTTCTCCATCTTCATCTTTGGTTATTTGTATAGAGAGTAGTGGATTAACTGAGGCGATTCCTAAATTAATTCCTCCATTAAAAGAATGGCTAATAGGGTGTAATTGGGGATTAAAAGGGTGGTGACCGGACACCGTGTCGGGAGAGTGGGGGGGCAAGCCAAAAGAGATACCAAACGTGGGCTGCACATGTTTGTAGTCATAACCGCTTTGGCCGCCGTAACCAGGCAATCGATTGAAGCGCTGCAGTGATATTTACTTATATCAATACCATGAAAGTATAATTTAATGTTAGATAATTATGTGTCAGTGCCCATTGTTTAGTAAATCTTTTGTCGACTGTTACATTAGATTTTATAAATAAATGTTTAATTTGATCCAAGTGTAACAGTGTTACCCCAGGTTTAGATATGATGTATAAATATACCGATGAGATTTCGTAGGATTTAGGTTCATGTCAGTGCCGAGAATAGGATGGATGAGGAAAATGTTAAGAAGTTTGGGAAATAAGCTTGACTTCCGATGTAAAATTTTACAAAGATATTTAAACTACATATTTAAAGGGATTTTAGGCTTACCGGTTCAGCTTCTTTCTCCCCTTCTGAAGGAGTCTCTTCCGTAGTCTCACGTTTGCTTATTTTCTTGGCTTCCGTTGTGGTAGAGTTTAGTGAACTTTCAGCGGCGGAAGTTTTATTCAAATTATCTAATTGTTCTTCAGTTAATGCTACGATTTCGCTGCCTTTGTTGCGCGGGTCTATTGGTAAATACAAGTCATCCCTGCGACCAATTATTTCTTGGCTAGGACATTGATCGTAGTTTACACAAACGCAATCCAATCCTTGAGCTTTGGCTTCATGATAATTTTCACCATAGGAGTTACTGCTGCCGAATGTTGCTGGGCCCTGATTGTAAACATTATTGTGGGTCCCCACGTGCAATTCTTTTTTGTAAAATTCACTGTTCTGTGACGCGTAACCACCTAAACTATTTCCGTACTTTTGGTCTTCGAACGCGTTGTTGGTATATTGATTTGGTAAACCTTGAGTCAAAATACCACTGTGACCAACTTTGTTCGAATTGTGCCCGTATTGAGAGCCATAAATGGTATCAGTTTCGTAGATCGGCTTATTGTTATCGGAGGTGTAACCTCCAGATATAGGTTTGAAACCACCCGAACTTATACTACTGTAGTCACCTCCCCCAGCTGTTAGGATATCAGTAGACTGTTGAAATTGAGATTGGGTATTCAGCTGACCAACTGATCCCACAGGGATTGCTACTGGTTTGATTATAACTTTCGGGTCTTTTGGGTCGGCATCGTGCACATAATGGTGATGGATGTGTTGTTGCACAACTGAATCTGTCTTGGTACCGGATTGAGAAGATGGAATTTTGTTGTAAATGGGTTTACTGTTTTCAAATGCATATGGACTTTGGCTTGCGTACGAGGGTGCTTTGGTGACGAAATTGGTTTCATGAGCATTGTATAGCGCGCTGCTTTGGGAGAATTGATAGTTGCCTCCTGCCACGCCATACTTGTCGGAAAAACCAGGTCTGGCATTGCCACCATATCCGATCCTCTTAGGCGGATATTTCTGAGGTCGCGAAGGGTACGGCATGGGCTTAGGTGGGCCGTAGGCTCTTGGTGGTCCTCGGACCGGAATCGATGCAATTGGTTTTCCAATAGGTTTGATGTCCACTGGTTGGGCATAGATAACTTCATCTGGAGATAAGTATGTCCGTTTTTCTTGCGTGTCTTCATCCTCGCACTGAAATTTGCATTTTAAATAACGTTTACAATATTGCTCAAAAATAACAAAAGAAGAAATGAGTTAACTGACTGATATTTTTAATACACTTTTACAAGCAAATGTTTGAGATTAGTACTAGATGGCGTCGGTATTTCCTAACTGAGGACGAGTGACGACTCTGAGAAGAAACGCCGAAACAAACTTAGAGAACCATGGTCTCTTTTAAAGTCCAGAGATATTATTTTTAGAATTAAATAAGTGAGTGTCACAACGTAGGACAATGTCTACCAGTAGAAAAATAATACAAAAATATATGTAGAAATACGTACTTGTATGAGACCCAGAGTGCACAATCGTCCTTTAATCAGGTTCCTTGCTTCAGCGTCATCTCCTGCGTCCAAGGCGTCCTTGATCGTGGGATCGCTGTATACATCGTCGAAACCGCCCAAACTTCTACCTTGTTTACTGCTCACTAGTTCGTCGACAATGTCATCAAGTACCGTACCGTTCGATTCAAAGTTTCTCTCTTCAACTTCGGGTAACTGTTCTCCTTGTAACAAAGTTTCAGTTTTTTGCTCAGTTTTCTCGGTGGGCTTTGCATTCGCCTCCCCGCCCCACGACCATTGTGCTGTCGTACAGGCGAATATTAATGGTAACAATAAAAAGGTAACCGTTGACCACCGCATGTTCTGTAACAAAAATATACAAAAATATTATTTTGCTGATGTCATTTGATCCTTATTTTGTAAACCACGTCATTGTTTCGAAACTGCAAGCGAAGAATCACTTTTACTTTCGCAGACAGTCTGTAGTTATATAAGCCTCCATAACGTCAGCGCAGTGTTGTGGCTGCGCGGTCATTGGAAGGCGTGGGTCCGCGAAAGCACTCTCACACAATGTGTGTAGCGCTAGATCAGTCCGGATTTACATATCATGCTTATTACGGTAGCTGACTTTAAAAAAGATAGAACAAAAAACTTAATTTGTTTATCTAAATACATATTTTTGGGACATTTATAAATAATTATCTTATTTTTGCGAAGTCTTAGTGGTAAAATAACATTGCGGATCACTGATTAGAACTCAAAGTAGCAGACCATGCATTAGCACGTATCCTTAAACGTTATTGATGTCAGCTTTTGTCTTGTGTTATGAAATATAGCCAAATATCGGTGTCAGTGTCGTGGTGTTGGCCAAAAGTGGCACAAGCAACCCGTTGGCAAGCCGCGCGCGTCTCGAGCGATGCGTCACTAATTCGGTAACAGTCGATAATAATTATGTAACTTCCCCGATATTATTGTATCTTGTTTGTTTTATGCAACATGTTACTGCATAATCAGTAGAATATTGCCTTTTTTATATTTACGTTTTTTTTTTTGTTTTTCTGTGATAACTAGAGCGTGGATTACATATAGAAAACTAGAAAAGCGTTTTGAAAGGCGGTTGATAAGATCGAAGCGTTGTTTGAAAGTGGAGTGCGCGCGCCTCGTGGTCCTGTGCACCGAGGAAACACGATAATCTTTAGATCAAAATGTATTATCAATTAGTACATTTTACATCTTCAATAAAAGTGTTCGAAATGCTGGATGAGATGCTGTTAAAAGCAAAAAATGATTTATATTACACATGATGGACGTAAACAAAATAGAATTTTTGGATTAAAATGTATTATCAAATAGTACATTTTACATCTTACGATTTCCTTGTAGACCCAAGTCGAATTCAGTTAGTACAGAGACCATTTTTTAAGATTTTTACGACATTTTTTATACTATGCATACAGTGGTATGGTTTTGTAGTTATGCAATGCCTATACATATCCCTGATGTTTGGTTGAGATCGGCGCAGGCGCATGCATAAGCAACCGGAAAGTGAAAGTTTACGCGAGGATCGTTTACTAGGGAAACTTACTCTTATTAGGTGATATGTTAATTTGTAAAATTAGAGTAATCAAGTAAACTAAAATAATTTAAACACATTGTTTCATTAAAATGATGTGGAAGCGCTTTTTTAATTTTAATTGTAACATTATCTTTCTTTCATTCATTAACTAAGAATACTTTAAAGCTGTTCGTTCATTTAACATAATTTAAAAGAAATCATTGATTGAATGTATAAACAAAAGAAATTGTAAATAGGTAAATCGTGATAATGTATTCACACGCTAAATGAATGTTATTATGGCTTATATGATAAGACTGCGTAATGTCTGTGTTTAGATGCAGCGGTAGTTGCTTTTCTCTGTCGGATATTGAAAGAGAAATTCTATTACGCGTACGTTACCGCAAACTATCAGCTTAGTTTCCGCCACCGCAAATCCTGTGATGTAACTGTCAGCTGTGATTTGTCAAAACAAGCACTTTGAACTTACTTTTACGTTGTTCACTCGTCGTATATCACTATTACTAATTAAATGTTTAAGTTTTCACAAGTTTACCGGCGCACTGTCTGCGTCCGAATGACTGCCACTTCCACCACTGCGTCGCTTTATACTTCGAGCAACGCAAAGATGTACGCGGACCGATTTTGTAAGACGATCGACGCAGCCTCCTACCACTTTACCCCAGAACTACTAACTATCGACCGAAATTGGTCAGATCTAGTCGCCGTACAGCTATCGTTGAGGTATATGGGTACAGGTCATGACGTCAACGATAACATTGATCAACCCTTAGTTCATTCATGTTCCGAGTAGAAGTTTGGCAATATGGGTTTTTGAGGTCGTCTTAGCGGATCTGTATTGTTAACGTAACTTGAACACTGACATAAATTTACTGATGCCATACATTTGATGCATGCAGCGGATGTCATCCTCAAGGATAAGAATAATAAGGGTTTGAAGACAATGCAGCCTCACTGTATTACTGTTTTCACAGTATTAATTGAACACAGCTGCGTTTTTATGAATGACCTTTTTTGTGATATCGTTATCAAGTCTTTATCATTCTTTTTATATTATCTCTTTTAACACAGCACTAGGAGTGCATTTGTTTTTATTTTGACATATGTCTGGGTTTGTTTGCATATTTGTATACCCATGCGGTCTCACTTTATTCAATCTATTTTGGCCAAAGTAAACATTTATATATTGTCATTCTTTCTTTCTTAGCCTATAGAGATACCTCCGTGCCTCAGAAAGCATGTTAAGTAGTTGGTGTTGTTACTCATATAAACACAAGACAATCATTAGTTATCAGAAGCCCGAAAAGCTTGACAGCCAGTTTGTCCCTAGGATATCGACATTATCGAAATTGGACTGCAGAGGTCGAGCGAGCTCCTTTGTGTAGTGTAGAGTATTAGTTCTGGTTAGAGTTAAAGCTGACCCAACATAATTATATACTGGGGAAAAAGGCTAAGAGAAAATAATGGTGATCTTATGATATTTTTATTTATGTTAAAAGGAATATATTTATATGGAGATTTTATTATGTAAAAATAGTTTGTCAATCTAATGTTTATATGGACATCCACAATATATGAAAAATTGAAATACGCGCTTATGATCATTAAGAAAACACAAAGTATTATTAAACCTATTTATTTCAATGTCAACAACAAAATGTTTAAAACTACAACAATACAAATGAGAAGATCGTTGTATCCGTTTCCTTTTTTATAAGAAAAGTAATATGAAAACCGACGTAGCGTAGCGGTTAAGATGGTCGTTTCACCATTAACTGCTGCGCCAAGTGAATATTTCGAACCCACGAGGTTCGATTCTCAACCTTAGACAAATATGTAATTGTAAACTCGACTGCATGTTTCGCTGTGATAAGTGGAGTGGGTTCGATACCAAACTAAATCTAATATTTGTGTATTCCACAGTATTAGATTGGTTTCATTTTAGGCTAACGTGGTTGACTCATTAGGCCAGAGTGGTGGACTACAGCCTAATCCCTCTCATTCTAAGAGGAGACCCGTGCCCAGCAGTGGTACAGTATATGGGTTGATGATGAGATTGGTTTCAACTCTGGCTGAAGGTACTTTGTGCCAGTTAATTGTACCTACGTTTGTTAAAATCCGCTGCCATACAGTTTGTTCTCCAGTGCGAACGATGTCTTTCCAAAAGTTTGAAAAAAAAAAAAATTGGACTGCGTAGATTGGCATACACAGACACGTCTATTGTTATCTAACAAGACACCCACCCACGTCGTTGGGGCTCACCCTTCCATATCAAGATAATAAGCCGCTTTCTCAGGACCATAGTTTTCTAATAAGGCACGCTGACCCAGTAGATTATAGTGCTCAGTGTTCTTTTTTGTATTTAATCGAAAAAATATTTTGAAGGAACATAATTAATAATATTTATAAACAGTATTCCATAATAAAATACTTTAGTTTCTGCCTACGCCCACGGGAAAAGGTGTGAGTGTATAAATAAATAAATTATAAATATTCATGGACAATTTTACACAGCACTAAGCAGAGCTTGTACTATGGGTACTAGACAATGGATATAATACATATACACTTTTTTTTTGTAAATACCTACTTTTAATACATAAGAAACACCCAGACAAAAAAACTCACTTATGTTCATCATATAAATATTTGTGATTTGTGGGAATCGAACCCACGACCTCGTGATCAGCAGTCCGATACGCGAACCACTAGACCACAGACGTCGTCAAAATGTATGAATGTATGTATGTAATATTATATACTCGACTTATAATAGATATAAATACCTGAGTCACCGATCTGTGTTCAGTATTCCGTAGATGTATTTTAGCACAACATAGTCATTCATCATTATTAGTCTAGCAAGAGGCCTGGGTTAAGAGACCAGTGTTATTGGGTTATCCTATGAAATTCTCAGTAACAGCTCGGTATTTGGATATATTGGGACCTGTTAATGCCAATGGGCTCGCCCCCTATTACATGGAATCTAAACATACCATGAGTATTTGTGTTTGTCTGGGTGTTTCTTATGTATTATAAGTATGTATTTACAAAAAAAAAAATTATATCAGTATTATATCCATTGTCTAGTAGTACAAGCTCTGCTTAGTTTGGGACTAGATGGTGTTGTGTAAAATGTCCCAAAAATATTATTATTATTATTATACCTGTGAACTATTTTTAGTAAAACCTAAAGGTTTCCAAGAGCACGTCTGTACAGGCATAATAGTACACACATAATAAAAAAGTTTGCGATCACTAGCTTAAGCTAGGACTGAAAGCGTTTTTATATGGAAAAACAATTGAACTATTTTATTGTTTTATATTTTTAAATAAAGAATCTAAAAGGAAGTAGAAATCAAGTAACAAAAAAGATTTCGATTTTTCAAAGTGATCGCTAACTTTTTTTGTGTGTACGTATATAATGTAATAATATTAGGATATTCAGTATTATAAAACGATAGCTGTACTAATTAATACAAGTTTATTGATCCTGAATAAGATAGTTTGGGGTAGGTATAGAAAAAACACCCCTTTTTGACATCTTAGATTTCGTTTTTTTATCATCTGGCAGATAACATTGTCTTCATTCAGCTAAACGTAGGCGGACTTCAATTGACATGATACTTGGCTTCATTCCACAGTATCACTGTATCTAGTTTGTGGGCCATGAGAACATGGGATATCCTGTGGCAACGTCGGTGACGATAAGTATATATTTACAAAAAAGTTTATAAGTATTTTTTTTTTTTTTTTTTTTGAAAAGAATTACTACCACAGACATTTCGTCCGTGCCTTTTTTAGATTGTTATTTTATTTTGACATATTACATTTTGTGTTAACATTGTGTGCGCACGCTTTTGTGCGCTCTCCCTTACAATTGTACTTATTTATAACTATATTTATTTATAACTATTGCATTTTTTTTTTTTTTTTTTTTTTTATTATAATTATTTCCTTATAGTCTATAACTATTACTACGCAGTGAGTCTTTTTTTTTTTTTTTTTTTTTTTTTTTTTTTTTTTAATTTTTTTTTTTTTTTTTTTTTTTTATTTTTTATTTTTTTTCTCCTCCTTAATGTAGTGTTAGTTGTTTTTTTTTTTTTTTTTTTTTTTTTTTTTTTTTTTTTTTTTTTTTAATTTCTTATTATGGTATACTATAGTAGCAGCCGGTGGGAAGTGACCAGTACCGACAGACAGCACTCGTTCACGAGCATGACCCGTGTATCGGCACCGTTCTACTCAACCATTTTTTAGGGAATAAAACGACCCGACACACAACGCCACTGTCAGCAGTACATTTCAGTAAGCATGACACTTCTCACCGCCGCCACGCCATTTCTCCGTGCTTACATGGTTTCCGCCGCATCCTTATGCCGTGGCCGTATTTTTATTTGCCTTTGCCAGGGCGTCCACTACCGCTGCGTCTCTTTTACGTATTGCCATTTTTAGGTTGTAATCTATGATCTTTTCCTTCGAAGCAGACACCGCCTTTTTGATGAAGCTGCCTATCGCGTCGGCACTGTCATCTGTGTAGTAAACACAGCTGACAGTGTGTCGCGAGACCGCTACCACTGCATGTTGCACGCTATCGTGCAGCTTCATTTTTCTCGGAGTTGCCCGCACGACGATGACATTGTTATAGGTCAGGCCTTGTGCCTCGTGTATGGTTAGGGTGCGTGACCCTTCACCCGACCCGTATCCCAGATCTATTAGGGATCTCTTTTCCTCTTGTGTGTGCGTGAGGAAAAGGGTGTTGGTCAGGTTCTTGGGTATTAGCGCACCTGTATACCTCTCGAGGCTCAGAGACCTTGTCCGGGTTTGCGATGAGTATATGCCACTGTATACTTCGCTGAGGGCATATGCTACGTCCGCCGGATTCCTATGTGTGCAGAGCAACTCGTGGCTGATGGTGGCCACTAGGCTTGGTTTCTGGTACTGCATTTTTTAAAAACCACTTAACAGGCACGATTCTGAACTAAGAGACTAATTTAACAGAAAACCCCAAATAATTTAACCAGACCGGAAATGGAACCCGAGGACTCTCGCGGCAACCTAGCCAATGAAGCAACTCCATTATGTATTACAAAGTAATCAAATCTACATACTAGTTGTCGTCCACAGTTTCACTCGCGTTTCATAGAACTTTTCGAGACAAAAGTGCAAGCCTATGTACTTCTCCAATCTATATCTATACCAAAATTCATCAAAAGGGGTTCAGCGGTTTACGCGTAAAAACGTAACAAAAAGACAGACCTAGTTACTTTTACATTTACAATATTAGATCAAAACAACACAATTACATTATGATTGTTGACTTAATTCCGTTGCCAAGTTTGCTATTGCATGTTAATCCTCTATTGCTGATTATATCAATACAAAAGAGTTCAACGCGTAGCCATAGCACCTTTACACTGACACAATTTTAAACATAATGCATTGTGTTACATAACTAATGTAATTGCGACATTTGCCACCCATTGCGCTTTATATGTTACGTTATGACACTGTATTCATAATCTATAATATGATCTAGTGCCAAGTATAACTTCCTATTTACTTCCTGCGTATATAGGGCGTAGCATTCAATCGTAGGTCGTGCTAGCCCCAGTTAAAAAAGAAAAACAAATTTATTTATTTATTTATGTACACACTTAACAAAAAAAAGTAAATTGAGAACATAGGACTATAGAGTACAAAGGTGCTGCTTATTTCTAAAGTAATTTCTTCCAGCAAACCTGCGAGAGGAGAAATTAATATATGAAATGTAGACATTAGTGTGAAAGAAATATATACATACTTATAAGCAAACAAATTTTAATAATATATTAAAAGTATATAATACCTAAATATTATTATATTAATTCACAAATAATATATATATAGGAACATACATACTAACTTAATAAAATATATAAAGATGCAAACAGATGACGTTATGGTGTTAATGACAGATTGTGTTCCTTGACTAGCTTCTTAAAAACGGAAACAGTTCCACAGTCACGAACTATAGGAGGTAGCGAGTTCCACAACCTAACCGCGTGCACAGACAGAGAGTATAGTATATTCATATGAGTATAGTATGTATGAGTATAGTATTTATTCAGTTATTCATTAATATTAAAGACGTGTTGACCTTTGAAGTGTCATGGTAATTATCGATTAAGTAGGCTTAAGTCTAGTTACCTATCAATAAATGCTACTAAACGCATTACGCAAGATTTCTAAAATGTTTTATATCTTGTTGTCTATCGCTGCTAATTATAAACAGGATTTATTTTTTTCAACATTGCGCATTTTTGTGCACCAATGACTTGCACAAGAGGGGCTTTCCAGCGCTATGCGAGCCGGACCTGCGCGAGCGCAATGCACGCGGCTGACGATACTGAGCACTTGCGCAAGAGTTCGCTGAACCATTTCTATGACTTCAATGCATTGAATGAACTTGTGTGGTTCGTTGCCAAATAATGTTAGTAGATAAAGGTATTCAAAGTTATGAGTATGTTATTATGGTATGCAAAACAGTATCGTGAAATGCCATCTGCATTAGAAAGTAGATAATAATTTAATAAAAATGTTATACATACATATATTGCGGTGGCTTTGTGGATGGTTTTGTATAAGAAACACCAGGAAAGGAAATTATTTGTAATGGATGGAAATAATTAATATAATCGTAGAGTTGTTTATGAATATTACTGGTGCAGCAAGCAGTATTTCAGTATTTGTAGAAATATGATTATAAAATTTTTGGAGTACCTAACTGAATTGAACATATAATGCAAAAGAAAAACAAAGGTTTGAATACACTTTGATGAAAAAAAACCGTATCAGAATAAATATTTTCTTTAATTTATTACTTGTTTTTTTTTGTATAACAGATAGTAAATGATTCATTTTTACAGTGTAACAATATTTGTCCTTGGCCCATAGACATGAGGATAGGAAAAAGAAACAGTTTAAAAATCAAGAGTTAAGAAACGATGTCTGAGTCATCGTCTTTATTAACTTAATATTATGTAAACAAGTGCAACAAACCTCTTTATATGTCTATAAAGTAAAATTTACTTGTATGTAAGCGTGTAGGTTGAGTATTTTAGTTATTATGTTAGTTGGTTGGCTTACTAAAACACGTAACTGACATAGTTAGATGGTTAAGGTAGTGTTTGAGCATGCAACTGTTAATTTTTTTTTTTTATTGCTGTCGGCAAACAAGCAGTCGACCCACCTGATGGTAAGTGGTCATCGTCACCCTTGGACGAGGAGTTGCTGACGCGTTGCTGACCCAGAAACCTGTATACGCGCCGTTTGAAGAACCCCATGTCATAGCATAAAGGGAAAACCTCAGTTCTAGTATTTAGAATTTATTGAAATGTTAACTGTTGACATCCAAATAATAATATATTTTTTTTTTTTGGGAAATTTTACACAACACCATCTAGTCCCATACTAAGCAGAGCTTGTACTATGGGTACTAGACAATGGATATAATACTTATATACTTTTTTTTTTGTAAATACATACTTATAATACATAAGAAACACCCAGACAAACACAAATACTCATGTTTTATCAACACAAATATTTGTATCCTGTGGGAATCGAACCCACGACCCCATGATCAGCAGTCCGGCACTCGAATCGCTAGACCACAGAGGTCGTCAATACACTAAAGGCTTAATATTAGGGCGACCACTTACAACTCGTTCTCTAATTAAACTTAGCAGGATAACTTGAATGTTGTGGCAAATTTCACATATTCCATGG
Organism: Acronicta alni; assembly: GCA_964056405.1. Taxonomy (NCBI): domain Eukaryota; kingdom Metazoa; phylum Arthropoda; class Insecta; order Lepidoptera; family Noctuidae; genus Acronicta; species Acronicta alni. The sequence continues at coordinate 7,973,974 of OZ043925.1, read as the reverse complement.
CCATGACTATAGGGCAAGTGACAGCAATGCGGTTTTTAGTGAACTAAGTAAGCTTATTGCCCTAATTTTCTTTACTGGGTGTATCCACTTTACTACTAAAGTTTCCGTAACAGAAACAGTCGAAACTATGACCTTAAGTTTACTAGCTACGAGTAAAATTATGATAGCCTGCAAACAATAATACTAATGTACGCGTGGAAGTAAAGTTTTGTATAGTGGTTGTAATCGCGACTGCTAGAGGCTGCTGCTGCTACGCTACAGATCTTGGGTTCAATTCCCAGGTCAAGCAGTGTTATAGGGTTTTTCTATAAAATTCTCAGTAGCAGCTCAGAGTTTGGATTTTTGCACGATTAATGGCAATAAGTTCCCTATTACATATGACCTGAATATACTGGAGAACTGTGGGTGTACATTGGTACACATCGTATTAAAATATAATATTCTAATATGTATTTAAATATAGTCTCATAAGATCAGTGCGTATGTTTCGGTTATGATTTGTCTAAAACGTTAAATAAGATATTGATTTCTGACATTTACGCGAATATTATACATAAAAATAAAACGTCTTCCCGTGACCATGGACGCTGTAAAGGGTCCGAAACGTCGGGATTAATAATATCAATATTACGCGATAAAATACGTAAAAAGTAGTTTTATTTAAACGTTAAATAAGATTTGTTTGCTCTTTGTTTCAAAATATGTCTACTGGCTCTTTGCCTCTAAATCATCATTAAACAATTTAGTCATTTACTGCTGCGCAAGTGTCTCTTCTCCAGATGAGATGAGAGGGGTAAGGCTAAAGTCCACCACGCTCGCCTATAATAGACTGGCTATGTACTAGACTAAGCTGCCTTGGATAAAAATATATAAAAATATCTAAACAAACCTGGATTTTACTTAGAACATGTTTTGAAAAAAGTTGGGTCATAAGAAGGCTCTACTGGTCATGTTACCGTGTTGGCTAAGAGTGCGACGAACCTATGACGTCACTGCTTGCACGAAGCACAACTGACATAATCACGAGTCTTCAGTGCAGGCCTCGGGCACACGGTGTTTACATTTTTTATCGCATCTCCGCTGGAATTGGCCTACTGTTACGTAACTAAGATCAATGACTTTATCCCCACTAGCCGAGTCTTAACTGATCTGCTGACTATTTCTCTGATTGTAACTTGCATTCAAGAATCGTATCGCATGGACTACTAAAATTTTAGTTAAGAAATAATTATTTTATTGAGTATTTTTGTTATATCCGTACTCTACAGTTTAATCGATTTCGAGATAAATGAGGTTGATTCAAATTACTTGGCATTGAATAGGTCAAATAAAAAAAAACCCTGGAGTTTGCAAATTGTAGATCGGTAACTCATGTGTGTAATCACACACATAGGCATAGGTAATCGTACGCCTTTAATGATTGGCGACAACTACTTTACCATATCAACAATTTCGTAATAGAGTCTTCCCGTATAAATCGTCATTATAGCTACATATAATTGATTATATAAAACGTAAACAACTTTTAAACGCACCTACGATAATTGCGAAAAACTAAATAAAAATTGAATTTGGTGATGGTGGATGTGAGCGTCATAGCTATGACAACATAGTTTTTAATTATTTATGCAACGAAAACGACTACTTCCTTTATAGTTCCTAATTACATGTAGTAAAATTTAAGCAAACACTTAGATAATTTATGGGTACCTTTATTCACATTCTAATAAATTCTTGGTTTTTCCTAACAATTATTCTAAGCAAGTAGGTAACTAATCAAGTTTCAAAGTAACTCATGAAATATCGACTGTTTTGGTAAATTACTGGGAACTGAATATTGCAAGACGTGGGTTTTCCGAATTGCGCTTCGTTATTGCAACGTGCCTCGCACGAGGCCAAGTCAGTATTTTTATATCGAACAGAGATGGTATGGAGTCGAAACTACTATTAAAAAAACATTGAATTTTCTATAATGTTGGATAACCTTAAAGATTATATTTTGAAGTTTTGGTGTAGGTTAAGAAGTCATGTCTATAAATGTATTGTGTAAGAAACAGGATTTTATAATACTGCGCAAACTGTTTCAGTTACGTAACGTAAGTAACGATGTTCGTTTGTAAACAATCGTAGGTGCATGCAACCTAAGTACATGATGTTTGAGTCCGCTAACCTAGGGCGTAAACCATGGGATAATAGTCGTGCCGTACACCGATGGTAGCTGGGTGATATAATAAAAGCTGTCTCGCGGGCTATTTTTGACATGTTAAATTAAATAGACGAGGGTTATTTTCTCGGTAAAACTGTTGTGTTTTTTTTTTGATAAATCAATAATTTAATCTATCACATTCATTGGCAAAATTCAAACTTATATTGCTTTCATATGTTCATATACAGGTTGTTACAAAGGTTCAGTACTAATATGAAACCCTGCAATTATTACTATTTTGTAACTATTCATATATTAGTTTAGAAAGAAAAGAAAATGAAAAAAAAAAATTATATCCTCAACCAAGGACACACAGAAACAGTTGTAAAATAAACACAAAAAGTATACAAAGATATAATTTTACACTAGCAGCAGTGTTTTAATGTCACACAACGCTGTGACACTAACATTGACAACAGAATGCACTTGTTGACGTACGAAAAAATACTATTTCTATAATAAACAATAACAACTTGTAGGTCAACAAGACTAACATAAAATTTGTTAAAAATAAAGAATAGAATAAAACAAAAATAAATATAAATAGGTATATTGATAAAATAAATCGGCATTGTAATTAATAAATTAAAGTTAATTAATCGAGCAGTTGTGTGTCACTTGTGTGTGGTTAAATAGGCTATCACTCAGGTTGAAGTTTTTAGCATTCATGGGAATGCTAACAACGCTGTTTTTCAGAGACATCTTCGTGCCACTATTGTTGTCGGAACCACGGTTTAAGGCAGTGATATTGGTATACATAAGAAAATATCTACGAAACAAACACAAATAAAACATAAATAAGCAGCTGTACATAAGCTGTTTAAGCACAATAATTATATTATTTTAATAATTTTCAATTAAGTGCCAATTTTGTGTCTCAGGTAAGTAATAAAAAGAATTATCTCCAACGTTTAACGCATAACAAAACAGAGAACGTAGAATAAATTTAGTAGCAACATGACTCATAGATTTCTATGTCCAAATTAAACCGATGACCCAGATTCCGCCCAGTCGCAAGCGCCACGTAACTCCGGGCTTCCCTAAGGTTCCCATCAAGGACTTCTATTCAAACTGCACGCACCCGGCGACCAACGGGTTTTTTTGTAGGTTTAATTGAGGAAAATTATTAAGTAGATACTTTTGGTAAATAAATATTAATTTAATACAAAAATAGACGGCAGTAGAAAAACCCAGTCATATTTGGTAAGTAGCAATTCTAACATTATAATGAATGCCGTACCTATTTGTGTGTTTGATATCTTTCAGCGCTGTAACGGTTGAATGGATTTTCAGTTCATAGAGGATCTTCAACAGAATAATCTTTTTCAGCAGAAAAATACCACTTTCTGTAGGATAAATGTCGGTTTACGTGGTTATGTTGCTTAAGTACGTTTATCTGTTTATTACACAGGGTAAGTCTGAAACAGGTAGAATGAATCCGTAAGAAATAGATAACTTGTTCAACTTTCTTTTTGAACTTGAAGAAAGGAAAATAACATTTGTATACATGACCCAGGTGTTTTATTTAATAGATAAAATTTATTAAGAATATAAGAACCTATTACTCAGATACTTCATCATCATCATGGGACATGCTGTTTTTTTACGCTTGTATCAATTCTTGCAATGAAATTAATGCGCATCTCGACATCCATGTAAATTATACTTCATTGTGAGTTGTGACTAAAAACAGTAAATAAATCGGCGAACTGTGGGTGAACATCATGCCTCTGCTTTTAACCCGTCACTGCTCGCTGTATACAGCCATGATGTCTATTAATTTGACAAGTAAATTATAGCAATATGTAGGAGACTGAGGTTTTGAGGACAAATCTCAGCACGATATTACACAAAAGTGGTGGTATTTGATGGACTGATTAAAATAACATATAGCGCCTCTTTCTTTTTCCCATGTGAGAAACAATGCAAAGAGGTTAGGTATTCATAATTTCTCACAGAATATATACGAGACAATTGAAGTAATGGTTCCCTAAAATATTTGTTGTTAAAATGAAATTTATATGAGAACTAGATACCTAGTTCAAAATACCAAACAGTTTAGTTGCGATGAATATTTATAACACCGACTCATTCAAAGATATTGTGTAGTTCTAACAGCAGAAGTGTAAATTATGTATCTCACATCGACATTATGTAACCTTATTGCTGAACCTAGTTTGTAAAGCGACACCTGGCGTTCAAACTTAGAAGTTTTTAGTGACTAAATTGCTATTGAGATTTCTACTGCAATAGGCTGTGTTGCTACAACCGACAGTTCAGTTACAGTCTCTCACTATTCACGTCAGATGTCGCTGCTTCATCTACCTTACGTTTCACGGTGTGTAACTTAATACTAACCCGGTATGAGCTAGCTACAGTAGAGGGCGTGTATTTAAACTTTACTGCTTAGTTAATTTAAAGGTAATAGTGAACAAACAGGCAGTCCAATTATGGTAATTAAAAATTGTTACGATCGAGTTTGAGTATCGATGATGTTAAATGGTATAAAAACTCACCAACTAAATACGGACGCCAAACTTGAACAAGTTATATTGTAAAACGTTGACTCATATGCATTTGTGTATGCAATATATGTATAACGGAACTATATTTTGAACATATTTAATTACCGGAATAGTCCATGTGGTTTCAAGTATGTACCATGATGGTCATTGAAAGTCGGTCTTACAGTGTAGAGCAATTTCAGGAATGGTTTATGAATTTGTTTGCATGATGTTAACCAAATTGCACGCAAACTGACGCAAATATGTTTACTTTGTATGTGTAGTAGGTTATGAATTTAAATTATCAAGGAAGAATGAAAATGTAAAAATATTAATGTAACATCCACACAGTTATTTAATAACTACCCCGTTAGCAGTGTAGTATGTTTTGTCTTTTTTCCACAAGATATTTCACATTAGTTGACTCATTCAAGAAAACTCCTTTTTATGGGGATGATGAAAAGTAAAAGCAAAATTTTTAAACGAGATAGTCGCTGATTGAAATGGTTGAATAATATAATTTCCCGTCCCACTACTGGACACAGCTCTGTGTCAGAATAAAAAATAAGAAGGGTTAGTATATATACTATAATAGTTCACGCTGGCTTCGTACCGGCTTATAGATTTCACGATGTATTTAATTCTAAGCTTCACTCGCTGTCGAGACGATTTTCTCAGTGAATTGCCTCACGATGACTTTCAATCACAATTTAAGCGAGTGATCAATATTTTCAATTCCACGGTTCCGTAGTCAAAAAGGAAGCCTTAGTTTCGCCATGCCTGTTTGTCTGTCCTGCTGTATATTTGACATGGATATTCTACATATTAATCACGTCGACAAAGTGGTAAAATAAAATCGTGAAAAAGCTTATTTACGGTACTTACCTCCCTTACACATAAAGTGGGATGATGTTTTTCTCGTCTGTACCATAGTGCCGTTGGATAGTCAAATTTCAATATTGTAAGCGAAAACCATTTTTCGATTTAGGGATCCGTTTGCGCAACATTAAGCTTTAGGTAAATGGCAAATTTTTATTTTTCCATTAGAAGCAAGTGGACCCTGCTAAATGGTTGTTTTTAGATAATTATGTGAATCACGTTAATAGTATATGTATATAACGAAGGTAAAAGAGGAACTAGCACGTCTATCACAGGTAAGTAGGCTCGCCGAACTTATAAAATTAACTATTAATTGACCTATCTGGATAGGTCAACGCCGAATTAATATATTCATAGTATCAAGCAAAAATCATTATTCTAAGTCCGCATATTGTGACGGGTAATTACCGAACCCTACATTGCGCGTAGTCCGATACAACCGTGGCCGGTTTTTAAATTTTAATTTTTGTCTTTATCTTTGGAAATACAAGGAAACGCTACGACAAATAAAACGATGTCTGTTAGGCATATCTTTTTTTATAGTTCCTATGGAAAAACCCCATGGATCATCTGCCACCTGGATAGGTGGCAGGGTATGTTGGAGTCGTATTGACTAAAAACCGCACTTGCCTTCACTTTCCCTATGGCCATTGGACTAGCCTGTAGAGACATCCCTACTATGTTTTTCAAGATCATCAGCGTCAACCCATATCCCACTGCTGCTGGGCACGGGTTTTCTCCGAATAAGAGGGCACCACGCTGGCCTAACGCGGGTTGGCAGACTTCACACGCCTTCGAAAAAATCTCTCAAGCAAGCAGGTTTCCTCACGAAGTTTTCTTTCACTGTTTAAGCGAGTTTAATTATTAATACGCACATGATTTCAAAATGTCAGATGTGCGTGCTTTAGATTCGAACTCGAGGCTTTTGACTTGGCATTCCAATGGTCCTATCGCTAGGCTATCATTGTTTTTTATTTTCATGTTATAATGAAAAGATGATATTGTTTACCTGTCCTAGTTATTGAAGATATTGATGGCTTTACGTAGAAATATTGGGCTACGAAGTAAATATATTATTTTTCTTCCGCTACGAAGGCAACCTTGAAAAGTTGTGACTTTCATCTCTCACAGTAAATAAAGTTCATGCCTTCATTAATTGACTTAAACGAATTTGGTTTCTTGGAATTATGTACAACATTTTCCTTTTAGTAAAATGTTAAAAGAAAGTACTTAATTTACGTTTAGTTGAAAAGAAAGGGATTAATTTGTTAATGAAAGAAATTTTAATATAGAAACAAGTTAAAATTTTTACACGGAGGCCAGCACATCAAGCTACCCCAATCTGTCAAATTTCTTTAATAGATTTTGAACTTTAATACAAAATTGGTAATAAGATTCATTTTCAGTTGGGAAAATTTGACAGCTTTGGCTAGGTTGACCTACTGGCGTCTGTACTATCACGCCTGTATTCCCCGAAGGGTTAGGCAGAGGTGTACTAAAATACCTTAATAGTTCGCCAGTATGTTTAGGTCCCATGTAATAGGGGGCGGGTCTATAGGCCATATATTAACCAGGCACAAATCCAAATTCCGAGCTGGTACTGAGAATTTCATAGAAAAACCTAAGACCACTTTGCTCGACCTGACAACCAAACCATGTATGTACCTCAAGTGTAGCAGTCACGCTTACGATCATAAGATCAATAAGGATTATTTTTTATGACATAAACCTGACATAAACATAGCACTCATTGATCTTAATAGAGAAAGGAACATAAAAATGTGAACACATTTTTCTGAAAATACTTATACCAGAATACTTATACTTTCTTGATTTATACGCATCTAATCGAAGAGGTACCTATGGTTCTACTCTGGTGGGACTTAAAAAAACGTCAAATCGTATGAACAAGAGTTCTTGAATTAATAGCACACCGTCCTATCAATATTTAAAACTAGAATTATGATCTACTTAATCACTATGCCCACCTATCAATACCTCTTTAATTGCGGATATATGTTAAGCGGATACTGTTTGCCCTTGATGTAATACTAGATCACAACTAGTTTCTTATGTTTTTTTGCGATAACTGTGTGCTTATGGTCACCAAATTGTCTTCATTAAATGTCAACCATCAGGCCTACATTAGGCGTAACTGTATGAACAAGTGCGACCTTTCCGAGTACCAGCTGATTCGGCGACAATGACAAGGACGGTCGGTTTTGTATTCCTAGACGCCCAAATAACAAACTCAGATACATAGATTATTATCATACGTATAAATAGCGGGACGATTTTAAGTTTGTCATCAGTCGACCGAGCTCGGTACGAAGTGATCGTCCTCATTCGGATCCCGACACAGACCTCGTTCACGATGAGATCGTTGGTGGTGTTGTTCGCCCTTGTCGCAGTTGCCGTAGCCGCTCCCAGCGCGGCGAAGAGGTCCATCGGGCATGTCGTTGCGTACTCCCCGGCGGCCGTCTCTCACCAGTCCCGCGTGGATGTGCACTCTTCCCCCGCGGTAGTAGCTACAGCTCCAGTGGAACTCGCGTCCGTAGTAGCAGAGCCGGTGCTTGCTGCTCGCACTGTGGTCGCTCCTGCTGTGTACACCGGTGCCTCAGCGGTCTCTCACCAGTCCCGTGTGGATGTTCACTCTTCACCAGCGGTGGTAGCTGCCGCCCCAGTGGAAGTTGCCCCTGTTGTGGCTGAGCCAGTGCTTGCTGCTCGCACTGTGGTCGCTCCTGCTGTATACACTGGTGCCTCAGCGGTGTCTCACCAGTCCCGTGTGGATGTTCGCACTTCACCAGCGGTAGTAGCTACCGCCCCAGTGGAAGTTGCCCCTGTTGTGGCTGAGCCAGTGCTTGCTGCTCGCACTGTGGTCGCTCCTGCAGTATACACTGGTGCCTCAGCGGTGTCTCACCAGTCCCGTGTGGATGTCCACAGCTCCCCAGCTGTTGTAGCCAGCGCACCCGTGTACGCAGCTGCTCCCGTGGTTGCCGAGCAAGTGGTCCAACCCACCGTGGTGGAGGCCCGCGCCTTGTACGCCACTCCCGTAGCTAGCGTATACTCTGGAGGCTCCGCTGTAACTCACCAGTCTCGTGTCGACGTGCAGTCCTCGCCCGCTGTGGTTACTGAGCAAGTGTTGTCTCCCGCTGTCCTCGAAGCTCGCTCCGTGTATGGACCTACCGTCTATTCTTCCTACTGGTAATCGACAAGTGTGTTAGGAACCGATGAAATTAAATATTTAGGTAATAAGCTTTATTATAAAAAAAAAATATTATGTAATTAAAAGACTTTTATATTTTTATAAGTTGTGGATCTTTAATATATTACCTATTCGATTAACGAATTTGTACCCGGATATATCGTGCGTTCCAAATTGAATGCAAAAGTAACTGCTAAGCGAAAACTTCACCCACACGAGTACATTAGGTATATTGTTACTCAGTTCCTGTTTTGTTTTTAATTTAATTGCTATATGCAAATAATTTTATTTAGATTCATAATGAATAGCACGGTACAAGGCAAAATTTGCATGGTTTAATGACGTTTATTGAACTTGCAAATCAAATCATAACGATATTAATCAAAGACATTTAAATATTATATTGATAGAGGAGACAACACAAACAAAATTAGTTAATTCCAGTTGAAAACAAATCGCTCTGTCTACCCTAAGATCGCTCTGCCTTTGTCATGTTAGCCTAACAAAGAGAAAACAAATCAAATCGGCATAAAAAAAATTGAATGAAAATGATGTACGTCTACGCTATACCTACTGATTTACTGGAGTACATATTTAACAAAGGTGTAATAACAATGACATTTGTGTGTTCGACCGCAAGACTTGTGTAGAGCCTTTTTTAGCAATAACTGTTGCAAATTCGGATACGAATTGGGTGAGGAAAGCGGAGGGTAGAATATAATATAATATTTTTGGGACATTTTACACAACACCATCTAGTCCCAAACTAAGCAGAGCTTGTACTATAGGTACTAGACAATAGATATAATACTTATATACTTTTTTTTGTTTATTACATAAGAAACACCGAGACAAACACAAATACTCATGTTTTATCCACACAAATATTTGTGTCCTGTGGGAATCGAACCCACGAACCCATGATCAGCAGTCGAACCGCTAGACCACAGAGGTCGTCAAAGAACATTTTGTCATACAACAATATATAATAACATTTAACTTATTAATTGATAACAGTTTAACTTGCATTTCAAAAAGAAAAAAAGGTGGGCTATGTTCTTGTTAAATTTTATCGAAATCTTAACCTCAGCTATGTATACGTGTAAGGTAACAGACATATTACTTTCGCATTAATAATATTAGTATGGATGCTATTAGATTGAATTACTTATACATAATTATGTATAGGAAAATGTTCGTAAGCGATCGTCGTAGGCGGGTCTTTACGTGCAGACTCCAAGAAAAAATACGATTATTTAAAATAGTGTGTTTTTAAAAATGTTAACTCATATATCATTTATCTCATATATCTTTCCAGTGTGGCGACCCTATGGCATTTACTTTGATAATGTCACTGACGAGGTACTTACACCTACCATCGTCCTAACGACGTTTAAATCGAGTCTTATGTTCATATTAAGTTTACCGTTGTATGCTATTTCAATGTTATCAAAAGTAACTTAAATGTGCGATGTATTTGAGTGCTCACCAATAGTTTATTAATCACGAAGCTGATTTATTTATTTTTACTCTTTTTTTTTCTGTATTAGATTTTTTTTCAAAAACCGTTGTCCCGGGGTCTAACTTTTTCTCCTGTATCGTGGGTGCAAACAACAAAACTCACATAAACTAACATCCAGACCCGAAACAATGATGTACAGACGACAGCACATCAAGCTACCACAATCTGTCAAATTTCTTTGATTGATTTTCAACTTTATTACAAAGTGATAAGGTTCATATTCAATTGGGAAAATTTGACAGATTTACGTGGAGTCGTGGACGTCAAAAATCAGTCCAAAATTTTTTGATGACATGACAGAGCAGATGAGCAGATCAGTAGACAGACAGAAATCATTACACCTATGTTAAATCGTTAGTGACAGTTAGAAGTCCAAAAAACCTGACAACCATTCTATCCTCAGGATATCGATTACCCAGAAATTGGGTTGCAGAGGCCTGATAGCAGTCGCTTCGTGTAATTCAGCATAAACTGACTTTTCAGAGTTTTAGCTCAGGGACTCTGAAGAGGACTACCCATATACGCCAAAATATGGTAAAGTTCCTATTCTGCGATCCCTCCCGCGAGCCCCGTGATCAGGGAGCTTATTTTTTTCGCATCATTGCGAAGAAGTCGTCTGTGGGTGTGTCAGCAAACATTCCTGATGCACTGCAGTAATGAGCAGCCTCAACAGGGCCCTGAAGATGTTAGTATATTAGCCACGTAGAACGTGGTGTCAGTGAAACACATTGTGATTCATTAAAAGTCATCTTATTATTTATTACATACACTATCATTATACTTTAAAATTTTTATTCACCTTATCTACAGACAACTGTTCATTTTATCCCACAAATTTTGATTAAACCTGTAAACAATCATTGTTTTAATCATAATGTAGGATGCGTTTTGATAAATATTTGTTAAAATTTCAACTCAATGATTGTCGATTATTTTAAGCGCATGCTGTGCTCGCCTGTAAGAGGCTGCTATACTTAACTTATATATTTTGTTCATGTACTATATTAATAGAATAGTATAAGTAGATTTTGGTGAGCCTTTATAAATAAAATAAAAATAATTATTTAAATATTATCATTTTAGCCCTCTGGGACTAACAGTTTCAGATTACATTTGATATTTTAAAACATTGCTCACACAAGGATTTTCTCCGGTATCATCAACACAAATTTTCACATACACAAACACCCAAACCCGGAACCTTGTAGGTCATACAAATCAGTTCCGTGCGGGGATCTAAGCTGCGACATGTGACGTAGAAGCCGAAAATTCAGCCACTACGCCAAATGTTTCAAAAAAAATTCAAGAGGAATCAATTATACATGCAATGTTATGTTTTCCAAATTAATTTAGTAAAAGTAAATATGCACAAGCATAATTATACATTTATTACAAACTAAGAGGTGTACATTAGTACACCTCTGCCTAACCCTTCGGGGAATACAGGCGTGATGGTATGTTATGTTATGTTATTACAAACTAAATATGGACAAACCTCGAAATAATAGGATTCAGGCTTGACGAATAAGTCAACAAAACGAATTCTGCTCGTGATCTTATATAAACTTGAAATAAGTCTTGCGTGCGATTGTGTAATTATGTGCTGTGTGGTATTTTGATATGCATGTATATATTTTTTAGTATAAACAAAAATATCTTTCTGTGTCCAAGTGCAACACCTCTATGCTCGCTTTAAGGAGTTTTGATGTTCTTCATACCATTAAATAAATGATATTTATTATACATTTTGAAATAGGAACTAGGAAAGTCGAAGTCTTCAGTAGGGAAAAAGTGCTAAGTTCGTAGTTTCTTATTTCATCAACAACCCATATTACTGGTCCATTGTTAGGCACGGGTCTCCTCTCAGGATGAGAGGGATTAGGCTATAGTCCACCACGTTGGCCTAATGCGGGTTGGCAGACTTCACGCACCTTCGAGAAAATCTCTCAGGCATGCAGGTTTCCTCACGATGTTTTCCTTCACCATTTAAGCGAGTGATAATTAATTATTAATACGCACATGATTTCGAAAAGTCAGAGGCGCGTGCCTTGGATTCGTACTTGAGACCTTCGACTTGCCAGTCCAATGGTCATACCACTTATCACTGCTTTTCTTATTTGTATTGTATTAAAAAAAAACAGTTATTTCAGATGTTTCCATAAAACATATTGTTAGAAGCCATAGAGGGTTAATATACTTAGGTAGGTGCTATAACAAAATCGATGGTCCTTGAGATAACACAATGTTATCTACGGAGAACAACAAATAAATAATGTGACATGATAATTACACAACATACCATCACGCCTGAATTCTTCGAAGGGTTAGACAGAAGGGTAAGACCCACAGTTCGTTGATATGTTTAGGACTATTGTAATAGGGGTAAAGTAGGATAAAATTGCATAGAAAAACCATAAAACACTTTCGCGACTTGGGAATCAAATCATGGACTATAAGCGTACAAATAAATATACCTACGTAGATTTGCAACTGCAATCTGCGTATATTTATTTACGCATTTTGGATTCCACCTTGGATTCCAGAATACGGGATAGAACTTCATTGATTACATATAAATAACGCTTTAGACGAAGTGTCCAGGATGAATAGTTTTACGTTTCACTTTGTCGGGTATCTCTCAATATTTTAATAAATTATTTCACTTTTTTAATTAAAAAAAAACAAAGAAAATACATATATAGAGTTATTGTAATTTTTTTCCAACAAAATACACAATTACAGATATAAATTTTAAAAATACTTGTTATGGCTTCTCCAATTCAAGCTTCAATATATTCGAAAAAAATATTTACAAACCTCCGGCCTCCTTACAGTTTTATATGTATACATTAGATTATGTTATTATTGTCTCTGGTTTAGTGTTGTAGGGCGTGACATAGATCCACGTTTATGGATTAAGTACCCAGCTTAGAGAAAGACAATGCAACATAAGTAAATTGTGTAACGGTGCACTAGCTTTGTGCAATAATGCTTTATGAATTGAGTTAGATCTAATTAATATACTATTGTTCTTAGTGTAATGTTACTTTTGAGTAATGTAAATATAAGGTGTTTATACATCAATGTCGCTATAGTAGATAATATTATTTATTTATAAGTCATGATGGTCAATATACGCGGGTGTATGTGTCGGAAGTATAATTAAGTACTACGCAAAACCTGCCTTAGTGCAAGGGCGGTTACTTTCATTATGACACTTGACATTGCTATTCACTACCTAATATAATTTTAAGATCTGAGAAATTATCAACCGTGTATGTAACCAGCTTATAATTTGACCGCTCGCAGTATAAAAGAGTTCAATACCAAGTGAAAAGTATCAGTCAGCCGCTACACGGTTTGAAGTGATCTCGTGTATCGTCGAATCTCACAACACAGACCACGTTCACAATGAAATCGATGGTGGTGTTGTTCGCTCTCGCCGCTGTGGCTTGCGGCTCCCTGGTGCCGGTGGCGCAGCCCCCGCACCACCCGGCGATTGTGCTGGACCCGCACGGCCGCCCGCTCGACACCGCCGAGGTGATTAACGCCCGCGCCCTGCACCTGCAGGCTAAGGCCCTGGATGGACACTACGCCCCCATCGCGCACGCTGCCGTCGTCGCGCCCTACGCTCACTCCGTAGTCGCCCCCGCTGTGTTCGCTGCTCCCGCCGCCGTCTCCCACCAGTCCCGAGTGGATGTGCGCACCAGCCCCGCCATCGTGAGCCACTCCATCGCCGCTCCCGTGTTGTCGCACGCCGCCTACTCCTCCCCCCTGCTGGCCCACTCCGCTCTCGGCTACGCCGGCCACGGACACTACCTGAAGAAGCGCTCCCTGTCGCACCTCGCTTACGCCGCGCCCGTCGTCGCCCACGTGGCGCCCTCCGCCGTGTCGCACCAGTCCCGTGTTGACGTCATCTCCAGCCCCGCGGTGGTGTCTCACGCCGTCGCTCCCGTAGTGTCTCACGCTTACGCCGCCCCTGTGGTTGCCGTGGCTCCCGCTGCCGTCTCGCACCAGTCCCGCGTCGATGTACGCAGCAGCCCTGCAGTCGTCGCTCACTCCGTTTCCCCCGTTGTCTACTCTGCTCCCGCATACTCTACGTACGGTGCCCATGCTGGACTCGCTCTTTCTCATGCTCATCTCTTGAAGAAGCGATCTCTGGCTCACTTCGTGGCTCCCGTGGTTCACTCAGTGCCCGCTGCCGTGTCTCACCAGTCTCGTGTTGATGTGATCTCTGAGCCCGCTGTGGTGGCTACCTACACTCACGCGTCTCCCATCGTGTACGCCGCTCCTGCTATATCCCACATCGCCCCAATCGCCCACTCTGCCGTCTGGACTGCCCCCCACCATCTGAGCGCTGCTCATTGGTGAAGCGAAACTAAGATCAGATTCGACGATAATTATTGTAGTTTTTATTTTAATAATTATGTATTGAAATAAATAGACAAATAAATTATAATATTATAAATAATAATGAAATGTTTTTATTACCTATAAAATAATTATAAAAATAGTATTTTGTACTATGTATGTAATACAGATAAATATAGACCACGTTGAGCTCATCTTACAAAGATCTATGTATTTTGGTAAAGTTTGTAAATAATTGTTTGAGTCAGCTATACAAATGTCACGATTTTAAGAGCTCTATAAATAGGGACATATATTCTAAATAGCCACTTTTCATAATTGAAGCCTAATATCGTCATAGGTGAACTTAAGATGAACTCAGCGTCACGGTTGTGTTATGTAATGTTTGACGCGCTATATTTTGATTCGATTCGTTAATGAACGTGGGTGCTGCGTCGTGAATGGAATGCGGTAACAAGATTGAGCATCAACTGGAGGTAGGCATATTGTATGGCTCACGTATGTGTATTCAGGCATCAGTATTTTATATACCACATAGATATGATATGATTAGGATAATAATCGAAAGCAGATATTTTTACAATAATAAAAGGTACGACACTAGGATACCTCGCTAACTGAAGAGGTCCGCAACTGAGCAATTGTCTTCTGCGCCACGGGTTGTGGGTTCGATCCCTGCACGGAACAATTATATGTATGACCTACAGGTATTATGTTCCGGATCTGGTTGTTTGTGTAAGTCAAAGTTTGTGTTTTTAAACGCACCCACAATACAGGAGAAAATCCTAGCGAAGTGGAACGTTTTTTAAAAATAAAATAAACATTTCAAGTGTTCTTATAGGTACTGTTTAATCTTTGACACGACACAGTATACTGCTTACTATTGGATTATTTTAGGTTATGTAAATTGTACATGTACCTAAATGTGTTTGCTTTGTATATGTGTAACTACTAAAATAATATACTTTAAAAAAAGACAACAGTCTACAAGTATTCTGTTTTTTAGGAGAGGGAGTGGGAGTAATTCCACTCAAATTGGACTGCCCGACTGGGAAAGTACCTCCGCCTTGTAGAAAATCGAAGTAAAATAACACTGCTTTGAGCTGTTGTGTTCCTTATGGTGAGCAAGGTTGCCAGAGTTCCGGTAGGAAACGTTGTGTTGGCAGTGGGGGGACTTTGACCCATTTACCGCCAATCCAACTATTCCTCTTTCGTTTTACAGGGTTGGCAACGCGCAAGTGATACCCCCGGTGTTACAAGCGTCTATAGGCTACGGTAACCGCTTCCCTTAAGATAACCCGTTCTTTTTTTGAAGTCGTGAGATGAAGAATAATCTAACTCCAACTGAATTTACATAGGAATAACTAGGGGGTATTATATATTTTAAAAGAAAAAAAAAAGAACATTGAAATTACTGTTCACGATTGGCGATGAAATCGTGTAACATAGACAAAAAAAATACAATGGAATTGAGAACCTTCTCCTGTTATAAAGTCGGTTATAAAGAGGAATTGCAACGCGTGCCGTGTACATAAAAGATAATAGTGATAATTATAAAAATAGTAAAAAAAAAGAATTATTCAATATCTTTGTTATAAAGTCGAAGCGACAGTCGCAAGGACACTGTGTGCCTTTAGTTGCGTATCCTACAAGGTTAGCAGTTGGCAAATATTGTATATAATTCACTAGATAATTAAATTAAACGCATTCCATTCAGTATGGCTAGACTACCTATTTAGATTTATTCTTAGAAAAACTTAAATACTTTGTTATTTTTATAATGTTATCTATTAGCTAATAACAGAATTATTTATTTTGCAGCACCCTTACAGGGTATCATATTGATATCTAATTATTGTAACATCCTAAGTACATATGAAAGCAATAAAGATTTGAATTTGAATTTAGAATATATTATCATAAAGTTAAATATTCCTACCCTTTTCCCTACGTTGGTGTTTCCACTCTAACCAGATGCGGCTGAATGTCAGTATTTTACGTGAAACGACTGCCATTCCCGCAGCCCAATAACTGGGCAATACCGATATAATATCTTGAGAATGAGTTATTGTCAGACTTTATGGGCTTTTGAGTAGGTATCACTAACGATTGTCTTAGGTATTCGATATTTATTATATATATATATATATATAAATTGGTTAAAGTACATGGAGGGGTCCCATCCACAGACTGACCCCGGCTAGCGCAGCATAACCTTGCATATCGGTTGATCAGCTTAGTCATTATTTAGGAACGATCCGAGAGAGTTTATTGTTAGAAGACATTGCTCTCTAATTACTCGTATGGAGCTACTGAATCAGTGTCATTCTATCCATTTTGAAACTTGACTGTGCTTTGATGAAGTTGGTGATGAATGACGTTTTCTGAGAGATGTCGAAACAGTATTCAAGAATTTAAACTTGGCCGATTTCTACAAAACCTTCAATTGTTCTAAAGTAATTGATCAATTAGTTGTGATTGCTTTATTACAAAGATGTTTTGTTATGGTGCGCTTGCTATGAATAAAAGTTTTCAAATAAAAACTTTTTAGTATAACTAGTGGTCGGTAGTGCGCTATTTAGGTTGAGGTCGTAAGTTGACTTTTTTTGGGAGAAAGAACCGGCTACCTGTGGGCATCAGTTGGTATCTTAAGTTTTAAAAAGTATTTTATGTTTCTTTTTATTATTGTCCTCACAAAAAACACCAAATTTCTTGTTTAGAATGACTGGCATGGAGCGATGGATAACGAAATCATTATTTTAAATATCTCTTCAGTGATGCTAGTATTACCGACACAGTTCACTGGATTAGTAACCCGAAATGGTAACAGGCCAGTCACAACCAGGCCAGTGACAACTGCTCTCGATGTATGTCGGATGGATGACAAGTTCCTGGCTTTGGCGTTTACTGGTACGCTTCACCCCAACCACCCAGCAGAGGACGAATATAGGCCGATGATGATGTTGGTCAGGCATATCAGTAAGAGCAGGGATACCTACCTAATTAATAACTATTATCTCTAAAGATACCAATATACAGATTATCAATGTTAGTACAGAGGCCAGCACATCAAGCTACCACTTACTGTCACATTTCTTTGATAGATTTTCAACTTTAATGCAAAGTAATAAGGTTCTTTTTCAATTGGGAAAATTTGACAGTTTTGGATAGCTTGACCTGCTGGCGTCTGTACAATAATTAATACGTATGTCAAATTTACATATAAATACTGATAGAAAAATAAACAGAATTTTAGTAATATTCCTTCTAAACTTTTTAGTAATACATAGTTATCCAGCCTTGTTTTTGAATTATTAGGGTTTACGTATAAATAAGCAAAATAGTTGAAATACATTTAGTATGTAATTTTTTATTTTATAAATATTTTTTATTATTTTTATTTACATCATCTTAATCTTTAGTCTTAGGTTCGTCAGTTTCGCTCTTCACCAGGCGTGGGCAAGGGGGGCGGAGTGGAGGAGTCCAGCGTGAGCGCCGTACGCGTATGCGGGAGCGGCGGAGACGATGGGGGCGACGGCGTGAGCGACGACAGCGGGGCTGGTGCGCACATCGACGCGGGACTGGTGCGAGACGGCGGCGGGAGCGGCGTGCGCCACCAAGGGAGCGGCGTAGGCGTGGGATACTACGGGAGCGGCGTAGGCGTGGGACACTACGGGAGCGACAGCGTGAGACACCACCGCGGGGCTGGAGATGACGTCAACACGGGACTGGTGCGACACGGCGGAGGGCGCCACGTGGGCGACGACGGGCGCGGCGTAAGCGAGGTGCGACAGGGAGCGCTTCTTCAGGTAGTGTCCGTGGCCGGCGTAGCCGAGAGCGGAGTGGGCCAGCAGGGGGGAGGAGTAGGCGGCGTGCGACAACACGGGAGCGGCGATGGAGTGGCTCACGATGGCGGGGCTGGTGCGCACATCCACTCGGGACTGGTGGGAGACGGCGGCGGGAGCAGCGACAACGGCGGGCGCGGCGACCACAGCGGGGGCGACCACGGAGTGAGCGTAGGGCGCGACGACGGCAGCGTGCGCGATGGGGGCGTAGTGTCCATCCAGGGCCTTAGCCTGCAGGTGCAAGGCGCGGGCGTTGATGACCTCGGCGGTGTCGAGCGGGCGGCCGTGCGGGTCCAGCACAATCGCCGGGTGGTGCGGGGGCTGCGCCACCGGCACCAGGGAGCCGCAAGCCACAGCGGCGAGAGCGAACAACACCACCATCGATTTCATTGTGAACGTGGTCTGTGTTTTTTTCTGACGAACTAGATCACTTCAAACCGCAGACGGTCGACTGATAATTTTGACTTGCACGCTGTTGTATTTATAGTGACCGGATATGAATTAAAGGTAAGGCAATTTCAGCCGTAATATGTTCGTTGCTATATTGTTTAACTAGCTTCGTTATAGTATAACCTCGGTGAGTGTGTGAAGGTTAAATTGTCGTCGGAAGTGTGCGCCTAGGCCCGCTGCCAAAAGTTAAGCCATGTTGAATGACTTATTATGATAGGTGGACATAGCAACTTCCCGGTCCCATAGCAAATAGAAGTAGTATCTGGTAAATCACTATTGTATTTTTTATTACAGTACTTAAGTACCTACTCAATTGTTATTGTCGAAATATGTTTATTAAATAAAAATATATTGTTAAATATTATTTATATATCATTATATAAAAAGTTTATAAACCGATAAAATATTTAAAAAATTCTACTAAAAAATGTTTAATAATTAAATAAATAGAAATATTTTTGGGACATTTTTACACAGCACGATATAGTCCCAAACTAAGCAGAGCTTGTACTATGGGTACTAGATAATGGATATAATACTGATATACTTTTTTTTTGTAAATACATACTTATAAAACATAAGATACACCCAGATAAACACAAATACTCCTGTTTTACCCAAACACCACAGGACACAAATATTTGTGTCCTGTGGGAATTGAACCCACGACCTCATGATCAGTAGTCCGGCTCTCGAACCACTAGACCACAGACGTCGTCATTATTAACATAAATAAGGAAATTTATCGTATTTTAAAAACCTAGTCTTCAATAGGTTCATATTATATGTAGTGTATAAGAAAGTCTACATGCAGTGGAGATAAAAATATTAAAGTTAAATGATTAAATGATATTTATTTCTGTAAATAGATCTTTTAAAGACACTTTTACAAGTCAATATTTTACATTTTTTTTAAGCTAGATGGTTCCGGCATTTCCTAGCTGACGACCTTTGAGAAGAAACGCCGAAACAAACTCAGAGAATCATAGTCTCTTTTAAAGTCCAGACAATGTATAGTAACAAAATATGTGTCTTACAATGTAGGGCAAAGTCTGAAATGGCCTTTTGAAGAAAGAGCCATAGCGGCTTTGAGTAGACCAGTCCCAACTGACGGCACGCATGCAATAGTCATTGTGTAGCTCAACCATAATTTAGTTGGTATGTGAAGGACTAGATGGGACAAAATAAGAAACAAGTCTGAGAGAAAGTCTATAAGTTCCGCAAGCTACAGAAAAGTTGCAAGGGATCGTTGGTCTTAGTTTGGGCACATGAATGCGATGAAGTGTGATGCAGAGAAGAAAATATGGATGAATTGTGTAAGGTGGCAGACTGTTCATGCTGCAGAGTTCATCTGGGATAGTACGACATTTTGTAGTCTAATGGTTCGAGTGTCGGATCACGATCATGTGTTCTGTAGGAACGGGACACAAATATTTACGTATATAATAATCCAAACAAACATATATGTGTTTGGTTGTTTCTTATGTATTAATGTATAAAAGTATGTATTTACAAGTATATATCAGTATTAAATCCATAGCTTGGGACATTTTTATACAGCAAAAATATCCCAAAAATTTGTTATTATTTATTAATCTAATTTCTTATAATTTACATTTTTAAATATTTTTATAAAATAAATTAAAAAAACAAAAATATTTATAAATATAAGAAATAGAGGCCCATCGGTATCGGAACCAGGGTCCAAGCTACCGGCGGTCAGGGCTCCAGAGAGAGGAACCTAACAATACGAACCGTGTCCAGCAGTACTACTTTATGGATCAAGCCCTTGACCCAGCCGCCTAACGAGAGCCTCCTAAGGTGTTGGTTGAGACTCGTGGCATTGGCTGATAGTCGTGTCACAAGTATCGCTACAATGATCGCTGTGTCCACATCCCACATGTCGACAACCTCGCGAGCCAAGTCAAGATACTTGATTTGCTTATCTTTCTCGGCTTTCACGAGGTTCCCGTCATGCGGGACGGTACCTAATGTCAACAATCATTGCACGCCTCTCGATTCGGTCCACCACCACAATATCATATTATTTATTATATTATTATTACTATCGCAAATATTCTGCCGCTAAGCTACTGACGATATGAGACTTAACAGCTGAAGTCTCAAGAAACAAAAGTTTTAAGACAGGTAGGACTACTACCTAGTGATGATTTTCAGATAAGACTAAGAGAGGTAGGGCATAGTAATTCCACTCAAAATGGAGCTGCCCAACTGGAGAAGTACCTCCGCCTTGCAGAAAATCGAAGTGAAATAACACTGCTTTGAGCTATGTTTTTTCTTACGGAGAGCAAGGTTGCCAGAGCTCTGCGAGGAAACGTTAGAAGTTATAGTGAGGAGACTTTGACCCTTATACTGCCAACCCAGCTATTATTCCTCTTTCGTTTTATAGGGTCGACAACGCGCAAGTGATACCCCTGGTATTACAAGCGTCTATAGGCTACGATAACCGCTTACCATCACGTGCAGCATTACATCGTTGTTTGGAGTGTTGGACTGCTAATCACGAGGTCGCGGGCTCGATTCCCACAGCGCACAAATATTTATTTATATGATCAAGTAAAGTAAAATAGGTATTATTAATAAATGATGAACATAAGTGTGTATAAGGCTGGGTGTTTTTTATGTATTGATATCTAACTATTTATTTATACCACACTATTTTAATATATAAAAAGTCATAGAAAATCTCAACTACTACCTACTCACTTTATTCTCAATTTGAGAATCGAACCAGTACCTCACGGTCAGTTGACGCACTTGCGAACTCTCAGCCAATGAAGGCCCCTGTTATATCGATGTATTTTGGTTGTGTATTCGCCCTTTTTTACCAACCATGGACCCATTATGGCCATTAGTATACATATATCGTTCATCGATCATGGATCGCGATCGTTCATCGATCATGGTACCTTTTTTTTTTGTTTACGGGGGGAAACCTTCAAAAGGCTGCCGGTCTACGGGGGTCTACGATCATGGTACCTACAGCCTAGTTAACGATACTCGCAAGATATCGAATCTGTGAAGTATTTTCGTTCCTCAAGTGACGGCTCGAGGTGCTATCCATGTTTTCCATACCATAATATATTTGATAGATTCAATATTGATGTGGTCGTTAACTAGGCTACTGTGCCAGAGCGATAGGCGATATTATGCCAATAGCGAACTAAGAGAGAATCTCTTTGACGACACGTTTGGCGCAGGCGGTTGAGCGATCGGCTTCTGTGCTACGGGTTGTAGTTTCGACACCGAACAAATATTTGTATGACCATGGTCCAGTTGTTCCGGGTCTGGGTGTTTGTGCATGTTAAAGTTTGTATCTATTCTTATAGTATGTATTCTATTAAAAAATAATGATGGATAGATAAGCATCTTTGTTTTTGAATTATAATACCTATTAAGGTTTACGTATAATAAATAAGCAAAATAGTTGAATTACATTTAGTATGTCATTATTTATTTTATAAATATTTTTTTTATTATTTTTATTTACATCATCTTAAGCTTTAGTCTTAGGTTCGTCAGTTTCGCTCTTCACCAGGCGTGGGCAAGGGGGGCGGAGTGGAGGAGTCCAGCGTGAGCGCCGTACGCGTATGCGGGAGCGGCGGAGACGATGGGCGCGACGGCGTGAGCGACGACAGCGGGGCTGGTGCGCACATCGACGCGGGACTGGTGCGAGACGGCGGCGGGAGCAGCGTAGGCGTGGGACACTACGGGAGCGGCGTAGGCGTGGGACACCACCGCGGGGCTGGAGATGACGTCAACACGGGACTGGTGCGACACGGCGGAGGGCGCCACGTGGGCGACGACGGGCGCGGCGTAAGCGAGGTGCGACAGGGAGCGCTTCTTCAGGTAGTGTCCGTGGCCGGCGTAGCCGAGAGCGGAGTGAGCCAGCAGGGGGGAGGAGTAGGCAGCGTGCGACAACACGGGAGCGGCGATGGAGTGGCTCACGATGGCGGGGCTGGTGCGCACATCCACTCGGGACTGGTGGGAGACGGCGGCGGGAGCAGCGACAACGGCGGGCGCGGCGACCACAGCGGGGGCGACCACGGAGTGAGCGTAGGGCGCGACGACGGCAGCGTGCGCGATGGGGGCGTAGTGTCCATCCAGGGCCTTAGCCTGCAGGTGCAGGGCGCGGGCGTTGATCACCTCGGCGGTGTCGAGCGGGCGGCCGTGCGGGTCCAGCACAATCGCCGGGTGGTGCGGGGGCTGCGCCACCGGCACCAGGGAGCCGCAAGCCACAGCGGCGAGAGCGAACAACACCACCATCGATTTCATTGTGAACGTGGTCTGTGTTTTTTTTCTGACGAACTAGATCACTTCAAACCGCAGACGGTCGACTGATAAATTCGACTCGCACTCGCGTATATTTATACTGACCGGATATTACTTAAAGGTAAGGCAATTTCAGACGTCATAATATTCAGTATAGCTAGAACAATGTCAGTTGTCAATAAAGTGACCTCGGTGCGTGTGTGGCGGTCAAACATTACATAGTAAAAGAATTTCGTGGTCAGAATATGTAGTGCGCGACGATGTCAGTGAAATGTATAGCGCAATACAAAATCGCGAACGAATCTTCCACTATATGAAAATTAATTATTATTTATAACTATGAACGCAATTCAGCCTTCAAATGACTCTTTTTTTATTGCAGCATTAAGAAAGTACCTTGAATCTAATAATAGTGCCTACTAATCTATTAAGAATTAAGACTTAGCCAATTTGTAGCTTTTGCTTGACCTAAAAGTGTAACAATGTTATAAGTACTATTATTACAAAAGCTTCGTCTTTCTATAGTTGAAAATAGGAATATGTGTCATGCTGGATAACCTAAAACCAACTGTATGACTATTGATATAAGAGTGATATCGACTCGGCAGTATTGTAAAGCTCGGTCGGTGCGCACGCGCTTCGGTTCTCGGACAATGAAAGGTTCGCGCCCAGTCAAGCGGAGTGGTGTCCAAGAACACGAGGAATTACTCGATTACTAATAACATTTTAGTTCCGTGTTGTTGCTTTAATAGCTCACACGGTTAATATACGTGCACTCAAAAACAGGGTATGCAGCTAATTTAATTACATAAAGCTCAGATTTTTTAATTTTCTTTAGAAATATTAGAAATCGGTTTTTTGTTTCATCTTTCTCACAACGGAATATCCATGATATTCTAGCAGACGTAATATGCCTTCTGACAGCAGTGACTCTGATGCCAAAAGACGATTACTTCAGATTATATTCAGTAGACGGTTATTAGTAAATTATGATATAATACTGCTCAACGACTGCTCTTCAATTTATTTGAATATAAAATTAGCACGAAAAATTTCATATTATACATAAAAAAACAGCTATTTTTGTCGAGTTGAATGAATTAAATATTTTCCGCGACTTCGTGATTTTTTCCTTAAAAAAGATGTAAGCCCCCTAATTTTTTTATTAAAAAAATAAGGGGATAATAATAAATATGATAGTTGTCTTTGATAACTTGACCGTCTTGCCTGATGGAATGCATAAACAGTTTATGAAAGTACACGCAATTCAAGAAAATATTCTTTTGGGCTCTGGTTTTGACATACACACGACAGAGCACAGCAAAACTGTTTAGCACTGGTCTTACATTCACATGTAAGACCCTCATGGGAAGCAGATAACCAGGTGTCCTGTCATGGTCGTGGCGAATTTCGCGGATCCCATGGCCATGACAATAGGGCAGGTGAAGGCAAGTGCGGTTTTTAGTCGGTATGAGTCCGACATACCCTGCCACCTCCCCGGGTGGCGGAGGATCCATGAGGATTTTCCATACTATAAAAAAAAGATAGCCAGGTGTATAATTAGACCCTACCACCAAGTGATGTCCATTCTAGGATAGGTATACTTTTAATATAGTTATTTTGGTCGAAACGCGCACCATAATTTGTAAAGCTGACTATAAGTATAAAAAAGTAGATTGTAAACGGACACATTCGTACGCAGTCAATACATTCGATAAAAGATATCAAAGTATTCTAATTAAATATTCTAAGAACATTGCGTCAGTTATTTTTTATTATTTGCGGAAGTACTGTGACTTATGGATATAAACATAATTGATATAAAGACGCAATTAATAAACATAAACGTAAATAAATACGTAATTAAAAACAGATGCCTCGAAATAAATAATAATTCAGTTACAAAATTATGTAGTTCAACCTTTTTGAAACAAATACATTTTAAAACATAAAACGTATTATGTACTCCTTATGTACTCCTTATGTACTCCTTATGTACTCCTTATGTACTCCTTATGTACTCCTTATGTACTCCTTATGTACTCCTTATGTACTCCTTATGTACTCCTTATGTACTCCTTATGTACTCCTTATGTACTCCTTATGTACTCCTTATGTACTCCTTATGTACTCCTTATGTACTCCTTATGTACTCCTTATGTACTCCTTATGTACTCCTTATGTACTCCTTATGTACTCCTTATGTACTCCTTATGTACTCCTTATGTACTCCTTATGTACTCCTTATGTACTCCTTATGTACTCCTTATGTACTCCTTATGTACTCCTTATGTACTCCTTATGTACTCCTTATGTACTCCTTATGTACTCCTTATGTACTCCTTATGTACTCCTTATGTACTCCATATGTACTGATATAATTACTGTACTGCTCAGAATTACTACCGATATAATATTACTTATCTAAATAGTGAAGTGTTAATTATCAACCCCAGACTGGGTAAGTGTTGTAAGCAAACATTATATTTAAATAGTCTTTAGTGCTTAGCCAACGGCATTCTGCTACCCTCTTGTATTTTTCTAAAAGTAATATCTAAAAGTAAACTGTGTAGATGTGGTCTATGGTGCCATACCCTGAGGGGTATCTATGGCACCATAGACCACATCTGCACAGTCAGGCAGATTACAGAAGTCCGACGAGTATAATCGGCCCTGTGCCTAGCGTGTGTGGACTATGAGTTCTGGAATCCTTACAGTGATGTCAAGTGGACTATTATATCGAAGTGCTGAGATCTCTTAGACAGTTCTCGAGCGCAGTGGAATTGTTTAAATTTTTACTTTTTTGTTAAAATTTCATCAGAGTACCCGGATTAGGAGATTTTCCAAGCTTGTAATTATTAACTCACAGTAGCTAGAAGTAGAGGTTTCAGCATTTAATGTGTGTTTGTCATTTATGTCATACGTAGGATCTTTATTCAGAAGCTTTTTTTTTTGCAATCAAGTGGTTTTAAAGCTAGATGGTCTAGTTAATTAAATTTACCTTTTAAGTATTTTTAATAATTTTATTATTAAGATGTTCACTGTTTAGAAAACTTAGGTACCACTTATCTTCATTACTTATCCTGTTATCAATTTGATCTACAATATTTTTTAGCTGTAATTATATACAACATATATATTATATATACATTAAATACATAGATTTGCCGAAAATTAAAAAAAACACCAGGGTATAAGTATGGCTTGGTCGTATCTGCATCACAAATGTTGTCCGGTAGAAAATGCCTAGACAACCGTTGTACACTTTTTTGTTCATGAATAAATATAGTCTTTTGGGGGCCCCCGTGACGATGGGGGCCCTGGGCACGGGCCCTGCGTGCCCTTATGGTAGAGACGGTACTGATCCCTCCCCGGCCTCATCCTTTAAATCCCGTAATAATAATCTTTTGTCATTTATAGTATATTTTTTAATATCTGTACAAAAAAACACACACACAAAACATTGAAAAATATAAAAAAATAGTCAGACCACCGATACCGGGAACAGGGTCCAAGCTACCAGTGGCTAAGGCTCCAAAGAGAGGAACCTCCTCACAATGCGAGCCGTGTCGAGGAGTACCGAGCTTTCTGTATCAATTCCTTGATCCAGTCGTCTAATGAGAGCCTCCTCAGATGTCCATCGAGGCTCTTGGCTATTAAACTATTGGCTGTAACAACTATTGGTACAATAATTGCCGAATCCACATCCCACATGCCGACAACCTCACGGGCTAAATCAAGATATATATGTATATATAATTTCTTTATCTTTTTCAGCCTTGGTGAGGTTCTCATCATGCGGGACAGTGATATCGTATTTATTATTACGAATTAATTATTTATCGATGACTGTACGGCGATCAATATTTTGTTTATTTGTAATTTGGACATAACTTACGAAACTTGTTTACTGTTACTTTAGTAAACGAAACGAAACCTCTACTCATGTCAAGTAAGGTTTATTTGTAACCTCGTTTCCGGAAATATATCTTGTTTGCCAATCCCTGCGGAGATCGCTTTATTAACTTATTTAGCGGTATCCGTATTTACAAGCTTTTCCTGTCCACATTTTGAAATAATATACAAGTGATTTTATAAGTACATGCTTTAGTTTTTAAAGGTTTATTAGTTAAATCGCACTGATCCATTTATCCGCAAGGTTTACCTGAGCTTGCTACGTCTGACTGACGTTAGGTATTGGGCATATCGTTGGAGTATACTGACAACCAGTATTTTTTTTTTATACCACTAAGGTGGCAATCAACCATATGGCCCACCTGATGGTAAGCGATTAACGTAGCCTATAGACGCTTGTAACACCAAGGGTATCCATTTGCCCGTTGCCGACCCTGTAAAACAAAAGAGGAATATTTGGGTTGGCAGTATAAGGGTCAAAGGCCCCCCCACTGCCAACACAAGGTTTCCTCGCAGAGTACTGGCAGCCTTGCTCACCGTAAGGAACACAACGCAGCTCAAAGCAGTGTTATTTCACTTCGATTTTCTGCACGGCGGAGGTACTTCCCTAGTCGGGCAGCTCCAATTTGATACTCCAACGATATGCCCAATACCTAACTGGTTTGCGAAGACAGACACTTAAATACGCATTGGATCGATGGACTAAAATGGTCAAAGTAGAAATAGGTATGTCTTTTTCCTCATATGCCTACTGTTTTTTTCCTGTTTTATGTCAATTGCATCTGGAACTATGGGCTATTCTGCAGTTTTTCCGAGGTCGTTCACCCAACAGGACGCCGCCGGCACACCGATCCGGTAAAACCCGTTCTTAATAAAGTTAGCACTACAGACACTTCATAGAAATGATCCCATTACACAGTTACATTAACGAAATGACGTTCGGACACGCAAATGTGTGCGTGATGGGTGCTCAGATTATGTAGGTAGCAAGTTTAGCAACAACAAACGCTACAACAAAGTGAGGTAAATCTCAGTTCCTCAACAGGCCAAAAAATTGATTGAAATTGTTAAAATAGGTAGTGTAAGTTCGATTAAGTTTTTTTTTGTTCCTTTAGTATACGAGAGCCACGATGATGGTGGCATTTATAAAACTGGTATTTATAAAACCCTCTATAAATAAATAAAGATATTAAAAAAAAGTGAGGTACCTATCTAACATAAGTAGGAGAGAGGACTGGCCGGTCTGTACGTTAAAAAAAAAGAAAAAAATGTTATGCTTAGTTTTATTTGTTTTTTTTTGTATACGGCACCATTTAGTTGCTGCTGTATATAAAAAATACTAAGCAGAGCTTGTACAATAGATACTAGGCAATAGATATAATACTTATATACATCTTTTTGTAAATATATACTTCACCGACAATACTTACAGACAAAAACACGCACTTTATGTTCATATCATTTTACTTTCACATTAAAATATGTGGAAGCTTGTTATTAGCAATTTTTTTAACATAATTGTTCCTTACCAATACTTGTTATTAGTCTGTAAGGTTTCCTAAAAATAAATAAATAAAATAAACATAGTAAATTGTGTTCTGTGGGAATCGAACCCGACCCGCAATCAGCAGTCCTACACTCGAATCACTAGATCACAGATGTCAATTTACTTATTCTGTGGCAATGCTCTAACATGCATAAACATATCCGCTGTATGCGTCAGTATCTTTTCTTCCGGTCAATGACACTTAAATGGGTCCAATGGAAACCTTCCCATTCGCGCGAGATCCAATAAGTCAGGACGTTAGTTATCGTTTCTATTTGAGATGAAGTATTAGTGCTTTATCTCATAGTTATTAGAGTTCATGTTTGCACTGGATAAATGTCGAGAGAACATTTTAATAAGTTGTTTATGTGCCTATTTTGATTGATAACTATCTTGATTATTAAGTAAAACTTTAACTTAAAATATCGTTAATTTAAGCTGTGCTAAAAATGTGTTGTGCGGAAGATGACCGCGCGGAAATTTATCGTGTGTAAAAATCCCACACATGGTTACCATAGCTCTTAGGCTAGCAGCCTTTTAAATGTTCTCCGCTCATGTAAATAAAGGACCAATCTTCGTTTGTATTTTTTATCATTATGTACGAATAAAGTTAGTATAGGGTTATAAAATGGGATCTTGAGCTTATATAATATCAAGTGAGAAGAAATTAGGCATTGTTATTAAACAATAATGCACGTCAGTCCTCACACTAGATTTTATTTTTAAATCACACATATATCTCATTTACCAAACAATACTATTTTCACAGTTTTTGTGCGGAAATAATGCCCTAATTCAATAATTCATAGTCACACGGTTAATAAATCATCGTCGTCAACCCATATACTGTCCCACTGCTGGGCACGGGTCTCCTCTCATATTGAGGGGGATTAGGCTATAGTCCACCACGCTAGCCTAGTGCGGGTTGGCAGACTTCACAAACCGTCGAGAAAAATCTCTAAGGCATGCAGGTTTCCTCACGATGTTTTCCTTCACCGTTTAAGCGAGTGATCATTAATTATTAATACGCACATGAATTCGAAAAGTCAGAGGTGCGTGCCTTGGGTTCGAACTCGAGACCTTCGACTTGGCAGTCCAATGGTCATACCACTAAGCTATCACTGAGCTTAATAAATGATAAATTATATTTATTCTTGTAAATAGATATTTTAAAGACACTTTTACATGTCAATATTTAATTAATAATACTGGATGGCGGGCGCCGGCATTTCCTAGCTCGAAACGCCGAAACAAATTCAGAGAATCATGGTCTCTTTCAAAGTCCAGACAGTAAGAGTATTCAGTGCTTGATACCAATATAAACTGATATTTTGATTGAACTGTGATCAGCTCTAGCACCTTCAATATGACCGATCTTTACGAGTCCTTTGATTAACATTACTTTTATATTTACATTACATATAGGTATAGGTATGTGTAAATATAGTTTCATTGCACTGTGATTTGCTCTAGTATGGTCAGACTAAGAGTTCTTTGATTAACATAACTTATATATTAGTCATTTCCATTGGTAGAAGTCATTGAAGCAGATAAAATGTGTTACGACCGTGAAGTGTCTGTCTAGCCACTATCTAGGCAAAATTGTAATTGTGTTTATAATTTTATTATCAATTATATAGTAATAATTATATATTTTATATAACGAATCTATATAATATTTAGTCCCTGTTTCCCTTGGTCACGTCATAACTTGAGAACCACTTTGCCAATATCATTCATCTTTCTTTAAGTTTTCTAATACTTTGTAGAAGATTCTTACGAAGAGAAAAATTAAGGAAATTCCAGAAAATTGGAAAATTTCACAAAACTTAACGAATAGGTAGGTACTTTTTATCCAGATGAAGTCCATGCAGACGAAGTCGCGGGCGGAAACTTGTAGTTAATGTTATAAAAATGTGGCACTATCTCTAAATAAATTGACAAAAGATAAGTAATTATCATTCCTTTTGTGGAACGAATAATCGAGTGAATGAATCTAAGTTGAACTAATATGATAATTAAATAATTAATTTATATTAACTACAACAAATTGTTTGTTCATCCTCTATACGTTTACTTACTATGAAACGTTGGTGAGTTGTTGTGCGCCTGCAAAGATTATTAACATAAAAATAAACAGAAAACTAATTTATAAATTCAGTTCAGCTATGTCCGTGCTAAGGTTGCCTTGAAGAAATTGCAGTAAGCGATGAGGCAGGCATTGTGTATTTTTTATTGCATTAGGTATGTCATGTGTTCTATGTATAATTATGGCATACAATAACATATATACTAAATAAAGAATAGAAAAATAACTAATTTAGATAAAAATCATTGCAAGGCATGCAGCTTAAAGTCAAATGGATTACTCATAAAATCTTGACATTTACAAAAGTGATAAACAGTCGCCAAGTTTTGTGTCGTTCGCAGATTAGTTTGTAACAGTAACAGTCACTGACAGATTTATAGGGTGTGTAATTATATAGAACTTTACCAGATTGTTGAGAACAGCAAAGCTGTTATGCAACTGTTTTGATCCTTAATTTACAAGCTAGTAGGTAACAAGCTAGCAGTGATAGGCTAAATCCCTTAATCTAGATCAATCGTTAGTAATTAGTGTTAGCCAGAAGCTTGAAAAGTTAAATTCTTCGATATTAATCGACTCTCTGATCGAGATAAAAACTGGACTGATTAAAATAAGTCGATAAAATGCATAATCGTACGTCTAAAACGAGGGAAAGGACGTGTGAGCGGACTGTCATATAATTTCCCTCCTTTTAGATGTAGAAAAATCCATATTTTAAGACCTCCTCCTTCTATACTATCCTTAGGAAATCGGGATCGCCTAGAAGTAGTCGCTACGTGTAAAAAATCATATTGGAACCCAAAACCGATATAAGATAACTAGGATGACGATGAAGGGCAATGATAACCTGTGTTATAATCAATTTCTGCTAAGACATAGTTTTCGAGATCGATTTCAAGACACGCACTTATAAATTTCCAAAATTATGTACGTATTCATTTATAATTGATTATCACTCGCTTCTGGCTAGCTTTTGCCCAGCATGGGACATAAGAGCCTATGTGTAAAAATAAAACCGGTCAAGTGCCATACGGACTCGCGCACGAAGGGTACTGTACCAATATTTAATAGTTTGTTTTTGAGGTAGCACCACCCACTTTTGGTTGTGATTTATAAATCACGTTTGTTGTATGGGAGAGCTCCCATAATATTTATTTTATTCTGTTTTTAGTATTTGTTGTTATAGGGAGAGATAACAGAAATACATCATTATTTTGTGAAAATTTCAACTGTCTAGCTATCACGGTTCATGAGATACAGCCTGGTGACAGACAGACAGACGGACTGACAGACAGACGGACAGCAGAGTCTTTTAGTAATAGGGTCCCGTTTTTACCCTTTGGGTATGGAACCCTAAAAACTGCGGCGGAAACCATCGTGAGAAAACAGCACGCTCGAAAGATTTTTCAGTGGCGTGTGAAGTCTACGAACCCGCACTAGGCCAACGTGGTAGACTATAAGGTCTTTCTTAACCTTTAAATGTGTTCTTTGAAGAAACAAAACGCGTATATAGAAACCAGGATAATGCTAGGATTCGTAAATCGTTTGACATTTCATAAAAGTTGCAACGGTCCAATAAGGAAGCTCAGTGTAAGCATGATCGGTTCTTGTAAAAACTACTTAACTTTTTCCATATAAACCTTTGGGTACATTGTCTTTTTACTAAACTGGATATTTCGTTACATAAAGTTTGTACGAAACGGACCCTTTTTCAAAACCTTTTTGTATTATCGACGTATTAATTTTTATACAGATAGCTCATGTTATTTCAGATAATTATGTAAGTATTTGTATGTTTTTAAGAATTTCAATGATTGAACTAGTATTTTTAAAAATGGTTTCAGGTTTTAAAAAAAATGCCATTTCCTAAAATATTTTTATTCCTAAAGTAATTGTTTGTTTCGTTTATAGGTTAATAAAATAGAAAGAAGTAAAATACAAGTATTTCCATATTTTTTAATTTTGGTTTTTAACAAGTCCTAAGAACATAAATAGACAACAGATAGATAAAAAAGACCGTATCTATAAACACAAAGAGGATATAAAAACCGTTTTACCGAACAACTTGTATAAAATCTACTCAGTAGATAATCCATTATAAATACAGTGACTTGGAACCTTGATACTGAGCAGATCGATTTTATAATCTTATCATGGATTCTGCCTAGGAGCCTCTTTATGGTGTCATATCCGAATTTAGAAAATTTTGTTTTTAAAATCTAACTAACATCACCATAATGCGCATATTTGCAAATGTGTATGTATGTCACATGTGCCTAGCATTCTGATAAGTCCCTCTGTGGAATACATATTATAATATATGTACAGTCGACAAAAGACTTAAGTGTACAGGCAGCGAACTTAATAGATATTAATCTACACTATACTATTCTGACATTCGATTCTATAAGAAGCTGCACAAACTTTACCACCGATGGGAAGTTTAAGTCACATGTAAACGAGTTCCAAATAAGAAAGGTTATATTAAAATTCTTATCTCAAAGGCCGGCAACGCACTTGCAACCCCTCTGGTGTTGTGGGTGTAAATTTTTTTTTTTTTAAAACGTTGGCCCACACTAGGATTTTTTCTTGTATGTGTAGCTTCTTGGTGCGTTCTAAAACACAAACACCCAGACCCGGAACAACTACATGTAGGTCAACCCCTGGCGTAGAAGCCGATCGCTCAGCCGCTACGCCAAACGTGTTGT
Source organism: Acronicta alni (assembly GCA_964056405.1). Taxonomy (NCBI): domain Eukaryota; kingdom Metazoa; phylum Arthropoda; class Insecta; order Lepidoptera; family Noctuidae; genus Acronicta; species Acronicta alni. Next base: position 7,940,444 of record OZ043925.1, on the reverse strand, counting down.
CTTCTTGGTGACAATATATTTCAATTGCTTTATGGTTTATTAATTTCTATGCTTTGTCAATGGGAAAATTGTTTAGATTTTTCTTTTTCTTCAGCTCCAATTTGGGTGGAATCAAGTCCTACTAAGCCTCTCATATTTATTATTTTGATGTTCCATAATTTTGAACAACACCTGCGTTTGGACACATTACGTGATACATTATTACAAAATCGTTGTCAAAACACAGATGTCGTTAGGTGCCTGTATACCTAACTATAAGTATTTTGTCGATCATACTTATCTAAAACACATTTTTTTGGACTTGACATTCGGGTGGCGTTATTTAGGTACCTATTCGTCGACGATTGTGAAATAGAAACGGTAGCAAAAACTATATTGATATCGGTATTTCCTGACGAAATAAGGATATATACGATCGAATGTCAAACAAGTTACCTACATAAAAATAAGTAAGTAGTTGTACGTACGTCATCGTACGTAGGTAGATTTGTAATTCTTTGAGTTTTTTTTAAATGATGCCCCATATCACGATATATCCGGTGCTGCACTAATATTCGGTTTCAAAAACTACCTAATTGTAGTTAGCCTTGGCTATACTAATGTTTCTTTAAGAATCTGACTTGTGACGAACAGCACAGCAGTTGTGAGGGGTTAGGCCATATTCGACTACGTTGGCCTAATGTGGGTTGGCAGACTTCTCACGCCGTCGAGAAAGTCTCTTAGGCATTGCAGGTTTCCTCACGATGTTTTCCTTTACCGTTTAAGCGAGTGATAATAAATAATTAATACGCACATCATCGAAAAGTCGATTCGAGCTAGAGATCTGTGACTTGGCAGACCATTGGTCAAGCTTTCACTGCTCCAATAAAAAAAACTACATGCATAGCACATTGTTAAATAAAATTGGTCTTCTATGACACTTAGTTATATTTAAAATAATATATCTAGTTAAGATGTAGGTACTTCATATTCACATTGTCACTTTTAAGGTCAGGTAGATTAAATAAGCACATTTTATTTCTTAAATGGTATATGATATATACAAATTGAAAAAATAAATGACGTTTACGGATTAGGCTATAGGTATCAGCTGTGAGTTGAGACGAATGTGATCGTAATAGTAGTAGTACCATAAAAGGCGTATCAATTTATAAAAGTTTAACTATCTTTGTCATTACGAACGAAACGAAGTTAAGGCTAACTCCGCCTAATTTATATTTTATTGTAGGTTTATAGCACAATGTGAGTTATTGGCAAAAATAACTGCAATAATAATTTTATTATAGTCACGACTTAGCACATTGAAATCGTCAAATAGCTGTGCAAGTTCAAATTCTGTGTAATTGACTATATAGTAAATATATTGTCAGAGATTCACCTTAGCGGCGGGGATTAATTTATCAATGAAACACGAAAAACCGATGAATGGGACAAAGAAGCAGCACGGGAGAAAGAGGCCTATTCCCAGCTGTGGTCTGTGGGTATATGATAATAATTATTATTATTATATAATCATAATTATGATGATTAATGTGTTATTGATTGATTGATATTCAATTTCCCAAAAACCAAATTCAATTTGAAATTGACTCGCCTTCAAATTCAGCCTAAATGGAATTTATGTTTTATTTAATTCCTGTGCCAACTGTGTGTGAACCTACTTGAGTAGTATAGTGTACCTACATGACTCACTTCCAACAATTTAAAAGGCTATGTTCACTTTGTATTATCCTGATATTCGTCCAGTTTTATCATCATCAACCCATATACTGTCCGAAGAGGGGTCAGTAAGTCAGAGGGGCGTGCCTTGGGTTCGAACTTGAGACCTTCGACTTGGTAGTCCAATGGTCATGCCACTCGGCTATCACTACTTTGTCTTACTGTACTTGTCCAGTTTTATAGACGGTAATAAATTAGGCTTTTGTTTGTGAGTGCTGCAAGTTAGAAACAAATTTCATCATTCCCTCTTGTGCAAGTCCGCAGCTTACTGATTGAATAGATCTCTTATCAACAACTCATAGTTTAATTGCTTTTAAGTCTCCGATAACTAAAAAACTTGTAATAATTAAATTTGATTGCAACATGCATTGGGTTTGAGAGCCGTTAGTATGATTTTAATGGATTGATTTGATTACTTACCATTACCAATGTGGAGTTAAGTTTAATTTGCATGTCGAATTATACTAAGGCTTTAAGTCTAAGCTTTTAAAAGCGTCCTTTAATTCGATATGGTAATGCTAATAGTCTTATACAAGTTAGATACGACGTTACGATATTAATTTAAACGATAGCTTCTGAAGTATATATACTATAAAATAGGATTTTATTTTTATATTAGGAGAGAAACAACTTACAGTGTAGCGACTACACACCTGTACGTATCAACTATATATTTTCACGTAGGTAGATTAAGCACACTGTCCACCGATAAGTTAAGATTGTAATAGGCACGCACTATCATAGTATATAAGCCATATTGTACCCAAAATAAATCAGACACAAATACCATCTCGTGTCTCACTATACACCCTCACCGAAACATACGGCAAACTGGTGACCCCGACGTGATGCCAGTGTTTCCACACTGGTAACGCCGACGTGATACCAGTGCCACTTACTCCCTTGCCAAACACCGACAAATTGGTCTCCCGAGCAAACTACGGCAAATCACTTACATCCCTCACCCAAACAACGGCAAATTGGTGGCCCCGACGTGATCTTTCCATACTAGTTGGTTAGTTCATCAATTTACCCAATTTGTATATTCATATTTATATTATTTATTCAATAAAATAAATAATTTATTCATTTACATTGTGTCTGAATTACACTTTTAGAAACTTGATCATCTATTATGACATAATTACATATGTACAACTTAATAATGTTTTGATTGACTTATTGGTATGGAAGTGACGATCAATCGGCCGATTGATTGTATGCTTGTGTTCCTGCATGTACTTATATAATTTTTTTACTTATCTCTTTGTGTATATTTCTTACACAGTTATTTATATATTCTTATTACATGTATTGTATGTTTTTGTCATACTCGTAACTATCCGTGGTATCACAATACGGCCGTATCAGAAAACCTGCGCTTTGAAATTATGATTCTTCATAATCTTGCATTATGCTGAGATACCCATCCCTCACACAGGGTTGCTTAAACTTTTATTATTTATTATATTTTTAAAGTTATTTTAGCGAAGGAAAATGCCAAAAAATAAAAAAGTTTTTTTTTTTATATAAAATCTGTTTTATGTGTTAGTTCAAATAATAAGCTTCTTCTTTCTTTCTATTTCTATTGTCGACTAGTAGAGGCTGTAATTTCATTTAATGTCGTATCCACCTTGTACAACATACTTACTTAAATATATTCATTTATACTTGTAATAGTCTTATCACCACTATTATAAATGCATTCATAAAATGTAAATACTAGGTTAATTAACGTTGTAAAACGCTGTTATATTATTTACATGGTAATAATATTATGAAAGTACCAACATCCATTAAAACAACGGCTACGGTGAAAATGTTATGTTCATAACTTAATGAATACCGCTAATGCAATCTTAGAAATTCATTCACATTAATGTGAATGAACGAATGAATGAACTTATATTTGCGTCAGGGTGAGCACCTGTAGGTAGTAGTGGCGAATTTCACGGATACCATGGCCATGATTATAGGTCACGTGAAGGCAAGTACGGTTTTTAGTCGGTATGAGTCCAACATACTCTTCCGCCTCCCCGGGTGGCGGATGATCCATGAGGATATTCCTTACTATAAAAAACTGTGTCATTAAAAAAATGATTAAACTGAGAAATAAACTGCTTAGTAGTCCTAATAAATACTAGTAGTCGTAAGCGTGTCTGCTACGCTAGAGGACGAGCAAAGTGTTATTGGGGTTTTCTATGAAATTCTAATTTGTGCCCAGTTAATGGCCATAGACTCGCTCCTGGATGTGCTCGCTCGATGGAACCTAAACATAGCGGCGAACTGTGGGTATACATTAGTATACTTCTGTTATCTTTTCGGGGAATAGAAGCGTGATGGTTTGTCATGTAATAAATCCAACAGTAAAAAGTACCTCCGCCTTGCAGAAAATCGAAGTGAAATAACAGTGCTTTGAGCTGTGTTGTGTTTATTACGGTGAGCAAGGTTGCCAGTGCTCCGCGAGGAAACGTTGTGTTAGCAGTGAGGGGACTTTGACCCTTATACTGCCAACCCAACTATTCTTCTTTTGTTTTACAGGGCTGGCAACGCACAAGTAATATTCCTGGTATTGCAAGACTCTACAGACTAGGTAGCCGCTTAACGTCAGGGGGCTGTATTCTTGTTTGCTACCTTAGTAGTATAAAAAAGTATAGTGTTAAAAAAAACATATATTTAATATATAGTAGCTGTCACTGTTACTCGCGTTCATATAGTTTTTCCTAATCTCATGGGAAATTTCCAAAAAAATTGGGAATTTTGGGAATAACTCAAACCCCAAGTTTATGGCCCCTTTGTTACTCTTTCACGCCAAAACTACTGAACGGATTTTGATGAAAATTTACAGTATTATTATTTATACATCGGAATAACATATAGGCTATAATTTATAACGATTTTGAGTTAATTTGCCAAATTACAATGATAATTAAAAGTAACTTTTCCACACGAACAAAGACGCTGGTAGAAGCAAGTAATATATATTTTGCCTTCTATGAGGTAATTAGGATAGTAAATACAGATAAGCTAGACTTCACATTGCCAATTTTAAGGTCACGTAGATTAAATAAACACTTATTGCGGTCCCCTTTACATCTGGTATGATTCATAACCGCTCACGTCATGGTACGGCGCTAAAACCAGCACTTAATCAATATACAAAAATAACACGTATTATAAGTATATCACAAGAAATTGGTAAGATAATTATGTATAAGTTATATTGATATAAAGGTACGAACAATCCCTGAATGTCAACAGCTGACGTATGTCTGATTGCCATCTAGAATACCTATTTTAAGATATTGCAGCTGCATACAAAATAAATTTATTCAATATTTTTGTAATTTACCATTGTATTGATGAAAATTATTTCGGATTATGATCCTTACTAGATTTTTATTGGTGCCGTATCCCGTATATAGATTCACTGATATAACAAAGCGTAGAACTCTTTCTTCGAGATATTTTTGTTCAAGAGAAAGCCCACAATTTAACAAACAAAAAATAACACAATAGGCGGAGATAAAGGCTTTGAACTCGTAAAAGTTTTAAAGTCTTATCCCTTGTGTGTCTCTCATTAGCATCAGCAGCAGCTCTCAAGCGGATGAACTGAGAGGCTAAGAAGTCCACATGGATCTTATTATCTGGATTCATATCAAAACTTATCTTTCTGATCAGTCATCGGAATTTATCTCCAAGACATTTGTGATTAACCCTATAACGTTTTTCACTGCTGACAAACATAGCTAAAATTGTGAATTGTGTATAGCAAAATAAAATAATATAGATTGATAGATAGAGTATGCTTTATTGGGCACCAAAGGACAAGTCAGAGTAGAAAATGTAAATCAGAGTAAAAATATATTAAATTAAAGAACCATGAGCCTTCAGATGTTCGTAAAAATTGTTTTTCTATTGTGTCTTCTAATTGTTTCTCGACAGTTTAAATTCCTTCATTGGAGATAATCTAAAAAAATGCGCCGGCTTTATTACAAAAAAAAAACTCGGCTTTGTATGGAGCATGACTACAACGCATTCGCCTTGGGCAACATTAATCTTTGTCTACAGCTTCAGTTTAAAAGTATTACGTACTATTACGTACTTAGCTTACTAATGCCATGTTGAAATCCGCTCCATTATCTTTTATAACGGTCATAAATTAAGAAAACTAGGGCTGTATCGTTTTTGGATACAAATCAGTATTGCACTTGCAGATTATTTTTTGTTTATTTACGAGGGAGTACCAAGCTATAGGGAATTTTCCACTAGACAACCTTGGGTGATGCAGAAATAAACAAGGTGGGCTATACTGATTTCACGAGAGAGAGCATTCCATAGTAGAATATAATAATCCGTCCGTCCGTTTTATAATTAATTTTAGATTCGATGGTATCATATTTGATCATCAGTATGTCTGTGTTTACTGGTGATCAAGTGTGGTTCATGGTTCTGTTATTCATGTTCAGTCATTTATACCTACTCTCTTTGTATACTACTTAAATTACTTCAAGCAAGATCAATGCGAGTGACACCGCGGGACAGGACTACTATATACACATAAGATAACATCAATAATGTCCAATGAAAGCTCCAAAAAGTAATGTTTAAAAAATATCCTTTTATGAAATAATCTTGAGCACGATAAACGTTTAACATAAAGTTGTATTGTCCTACTTAAGTGAATAGAAGCTCTCGCCGAGGCGCGGGGGCGTACACAACACAATATACCTTTGTGGTAAACTGGAGCGATCTGATAAGCTTGTCGAGTCGCCATTTTCATTCGAACAATACATTATACCGCTCACGTTTGCATAAAAGCGTCCCGCTGTTACACCGAAGTGTAGCATAAAGCAGTCGGCCTTTTAAGGCAAACATTGAGTGTTGAATGTTGATATCAAGCGCAATTTATTGTTAGTGCACGCCGCCGCTTCTGAGATAAGATCATCGATAAAAGATCCATTTTATTTTTATCTGATAAAAATAAGAATTATCTTATGAGTGAGTATAGTTATCAGGTAGCTTTTGAATTTTATCTGTTCAGTTTAAAGACCCTTGTTTATAACCTTGGATAAATTTACAACTGAAAATATTTTCCTTTTCATTTTAAATTAACATTTTTAACAAAATGCATTGCATTTAGAAATAATTTATCGGATGGACTACTACTACTTTTTTTTTTTATTTATTAAATGAAATTGTACAAAGGTATTACTTATTTCTAAACTCGCCAAACTTTTACATTTGATGGCGAGAGGTTATTATTAGAGATTATTATTGAGCAAAAGGAACAGACGTGTTCTGGAGTGAAAACCGAATATCAGAAAATTGTAGGGCTTGAGCCGGACAGATAGGCGGATGTGATCTGATCTGAAGGAGGTAGCTGGGTCAGGTTGGAAGTGGAGTAGCTTGTGGCGCAAGCTGGAAATATCCAGCAGTAGATACGCGATAAACTAACTGATTAGTGATATTTACCAATTATTATTCTAACCTTTTAAAATATGAACTTTCTCCCGCAATTTCGTTTTTAATTTTACATTGCACATAATCTATTCATATATATTTGTATATCTGAAGATAAGTTTGTGTAGATGTGATCACAATAAAACATATTCATTGAATCAGGGATAGTGTAACAACTTTCTGTCATCTGTCTGTTATTGTTGTTACTAGGATTATAATACAGTTGTGTTAAAGAAATAATACAATAATAGTATTCACCAAGAAGGCCTCTCAAGTTCTAGTCCAATTAAGAAATTCGAATTATCTTAGAACTTACTCGTATATTGGGACCATTACTACTTAGGGGTATTAAAAAATTAACTTCGGTGCAACTCGATAAAGATTCGAATAATTTGAAATTCTAAGATTCAATATTATTTGTTACACGTAAGTGTCACATCAGGTCGTCAGTGATATTTCCTAAAAGGAAACACCTTACACAAAGAGTAAGACGTGACGCGATTCACGTCATAACATCTCACTTAATAAAAGCATAATGGGGTTCTGTGACCTTATAAAGAAATTCTTTGTTTGTCACATAGCTAGGACTTGCAATAATCTGGTAAACTTAAACACAATTTAAGGAGTAAACGGACAAATTGTTAAATAACAGTGATGGAATCTAAAATTGACGATCAGTGCAATGATATAACCGGACCGAGAAATTGGATTCTGCATTCCATTGTCAGGGGATCCATCCACTAGCGGTTGTTATCCCCGGTTTCACCGGAATTTTTGAGAGAAAAGTTAGCGTATATCCTTCTTCATGGTCTAATCTATCACTGTACCAAAATTCATTAAAATCGGTTCAGCGGTTTAGGCGTGAAAGCGTTACAGACAGGTAGACAGACATACAGAGTTACTTTCGCATTTATAATAGTAGTAGAGAGTAGAGATTAGTAGGGATAGCAGTAGATGTGCCGTGTCTCGGTGTTGTGTTTGTCAAAGCACACATGATACAGGGCAAAATTGTAGTATGGGGCAACGTTTTTCAAAACAAGGAATCCCATTTCCACGTTGGTAGGTTGCCGAAGAACTCTTTGTGGTTTTGGTCGATTGGAATTCGACATCATAAAGTAGGATAATAGCACGGATAAGGTACATTTATATTTATAGTGTAATGTAACTTCGTAATTAGGTTATTTAAATTAATTCTATTCATGAATAGTTCCCCCTTCCCTGTTTTTTGTTGCGTGTTTTACGGAATTTAAATTTTATGCACCTTTCAACACATACGTGATATTATTTCAAAGAATATATACGACGTATAATAATTGCGTACGCGCTTCCCGATGTAAAGTGCTTTATTTAGAGTACGCGGTAATGTTTCTTGACATTTTTATGGACCTGAGCGCTTTGTTCGAGTTGGCAACCAGCTTAACTAGATCAAGGCGAGCCACAACACAGGTAGTAAGCTGGTATAAGCTAAACTTAAACTCGCCTACCCCCGCCAAACGAGTCCAGAGCCCAAACATATTTAGATCGCTGTCACAACTAAATGATCTTGTTGATGATCTTGTGTTGACGATGGTGTTCGGAAGACGTGCAGACCTTTGTTAATGATTAATATACTTCTACGAATAGTTACTATGAGATTGGAATTTGCAAACGTCATCTTCATGGTTTGTTTCCCAAATTGAGCAATATTACATCATAGAGTTTTTCGATCAGGACTCTTCTTTCAGGGAATAAGAGCTTTATGTTATCATGTTAAACACCATTTATAGAACAGACGTGCGGAGACTAGTGTCTCGGTGAACGTTTATTGAAAATGGGCTTGCTCTTGATTTCAATCTTACCGCTAGGACAAAGATGAAGTCGAAGGTGGAGCGAGCACACCCAGAAGATTCCTGCTCACCCTACTTTTGAATAGGTAGATTAATTTATTTTTGTCACTGAACGATTTTTCGATTTTTATTTGCGGTAGTCGGTGGTAGACTGACTTTCCGAGCTGAAAAAATCGTAGGGTCGTAAAATTGCAATATCGCAAATAAAAATCGAAAAATCGCAAGGTAGGGTGAGGCGGACTCGCACCGATTAAAAACCGCACTTACTTTCTCTTGCCTTGTATGGCCTTGGAACTCAAGATGACGTTCGCCACGACCCTCACAGCTGTCATTGAACCCTGGATACGAAATTTTATACGACTGTTACGCATTGATTGATAATAGAGATATCCATTATCATTATTACTTAATAGATATTGTACAATACTTCGTTACAGGTACTATTGAGAACCCAAATGGATACGGTGGACGGACGGACTTTCTTGAGTACTTGAACGATGTTGTTTTGGTCAAATCATAGAAGCTCGTGGGTGTGTCTATATAAGGGCACTTAAGTGCGTAAGTGAATAATAAATAGAAATAGTTATGAGATTGATTCTCAGGTGGGATAGTTTTATTTGTATTATATAGGGAAATTCTCTGTAGCAGTAAGGAGGTCGGAATTAGGCTCGGTTAATTAAAACAAACTAGCCCCTACAACATGGGACTAATTACATAGTATCTATGTAGCAGGTGGTAGTTTGCATGTGAGATTTTTGTTTATAACTCAGATTCGTAATAACTATATGTAAGCCACATTAGTCTATGCGGGATATAGGCAGAGGTGTAACTGATGTACCTACACCCATTGACATTGTACATGACATTTGGTCGTCATGTTTAGGCCCCACATAATGGGGGGCGAAACTATTGCACACAAGACAACGAGTCTATCCTCAGTATATCGGTATTGCCTAGAAATTGGTTTGCAGAGGTCTGATGGCAGTCGCCTCGTGTAAAATACTGCTAATTAGCCGCATCTAGACTGGAAGCCAACCCAGTTCGGAAAAAGTTTTGTAATATTAATAATATAATATGTTAGTCTGTAAGGTGCATCTATGAGCCTTTGGCCCGCCTGCCTAGCCTAGCCTGACAAAAAAGAATTATTATTAATAATAAAAGGCTCTTAAGATGATGATGAATCTATTTTTGAAAATAGATCTTTTACAGACACTTTTACAAGACAATATTTAATAAATACTAGATGGCGACGGCATTTCCTAGCTGACGACCTCTTAAAAAAACTCAGAGAATCATGGTCTCTTGTAAAGTCCAGACAGTAACAGTATTTAAATTAGATGTGTTTTACAATATAGGCAAATCTGAACCTTTTGAAGAAAGAGCCACATCAGGCTTGAGTTGACCAATATTTCCTGACGGCACGCATACATCAGTCATCGTTTAGCTCAACCATTATTTAGGGAGCTCAACGTTACTACGCTACTAATGATTGTAACATAGGCTACAATTATCTAAGAATATTATCTGTGGCTTCTTATCCTTTAAAGTTGTCCTACAGTATAATTAATAAGCCACAAAATGATAGTATTTGCCTCACAAAGTGGGTTAACTTCATGGTAATTATGTGAGATAGTTGTACAAGAATGGCTTCCAGTCATGGCGGCGTGGAATGCTATTCGTTATTACCGAAGGCCTTGCCTCAGTTTATTCAATGTTGATTTTTTGTTTGCTACACTGCAATTATAACTAAATTGGTCAATTCTTGATTGGATAATAAGTAGGTACTTACATTTGCAAAGTAGCAGTGGTAGCGGTAGCTATCTTTGAATACTAATTTGATAAATATATTTTTTAGACATTTGAAATATGATTTAATTCTTTTAAATAGCTTCCGCTTTGTCCTAATTCGTTGATGCAAAAGACAAATAATGGACTATTACAAAATGATTTCGATTTATGGCGATATTCTCTATAACAGTTTCTTTAAGTGGTTATAACAATAGGTTGGCAAACCTAACTCCCTGTTATGTACAGTAAAGTTATCTTAGTATTTCCTTTATCGTATCATATTTTTCTTTCTTTCTCCGAGCCTTTTTCCAACTATGTTGGGGTTGGCTTCCAGTCTAACCAAATATGGCTGGATATCAGTATTTTACACGAAGCGACTGCCATCAGACCTCCGCAACCCAATTTTTGGGTAAGACCGATTCCCTGAGGATAGACTAGTTGTCAGGCTTTTTGAGCTTCTGACAACCGTTAACGATTGTCATAGGTGTTCGTATGACAACCGGCACCGACGGCTTTACGTGCTTTCCGAGACACGGAGGGGTCTCGATTTGTTAAGAATGGTCACCCATGCACAGACTGACCGCGACTAGTTATTAGAAGAGTTATTAATTAGCCATGAGCCCCTTTATCGTATCATATTATTATATAAATATACCTAGGCTATAAATTTTTCATCCGCACATTTCATTCGCAGTCAGAGTTTCGTGTCCGGGTTATGAACCTCTTTGCATAAAAACTGGAGGTAACTATAATAAAAATAATAAATACATAGTTTATTGGAGCAAAAATATAGTTTAGAAAACTTTGTGTTCGTTAACAACCGCATTAGTATGGAATACTGTGTCGCGGATAATCATCAATCGATTCGCGGTAGTCAATTTACAAGAAAATCGCTAGACTCCGTGTCCAAGGAAAATAGATTCTGTATTGTGTCTCTAATTTATTGTCGGTTATAAAGCTTTATCTATTACTTCATGTCAAAAAAAAAAGAATAACAGTAGTAGTGAAATAATTCAAATGAGACTATGATTCTCAGTTTGTTTTGGTGTTTCATTTCCGAGGTCGTCAGTTGAGAAATACTGGCGACATCTATGTAAAAAAACCTAAATCATTGACTTGTAAAAGTGTCTCCAAAGACCTTTTTGTATATTTTTGGCATTTTCCATGCTAAGATTTTAAAGTTATTTAGAAAAGGAAAAATAGAAGATAGGTGGCATCGTTCGACATTGAACTAACTGTAAAGTAAGTCGTGTCGGTTGAAAAGCAAAAACTTGCTCTTCAATAGGTGTTACAGACGTCACCATAAAGACGTAAATTCAGTATGTGAGGGAAAAATTCGACTTGACGGGTAGGAATCGCGGTGGCTTAGTGGTCATAGCGTGTGGTGTACCTAACCAGAAGACGCAGGTTCGAATCCTGCCCGCGGTCGAATTTTTCCTTTTCTAAATAACTTTAAAATCTTAGCATGGAAAATGCCAAAAATATACAAAAAGATAGTTAGAAGGTAAGGTGGCATCGTTCGACATTGATCTAACTGTAAAGTAAGTTGTGTCGGTTGAAAAGCAAAAACTTGCTCTTCAATAGGTGTTACTGACGTCACCATAAAGACGTAAATTCAGTATGTGAGGGAAAAATTCGACTTGACGGGTAGGAATCGCGGTGGCTTAGTGGTCATAGCGTGTGGTGTACCTAACCAGAAGACGCAGGTTCGAATCCTGCCCGCTGTCGAATTTTTCCTTTTCTAAATAACTGTCTCTAAAGATCTAGGAATTAAATATTTCCTTTCATGACGTATTTTATTTCACTTCAAATGGTTTAATTATAACAGAATTTCTTTGTTTTATTTAATCAACCTGTTGAGTTACTATTTCAATACTTGTTAGTTGGTGGTTTTGTTTTTTAGATTTCATAGAAAAATCCAATAACACTCCATGCTCGACTTGGGAATCAAACCCAGGTTACAATAATGCCAATGAGCCAATGCAGTGTTTGCATTTCAATAGCAGTTTGGAGTTTGAATTTGTGCCCGGATAATGACAATAGGCTCGTCTCAAGCCTTGGTGAGCTGTGGGTGTGTATACCTTTGTCTAATATTTCGAGGAATACAAAAAAAATGATCTTTATACTTATATTTTATTTTGTTTGAGTGCTAGTGGGTGTAGTCTGGGGGCACGAGCTCACCGAACTTTGTGGGCGTGTTTACAAACAGCTGCCGGCTGATACATCCACAGTTTAACAGATTGTCGCTCCAGGCAACTACAATAACAAACAAACACGACTTTCCACTATTACATCACGAATCAGATGTTAGGCATAACAAAAGTTTACATGAAGGTACAGAGGTCAGCACATCAAGCTACCACAATCTGTCAAATTTCTTTGATAGATATTCAACTTTAATACAACACAATAAGGTTCATTTTCAATAGGGAAAATTTGACAGTTTTGGATAGGTTGACCTGCTAGCGTCTGTACATGACATCACAGTTAGGCCGAGGTATTCTAATGTACATCCACAGTTCGCCAGTATGTTTAGGTCCCATGTAATAGGGAGACGAGCCTATTGCCATTACACAAATCCAAAGACTGAACTGCTATTGATATATTCTTAGTAAAAACCCAATTACACTTTCCTCGACCCGGGAATCGTAACCAGGACCTCTAGCTATGTTGACCGTATCCTTTCAAGCTAATCAGATCCAGATTTCTTGAATCTGGGAATACCAGTCTGCTGTCACATTGGTCTAGTGGGCGCAATCGTCTGGTTCTGGGTTCAATTTCCACGTCGAACAATGATCAGGACTTTCCATGAAATAGCCAGTAGTACTATAGAAATGCCTAATCTATTTAAATAAAGTAACAAAAAAAGAACAATACATAATAATTATTGTTACTTTAGCGAAGGACAAATTCGACTACGGGCAGGATTCGAACCTGCGTCTTCTATCTCAATACATCAGACGCTATGACCACTAAGCCACCGCAACCATGAGCAAAAAATTATGTATTAAAAATGCAATAAAATACAAAAAGATAATATATAATACTGCTTTTATATTCTAGGCTAGAATTGTAGTACGTTTCAGAAAGCTGATTGTGGTACATAAGTTACAGATAATGAAGTGTGAGTTCGTTCAACTCCGTTCCAGATCTTGAACCTTCCGTAATTGACGCGATGGTCCAGAGCCTGGCTATTCGAGAACGTTACTTATTAAAATTTCACAGTGGAATAGATTCCTAAAGCCGTGACTAAAGACTTAGGAAGGAGCGGATATAAAAAAATATATTTTTTTACAAAAAATAGCGAGTACGTTACCTATTTTTTTTTTTTTATAAAGAACGCTACCGTACAATACAAGTGTCGATAATATCTGGTGATCAAACATCCTTATTAAGAATCTTCCTGATTGAAATCTTCTTACTTAATTAAACTGGCTGGTGACTGGTTGACAGATAACAGAATAAAGGTTTAAGAAAAAAAATTTACACCGCCGCAGGTACTCAAATGGTCAATTTCAGTAAGTAAGCAAAGCAAAACAAAAGAACGGGATTTGTTTTTATTTTAAATTACTAACTATTTACACAGTAATTAAAATTTTAAGAGAGTTATAATGGGTGTAATTCCACTCAAATTGGAGCTGCCCGACTGGGAAAGTATCTCCGCCTTGCAGATACGGTGAGCAAGGCTGCCAGTGCTCCTCGAGGAAACGTGTTGGCAGTGGGGGGTCTTTGACCCTTATACTGCCAGCCCAACAATTTCTCATTCGTTTTACAGGGTCGGCAACGCGCACGTGATACCTCTGGTGTTACAAGTGTCTATCGGCTACGGTAACCGCTTACCATCAGGTGAGCCGTATGCTTGTTTGCCATCTTAGTGGTATAAAAAAAAATCAAAGTTTAATAGATAACAAATGTTTTGGCGACATATATAATTAATGTTTTCGCTGCATTGCCAAATCTTCTGGCGCTAAGCATTAATAATGTCAACCAGTGGACGAATATGGCACGATGATCATGATTACGAAGCAAGAATGTGGTAAGGTTATTGTGTACCGGTTTGAAAGGCAATGTAACCAGTGAAATTAACTTAAAACTGAGACTCAAACTGTGATTACTGGAACTGAAATAACTGGGCATCAATTGAGGTTTTGAGATGAAAACGCGCAAGGGATACCCCTTGCATAGGCTGTGGCTATCGCTTAGTATCAGGCGGCCTTTATGTTTGTTTGTCGCCTAATAACAATAAAAAAATCAGGAAATGAATACGTGTCAAAAATAAACCAATCAAAATAGTATCAACATAAGCTGTGTGTTTGATTTCAAATGGACGACCTCCCAGAACAATGATGTAAGATTACTTTCCATTGCATCAGCTAAACGCCCTCCCCCTACTTCCCGCCACGGAACTGACATAAAATATGTTTAAACGAGGTAGGTACCTAAACTGGTAAGGCTATGCAGCGTATTTATGTAAAACTAAAATAATTTACAGTGTAGGTCGAAGGAATGTCAACTTCCTGGCAGCAAACGGCTATTAGATATCAGCAAACTTGGAGGATGAAGAATTGGGTCAACAGTTTAATAACACAAGTATTCCCCGAAGAGTTATGCAAAGATGTACTGAATATATACACTAACACTTCACCGGTATATTTCCGATCCCATGTAACAGAGACTGGCACATTGGCTTATTCCAAAGTCGAACAGTGTTGTTGGGTTTTTCTATGAACGACTTCCAGATCGGCTGAATGTCAGTTTGTTACAACAAGTGCCTGCCATTAATGCTCCGCAACTCAATTCAATGTAGGAATCGAACCCGGAAGATTATAGGCTCACCGCTTATTGGTGTACATTAATACACCTCTTCTCCTTTATGAAATACATGATGAAATGACATGACATAACATAAGACTTCCTTTTATAACCCTCCGAATTCAAATTTAAAGCACTCCCTTTTAAAGGAGTGTCTATGGAGTTTCTTGCCGGTTCTTCTCCATAAGACCCAGTTTTAGGAACCGTGCAACTAGTTTTGATTTTTTTAAAGTACCTATTTTAATGGTCTAATTGAAATAATACATTTCATATACTGTCCCACTGCTCGGCACGGGTCTTCTCTCACAGAATGAGAGGGATTAGGCTATAGTCCACCATGCTGGCCTAGTGCGGGTTGGCAGATTTCACACACCGTCGAGAAAATCTCTAAGGCATGCAGGTTTCCTCACGATGTTTTCCTTCACCGTTTTAAGCGAGTGTTAACAAATTATTAAGCCAAAACCACTGAATTTTCAAAATCATGTGCGTGTGCACATGATTTTGAAAATTCAGTGGTTTTGGCCTTGGATTCGAACTCGAGACTTTCAACTTGTCAGTCCAATGGTCATATCACTAGGCTATCACTGCTCTTTGCCAGGAATCGGGACTATTGTTAGCTTATGCTGATACAACAGCATATATGTGACCTGTTAGTCAACATATATCCCCGAATATAACCCTCCATATGGGTGCTCTCAGGCGATAGAAAATTCCACATTATGAGGAAAATAGCCAAGTCAAAACACATTTGTTTTTCTTTATGTTATGACGTAATAAACATTTTGATCCCAAAATATCCCGAAAATAAAGCTTTCATCCTTTTCCTCGAAGTGTGTAACGGATTACGAATCACAAACACATTGTTTATAATTATGAACATTCAAGGTTGCTGCGGGTAATTGGAGTAAGCAGGAAGTACGAAGCGAATAGTTAGGTCGGTGAAACATTATTGATATAATATCATAATAATTACGTAGGATAACCGAAATAATGATATCAACTAATAGAAGAACAACTTATGAGAAATCGCGCCCGCTGCTTCTGTGTTCGCAACCCAAATATTTCACGTTAAAATAATTAATTTGTGTATTATGTTCACATCGCTTGTAATTTTTATTAATATTACAAGCAAAGGAATATTTCCAAATTAACTCGTACTAAACATATTTTATTAAATTGCGCAAACTGAAATATATATTTGAATGTTTATTTCAACAGAACTTAGAATTTACATTCGGTTTTAAATATGATACACAGGTAAGCACTATACATTACAAAAAAATATCATTGTACACTTAAGACTTTTATTTCAATCTATATAGGTAAATAAATAAACTTGGACAATTGAAATAAAACTACTTTTTACGGATTTTATCGCGATATATCGCCTGAAACACAGGGTTACCTAGTTCAGGCATATGTATTGTATTATACCTAATTTATACTTTGTTTTGTCTAGTTAAGTTATCTTAAGCCAAAAGTTATTTGAATAAATTTATTATTATTATAATTTTACACAGCACCATCAAGTCCCAAACTAAGCAGCTAGACATTGGATATAAAACACATTTTTGTAAATACATACTTATAATACATAATAAACACCCATACAAACACAAACACTTATGTTCATCATATAAATATTTATGTTCTGTGGGAATCGAACCCACGACCTCGTGATCAGTAAGATTAAGCTGCGCTTGTCGCGGTCAGTCTGTGGAAAAGTGTCGGTCAGAAGTCCGAAAAATCTGACAACTAGCAAATTTCTGCGCAAGATATTGCGCAGAAATTTGGTTACGAAGCTCTCGGTTACCTCATCATCATGATCAACCCATATACAGTACCACTGCTGAGCATGGGTTTCCTCTCACAGAATGAGAGGGATTAGGCTATAGTTCACTACGCTGGCCTAGTGCGGGTTGCAAGACTTCACACACCGTCGAGAAAATTTCTAACTATGTTTTCCTACACACAATCATGATTTCTAAAAGTCAGAGGTGCGTGCCTTGGATTTGAATTCGAGACCTTAGATTTGGCAGTCCAATGGATGACCATTGGACTGCCAAATCGAAGGTCTCGAGATGAACCACGAGGCTATTCAATTTAATTAAATTAAATTCAGTTCTATAACTAGTTATCGGATGCTTATCTTACCGCTCGGTTACATACTTCATGTAAAACACTGATATTCAGCAGAAACTAAAGAGTAGGAGGATGTTACTTTATTGCAAACATTCTCAATTTCAATTTCAACAAGGACAAGAGCCTAGGTCAGGCTAGTCCTACGCGGGACTGTAATAGTTGCATACACTCATATGAAACTCGTTGTTAATATATGTATGTGTTGTAACTGGTAATGGAGTACGTAAGAGGTGCGTAAGCGCATAAGACCGGTTCGCACGTCACACTCTCGTGACGGCA
Source organism: Acronicta alni (assembly GCA_964056405.1). Lineage (NCBI taxonomy): Eukaryota > Metazoa > Arthropoda > Insecta > Lepidoptera > Noctuidae > Acronicta > Acronicta alni. Next base: position 7,922,415 of record OZ043925.1, on the reverse strand, counting down.
TGTGGAGTCAAGTTCATGTGTTTATTTACATGTATGTTATGTAGATTAATATGTTGTTTATTATATAACTGTTGTTCAGTTTTGATGAATTGATGAATACAAAATTAGCTACTGTTAATTATTTTATCAACCGACCAAAAACGGAGGTGGTTCTCAATTCGACGGTATATTTTTTTTATAATATTTGTTTGAAGATATACATTTTAGAAAAAGAAAAATTTGATCTCAGGCAGGTTTTGAACCTCGCATTCCTTCGGTTAAGTACACCGGACGCTTTAGACAACTAAGTTTCCGTAATCACCAGCGTCCGGTGTACCGGAGGGATGCAGGTTCAAACCGTGCCTGATATCGAATTTTGCTTTCTCAATCTTCATATTAAAAATGTAAAGCATGCGTTAATGCCAAATATGGTAAAACATATTTATTTGACTGAATTAAAACATCTGCAAAAGTGTACAGTAATCCCAAGTCGATGTTTTAAGTATCAACATAATAAACTTAGTTACAGTATATTAAATAAAATGTGAATATAGGGAAAATGGGAAGCATGTTTCAATAATCTTGATCTAAGTAGGTACATGCTTTACCTTAAGAATGACAAATCATAACAAACAAACCGTCACGCCTGTATTCCCCGAAGGGTTAGGCAGAGGTGAACTAAATTTCATCCACAATTCGCCGGTATGTTTAGGTCCCATATTATGCCGAGCCTATTGCTATTAACTGGGCACAATTCTAAACTCCGAGCTGCTACTGAGAATTTCATAGAAAACCCAAATATCTAGAACCCACGACCTCTCTTGTGGCAGTTGCACAAACAACCACTAGGTTAATGAGACAGTTAAGAATAATTAAAGAATTAATTCTAAGTAATTAATAAAAAATAAATAATTAAACAACTAAAAAAAGTATATGTATAAGTTTGAATGTTGTGGAGGCTCTTGTTGGTTTATTTAAAAACAATTAGCATTTTATGATACACTTATGTGTTTGACTTTGAAAGCATGAACGCAAACACACAAATTTATCTAATAGGTATATAAAAATCTCGTGTCACAGTGTTTGTTATCGAACTCCTCCGAAACGGCTTGACCGACTTTTATGTGTATATTTGGTAGGTCTGAGAATAGGTCATAGGCTATTTTTTATACCCCTGGCCGTCTCTAGATTTTTTTTGTATGGCAAAACAACGTTTGCCGGGTCAGCTAGTTATATATTAAGTATAGCTTGTGTAGCACTCATTCTCTATAATTACAAGCTTTTACTATTGTAAACCTCACACTATTACGTGCGTACGCGCAGTATAATATGGTTAAAAAGGGATTATAACAAAGTTTTCTCTTAACGTATTAATATATAGGTTCTTTTGCAGCATCAATACGGAATAAAATCAGCCCATCATTTTCTGACCTTAAGAATTAATTAAAAATTGATTTCAATTACTTTTTAATTCATTTTTGTATTTCAGACTTTTAATATACTAAGCTAAATAATTTAAAAAAGCTATTAAACCCACATTTTTCATCAAACTCATATAACCAAACTTCATCATAATTTCATAGTTGAAACACGACGTATCGCTTTATTAATTTTCACATTAAATTTTTGAGAATGCGATGAAAGGGCTGTAATTAGTGTGTGGGTTCATTGGCCGACCCAGCAGACGTTCACGTTACAACAGTTTTTTTTTTAATAATATTTATTTGATTACTGTTTGTTGAATTGTACTAGCTTCAGGGCTGGCAGTAATGAATTATTTAATAGTGGTCATATTAATGTAATTTCAATCGAACATAAACCTACTTATAAGTGGTGCATCTTTGGACTTTAAATTCAGATGTCAATCGAATGTGAAACGAAATCAAAAAAGAATCATAAACAATTGCGGGAACATACTTCTAAAATTGAATATGTCTTCATATAGATGAATTGATGACTTCCTCCTTTTTGATATCATATACAAAAGCGGTCAATACGATATGAGTACGAAGGATAATTCTCTGTTATTTATAAAATATTGTCATTGTAATCCAACGATAGGTAATCGTTGGATTAGCTAATCTGACGGTAATATAAAATTATATAATATTTATTATAAACTATAGATTATATATCTCATATTAAGATTTACCAGCAGCCTATTTACAGCTATAATTTTCTATCAAATACTTTCAACTGAAAAATAAAACCAGAAAAATTTAGAAGAGACCGACCGTCCCTAATAAAATATTTAGGATTGATTCGTTTTGGCAGCCCTTGAGACAGATAGCTTTCTTTTTTATGATTTGTCGAGGTCTAATGTGATTTTATTAAGTGAAATTTTATTGAGTTCCAGGATAATCGCCGGTCATTGACCGAAGGGCTCCTGTACGTACGTATATATATTTTTTTTATTGGTCTGAAAAAAACAAAATGTGAATAAATATGATGAGAAGAAACACTCGTCAAACGGAGTCCACACGAGTAAAAGTTTAGAGACGCTAAATTAAACCTATGTCCGTCACATACGCATTAAATAATTTCAGTACATCTTACAACTTGTGATTCAAGGGAGGAGGGAGAAACCTAATAGAAAACCCGTTTTTATTAAGCTTTTAATGTTCGTCAACAGGACTGAAAGTATTCGCTTGTAAAATTAAAATTACGTCTTTAGTAATACATTTAATATTTAAATGAGACTTGTGTACAAAGCGTACATATTAAAGGGAGAAGTCATTGACACCCATTCCTTTTATGTCTCATATCAAATCTTAATTTGTGATGTAACGAAGACAGGCTTTTACGTGAGCGTATACACTATGTAATCATTACGCAGTGGAAGGGGATACTTTAGAATTTTTGCACATCGATGCGGGTAATCACTTAAAGTGAACGGCCCTTTATCAACACGTTCAAGGTAAACAGGGAAGTACCGTTGTTTCTGGATTCATTTTCAAATGTATACCACTTTGTTTAGAGTTGAATTTAGCATTATCTCAGAGCCAGCGCCGGCGGACACTGCTTTTGGCGTCTGCGCCGCCCCATAGTCCTTTTCTTTCCACCGGCGACCTACAGCCAACGCCTAGCCGCATATTTGACGACGTCACAAAGGTATCTGGATTACGCCTACGAAATTGATTGGTATATAAGGTGAAGCCTAGAGGGTAAGGATATCAGTTGCTCTCTGCTTAGAAAACAACACAGACCACAATGTTCAAGCTGGTGGTGTTGTCCTCCCTGTTGGCCCTGGCGGTTGCTAAGCCCAGTGGCATCGGACCGCTTGGCCTCGCTGGCTTAGGCCTGGGTGCTCATTGGGGTGCTGGTTGGGGAGCTGGTTGGGGTGCTGCTCCGTGGGGCGCTCACCTTGCTGCTCCGGTCGCCGCACCTCTCGCTGCGCCCTTGCTGGCCGCACCTGTTGCTCACGCTCCTGCCGTCGGTGTTGCCGGTCCTGCCGTGGTCGCAGCGCCTTTGCATGGTGCCGCCCACAACTACAGGGGCCCCGTGTCGCTTGCCCCTGGCCAGCCTGCCAGCATCTTGGCTGCTGATGGCAGGCCCCTTGACACTCTCAGTGTGAATGCTGACCGCGCCGTGCACTACACCGCGAGGGCTGTGGACGCAGCAACAGCTCACGGTCACCTGTTGGGCAAGCGTTCCGCTCCGCTGCTGGGCGCTGCTGCCTGGTCGCACGCGGCGCGCATCGACTGGCCCGCCGCGCACCTCGCCCTCCCCGCTGCTGCACATGTTGGCTGGCGCGCACCGGTGGCTCCTCTGGCCCTTGGACATTTGGGCCACGCTGGCATTCTGGGACCTCATTGGTGAAATACTGTGTAAAGAAAATTTAGTATATACCACAATATTATCTGCCTATAGTTTATAAAGAGAGTTATTACGAAACATATTTTTTCTTTTATATCTACCCTTTTTCTTTGATTCTATAATTTATTACTGTGGTTATATAACTTACCGTTATCATGACCGCGTTGAACTATTCACTTATTGTTTATTTATTTACACAGCACACTTTAAATTCATGAATAGTAATCTGAAAGCCAATAACAAGTCTTCACGTTATATATGGGTTCATACTGTCCCACTGCTGGGCTGGGATCTCCTCAAAGAACGAGAGCGATTTAGTCCACCACGTTGGTCTAGTGCGGTTTGGTAGACTTCACACACCGTCTAGAAAAATCTTTAGGCATGCAGGTTTCCTCACGATGGTTTCCTTTTAAGCTTTTAAGCGAGTGATCATTAATTATTATTACGCACATGAATTCGAAAAGTCAGAGGTCTTGGATTCAAATTCGAGACCTTTGACTTGGCAGTCCAATGGTCATATCACTAGGCTATCACTGCTTATGGACTTCGTATTACAGTATTGCTGCTATTCGCGTTTCGGTTTAAAGAATAAAAAAAAAGTAAAAGTATGATTACAACGCTATATCAACTCATTATTTCAATTGTGTCTTTGGCTTTATTTATTCATTTTTAAATTTATAATTTGTTTTTAATTTTTGTAATTCAATTTTCATTATTTATCCCTCTTTGTCAAACTAGTTAGTTACCTAGATTTTAAGTGAATGATGTGGTCTCCTGTAATTGGAAGAGCACACTCGTTATTGTCCCTGTATCGATTTCTTGTATGTGATTGTGTATTCTTCTGTTGGAGATCCAAACAAATAAATAAATAAATAAATTACAATAATCCGGTGTAGGTTTAAAGAAAAAAAAAGCACTCATTATATGACGGTTGTCCAAGAATGCGAGCTCGCCGTTGCATGCGTATTATTATTTAAATTATTTATTTTCACGTTTAGAACTAGAAAACTAAAAAAATATAATATATTATGACGTTTCAATTTGGTGGAGTATGTATCAGCGTGGTGAACTATAGCCTAATACCTCTCATTCTGTGAGAGGAGACCGCAGGGTGCAGTATATGGGTTTATGATGATTACTTTTATCACCTTTCGTTAGAAATAAAAAGCAGACAGACTGCCTTGCAGGACTTGATATTTTTGTACATGTTATCTTTTTAATAGGGTCTCATTTCTTTTTGTAGGTACTCCTCCTTTTTTATTTTTTGTGCTTCAGCCACGGAGTTTCGCAGAGCTTAAGTGATGAATAATTTTACAAACTGTTGAAGACATAACTCAATTATAGCCTGCTTATAACACTGCAAAGCTCTCGATATCATCGCTTCCCTTGATACGGTGAGCCTACTTGTAAGTATGATATGGGTATATTAAAGGACCCATCGTCTGTGCCTGTGCCTATTTAAATTCAGTATTTAGAAGAATGATTATGATTTTAAGCTATCTAAACGAATTTTATACTTATGTAAAGTTTTGTGTCCGTGCTCCTAATCGTTGAGGAGTGCCATTATGAGGCGACACTCCTGGCCGCAGCATTAGCTCAGGATGAAAATCATGTTAAGCCATTATTATTGTACACATCAAACTGCATTGTTCTCATGAACTATTCAGATTTTTTATTTTATTTATATAATATTAAAAGTTTACTTATGCAGTTCATATATGAACTGCATAAGTACACGCAATTTCAGACCCGTTTTCTACATATATGTAGAAAACGGGTCTGAAATTGCGATGTTTGAGTTTTTCCTTGCTTTGTAGGCTAAACACTAATTCTGTTCAAAATTTGAAGCTTATATGTCTGCTAGAAGTACCTTAGAATTATGATGATCAAACAACATGACAAAATTAACGTTGACTTGCAATAGTTCATAAACTACAAGTTCAATTTGAGTGTAATTTGGGATTTAAACTACTTAAGATAATATCGTATTCCTCATATCTCAGTGTCTGCCTAATTAGCTCAGTGATCGTAAATGCGGCTGCTATGCTGGAGCTCCTGGGTTCAATTCTAAGCAGTGTTAGTGATGGGTTTTTCTATGAAATTGTCAGTAGCAGCTCGGGGCTTGTATTTGTACCCGGTTAATGGCAATAGGTTCGCTCCCTCTTACATGGGATCTAAAAATATCGCCGAAATTTAGGTGTATAACTATGTAGTACACCTCTGCCTAACTCTTCCGGTAATACAGGCGTGATGGTACGTTTTGATTTTTAAATCTTAGTATTTTTTCCTATTCAAATAATATTTTGTATAAAGATGTAACAAATGCATGCATGATACTTTTAATCAATAATTGTTCGGTAGGAAAATAACTAAGTAACATTACACAGTAATTCCAAAGGAAAGTAAACTTTATAAATAAAATAATACAGTACAGAATACATGACATAAATCTCCAGACACCCCAGATCACGATGCTTTGTTTGTTTGAACTTTATTTTCTCAGAGAAAAGCAGTTTTTTCAGGGCCAACAATGCATTCCAACGATGCCCATCGGGTTAATCTTTTCACACTAGTTGGATAAGTATATAAAGGCATCTGTCACCGCATAAATGTATCAGTGCATCTGAGCTGAGCTAACAACACAGACCACTACACAAAAGATGATGAAGCTGGTGGTGTTGTCCTGCATGGTGGCCGCGGCCGCCGCCGCCGGCTTGCTGGCGCCCCTCGCTTACTCTACGTCCAACGGCTACTCTTCGCCGCTCCTGACGTCCCACGCCTACAACTACAGAGGGCCGGTGTCCCTCGCACGTGGACAGCCCGCCACCATCATCGCGGCCGACGGCAGGCCGTTTGACACCGTGGACGTGAACGTGGACCGCTCTGCGCACTACACCGCCAAGGCGCTGGAGGGCGGCGCCGTGCACTTGCTGAAGAAGCGCTCTGCTTCGCTGGTCACGCCGCTGGTGCACTCCTCATTCGCGTACACCACTCCCGTGTACGGCGCGCGCCTGGCGGTGTCACCCCTCTCGTACGCCGCTGCTCCTATCGCTCACTACTGGTAAACACTCTCGCTCAACACGATTTGTAAATAAAAACATGAAATAACCATTTTAATATAGTATCATGTAGATAAATACAATACATGAATTAGTAAATCTACGACTTTTTGTTTAATTACTTGCCTCCGATTACACTAAGGCTTCTGAGAAAGTTGTCTGGGAAGACAATTGTTGTCTGACAACCAAACATATGTTTTATAACAATGTTACTAATTCTTGAATTTTTTCTTTGCTTAATAACTTTAAAATCTTAGCATGGAAAATGGCAAAAAAAATACAAAAAGATAATTTAATTCTGTTCAGTTGTCTACTTTGCCATTTTTGATCTGGAATACTAAACGTGCTACGAAAGTAACCTGGGTTATTGTACTGTAATAATATATTTAACTACGTACGTACTGTTTTTGTGAATGGTGATCTCATGATAATAATTATGTGTTGCTGTATATTCGTCATTCAATAATAATTTTTCCACTGTTTGTCTCATTTTCTAGAGCAGGTTTCTTGTACGTCTTGTAATGTTTTTTTGTGTGTTATTGTATATTACGTTATTTTGTGTTGTTATCTCTGGAATAAACTGTAACTGTTTTGTTTATAGCTGTTGGTTTTCCAAACATTAAAAAAATAAATAGATAAAACCGACTCTCCTTGAATTTTGTGACGATACTAAACATTTCATATTATGCTGTAGGAATCAAGTTTTCAGTTTCTAAATGTTATTTTCGGAGTTATTTTTAGAGAGAAAGAATATGATATATCTCCAATTTAAAATTGTTCTTGATGAGAGTACCGTCATCATTCAATTTGGCTTATCATTATCAGTTTCTTTTGTTAGCTGTGTTAGATCATCATCATCATCAACCCATATACTGTCCCACTGCTGAGCACGGGTCTCCTCTCACAGAATAAGAGGGATTAGGTTAATCGACCACCACACTGGCCTAATGCGGGGTTGGCAGACTTCACACGCCTGCAGTCAAGAAAATCTCTAAGGCATGCAGGTTTCCTCACGATGATTTCCTTCCCCGTATAAACGAGTGATCATTAATGTATGAATACGTACATGATTTATTTTATTTCGACTTGATGTATACTAAATAATGTTTATTTGCCATTAAGAAGTAAAAGGTTATCACAGTATGCAGTTGTAAAAAACAACTAACAATTACATCATTTGTAAAAAAAAGGTAGGAAATTCCCGTATTTGTTAGGTACCTAATAGCTTCCGGATTCCTGAAGGCAACTTTATATTTGTGGGTATAATAATATTATAAAATTCAATATTAGTATGTTTGACGACGTCTGTGGTCTGTGTGGTGGTAATGGTCCGCGTGTCGGACTGCTGTTCACGACATCGTGAGTTCGATTCCTACAGGACACAAATATTAATGTGATGAACATTAAATGTTTGTGTTGGTCTGGGTGTTTGTTATGAAATCTAAAAAAAAAGTATATAAGTAGCTATTATATCCATTGTCTAGTACCCATAGTACAAGCTCTGCTTAGTTTGTAACTAGATGGTGTTATGCAAAATTGTCCAAGAATATTTATTTATTTAGATGTTCGGATGTTGTTTTATTCAATGACGCAAAATTGGCTGATATTTAAAATTTGGACTAACACAAAGCCTTTTTCCAAGCAATTCTTAAGTCCACGCAGACGAAGTACCGATTTGATATCGATTCATTAGATTTCAGATCGGATACGTACAGCTAGTTTTAAATACATATCAGCATTTAATATCAATTACTTGTCTATGCTAAATTGACAGGCTGCCGGAGACTTTCAACTATCGGATGTCAGCGACACAATGATTGTGTTGCGTATTGGAATAAAATATTGTTATCACACCTAACGGTGCCGTGATACACGACACGTAATACCTCCGTGATATTGTCACTTACAACGTGTCACTTACATTACAACTTGTCTTGAGGGGGCAGCAGCAATAGATGAAAACTTCGTACGAGGTAGTGAAGATGTCTGACAATGTCTGTGGTCGAGTGATTCGAATCTAGAGGCCAGGTTCGATTCCTAGAGGACACAAATATTAATGTGATGAAGATAATTGTTTGTGCTTGTCTGGGTTTTTCTAATGTATTAAAAGAATTGACTTTCTTCAATAAAATAATATTTTACTTTAAACTTTGCTCTGCAATATTGTAGTTCCACAAATCTAAAGTAAATAGTAATTGTCTCATTAGTAGTCGCAAGCGCATCTACTGAGCGAGACGGGTGTCTAGCTCAGTACTTTGGGTTGGATTCCTAGTTCAGCAATGTTTTATTTGTTTTTTTTTTCTATGAAAGTCTCAGTACCAGCTAGAAATTTCAATTTGTTACCAATTAATGACGTCCTCTTTTAGGTGCATATACCTACATACCTGCTTGTACAGAAGCCAGCAGGTCAAGCTATCCAAAACTGTCAAATTTTCCCAGTTGAGTATGAACCTTATGGTTTTGCAAGTTGAAAATCAATCAAAGAAATTTGACAGATTCTGGTAGCTTGATGCAAGGCAGCAAAAAGCTCTGTACATATCTGCGAACTGTGGGTGCGTAGCAGTATACCATCTGGCTAGTCCTTTGATGCCGTAATAGTACGTTAAGTTTATGTAAGTATACTTATAGATTACAAGCTGTTGTCTATGATTTCACTCGCATCCCAAAAGGCTTTTAGAGATAAATATTAGCGTATTGCCTTCCTCAGGTCCAGTTTGTCTCTATACCAATTTTCATCAAAATCGGTGTAGCGGTTTAGGCATGAAAGCGTAACAGACAAAGAGAGTAAAGTACCTTGACTTTTGCATTTATAATAATAAAAGTGATGTCTGTGAGTAATCAAAACAACACGTTTAGTTTATGTTATTTTAGTATCTTCATTGCATAAGAGTTTGCCAGTGAGTATAAATTAATAAATTCTATTATATTATTAATATTTACAACACATTTTTAAAGTTTATACCCCTGTCCGAGGATGTTTTCGAGTAGTGAGTGAAGTGTCTGAGGTCTAGTGTCTGAAGGTGTTTAGTAGTAGTGAGCGATGGGAGCGTGAGCGGCGGCGTAGGAGACGGGTGACACCGCCAGGCGCGCGCCGTACACGGGACCGGTGTACGCGAGTGAGGAGTGCACCAGCGGCGAGGAGAGCGCCACGCGGCCGAGCGGCGCGACCAGCGGAGCAGAGCGCTTCTTCAGCAAGTGCACGGCGCCGCCCTCCAGCGCCTTGGCGGTGTAGTGCGCGGAGCGGTCCACGTTCACGTCCACGGTGTCGAACGGCCTGCCGTCGGCCGCGATTATGTTGGCGGGTTGGCCACGTGCGAGGGACAGCGGCCCTCTGTAGTTGTGGCCGTAGGACGTCAGCAGTGGCGACGAGTAGCCGAGGGAAGACGAGTAGCCAAGCCCGGCCGAGTAACCGAGCGGTGCCGAGTAGCCGAGCGGCGCGAGGGGCGCCAGCAAGCTTGCGGCAGCCGCAGCCAGCATGCAGGACAATACTACCAGCTTCAGCATTTTGTATGTAGAGGTTTGTGTTGCAAATACAGTTCAGGTGCACTGATGCATTTGTGCGGTGGCTTTCGCCTTATATACTAGTGTGATAAGAACTCGATGGGCGGACGTCGAAATGCATCGCTGGCCCTGAAAAGAGGTTAAGTACTTTCCTACGATGAAACAAAGATCAAACGAACAAAGCAATTATTTTTTTTGTTTTTAGGGCAGGCGTAGTAGTTATTTCGGGACGACACTTGCTTTATTATTATATGTGGCCTGCATTTACTTGATATACTACTGGGCAGTACCATGGTGTCAGGCAATGGTCTGATAGCCAAGAGTCTTGGCCAACATCTTAATAGGCTCTGGTTGAGTGACTGGATCAAGGGCATGATATAGAGAACAGTTCTATTCCTGGAAACGGTCCGTATTGTTAGAAGGCGACCCCGATCGCGTGGATCTTGCTCCCAACGCGGTGGGTAAGTATTTCATATTTTATTGCTTTAATTTTCTATAAAAATCGAAATATATTAAAAAAATATATAAAAATAATAATAAAGGAAATAATAATTACCGCTCGTAACCTTGATTCGTCTCCCGGTATCGGTGGGTTAGCTTTTACATTTTTATATATTTTTTTATTTAAAATTATTTTATATGCAAATAAATGAATACAGGAATAATAATGAAGTAGGTATAGGTACCTATTGAGCAAACATCAATGCTTAATTTGGTAATGATTAATTAAAAAAAGTCGTTATTACACAAGGTTAGTACACAATATCCTTTACTTTAGATTATTTTGTAAAGGAATGGACTTTATGAAACTAAGTATTAGGTATGCTTTTTTATAATATTTCTTCAATTTAAGAATATCGTATTTTTAATCGCATTCCTTTTCCATAAATCTGAAGTAGGTAAATATACAACTACTGGGAACGAAATCTAGCAAACACAAACACAAACTTTCACATGCACAAACACCCAGACCCGGAACAACTACATGTAGATCATACAAATATTTGTTTCGTGTGGGGATCGAACCCACAACCCGTAGCGCAGAAGCCGATCGCTCAGCCGCTACGCCAAACGTCGTCATTTCATAGAAAAACCCAATAATACTGCTCGACCTGGGAATCGTATCCAGGACCTCTAGCGTAGCTGTCGCGCTTAGGAGCACTAGCCTAACGAGGCAGTTTACCATAATTACCTTTAACTGCTTACCTACCCTACGGTAATAAACTATAATAAATACATGCATGATAGTATGTGAGAGAGTTACGGCCCAGTAGCAGTAATTCTACTCAAATTAGAGCTGCCTGACTGGGAAAGTACCTCCGCTTTGCAGAAAATCGATTGATCGAATCGGCGTAAAATGGTCAAAGTCCCTACACTGTCGACGCAACGTTTCCTCGTAGAGTCAACTAATCATTCGGTTTCTTAGGTCTCCCTCTTCCTTTATATCCATCTACATTAATACTCAGCAACTATCAAGCGTGTCACTAGTATTTTTTATTTTTGGAACGAAGTTCCTTATCGCGCGTTGTGAAAGACGGAAAAAATTCTTACGAAAAGTTGTCACGATACTTTTTTCGAAATTCAAATATTGTTGACAAGCATTCAAATATTATTGAGTGAATGACAATATTTGAATTTCGCGCGTTGTGAATTGTTGAGTGTATACAGGTTTTTTTATTTTTAATTATTAAATTTTAATGAAAGGAACTTCGTTCCATCCGGGTGTCCCTTGACACCTCTCAAGTTTTTTTTAACCACTAAGGTGTCCAACAAACATACGGCCCACTTCATGGTAAGCGGTTACCGTAGCCTATAGACGCTTGCAACATCAAGGGTATCACTTGTGCATTGCCGATCCTGTAAAACGAAAGAAAAAGGAGGAATACTTGGGCTGGTAGGTATAAAGGTCAATAACTCTTCCCACTACCAACACAACGTTTCCTCGCAAATCATAAAATAACTCTAATGGTAAAAAAGTAAGTTTCAGTTGTCGCAAGTCCGGTTGCTGAGGTGTCGTTGGATCGATTTCCAGTTCGGGCAGTGTTATTAGGTTTTTCTGTTAAAACATCTTCAGTAGTAACGGAGTTTGAATTTCTGTTAATTTGATTTGTGTCTTTTAGAAGACATAAACATATCGGCAAACTGCACATCAGACCACTTTAACCTTTCGCCGAATATAGATGTGATTGTATATAAAATAGCTCGATTGAATCACATATAATAATTATCACTACTCGTGACGGCAGGTAGTTAATTTACAAACACGATCTGATTTTTTTACAAGAAGTACTACACTAAAAAAACCCCTAATAAAATTTCAGTTACGTGTTGTCATAAAGTTGAACTGACAAATTTGATGACGCGGTCTTTATAAATTTGGCCGGTGTTGAGGCTACCCGTTTCGCCAAGTATTACAATATTCGTGGATCGGCGTCATACTTGAAGTATAGGCGTCATACTTTTCTATTACGCGTGCTCAGCCTGTCGAACAAGGCTGTAGCGTTGAGAGCCGTGCACGTGGCACGAGGGCTGCGCTTCGATCGCGTGACGAAGAAACGTGAAAGGTTTACAGTTTCTAGTTTGTAAGGGCGAACTTTTAATTAAAAATCTGATAAAATTTCTTATTCTAAGCAATAAAGAGAACTTACAAAAATCCTTAATTGCTTTTTATTAATTACAAATGGATATTTATTATAGATGTAAATTATGTTGGTACTCGTAGATTCATCTCGACTCTTAAAGTAGGTGCATTACAAATGCCAATATAATAATTAGATGATAGTCCCGTGAACCATGGGCTATTATCCTCACATCTAACTTGCTGACTGGCAAAACTTTTTGAGTTCAGCATGAACTATCAGAAGAGATAAGTAGGTAATTTACACTTGTGTTTAGATCGGAAGAGATGGAAAGAAAGGATATAGTACATACGACAGTTCATTTATTTTGAGAATTTCCAGTGTCTGAAGGTGTTTAATAGTAGTGAGCGATAGGAGCAGCGGCGTAGGAGACGGGTGACACCGCCAGGCGCGCGCCGTACACGGGAGCGGTGTACGCGAGTGGGGAGTGCACCAGCGGCGAGGAGAGCGCCACGCGGCCGAGCGGCGCGACCAGCGGAGCAGAGCGCTTCCTCAGCAAGTGCACGGCGCCGCCCTCCAGTGCCTTGGCGGTGTAGTGCGCGGAGCGGTCCAGGTTCACGTCCACGGTGTCAAACGGCCTGCCGTCAGCCGCAATGATGTTGGCAGGCTGGCCACGTGCGAGGGACAGTGGTCCTCTGTAGTTGTGACCGTAGGACGTCAGGAGTGGCGACGAGTAGCCGAGGGAAGCCGAGTAGCCCAGCGGTGCTGAGTACCCGAGCGATGCCGAGTAGCCGAGTGGCGCGAGGGGCGCCAGCAAGCTTGCGGCAGCCACGGCCAGCATACAGGACAATACTACCAGCTTCAGCATTTTGTATGTAGAGGTTTGTATTGCAAGCTCAGTTCAGGTGCACTGATAAATTTGAGCAGCCGCGGACGCCTTATATACTAGTCTGATAAGAGCTTGATGGGCGGAAGTCAGAATGCATCGCTGGCCCTGAAAAGAAGCAACTTTCCTACGATTAAACAAATATCAAACGAACGAAGCATTTGATATGGACGTTCTTTGTTTTAACGATCGAATAAACTCAGAGACACTGGTGTTGTTTCAATAATTTGACAACGTATATAATAGTGGTCTAGTGGTTCGCCTATCGGACTGCTGATGGGTCGTGGTTTCGATTCCCACAAAACACAAATATTTCTGAGATAAACATAAGTATTTGTGTTTGTATGGGTGTTTCTTAAATATTTACAAAAATAAAGGTCTATTAAGTGTGACATCCATTGTCTAGTACCCATAGTACAAGTTAGCTTAGTTTGGAACTAGATGGTGCTGTATAAAATTGTTCAAAAATATTTATTATTAAAGGTAGTTCGGATAAAACTGGAAAACAACTATTAATGGTTAACACAAACAATTATTAATGGTTATTTGATTGATTGGTAATTAATCTTGGACTTAATTTATTTTTACATGTAATCTTCTGATACTTAACATTAACCGACTGATATTATGTTATGGTACCTATCTATTTCAATGGTTTATCATCTCAATCATCATCATCATCATGCTGTCCCACTGCTCGGCACGGTTCTCCTCTCAGAATGAGACGGGTTAGGCTATATAAGATTCCACCACGCTGGCCTAATGAGGGTAGGCAGAATCGAGAAAGTCTCTAAGGCATGCAAGTTTCCTCACGATCTTTTCGAGGCGTACATGACATCCCTTGAACTTGAAGCGAATAGCGCCGACATAGTATAATGCTTGTGAACGGGTCAGCTCTTACGTGCCATGGCAATCCGATATATTTTTTTTATTATTCCGGAAAGCACTGCCCCACTGTGACCACTAGGCTATAGTGGTCACAAGTGTGACTGCTCTACTCTATACTTGAGGTCTTGTGTTATTGGGTTTTTTCTATTAATTCTCAGGAGCAGCTCGGAGTTTGGATTTGTGCCCGGTTAATTAACCGGGCACACCCCCTATTACATGGGACCTAAACATACCGGCAAACTGGTACACCTCTGCCTAAGCCTAAGGGGAATACAGGCGTGATGATATGTGGACAGCAATTATTGATCCTAATCTATTCCAACCTTTCACATCGAACTGCATAATTCTTAAATTATTTTAGCAAAGGAAACATTCAACCGCGGGGAGGATTCGAACCTGCTTCGTCTGGCACCATAATCCTATTCAAATATTGTAATCAGAATAAAAACATTGTAGACATTAATTATTTATTTGTAGTTTGGCTGTACGGACTATTTTTATTTTGACGACGTCTGTGGTCGAGTGGTTCTGTCTGCTGCAATCCGGACTGCTGATCATGGAGTCGTGGGTTCGATTCCCACAAGACACAAATATTTGTGTGGGTAAAACATGAGTATTTGTGTTTGTCTGGGTGTTTCTTATGTATTATAAGTATGTATTTACAAAAAAAAAAGTATATAAGTACTATATCCATTGTCTAGTACCCACAGTACAAGCTCTGCTTAGTTTGGGACTAGATGGTGTTGTGTAAAATGTCCCAAAAATATTTAAAAATATATATATTTTTTTTATCTATGAAGTTTCTTGCTGGCTCTTCTATATAAGTACGATGCCCTAGTGAATATGTGATGTGAACTAGTTTTTGACATTTGAAATGTTTATGTACCTGAAATAATGGTCTATTATAATAAATAAAACATTTGTATTTTTTACTTTAATTTACTATACTTATACTAATAATATTACTTATGTTCATAGGAAACTGGACAATCATTTTTCTATGTGAAAAACATGTCTATAACAAGAATGTAAGTTTTGCGTCTCTGTACATTGCTTATATTTGGTAATTTGGGGGACTGTGAATACGTAACACAATACATTTCTAGCGCAGTTAGTATTGTAATAAGTTTGTGTTACCGTACGAGTTCCAGCTTTTAAATTAGGTGCGTTACAAGTGACAATATATAATTAGATAATAGTCCCGTGTACCATGGGCTATTATCCTCACTTTCAACTTGCTGATTGACTAAACTTTTAGAGCTCAGCATGAACCATTAGTAGAGAAGCACGCAATAACAACGCATCATCAATGCATCATCCTTGTGTTTATCTCTGTAACATAACTTTGAGGTGCAATGAAACGACGTTTTTCATTCGACAATTCATTTATTTTGAGGATTTCCAGTGTTTGAGGGTTTACCAGTAGTGAGCGATAGGTGCGGCGGCGTAGGAAAGGGGTGACACCGCCAGGCGCGCGCCGTACACAGGAGCGGTGTACGCCAGTGGAGAGTGCAGCGCCACGGAGCCGAGCGGCGCGACCAGCGGAGCAGAGCGCTTCTTCAGCAAGTGCACGGCGCCGCCCTCCAGCGCCTTGGCGGTGTAGTGCGCGGAGCGGTCCAGGTTCACGTCTAGGGTGTCCAGCGGCCTGCCGTCAGCCGCGAGGATGTTGGCGGGCTGGCCGGGTGCGAGAGACAGCGGCCCTCTGTAGTTGTGGCCGTAGGGCGTCAGGAGCGGCGCCGAGTAGACGAGGGGTGCGGAGTAGGCGAGCGGCGCGAGGGGCGCTAGCAAACCGGCGGCGGCCGCGGCCACCATGCAGGACAACACCACCAGCTTCATCATCTTGTGTGTAGTGGTCTGTGTTGTTAGCTCAGCTCAGATGCACTGATACATTTGTGCGGTGACAGATACCTTTATATACTATACTGGTACGACTAGTATGATAAGATTAACTCGTTGGGCGTTGACGATGTATTATCGTCGACCTCGACAATTCTACTTTCCTCTGAGAAAACAAAGATCATATGAATTAAGCATTATATTGTATATAGTCCTTGTTTGGTGAATGCGCCACAAAGAAAATCCATTTGATAGCTGAAACATTCATTAGTACCTATTGAAAATTAATTCATTTGTATTTCCCTATAATTAATAAAGGTTTGCCTCATTTAGTCACATAAATACGAACCTTCGTGCCTGTATTTCCCGAAGGGTTAGAAAGAGGTGTACACACACAGTTCGCCGACATGTTAAGTCCCATGTGATCAGTCCATGGGGTCGAGCCTATTGTCATTAACCGGGCACAAAACCAAATTTCGAGCTGCCACTGAGAATTTTATATAATCAACAGAACTCGTCCTCCCTCTCCTCATTAGCCTAGAGGTCCTGGGTTCGATTCCCAGGTCGAGCAGTGTTATGTGGTTATTCTATGAAATCTTAGCAGCTCACAGTTCGGATTTGTGGACGGTTAATGGCAATAGGAATGAGTGGTGGTGGAGGAAGATGGGTAATTAAATAACTAGTTTGTAACTGACGACGACAAACATAAGGTAGTTTTAAGATTTTAGAATTGTTCTCAAGTAAGTGACATTATATTGATTTCTGATACACGCGAAAATTACATTGAAATAAAACTACTTTTTACAGATTGTTTCGCGTTATATTGATATTATTAATCCCGACGACGTTTCGGACCCTTTACAGCGTTATTATGTTCCTGGTGAAATCGACAACGAAAAAAAAATGAGAAAGCTTTTTGTAAATGAGAGCACGGGAATGATCCTGTACCTAAAAATACTGTTAGAAGGCAAATTGATATTTACTTCCTTGACAAATACCACCTGTATGTACCTACCTACTAGTATTTGCAATGTCAACAAGTATGTTAATCTTACGAGTGATTGTGACATGATTTCTGCTCTTATCTGTGGAATCAATTACCTATGTGCATAACAATGAAAAAGTAGTCATATTTTAGTGTCATTATCTATTCCCATAACTAAACAGAGCGTGTAGTATGGGTACTAGACAGTGGATAATACTTTCATCATCAACCCTTATACTGTCCCAATGATTGGCACGGGTCCCCTCTCAGATTGAGAGTATTTAGGCCTCAGTCCACCACGCTGATCTAGCGCAGGTTGGCAGACTTCAACCATGTCAAAAAAAAAAAAAACGAAACGTTTGGCGCAGCGGCTGAGCGACCGGCTTCTGCACGACAGGTTGTGGGTTCGGTCTCACACGGAACAAATATTTGTGTGATCTACAAGTAGTTGTTCCGGGTCTGGGTGTTGGTTTCACCGATTAAGCGAGTGATAATTAACTATTAATACGAATATAATTTCTAAGTCAGAGGTGCGTGCCTTGGATTCGAACTCGAGACCTTTTGACTTGGCAGTCCAATGGTCTATCACTAGGCTATCACTGTTTCAAAAAGAAATACTATACAAATGTTAGTCTACTAAATTAAATACTTAACAATGTTATGGAACTATTATTTGAAAACATTTTCATTACTTCAGGTTTGCATTTGCCCACTTTCACTATAGATGGCCGGGTCGCCACGAAACGAAAAAAGTTGTCAGCTTTTGTGTTATAAGCAAGAGTTGGTGTCATATATTTCTGGCAAAGTCTGTCCGAAGGAAAATCGGCAACTTTTTCGTGGACAACACAAAAGTAGCAAAGATGAGCTTTATATAATTGTTTGTGTGTATGTGTATGTAGAATATGTATGACTATAATCATAATCATTCTATTATGGCAATGATTATCGTCAATGATTGTAACATGGATAGGTATTTTACCTATATACCTATGCACACACAAAAAAACACCGCACACGAAACGTGTGAATGTAAAACTATGCAGCACCCCACGATACTGCTTATATACTGAATACATTTTTTGAGAGGTAGGACATATTTCAATTTTCTAGATATTAATTTTAATGAATTTTATGTTAATTTTAATTTTATTAAATTTTTGGTTAATTTTAATGCGCTTTATGTATAATTTATTGAATTTTCTCGTATTAATCTCGTTCAATTTGTTTTATATATATATTAATTTATATTGATTTTGGAATGATTAAATAATATATTATTTAATGATTTTAATTCCATTCAATCTCTACTTTGTAATAGTTGTATTGCACTTAATGTAATTAATTTCATAATTTCCCTTTTCTTGGTTGCGAGTATACAACTCGAATATTTGTGCCAGTTGTGATTACCTGTAATTGAGTTGACATTACTTGTAACTATTATTAGTATTAACGATGTATGTCAATGTAATCTATGTTAATTCGTTGGTAATCCTTAAGAAAATATAAATAAATAAATAGTGAGAATTGGATGATGATGATAACTGCTTTGTGCTGTGTATTTCACTTCCATGAAGATTTTCCTGACAGTGAGCATGGTTGCCAGAGCTCTGCGAGAAAACGTTGTGTTGGTAGTGGGGAGACTTTGACCCTTATACTGCCAACCTAATTATTCCTCTTTTGTTTTACAGGATCAGCAACGCGCATGTGGTGGTGTAAGCGTCTATAGGCTACGGTGACCGCTTACCATCAGGTGGGCCGTTGTAGTGTATGTATAGGTATACCTATGGATGTGTGCGTTTGTGCTATTAAACCATGTATCTTATTATAATTAGACAGTAATAAATAATATAATATAAAAATAAAATAAAAACATCAAATTGGTCAGTACGCTGACTTGTATGCCACATCTAGTATGTTGTAACTTTTGCTTTTGTATCCGTGTTTACTCGGTGGGTGATACTTGTTTATGTGCATCGCCTACCCGCTAAAAACATTTTTTCTGTACGCTTGTTGTTATTAGAACATATATTGTAAATCTTGTTTCTCAGTAAGTGAATTACCTATTGTTAATTCTTATGAGGAAATAAAGTTCTTAAACATAAATGTTTACTCATGAAGAGCAGTGTTTCTGTTAAGCATTCCGACGCCCAATATATGTTATTGTATTGTTTCTTACATTATCTAGTGGTATAAAAAATAATTATTACGCCCTTTCATTTCACGATGTCTGTGGTCTAGTGGTTCGAGTGTCGGACTGCTGATTACGAGATTGTGGGTTCGAGTCCCACAAGACACAAATATTTATGTGATGAACATCAGTGTTTGTTTGTCGGTATGTTTCTTGTATCATAAGTACATGTTTACAAAAAAAAGTATATAAGTATTATAACCATTGTATCCATAGTAGGTACAAGCTCTGCTTAGTTTAGAGCTAGATGGTGCTGTGTAAACATGTCCCAAAATATTTATTTATTTATCTATTTAAGCAGGTGTCCAATTTTCTTGAACACACCCTGTATAACATACTTTGACTTTCTAGTCTAGTATAAAGTCATCTGTTCCATCCCCTGGCACTCATGTCAAACGCTTCGGTCGATCATCACAAAAAAATATGTTATAACAAGTTATGTAGTTTGTAAAGCACATGATAGCCTAGTTAAATGATCATTAAACTGCCAAGTAATGAATCCAAGGTCTGCCGATTTGCATTTTAACATTATCGTGAGGAAAGTTCAATGCCAGAGATATATTCCACATTAGGCAAGTATTGTGGACTATATAGCCTAATCCCTCTCATTCTGACAGGAGACCCGTGCACAGTATACAGCACGGGACAGTTAAAGGGTGATGATGAAAATATATTTTTATATGTACTTTTTTGAATTCAACAAGTCGAAGGTACGCGCTATGGATTTAAATTTAGAAGAAGGCATACGACGTGTCAAGTCTCTCTCTAAGCACGGATTAAGGTGAGGATACACGAGTCTCTCTAACCCCAGAATGTAAGTTTCGTGTGTACATTGCTTACATTGGTAATATCAGACATTAAATAAACGATTATTCTCAGCCATTCATTACAATACATTTCTAGAGCAGCTACTATTATAATAAGTTTGTGCTACCATACCGTACCGTACGAGTTCCAGCTTTTAAATTAGGTGCATTACAAGTGCAAGGGCTATTAGCTTCACTTTCAACTTGCTGACTGGCTAAACTTTTTGAGTTCAGCATGAACTATTAGAAGAGAAGACATAAGGTGCACACTGAATCATCAATGCATTACCGTTTATTGTATCCCAATACATTAAGTAAGACTTGTGTTTATCTGTGTAACATTGTGAGGAAGTGCAATGAAACGACATTTTTAATTCGACAATTCATTTATTTTGAGGATCCAGTGTCTGAGGGTTTACCAGTAGTGAGCGAGGGGTGCGGCGGCGTAAGAGATGGGTGACACCGCCAGGCGCGCGCCATACACGGGAGCAGTGTACGCGAGTGGGGAGTGCACCAGCGGCGAGGCGAGCGCCACGCGGCCGAGCGGCGCGACCAGTGGAGCAGAACGCTTCTTCAGCAAGTGCACGGCGCCGCCCTCCAGCGCCTTGGCGGTGTAGTGCGCGGAGCGGTCCAGGTTCACGTCCACGGTGTCGAACGGCCTGCCGTCGGCCGCGATGATGTCGGCGGGTTGGCCGCGGGCGAGAGACACCGGTCCTCTGTAATTGTGTCCGTAGGGCGTCAGGAATGGCGTCGAGTAGGCGAGGGGTGCGGAGTAAGCGAGCGGCGCGAGGGGCCCCAGCAAGCCAGCGGCGGCCGCGGCCACCATGCAGGACAAAACCACCAGCTTCATCATTTTGTATGTATTGGTCTGTGTTGTTAACTCAGCTCAGATGTACTGATGCATTTGCACAGAAGCGGTCGGCTTTTATATGTATTAGTGTAAAGAGACTATTGACTCGATGGGCGTTGCCGGAACACATCGTTGACCGTGAAAGGACAACTTTTGTCTGAGAAGTAAAGTTCATTCGACCGTTCTTTATCAGTTTATTAACAAGTAATTAAGTGTACATTTATATTATTGTAGGGACAGTTCGGATGGATGTCACCGCCAGGTACTGCGAATATGGAAATTATGCACATTTGTTATTACATATTCAAACCCCGATATGACATCTCCATGTCAGGCTTCTATTATTAAAGCTACTACAGTTTTGGAGTACTTATTTTGTTTTGTTTATTTTGCTGATTTCGTTTGTTTTGGTTGAGAATAGAATGCAGTTTAAAAAGACTGTTATTCACTGAAAACAAGGCAACAGTGGCTTTATAAATCAGTCGTTATTGTCACAATAAGAAAGCAACAATTCTTGCCATACCGAATAAAGTAAGAAAATAAAATCTTACGTCAATGGACTGCAGTTTGTACCATAGTCATGTATGCAGACATGGTTTTATTTAGATATAAACATGTCATTCCACTCGTAAGTGTGGCGAGTTATATGTTTTTATATTTACATATAAAAACAGTATCAGTATTGAGCTGGATTGTCGTGTTTCGTGTTCTGAGTTTGATATCAAAAAACGCTATCAATAATTCCTAGAATAATGTGAGACAGAAATGGTTGCTTTAAGGTAAAGAAAAACATCGTGAAAAACTTGCACACTTCTTTTCAAAGTCTCTAAAATTGCAGTAGGCTATTAGCGTGGTGGACTGGCTTCATTCCTCTTAATCTGTGGAGTGTCAACGTTTACATGTGGGCCGAGAATGGGCTGACATTTTAATCTACTTTCTCCGAAACTTTTTCCCAACTATATTGGGGTTGGCTTCCAGTCTAAACAGATACGGTTGAATATCAGTATTTTACACGAAGCGACTGCCATCAGACCTATGCAACACAATTTTTTTTTGTAATACCTACCGATACCCTGAGGATAGACTGGTTGTCAAGCTTTTTGGGCTTCTGACTACCACTAACATATTTATTTATAAATTTTATTAATTTATTGTAACAACTTAAACCATCATGACAGGCTTCACCCCAATGTGACAGTCAAGAACTAAATACTCACTAAACAGATAGGTACTTATTAAATTATATATTTACAAAAACAAAATAGGAAAACTTCAAATAAAAAAACGTTATTAAATTATTCACATTACAGGACATTATTACCTACTTACTCAATATTTAGTAGGATTACATATAAAATTCAAGTATCATTCCACTTGTAACACAATATAAATAGTAAATAAATTGCGAATTCACTCAAACTACATGTAAACACATAAATTTGAGTTTGAAGGAAGTTGATGGAACGGATAGCTCTGGTAAAGGGCGCCTTGGCGAGCAGGTTAGTCCTGGCTGTAGGCACTAGCAGTAGTGGCGGACGACGCCGCCTCCACACGTAACGGTTCGGCACACAAAAACTTAATCTCTGTAATACTCCCGGATTACCCTCCCTTCCACGGAGCACTTTCACCAAGTAGGCGACCAGCGTAAACTCCCGTCGGACATGCAGTTCATTATAGCCAACCATGTCCATGACAAACAGAGTGGGATACATCAGTGGGTAAAACGGGTATACCCCATATAACTTTTTGTACAAATGGCGCGTGAATTTGTTCTGAACGCGCTCCAACATTACAGAGTACTTAGCCTCCAGATGACTCCTGACTAGTGCGTCATACAGGACCCTAACTGCTGTGATGTTTGTGAAGCTTTGTGTCTGTCTCAGTACAAATCCTAAGTTTCGATTAAGAATGATTGTCATAGGTATTCATCCAGACATCCAGAACCCACGGCTTTACGTGCTCTCCGAGGCACGGAGGGGTCTTGACTCATCTACAGACTGACCGCGACTAGCGCAGCTTAACCTTGTAGATCGGTTCATCAGCTTAGTTATTACTTAGCCACGAGACCCTCTGCTCGCGAGCTGACATTTTAATATTAACTTATATAATATTTATACATATATTACCTATACGTGAAGCGACAACTCTAAGCTCACAAGCTCACCTTCTGTTACATGGGACCTAAACAATTCAACACATCGGCGAACTATATGGTGTGCATAGTAAACGTCTGCCTAACCTGGGGAATACAGACGCGATGGTATGTTATACCTCTGTCATAGTAACAGAAGTATTCAAATCTCATGGCCACATTTCCATAAAACCTTTTTGTTCAACACAACAAAGGCGACTCTGAATATAAAAAGATTAATTACAAAATTATTTTGTATTAATTGTATAAAGTAGGACAGTGTTTCACGTCACGCCCCACCAAACTTACGAGGTGGTCCCATAATTAATGGTAATGAGCTTAAATATATTATTATTCAAGATATTTCACCCCATAATCACATGAGTACCGTTGGCACGATAGGGAGTTGGCAACAACGCCCCTAGCAACAACATTTTGCAATTTACAATCGATATGTGAATGAAGCGTACTGCTATGACCACTAAAGTGCCATGTCAAAGCTCTCGAGTTCGAAAACAAGACACGCACTTTTCGAAATCATGTGCGTATTAATAATTAATGATCACTCGCTTATTTATGCCTTATAGATTTTCTCGATGGCGTGTGCAGTCTGCCAACCCGCATTAGGCCAGCGTGGTGGACTATAGCCCAATTCCTTGGGAGGAGACCCATGGCCAGTAGTGGGGCAGTATAAGGGTTGGTAGTGATGTGAATGACGATGGCATCTGTACTCTAGTGGTTCGAGTGTCGGGTTCTATTCCCACAGGACACAAATATTTATGTAATGGATATAAGTCTTTGTATTTGTATGGGTGTGTCTTATATATTATCTTTAGGTATGTATTTACAAAAAAATAAGTATATAAGTACCTATTACAAAAGAAATAAATATAATTTATCATTATATCCATTGTCTAGTACCCATAGTACAAGCTCTGCGTAATACCGGACTGCTGTGTAAAATGTAAAAAAATAAGAAAAATCTCGACAACGGAATTTCAATTAATGTTACATTTAGGTTAAGATTAGATAGTACCTACTCCGTTGTTTTGTATCGTTGTCTATATCGATTGGCATTTACGATAGACGACATAATTATATCCTTTAAATTTAAGGTCGTGGGTTTGATTTCCACATAATACCATTTGACGACACGTTTGGCTGAGCAATCGGCATCTGTGCCACGGGTTGTGGGTTCGATTCCTGCACGGAACAAATATTAGTATGACTTTACAGGTAGTTTGTCGGGAACTGGGTATCTGTGCATGTGATAGTTTGTGTTTGTCAACGCACCCACGATGTGGGAGATTGTGGGGCAACGTTTTCCTGAAAAAGAATAATACCAATATTAATGTGTTGAACATAAGTACTTATTTGTGTTTTTGACTGGGTTTATCTTCTAATATATAAAATTCTCGTGTCACAGTTTTCGTTGCCATACTCCTCCGAAACGGCTTGACCGATTTTGATGAAATTTTTTGTGCTTATCGGGGAGGTCTGAGAATAGGCCAACATCTATTTTTCATACCCCTAATTTTTTTTTTTATGGCAAAACAACGTTTGCGGGGGCAGCTAGTATTATATATTTACGAGTATGCTCTGCGTACTTTGGATCAAATTTCCCAAATGTTTATTAAAAACAAACAGACGTATTTTGATTTTATGTACAGAGGCCAGCACATCAACCTACCATAATCTGTCAAATTTATTTGATTGATTTTCAACTTTAATGCAAAGCCATAAGGTTCATATTCAATTGGGAAAATTTGACAGTTTTGGATAACTTGACCTGCTGGCGTCTGTACCTAGTAATTCTAATCAAAGTCAAAGTCAAAATAATTTATTCAAGATAGACTACTAAGTAATACTTTTTAAACGTCATTTTTACATTAAAGACAGCCAACAAAAACGCCCGTCCTTCACCGCCTCCTAGTGTTTTAGCTGGGAAGAAGAAGCGGCGCAACAAACTCCCCAGCAACACATAATATTTTTGGGACATTTTTACACAGCGCCATCTAGTCCCAAACTAAGCAGAGCTTGTACTATGGGTACTAGACAATGGATATAATACTTAGATACTTTTTTTTGTAAATATATACTTATAATACTGTATAAGAAACAGACAAACACAAATACTCATGTCAAATTTAGGTGCTTGGTGCGTTGTGCCACGAAAGACAGTTAAAGAGGCATGGCACACCTTTTTTATATTATGCAGATCTTTTGACGACACGTTTGGCGTAGCGGCTGAGCGATCGGCTTCTGCACCACGGGTTGTGGGTTCGATCCCCACACGGAACAACTATGTGTATGACCTACATGTAGTTGTTCCGGGTCTGGGTGTTTGTGCATGTGAAAGTTTGTGTTTGTGAACGCACCCACGATAAAGGAGAAAATCCTAAAGTGTGGCAAATAAAGTAATCTTATAGATAATAATCCTTAAAGCAAAGCAAATAATATCTATTTATAATTTTAATATCTTTGTAATACATCTACATCTTTAATATTAATCAGATCGAGTTTTTCGTAAATCGCATCGGTGTTTATTATTGTGTGGTGTATACAGGGCGTAGAGTCATCGTGTTATTTATTTTTGTTGGTCCGTTCCGTGGCATATGTATCGCGACAAGAGCATTAACACGATGATGAACTTACCAGGCGAGGCTTGTAGACGGCCTCGTAGATTTTAAATATCAGCTTCCTGGACGGTCACTTGCACCGGTTTGCAAAACGAGATCGCCCTTAGTTCTAGTAATAATACTTTCTATAAATACGTAGCAACGCATTGTCAAGATATCAGTCGTTCATCCGAGCAACAATACAAACTACAACGATGTTCAAGCTGGTGGTATTGTGCGCTTTCTTCGCTGTGGCGGCTGCCAAGCCCGGTCTTCTCATCCCGGCGCCTATCACGCAGTACTCTACGTATTTGGCTCCAGCAACTACCACCATCTCGAAACATGACAGCAGCGTGATCCACCCCTCGCCGATCTTGTACCAGTCGCCTCTGGCGTTCACCCACTTCATCAAGAAGCGTTCGCCTCAGTTCCCTCTGACGTACGCCGCATCCGCTGCATACTACCCCAACTATTTGGCTGCTACTACGTACAACACGCCGCTGATCCACAGTGCTCCGATCCTGCCGGCACAAATCGCATCGGTGCCCGCCGTGCACCTGATCAAGAAGAGGTCAGCGCCTTTGTTCCCTTCGACTTACATCGCGGCCAACACTTACGCGGCTACATCTCCTTTCCTGGCCTCCACGTACACTGCGTCCGCCCCTATCTACACCCATACTCCTCTGATCTCCCAGCCCCTAGCCTACACTCACCTTATTAAGAAGCGATCTGCTGGTTTGTTGAACAGTTACATCGCTCCTACCTCGTATTCTCATCAGTCCCGATTTGACCTTCAAACTAGCCACACCCCTTACACTTCCATATCCTATGCCTCCCCCTATGCTTACTCCAGCCCTCTTGCTTACTCTGCTGTGTCTCACCTTTACTAAATAACAGTTTGTCCAAGGATACAGCTCCATCCCTAACCCTCTGAGAAAGAAATCCAAAATTTTCTATAATCTTAAATAGTGTTTACTGATGTATACATAAAATTCATGACAGATTAAATAAATTCTGGAAACTTAAATAACACTTTTATTTATAAATGTAATAGGTACCTTTCACTATATTGTGTTGTATTTATAAACTTATTATTATTACAACAACACTATTTCTCTCTAAGGTAATAAATTCACTGATAATGTGAATTGTAACTACTTAAAACATTATATAGGCTTTCAATTGTTTTACCATATAAGGTACATCGGTATGTGTGTTGTCATGTGTTACTTCCACATTTCTGTGAACCTTATTACTTAGCACCTATGTGTTATTATCCCTTTGTAGAGTATCAACTTCACTGTTGACACAGCAACCAATCTATCCGATTTAGCCTTGTCCTCCATCAAGGACGGGTGTGACTTTTGCAATTCACTGTTTAGTAAAAGATTTTAATTTTTCAATCGATATCACGCATTTATAACTATGTTATTTATAGGCATGAATTTGCATGAATTGATACGCGGAAGCAGTGATAGCCTAGTGGTATGACCATTGGACTGCCAAGTCAAAGGTCTCGGGTTCGCGCCCAGGACACGACTTTTCGAAATCATGTGTGTGAATTAATAATTAATTATCACTCGCTTAACAGTGAAGGAAAACATCGTGAGGAAACCTGCATGCCTTAGAGTTTTTTTCGACCACGTGTGAAGTCTGCCAGCCCGCATTAGGCCAGCGTGGTGGACTATAGCCTAAGCCCCCTCATTCTGTGGAGAGCCGTGCCCAGCATATGGGTTGATGATGATTCTTACGCATATAAACAATATATTACATGTGTCTTTGTTTGTCCCATGTGCGTTCCTAAACTGTTAAATGCAATGAAACTTTGGTCAGTTGTTGTGCAGAGATTTTGATCTTTATCAAAACGATATACTAACGAAGAGTTGCAGTTTTATAATGACAATGATGTTGTGACCAAAACTAACAATAATTTATGTATGTCAATTAAAGCAAATAAGTGGGCAAAGTGTGGGCTAATTATCCAGTGACGTGTTAGAAAATTAATTGCTAAGCAGGTACTTAAACGCACGTGTGCTGGAAGACGGTGAGAAGCGGCAGTAATGCACCCTCGTCACGTGTGTTAAATATGTGTTGTACTCCATAACACTCGTACTTCTACAACTATATTCAAACAAAGAGGTTTTTTATTCAAGCTAATACAATAGGCATTTCCAATTGTATTGTAAATACATCAAACATCGCAAATGTCGGTAGGTTTTGTTCTTGTTTGCAGTTTAATGGCTCCTATTCGCAAATGTTGGCCACATTTCGACTTACATGGCCTCGTTGATGTGAAATATAAAGAGAAAATGTTAGGAAAAGGGGCAATAGTTGGCGAACTAGATCCGACGCGGTTTTTTTCTTTGTAGCACCGAACAATATGATTACATATAATACATATGTGTACAGGAAAACGTGCGTGAATATGTAGTACACATTAACGTAGGTTAGCGCACGTTTTCCATTGGGTGTTGTATAATTTTCTTTGCTTGGAAATAATGCACTGAAATCTGTAAATGTTTGGTTAATCATATACTAACTAATTATGATGTTATGTAGTGGAGGTGTTGGTGGAAAAATATTATTATAACTTTGATGAGTGACATAATGGTTGAAGTAAGCCATTTCATTTTACCCGGTGAAGCACTCCGTTGAAAAATCTTACCATGGCATGAATATAATGTATTGTGTACCTGAGACTAACATTGTGAATATTGTGAGGTAGGAAAAATATTGAGTCATACACAGGAGAAAAAAAAATTACATGTATACTTAATTTCTATCTCTTACACATTCTTTGCTTACAAACTAAATTTTTAGGATGTAACATAAATAAATTTGTAAGTATTTGAAATTGATGAGCCTTAAAATACAAAAAAATGCGACACTTAATATTTTTAATGAAGTATTACATAAAACTAAATAAATAAAACTGAAATATATGATAGTTTGTCATATTATGTGCTTTGCGAGAAAAGCGATTAATACAATATTTAAGAATCCGATATATATAACATTCTCTATATTATTATTTTTTTTGTTTTCTTTATTTAAATTAGGGACTTTTATCTACAATACATGACAGTCCCATCGTACCTTATAACAACATAATATTTACAAAATTAACTACATAAAGCGAAGACTTACAAATCTAAATAAATCTTTAGCAGCATCAGACAACGGCATAGACAAAATTTCGTGAAATAATCCTATATTGTTTTTAGATAATTGAAGGTCATTTACTAATATTTCTCTCTATATCAAATTTTCTGTGATTACCTAACCTTAATATATAAACATGATTCATTGGATTTATAAAACTCCTATTCATTACATTTTTTTATTCATTTCCTAAATTAAGTCCTAAGTCTTATCGTCTCTTTACTTATAAATATACTGCCTTATTCTATTTAAGCAACATCATCTACTGTAACAACATCCATTACAGGTTCATTTGTTGTACTCACTATTTTACTGTTGTCATCGTAAGCTATGATCATGTAATTTTTGTCTTCATTTGCTCCCGTATTTTGATTATCATGCTCCGACACTTCCAATGCAATTGTGTCGTACACTTCTTCATTAGCTCTTATAGATTCCATATTATTTTGTTCAACTACTCCGTTATTCTGCGAATTTTCTTCTTGTACTTTATCGATTGAAATCGGATGTTCAAGTGCTCTTGCTAAGGGTAAATTATGGAAGAAGCTTAATGCCACTGGTGCCAGTATGGTATCTGATGTGAACACTGGGGTAATCACTGTCTCCCGAGCTATATCATTACTTTGGTGACTCGCATATAATGACACTGCAGGACTATATATTAATGGCCCTGCTATAACACCAGGAGTGTGCTTGATATCGATTCTGGATTGGTGTGATACGGCACTCGGAGCTGCGTATATTAAAGGTACAATTTGTCCACGCACTTTGCACATCACACTCACAAGTAAAAGTAACCTAATCATTTTGTTTCTTGAATCAAACCTGAAGTCGGTACGAAGTGTGTACGAAAGGCAGATGGGATGTTGTTTTATAGCTGCATAACGGTAGTTGTTACGTAGTGCGCAAGCGCAACGGGTTCAAGTTCTCGGCCACAGCTCTGAGACGAGTCGTTGCGTCATGACGGCTGTGGCCTTAGGGCACTGGCCGGATTGAGAATTGAGATGCATTCAAACGTCATTCATTAGCATTTTTGATTGATGCGCTATTACCAAATAAGCAAACGTGATTCATAAACAATGTTTTAAATAGAATGTTATTATTAGTACGCGTTTATTTCTAAAGCTTATGATTCATTGCAAAGGAGTGCGACAATTTTGTTATAGACACGTACTTTATCTATTGTGTATATAAAAACCAATTCAGTTCATTTTCAACACAAATAAAATGGTGAATTCCAACTTTTTTGTGACAACAATCAGTGTTCAATAGCACGGTTAATGTATTAATAGTTTGATCCTGTCACTCTGAATCAGCGTTCGGAGTATAAGAGGGTGGCCCTACAGTTCTAATGTCAGTCAGCACTTGCAGTTCGTTAAGATTTGTGATCTCAAAGTAACAAGCCTAAAATGTTTCGTGCAGTAGTGTTGCTGGCGTGTCTCGCCATGTGCCACGGCCATGCGGTGCCTGTAGTCGCGCCCGTTCATCACACTGCCGTGGTGGCACCACTGCTTGCTGGCTACGCTGGTCACGGCTATGGAGGGCACGGATATGGCGGCTACGGCTATGGCGGCGGACTCGGCTATGGAGGCCTTGGCTACGGAGGTCTTGGAGCTGGAGGTCTTGCTGGAGGATTAGGTCACGGAGGACTCGCTGGGGGACTTGGTCACGGAGGACTAGCCGGGGGACTTGGGCATGGAGGTCTTGCTGGAGGTCTTGGACATGGAGGACTCGCTGGAGGTCTTGGACACGGAGGTCTCGCTGGAGGTCTTGGACACGGAGGATTAACTGGAGGCCTTGGACATGGAGGTTTAGCTGGAGGCCTTGGACACGGAGGACTCGCCGGAGGTCTTGGACATGGAGGACTAGCTGGAGGCCTTGGCCATGCAGGACTTGGTCATGGAGGACTCGGCCTTGGTGGTATCGGAGAACATGGTGACGCTGGACACGGATTGTTGGCCAAGTCGGTGGGACATCATATCCTGAAGCGGTCTCCTCATCTCGTGGCTCCGGTAGCGCACGTGGCTCATGTTGCCCCAGTCGCTGTGGCTCACGTGGCACCCGTGGCGGTCTCCCACCAGTCTCGCGTTGACGTGCGCCATTCGCCGGCAGTCATCGCTACTTCTGTGGTACAACCCGTCGTGGCCCCAGTGCTGCATGCTGCACCTCTTCTTCACAAGTCCTTCATCGCATCCCCTCACTTGGGAGGTGGGTTGGGAGCTGGACTTGCCGGTGGTCATTACGGACATGGCTATGGCCATTACTAGTCGGGATATTTTTAAAGGAAAAGTATATTGTAAATTAGGTATGATGTGTGGAACTGTATGTAATAAAAGTCAGCAAATAAAGAGTTATATATAAATTTAATTGTATAATTTTTAATCTGTTTTAAGTACAGACGTAAGCAAGCTCAAGCTCAAGATATCCAAAATTCTCAAATTTTCCCAATTGAATATAAACGTTATTTTATTTTATATTAAAGTTGAAATATCAATCAAAGAAATTTGACAGATTGTGATGGCTGGTCTGGAGGTGATTGGTTTGATTCCCAGGTCGAGCAAAACGATTCCCAGCTCGGAGTTTGGATATGTGGATAATGGAAATAGGCTCGCTCTCTTGCTTTATATGGACCTTATGTAGATAAATCTTTCTTTTAATTTATTCAATTGTACAGAGGCCCGCACATTAAGCTATTTTGTCAAATTTCTTTGATAGATTTTCAACTTTAATACAAAATCATAAAGTTTATTTTCAAATAGGCAAATTGGACAGTTTTGGGTAGCTTGACCTGCTGGCATACGAGGCCAAAAAGGACCCTATTTCAGCAAAATGCTGCGACATTAAAAAACAATGCCACAGCGCTGCTATATTATATTCAATTTTCAATTGTGTTTAGAGGAAGTAATCATAGCCACGTAAAAGTGTAATTTATTTATTGCATACTACCTTATAAGACAGTCAAGACATAAAAATTATAAATAATAAACTGAAGGACGTTTAACACATTTACGTACCCGACTAGAATTTTAATTGTTTTAAAAAAAAATCGTGTTTATTCGCATATACCTGCACTACCTATCTGTCACGTGATCAAACGGGCGTAACCTTCATGTAAAGTTATTAAAATCAAGTAAATCGTGATAACTGTTGGCAACACCAACACAAATTATTTTATTATAATAGGTATGCGCGTAACGCTTTTTTTATAGTCCGGAAAAACCTCATGGATCCTCTGCCACCCGGGGAGGTACCAGGGTATGTTGGACCGTCGTACCGATTAAAAACCGCACTTGCCTTCACTTGCCCTATTGTCATGACCATGGGATCCGCGTAATGAGCCACGACCATGACAGGAGGTTGGCAACCCTGCCATCTCTTTCTTGCTCCAAAACCACACAATGAATAGTACGTATGACTTTTCTGTGATCGATTAATTAATTGTTGTGCCTGTAAGTTAGGCAATAAATGCTAATTAGCATAACAAGAAAAGGTGTCGAGTCATTTACTGAGAGAGACTGAGAGTCCCCGTTACCATGTTACCATTAGAGTGACCATGGACGCTGTAAAGGATCCGAAACGTCAGGATTAATAATATCAATATAACGCGATAAAATCAGTAAAAAGTAGTTTTATTTCAACAAAATAATTGTTTTTTTTTTCGCATTTTGTATTTTTAATACTCTGCAGATTACTCATATTATGTATATGTAGAAGTTTGTACATGTGGCTTCCTACGAGTAGCCTGTACTATTTCATTATTCATTGAATGAAAGTTTTACATAGATTCAATTTTTATCGTTTGTGTGTTCTTCATGGTTTTTCTTCACACTTTCATAATACCTAATAGTAATAAATATCATCCTCCTAGCCTCATTTTCCAGGGTTGCGGCGTTGGCTTCCAGTCTAATCAGATGCGGCTGATATCAATATTTTACAATAAAATTGCAAACCAATTTCTGGGCCAAATTGATATTCGGAGGATACACTGGTTTTCAGGCGTTTTGTCACAGGTGTTCGTATGCCAACCGCGATCGATGGCTTTACGTGCTCTCCGAAGCACGAAGGTGCTAGTGCAGCTTAAGCTTGCAGATCAGTGGTTCAGCGAATTTAATATTAGTTAGGTAGAGACTCTTTCTCTCTTCATAGGAAGTAGTGGAATAACTTATAACTAAGTTACTACATAACTTATTATGTTATATTTCTTTGAAATGTTATCGTAATAGTAAAGCACACACAGTTATTAGGTACATAACAAATAAAAGGTCTCATGTTATATTGTAATCGTTTTATTCGGCAGTGACAAATTTGTTTTTACATATTTCTATAAGATTTACAGGATACTTGGTTGAATTCGATTATTTAATAGGGGTGGACGCTGAGGGCCTTGGGGTAGTAGGACAGAGGGGAGGCCACCAAAGGGCTAGAGTAGGCGGAGTATCCAGAGAGAACTGGAGTGGAGTAGGGGGAGACAACGGGACTGGAGTAAGCGGAGACAAGGGGAGTGGAGTAGGTGGACAGCGCGGGACCAGAATAAACATTGCTGTACGACACGGGGGTAACGACGGACCGCTTGCCAACGTGGTGGTAGCCAGACAGAGCCTTAGCCTGGAAGTGGGCAGCGCGGGCAGCAACTACTTCAGGGGTGTCGAGGGGCACACCGTTGACGGCATCCAGGACGACGGCAGGTGAGTGGGCGGGCTGAGCGAGGGGAGCCAGGACGGAAGATCCGTAGAGAGCGGGTGTAGAGTAGACAGCAGGGCCAGCGGCGTAGACGGTAGGGGCGCCATACAGGGCAGGGGCGCCATACACGGCAGGGGCGCCATGGAGCACGCTGGAGCTGTACTGCGACACCGAGCTGACGCCGGGCACCACGCCGGTGCTGTACGCCACTGGCGCTACCACAGCGCTGGGCTTAGCGGCAGCCAAAGCCGCGACGGAGAGCAACACCACCAGCTTGAACATTGTGGTCTGTGTTGTTGTTGAACTGAACTAGTTGGATCAACTGATGCCTAAATCGCTGTGACGGATCCTTTTATACGAAGCGTTGAACAAGTACTCATTACCAAAACAAGTGCTGCCCAACAACCTTCAAAACTACTATCTAAGCTTTGATATTTAAACTACCTAATATTTTTATGCTAGCGTGCAAAGATTTTTTGCCATGTGTGTGATTAAAGCTTCCGGAATCGCTTAACAGATAGCAACTTGTGTCGCATGAAGTTCAAGGTGTTACATATTAGTGATAGATGATCGGTATTTGAAGTATTAGGTTTGACATTGTTCTTTTGTTAAATCCGCGTGCTATGTGGGCGATAATGGGTGATGTCTTACGGAGGGTACATCTCGGCGTTTATTCCTATTTACTGATTATAATTGTTAAGATTTTATATGAAGGTGTTACTCGGTGTTAAGTATATCATAAAACTCATTCGAGTTTAATTATAAAAATATTTATATATTTTTTAATTAATTCAACATTATTTTCATTTAAAATCAAGAGAAGCTATACAATAAATCTAATTCATGCAACTTTCAAACTCAAGATTTTGTGTCAGTTAGACATATTAACAATTTAATAATTATACATAAAAAGTCTATCACGTCTGTATTTCCCGAAGGGTTGGGCAGAGGTGTACCAATGTACACCCACAGTTCACTGGGTACACAAATCCAATTGATTGTTGAGCTCCCTAAATTATGGTCGATCTACACAATGACTGATGCATGTGTGCGCTGGGACTGGTCTACTCCAAGCCGCTATGGCTCTCTCTTCAAAAGGCCATTTCAGACATTGCCCTATATTGTAACACACATGTTTGCTAATATCCTATGTCTGGACTTTAAAAGAGACTGATTCTCAGAGTTTGTTTCGTTGTTTCTTCTCAGAGGTTTCTAATTTTAGAATTCATCTAACTTAAAAAAAAATAACTACATTGACATATAAATTTAAGTGTCCTTAAAAAATCTATTTGCAGAAATAAATGTCATTTATCAAATTAGCTAATTCTAAAATTAGAAATAATAATTTTTGTTCTTAATTGACTTTGAAATAAAAATGTAGGTTAGTTTTGTAGCTTTAATATAAGTCCTAAAATAAATTAATAAGTCCGAAGGATTAAATGGAGTCATTTGTGTTAGATTATTTTTTTAGGTATCTCTCTTCACGTGTTGAACGTATCTAAATAATTAAAGCTTTAAAATTAAAATATGTCGTTGAAAGTTTACGGTTAGAACCCTCCTGAATTCTCCTGAATCTAAATTCTCAAGGTTCATGATGTTCAACAATTCAATTCAACTTTGATACAGTTTTGTGTTTACATAGTTTTATCTGTTATAGAACAAAAATTAAGTGCAGTTATATTCCGCCATTTGTCATGCAATATTCATCATATTTTATTGCTTTTATTTTAAATTATTTATACATGCCTATAAAGTTATAGCTTAAGTCCACATGATACAAAACCATTTATACTAATATTAATGTCATGTCATATTGTCAACAAATTATTTCTGAACTAATACGAACTTTTTATAACACATTAAAGATAAGCAAATAATTTGTTGTATCTAAAATATCAACTCAAATTGAATAAATTCAAGCATTATTTCATATTATTACTTTTAATAATGATTAGCACATTTTTGAGATGGCCTCTATCGCAAAATAAATGTGGTTATAAAATAAATAATACCAATCACTTACCAAAAAAAAATCAGAGCGGATTCAATTAATTATATTTTGAATAACTTTTATAACAATTAAAGTGTAACAAAAAGTTTCAGTAGGTTTTATTTAACTTCCTAAAACTAAACTGCAACAATGTCAAATTCCAAATATGTAAACATTATCTGAAAAAACCGGCTTATCTTAAAATCGTGACCAAAATACGACAAAAACATACAGAGACTTTCAACAGCAATTCTCAAGTCGTACAAATGTCGTGTCAATCAACGATCTGTCAGAGCTTTTAAAAGATAGCATATGATACATATTGTTATAATGCATAGTGGAGATTGATGCTTGCAATTATTTGGTAGGCGAGGCGATCTACTGTCGTCGCCAAAAAGTGCATTTGTAAATACCGTGTCCCCGAACACAGGTAGAAGGAGGGACTCCTTCATTTCAGATCATTGATGGCATTCAAAGTTTAAATGGAACATTACGTCTCTCTTGTTGCGGTACTAAAAAGTTGTTTCACTTGAGAAGAATTAATGAGCAAGAAACTCCATGGATACTCTTTTTAAATAACAGGGAGGGAAACAAAATAGGGCTGTATCTTTTGATTGCATTGGCTTAGAAGTTTGATTTTTTCACAGCTCTAAGGGACAGTAGACCTGAGTATTTGTTATAAATTTTAGCTTGATATCTCCACGCGTTCCTGAGAAAAAGGGTCTTGACAGACGGACGGTCCGACAGGCGGACAGACGGACGGACGGACGGACAACAAAGAAATCCTATAAGGCTTTCGTTTTTTCCTTTTGAGGTACGGAACCCTAAAAAACACAATACATATAAAATTGAGCCCCAGTAAGTTGTTGGGATAATGGCATTAAGACCGATTTTGTGCATAGAGTCATCCTCCGCGCCTTTTCCCAACTATGTTGGGGTCGGCTTCTAGTCTAACCAGATGCGGCTGAATATCAGTACATACATACATACACTCACGCCTTTTTCCCATAGGGGTAGGCAGAAACTAAAGAACGCCACTTGCTACCATTCTTGCATACTTCTTTCGCTTCGACCACATTCATACATTTTGTCATACATACACGCCGGTTGCGAGTACTACGCACCTGACCTTTTTGAAGAACCTCACCAATAAGGTCGGTATAAGTTTTTCTAGGGCGTCCCCTCTCGGCGGTTCCACTGACATTCGCCATATAAATCCTTTTTGTTAGTCTTTCATCCATTCTCTCATGCCCAAACCATCTCAGCATATTTCTCTCAGAATATCAGTATTTTACATGAAGCAACTGCCATCAGACCTCCGCAATCCAATATCTGGGCAATACCGATTTCCAGAGGATAGACTGGTTGTCAGGCTTTTTGGGCTTCTGACTACCACTAACGATTATCATAAGTGTTCGCATGACAACCGGGATCGACTGTATTACATACTCTACGAGGCACGGCGGAGTCTCGATGTGTTAAGATTCCACCCATCCGTAGACTGACCTTAGGTAGCACAGCTTAACTTTGAAGAGTGATTGATCAGTGTAGTTATGACTTAGCCACGAGCCCCTCTCTAATTTATGCATTATCATGCCCTGAGTCATTTCTCAACTATGTTGGGGTCGGCTTCCAGTCTAACCCGATGTGGCTGAATATCAGTATTTACACAAATCAGGCCTCTGCAACCCAATTTCCCGGGTAATACCGATATTCTGAAGGTAGAATAGTTGTCAGGCTATTTTATGTATAAATTATTATTAGTAAATTAAGTACTTACTTAGTAAAGCAGTGATAGCCTAGTGGTATGACCATTGGACTGCCAAGTCGAAGGTCTCGAGTTCGAATCCAAGACACGCACCTCTGACTTTTCGAAATCATGTGCCTATTAATTCTCTTAAAACGGTGAAGGAACATCGTGAGGAAACCTGCATGCCTTAGAGATTTTGCTCAACGGTGTGTGAAGTCTGCCAACCTGCACCAGGCCAGCGTGGTGGACTATAGCCTAATCCCTCTCATAGTGAGAGGAGACCCGTGCCCAGCAGTGGGATATTATATGGGTTGATTATGAAGTACTTAAGTATTTATACATTTTAAAAATAATACACGCGCGTTCTATATAGTGGTTCCCATGTCTATTGTCCATCGAGCGAAATTGCAAGCATCAGAAGCACCTTGAATCAAGCAACAGCTGTCAATTTTGCGGATCAAGTAACATGCCTGTCAAACGTTGCACGCTTTGTTATCTAAGTGGCTCACTCGAATTATGACTGATCGTATCAACGAGCTGGCATTGTGTACATAAATGCCACTATCTTAGCACGCAGGTCTAGTTTAATTATCAAATAATGATATGGCTAAACTTGACATTATATCGTGCAGAATATTTCGTCAAGTTTTATAATCTTTTGAAAGCACTGAGTTTGTGGGGCAAGTTACTTGTACAGAGTCGATTTTGTCCACAGAATATATATGTCGCAGCATATTCTGCTTAATAAGCCGTTCAATCAACAACCTAGCCTCTTTGCTAAATAGCGCTGTTCAACTAGCTTCCTGAATGATATTCAGCCGTAGCGTCTGTTACAACATTTAATAAACTGGCTGGCTAATGCTTAGGCCATTCGTACCATAGGGTGACAAATATTATAATCGAGTTGATTTTATATTTTCCTATGACTATTAGCTTGAGTTGTTTCTTTTATACTTATATTAGTTTTAACACAAATCATCTTATTTGGTTTTTAGTGATTTTGTCGGTTTACACATTGTATTTTCATGCCAACATTATTTGCAATTACAACTACATATAATTGCCTCGTTAGGTTAGTGGTTATAAGCACGACTGCTACACTAGAGGTCCTTGGTTCGATTCGAGCAAAGGCTCGACCTGGGAATTTCCCGGAAGGGTTAGGCAGAGGTGTACATATACGCATAGTTCGCCGATATGTTTATATCCCATGTAATAGGGAACGAGCCTATAGCAATTTAAATAAAAAATCAATCAAATCAAAACCAGTAATACATTAAACGGACAATAATCTACTACTAATGGGTATTTTATAGAAAACTCACTAACTTTGCTCGACCCGGGAATCGAACCCAGGATCTCTTACTTAGCAGTCACGCTTATCATAATTACTCACTTCTGCCCGTGACTTCGTCCGTGTGGAAAAGTTACTTTTAATTATCGTTGTAATTTGGCTAATTAACTCAAAATCGTTATAAATTATAGCCTATATGTTATTTTGATGTATAAATAATAATACTGCAGAATCCGTAGTAAAATTAGTAGTTTTAGCATGAAACAGTAACAAACATCCATCCATCTATCCTCACAAACTTTCACATTTATAATATTAGTACGATACTACCGCGGGCA
The DNA here is from genome assembly GCA_964056405.1 of Acronicta alni. Lineage (NCBI taxonomy): Eukaryota > Metazoa > Arthropoda > Insecta > Lepidoptera > Noctuidae > Acronicta > Acronicta alni. Next base: position 7,883,082 of record OZ043925.1, on the reverse strand, counting down.
GGACTCAGGTACACCAGACGCTATGACCACTAAGCCACCGCGATACCTACACGCCATATTGAATTTTGCCTTCACATTCTGAATTTACGTCTGTATGGTGACGATATAACATGTCCCATTAACACAAAATCTGGCGATATCAGACGGCACGTGATCAAAATGTTGCATAAAACCGTTTTGATTGGCACGCGTCATCAATTGGCTGAAAAATAAACAACAACACGTGATTGAGTCATCCCAAAAATTAAAAACGTGTTCAACAAGTTTTAATTAAGCTCAATGTTTGTTAAAACAAGTTTAACAATGTCTCACGCTTCTTCAAAAAAACTGTCTTTATCATCCTATTTTTTTAATATTTCTTTATTATATGAAAATGTATGTGTGCCTTTTAAATCCTACTAATATTATAAATGTGAAAGTTTGTTAGCTTGTTGTTTAGGATGTTTGTTACTGTGTCATGCTAAGCTATTGATTGATATTACTGCTGATTGATAATGATTCTAAAATTGTATTGTGTAGATTCGTACATAAAAATACTTACAAATATAAGCATATTTGATCGATTCACTTAAATTATAAAAAATCTCTGATTATGTGCCGAAAATCAAAATGTATCATTGAAAAAAAAAAATGTATTTTTTTATATTTATTTACAAGCCATTTTATAATCGTCGTTCGTCAATCCGAACCGAGGAACAAGTTCCCCGTTATTGTGGTGATGCTCACCAGGGGTGCACGCTGTATGTCTTGGTGATCAGAGGGGTGGAATAGGCGAGGGGAGCGGAGTACACCAAGGGGGAGCTGTGCACAGTGCTCAGATAAGGGGTGGACAGCAGAGGCGATGCAATCAGAGAAGCGGAGCGCTTCTTGATCAGGTGGGCGCCGGCCAGAGCCTTAGCTTCAAAGTGGGCGGCACGGGCAGCAATCACTTCAGGGGTGTCCAGGGGAACAGCGGGACCGGCGATAGCAGCAGGAGCGGCGATGGCACCGGCGTAAGCGGTCTTGATCAAACCGGGAGCAGCGTAGGCCGTCTTCAAGATTGCTGGAGCCACGGCACCACCAAGGATGGGTGCGTTGTACGCGAGGGACGCACCGTAGGCGAGAGGAGCACCGTAGGCGAGGGGAGCATTGTAAGCAATGGGGGAGGACACCAGGGTGCTAGTGATGGCGGGTGTCGACTTGATGTCGATGCGTGACTGGCTGGAGACCGCAGCGGGAGCGATGGCGGCAGTAGCGATGGCTGGGGCGGCCACCAGAGCTGGCTCGGAGATCACAGTGCGGGCGATGGGCGCGATGGCTGAAGTAGTCACCACTGCTGGCGACGACTTGATGTCCAGGCGCGACTGGCTGGACACGGCAGAGGCGCCGATGGTGGCAGGAGCAGCGTAGAAGGCGGGAGCGGCGTAGGCGGCAGGAGCGGCGATGATTTGTGACGAGTATGTTTGGATAGGTTCGCTGATTAGCTGTCCTGAAGGTTTGGCCGCGGCGAGCGCCACCACAGATAAGAACACCACCAGCGAGTTCATCGTGGTCTGTGTATATTCAGATGCGAACGACGGAGGAGCAAGATGAAACTGATGCTTTCTTCTGGTCACCGTATGTATTTATACTGTTTGCGGTCTCCTGCAATGAAAGTCAAGTTCGACAAGTTTTGTATGAGACACACGCAATAAGTAAATTTTATTACATTATTTTGTTTACTGTTACATCAAGTTGAAATAATTAATCGTCTTTTGCGTATTCATGTAGGTACGTAGAGCTTCTAATATTTTTCATTTTCCTCGACAATAGCGGCCACCTAAGTTCGCCAAGATATGATCTCAGTCCGGTATTTGAGAACTATTAGAAGCTTCCAGGTACTTCTAATTACTAGTAGACCGAAAGATAAATTGATTAAGTGTATTAATTTAACTTTCTGTCACTCATATTTCAAAACTATTACAAAATATGGTCTACAAAAGCCCAGGTTATAAAATAGCCCTATCTCTTTTTATGATATGAAGTTTAAGAGTGATGGAATATATTTTGTATATATATATATTTTGTCTTATATTAAAACTGTCTTTTGTATAATTATGAATACATTTTAGTGTATAACTATAGATTTTTAACTATTGCCGAGGAAATAGCGAACTTTATATCTGAAAATTGAACTTTACAGTTACTTAAATGATTTCAGAGTTTTTCTACATAGTATACATACCAAAACATATGTTTTTCTCGAAGGGGAAGGTGCACTAATATTCACCCATTCACAGATCACTGGAATGTTTAGATCTCTGTAATAGGAGCCAATTGCCATTAGCCGGGCACAAATCTTATCTACGAGCTGCTACTGAGAATTTCATAGAAAAACCCTTTGCTCGACCTGGGAACTAAACCCAAAACCTCTACAGTAGTACTCGCGTTTACGACTAATGAGGCAGTGCTTTTCTAGTTTTTACAAAATTGTTTAGACATATATAACATATTATAAGGTGTCTTATTTTTTTATAAATACTCTTGGACAAACACAGCACCATATACTCCCAAACTCAGCAGAGCTTGTACTATGGGTACTAGACAATGGATATAATACTTATATACTTTTTTTGTAAATACATACATATAATACATTAGAAACACCTAAACACAAACTTATGTTCATCACATAAATATTTGTTTTTTGTGGGAATCGAACCCATGATCCACACCACGACCTCATGATCAGCAATCCAACACGCGAACCACTAGACCACAGAAGTCGTATCAACTCATGTATACCTTTCAAGCAAATAAATAATTTGAATTTGAAAGTACCAGTAAAGCAAAAAAAAAATTACAAATACGATTTCATGTTTCCCGATTAAATTTAATTAAGATATATCTGTAAATAGGTGGTATAGCGATTGTAAACCTTTTTTAGACTCTAATAGAGTAGTTTAAAAATGTGATCATAATTTATTATGCGCATATTCATAATTTGTTCCTCATATGGCTACATAAAATATATAAAAAAATGGTGCAGTATATATTAACCTGGAATGAGATATTGTAAGTAGTTTTGCGTCGTAAAAACTTGCATTTTATTTTTTTGCACCGGTCGGTGGCCGGTAAACAAAATGTTAAGGTTTGATCGACCTTGGACGTGCTTTCATGCTCATTCTGACCAACTGGGCGTAGGCTTGACTCTTATTTAAAAAGAGCTGTTGCAAGTGTGTCAGTTATAATATTAGTGTGTTCAAAGCCAACACAGCTAACACTTTTTATTTTAAATAAGAGCAAGTTCCATGTTTTATAACGTGCGTCAGTCTTTAATTACTATAGAAATTAATATTGTAACTACTCAGTAACTAGTCAAACTGTGTACCTACCTGTATATTAATATATATTAATTTTATATAGGTAGGTACAGACGCCAGCAGGTCAAGCTATCCAAAACGTCAAATTTTCGCAATTGAATATGAACCTTGTGACTTTGTATTAAAGTTGAAAATCAATCAAAGAAATTTGACAGATTGTGGTAGCTTTATGTGCTGGCCTCTGTACACAGTTTGTGAAATCACCAAGTTCCTTGAGTTCGGTGTTTTTCAATTCTAAGAAGTTGGTAAATAAAGTACTAAACTACACAAATAATGTACTTCATAAATATGTACCTTATAGCAGCACACTGTTTTTTGAGAACATTTTGAGATTTGACATTTACAAGAATAATCAATAACTACCTTCATTTCTTGTGTCATTTGAGAACAGCTCTTGTAATATATGTATCAATAGTGTCAACAGGTGACATTACGCATAAAATGGCATGCGGAATCTGACGGGCCGTATATGGAAGCAACCGTATCTACTGCCCAAGTCCGAGCTACAAATGTAATATATATATACGAACTTAATTATGTACCCGACACCCATATCTCAGAACAAGTCCTAGTAATTTTCTACTCATCCTTTCACATACGTAAAATATGGAAGAACATAAATGTTTACTGAAATAAACCACTACATACGCGACTATTAAGTAGCATGATTAATAATATTAAACTCAGTGAAAAAATTTACATAACTTAAGCACACTATAATAGGTACTTCTATACTAATATTTTAAAGAGGTTAGGGTGTTTGTATGTATGTTTGTAGGAGAGAATTTAAGGAATTAGTCCGATTCGATGAATAATCTTTCACTGATAAAAAGTCACATTTCTCTCAATGATATTCTGTTCATAGGCTTTGTTTTATCGTGATCATTTACATGCAAATAAAATTGCGGATAAAAGCTAGTAAATAATTAATAAATATATATTTTAACTATTTTTTTGTCCCAAGGTTTGTCACCCAAGAAATCTTAATATTGTTACTAGAACTGATATTAGGTAATATTTTTTTTCTTATTCATAATATTAAATGCTCTCATTAAAATTATTTGTTAAGTATCAGAAATACAAAGGGTTTAAGAACCTCCTTTTTAAAGTTGCTTGAAAATGTAACCTTTTCAATGGGAACTAATTACCTACGGGTTATTAAATACGAAACGCGAACGTTAAACCGGTTGCTCTCGCGCATGGCTCCTTTGTGCGTTGCGCGTGATTAGTAGCTGACAAGTTTGGTACCCATTTATCCAGACCCACTTCCGTTGTTAATAAAAACTATTGGAACGTGTTGTGACCGATGTACTTTGGAGAGATCTAGAGTGATCGTTTTTTGTATTCCTTAATCGAACAATGCGATAAACACTTCAGCTACAAAGGAGTACCCAGAAGTTTTACTTTTAATTTTGTTGTTATTAATGTTTAACAATATTTTGTGTTGTACTGTGTGTGTTTTTTGAAAATATTGTTCTTTCATGTCTACAATAACTACGACAATAGTACTTAGTTCATTTAGTTTTCAGTCGCAGAATAGCGGTTCCTGGAAGTCAGGCCTTATTGTCAAAACCTCGGCGGAGAATTTTATTGTGAATAATTTTTTTGGAAAACCTTTAGCAGCTTGGAGTCTCTTGGGGCCATAGTAAAACAGAGAGGCTGGCTGCCCAAGGTGTGCCTGACGATTATTTTGTTGTGTCATCACTCGAGCATTATTAGTTTGTAGGTAGGTATATATTTAGATTTACCCAATGAAAAAAATATCTGTTTTTATACAATGAAAAAAAATAGAATTTATAGCATTTTATTTCAATTCCAAACATGGCACAACTTTCTAACTCGTGTTAGAGCTAGATTTTTGCTCCAATCTTAACATTCCGAATGGTCTTAGCACTATTAATAAATACATAGAGTAGTTGTTGACTGTTGCACATTCCGGGGGAAGGCCTGGTGTTTTGGCCTGGGTGGTGTGGCCTGGGTGGTGTGGCCTGGGTGGTGTGGCCTGGATGTTGTTGGCCTTAGGTGGTGTTTCACCAGCCGTGGGCGTAAGCTGGCGCAGCCACAATCGGCGCATGCGCAGCGACGATGGGAGCGTGAGCCACTACCGCGGGAGAAGCGAGCTGAAAATATTCAAAAAAAACATATAAAAAAATAGAAGAGTGAATTTATTTTAAAAAAATATTGCAATTTCTAACATATTTTTTGTAATGATTATGATTCAGTTTTCTGACATGCATTTTCGGGGATATATTAGATACCTACGGAAGTTTATGTAACAAAATTATGAATAATTATTCAGTTGCGTAAACAGGGTACTATGTACTTATAATATATCTACTACGCTTCGTTTGCTGTATATAAATCAAGTTATGATGCGGACCGAATTCTGGGCTAAACTTTATAAAAATCTGTTGTTAAAAAAAACATGATCGCGTAGAAATAAAAATAGTTTTTATTCTAAACTTCTTAAAAACTTAAATTTCAAATTTTCTATGGACCATCTCGGGATGTTTTAGGGTATACACCCTATCAAACAAAAATTGATTGATTTGATTTGAGTACTCGATAACGTAGCATTGTCATGCATACCACCCACAATCAACCCGACCACGCAGTTTTGTTGACTATTACAGACTATGAAGAGACCGAAGCGTCGTTGACCAAATCGTGGACAAACAATCATGTGGCCTTTCTTTCCAGGAAGCCATAAGAATGGCATTGAACGAGACATTTAGCGCCAAGCCGTGACAAGAGGATTTTTTTAGATGACTCACGGTCCCCAGTACTGAAGGAGCAATTAACACAGCCGCCATCTTTACTTATCATCACCATCCTCGTCTTTTTTCCTTTATATTGGGGATGGTTTCCATAAGCGACTGCCAAATTGACAGGCAATACCCATATCCTTAGGAATATATGAATAAGTACATTTAAAATACCTTGACAGTGTTAGCGTAAGAAGTAGCAACAGGTACAGCGGTTTTAACTACGGGGGCGCTGATCAGGGGCGCGCTGACGATGCCGTGGCCCCAGCCTGCGGCGATGGGGGCCGCGTAGGGTGCTGCGTAGGGCGCTGCGTAGCCTCCGAAATAGCCGGGGGCGGCGGCGGCGACGGCCAGGAGGGCGGTGAAGACGACCTGAAAAAATTATGGCAGGGTGTTGGTAGGGGTACATATAGGCGTTTTATGTGACAACCCTGTGTGTAGGACGACCTTTGTCCTACAGTGACCTGATTCTCGTGGGTTTTTTCCCAGCTATTTTGAGGAGGATTCCTTTTTAATCATGCCGATTTTTTATTTTAATTTTGTACTTTTACCCGACTGCGTGACGAAAGGGAGGGTAATGTGTTTATCAGCTTATATATGTACACACATCAAAAAAAGTTAGCGATCACTTTGAAAAATCGAAAGCTTTTTTGTTACGGGAGATTATATTATGATTTCTTCTTCTTTTTAGATTATTTCAAACAGAGTATTTCTATTTAAAGAAAACACACAACAAAGATTTTTTCTTGATAAAGTTCAATTTAAAAAAATATATCAGCTTATGCTAGTGATCGCAAACTTTTTTTGATGTGTGTCTGTATGTTTGGTCTCCATCCGTGTCTGTGTTTTGGTTTGGTCAGTTTATTCTGGCTATCATTGATGATTGTCTTAGATGTTTGTATGTCCACCGGGACCGACGGCAAGTCCCAAAGTACAGGGGTTAGGTGTGCTAAGAATGTCTCTCATCAATACAATATATGAAAAAACTTGAGAGGTGTCAAGGGACACCCGGATGGAACGAAGTTCCTTTCATTAAAATTTAATAATTAAAAATAAAAAAAACCTGTATACACTCAACAATTCACAACGCGCGAAATTCAAATATTGTCATTCACTCAATAATATTTGAATGCTTGTCAAAAATTTTTGAAAAGTGTCGTGACAACTTTTCGTAAGAATTTTGGCGTCTATATCGGCTGAGAAATCAGCCGAAATAGACGCCAAAATTATTAACCTTATCATATTAAAAAAATGTCTTTGCGTACATGATTGCTTTTCTTAATATTTCTTACAGAAAAAGATTTTCTCCGTTATAATTGAAGAGTATAATACATTGTATATCATATCGTCGGCGTAACTCCAACTCCGCATAAAGAACACTTTGCTATATGGCCTTCATGTTTAATTTGTTTTAAAAACATTGAAGATTACGGCAAAGTTTTAGTTACGCGGTAAGGGAGAATCACCTACGAAATATGGTTTTATGTGTGTGATCCAGGAGAAAGATATTAAAGGTGGTCTTATCTAACTTGTTATTTAGGCACTCAAAAGATTACGTTACTTCGATAGAGCATATTATAAAAAATTTACTTCAAGTCGACACAATATACGCGACAGATAGTTAACTTTCCTTTGACAACTTGTCTAATAGGAAGCCCCATAATTCAGATCACGTGGTCATACGTAATCGTCGGTCCAATCTATTGTTACTGGTACCTTCCATATTATATGGTAACAGAGCCTATTCAAATTCAAATCTTATATAAACGCATCTCTTTTGTTATTGCTTCTTCCACCCTGATTGGAGAATAATAAGTGTATTTTTGTTTTCAAATAGTGTACACATTCGATTAATAAATACTTATTATTAAAAACTTTTGAAAATGCAATATCTAATGCAATAATATTGTTGGCTAAACATATGCATATTATTAAGTAATCAATATAAAAAAAAAAAAAATATTTATCAAAGGAAGACCAACAGCATATAACAATTAGCGTAAACATAATAAATTATTATAGACATCAGAAATCCAATGATAGGTCTTCACTAATAAGAAATAGTTTACATGAGAAGTATTCTTGTGAACATAAGTTTCATTAAATAAAAGACACGCAATTGTCGTGCTTTGAGAAAAATTCTAGACTAAGTACCCGTCTTACCGTTTCCAGCTTAGCATTAAAAATATCCAAATAATAAATTAGAAAATATATTAACTATTGTCACGGTTTATTAATTAAGCTAGAAGTACTATATGTAAATCTATAAGTTTTCTTAATTCAATTTTGCGTTTTGCTCCAAGGATCGCAAGTCCAATATCCGTACAGAATAATTTTTGTTATATTTTCGGGTTCCAGACCGGGACTACAGAAGGTAAGTGCAGGTTTAAGTCGGTACGAGTCCGTCATACCCTGCCACCTCTCCAGGTGGTGGATAATCCATGAGGATTTTCCATACGATAAAAAGAAAAGTTGTGGACCGGGGTGTTTGTCTATTTATCCACAACTCAAGAGAAAATTCAAGCGTGTGTCTATGTAACGTTGTACGTATGTAACGTTTAGTTTAAAATAAGCACGTCGAAAGGCTTAATTGTATTTTTTTTTTATCACTATTTTGATTAATTTTATTTCTAAGTTTACTTGTAGAGGGCGCGAGTAGGTGGACACATTGATGTTGAATCTAGAGTAGTGTCTAGACCGGTCCTAGTAATTATATTAACATTGGCGTTTAGTCTTGACATCGATTCTGCACGCCTGTTACAACAACTAATATGACCAATAACAGGAAACAATTTTGGTAATTGTTGTACCGTGGCGTAAATTATTGTAGAATATTTTTTTTTTGTTTCAAGGGAAGTTGATTCTTTGCAATCTTCCTATTTCGTGATTTAGCGTGGGATTTGAATTGGTTTTATTGCAAAAGTTTGAGATAATGCAAAACACCAGACTTATTCGATAGTCGATCAGCGCATTGGTCAAGCTATCGAGTTCTGTGATCGCGGATTTGATCCCCGCACGAAACAAATATTTTTGTATGGCCGTCTGGGTGTTTGACGTTTGTGACATTAGTAAAAGTTTTTTTTAATATAGGGGGATATAGGAGCGGGTATAGGAGGTATTTAGATGTCTAAAAAACTAGCGAAGATATTAATCCTTAAATCATGTAATTTTAATTTAATAGCTGCCTCATTCGCCTAGTGGTCGTAAGAGCGACTGCTGTGCTATAGGTCGATTCTGGGTTATATTCCCAGATCGAAGCAAAATATTATTGTTATTGTCTACGTGTTCTATGAAATTCTCAGTAGCAGCTCGGAGTTTGGATTAGTCCTTAGTTAATACTAGTCTCACCCCCCCTATTAGATGGGACCTAAACATAATATCAGTTAACTGTGCCTACCTAACCCTTCGGGGAATACAGTTGTGATGTTATGTTTAATTATAATATCTACATAAAACAAAGTAATGGAATTAAAAGAAACAACTCATTTTATTTGAAATACGACAGGTAAAAATCGAAACCCAATATTATCTACCAATAAATTTCATTACCTGTTATAATGATATTATATCGGATTTGAAATAGTTACTTTAATCAATTGAGTCTACATAATAATTAAGAGAGACACACACACACACATACAGTTAAAGCTAAATCATAAATTAAAAGTAATATATTCCACCCTAAACGTTTAAAACTGGACAATGAATTGATTAAAAGTAATATGTGGCTCATAATCCCATTGGATAAATCCCATTATATTTAGATCCATTATTTTTTGTTAATTTAAGCCAATCAAGTTTATGGTTCAAAATAATTTAATCGCCTGTTATATAAACAACATTGTTATAATTGGTATTCGCTATTTCAGTCTTTCTCAAAGTGGGCGTCCACAATCCCTCTTGCCCGCTGTAGGCTGGCTTTTAGGGCAGGAGGGCAGTAGACACTTAGAGAACATCAGTATTTGTACGTTAAAAATAATATTTGCAATACCTAGCTTTTTAAGATGAACCTAGTTATTTGGGGTTCTCGAAAACAATTTTTAAATCGAAACGTTTCTCCACATTTGTTTGAATAAAAAACCAAACGCAACAATGTTTGAATAAAAAAAAACCTAGACCCGGTACAAGTTTCTGTACGTAAAACAAAACTTAAATAGGTAGGTATATTTTTTGTGCAGGTTATGAACAAGAAACCGATCGCTCAGCAGCCGATTGCTCGACCATTGTGCCAATCGTGCCGTCGATTCCCAAAGCAGTGGGCGAAATAACTTTGAGAACCTATGGACTATTTGCTATTAACGATCGGTAAAAAGTGTATCTGGTCGATACCGGGTGGCAACTGGCCCGACCTCGCCCGGTCGTTGTCGCTGCAGAGAATGTCAGCGCACAAAAAATGACTGAAACTAAAAATATAGGTAGCGACTGATTCATGACATTTACAATAGACTACTAAGAAGCAGTGATAGCCTAGTGGTATGACCATTGGACTGCCAAGTCGAATGTCTCGAGTTCGAACCCAACGCACGCACCTCTGAGTTTTCGAATTAATGTGCGTATTAATCACTAATTATCACTCGCTTAAACGGTGAAGGAAAACATCGTGAGGAAACCTGCATGCCTGAGAGATTTTCTCGACGGTTTGTGAAGTCTGCCAACCCGCACTAGGCCAGCGTGGTGGACTATAGCCTAATCCCCCTCAATATGAGAGGAGACCCGTGCCCAGCAGTGAGACAGTATATGGGTTGATGATGACTAAATATAAAGGCCAGCACAATCTGTCAAATTTCTTTGATTGATTTTCAACTTTATTGCAAAAGCGATGAGGTTCAAATTCAATTGCAAAAATTTAACAGTTTTGGATAGCTTGACTTGCTGGTGTCTATATAATATGTGCATTCTAAGTATGAATGAGAGGGAATATTAAAAAAGTGCCAATGTCGGTGATGGTCCAGCGTACCCTGGTCAGACAGTCAGTCAGGTACATTCTAACAATTTTTTTATTGTAATATAAAAAATAACAAGCATACGGGCCACCTGATGGTAGGTGGCAGCCGTAGCTTGTAGACGTCAGCTATACCAGTAGTATCACTAATGACTTCATCTTGATATCTCAGTTATTAAGTCTCATGTGGCCAGTAATTTCACTGGTTACATTACCTTTCATACCGGAACTCAGTATAATGTGACTATTCCCAATGACTGGTTAATCTTTTGACTATGGTATGCACTATCTCTGTACCAAATTTCATCAAAATCGGTTCAGCAGTTTAGGGGTGAAAGTGTTACAAACGGACAGACAGAATGGCTTTCGCATTTATAATGTTAGTAAAGTAGGGATAAACGACGGATGAAGACACTACGAGAAGAATCCATTTCCAGAGAAAGAAGCGTAACCTTTTAATAAAATGACTCGGCAATTTTAAACCTAAACAAAATTATTTATTTCTAAGCTACGTATTTAAAAAGTAATTTTTTGGCGATTAAAGGAAAGCGCCCTAAACAATATCTAATGGGGAAATATTAATATTTACATTAGAATATAGGACTGTTGGCACAAGATAACAATTGATTTTCTTTTGTATCCATAATTAGTTGCTTGGAGGGTTAAAGTAAAAAACGTAACCTAAAATATAAAAAGCTTAATTATTTGTAGAACTGCAATTAAACCTTTCCGAAATATTTGACAACAAACCGCGAATAGAAGTATAATCCCCTAGCTGATTAGACCTAATTAATAACTAAACAATAGGTGCAAATTGACCTTCATTTGTATTTATAAGGGATGATATGTGTGTGAATAAATTGCAAATCTTACCAGCTTGTACATTTTGAAGGGATGCGAGGGGGGTATTCCGTAGTAGTAAAGAAGGAGGATGTGAGAGCGAATGTGACTAAGGGCCCGCTAAGTGTGGCTTTTATACCTCATAGACATATGGCTCGGCCTAATCAGTCTAACCCTACCCATAGCCTGGGCCTAGGTCACTCGCTGCTATACAACGGAACAGTACCGATAGCAAAAAAGGGCCCACAAAATAAAAAATAAAAATTTGTTTTTGTAACCATTTTGAAACGGAAGAAGGACGGCCGCACATTGTCAAAAAAAAAATCACCTGGCGACGAAATGAAAATTCGCTTGAACATCAAAGTTTGTCAATTTGTCAAAATCTATTGGCCTGGTGCAAAATGTATGCACAGTGCCTTCCGACAAGCGCCAGAATTTTTCTGACAGACATTTTTTGATAATGTGTAGCGAGGCTTAATTTGTTTAGGTAATATAGGTCAATACAGGCATTTCGTAATGGCCCTTTCAAGTGAACATAGTGGGCAGTTACTACCAATCTGGTTTCATTATTCACTGCGAAATAGTATTAGCAATATTGTTCGAGTATTACATCAGCGTTATTTCAATAGGTTATATTCTAATATAATTAATATTAATGTAAAATAATACTTATATAGACAGTAAAAAAAGTATTTGTAACTAAATATGCTTTGAAATAGTATCTGAAGGTTTTATACCGAAACAAAAAACAATCGTAGATACGAATACAATCTGATTTCGGTAACATGGTCTAGTATTCATTTTCAAATTGTGTAATAAATTTCAATTAGTATAATTTCAAATTAACGGCTGTCAATGCCGCCCAATTAAATTAGTCTCTTGATTGAAATGGAGTTCAAAAGACTGATAATGTTTTACAATCACTATTATATACGTTTATTTCATACTTTGTCAATTTAAAGAAACGACTATTTATATAAACGTGTATTAAAGTTGATAAACCTGCTTTTTGTTTTTATACGTAAAATTATCTACTTTTTGATCACCGGAACAATTTTCTTATTATAAAGAGGAATAAATTTAAATATTATGCTCTCAATTGGTACAGCAATATTCAAATTATATTTTATCAAATATATCTACATCATTCATTACATCAGTGATTGGTTGAAAGCAATCATTCAATTATTAAACAAATATGATTTTTATAATATCAACAAAAGAAGAGAAAAAATAATATCCAAAGAATTTTTAGTATTCATTAGTTCATTAACCAGTCTGCTAAAATGTGTTTGTGTTTTATTTATAGAACAACATGCCTGCATTTCACAATAGAATATCCGGAATCGATACTGGATATCAAGTATATAATAGACTATTCTATAGATAACTAGTCGGTCTAGAGGGCTATTGTTAGTCGGAGCCGGTCTAAAGGCATTGTAAGACTTGGTCTTGGAACGCTGTGTTCCGAAACGTCAAAGGGATGAATTTGTATCTGGAACTCCTGAAATAGAAATACTTTTATATTGTGATAGTGTTGCTTAAGATAGCTGATAGACGATAGATATATAGATAGATACATAGACTTCCATATTTTAAGTAGCGTTAGATTTTTACTAGAGAAATTTTATCTATAAAAACAAGGTGCAAAGTACCTTAAACTTTAAAATAGGGCTCGTAAAAACAAATAAAATTAATAAAATGTTTTTTACTTTTAATCTAACGGTACTTTGAACACTTGGTAGTTCAGTTAGAAGTATTTTTAATTCTATACACACGTTATGTTCAGACACTAATAGCAGTCACCACTGTCTTGATACTTTAAAAATAATAAATAAATGTGTAAAACAACAGCCTAGTGATCATAAGCGTGAAAAAACTAAAATGTTTTCTTATTAAAAAATGTTACTATTCCATTGAAGAATACTTAAACACAAAAAAACAATAACAAAACAATATTAATAAATAAAATTATCTAATAATAAATATAAATTAATATGGCGACAGAATAGATATTTTAACTAACACTATTTTTACCAGTACATTATTAACTAATTTGTGTCTATAAATTTAGCTATACCATAATTGAAATAACATGTTATCTCTCAAATTTGCAACGCCTGCAAAAGGCCGCTAAGTTCTAAGCACCACTATTGAGTAATAAGACCTGTATGTACACTTAGTAAGCAAATAAATGATTTGATTTGATTTGATTTGAAAGCGTGACTGCTACGCTTGAGATCCTGGGTTCGATTCCAAAATTGAACAGTGTTATTATGGTTTTTTTCATTGTTCGTTTAATTGACATAAGGTTTCTGATGGGTTATAGATTATTTTTATAGTTTAAAGTAGTCAAATATCTGTTTTTGTCTCATATCTAACGAGGTATTTGCTGGTTAATAGCTATATATAAAGAAGTAATGGAGGTTTGACGACGTCTGTGGTCTTGTGGTTCGCGTATCGGACTGCTGATCACGAGGTCGTGGGTTCGATTCCTACAAATCACAAATATTTATGTAATGAATATAAGTGTTTTGTGTTTGTCTGGGTGTTTCTTATAATTATATGTATGTATTAAAAAAAATAAGTATTTTAGTATTATATCCATTGGCCTACAGTACAAGCTCTACTTAGTTTGGGACTAGATGGTGCTGTGTAAAATTGACATTGTAAAATTGTCCTAGAATATTTATTTATATAAGGCATAGGCTGATACTGAAAACGCATCAATACTTAATTTTTAATTATAAAAATATTTGTAACCATTGGGTGGTTTGTAAACATTATCAACACCGAGGTTATTCTTATAGGGGGACTAAATTGGCTACTTTTGAAGCCAACTCCAGAACTCCATAATTTGGAGATCTTTGCCCCAGGGAGGCATGCCATGCTTGTAATATCTCGATGCGACTAGAAGGATTTACTGTGACATACGACAGATTTTATAGATCAGTTTTCCACTTACGATCCTCCTCGACATCGCACGAGTGCTATGTACGTACTAGTAATATGCATGTATTATGCATATAAAATTTTCCTAATTAAATTATCTAATTGATTGTGAAAACTGTATAAAATCCGTTGCGTACTTTAGAAAAAGTAAAGGAAGACACAGAGAGACAGACTTACTGTTTTAAACATTTTGGAGATTGTTATGCAAAATCAAGCCCAGTGTTACATAATAATGCAATATAAATAAGTGTTAGTGTTAATTATAAATAAAAACATTCACCAATAAGCCATATTATACTAAATACGCTATGTAGATATCATATTGTCCTGGTACATTTGTTGATGATTTTATAAGAAAAAAAAAATTGGGTGCTTTATTCCAAAAGCAATGTTTTGGAATAATTTCAAGTTATTTTGCACATGACAATCAAAAGTATCAAGACATTTCAATCGCACTACGGCTTAGTTAATATAGGTTGACTAAAATTTATTTGTCCATACATGAAAATTGCCTACTCGATGCTTGTACACTAGCAAAGGAGGGCAGGGCGTTCTCAATGACAGTATTATGAGGTACTCACACGGTCAGCTGACTCGTTATCATTTCATATCACTATGACAACCACTTAATTATACCTTACAAGCCTTTAGATAGCGGCAATTACTACAACTCACGTTAACTTTAAAATTAGATTTAATATTGGAACTGTTCTATAAGTGTGTTTTCGTACGTGATAATTGAAACATTGAAGTAGAATTGATAAATTTTAATTGGTTTTTTATCATATGCAATAAATTTTACAACAACAATCCTGCCATTATACATATAAAATCTTTTTTGTAGGTGAAGAAATCCTTATAGTTATTCGCCACCGAAAAAACAATATTATAGTAGAGTATATAATTAAAATGTCAGACCAGCTCGGAGCGGCGCAAGCGCATCTCTTTTCCGACAATCGTGACTTATCAAGATTTTGGCACAAGGCCGTAACTCTTGTACGGCAGGATCTACATTGGGTCGCATCCAGAAAATTTCAGGACAATGCATTTTGTTCAGATTTTACACGACCGTTGTGAATGACAACGGTGTTGGAATTTGACGACACGTTTGGCTCAGCGGCTGAGCGATCGGCTTCTGCGCCACGGGTTGTGGGTTCGATCCCCACACGGAACAAATATTTGTATGATCTACATGTGGTTGTTCCGGGTCTGAGTGTTTGTGTATGTGAAAGTTTGTGTTTGTGAACTCACCCACGATACAGGAGAAAATCTTAGAGTGGGGCAAATTCTTATAAAAAAAAAACGAATAGGCACACAATTAAGTTGCAGTAGAAGGAAAAGTATCAGTTTTTACTTTCCTTCGTATCAAGAGAAACAAAAATGAGTCCTGGATGGATAGCAAGTATAACAAGGTTATGCACAGGTTAATAATACCGCCGAGTCGATTGGAATAAAATTATGGCGGAACACGACCGATACAAATAATTAGTAAACCCTTAATTATATCGATTGGCCCTTATAATTAATTAAAACGCGTGATTGTCATAATAATGCTAAGAACAAACATCTTCAAAACGTGTTATTTATTAAAAAAACTAATAAAATATAATAGGAAGTTATTAAACATTAGGTACTTAATTAATGATAGTTTTAAAATAATTTAATAGGTATGATAATTTTTATGGCCTCAACGTTTGTCTGTGTTGAATAAAATAAGGAAACGATGTATGTAACACTATACAATTTTAAACTACAGTGCACTTGTTAAAGCAAATATTTAATTATAAATCTTTTGTTTACCAGAGTTAGGAAATACATATTTACCCACTATTTACATAATTCCTTTGTTAGAAGATCTTTATCATTGATAAGTTGTTAATAGGTATTACAAATAAAAAAAAGTATAGTTATCAAAAAAAATTAATGCTCTGAACACGTATTTTCACATAAGAATATACTTAAATAATTACTTCGCACTCGTATTAGAGAACTTACAAGCCTGAAATCTATATTTTGAAAAGATTTACGGACAGAAGATCTTTTGACATTGACTCTTTCAGAATTTTGCGCGGCTCATGCGCAGCCTAGTTAAAATAATGATTTGGTTGCATCTTACACGCAAAGATTTAGTATAATCATCATCATCATCAACCCATATACTGTCCCACTGCTGGACACGGGTCTCCTCTTATATTGAGAGGGATTAGGCTATAGTGCATCAAGCTGGCCTAGTGCGGGTTGGCAGACTTCACAAACCGTTGAGAAAAATCTCTAAGGTATGCAGGTTTCCTCACGATGTTTTCCTTCACCATTTAAGCCAGTGATAATTAATTATTAATACGCACATAAATTCGAAAAGTCAGAGGTGCGTGCCTTGTGTTTGAACTCGAGACCTTCGACTTGGCAGTCCAGTGGTCCACCACTTTTTAGTATAATCATGTATTTTAATTTGAAGATGTTTAAGAGAGGAAGTGCATAGTGGGAGTAATTCCACTCAAATTGGAGCTGCCCGACTGGGGAAGTACCTCCGCTTTGCAGAAAATCGAAGTGGGGTAAAACTGCTTTGAGCTGTGTTGTGTTCCTAACGGTGAGCAAGGTAGCCAGTGCTCGGCAAGGAAACGTTGTGTAGGCAGCAGAAACTTGACTTTGACCCTTATTATGAACGTAAATATTTACACAACTTTCACCGGTCAGTAACTTCATATTTGAAGATCTTCAATTGAAGATCATGTTGTTGCAACATGTTCAGCGACTTTTCTTGCTGAATATACCTAAACGTACCGGTAACTGTGCACAATATCTAACCCTTCTGAAAATAAAGGAGTGATGGTATCTTACGTTATGATTTGTAAGTTATTATAAGTTTTATGGCAGTTCTAAGGTAAAATAAAAGTAAAAAAAAGTAAGTGATATAAAAAGTTGTGTGTGAGACATTTTTATGTTTATTCACTTAGATACTTAGTTATACTCAGAAGCCCAAAAAACCTGACAACCAGTCTATCTTCAGAATATCAGTCGATTCCCAGAAATTGGGTTGCGGATGTCTGATGGCAGTCGCTTCAAGTAAAATGCTGATATTCAGCCAAATCAGGTTATACTGTTAGCCGTCCCCAACATAGTTGGCAAGAGGCTCGGAGATGATGATTTACTTAAACACTTAATTTAATAAATATCTATAATATTAAGTCAACTAGCACATAAATCTGTTTAAATTTAATTTACGAGTTCATATTTATGTTGTTGAGTATACAAACTAATATACAAAGCTGGCTGCAAAACAGGAATAACAGGTTCGACGCTGGTGCGGAATCAAATAAATACTATGAAAGGCAATACGGCTTTTTAGTTGCTTTCAATTTTGACTTTTGACACTATACAGTCATTTATATGGGAATGATGTATATAGCGTAAAAAACTTATCATTAATTAGTAGATTGTATCTTAGGGGAGCAAACTAATACTTTTACGCCGAGGGCGCTTTTTTGAATCCAGAGCGAAGTGAGGGATTCTTTAGTAGAATCCTGAACGCAGCGAGGGATTCAAAGTACGTCGGCCGAACAAAAATATATTTTGCGCCCGAGTGATACACTCTACTTTTCATCACTATGTGAAAATAAATAGCGGGCAGTAATGAGTTTTTAATCCATTTTTTGAATTTTGAACATCTTAGTGTTCAGCGCCACACTAAGATGTTCAAAATTCAAAAAGTGCTCGGCAAAGATAATTGCGGCGCACTTATGAAGAGGATTAAAACTCATTACTGCCCGCTAAAAGTTTCTTATAGAAAACATCACCTTTGGGTGCACTAAAAGGCGAACCAAGTCGTCCTTTTCGAATAGATGGGATGAAAAATATTAATTGGCCAACCCAGTGTAACCATAAAAAACGTATGATTTAAAATTTGTGCCAAGTTCGCGACTCTTTTGGCTACAAAATATTCTATAATATTTGTAAGATTTACTTCTGCACTCTCATTTCTAGGTTGTCAGGCTTTTTGGTTCTGACTACCTAGCACTAACAATTATATTTAATATGTGTTGGTACGAAAACCGGAATCATAAAAAAAAATGCGAATACAAGTACATAATTCTTTCAAGTATAAGCATTAATGGCTGCATTAATAATTATCTAAAGTGTCAGATATATAAATATTTTATCTGTGAGGTAATCGAATCCGAGATCCGTAACGATAGCAATGATACTGATGAGTCATTGACACCAAAAGATATTGAGGATAATAAGAACTATAACAGCAGACTGCCTTTGAAAAAAACCAAAACAGTCATCATCAACCCTTATATTGAGGGGGATTAGGCTCTAGTCCACTGTAGGACTATAGCCTAATCCCTCTTAATTTGAGAGGAGACCCGTGCCCAGCAGTGGGACAGCATATGGGTTGATGATGATGAGGCTATAGTCCACCACGCTGGCCTAGTGCGGGTTGACAGACTTCACATGTCGAGCAAAATCTCTAAAGCATGCGGGTTTCCTCACGATGTTTTCCTTCAAATTTTAAGCGAGTAAGCACAAAAAGTAACTTTAAAAAAAAACTGAATAAAGTTGATTGTCTTTAGCACATCAGCGTATATAAATAAAGCTTGCCTCGTTAGTCTAGTGGTCGTCAGTGCGACTGCCTAGGTTCGAATCCAAGGTTGAGAAAAGTGTTATTGGGTTTTAATATGAAGTTCTCAGTAGCAGCTCGTAGATTTGTGCCCGGTTAATTGCAATAGGCTCGCCCCTTATTACATAGTACGTAAATATACCAGTGAATTGTGGGAGTAGGTAGAGACGCCAGCAGGTCAAGTTATCCAAAACGGTCAAAATTTTTCCAAATGAATATGAATCTTATTACTTTGTATTAAAGTTGAAAATCTATCAAAGAAATTTGACAGATTGAGGTACGAGTAGCTTGACCTGCTGGTCTCTGTACATTAGTACACTTCTACCTAACCCTTCTTGGAATACAGGCGTGATGGTATGTTAAACATTAGCTCCAAGATCTTATTTATAGAAGACAAGTCACCGAAGTTCTCCCGGTGTTAAAAACCCGAATATAGACTTAGCTATTTTTATAACGCAGGCTTTAGCTAGAACAAAGGCCTTGTGAAATGCTAACATTTTTACAATGTATGAAAGAACTGGGTACAATAATTAAATGTAGATATTAAAACGGTCTCGACCTCGTACTTGTTGTAATTGAATCAAATGACATATTCAACTGCACCATTGCTGTGAACGATATAAATTGTCTAAAACACCGTTTAAGCTTCAATAACTATTATTTTTTGTCCTATAAGGTCATATTTGAACCAACAAAACTTTGCAACTTTGGAATCTGAAATATTCATAAAGATATCTTGAATTGCGCTCATATTTTTCTTATGGTACGTTTATCGGCTTTTATTGGTTCTTTCTTTCAATAAACTCATTCAAAGGCTTCTAAGAATTTTGCACTTAACATTCTTTGTCGAGTATCCTTGGACTAGGTGAATGGTAAATGTATTAATTATTGTTATTAAGAACTCTTTAGAAAAAATCCTTCTAGGTTTCAGAATTTAAATTATTTTGAGGTGTATCTGAACCATCTTTTTGTATATTTTTGGCATTTTCCATGCTAAGATTTTAAAGTTATTTAGAAAAGGAAAAATTGGACCGCGGGCAGGATGTATCTGAACCGTTTGTTAGATAGCTGATCAGGAAAAGTACTATATTAGAAAATATATATTTAAAATCCATTTATAAAGAACAATATATAATAATAAAAAAAATATAATCACACTGACTTCGTCAGCATGTTTTTAAACTCCTGTAACAGGAGGCGAGCTTATTCCAACATTTTTAAAACTTGCATTTTCTAAAACACGACATCCGATTATTATCGAACCGAAAACCTCTCGCTCAACAGTCGTACATGTGACCACTGACACACCAATAAAACAGAAGAAATACCAATAGATACTATGTATGTAGTTATTAACAAGGCCTTGACTTTGAAACAAAATTAACATTAATTTGGTTATACGCTCATTAATTGTTTATCATAAATTCTAATATATAATAATCTCTGACGTCTGTGGTCTAGTGGTTCTAGTATCGCTCTGCTGATCACGAGGTCGTGGGTTAAATTCCCATAGAGTATAAATTTTATGTGATGAACATAATTGTTTATGTTTGTCTGGGTGTTTCTGTATTTATAATAATATATTTACAAAAAAAAATTATAAGTAGGTATTCCATGGTCTAGTACCCATAATACAAGCTCTGCTTAATTTGAGACTAAATGGTGCTGTGTAAAATTATTTATTTTATTTATAAACAACAGAATTTAACTGAGTTGCTTTTGTCGTACAAAAATAGATTGTATTTCTGCAAAAGTTATTCTTTCTTTGAAAAAGTACGTTAAACATTATAACACCAGCTTCTTAAAATAAGTTTGTTAAGGCTTCATTTGCCATAACTTTTTCTACTGTTTTTATATTTATCGGACAAAAATAAAAGTCTCGCCGAAAATATAAATAGATACTTTTTTACCAACGTAATAGGAAGTCAGACCCACAAATGTCTAATAATAGTTAATTATTTCCGTTCGTTGGAGCAATAGGATTGATCTTGTTCTGGTGTCAGCTAAACTTAGACTACAATATTAATAATTTTATTGCCCGAGGTGTATGTGGGCAGACCAGACGACATGTGCTGTGATTTTTGTTGTTACAGTACGGAAAATCGATGGATCGTGCGCCACCTTGGACGACACGTTTGGCGCAGCGGCTGAGCAATCGGCTTCTGCGACACAGGTTGTGGGTTCGATCCCCGCACGGAACAAATATTTGTATGACCAACAGTTAGTTGTTCCGGGTGTTTGTGTAATAATTTATGTTTGTAAACGCACCCACGATACAGGAGAAAATCCTAGTGTGCGACAACGTTTTATTTAAAAAAAAATAACCTAGGGAGGCGGCAGGGTATACCGGACATGTACCGACTAAAAACCGCACTTGCCTTCACTTGGTCTATGTTCATGGCTATGGGATCCGTGAAATTCGCCACGATTATGACAGAATCTGGTCGCTAGATCCCTTCAAATGCTTCAAATCCGGGCTCCCTTACATAATATACTTTTTTTGAGTGCGGTAAATCCTTATTGACTGTAAACTTAACCGCCTCATTAGCCAAGTGGTCACATGCGCGACTGCTGCGCTTGAGGTCTTGGGTTTGATTCCCAGGTCGAGTAGTCTTATTGGGTTTTTCTATGAAATTCTGAGTAGCAGTTCGGAGTTATATTTGTTTCGTTTTGTTCGGTTAATGCTTATAGGCTCGCCCCCTAATACATGGGACCTAAGTATACCAGCGTACTGTGGGTGTACAGCTCTGCCTAACCCTTCGGGGAATAAAGGCTCGAAAAAACCGCACCTTCCTTTCCTTGTCATATGACCGGGGTTATGGGACCACAATTACCATGACATGGACGGGTGGTCCAGCGCACTGGACCCCTTAGGCCTCTCACATGCTTCACGAAGGCCACCATCCTACACAGCTTATAACACCGCACTTTGTCCCTTCTGCTGCTGGAATGCAGCTGTAAAGGATCTGAAACTTCGAGATTGAGTAACATGACGGGAATAAGTAAAAAGTAGTAATTTCAACGTCTAATATTTGCCTGTCAGAGTTCAGTGAAGGTGGCCAAACAAGCGTTACACGGGGGTTCTGGGGTGGTCTATTATGAGGACACAGTTCCCCCTTCGTATGGTAGCTCCCAAGGTGGTTTTAGTGTGTAAGAATCCCACACTTTCCAGTCTAATCCCCTCCCCATCTTCCCGTTTCCTCCGTGAACAAAAAAAATTAACCATGGAGTTTGCTTGCCTGTTCTAATCCATAAGACTAAATCAATAATTTTGAACCTCGTACATAGACTCTATATTTCTTAACTGTTATATTCTACAATTATGATTTTATAAAATAGTGCTATATTTAATTAGGTTATGCTAAAAACCATATTATATTTTTGTATCTAAATAAAATATTAACATAGCAAACAGGCTCCAACATAACAGATAACGATAAAGTGTTGAAATGTCAGACTAGTTACAGTAACAGGTGTGTGAACGCAGTAAAATAATTAAAGCCTAACTTATCTAGGCATTAGGCGTCCTAGGTATCTGTACATAAAGTGTAATATGACATTAAATGTTTATATATTGTTTATGCTAATACAGAACTCTATAAGCGACGGAATATGTATCGAATTAGGAGCAAGTAGAAACTCTTAGAAAAAAAAAAAAAAAACAGAAGGACCATTTTTTTTTTAAGATCTACAACTTTGGTCTGATTTTCTTTTTTGATAAAACTTACCGTTTTCGATAAAAATTCAAAAAACCTCAAATTTTGACCTTTGACCCCGAATTACTTTTGTAGCACACAGGATCGATGGGGATTTTTAAAACTTTATTTGTAATGGTAAACCCCAGCTCTCCACCAATATTTGGCACTCCGGGAATTTTTGTTATTTTAAATGTCTATATTGACCGGACTATAAGTGCATCATTCGACAAGATTTGTATGAACGTGGAAAAAGGAAAATAAGTATCCAATTGCATTTTTTTAATGATTATTTTTTGTTCATAAACAGTTTTTTTAAATGCATCTTGAAATTTTATTTTTATACAGATTTAAAAGGGATAGAATGGGGATAAAATTGCATACAATAACTTTGATCCGATTTCTGATACCGACAGAAGGATAATAAATTCTGGTAATTAGAAAATGATCAAATAACAATTCCTATCTTAGTCTTAGCGTCCTAAATGTCAAATAGTATTCTACTAAACGTCAAACGCGAACGTTAGGTCAACCTATCGATTCAAATCGATGATTTACTCACAAATGACGTTTGTGACGTTTATGACACAGAAACTGGACAGAAATAATATTTAAAAACATTTTTAAATACCACAATTACCCTTCAGAGCGATTAGTTGTTGCCCGCGGTTTCACCCATAACCTAAAGGGCTCTTTGAGACAAAAGGTAGCCTATGTCCTTCTTCAAAGTCTAATCTATAGCTGTACCAAATTTCATGAAAATCGGTTTAGCGATTAAGGCGTGAAAGTTTATAAGAGTTAGATTCGCATTTATAATAGAAGGGATTAGTAGGACTGATTTTGTTCGTGATGTAGGTACAATTTATACCTTCTAATAATTACGAGTATTTAAATATATTTGAAAACCTTGATATTGAAATACTTTTTACATACTTTTTTGACACGTATCGGAAGAGAAACATTAAATAAATTCCTGTTTTGATAAACTAGACTTAGGTACCTATATAGTAATCATTCAGCTCGAGTTAGTAATCGAGGAATCCATATTAAGTATTTTATTAGTTTAATACTTGCTAGCAAATAGTTTCAAGGCCATATTCCTGGAATTTTGGAATCACCTTCAGTTAGTCGTTATCCCAAATTATTTTACATATTTACCTTCAAAACAAGAATGACCTTCCATTAGTGGTTCTTCCGAACTTTTATATGGGGACCTTCAAAAGAGTTGCCTATACCTTCCCAAAAGGTCGGCAAAGTATTTGAGATTCCTGCGGTGTTGAAAATATTACGTAGATAATGATAGGCAGCGGTACACACTATTTGATTAGTGCCGCATACTCATTTTTTCCCTTTATTAAACAAACCATAGTGAAGAAACCAGCAGACTTCACACACCGTCGCGGAAATCTCTTAGACAAAGAGATTTTCGCGACGGTGTGTGAAGTCTGACAGCTCGCATTAGGCCAGCGCGGACTATAACCTAATGCCGCTCATTCTGTGAGGAGACCCGTGCCCGCGGACTATAAATGTGCCCAGTTATGGGACAGTATATGGGTTGATAATGATGGAACATACCATCACGCCTTTATTTCCAAAGAGTTCGGCAGAGTTGTACCAATGTACACCCACAGTTCGCCGGTATATTTTATATCTGAGCTTATTGTCATTAACTGGGCACAAATTAAAACTCCAAGCTGGTACAGAGAATTTCATAGAAAAACCCAATAAGACTGCTTGACCTGGGGATCGAATCCAGGACTACTAGCGAAACAGTCGCGCTTAGAACCACGAAGCTAATGCGGCAGATCCCCTATATTACCTATATAAAATACTTTACCTAACTTTTACAAAAAGGTACTTATGTTAGCTAGACAGTATAATTAATTCGGAAAAGGGCTTGTAGTATCCACAGTAGAAAGTTATATTTTGTTTTGTTAAAAATTATGTATGTATGAGAATATATTATTCCAGTAGTTGTAGACTTGTAGATGAGTATTTGTTATACTGGATAATGAACCCCTTTTTTAGTGGTAAACTGATCTATAAGTGTCGAGGGAAAGTAGACAGGGTTATTGTCTGGCCTAATGCCAATTCAAGTTTGTGAGACTACATTGGAAACATTTTTTTAAGTAACCGTACTTTCCTTCTAATCGTTCAGTGAAGGACGCTGCAATAAGTGAATCTAGATGTTGTTTCATCTTAATGGTGTAAAGTATAATTAAATGAATTCTACTTTGTTATGTATAAATTCATGTAATAACAAAATACATAATAAAAATAACTAGGAAGCAAATAATCTGAGCAAGTCACTAGGCAATGATATCACCAAATTCGTTTATAGGATGTATGGGGCGGATAGGTATCTGGCGAAGTATGGTGAGGCGGGGGCGACGAGAGGAGCAGCGGGGGCGGCGACGTAGGGGGCTGCAGCAACGTAGGGGGCTGACGCCACTACGGGGGCAGCGACGGCGTGGTTCACGGCATGCGCGGAGTAGGAGCTGGCGTAGGGAGCGACGACTGCTGCAGGAGCGACCGGCGCGACCAACGCTGCCGGAGCGACGGCCACGCTAGCGTTGGCAGCGGCGAACGCAACAGCAATCACGATCTGTACAAAAGTTTCAGTCAGAATTGATACCTCATACCTAATACAGAAAGGCCACTTGAATGGAGAATTGACTGCAAATGGGTTTCGACTTTCTATTCAAATGCAAATTCAACATGCTATATACGTCAAATTTAATTAGTTCTACTTCACTTAATACAATTTATTACACATTCTTAGTATTATTACATCTGTTGAAAATGGAATTAATTGAGTTGTTGAACTTTTGAAGAACTCTTTGCCGGATTTCTAAAGCAACAGTGACATGTTAATTCATATGAAACACAAGGTGGCAACCCTCGTTCAAGCAACATGGCAAGAAATGTGACTCAGGCTATGGTTTGCAGCTGTTACGAAACAAACTTCAAGGAGGTCTTGGAATAATTAGTATCAATTACAAAAGAGAGTATATTTGAAAGCAGTATGACTTATTGACAGAATATGCAGTATTTAAGAAATATTTGCATGGCCTACTGGTAGTTAGGTATTATTTGGAGGAGAAAAAAATATGCCTAAGAAGTACAACACAAAACACTCACAACGAATTTGGCGATCATTTTGCTAGGGTTGTGTGACTGCTCACAAGTGCTTACACAGAATAATCCGATGGACTGTGCCGTCTCCAGGGCATCGTCACGTTTTATACTACTGTTGATTTTGTTGAGCAACACCACGGACGAAGAACGCATGCGCGGGTTAATAATGCGCAGGACATCGTCGTTGGCTCGCGGTTGATTTTTAACCCAGACTGAGTTTACGGTGCGAGCATTCTAATTTGAACTTTATGTACACCAATTTCACTGTATGTTATGTAATTGACAGAAGGGAAATTCACTTGAACGTTAAACATATTGTTATACACATAACTGCATGTAAGGCAAAATCTAGCATAGATCTACGATTAAAAAACTAGGTCAGGGTGGTTTAGAGAAATCAGTGCTTAATGAAGTACTTGCTTTGAAAAGGAGACGTTAGCAAAAGTAATATAGATCTTCGTGCAAAACTTCTAGTCTATACCACTGTGACTACTCACTGTACAGTTCTTCCTCGTCCCTAAGAAATTTTACTAAATCAGTAATTCCCGCGTAAGCGAATTATAGAAGCATCATGTCTTATTTCAAGTGTGAAGCTGTTTGGGCTGTGCATGAAAGCCAGCTCCTGCTTTATTTATCTAAACCTCTTGTTCTTTCCTATACCGATTTACGAATACCTTTTACATTATTCACTATTGAAATAAAACTAATTTTTACGGATATAGCGTCCATCGTCACGGGTAGACTGAGACCATGGACGCTGTAAAGGGTCCGTAACGTTGGCATTATTAATATCAATATATCTAACGCGATAAAATCTGTAAGAAGTGGTTTTATTTCAATGTATAATATTCGCGTAAGTGTCAGAAATTAATATTATTCACTATTTTCAAAATGTTGATCGAAAGCAGTGTTTTTCGAACTGCAATATTAAAAATCATAATCGCTATTTATTTATGAAAATTGAGTTAATACTGAATAGGTTGCTGGGATGACTGGAAGAAAAGAGATACTGCGATGACCCCAAATAACTCCAAGGGCAGCTGACCGATGATAATATTATCGAAATATTTACTCCATAGTTGTCTATTATGTCTTTTACTTTTCATAATCTTCCGAGCCTTTTCCCAACTATTGAGGCGCCTTCCAGTATAACCAGATGCAGCTGAGTATCAGCATTTTACACAAAAACACTTCCACCAGACCTCCACAACCTTATTTCTGGTCAATACCAATACCTTCAGGCTTCAAACTACCACTAACAATTGTCATAGGTGTTCGCAAGACAACCGAGACCGACGGATGGGTCTCGATCATTATTCCTTTTCTAGGTTATGCTGATTGTTTTCTGTTATTCAATTTGATGCCTTGAAATGATCGACAACCACCATTGTGTGGTGTGAATACACATGTTGGTATAAGTTGAAGAACCTTTCTAAATTCTTTCCGATTGATTTATACAAACCCAAATCTTGTTCAATACACATTATCGAAAAATCCACCATAACAAGGTATTGTATGTAAGCAAAAAAAAGTTTCACAACGTTAAAGTTTCCCAATGTGCTCCATTTCTCTGCGCACGCCTCTGCGAATCCCAATTGACCGGCCGCAATATGTCAAATGCTTATTTGTTGGACGATATCTGAATCACAATAAACAAGGTATAAAAAGGCGATACTTTTTCTAGATCGTCACACTACACATCCTCTTTTCGTTAAGGAAGGTCAACTACCAAATCAAGCAATATGTTCTCTTTCAAATCTGTGAGTATAAATAATTTATTGACTAACTAAATAATGCAATTGTATTTATAGAATAGTACATACTAATAAATGTTTTTTTTTTAATATGACAGATCGTGCTGATCGCTGCGGCTTTCACCATCGGAGCGGAATGCAGTGGGGTTGCGGTGCCAGCGGTGGCGGCTGCTCCTCTAGCTGTGGCTCCAGCAGCAGTAGGATACGCCCATGCTGTGCCCCAGAACATACCACCATACGCAGCGCAAGTCAGCGTAGTCAACAGGGGACTTAACCCGCTGGTTGCTGCGCCTTTGGCTGCTGCTCCTTACGCTGCTGCTCCGTTCGCTGCTGCTCCGTTCGCTGCCGCCCCTTACACTGCTGCCCCTTATGCCGCCACTCCTTACGCCGCTAGCCCATACTTCGCCGGTCCGGCGCCTGTGCTGCCTGGCCCGTATGCTGCTCCAGCTGCGCTGGCCGCCCCTGCTGCGTACGCTGCCCCCTACCCATACGCTGCGTCTCCGTTCGTACGCGCCGCTCCTTTCGGATATGCCCCAGCTTACGTACGATAGATTAGAAGAGAACACTCGACTGACCTTCCTTTAGTAAATACATGGTATCAAAGACTAGTTCATTAAACTTTTTATACTTTTATAAAATAAAATATATTATAAATAATAAACTCATTTTATTTTCCCAATGACTTCCCAATGAAAATATTCTATATAAACTACGATGATCATTATTTGATACTACTTACGAGTAAAAATGTTTTTTTTAAGGTAGGGTGATAAAGAGCTATCACAATTAATATAAAGTGGAAATTTCATTGTATAAGGTAATAGAAATACCGTAAGTGTATCGACAACAGCTTATAAATTTAAGAATAAAAAAAAATATATATATCTGCTTCCCTTAATTTAGAGTTATATTTTATTGTTTTACAAACGCATTCGTTTATAAAAACAGATCTTAAGAATCAAAACTTTTGTATATCGCTTAAATGTCATATTTAAGTAGCCAATTTTCAATGTAATACTTTAGAGTTCGTGACTCTTGTAGCATTTATGTCTTTATCAAAATAATTATATCAATAGTACCTGTATTGTATAATATTATTGGTCAGTACATATATTTAAGTCTTTCGTACTGCACTAAGCTAGCAAAGTAGCCAAATTTCCCTTTCTGAGATAAGAGCTCTGCTGATCATTCAGACGGTAAATGGTATGATGAAGATGATCATTTGGTTTGATCTTATAGAAAATACCACAGAAAACGTTAGTATATTTTGCCATTTTAATATTATAGTGGCGTAAACACATACTATAGACAAAATATTACAAAGTACATTGCCCCTCAGGAATGTAAGCAAGCCGGAACCATTTAAAAAAAGTTGTGACATCCTTATTGATGAACTTAATAGTGAGCAACCCTCATCAATTGGAGTGAAAGCTCTTTGACAAAATAATCTTCGTGAAGTAGTTCTGATAATCCTTTTGAAGTGAAATGACCCTTCCTTAGGAATAGGATATTGAACTTGAGTCATAGTTTCGTCTTTCTGCGCATAGTGCTGCGTATTTTTAGTGAGTAAGCGATATTGTAGAATAATAAAATTATGAAATAATATTGCTTCTGATTTGTTATAATGAACAAGTTTCTTTAATATACTCTTACATCTTAAGATTCTTTAATTCTTTGCACTTGAAATGATTTTACTTGATCAGTAATAGTTATTTTTTTTAAATTTAATTATAATATTAAATAATAAAATGTCAGTTGTTGAAAATGTTTACTTCGGGATGTAAGATTAATTTAATAAAAGCATCATCTTTAAGTTTTAATAATTTATTTACAAAATTTGGTATAAAAAATTAATAACTAAATTGACTAATAAACAACAACTACACAACAATTAAAATAAGACTAGAATCATTTCCACGCAAACTGTTTAAAAATGGGCGCTGGGCCGTATGGTGAGGCAGCGTAAGGGGATATACTAAGGGGTACCCTAGCTACGGGCACAGGCGCGGGGGCCACAGCAGGTGCAAATAATGGGGCGGGTTGCGGTACAGCTACGGGCCTCACGACGGGAGAAAAAGGCGCTGTCGGTAATGCAGGCACGGCACGGGCGAACACGGGTGCCGGAGCAAATGCTGGAGCTATCCTAGGATACACTGGACCAGGTGCGGCGAACACAGGAGCTGGTGGTGGGAATACCGGCGCTGGTGCAGGATAAACGGGCCCTGGGGCAGAGAAGATTGGAGCGGGTGCTGGAAATACTGGCGCGGGAGCGGGGAAAACTGGAGCAGGCGCGGGGTAGACTGGAGCGGGCGCTGGAAACACTGGCGGAGGTGCTGCAAATACTGGAGCAGGTGCCGGGAAAACGGGCGCAGGGGCTGGGAACACCGGTGCAGGAGGAGGCAACGCTAATGGGGCTGCCACAGCGTGTATTGACCTCACTCCATTCGGGAAGTTGTAGAACGGAGCATACCGAACGACTGATAAGGACTTCACAGCGGGAGCGAAGTGGCCGATGCCGCTAGCACTGCTGCTAGCTATAATGGCGATGGCGGAAATGATCTGTAAAAGAAAGAAGTATTAATTATAAAGGCTTTTCTCCCAATGACTCATTTCACAAAGCTTATTCCAATGATCCAAATACTTACTAATCTTATGAAGGACATATTGATTTGATATCACAACTCGGTCACTCGAGTGTCAACGATGAAATGTATCGATGAATGTGTTACATGTCGTTATATAGTTCATACTGTTGCAAGCATTACGTCTATGTTGGTAGCTATCGGTTTCACTTTCCTTAGGCAGGACCTGCGCATGCTCAATTAGGTGGCACATCAACACCATCGATAACCGAATATGTAAAACTGCCGGTCGTTCATAGGATTATTATATAAGTTTAATAATTAGGCACATGGTTAAGTGCTCTTTCGGACCAAAGTTGAGGTGTTTTTATTACCTGTGGTCATGTGATTCTGGAAAATATACACCTTTGTAAAGAAAATTAACTCAAAATGAAAACTTTAATTTTCATTCAAAACAAAATTATCAAAAGTTCTTGTCATAGACACGCTAAAAGCTACGAGTAGTATCTCTATAATGATTATTATGACGATTTTTGGTTTTAGGTGAGCTTTATCGTACAATAAAATTGTTGTTGGAGTGGTTATTTGTTTCGTCAGTTATTTTTTCGAAGATTATTCCATGCATTTTATTACCTGAAAGTAATTTATTTGTAGAAACCAGTAAACGCCCACCAGCGTTATCTTTCATTAAAACCTTGACCGACCTTATTTTAAAAAAGTTAGCGAAAGTGAAAAATAAGCTTGATTTGAACGTGTGACAAATTATAAGCATAAATATATACATGGGTTATTCATATGACTGTTTTGTTATACGTTAACTGTTACTGAATTAATTTAAGTTTCAATTTAATCTATATATTAATATGTACATGAAGAGAAAACTTTGTACCCCTTTTCAAGCATATTTTGCGCACGGAAGACGGAAGTGTGTGAGATTTGGCATGGGTAGTTAAATTTATAATTATGGAGAAGAGAGCAGACAAAGAAATATACATAATGTGTGTTAGAAAAATATAACGTTCACTTTGCGGTCAGGTTTTCAAAAATATAAATAAATAAATGTAAATATAAATATTTTTGAACAATTTTACACAGCACCATCTAGTCCCAAACTAAGCAGAGCTTGTACTATGGGTACTAGACAATGGATAAAAAAAATATAACGTTTAATAATAAATATAACGTTTACTTTACGTTCATGCTGTCAATGTCAACAACATACATATGTGTAAAATATGTCAATTGTTTTTTTAAATAGACTTTGACAAAGGAGCATCTATATTTGTAACATTTAAACTTAAAAAGGAGTGACCACTAGTAAACATAAATATCCTAATACCTACATAGATTATTTACATGACTGTTTTATTATACCTAAACTGTTATTAAATTAATTCTATGTTTCCATTTAAAGAGACAACGGTCAGTTGAATAAAATTTATTGACAAAACAACACCGCATAATAGCATAATTTATTTTACAGTTAATAATCATTTTGCATATGAATGCATAAATAACACCTGTAATACTAGCATTCAATTATTGAAATCTAAGTAGTTGAAGTCGATAGAAATAGTTCAAGATTATTTGAATCGTCGTATCTTACAGTTCTATCAATAAAATTTACATGTCATTAAGGAAACTAAGGGAAATTACTGAGTTAAACAAGACGCAGACTTGAATTTGCTTTGCACATATTTTGTAATGTGTTTATGGTAAATCAAGCAAGTGCCATCATCCGGCTGGTTGTGGAGTAATAATGACCAGGTGTTTCGCTGGGGGAAGGTATTTTTTTAACCACTATAATATCACAGTGATCGTAGTCGGTATATTGTGGTGGTCTAGGATAGAGCCTATCTCCAGCAGTGTACTACGGTAAGCAATAATCCACTCAATTGCCATGATTTTTCATCATACTTGTAATAAATTAGCTCATTAACTTCAGGTTCTGAAATAGATTAAGTTAATCTACCACGCTTGGCTAATGAGGATTGGCAGACTTCACATAGATATCTTGAGCTGAATGGAGATTTAATAAGCTGACTTCTGAGTGTAAAAAGTAACTTTTTACTCCCTCTCTCTTGAAGGAAGGCTCTTCAGCCTACAATGCGACGTCAGCTAATTCTGGAAATGTATGGTTCTTTGTTAGTACGGTAAGCGGTTACGGTAGCCTATAGACGCTTGCAACACCAAGGTATCACTTGCGTGTTGCCGACCCTGTAAAATGAAAGAGGAATAGTTGGGTTGGCAGTATAAGGGTCAAAGTCCCCCCACTGTCAATACTACGTTTCATCACGGAGAACTGGCAGCCATGCTTACGGTTAAGAACACAACAGAGCTCAAAGCAGTGTTATTTCACTTTGATTTTCTGCAAGGTGGAGGTACTTCTCCAGTCGGGCAGCTCAAATTTGAGTGGAATTACTTCTACTATGCCCTACCTCTCGTAATATATCTCTCGTATATTGGTACTGTGTAAATTGACCCAAATAGGTATGTATTCATTTAATAAGCATCTTTTTTAAATTAGTAGATACCTAACGTTCACTATAATATCTTTGTTTTGCAAAGTTATATAACTATCAGTAATTTTGAATGTATTATCAATATGCACGCTGTGTCGATAAAAATGTTTGTCGGTCATAAAAGCAACAATGGTACTTGAATATTATTAATTCAACTCTGAATACGAGTTACTCATACTTTGTTACGAGTAATTCATAACATATCAATCGAAAGAAAGTTTAGTATCATCGTAAAAGGATATTCATCATAGGGGCAAAACCGATTGCCAAGATATAGTAGCTCAATTGGTGAAAGTGTTCATGCAAGCGTCTTTTTATGCTCAAGATCCAATAAAGAGCATACATACATACCCATCACTTATTGGTTGAGCGTCTTGCACGTACGGTAGCCCATGTTAACTCAGCGCTCATTCTTTTTCTTTCAATGATAAATTCACTTCTGGCATCTGCACCAGAGTGTGCACCAGTGTGTGTGACTTTCCACCAGAATCTGTTTGCAATAACATGGATGAAAGTGTGCCGAGAATGTCTGAGATTCTGCGAAAGGATGAATGAAAATCGAGACCCATTTTATAATTTAAATGTTATTATGTTTTTTTTTGTTTTATTGTTACTGTACATGATTTGGATCTGTACAACGCCTTGGTGACTTTACTGTTATGGTGTGCATGTATTTATTATAATTTCTTTACTCCTTTCATTCCTCACTGTTAAATGCTATTTTGGGCCAATTCTTCCAGAAAAAGGACTACCGCACTGTCGTCTGTCATTTTGTAGTCCACAGCTCATTTGACATGCGATAGACGGGTCCAGCCCAGTTCCACTTCAAGCTAGCAGCTTTTAGGCCTATGTCAGCGATCTGGGTTTTGGAGCGCAGTATTATATTTTCATAACTCGCTGGCAAACCCTAAGTGCGAACCTCCGATGTTTTGTCAAAGACCGTCTGTGTGCCGTAGGTGAAGATGGGGAGGACACATACATCCATGAGCATGTATGCGTGCATGTGTTTGAAATTAATAAATTATCATCATCACCATCATTTTAGTAGTCATCGTGATTATCTTTATCAATTCAATCTTGTTTAAAATAAAGCTATTCAATCGCAGTATAACATACAAAGTCACAAAAAATAGAAACAATATACATAGCCAATAAAGAATATATACTTAGATAGAAAAACATATTATTTCCGGGTATATAAGTTTATATATTATGAAATAGTAAGTAAGTGCATGAACCAAATGAGTGTCAATCATTTTGTTAAATGATTGGCACTCGATATATCACTGTCGCACTAGTAACTCTGAGAATAAGGACAAATTATAGTGTTTAAATGACACAACAAAACTACTTGGCTTAGTAAAAATATTCTAGTGGAAGTACTCTCGTGGGGCAATGGTAGGTAATTTTTAGCTGTTCATCGGATGATGAACATCATACCACATCTGGCATTAATAAACAAGACGTGTAAAATTTGTGAGAGATTCTCTTATTCTCTGTCCACCCTTAATACCAGTGATTCTTGTTTTTTGTACGGTTCTCGGAAATCATTTTCTTATAAACAGTGTTTCCTGATTATAATATAACTCCTCGGCGAAGTAACGCCTTTGATTTTTATTCGTACTGCGTAGCTTTTTTAAATAAGCTATTACGAAGCTGTTTTGGCCTACGTAATGAAAGATTCTACGAATTCTTCTTTATGATGTAAAAATGCAATTTTATAATACACAGAAATTCTTTGATTGATGAATTTGAACACATCGATTTATATTGAGATTGTCGTCACCAAATTTTAGGGTTGAATATGGAGTAAACGAAATACGAATTATGTAAATACCAATCGCAGAATTAGTTCACGGATGAAGGACGCCCTCAATATTATGCGAAGTGAACAGAATCACCATGTATGTATGATTCGAATTGTAATTACGCACGTCACCAGAATAGTGATTTATATTCTGAGGAGCACTTCTATGATACGGAGAAATGCTGTTGCGATCGGATACACGTTAAATTGCTTAATGTAATATCGACTTTATTTAAACTAGCGTACATCAAGGGGATTCTAGGAAAATTTTCCTTTAATTAAGGTGAAACACAGCATATTAAATTATCTTGGCAGTTACTATTTACTATAGGTAATATTCTCAGTAGGCACTTCGCAGCATAGCAACATATGGAGTCATTAGGCTCTGTAGTTTTTCTTAAGTATATATATATATAAATTCCTTATGAAATAAATAAATAAAAGTATAAGATTTCCCTTTGATAATGCATAATCAAAATCTGGTTTATCTACATTCAAATTATTTTCTGAAATAACTACAAATCAGACCATGCACCATGCTTTCTGGTGATTTACTGAACTTCCTATGAACTGTTGTGGTGACCTATGGATAGAGTGACAGCCTTATTAGAGGTACCACAATCAGCCAAATTTCTTTTAATGATTTTCAACTTCAGTACAAAACAAGAAGGTTATATTCAATTGGGAAAATTTGGCAGTTTTGGATAGTTTGACCTGCTGGCGTCTGTACATCACGATACGTATGATCATTACATAGATTGTATCATTGTCAAATTCTTATCGTTAAGCAACAGTGTGGTAGCTGTACTATGTTCCGGTTGTTAAGGTCATGTAGCCAGTAAAATTACATGGAAAATGAGACTTAATGACTGATGTCACATGATCAAATACCCTTGACGTTGCTAGCGTCGATAGGCTATAATTACTGCTTATCATTTAGATACCCCTATTTTTTTTCCGTTGGGGCAAAATGATTTTCGCCAGAACCCGTTTGCCCTCAACGGAAAAAATAGACCACGCATCGGAAAGCGCAGCGTAGGACGGCTTCCAACGTGACGGACAGAGTTTTCGGATGCTGGCGACATATAACCGATTCTTGTGGAAGTCTGTGGGAGAGACCTATGATCAGCAGTGGAATTGTGACTGATATGATGATGTTGATGTTTCAATCCGCCTTAGGGGAATAAAAATATATATAAATCAACTTATGATTAGCTACTACACAATATCAATAATAATTAGTACGTAATTCGTAATTATAGTATTCGAGCTAAAAGTTATAATATTCAAATACATATTTGCAAACATAGCTGAAAGAATGAGTACAGGTATTAACTCAGATGTTTACACAAAGGAAACTAATGGCGTTCTATTTCTAAGGCAAAACGGCACGTGTTTCGCAGATGGTAAAGAATAAAAGAAAAGTTTACTGAACACATTTTGAAACACGTGACTTTCAGTTTCAATGAGATTGTGGAAAGGCTTTATTTTTATTAAATTATTTCACAGAATGTAGACGCTTGACGAAAAATACCGCCCACGACTTGTCCCCGTTCTGTTCCTTGTGACGTGCGGTTAAATCGAATTGCACGCATTTCATGTGACTTAAAATAAGACTTCAATTTAGCTACGTACTTAGTAGTACCTATCTGTCTACTTACTTTAATATTAAAGCAAGCTACCAACGGTGAATAGCTGATCGACTTACCTACTTACGTGATCTCCGAATTGAAACAAGGCATAGCGTTTGCTTACGTTTTTTGTTTTTAATTTAACGTGATTACATCTTGTTTAATATAATATATTAGTTTTTATCATCAACCCATATACTGTCTCACTGATGGGCACGGGTATCCTATCAGAATGCGATGGATTAGGCTATAGTTCACCACGCTGGCCTAGTGCGGGTGGGCAGACTTCACACACCGTCGAAAAAATCTCAAAAGGCATGCAGGTTTCCTCACGATGTTTTCCTTCACCGTTTAAACAAGTGATAGTTGATTTTTAATACACACATTATTTCGAAAAATCAGAGGTGCGTGCCTTGGATTTGAACTCGAGATCTTTGACTTGGCAGTCCAATGGTAATATCATTAGGCTATCAAATAATCACCACTCCCGTCAAATAACTTTACGTAACACTTTCAAAGTCGGCTCCACCTTATCAAAACAACACACATTGCAACTTCTACTGCGTAGAACTTATTCATTGCGTACTTTGAAATTAATACTTTAATCATATTAACATAACATATACTATCACGGCTGTATTCCCCAAAGGGTTAGGCAGTACACTAATGTACACAGTTCATTGGTATGTTTAAGTCCCATGCAATAGTCATATTCAATGTTGAAATAACATACAAACATACATATTTTCACGCCTGTTTCCTATTGGGGTAGGCAGAGACGATAGATCTCCGCTACGAGCCTGGTACACCACTTTTGCTTCATATTTTTTGCATCATATATTCAATGTGCTGATTTATAATTTCATTTGGCCCTCACTGAAAGGCTCGTTCCCAGAAATAGATATTATTTTTAAATAGCAGTCTATATTTCAATAAAATTATAAAGAAAAGCTTAGTTCGTGAAAGGTAGTACCTGGGTTTTGCGTAGTTGACTTCCTTGTAAAAATTCTTATAAAAGCTTATGTACAAATTCTGCTATTCATCGCTTAGACTACCAATCTATTCATTACCTAAGATAATTTTAGACATGATATTCCATTGATACCATAGAAACACCTGAAGTCGATATTCAAGGTCCTTTTCATAATAAGAATTTTTCATATAATTAGATAATTATGTGTATCAAAACATTGTCGCTCTGTACAGAAATAGGCCAGCTAATTTCCCCTTTTATTATACGGCTTCTTTATATAATTACTAACGTTTTGTTCGTAGCCAAATTACTTTTGCCAAGGACTATGGGCAAACTTCCTTGAAACTAAACACATGACTTGGATCACGCACAATAACATGCGCGACTAGCTCCTTTTGTATGGGTTGATATTCGGTGGTGACTACATTGGTGCCTTTTCGTGTATTCGTATTATAATTAATAAAAATGTTGAGATTATTATTTTTATAAATACATATTTTTTTGTCAATTTTACACAGTACCATCTAGTCCCAAACTAAGCAGAGTTTATGGGTAGGACTATGGATATAATACTTTTTTTTGTTGTAAATAATATTGTAAGTATCAATAGAAAGGTATAGAAATAATTATATAGATATACTCTATTAAACAAAGGAAGCCTAAGCCAGTTGTAGTACTGTGTTCTTTATATTGTACTGTTACTATGTACATAGCTTTATACATATACAAATATTGTGTGTTTTGTGAAATGTATAACAGGAAGATAAAATGCTTTTGTAGAAAAGGAAAACAAGTATTTTTTAGTTATATAGATGTATTCTTCAGTATAAAAATGGGCTAAGTATCAGTCGTAGTTTACTTGAGGGCGATGAGGGGGGCAGAGGGAGCGAAGTAAGGAGATGCCGCGTAGTATGGGGCCGCATACCGGGCGTAAGCGGGCAACACTGGCGCGGGGGCAGCAACGTAGGGAGCAGCAGCGGGAGCCACGATCCTAGCCGCAGGAGCGACGTATGGGGCGGCAACGTAAGGAGCAGGAGCGGCAACAATTGGGGCGGGTGCGGCGACAAGAGGAGCGGCAGCAGCGTACAAGCCGTTGTGGTTCCTAGCTACGTATTGAGAGCTGGTTGCGGTAACGAAAGGTGCGGGCGCTGCGATGACCGGAGCTGCAGCCGCGACCAGGGGAGCGGCTACCGCGCTAGGCTTGGCAGCTGCCAGGGCGAAGGTGGCGAGGAAGAATACCTGAAATATACAAAATAGAACACATGATTATCTAAAACATAATCCACACAATGTGTAATTTTTTTAAATCGATTTAGGTGTAAACAAATTGATTGTTTTCTTTACACATTTTTAGTTATCAATTATTAACGAACAAATACTCACGATCTTGTACATCTTGATTGGTTTGTTGTGTCTGTCTGTTGAACAGAAGATGTGAGTGTGATGTCCAAAGTTTGGTGACATTACCTTTTATACTGTAGCGAAGTAAGATTCACCTTGTGTTTTGTTTCGTCACCGATTGCAATGGCTCGTTAGACGCTGGGCACGCAACGGGGACGCGTGTTACGACACTAAAGCTGGACAGACTGATAACATTATATTGGACCAGTTGACCAATTTTGGGCATAATCTGATATCTTTTTGTATATTTTTGTCATTTGCCATGCTAACATTTTAAAGTTATTTAGAAAAGGAAAAATTCGATCCTGCCCGCGGTCGAATTTTTCCTTTTCTAAATAACTTTATAATCTGATATCTTTTATTACATGGACATTATGTTGAAAAGTAGTGATAGCCTAGTGTTAGGACCATTGGACTGCCAAGTCAAAGGTCTCAGGTCGCACCTCTGACTTTTTGAAATCATGTAAGTACATTGATAACACGAATTTATCTTCACATTCTGAATTTACGTCTTTATTAATTTTCCTTCGCTAAATAACTTAAAATCTTAGCATCGAAAATGAAAAAAAAAATACAAAAAGGCATAATAATAATAATATTTTAGGGACATTTTACACAACACCATCTAGTCCCAAACTAAGCAGAGCTTGTACTATGGTTACTAGACAATGGATATAATACTTATATACTTTTTTTTTTGTAAATACATACTAATCATACATAAGAAACACCCAGACAAACACAAATACTCATGTTATAACCACACGAATATTTGTGTCCTGTGGGAATCGAACCCGACCCCATGATCAGCAGGCCGACACTCGAACCGCTAGACCACAGAGGTCGACTACTACATGTATATATATTTTAATAATAATTAATGATCACTCACTTAAATGGACATGGAAAATATGTATGGGTTGATGATGATGAACGTATATCAATAGGGGTGACGTGCTTGGATTATTCAATTATTTTTGATAAACTGCTTTTATTTTGGGTGATAACAGGGATACCGTAGCATTGATTGACTGAATGTGAATACCACCATGCCTGTATTCCTCTAAGGGTTCGACGGAGTTGTACTAAATGTACAATCCACAGTTCGCTGTTAGGTGCAATGTAATAGGGGAAACCTATTATCATAACTAAATGATAAAAATAATAATAATGATAAAATACTAATGTAAATCCATATAACAAAAAAATTGTGGGATGGAATTTTCATGTAAAATCTAAACATGAGCTAGCTAGGCTTATGTTCCATCAGTGGGTAACGGTAGGTAGGCCGAATTCGGGCTATTATTATGACAAGATGCGATCAGCGCGTCGTGAGTTTAAAAATATGTTAAAATATATACAAAATAATCAGGAAAAAATAAAATTAGATGTTCTTGCTAAGCATAAGGCGAACAAAAATTTTATTGACTTTTGGAAAGCCACAAAAAAATTTAATAGTAAATCAAGTTTACCTGTAAGTGTGGGGAGCGAATCAAATCATAAGGCTATCGCTAACTTATTTAGAGAAAAATTTTCTGTATCTCCTATATCAAGCTCAACTCGTGCGGACGCTGCGGAGAGCCGTGGTGGCCTGGATACTGCCTACTGCAAATATACATCTGAAGATATCATTAAAGTGCTCTTAAAAATGAAAAGAGGTAAGTCTCCGGGCCATGACGGCCTCAGTATCGAACATTTGCTTTATGCTGGCGAGCACATTGCTACTGTATTAACGACTTTTTTCAATTTATGTTCGAAATTTTGCTATCTGCCACCGGACTTGATAAATACGATTGTGGTGCCAATCGTCAAAAATAAGACAGCAGATCTCTCCAGTTTAGGCAACTATAGGCCCATTTCATTGGCCACGGTGGTGGCCAAGGTGCTTGAAAGACTCCTTCAAATTCAAATTACTCCTTGTCTCAACTTGGATGATGCGCAGTTCGGGTTCAGACCGGGGGTGTCGACAGATATGGCGATATTTTCTCTCAAGCAAATTGTCAACCACTATCGTGACAGAAAGACAACCGTGTATGGTTGTTTTCTAGATCTCAGCCGTGCCTTTGACACCCTCGATCATAATCTATTATGGAGGAAGATGCGAAGGGCTGAGGTTCCCGGCGGCGTCGTTGATCTGATGGCTTATTGGTATAGACACCAGACCAATAAGGTTCGCTGGGCTGGTGAGTTTTCAGAGAGCTTCGGCCTTTCCTGCGGAGTGCGGCAAGGTGGACTTACCTCGCCGGACCTATTTAACATCTATGTGAATGACCTTATTGTGAGACTGAGCGGCACCAGCGTTGGTTTAAAGGTTGACGGTAGATACCTTAATAACCTTAGCTATGCTGACGATATGGTGCTGCTCAGTCCCTCAATAAAAGGTCTATGTAAGCTTTTGAATATATGTGAGGAATATGCTTGCAGTCATAATCTTACATATAACGTTAAAAAGACTGAAATAGTAGTATTTAGGTCCGGCAAGGGCCCTGACGCTGTACCTGAAATTTTGCTCAATAATCAGCCGATACGAACTGTGGAGTCCTTCAAGTACCTTGGCCATATTGTAACGTCTTCCATGAAAGACGATGCTGACATGGAGAGACAGCGAAGGGGGCTATCTGTAGTTGGCAATATGCTGGCCAGGAGGTTCCGAAAGTGTGATGAAGGTGTTAGAATTTTGATTTTTAAGACTTTCTGCCAATCATTATATACATGCCAGCTGTGGTCGAATTATACTAATAGGTCGCATGATAGTATAAGAGTGCAGTACAATAACTGCTTTAGGCACCTGATGGGGCTGAAGAGGTATTGTAGTGCCTCCGGAATGTTTTTCGAGGCGCGAGTGAACTCGTACAATGCTGTAGTGCGACACAGGATAGCCTCCTTCATTGCCTCTCTGAGAAAATCAGGCAATCTCGTGATCCGAGCACTAGGTGACCGAATGTTGGAGACGTCTATGTTTAGACAGTGGTTACTTCTGTGTAAATAGGCATGCTGGGGATGTTTTTGCCATTTGGAATTATACATTTGTGTATTCTAGGTGGTAGAATGGCATTGGCAAGCTAGTTTATCTATATTTAATTTATATTCTATTATAAGATGTACACTGTATAAACCTATATATTTTTTTATATATCTATACTGTAATATTGATGGATCTTGTGTCTGAAATAAAGATATATTATTATTATTTTTGGGTATGTGTTTTTCTTTCTTAGCCATTTGGCTAGTTTTAACCACATTTACGGGCGTAGCCAAGTAAATGTAGCGTGTGGTGTGTAATTTACGTGTGATGAGGGGTGTCATTTTCATCAAGTTGCATGAACTTTCTGACAATCCTGCAGGTGTTCAAAATGGCGGCTTTTTGTAGAGTAATGTAAACGGTTTCCTTGAGGTCTATTAATTTAAGGCTATGGATGAGATGATTGGGAATTACACCTGTGGTAGAAAGCACTATGGGAACTATATACACTTTGTCTTGTCTCCAAATTCTTGTTACTTCTTCTTTCAGCTCAGCGTATTTACTAATTTTTTCAGTGATAGTCTTCTGTAAATTATGGGTGTTAGGGACAGCTATGTCTATAAGGTACGTGATATTATTTACTTTATCCTGAAGGGTAATATCCGGTCTATTGTAGTGTATAGTCCTATCTGTAAGAATGGCGCGGTCATAATATAATTTGTGTGTGGAATTTTCTAGGACTTTTTGTGGTGAGTAATTATAGTAAGGGATGTTAGTGTTTTGTATGAGCGTATGTTTGAGTGCTAGCTTTTGGTGAATTACATTTGCAACTTGGTTATGTCTGTGGGTGTAGTCTGTCTGTGTGAGTGTGATGCATGCTCCTGTGATGTGTTGGATGGTTTCTGGTTGAGTGTGACATTTGCGGCATTTATCATTTGTTATGGAAGTGTCTTTGATTATATATTTCCTGTAGTTTTTTGTATTAATTATTTGGTCTTGTATCGCCATTATAAATCCTTCTGTTTCTGGAAACAAGTTGCCAATCTTAAGCCATTTATTTGAAGCTACAGAATTAATATGTGGTTGTTCTAAGTCATGCGGGTGTCGGCCGTGAAGTACTTTTTTCTTCCAGTTTTCAATTTTTTGTTTCTGTATATCATTATTACTCTCAATTTGTATGTTTGTTTGTTCGTGTAAGTTAAGTGGAGTGTAATTGAAATCGTGTTGAGTGATGGCTTTATGTATGTGACTTGTGTGAGATTTTGTGTGAAAGAATGTTTTGAGACTATTTATTTGTTTTTGCCAAAGGTGACGCATATCTATAAGGCCTCTCCCTCCGTTTTGCCTTTTGATGGTAAGTCTTTCTATTGCAGATTTAGGGTGTAAGTTGTTGTGTTTTGTTAGTGTGGTACGTGTGATTCGTTCTAATTTTTCTATATCAGTTTTTGTCCATTTAATTACTCCGAATGAATATGTTAATATTGGAATGGCGTAAGTATTAAAGGCTTTAATAAGATGTTTCCCAGCGAGTTGAGTGTTACAGATAGCTTTTATTCTCCTATTGTATTCAGTGGTTAGTGTTTGTTTGATTTTAACGTGATCCAATCCTTTAAGTTGCATATATCCTAAATATTTATATAGATCTGTAGTATCCATTGCGGTTATGGTGTCGGTATTGTTAACTACATAGTCGCCCGGTTGTATCTTGCCTCGTATTATATGAAGTGTTTTACATTTATCTAACCCAAAGTGCATATTTATATCTTTACTGAATTCTGATACTGTCTCTACTAACTTTTTCATATCCTTTTCGGTGTTTGCGTACAATTTAATGTCATCCATGTACATTAGATGAGATATCTTAATTTCTTCTGTACTTTGTTTGAAACCATATCCAACGCGAACACTATGCAGCAGGTGTGATAATGGATTTAGAGCGAGACAAAACCACAGGGGACTCAAGGAATCACCTTGGTAAATACCTTTCTTTATAAATATCTGTCGAGTAAAGACATTATTTTGATGGTTATTTAAGTGAAGGGTGGTTTTCCAATTGGTCATTATACTGCGCAGAAAGTTGATTATTGATGAATTAATTTTGTAAATCTGTAATATTTGTATCAGCCAGGAGTGTGGAATACTATCGAAAGCTTTTTTATAGTCTATATAAGTGCAATGAAGGTTTCTATTTTTTGTTGTGGCATGTTTGTGGATAGTCGCGTCTATAACCAATTGTTCCTTGCATCCCATGTGGCCCCGTCTGCATCCTTTTTGTTCTTCTGCTAAAATTTTGTGATGTTCGAGATGTGTAGTTATTTTTGTAGCGATTGCTGATGTGAGTATTTTGTATATAGTGGGTAAACATGTTATTGGTCTGTATTGGGAAGGTTGTGGTGAGTATTTTGATTTTGGTAGCATGTAAGTAATTCCTGTAGTTATGAATGCGGGTGTATTCTGTTGTTCTAATATGATATTGGTTAGGTTTTTAGCTAATGATTTATGTAATGAAGTTAGTTTTTTGTACCAGTAGTTATGTATTTTATCTATACCGGGTGATTTCCAGTTATGTAGTCTAGCGGTGATGTTTCCTATATCTGATTCTGTTATTTCTACAAATTCCATTTCTTCTATTGAACTCCATTTATCCTTTTCTTCTGTTATCCAATTCGCTTGTTCGTTATGTTGCACTTGCTCTTCCCAAATGCCAGACCAAAATGTTTCTAAATCTTCTTTGTTAGGTAAATTCATATTGTTTTCGGGTGGCGTATTTATGTGTGTGTTCTGTAAATTTCTATAAAATATTTTTTCATTCGTAGCGAATACTGTATTATCATTTCGGCGCTGTTGAGCCTTTTTGTATCTTCTGAGCCTATGAACTTTAAGTGATAATTTTTGTTTTAATGTATCTAGAAACTCTTCAGGTCTTCTATTGTTATTTTCATGTCGGGTGTGAACAATAGTATTCTTAAATATTGCTTCTACTCTCTTTACAACTTTA
Source organism: Acronicta alni (assembly GCA_964056405.1). Classification (NCBI taxonomy): domain Eukaryota; kingdom Metazoa; phylum Arthropoda; class Insecta; order Lepidoptera; family Noctuidae; genus Acronicta; species Acronicta alni. Next base: position 7,838,158 of record OZ043925.1, on the reverse strand, counting down.
TTGGATCTATTGTTATTAATGTATTGGGTAAGTCTACCACAGTCTGCTCTAATTTTTTCAATATCTTTCTCTAGTCTCTGTTGCCACGCTGGCTTTATATTTTGTTTTGGTCTAGTGTTTCCAGTATATCCTGTGATTTTGAAGTCTAGTTCTTCAGATATAATAACAGCTGTGCAATATATAAGGGTATGTAAATCTACTAGGTGTGTATCATCGGATATAAATCTTGTCAGTATGTTTAGATTAAATAAATTAACGAGACGTGAAAGTTTAGGACTGTATTTAAGTTTGGGTAATTTTGGCCGAGAAGCTGGATCCATTCCTGAATATTGTATAAGTGCTGCCTTAAATTTTTCTTCAATTTCTAGGATATATGATTCTGCTATTAGGGGATTTTCATGTGCTAGAGTCTCAATTTCATTTTCTAGCATCAATGTTAGCGATTCAGTTTGTGTGGAGGAGTGCGATATTTGTGTGTTTTGTATGTAAGTTAGTGATTGTGTGCATAGTTGAGTTTGTTGAGTTTGAGTGTTAAGGTGTGTTTCTGGGATATCTTCACCTGGTTGTTGTCTTGGTGTAGTATGATTGGTGTCTGTTCTATTATTTGTGTCTTCTTGTAGTTGAACTCGTACTTCTTCCTTAAGTTGGTTCAACACATCTTGCGTAAGAAGTTTATTTCTTATTATTGTTCTTCTCTGATCGGAAATTCTCTGTTCGGTAACATTAATTTCTGGATATTGTCGTCGAAAAAGTTCATGCAATTTTTGTCTGTATGTAGTCATGTCGGTCTCTAAATTAGTTGTGTAGTAGTACATTCGCATGATAAATTTGTTTACATCTTGACTCCATCTCATGCGTACTCTTGGCTTTCCGGCTTTGGTGGACGCGGGTAGAAAGGCATTAGCCTCCCGCGCAACATTCAAAGTCGGTATTGGTGGATCTGCATTTAGACTAGTAGTGGAATGTGATGATGTTATAGAAGGTGTGTAAGATACGGTACTGGGGCTATATGGTTCTACTGGGCTATTTGTTCTGTCAGTCAGTCTGTCGATTTCGTCACTTATTTCGGCTGTAGCATCTTGTTCGGTGGGAGCCCGCCTGCTCAACTCCTCACCGCTGACGGTTCGCATGCTGGAACACCCAGCGTCAGCTCCAGGTGCGCCCCGGCGATCGCCCCCGGGCAGCGGTCCTAATCGTTTTCTCTTTGAACGAGTCTCCATATTTAATGGGTTTCCATGGCCTTGTTAGCCGTGCAAGTTTTTATGCAATACCACTATACAGCAACATCATAGCATTACTACACAGTGATACTACATTACACGTCCGCCCCCCACGTGGACAAGATGTTCAGCCCGGACGTAAGGTTGGAATTTAGGGGGCTTATTATTATTATTATTATTATTATTATTATAACCCGGCAAAAATCCAAAATTCTAACTGTTACGAAGAATTTCATTGAAAAACTTGAGATATCGAACCCTTAAACGACTATTAGATTAATGAGACCGTTCACACTGATTTTAAAAAATATGTTAATGACCCAACAGACGTTCTAGTAGGTTGGTCTGTACGTTTTAGATCAGTCAGTGAGTCAGGACAAACGATTTTTTAAGTTCAGATTGTGTTATCTTCGATTAAAATATATACTACAAAGCACCAACCCGCAGGTTGCTAACAAAAATTGAGCGTCAGTAATACATAATAGGTTTATGACGCATTTCGAATAATTACTTATTTATTATTTATTTATTTATTATTATAATAACATAAATAGATTACAAATATGCGAATACCCCACAAAACAGTGATAAATACTTATTATTTTCTTTTTACCCGACAGCCGAAGTCGAGTCTTTATGTGATCTAAATGAGAAAAAAATATCTTACGTAGGTATTATTTTCTTATTTCGATCATTTAAAGACTCGGCGAACGATATTAATCAGTAGATTCAGTATTAAAGAAAACTTACTAGTGACGCAAAGGAAAACGTGACGCGGTATACGTCACACATTAAATTGCATCGTCACTATAAAGGCATAAGGTTTTAAGATTCATGTCGCCCCGTCTTTTGCTCGAGCCGGCCCGAGCTATTTATTTAGCTCGAATTATTTAGGACCGAATCTAAATCTACGGGGCTTTAAATTCGGTCCTAAATAATTTAAACTATGATCCAGCTCTCCCTAGTTGTCCCCCAGCAACGTCCTAAGCCGAGGTCCGAGTCCCGTTAGGGGACGCCCTTAGCTACTGTTGCTAATTAGTAGATATATAAGTACTCCTGGCTGGAGGTATACGATGCCTTGCTCCGGTTAAGTTATTAAAGGTCTCCCCGAATTATTAACTATATCCGACCTAAAAATAAAAGGTCCACGTCAAAGTATTACGATTGATTTATGTAACACATTTTGAGCGTTGAGAGGGGCTCGTGGCCAGTAATGACTAGGCTTATCTACCGATCTGTAAGGTTAAGCTTCACTAGCCGCTGTCAGTCTGTGGATGATCGACCATTCTTAACATATCGAGACCCCTCCATTGTATCGGAGAGCACGTGTAAGTCGTCAGTCTCGGTTGTCATACCGGGATTAAAACTATGACAATCAATATAGGTAGTCAGAAGCCGAAACAACCTGACAACCAGTCTATCCTCAGGATGACGACGGCTTTTTGAGACAAAAGGCCTAGCCTATGTCCTTCTTCAAAGCCATGTTTTGCTATGCCAAATTTCATCAAAATTAGATCGGCAGTTTAGATGTGAAAACGTAACAGACAGATAAATGGAGTTACTTTCGCATTTATAATATTAGTAGAGAATAGATCCATGTTTATAAATAAATAATTATATATTCTCGATTTTATTTCTTTTGGCTATGTGCTGTAAAATGTAATACAATTCTATCTTTTTCTTTCAACTATGGATGGAAAATACCAATTTATACAAACCTTTATTATTTAATTATTTATAATTATTATTTAATAATTCTGGTCAGAAAAGACTCAAAGAGTAGCGCAATTCCCTCCATTTCAAAGCTAGTTTTTCAAAGAATTAGTATAATATTCTATAAAAAACCTTTCTCCGAAGAGTCTGAGAGGAAGGATGCTTATTTCCGTTAGTAGAATCAATGTTATTAAACGAGAATAGTACCAATTAGTGACTGCTACAGCCCTCTTTAACAATCACTAATTGGTACTATTCTTGTTTACTATTTAACAACATAGGTAAAAGTAGATACATGTTATTGTTGTTTCAGCATTTTCTTATACATTTATAAATCCCTACTAATATTAAGCGAAGAGAAACAGAGAACGTACTAATAATTAATTATTACCGCTTAAACGGTGAAGGAAAACAGCGTGAAGAAACCTGTATGCCTTAGAGATTTTGTCGACGGTATCTAAAGTTTGCTAACCCATATTAGGCTAGTTTGGTGGAGTATATCCGAAGCCTTCTCATTCTGTGAGCGGAGACCTGTGCCCAGCAGTGGGACAGTATGAATTCGAAAAGTCAGAGGTGAAAAGCGCTGAAGATCAGGTTAAGTGGCGTTCACTAAAAGAGGCCTATATCCAGCAGTGGAGGAATACGGGCTGATGATGATGATGTTGACGCACATGGTCGATTTATTTATCATACTAAACAAAATAAACTAGAAAATGTTATTATTAACAGTTGCAGAAAACAAGTAAAAGAGCAGTTATTTGGTTGATTTAATTAATGCGGTTTTATTTTAACAAAAAGTTAATTTTTAGGCACAATATTGGCGTTTTTAAGTTATTTTTTCTAAGCAATCTTTGTTTACGTATTCTTACAAAGGTAGGTAATTAGGGACGAGTGTTTCTAACGCACGATTTTCCCGCGTCTACTGAATACATAAGTGGTAATGCTAACCTTCAAATTAAAACAATCTAAAATAGAGAAAACGGGTATCTGTTTGATTAATTGGATAAAATATTGAATATAACATTTTCAGTACTTTTACTTTTGTGTATAGTATGTTTTTTTAGCCCAAATATGTATATCTACGCTATAGATAGATTGTCATATTCACATACATTTAATGCTGTACGTTTTTGTAAATATAATTAAAATAATATAATTGTATAATGCTCGATTAAGACATCTGTGTTCTAGTGGCTCGCGCATCGGACTGCTGATCACAAGGTCGTGGGTTCTATTCCCATAGGCCACAAATATTAATGTGATGAACAATAACTGTTTGTGTTTGTTTGGGTGTTTCTTATATGTATATTATAAGTATTTATTTACAAAAAAATATGTATAAGTATTATATCCATGGTTTAGTACCCATAGTACAAGTTCTGCTTAGTTTGGGACTAGATGATGCTGTGTAAAGTCGTCCAAGAATATTTATTTAAGAAGATTGTAATGGGTACTATAAATATATCGGCTAGATAGGTAGTTCCGACTGGAGATGGTGTTCCATTGGAGATCTCGGAGTCCATCCTGATAATGTGCGGAAAATGACCATAGTGTGGCTTTAGTCGGTTGCAGTCCGATACATCCATTGAGTATCTATGAGGATTTCCACATGGTATAAACAAAATAGGTAGTTTCGAGCTTTTCAGCCCACGAAGACATCGATAAACATCAAACGCACGTAACAGTTGACGATTAGATCGAGATAGCGTTGTATAGATGTACTATTTAGATAAATACTGTTGACTGCATCTTCATTAATAGTTTGGTTGAGTTTTGAAATGCTTTGCTGATATGTGTGGTCCAGCTATGTTTTCATCACTCACAGTGGTATGCTAAGCATAATTTCAAAATTAATATTGCGAGTACATCGTCATACAACATAACAAAGTAATATATTCATGGAAAACCCCTTGCTCATCATTCAAATGTCACTTTCGTTACATTACTATAAAGGACCGGTGCCATTGACAATGCGCGCACGTCGACTATGCTACAAGAGTTGTGCAACTAATGGTGTCTAGTTGGCCTAGACCGAGACACACGGATAGGAAATGTATGCAATGAAATTAAAACAACAATATACAAAAGTATAAATAAATCTATATTACATCATTCTTAACCATATTTACAAGGTGCAATTTTATTAACAAGTGTACAAATTGGCTAATTAATTATACTCTGGGCGGCTTGGTGCTTGGCCTAGGAAATGGACTGAATGTTGTGACTTCGATGTCCCTCGCATTAGCCCGCAAATTTTGGGGATGGACTTTCTTTATCTTCACCAGACGAACAGATCGTACTTTTACAGGTCTTAAGATGATTTTAGCACTAGAGGCAGGAACAAATGTATAGACGTGTTTCACGACTTTTACATGTGCATGAGTCTTGTGAAGTGGTGGTGGAGCAATGTACGCCAGCGGCACAGGAACTACTTCTACTGAAGTCTTCAACTTCTGAGGTTTAGCTTTGTATTGTGGCCACGGCTGTTGAGGTGCCTGGTATACTGGGCGAGGCTGCTGTGGTCGCGGTTGTGGTCTGTACTGAGAGGCCGGCTGCTGCGGCGGAAATTGCGGCTGGGATTGTTGTGGTGGGAACTGCGGCTGGGGTTGCTGTCCCTGGAAATGAGGGTTAGATTGCTGCAATGGAAATTGACCTTGAGGTGGCTGGTATTGTGGCCGGGGTTGTTGAGGTTGGAATTGTCCTTGAGGTGCCTGATTCTGTGGCCAAGGTTGCTGTGGTTGGAATTGCGGTCGAGCTTGATTTGGCTGGAATTGCGGCCGCGGTTGACTTGGCTGGAACTGTTGACCTTGCGGCGGGGCGCCGTACAGTTTAAAGTTTACATCTTCGTTGGATGGCAGCGCTTGTTGCACGAAGTTGTCATCGCTGCTCGAAGGTATAGGCGTTGTTTGCTCTGGTTCCTGTGTCGTTGTAGTCACCTCAGCCTGTGTGGTAGACTGTGTGGTCGGTTCCTTGTTATTTTCATCAGGTACGTTGATCGGTTGTTCCGGAGGAATAAATCCAATGTTCGGCGGAAATCCAAAGGGGTATGGCGGCAATAAAATTGTGGCAACGGGCGCAGCGGCATGGGCTGTGGCGACTGCTATAGCTACATTTGGTTGAACTGGGACTTGCTGAGTTGGTGGTGGGTTAACGGCAACGGGAACTGCTCTGGTGGGTTCCACAAATACTGTGGGAGGAGGACCAAAAGGTTGAATTGGCTGGAGAGGGGGAGAACCAATAGGAGCAACTGGAGCAACTGCTTGCGGCACTACCAGGCGGTTGAAAGTCCTTTGGAAATATTGTGAACTGGCTGCGGTAACCACTGGAGCGCCACCTGCCGGCGCAGGTCCGAATGCAGCCACGGATCCTATTGGCTCAAAGTGAGCCCCTCCGTGCACTCCCGAGCTTCTCACCAAACCACATAACGACAACAACAGCAATACCTGAAACAAAAAGTTCCATATCACAAAAAAATCAAGCACAACGTCAAAATTCATAATAAATTTTCCCTTATAAAAATATGATTTTACCGTTTGGATCATTTTGAAGGCCACCTTTCCTGGCCGCTTTTAATATTATAATGCGGGCGTAAGGATATTGGACCCACTCTTTTATATAGGTGTAACAAATTTTGCATCGTGGTGAGGCAACGTGGCGGGTGTCGCGGAATACCTAATGGTACAATGGGTAAGGACACAGACCTTGATGGCTACAAAAATCGTATTGAAAACGTCGAAGGAATAATAACGATGGGCCATTGGGAAAGTACCATTGTGCACCACAACACTCGTAATATCGTATTTGCCTAGTTATCGCTCCCACTAACCTACTTGAGGTAATATTCGTCAAACCATCCATTAGTACGGACTCTCTAAGCCTAAGTCTCTAAATATCTAAGCAAATCCTATGGATTAAATACTATGGATTAGAAATACAGCTTGTCGTCTCATAAACGTAAATAGGTACTATGATAGTTTTTGTGGTATGTAATACTTGACAAATGATACATTACCACATTTACTTGAAACCACGCGTTACAAAGAAATGTGGTATTTATTATTTATGCAGGATTTTACACGATGCGACCGCAGACCACCGCAAACCAATTTCTGAGAAATACCGATATGCTGAGGATAGACTGGTTGTCAGGTTTAATGAGCTTCTATTGTTATAAGTATTCGCATGACAACCGAGACCGATGGTTTTACGTACTCTTCGAGGCACGGAAGGGCTCAGTGTGATGAATGGTCACCCATCCACAGACTGATCACGGCTAGCGCAGCTTAACCTTGACATCAGTTGATAAGCGTAGCTATTACTTAAATAATTTTGATTACTTAGTTACCTAATGAGTACAAAACAATTCGACAATGAACAAAAATAGCTTCAACAAAAAATAATATTAAATTCCGTGTAACTTTTTTGTTTTTTACCTCAGAGCCGTTTGAAAGTTGTTTTAATTAACGACGATGTAAATATATAATGAATGCCTTGCGAGGTAGGCGTTAAACAAAGGCAAGGAAAGCGAGGCAAGGGCTTGCCCTGACTTGGCTGTTAGCAACATGGTCTAGCAAAAGTACCTACTTTTTTCACAAAATCGTAGTTTTCTCAATAGGTGAACAATTTTCAGTAAAGAATTACTCGTACATTTCCGATTTAACATTGTCATAAAATAGACACAATTTAAATAATAATAATTAGTAAGTACAAGTATTGAGTTGATTGGTTAAACAATAAATTTTCAAGGTTGTGCGAAATCTAATCACTACTTAGTTTCAAACAAGCAATGTAACGTTTATGTGTAAAACCTGAATCCGAGAACGCTGGCACCCATAACACAAGTTAAATCTTACCTTGGGTAGGTACCAGAGTTTATCGAAACACTGTTAAATTGTTATATTGTTAAGTTAAATTTTATTAATAAGTAGGTAGTGTAAGTGTTTTGTACAATATTTTTGGAAATAAATGTATATAAATATAAAATAATTATATAGGTACAGGGTTGATATCGAAATCTTACAAAAGTTAGCCCACATTCATTTTCATGTTTTGGTTAGGTCCTGTCTGTAATTATTGATGTGTTAATGTCATGCCTGCATTCCCTGACATACGGATATACCTACAGCAGGAAAATAATATGAATATTATACATAGCTATATTTATTCAAAGTCCGCCGGCTTGGGGGTAAGCCTGTTACACAAACCCAAACATTCAGCTACTACTAATGAATAATAATAATAAAAATACGAATGCAAAATTCCAATAACACGCTTGACCTGGGAATCGAACCCAGGAACTCAAGTGTAGCAGTCGCACTTGCTACCACTAGGGTAATGAGGAAGTTCAATCAATATTATTAGTATGTAATATTATTATAGCGCCTAGTTAATTTTGTTTCTGTAAATCATTGAATTATAATTTGTCTGCAAGAACCGGTAGGCGCTACATTTCATTTTCCTCTTAACTTTAATTGCTCGTTGTATTTCATTAGGAGCAAGACGAAGGATATTCAATTACATTTTAAAACATGTGACTAGAAATATAGTTTCATAGTGTCTATCATGCAAGAAATCCTTTAAAAATCTTAATATTGAGGATAAAGTTAGTATAAATGAATGCAGTGTAGTTAAAAATACTAATAGCTTATCAGTTAAATGCACTGCGTTTTACTTAATATTCGCGCATCATTTTACGAACTAACTACCAAATAATTAATCTAAAACTGATATTGTTTTTCTAGATGTAACATATCAACTAGAGTACGACTAACGTAGAGTTTACGTGAATGTTTTATTTTTATTTGTAGATTAGTGTAAACAATAAAACTAATTGCAAGAAAATTCTACCCATTATTGACCTAAATTTATGACTAGAAACTAAAGATAGTTCGTTCTGCGATATTTAATTATGCTTAGTCAACCTGACATACAAAAGGAGCTCTTCGATACTGCTGGTTATAAATAATAGTATTGACTATGATATAGCTCGCGTACATCTCGTTTTCCCCAATTCTATTTTATTATAGTTCCTATAATTTAGTGATTAGGCAGTGAGATTACAGTTAGTAACCTAGACCTATTTTTTTAAAACGACAACAACAACGGCAGGATCCTTCACCAGACCTTGTGCCAATAACATTAATTCGAAGAAAACCTCGACGTAAAAATAAAAGTTTTCCATTGGATCGTTTGATAAATAATTTAATTATGAGCATCAATTCTCCTTAAAGAAAAAGTTGAGGTTGGTTATTATATTAATAGTAAAATATCGGCATTTAAATAACAAAAGGTATATAATTTTGTTACAAAAGTTTCTGTATAATGCTCTTAACGTAAATAGAATCATTATATCATAAAAGGTACGTATCAAAAATCATTTCACGACTGAAAATGGAAGCCTCATAATGGTATATACATATAATACAATTAATCATCTAAGGGACTTCAACATACCGGTGAACTATGGGTGTTATATTAGTACATCTCTGCGTAACCTTTCGGGGAACACAGGCGTGATAATAATATATTTGTTGATGGTATGAATACATTACATACATATTATACTAACTCATTTCTCCAAAGGCATAAATTCTTGCATACCTACTTACTTTACTATTTCTACGTTCAATCATGTTTTCTTACACACATTTTATTTTATTTATTTTATTTTCAGATTTAGAAAACTTACAGCTAATTAAACAATAGTAGTAATGAAAATATAGTAAAAATAATGGCCAATAAAAAGTTTCCACTTTTAACAATTCTGTGTAAACTTGCACTACAATAAGCATATCTACGATTTATCAAAACATATATTACAATATTAAGGAAAAAAGGGCAAGACTACAAAATTTTTTTTTTTTTTTTTACAAATGTTCAGCACAACAATTATGAAAAATAATTCACACACAGTGTCTTTTTTAATTTTGCAGCATTGGTGTTAAAAATATCAATGTCAATTCTACGGCAAGTGTCGTTAAACGTACGGCAAGCCCTAATTAAGTACGAATTTTGTCTATAGGTACTTTGGATGGCAGGGGTATGAAGGAGGTTATGCCTACGAAGCAACGCAGATGGTACGCGCAGGCCCAACCTACCTACCAGCTCGGTTACGTCTGTCGATCCGTTCATGATATTAATTAAAAAAGAAATATCGGCTATTTTCCGCCGCTCTTTTAAGGGAAGCATGTGGAATTTTCTGCAACGAGTATAGTAGTCTGGTAAATATGTTTTAGAACGATATTGAATGTACCTCATAAATTTCTTTTGAATGTTCTCTAAACGAGATATGTATGTTTCATAGTTGGGGTTCCATACTTGTGACGCATATTCGAGGTGACTACGGACGTACGCGCAGTATAAAATTTTTATGGTTTTTATATTTTTGAAATCTGCTGAAATTCTAAAGATAAATCCTAATGCTTTAGTAGCTCTGTTAACAATGTTTTCCACGTGCGCATCGAATAGTAGCTTAGAATCGAAAGTTACCCCCAGGTCTTTGACAGTGTTCACTCTAGTTATCACAGTACCTGACAGTGTGTATTGCCAGGTCACCGGGTTAGGCTTCCGAGTAAAAGAACAAACATAGCACTTAGAGACATTGATTTCTAATTTGTTTTTCAAGCAGTATGCTTGAAAGCGATCCAGATCATCCTGTAGATGAGTAGCATCTTCGTCAGAGGTTATTTTTTTCAGGATCTTCATATCGTCTGCATATAGTAGTATTTTAGCGGTATGAAAACAGGAAGTGATGTCATTAATGAATATATTAAATAAGAGAGGCCCCAATAAGGATCCCTGTGGTACACCTGAAGGAACGCACATAGCTCTCGACGAATAACCATTCAGTACAACAACCTGACTCCTGTTCTCAACGTACGACGAGAACCACCTAAATAAGTCACCCCGCACGCCCATCTCCAATAGTTTTTGCTTAAGTATGAAATGGTCAATTCGGTCAAAACACTTGCTGTAATCAGTGTATACAACATCCACTTGAGACCTCTGTGACATATGTTCAGATATAAAGTCACTAAAAACTATAAGATTCGAAGTGGTAGAGCGACCTTTAAGAAATCCGTGCTGGTGTTCACTAAAACTGAGTTTAATTGCTGAATAAAGTTGCTTGTAAACAATTTTTTCAAGAATTTTAGCAAACACACATAACTTGGAAACTGGCCTGTAGTTCTCAACCTCGTCCTTAGGCCCTTTTTTGTGTATAGGAGTTATATACGCCGACTTCCAGAGTCCAGGCATCACACCCTCACTAAGAGAGCGCCTGAATAAGATTGAAAGGGGGACAACAAGACACTTAGCACAATTATAAACAAAAATTGGTGGGATATTATCTGGGCCTGCGGACTTATTCAGGTCGACCTGCTTAAGTAGCTTCAGTACTTCAACTTCTTGTATCTCTATCGAGTGAATATCTGAGCAATTTCCTTGAGCCTGCCAGCTGGAGTTATGCATTCGGAGTGACTCAGAACTAGTGCAAGGATCAGTCTTTAGAAAATTAGAATTAAAGTATTCTCCGAACAAGTTACAGATATCATCCCCGTTACTAGACAACCGTTCTTTGAATTTTAGTTGAGATGGATAAGAGTGTGATTGATTTTTGGATTTGACAAATCGCCAAAATGCTCGCGGGTCCCTTGTGATGTCAGATTCTATCTTTTTTATATAATTGTCAAACATCTCCCTCTCCAAATCCTTGGCACGCTGTCGTAACGTAATGAAGGATTGATAATCCGATAAGTTACTGTACTTTTTAAACTTGCTGTGGAACTTAGCCTTTTCCCTTATAATTTTTATCAATGGACTCTTGTACCAAGGGGGATAACTATTGGTTGCTACTGTCATTTTGGTTGGTATATAGCTACACATGCCCATTACGGATATTACAGGCCTGTCGTTAGGAATATTATATATTTTTTTAGTAAGGACTGTCTTCTTAATACACCAAGATATATTTTTAATCACAAGCGCAGGACCGTTGTCACAATATTTAGACTGTGTCATTGTAAAGGGTATTTTACTGGCCGTTGTATGTCAACAAAAGGCTATGATAAGTGCAATTAAATTACTATAATAGGTATTAGGAGGAATAGCATAGCTCTGTCTTGCATAGTTTTCCTTTCAGATTAAAAGGGATTAAGATTACCTAAGGAAAACACCGTGACGAAACGTGCATGCCTTAGATATTTTCTCGATGGCATGTGAAGTCTGTCAACCCGCATTAGGCCAGCGTGGTGGACTATAGCCTAATCCCTCTCATACTGAGAGGAGGCCCAAGGCCCAGCAGCGGGACAGTATGTGGGTTGATTATTGAAGATTACTTAAGGCCGTAGTTCACTCCGGTAGACTACGACACGGGTGGGCAGAATTCATACACCATCAAGAACTCGACGGAATCAACACGATATTTTTCTTCACTTCAGTCTGTGATGAACGCCTTATATTCGAAATCAGACCATAAAAAATATTATTTTTTTGATCCTGTTTTCAAGCATCCTTATGATTTCGGCAAAATGTTTTTGCGCTAAATAAAATTTGGCACGAGAAATCAAACGTCCCGAGTCCCCATTGTATACGGAAATATAACATATTTTCTATACAGAAAAAGTAGGCAAAGAAACCTCTGTAGTGTTGTTTACATATTTTGCCCATCACACGTAGGTGACTGATTTGCTAAAGCTATTTTCGATTATAATGATTGGTTTCTGTAAGCTGGTTTAAATTTACCTTTAAATTAATTTAGGTGTTAATTCACGTGTTTATAAATATCAAACACATGTTTCATGAATTAATACTAAAATAGTTGTAAAATTATATTGGTTTATAGCTACATTAATTGGATCTAACAGAATGCGGTCGTTACACATTTTTTTATAGGTTCTACCTTATACAACGTTGATATATTAATATATGACGCAAAAACTTTGTACCGCTACTATAGATTACCTACGTATGTATATGGGTTTTAAGATATGCGCTTGATAAATTAAAGTAAGTATATAATAATTAGAGAGAGATAACTAGTTTGATTTGTCGTTCGGACATATACCCCATATATAGTTAACTTGTAACGAATACTCGTATTATCAGTATAAAAAGTATTCAATTTTCAGCTGAGGTAGCTTAACATTTGTAAAGACACATGCCTAAGTGATAAAGTAGTTTTCATATACTAAGTTTTGTTGTTACAAGCGAATATGATGTTAAAGTGTGGTAATACTGTACGTATTCATCTCATACAATGTCAGTTTATTTGAACTGCAAATTGTAAAAACGTTGTAGTAGTAAATTTTCACCAAATAGTTTCTAGTCATGTGGTTGGAAATTATTTATGTCTTAGACAGAAATAATCAAGGGGTTAAAAAGAAAAATAATACTCAAAAAGTCTTCATAACGTCTTCATTTTAGAAATTATCAACAACCAGTGTAGATTTAAGTCGTAGTATCACAAAGGGTTCACGTAATGTAGTCAAATGGCTTAGACGGCAACGATAGGGGCTGGCGCGGCAACGTATGGAGCGGCAGCGTATGGAGCAGCAACGTATGGAGCGGCAACGTACGGAGCGGCAGCAGGAGCGACGTAAGCAGCGGGAGCGGCAACGTATGCAGCCAGGCCACTGTTGAAGCGGTGGTAGTACTGGGAGCTGGACGCCGTAACCACCGCGGCGGGAGCGGCAGCGACTAAGGGAGCGCTCACCAGCGCCGGCTTGGCGGCGGAGATGGCGACAAGCGCGGCAAGGACAACGATCTGGAATTGAATATTTTACAATTTAATATAATTATTATTTGTGTTACGAACAATAAAAAAATATTGTAGACCTATGTAAATTGTAGCCAGATTAAATTAATTTGATTACGCCCCTTTTTCTTGAATTTTCACAGATTACAAAAAACAAAAATTATACCAGTTGACTTTTGGGTTGTTTTAGGAAAAATTCAATATTTAACTCGATTAGCATAAACACTTTTTCTAACGCTTTCTTGTACTCTCCTGCTAACTAATCTGCCTTTCACCAAAAACAAAAACATGAGTACTCACAAGCTTCATCATTTTGGTAGTTGGGTTGGTAGTGCTGCTACTGTTAGAATAGGACTCGTGATGTTTGCCTGTACGCCAGTAGGTTATATACGACGCAAGCGCAGATGGTGTTGCAACCGCCTATCCTCGGCGACATCTCTGGCATTGATCGACGCGTGATCAGCGAACCAAGTTTCTGCCTTCGGGATTCATCGGAATTCACGAGAGTGACCATAATTTATTGGTGTAGGTACACTTGTACTTGTAAATCTTGCCTAGCACTTAAAACGGTTTAGATAAGGATAGGTAACATAGTGCACTTCCTAAAAGTTCACTTACATATTATTGTATAAGGATGCGACTTTATTGATGTATAACATGTATACAGGGTGGAAGGGACATCGACGCGCAACCGCTTACCATGACTTCAGTACATGATTCTGGACCCCCTGCGTTGGAATTTTTCGTCGGGCCTCTACGTATTGGACCTTGGAGAGATTTTATCTAAATATGGGATGGGGGACCAACCCGGACACTCCACACCTGCACTATAGAAGTACAGGCATGCAGTAACCCGGGCGGGTGTAGGGCTATTGTAAAATATAGAACCTATAATTTACTGGGATTATGGATATGGGGGTTTGGTGGAATGTAACCTCTACTGCCGGAGGAAAACAGCGTCTGCCTTACAGCCTTGAACATACATTCTTAGGGATGGCAGACGGTGACTCGCCAACTCACTAGCTGAGCCTACCCGAAAAGCTGCCAGTGCAGGCAAAAGGCGGCAACAGCGGTGTGAGTGGCTAGGGGTGTAGAGAGGTGCGGCCCCGGTTTCACCGTCGCGAGTCTCCACGAGACCCGGATTGGGTTTCCCCGCTATTACGCCATTAGACACTTCCACCCCCGAGCATATAGCTCTGGCGGCCCCCTCTGACCGGCCAGTTAAGGCAAGACAGAGTTCAGAGTTATGCGGGCGCTCTTGGGGTCCCACTCTAGCTACCCAGTACGGGCAAACTGGAGACGAGGCCCTGAACGACTCTCTGGGGCAATAAGAACCGCAGTGTCGCCACTCACCATCAGCTCGCCACAAGCTGCCCTTGTTTTTGCGCTTTTCTTAAGACCATATGACACATTTTTTGTTTTATTGTCAAAGGTTTGTAGAAAGCGTTTCTAATCTACCCTCCAGTTTTATTTTAATCTCATGATGAGGTAACGCTTGTCCCAGAGGGGGTTTATTATTATTATTATTATTGCTCTTAAATTGGGTTGGAGAGGTTTGATAATAATAATAATAAATACTTGGTCCTTTTTACACAGTTGTACTATGGGTCTAGTACCCATGGAAGGGATATAATATTTATCATCGGTGATACTCCATTACCGCGTAACTAACGCTACTGTAAGGCCGCTTTAAAACGCTTTTGTTAATACATTAGAAACACACAGACAGACACTTATATTCATTACATAAATATTTATGTCCTGTAGGAATCGAACCCACGACGTTATACAAGCCACTTTTCGAGTGTCGGACTGCTGATCATTGTCGGTCGTGAAGGCAGTCACTTCGTGTAAAATTAATATTAATGTTATGTTTTTCGATGAAATCTGTATAAACGTGTTTAACATTAGTTTGACTTTACTCTGCGAATCAAGCAGTCCTTTGCGGATTTTTTTTTTTGCTATTTTCGCCCATTATGGCAAACTTTGACTTCGGTGATTGTTTCTTATCATATCTAATTTAGTACATTATAAATATAATCAGTTCAGAAATGGTAGACAAATTATCCATTTTTACTTAGTACCATTTAAAAAAACAATTTAATCGATAGGTTACATTGTCAATAAACCGAATTATTACTTATTAACCAAGGTTTGCCCTACATAAGCACGACGTGGCCTACTTACATTTTGAAAAATTTGTAGGTAGCTTTTTCTTCTAAATGTCAACTGCAAATCGTCCTTGTATAATATTGCCTGTATTGGGGTAAGGGTTGGGCAAAAAAATCGTAATGAGATTCTTAAAACGATAAATAATACTCCACTAATTGATCCTCAGAGGTACAGTTATAACCAATTCTAACAAGAACTTTCTTCTTCTGACTTCTGAAAATTCTGTCAAGTTCTTTCCGTGTTACCGCAAATGATTAGGTTAGGGTGTATTCTAGGCATTGAATACAACTACCTCTATTGTACTGGATACCTCATACCTGCATGTTACGTTTCAGCTTTCATACTGAACAATAGATCATAATGCCTATACATTGAAACTAATTATGGTGACAAACGGTTGTATACAGACAATGGGCCGGTTGAATACAAACAAAAGATTCGGTAAGCGATTACATATTCATATATACCTGTGTAGGGTACTTCTGTATATCGATATCATTTATATAAAGGTTATCATGTGCGCAATGGCTGGATGAGCTTTACTAGGTATTACATTTTTTCGTATCACACAGAGGTAAAGATCTGGACACATAACTAGATTTTTTTAATTGTTTGCGTTTGACCTCAGTCTCACTTGATCGTAAGCGATGACGAGGTCGAAGGTGGAACACGCTTACCCAGAAAATAAGATTATATGAGTCCGGGAATAAACAACAACACAGGGAGAATATTCCACTTCTTTTGCGGTGCAAACAAGAACAGACGCAGCATAGCCCTACGTGCATGGTGGAAATTCGGCCACATGTGGATGAAAGCCATGTAAGGTCATGTAGTTGCTGGGCACACTCTTCATAATACGCCTTGTAAAAGGCAAGCGATCTTTCGCCGATGATGATTTATTTATTTATAAAAAAAAGCGGGAAAAAGGGTGATGATGATGTGAATTTGAAACAAATACTTAAATTGTTAGCTATCCGACATTATTATCGTCATGATATCTCTGCATTGCACTAAATTATGCACTTAACTACATTTAAATGAAGCAAAAAGAAGAAAGAGCAGGAAGTTTATTAAAATAAGGAGAGACAATATAAGATCAGACATTTTTTTTCTTTGTTATTATGTTTTCTTATATAGTTTATTTATAGTTTTTTTTTAAAGTAACCTGTTTTTGTATACACTTATTCCCGTTATCTTGTCCAGTGTATTCATTTCGCTTTGGTTGCCTGGAAGAAATCGCTTTAAGTGATATGGCGGCCCATCGTACATTTTATCAAGATGATAACACATGAGAGATATCTACCTTTTTTTTTAGTCCGGAAAATCCTCATGAATCATCCGCCACCTGGGATGGCGGTAGGAAAAAAACGGACTCGTCCCGACTAAAAACCGCACTTGCCTTCACTCCGTGAAATTTGACATGGCTATGACAGGACGTAAGTGACACCTGGTGTGGCTAGCATACAAATGCTGGCGTGGCTTATTCTGGATCATCTTTAAAGTATTAAGAAATGTCTTTATATTATAAAAAAATCTTCAAATTTGATAAACTAAACTTATTTTACAACCACCATCAACGAAGTAAATTCTATTAATCAAAACTCATCAGAAAGGATTGAGAACAAAAACAATATAATTAAATACTACTATTTTTTTATGTATTCTAATTGAGATTTTTTTTAAGTATTTATTTGAATTCGGTGAAAGAACGTGATGGCCACAATTTCTGCACTTAGAAATGAATACTCTGACATATCTAGTTAACATAAATGTCCAGGGAGAGCTTTGGAACAGTTCGCAGTTGCGTAACGAGGACCCAGTGGCAGACAGTCGAGTTACAAAATGTTATCACCGTTTGCGATTGACACGTACAAATGTCACCTGCAACTGCGAACCCCGATACGTCCACTCCACACTCATATTACGTAATAACCTATATTTTTTCTTAGAACATATTCTTGTTTTTGCTTGATCATATAAGATTCAAGTACTGATATCATAACACGGCGAGGTATTATACGAGATACTCGACCAAAAAAAAAATTATGGTGAATAAAATTTTAGGTTATACAATTAAAAGATTTATTGAGTTTTAAGGCAGTCGTTTCGTGTTGGTTAGACTGGAAGCCGACCTCAATATAGTTGAGAAAAAGGCCCGGAATTTAGATATATCAGCATTCATAAGTGTACCTATGTCTTGTACATACTTTAATAACACCCGATTAAACCAAACTCTTAGTAAAAATACCTGCAGAGCAAGCAAAGTAGATGAGACGGTAAAAGTAGACCACACCAGTAAGCTATGGTCACGTTGGAGAAGCGCTAAATAGACCAAGAAATTGATAAAAAAGGAACCCAAATTAAATTAAAATTCAATAATTCTTTCCACCAAAGCAATACGTCGATGTATTGTTTGTTAACACAGCAGCGACCCATTTTATTGGAATAAGAGTCTCCTTGAAAAACAGGATGTAAATTGGAACGACACAACAATAAGTTAGTCTCGATAAATAATAATGATTACCTGTACTAATTTGATACTTTTAAATACATTTAGGTCTTTGCAACGTCTTTAGCAATTTAATTATATGGCTTCTCTTTGAAAGCCCAAAAAAATATGTTTACTTATTTTCTTTAATCGGAAATAGGACATGTTTACTCATGTTTGTTTATAGTAGCTAGCTATGTTTTGTATAAGAATGCTCCACGTGGTCGACAAAGACTCACATGCTTGGATTGTTACAGTATATGTGAGAATTTTACATGCAAATTACAGTTAAAAGTAGTTACATAAGTATAGTACTAGTAGTGGAGACCATTGGTAAAATATTTTTACTTAGCTTCAGATGTACGGAGCAACGAATTTAGATTTTCTCTTAGCTCATATAACTATGAACAGTTTTTATTTTACCCTATCAATTTAGAATAAAATAGAATATTCTGTATTGTGCACCATAAACAAATACCAAGTACAGTGGCCAGCACATCAAGCTACCACAAACTGTCAGATTTCTTTGATTGATTTTCAACTTTAACACAATACAATAAGGTTCATATTCAATTGAGAAAATTTGACAGTTTTGGATAGCTTGACCTGCTGGCGTCTGTACATGTTTATAAATGATAGAATGGTACAATGGACGGTCTTATGCTAAAATTGATATCATACAAGAGAAACGGAGATGCGACAATTTAAAGAAAGATTCGATCTTAAATCTTGTGATAATAATTTGAAAGTAGGTAGTTGATGGAGATGGAAATAAATTCACTGTTTGCTTAATAGGTTGTGAATTTAGTCCTGATTACTTGGAGTTATTATAACAAGTATATTCTTCTTCTATGTTTTTAAATGATTATTATTTTTAATTGATTACTTTATTCACTGTTTAATGATTACTTTCGATGTCCAATTAATTTTCTATAATAATTGTTTATTTTTTTAATTGAATACATTGTAATAGTGACTTAACTTTGTGAAACTCAACCAAACAAAACCAGTGTTTTAAGTTGCAGACTTAGCCTAGTTTGAAAACAGTAAGCTGTAATTGGAAGTAATAAATACTGTAATATGCTGTGATAAAAAAAAACTGCTACATCTATGTATTTAAGTTATAAAAAATCAGTCAGTCTTATAGAACGTGTCTGTTAATTTCTCAACAATTGTCAGCTCATTCCAAATAAGTGGTATGTGATATTTTTGCATAGTCTGTACCATAACCTTCAAATGGTTTTCTGTCGATAGAAAGTTCTACACAACAGTGTTGGTTTCAAACGAACAAAGCCGGCGTTGACGCAATAGTCTCTAGGGACGCGTGTAAGAGAACTTTCAGGATTTAGTAAATCACGAAATTTTCCATTAGCATATACAATACTAATATAATTAGTAGGTATACCTGTGAACAATTATCCAATTCCAATATGGCCACTTCAAACATAATGCAATTGTGAGTAGCCAGTGCGTAGTGTTCATTAATTGATACTCGTATTTTTTTTCAATTATAGAGAGTGAATCTCCAATTTATTTTTCAACCTACGTTCTTCCGAGCTATGACGAACAGAAACACGTTTTCGTTGTTCAAGAACTTTATGCTCGCTGCATCATAATATGACGTACATGAAGTGTTCATAACTCTCGATTAATGTTATTGATGAAAGTATGCGATGGTTTTACGGCAAAATTGAGATTGTTACAAGTATAACATCATTTAATTAATTAATGATTGACAAATCTTCATTCCATCCATTAGGGAAGCTGATAGGAATCGACTTGTACGGAACCTTCGCCTCTGTTAGAACTTTTAATTTATACTGACGTTCAAAATATATATTTTGCTTGTACGTTATGAAAGAAAATAAATAAAGAAAGAATAACTTTTATTTTGTACCTCACAAGATAAAACATAAAGAAAATACTTAAATAAATAAAATAAAAAGCATACATAACACTTAAAATAGCGTGTGAGGCCAAAACACAGTGCCAATCTCAGCTGATGCTACAGCCGCATAGTTGCTACAACGCTGATTTTCTTTGCTGATTGTATGTGTTGCTATTGCTATTATAAATAAGGTCTTCGGTTCGATTCCCAGGTCAAGCAAAAGTGTTATTGGGTTTTTCCATGAAATTTTCCGTGGTAATCCAAACATCGTGATGTTTGTGCCCGGTTAACGTCAATAGGCTCGCCCCCTATTACATGGGACCTAAACATTACCGGCTAACTCTAGGTTTACATTGGTACACCTCTGCCTAACCCTTGGAGGAATACAGGCGTAATGATATGTTATGTAACTGGGAAAGGCAGTTTTGTTTTGTTTTTAAATCCAGTTAATACCTGTAAATAGCACTTTTGAAAGTCAAAACTAGTTGCACGGTTCCAAAAAGAACAAATAATTATCATTATGTTTCATGCTAATTGGAAACACAACCTGAAAAGTACTCAAACGCATTAAACTTAAATAAGCTAATTATAGTATGCAATTTATCAGTCATTGTACAATCGTAACTAAGATTGTCAAAAGCGTACAATATAGTGCATCATTGCATTGTATTGTTTCTGTTTGCGTAGACACCGATTGTCTGATGTTATCGCTTAAACTCGGTGACGTGACCATGTTACGTCATTTGGGCTGTCGTCGAATGTATTCATTACTAAAAGCGTAATAATTGCTTTAAACATTCATTTTAACAATTGTGACCAAGGCTTAACTTGCTCTTGAGAGACGGAGCAGTGACAAATCATTTAAAATACAATTTTATGTAGGTATTTTTGAACTCTATAAATTGAGTTTAGCACTAAACATTCCACACATCGTCAAATCCATGATTGATACATATGTCCGTATTCCTCGATAAGTTAAGCAGAGGTGTACTAATGTACACACACACAGTTCACCGGTTTGTTGATGCCTTATCTAGTAGACGGCGAACTCTGAGCTGCTACTGGAGATTTCAAAGAAAAATGCAAAATATAGAATTGAATTTATATAATGTAATGAACTAAACAAACGTATTAATTATTTTGTATAGCAAAGATTACATTAATCCTATATTCGGATAAGAAGCAAAAACTTGCTTTTCAATAGGTGTTACTGACGTCACCATAAAGACGTAAATTCTGAATATGAAGGCAAATTTCGACATGGCGGGTGGGACTCGCAGTGGCTTAGTGGTCATAGCGTGGTGTACCTAACCAGAAGACGCAGGTTCGAATCCTGCACGCGGTTGAATTTTTCTTTCGCTAAATAACTTTAAAATCTACATGGAAAAATGCCAAAAAAATAAAAGAAGATAATCCTATACACTTCCTACATACGTCAATAGCGTTTTTAAAACAGTCTATAACAATACTGTTATCATAATAATGAGCTAATTTATGACAAAAAGGGTTACAATGTTGATCTTCTACAAGGACGAGTCATGAAAAAGGGTAAAAATAGGTGATGGGCTGTTAACCTATATTGTCTAGACTTCTAAATTATCTCCTCATTAGAAACGGTCTGATAAAACCATGCGAAATATCAATAACGTTTTGATTGCTTAGGACCCAATAAGTGGCCTATGTCGACAAAAGAGTTACGTAGGTATATAGGCAGGGAACGACATGAATCGTTTTTTTTTTATTGTAAATTGTATGTTTTAGAGGTTTTAGGTTTAGTATTCTAAAAGTTTTATTGTTGTATTTTTATTGTTGGGTCTATCTATAAACATAAAATTCTCGTGTCACAGTACTCTTCGAAACGGCTTGACCGATTTTTATGAAATTTTATGTGTTCAGGTATTCGGTAGGTCTGAGAATCGGTCGTAATTTATTTTTCATACCTCTAAGCGATAAGGGTGGTCCGCCCCAAATATTTATTTTTTGGGTATATATTTTTTTAAATTGAATTTTTTTATGATGTGGCATTAAAAAATACCCTAAATTTTCACCCTTCTACCACCAACCTCCATTTTTTAATAGTGATATATGGCAAAATAACGTTTCCTGGGTCAGCTAGTAATAAATATTTTGATCTGACCAATGGCCCACTACCACTAGGCTATCATCTGCGTATTAGTAATTAACTATCACTTGCTTAACCGGTGATAAACATCGTGAGGAAACTTGCATGCCTGAGAGATTTCCTCGACGGCTTTTATTTATTTATGATTTTACCAGTCCCGTCAGAATTACCAAAATCCTTTCTAAGCTGCTGTACATCCTATATGCAACCTACATGCGAAATTCCAAGCTTCTAGACCTTATTGTTTCTGAAATTTCATGATTAACAGTGAGTGGATTTCGTTTATAACAACATTCATATAATCAAGCTGAAGAGTTTCTTTGTTTGACCGTGCTACGCTATCTTTGGAACGCCAGTCAGATTGAAAAAAAATGTGTAAATTTACATCTGATAGCCCAATTCTCGAGGAAAGTTTAAAGACTTATTAACATCAGCAGTGATAGCCTAGTGGTAAGACCATTAGACTGCCAAGTCGAAGGTCTCGTGTTCAAAACCAAGGCACGCACCTCTGACTTTTCAAATTCATGTGCGTATTAATAATTAATTATCACTCGCTTTAAACGGTGAAGGAAAACATCGTGAGGAAGCCTGCATACCTTAGAGATTTTTCTCGACGGTTTGTGAAGTCTGCCAACCCGCACTAAGGCAGCGTGGTGGACTATATCCTAATCCCTCTCCATATGAGAGGAGACCCGTGCCCAGCAGTGGGACAGTATATGGGTTGATGATGATAACATCACGCTACGACCCTTGCCGAGAAGAAATTAAACGTTATGTAAAACCGCGGGGCACAACTAGTAGTATATACATATATGTATGTAAATATAGGTAGACCATTCGGATCAATATCCTATTGTCTTTTCGTCCTCAACTCGGTCAGTTTTTTCCCTTGGATATCACAGTAGTGTTATGAATAACAAATACATTATGTATTGCATTATTAGAGCGCTTATTGTGCCACCATTTGACTTAAAAACTTTGTAATATTTGTTGTGGAGGAGGTACGAAATCTACTATAAATAATATTCTATCTAATAAGTGATGGTATAGTGATATTACCATTGGATTGCCAAGTCAAACTTCTTGAGTCCGAATCCAAGGCACGCACCTCTGACTTTTCGAAAGCATGTGCGTTGGTATTTATAATTGAATTAAATCTAGCTTAAAAAAATGTTTATTATTGACTTGTAAAAGTGTCTTTAAAGATCTATTTACAGAAATAAATATCATTTATCATCATTCGCTTAATTATACCCGGGAGTACTTAATAACAAAAATGGAAAATAAAACATTAATTTTTAACTTTTTTATTCAATAAAAGTATCAGTCTCGGAAACTGTTGATATCTACCTAAGTAGGTATATATATCAATATAGCCCAAAAAAGACTGCTCTCAGATTGAATAAGCTTGATTTGATAATAAACTGTACGTATGTGGGCTCACTCACGTGACGTGCACCACGCTCTCACGTTTTCATAACTATACGTCTCGAGCGTCACCGAGTTTCAGTATAATGCGCGCTTTATTACCATAACGAACGATAAAATCACCAATTTCCAACATCGGCCAACATAATAAACTCGACTGGAAGTTATTCGATATAACTTCCCTCAACATTGTACGTTACTGTAATTTCTACTAACTCTTCGTCCTTCTTAGCCCTAAGTCCGTCCTTAGTGCGTGTGCGTTGCTTTCGCTCAAATATTCCAATAATAGCCCCCTAAATAACTACGCAGCCTTGGTAGTTGTTTTTGCCATATATGTTTAGTTCATGATAATTAATACGAATATAGGCTTTGGGTACTTATTGAAATAAATTGGTCTCTATTATGTGCAAGTTTACCTAATAATGGCATAATAGCAACAAAATTTGCAAAGATATCATACAAATACGTAAGTATTTGATATGTTTTGTAACGGTGGAAACGCGTTTTAATGCCCTTAGCAAAAGCACAATAACTTTAGCAGTTAAGTCTTTAAGTACCAACATTGAAGCATTTGTGAATGAACAATCAGGGTACACAATTAATATTACGAGACAATCAAATACTTACAGCATTATTACATTACAATGTAGTAATTGTATTACGTCTATTATGCTATTATTCAATCATAAAGCCTTTAACCTTTCAGAATACATAATACGTGAACCAAAAACAATGACGAACATTAGGATCTGACCTACTCAACAATGACCAATGTGAAAGCATAATTATTATTATTATTATTATAATGAGCTACCGGTCATTCATATAACAATGTGTCCGGTGACCTGAAGGAATTAAAAAAAGTTTCAAATATAGAGTTTATTTCTATGGCTGCTTATAGATATAATTTAGGTACATAGTTGCAAGCGTAGTCTGTCCTTTCAGATCTGTAGCATTTACGATCAACGTACGTAGTAAGAGTATGGTGCGGCGTATGTGTAGGCCGAGTAGGGTAAGGCGTAGTCGTAGGTGCTGTAGGAGTACGCTACCGGAGCGGTGTAGGCCGCTGCTACCGGAGCGGTGTATGCGGCTGCCACAGGGTACTCCACCACTAAAGGCTTGGCTGCCACGAAAGCCAGGAGAGCGGCGAACAACACCTAAAATTAAAAAAAAAACAAATCTATTATAATTTGGTGGTATGTGCAATAAATATAATATAACTTAGACAGTACAGTACAGTATGCTTTAAATACCGAGTACTAGGGTGTGAGCCTATTATCCTTAGCCTGTCTCAAATCCAAACTCCAACCTGCTATTTTCTAATAGGATGATTCAGAAACTTCGGTCGAACTTGCTTCGAACGCAAGATCTCATCAGCTCAACACGACCAGCATGAGGTTAAAATTAACAAACATATATTTTCACAACCATATTTAACGGACTTCATAGATATTATAAAATAGAACACATTACAAATCTATATCTATTTATTCGAACTCAAGATTTCATCAGCTCAACACGACCACTATGAAGTTAATTTAAAAAAATATAATTTTCACAAACATTCAATGGATTTCATAGAATCTAGAAAATTATTACAAATCTATATCAATTGTAATTTGAATGTTGGTACTTACGAATTTGAACATCATGATGTTTGTTTGGAATGTAAGAGACGGTGAGACACAAGGAGCTATGCACAATGATAAACAAGTCAATCAAGACCTCTTTTATATCAGTGGTCAAGTATAGGAGCATGTATAGTATGGTAGTGTAACCGGATAAAAAGCCGAAATATCCTCCTTTAGCCCATTAAACAGTATGAGCACGCGCAGCCTTGCGCAGTGTCACCAGCGACCGGTAAAACTTATTAGATCAAGGACATACATTAACCGACTGTTTCAAAATACCATAGACAACAAAAACTTGTGAAATTTATAAAAAACACGGATCCTTTGTTCGTTACAAATATTCTGGGAAGTTCATAAAGTTATTTATTTACACGTCTACCTACTCCAGCAAGTGTTTTGAGTGCCTTTATTGTTTAAGTTAACTTTGGGTAAAACTAAACTTTTTGAGTGCCTTAGTGATAAAATCTATGTCTGGAGGAAATTAAATCCGGTTTGAATAGGTTCAACCACCTTTTTAATACAAGATAGTTTCAAAATTGTGTATTGTCATAATAAGATTTCGACTATAGGGGTTAGTTAGGTAAATTGTTTATAAAAGAAGATAAATAATAATATCTATTCAGAATTTATTTATATTTTATTCTTGTTGTGGCATGTTTAGGTGAAAAGGACCACACAGTACATCATATCATACAATGGGTGTGATGACAAGTAATTATATGGCACTGAAGAAAATATTGCAAAGTGCAAACACTGCAATGCCAACTCCAGTCGACGATGAAACTATCTGGTGAGCATTGTTTCATATATTTTTTCATTAAAGGCTATTTTAACTGACATCAAGAAAAGGAAGACATCTCAATTCTTCTGTATATTTAACTTATAGATTGTAAACCGATTTTGACGATTCGATTAAGTAAAGTTTCCTCGAGATTGCTGATGATGTAATTGGTATCAGCTGACTGTCAGACTCGAAGTTTTATTATTCAATTATCATTATTAATGTTCACCGTTAACTGTATAATTAATTATTATGATTCTTAACGTTGTCGATACGGCTGTGATTATAGTATGATACAAAATGCTGGTCCTTAAATACACAAAGTTGTTGTCCTCAGGATTACAGTAGGATTCTCTTGGGGATCTTGACGTGTGGCATCTTGTTGACCATGATCATGGGGCGACGCCGATACCTTTGCTGGTAACGGTTTGCATCGCCGAAATCTACAACCATTAGGCAAGCCACGAACAAGAGGAGCCACTGGAAATTAAAACATTGCATGACAATCTAGCAAGATGCGTAGATCATAATAATATGAGGAATAGCGCTGGAGAATCTCATCATCATCCCTTATACTATCACACCGCTGGGCATGGGTCTCCTCTAGCGGGTCTCGCGAAGAAAATAATTGGTTTAGAGCCAATATTTCGATAGCATTTCGTAGGTTGTCTCAAATACTTTTGATTAAACATAAAAACTATGCATCATATCGGGGTTATTTTTGCGCTAGAGTAGAAAACGCAAAAACGATAAGTAATTTTTGAGTAAAATTTCGTAATTTAATAGCTTTTTGGACCCTTTTTGTTCATTATTCAAGAAAATTGTTTAATTATTCCATAGTCTCAACACTTAACTTCACAACATTTGCACCTAAATACGTCTCTTAAATTGAAAAACATTAGCATTTTA
This sequence comes from Acronicta alni, assembly GCA_964056405.1. Taxonomy (NCBI): domain Eukaryota; kingdom Metazoa; phylum Arthropoda; class Insecta; order Lepidoptera; family Noctuidae; genus Acronicta; species Acronicta alni. The sequence continues at coordinate 7,811,053 of OZ043925.1, read as the reverse complement.
TTGAACATACCCTATTTTAAAATAAGATGGCTGCCATTCGCGAGGTGTTGGGTAAGGAGTATATATAAAAGAGCATTTGTCGATAAAATTGAGCATACAATATGCCCTTAAAGTATCGGTAACCGTTTCCCAAACACATTGTATAACAATAGTAAGTGAGAATTTAAGCTATATTATAACATTTTCGATGTTGAAAATAACATCAGCGAATATATTTTACAGATTTGTATTTAAAAGACAAAAAAGGGACGAAGTAAAAATATTATTTATTTATACTTTCTGTACTAAAAAGGTGTACAAAGGCGGTCTTAATGCCATTAGGCATTTTCTACCAGACAACCTTTGGGTGATGCGGAGACGAACACGGTAGATGCACAAATAAAATATAAGCGAGAGATAAGAGGCAATGACTGATTGCCCAAAAGCTATAAATATACAATATACTGACTTAAAATAATTACATTAATATATAATAATAATAAAAAAATATCATCATATATTACATTATTATCATCATATTCATATCATATATTTTGCGAAAAAATATAAAACCTTAAAATACTTTTTCTCAAAAGAATGAAAATAAGGCTTCGCTGCGATAAGTGTAAATAAAAAAATAAATTATTAAGATTAAATCCTTTTTCAAAAAAGCTAATATTTATACAAGAAATATTTTCATAATCAATAAATACTCACTGCTTTAAGTAACATCGTCACAATCATTAACTCGACGTTGAGAATCCGAAATGTGCCTTATATACCATGCCAATCTAAGAAGCTAGTTAATTTAGTTTCTGATGAGTAAACATGTACTATGTCAAATTAATTAAGCCTGTTTCGTCACTCACGGTTAATTAATGTACCGATAAGCCAGTGATGTAGTGTTAGATAAACTTATGGAAAAATCTGGAATTTGCATGAAACATAACATACCATTGTATCCGCAAAAGTGTTCTAATGTATGCCCACAGTTCACCGGTAGGTCTCATGTAACAGGGGCGAGCATATTGTGACTAACCGGGAACAAATCCAAATTCCGAGCTGTTACTGAGAATTTTATAAAAAAACCAATAACCCCAGGAAATCAAATCCTTTAGCGTAACAGTCGCCCTTACGAGCCAGGCATATATATGCCACTAGGCTAGTTTAGGCTACGTCATAAGGCAGGTGTGTAAAAAGTTGTGTATAATGTAATTTAGCCTGACTACTTGTAAGATGTCGATTCAAGGGTGAGAGAATATCTCCATAACTATATTACAATAATATATTGATCTCTGACAGCTACGCGAATATTAGACAGACTCGGACGTGACCATGGACGCTGTAAAGGGTAAGAAACGTCAGGATTAATATTATCAATATAATGCGATGAAATAAGTAAATAGTAGTTTTATTTCACTATTACAATTATTGTAGTAGTTGGATCAAGATTGTATGGGATGGCTCGATCTACAAAGTGTCAGAGGAATTGCTTCTACGATCAGAAAGGTAATTCTAGTAATTAAAAAATGTGCTTAATATAATTTCGTTCCAGATTCAGTGTCATAAACGTCGCAAATGTCACCTTGAGGTCACATTTTCGATTTTAAGTATTTTCTCATTTTTAAGTACCAGAATTACGCTCGCGAGTTTGATTTCCACTTTGAACAATATGTTTTGCCCAATAGATACCGTTTTATTGGACTTTTTAACTTAGTTAATTTTTTTTTAATGTTAATCATTTGCTAATTTTGCACTCGTCTAGTTTAGAACTCTATTCGTTATATAAGTATAATGTTTTTTTTTACTACAATATCAAACAAGGCCGTCTACTGCTATTATACGATAATAATGAAAATAAATAGGTAAATACTGTAAATAGTATACGACAATTGTCTCGTCTCAGTATTCTATTATGTTCGCGACGTTTCATGGCGATTTAACTATCAAAAGAGATGTCAAGTAAATTATTCTGAGATCGGCTGATACTACTTATTCACGTATCACCAGACAGGAGGACAAATGAACTGTTTTTTGACGGAACAAATAGATTTCCACACTAATTCCAAATTCAAACTCAAGCACTGAAACTGGAATGTCTGAGATTTCAATGGCCGCAATGGTTTATTATTCTAGTCATGTAGAAAAGGCTGTTTCTTCGTACAATTTTGACAGATGTAAGCTAAAACTAGTTGAAAATCTATCAAAGAAATTTGATAGATTGGGGTATCTAAAGACAAACGTAATCCATCATATTAGTGTTTCCACTTTATGCATTGGGGTACCTAACTTGATGTGCTGGCCTCTGTACCTTAACAGTTTCTTATCACGAATAAAATATTACAATGTCACAAAAATTCTGTTTGCAATTCGAATTTAACCTTCTTTTGCTTTAACAAAATTAAATAACTATCTTATCTGTATTAAAAAAAATCAAAACAGGCTGTATTTTATACGGGTAGTTACAGTTAGTAATGTAGTGAAGTTATATATTTTTAGTAGGTATAGTAAGGGGCAAGTTATACTAGCGCAAAGACAAAGCACATAAAAGGAGATAGTTTCCGATAACATTCCATATTGACCTCTATCAACAAAACAACATAACATACACGCCATGTATTCCAGAAATAGTAAGGCAGAAGTTTACTGCTTGTACACCTACAGTTCATCGGTTTGTTTAGGTCCCATGTAATAGGGGGCGAGCCTATTGCCATTATTGACCTCTATCTCCACAACATAATGCTAAAAATTCTATTGAGGAAAAAATCCAGTAATCAGTAAATGACCGGGGTTGTTCTTATCATAAAAGAACTACTACTACAACTACAAAAGAATTTAACGCATCGCTTCGACTTCATTACTTTAAATTGGTAAATTATTTATAAATAAAAGACTAATCCCCTACAAATAATTAAATTTATTGTTTTATTTTAATTCTTGTAGTAGCGGAAAAAGTAGGTGAAGTTATTGTGTATCGATTTCTGGTGTACTGAATGTGAAAGGTGAAACGCTACAATACGTCTATATTGTGATCGCATTTGTAGAACATTAAATTCAATACTAACTTGAACAGTTTTGTTAATGAGTTGCGTTATTTTCTGAGATTTAATGCAGACTTATATTTTCCGCATTTGGCCCATTAAGCATTCAAAATTATTTTAAATATCCATTTTCTGCTAATATATTATTAATTTTAAGAACTACTTATCCTCTATGCCACCTCATATGTGGCTGGCGAAATGTGTTGTATGGTTGTTGTTTTTGAGGATACTGTTGCTGTTGGCCAAATCTGTTTTCTGGCTGACTATAGCATCCGCGTTCGCTCCACTAATTTGTTCTTCATAGTCCCAATCAGCTGCCACACCGGATTGGCTTTCATTATCGAAGTCAGCTGCCCCACCGTCTAGAGCTTTAATTGGTTCATATCGAGAGCGATTACTATTACGCAATTTGCCTTTAGAGTCATTACTATTCTTACTGACCTCGTATTGTATTGGTCTATTTAAACGAGAACCCAACGTACTACTAATTTGAGTTTCTTCCCCACTTTGCTCAACCATTGAATGAGCTTGAGATTTAGCGCCATTATCACTGTCAGCGCTTACTTGAGCAAGTGTATGAGCTTGAGATTCAGAGCTGTAATCTCCACCATATATTTCATTATTTGTTTTAACATCCGCATCACCAACAGATATTCCATCTTCTCCATTCCGTTGTTCTAATAATGATAATGTATTGGTTTTAGCTTGGTGGCCGTGTTGACCTTCACTATTTGTTTGAGTTTCTGTATTGACTTGAGCTACACTGTCAAATTCACTTTCTCCATCTAATAAAACTGAATCATGGATTTTCTCCGTATTCATTTGAACTTTTTTTTTTCTTTAAAAGCATTCTTTGGAAATAATTATGATAGTAATGTAACTTACTTGGAAATAGTAATGCATAGGTAACACCTCGATAAATTATCGGGTCAAATTTGAAACCTAGCTTAATTGCATCTCCTAATTTTATTACCTTATTACATTATTGACTTCTTGGAACGGCGGTGTTTGACATCGGCGATGTGTTCTTGTCTTTGATGTCAAACACCGCCGTTCCAAGAAGTCAGCAGTTTGTGAACATACTCTTGACAAGGCCCAGCGTTATATCAGATTTGATAAACCACAAATCCTTGCGAAGGAAAGTCGATACCTACCCAGGGTGATTCGTGAGGCTATTGAAATTAAAAAACATCCAAATTTCAATAGAGAAGATGGCTGGGTCTTACCACCTGCTTGGAATTCTGTTATAGATTCTATTAAACCAAAATCCAGGCCTACAACTGCAAGACCAAAGGATACTGTGAGCTCGTTCTGCGTGAATCGGATTGCCAATAATTAACAACTAAAACATGATCATTGAATATTGTTACTTTAAAAGAGACCATGATTCTTTGAGTTTGTTTCGGCGTTTCTTCTCAGAGGTCGTCAGCTAGGAAATGCCGGCTCCATCTAGTTTCAATTAATAATTAGTAATAATTGTTATTGATCATGTAACAATAAAAAATGTAGGGTAGCTGTCAGTAATTATATCATCAAGACGCCCACACCTCAGTCTACCCGTGACCATGGACGCTGTAAAGGGGGATTAATAATATCAATATACGCGATAAAATCCGTAATAAGTAGTTTTATTTCAATGTATAATGTTCGCGTAAATGTCAGAAATCAATAATTAAATATATTTACCTAAATTTTAAATATGACTATTAAACTACACATTACGTACCACGATAAAAGCTATCATTATTTTTTCCAATATGGAGTGAGGTCCAATGCTTCTAGATATAATGGAATGGATAAACCGGACTAGCTAAGTTATGAAGGCAGCATTATTGTAGATTTCAACGCTAGAGCGAAATCGACATTCGATACGGTCTCCCAAGCAAATCATTACTCAATTTACATGTGATAAGAACTGATTAATGTAATGTTTCACTCAAACAATCAAGAAAACAATGCAATCAAAAACAATTTAAGTCTACTTAAGATAAACTGACCAACCTATTGAAAAATCCGCTTAACACAGATCGGATTCCGAAGAGTTGACACGTCTCAAAATATTATTAACTAGTTTCTGCCCGCGACTTCGTCCGCGTGGAAAAGTTACTTTTAATTATCGTTGTAATTTGGCTAATTAACTTAACTTTATACAATATAGCCTATATGTTATTCTGACGTATAAATAATAATATTGTAAAGTTTCATCAAGATCCGTTCAGTAGTTTTAGCGTGAAAGAGTAACAAACATACACACTCACAAACTTTCGCCTTTATAATATTATAGTGTGATTAGTGTGATAAGTAGGAAGTAGGATAGGATAATCATCACGTGGTCATGTAAAAGGGAGATGGCTTATCCCGTGCAGTGGGTCAATAAAAGCCGTGAATGATTATAATGATAACGTGATCAGATTAAGTGTTTCCATATATCAATTCTCTTTGTATTTTGTACTCCTTTGTTCAGCTGTAGAATGTCAATTGTTTAAAGACATAACACAAAATACCATCACGTCTTCTCGAAAAGTAGGCACAGTGTATCCACTTACACCTATTAATAGTTCGCCCGATGCATTATTGTCCGGTTGCATTATATAGGGGTGCGGGAACTGCAATTAACCGAGCATAAATCTAAACCCCAAGCTGCTAATGAGAATTCATAAACATAAGTGGTATAACCATTGGACTACCAAGTCAAAGGTCTCGAGTTCGAATCCGAGGCACGAACCACTGACTTTTCGAAATCATGTGCGTATTATCACTCGCTTAAATGGTGAAGGAAAACATCTTGAGGAAACCATGCTTAGGGATTTTCTCGACGGCGTGTGAAGTCTGCCAACCCGCACTAGGTCAGCGCGGTGGACTACAGCCTAATACCAAACTTTGAGTGAGAATTTCATCGAAAACCAATAAAACTGTATGACCTGAGCATCATTGGCAATGAACGTGCCGATGAACTCGCTAGAGCGGGGGCTAGTGGTACGCAGCAGGGACCCGAGCCCTTCTGTGGAATACCGAAAGCCCTTGTTCTAAGAACCATTACGAACTCAAGCTATGAAACTGCTACGAAGCTCTGGAAGGAATCGCCAGGCATGGTGCACTCCAAAGCTCTAATTAAAGCCTACAATAAACGGCACACAAACCTTGTCCTAGCATTAAATAGGAACAACTTGCGCATTGTAACGAGAGCCTTAACAGGACACTGCTGCTTAAAACAAGCACATATTCAACCTAAGGCTGAGCGACACGCGAACCTGCCGGCGTTGTGAGGAGGCGGACGAAACGCCACTTCATCTCCTGGGAGAATGCGGGTCTCTAATACACAAGCGCAGTGTTCATCTAGGGAAACATATCGTAAGCCCAGATGAAATAAAAGAGCTCAACCCTAAGCAAATCCTGCAGTTTATAGTAGCCGCAGGGTTTAGCGGTGAGCTCTAATGCAACAAGTGGCGATCACAATAGACCGACTGCGGTCGCAGTGATACTTAAGCCGCGACATAATAATAAAATAAAAATAAAATGACCTGAGCATTGAAATCAGGACCTCAAGCGTAGCGGCCGTCCTTGCAACCATTAGGCTAATGAGGCCGTTTTATTGTATAAGAATAAACTAATACACTAAGTATCTATACTATAATTATCTATCGATAAATTAGTAAATATTATTATCAATAAGTATTTAACAGGATGGTGCAGTGAGATGGCTGAGCAATCGGCTTCTGTGGCACTAGTTGTGGGTTCGATCCCCGCACGGAACAAATATTTTGATATTATCCTTTTTTTCTGACACTTGTGCGAACATTATACATTGAAATATAACTACTTTTTACGGATTTTATCGCGTTATATTGATATTATTAATCCTAACGTTTCGGACGATTATCCTTTTTGTTAAGAAACTTCAATTTGTGTCGTCATTGTGTGGAGGTACGAAAGCGAAAAATGGTTCCAAGTAAAAGAAATCAATCGTTATTCATACAACGTAATCTGGGTATACTTACATTACGTGCATTGTCCTTCTTCACTACTATAAAGATCGGTTCGGACAATCAGTAGGCATCATTCAACTCACAGTTGTACGGTGCTTCCATCCCACAAAAATGTTCAAATTGGTGAGTTTCGACGATAGTATAAAATTATCAGCAATTATCAATTATTATATAGCAGTGATAGCCTAGTGGTATGACCATTGGACTGCCAAGTCGAAGGTCTCGAGTTCGAACCCAAGGCACGCACCTCTGACTTTTCGAATACATGTGCGTATTAATAATTAATTATCACTCGCTTAAACGGTGAAGGAAAACATCGTGAGGAAACCTGCATACCTTAGAGATTTTTCTCGACGGTTTGTGAAGTCTGCCAACCCGCACTAGGCCAGCGTGGTGGACTATAGACTAATCCCTCTCAACATGAGAGGAGACCCGTGCCCAGCAGTGGGACAGTATATGGGTTGATGATGATGATAAAATTATCAAGTAAATAATAAAACTTGATACTAATAGTGAATACTAAGTTAATACTTCAAAATTCAGTAATCCATAAAGGAATTAATCATTATCAGCCACCCATATTCGGTCCCACTGCTGGGCACGGGTCTCCTCTCAATCATACTCAAAGGAATTCATACTAGTTACTAATAGTAAGAAATTGTAATTTCTCTTCAAACCGTCTTGAATAATAAAGTTAGTATGCTTAATATACCTATGACAGGTCATACATAGAACGCAGTCACACATTGGCTAGATAACATCATTATCCTGTTAAATATTGAGAAATGTATCGATAAATAATTATAGATACTTAGATAGTATTAGTTACACACAATGTAACACTATACAAATTACGCGTTAGTCTTAAGCAACATTTCCTAAAACAAACAGACCTGTAATGGATAAATTAAAAAAAAAAACACAACTAATAAGTAATTTCTTACCACTTTAGCTTAATTTTAATTTAATCTTAACTTGTCTTCTACAAATACATATGGTGTTTGCCTGTAAGTGGTTGTGCAATTAGCCTGTAAGTCCTAAGGCTGTACCATTTATCTGTAAATATTGTTACGACTGTGTTGGCAATCCTAAATAAGTAAATAAATAAAATAAATTAGTTTATTCTTATACAATAAAACGGCCTCATTAGCCTAGTGCATATAAGGACGACCGCTACGCTTGAGGTCCTGATTTCAATGCCCAGATAGAGCAGTTTTAAAGGTTTTCGATGAAATTCTCAGTAAATCAGGGTTTGGATTTGTTCCCCGTTAATGACAATAGGACTCTGCATCTCGATTCCTATTACATGGGACCGAAACATACCGGCGAATTGTGGGTATACTTTAGTACAACTCTGCCTAACCCTTCGGGGATTACAGGTGTGATGGTATACCTTTTAAAAAATAAAATAAGTTTTGTAGAAATTATTGTGTAGTTTTTAGACTTCTAAATTGTATTTGTTTTTGCGGTTTGATAATATGGACGACAATTATTGTTTTTTTGTAGTTGGTTCTCGCTTGCATGATGGCGGTGGCGGCTGTGGCTGACCCTAAGCCAGGTGTGCTGTACAGCGCCGCGTACACGGCGCCGGTGGCAGCGGCATACACCGCGCCAGTGGCGGCCGCCTACACAGCTCCGCTCGCCTACTCCGCCTACTCCGCGCCAATCGCCGCTTACTCCGCTTACCCTTACGCCTCACCCTACGCCGCTTACTACCTGCGTAAATAACTTGGATATGAAAAACAGACAATAGGCAAAAAATATACAAATAAATAATAATATTTACCCGAGTATTTTTTTTACTTACCTCTTTGAGAATTTTATAATACCCACAAGTGCATAATTTAACCAAATGTGTGACCCTAGTCTTATACTCTACTATAGTCAGTAGAATAGTTGCTTCGTGTAAAATGCAATGATATTCAGCCCGATCTAACTAGACTTGAAACCGACCCAACATAATTGGTAAGATTACTCCTTATCTCTAGCAACTCGCTACTACGAACATTAATAAGTAATATTATGAGGAAATGTTAAAAATAAAATATTTCCTCATAATATTACTTAATATTTATTAAGTTATAATATATCCTAATACCAGTTCATTTTTTTACATATTTCTTAACATATGAATATTGATGAATTTTCTGATAAAAATGTTTCGAAGATAGGTGGCTAAAATTGTCGCCCATTTGAGTGCCTACCAAATTTGAATCATATTTGGTAATAGTAATTAGGAAAACCTAAGTAACTACCGTGCATGGCAAAAAATCGCCTACTGGAATAGGCAACATCTTCACATAACTTTTGGTGCATTTAATTCGATGCCTGTACAACAATGAATTAAAATAGAATTAATCTCGACTTATAATTCAACTCGACTGCGGGCGGGTGTCCTGGAGACCTGAAATACAGGGTTTCCCTAGTTTAGGCTCCAGTCCACCACAGATAAATCATTAATCTCTAATGCCATCATCTCTCTGTTCTGTACAGTACCTATTTTTTATTTTGTGGTGGAAAATAAATAAACTTTTATTTATTTAATCTGTATCAAAGGTTTTTTTGAAACAAGTCTCAATACCAAACTCATTATAATTGGTTCTCCGATTTAAGCGTGAAAAAGTACGTATAACAAACAGGCTGTGGTGAGGCCTTATCTTGGACACCGTGGAGGGACTCCACGCAATGGTGAGGCCGGGCGAGACCGGGCGATGGGTCCTGGCGTATGCGACACTTCTTCCATACTTCCCGAAACGCCGATGTTCCGCAAGTACCTGCGTCAGATGGAAACTGAGGGCGCCTCGACGACACTCCAGCCACTTCTCCACGATACACCTCGCTAATCATCGAATACAAACATCATGGTATATTGTGTTATGTGCTAGTTTTTCATCAAATAGAAGTGCATCTGTACATCCTATAGGTTTTTCGTATACTTAGAGATCAGTAAATACTTGGTGCGTATAGCACGTTGTATAGTCGTGTGTTCATGCACGGAACTATCTATTCCGTGTGCCCATGAATCGTAGAAATTCATCAAAAAAAGAAAACACGGGAATGTCTGGTGGCATTTGATTGATTCGGAAATAAAAATTTTACAGAAATAAATATTCCTTTAACTATGACAATATTACCAATCAAAACGTGATGTACATTATATACATTTATAGCTAGTTGTAATTAATTAAATATGTCACTCATAAATCAATTTATTTACCGTTTCCTTAGTGATCTGTGAAATTATTTTTTCTAAAAGAACATGACAGGTTTTATGTAAAAAACATTGATATTATTTTGTTTTATTGATTTTTAAACATATAATTATATTGAAACCATATTTATTACAATGTTATAATGTATAATATTTATAACAAAATCGTACCATCGACACGATCAATCAGATTGAAATGTAAAAATATGATTGGCATTAGCTATTAAAATCATATACTATCCTGATTGAAATCATTAATAAACATTTTAGTTTGACTATCCCAAAATCCAAATCGATCCTGAACTCCTACTTTGAAACGCTGATATCTGGTGTAAGCATCAAGTGGGATATCTTCTCCCCACTGACGGTCATATCCAATATTTATTTTATCTTGGACTCCTCCTCTCATCTTTTCAACACGAGGTGGAAAATGGTAGGTGGTAGGATGTTCCAAAATTCTAGCATTCTGTATATATTGTCTATTGTCCCTGTTTGAATATCCATTATGAATTAAATATGGATCGCAGAGCGTATATTCAGCATAAGGGTCGAATTTGTTTTGATTTGGATAATAAGGACTGGTGTAACCAAAATCTGAATACTCAAGTCCAGGTTGTTTATTATTTGGAATATATGTAGAGTAGAGAGAATCTAGAGTTGGTGCACTGGGCCTGACATCAGATCCTTTGTCATCTATAGTAAATCTGTCACTAATGTAGAAATCCTGGCTAACTGGTGATGCTGGTCGATTTTTTATTTTATTTGGATAATAAGGACTGGTGTAACCAAAATCTGGATACTCAAGTCCAGGTTGTTCATTATTTGGAATATATGTAGAGTAGAGAGAATCTAGAGTTGGTGCACTGGGCCTGACATCAGATCCTTTGTTATCTATAGTAAATCTGTCACTAATGTAGAAATCCTGGCTAACTGGTGATGCTGGTCGATTTTTTTTTTTATTTGGATAATAAGGACTGGTGTAACCAAAATCTGGATACTCAAGTCCAGGTTGTTCATTATTTGGAATATATGTAGAGTAGAGAGAATCTAGAGTTGGTGCACTGGGCCTGACATCAGATCCTTTGTCATCTATAGTAAATCTGTCACTAATGTAAAAGTCTTGACTAACTGGTAATGCTTTGGCATAACTTGTTCCACCTGGGTTCTGCCCACTAAATCGAGATTGTGTTAAGTCCGTATTAAGTGTAGGCGCTCTGGGGTAGCTGGAGTAAGGTGAACTCGAATCATAGCTGCTGCCATATATAATATCGTAAGGTTCTCCTCCGACGAATTGAGATCCGCTCCCATGACTGGAACCGGCACTGGTATGGCATATGAAGACCACAACGACGAGAATGAACTGGAAAATATAATAAAAAGTATTTAAAAAACTACGAGAAGACTTTAGGAAGTTTGCCGAATGCTGCCCATCTCAGCTGGATTCTCCTATCGGTTTCCCTCCCAAAGTTGTTTCTACCTAATTGGACTATTTGCCCGAGGTAGATTAATAACGAACTAGTTGGTTCACGATTATCATCAAAAACTTCGCTTACCAGCATGTATTCTTCAATTTTTTTGAACTCCATAATATACAGAACTTATAAACCAATGACTACTTACTGATTAATAATGTAATTTCAGCTATATAAATAAATCGTAATTAGCCACGGTCTTCCAGGCAAATCATAAATTAATTTGCATATGATAAGAACTTTTAACATTAATAATTTCATTAAAACATTTCGTGTAAAAAGTTAAATTCATAACATAAACATGAATTCAATACAGGTAATTTCAGCAGAGGTACTATGTTTGAGGTTTTATTCATAATATTTTTTGTTGCAGGTGTTGAATATGCCTAATTAGTATAGTGGTAATAAGTGCGACTGCTACGCCAGAGGTCCCGTGGTGCCAACTTGGATCAAATCGTTAAAAATATCGATTATACGCTAAAATTCGATTATTATATCGAAAACTGTAGCATGGAACTGCAAATTTTACGATAAATAATCTTTTGTCGTCTCAATATAATCTTAGAATTAATGGTTTCATGACGATTTACGACATAAATCGACCAAATGGTCTTGACCATAAGATGACACTTAGAAGCTGTCAGTAAAGCATTTCACAGATAAAAACGATTGTAATTCTCGACAGTTTCATGCTACAACCACTGGGTTTAATTCTCAGATCGAGAAGTGTTATTGAGTTTCTCTATAAAATTCTCAGTAGTCGGTGGGAGTGTTAAATTGGGGCTCGGTTTATGGCAACATTAGTAAATCTCTACCTAAACCTTCGAGGAATACAATTGTGATGGTATATATGTAGAGCGTTACACAGACGACGACACGGGAAGATCTCTAGTCCCCTACGTAACAATCAATCATAGAATGGCCGAGCGCACGTGTCGTAGCAACGAGGTTTGAGCATCTTGCTCAAATATTACATCTCTGAGTATTCAACCTGAAAGGAGCCTGCTCTTACCTAACCTAATAATAATGATAAGGATTTATTTTTCTCTCTACAACATCATGTACAAAATGAGACAATCAATGGACAATAAAATAGCTTATATTAGTGGGTACATAATATCGTGGGAGACTGGTGCCCAAACTAGGCGGATGCCTGTATTTCATGTCACCAGGTCTCCTCTCCCAGATTGTTGGGTCTAATTTAGTAAGCCGAGAAGTGAACAGTACCTGCCCGTACCTTCTGCTTGGTCTTTCACTTCAACGGCATATGTTTATGTATATTGTGTTATGTTTTATTGTATTTAGCAATAACGTATTCTAAACATTACCAAAAATATAAATATTAGCGAAAGAAAAGTTCGATTTGAGGCAGTGCTTGAACTCGGTCCTTTCAGTTAAGTACACCGGACACTTTAGCCAAATAAACTACATTAAGTATATTGTATCTTTAGAAATATTATTGTGTTGCTAATGAAAGAAGAACTAAGCCTAACGACTTACCACAGAAAAATCTAGTGAGAATCTTTTCAGAAATCATTTAAAAAAAATGTCATGAACGAAAATGTTATTTCGGAACGTTATTATGTAATCTCAGCTAAAATACCAATTAGACGTAAAATATTCTTGGTAGAACTGCAAGTGTGAAAGAGACCAATCATAATTCATACTTCGAGATGTTTTGGGGCGAGAATCCTCACTTACGTGTATTGTCCTTCGTCGCTACTATAAAGATAGGTTCGAACAGTCAGTAGGCATCATTTAGTTCAGTAGTTGCTCAGTGAAAACAACCCAAAAATGTTCAAATTGGTGAGTTAATTACAACATTTTCTGTTTGACTTAATTTAGACTGATAAAGTGACTATAATAATTTAACATAGTGGGGGCTTGTGACTAAGTTATAACTAACTAAATCGCGGCCAGTCTGTGGATGGGTGACCATTGTTAACACATCGAGACACCTCCATGCCTCGGTGAGAACATAAAGCCGTCCTACTGGTCATACGGACACCTATGACAATCGTTAGTTGTAGTCAGAAGCCCAAAAAGCCTGACAACCCACTGGTTGTCAGGCTTTTTGGGCTTCTGACTAGAGACAGGAGACACTTCTCCTCAGGGTATCGGTATTACCCAGAAATTGGGTGTGATGGCAGTCGCTTCGTGTACAATACTGATATTTAGCCTATCTGTTTAAACTAGAAGCGGACCCCAACATAATTGGGAACAGGCTGGGGTAAAAATATAAGATCGGAAGTCGACATCGACATAGGTGGAAAATGGGTAGGAGAATGATGACTATGGTGAGTCTAAAAGAGTGTAATCTAAAAGGAACCTATAAGCTACCTAGAGCTTATAGGTTTCTTTTAGATTTTCGGAACGGATTTTGGCAATTTTAATCTATCAGATTGATCGCAAAGTTATATAGCAGTAACAGTGATATCCAAACTACATAACACTATATACTGATAATTTTAAAGTCGAGTAACACAAGATAAGGATTTTGACGTAGGATTTACTTCACATTTTAATACAGGCAGCTAATCATTTTAATCAGGTGACTATTATTTCGCTTTACGGAGCGTATAACTAACCATTTCAATTTAAATATTAAAAAAATGGTTAATTGAGTAATATATCTACTGTAATTCTCGTAAATATATACATATATGTATAATTACTCGTCCTGACTGACTGATTTATCAATACAGAGCCTATACCGCTGGTACTACATATAAAGCATCCACTAAAGAAGAATTTTTGGAAATCACCCCTAAGGGAGTTAAATGAACATACCCTAGGACAACAATAGAGTAGAGTCTATTCTAAAATATATACAAAACCACTCACTCACACACACAATCACGAAATCTCAGAAATTATAAACCCTAATACAGAATACTGTTACTGTCTGGACTTTAAAAAAGACCATAATTCTCTGGAGTTTGTTTCGGTACTTCATCTCAGAAGTCGTCAACTAGAAAATGCCGGCGCCATCTAGTATTATTAATTAAATATTGACTTGTAGAAGTGTCTATAAAAGATCTATTTACAAAATAAATATACTTAATGTATCCTACAAACTGGAAATTCGTCATGTAGGTTGCTTATAAAGTGTAGACATACGCTAATAAAGGAATTGTGAATATTCCCACAGGATTGGCGAAAATGAGATCAATAAAAGTAGCACCGGGGCTACCAGCTAATGCTACATAAAACTCTTACACTGTATCACAGACCGAAGATAGAGATCAATATATTATTTATGTATAATATGATATTTGTTACTTGAGTATGAATATGATTTTACAGAACATTCGTTTACCGAAAAATATAATTGCTTAGTCGTACCCAATTGACTGGACATGCATACTAATAACAATTTAAATAAATTAAGTGAGCACTTAAACTGTGTGTTTTTAATAGTTTCGAGATATTATATGAGTCCGTAATATTCGTATCTAGGAATGAACAGAGCAGCTGTTTTATGTGAGTTTCAAATTTGTTTTGTTTTGGTAACAAGTTTACATGAAATTCTCAGCAAATTTTTACAACAATTACAACACTTTAGTTATAGAATATTACTTAAAAATACAACTATAATACCTATATTCCTCCAAGAGTTTATATTTTATTTTATGGGACAAAAAAAAATATTACATGCTACATTTAACAAAATATATATTGGTAAAAATACATTGTTATACATGTAACCACCTAATAACCACCACACTGTTGTACACAAATTAAAACAGACGTTAAAAAAGGAGCGTATGTGACAGACGAACACACAATAATAATAATACGAATTGATATTTTCATTTCTTTTATTTAATTTTAAATTGACACTAAAATTATATTGTATTCTTGACATTCATCATTGTAATTTATTGTTGTTAATATTTTACAGACTGACATTATGTATTACTATTTTATAAAAATGTATTTTAAATTCAATGTACATGTGTAATATAAGTATTTAGTTATGATTCAAGTGCAACTAATCTTGCAAGTGTCTTGGATGTGACATCTGTTAGCTCCGCAGGTTGGTCCTAGTGTGCTAGGTACAATCTGGGGCCATAAGTCTAGTAGCACGTCAACGATCATATTCGCTTGCACGGTACTGCGCCTATACACACATGTATGAGTGATTTCAATGCAAACATTTACCCGTCAAACAGTATAACTACGAGAAAGTGATTGTGTGTGGTTTGTCACTAAGGTAAATGATCATTATATCGCACTTTTTCTGTCTAGATATTGATGAAAGAGTGCGATATACGAGATCGTGAGTGCAAAATGTTTGTTATAGAAAAAGGTCGTAAGTGCGACTTGTTTTGATGCGATAGATTTGTGAAACTGCTAAGTACTGGACTTATGACCCCGACCGTACCGCGTACCTCGTACCGTAGTTGTGATAATATAACATTATTTTGTTGTTTACAGTTGGTGTTCGCTTGCATGTTGGCGGTGGCGGTGGCGGCGCCCAAGCCCGATTTGTTCTACAGTGCATACACAGCGCCCGTATCGGCAGCATACGCGCCGCTCGCCTACAGTGCACCGTACACTTACGCCGCGTACAGCGCACCGTACACCGCACAGTACACCGCACCGTACACCGCACCGTACGCCGCTGTCTCCTCCTACAGCTATGGCGTCTACTCGCCCTACCTTTCCTACTTTAGCAAATAAGCTTTTCTGTACATTACCCAGAGAATAAATTATTAGTGTTATACAAATGCATTTTTTTCGTACCTGAGACACTTGGCTTCTTACATAAACAAAACATACCATCACGCTTGTATTCTCTGGAGGGTTAGGCAGAGGTGTACAGTTATGCAAACCCACAGTTCACAGGTATGTTTAAGTTCCATGTAATTGACGGCGAGCCTATTGCCATTTACAGGGCACAAATCCAAACTCCGAAATGCTACTGAAAATTTCATAGAAAAACCTAATAACACTTTGCTACACCTGGGAATAGAACCCAGAACCTCTAGCGTAGCAGTCACACTAAGGACCCCTAGACTAACGAGCAGTTGTACGGACGCCAGCAGGTTAAGCTATCCAAAACTGTCAAATTTTCCCAATTGAATATGTACCTTATTGTATGGTATTAAAGTCGAAAATTAATCAAAGAAATTTGACAGATTGTGGTAACTTGATATGCTGACCTCTGTACAATACTTGTTTCCACCTGTAATTTTATTTTCGCGGATGTGATCAAAATGAAGTCCTGTCACTCAGGGACAGTTTAGCTTTCCATTAGTGACAAAAAATTAAGAGTTAGAATAGTACTCCCTAAGTAAATACAAAAAAAAAAATACAAAGCTGACTTAAGATACCAAGTTAACCAAAATTAATACTGCATTCATATTTTTTTAAACCTTTTGACCGTCACGGACGTATATAGACTTCAAATGAAAACTTGCTCACGACGCCAACGACGGCATGGCACGTCAAAAATACCACTTGTTTTTAGTTCAAAATAAATACCTATACAAAAATTTGTTGTTTTTTTTTACCTATTATTAGATTTGTCGCTTGGCGTAGAGAGCACGGATTTTCGTTATTGACGTGTTCAAAAGGTTAAAAAGAGTATCTATGGAGTTTCTTGCCGTTTCTTCTCCATAAGATCCACTTTTTGGAACCGTGCCGTAATGGTCTAATTGAAATAAAATATTTGACATTGACTTTGAAAGAGATTTTACGCCTAGTAAATATAGCACGTAGACTTGCCAGAAACTAAACGAATATTTAGATTGCCCGAAAAAGTATATATAAATAAAAGTAAAGACATAAATTTTAGCTAAAGAAAAATTGTATCTCAGGCAGTATGCGAATCTGCTTACTTCCAGTTAAAAACACCTTAAGTTGCCTTAAGACGCTTATACACCAACGAGACCGCTGCCTGTGATGTGGAATTTCTCTTCTACATTCTAAGTCCTAAGGTGACGTCAGCAACCATTCAAGTACCTTTTTGCTAGTTATTTTTTGTTGTATTTGGCATTAACGCATACAACATTTTTAAAAATTTTAGCAAATGAAAAATTCAATCTGTAGCAGGATTCTAACCTACATACCTACGTCCTTTTGATTAAATACTCCAAACACTTCAGCTGACTAAGCTTCAACAATGACGTCATCAAAACCTTTTACACCAGCAACTATACAGGGTGACCAAGCCCATTTATTGGTTGATCGTATTGGTTGTAGCGTGATGTGATATTAATCTTCCTCGATAAATGGACTATCCACCACAAACATTTTGTGGTGGATATGTTTTTTACAATTCGTACCAGTAGTTCTTGAGATGAAGAAATTATCGGCTTATTGTGTTTACCAGGCAACAAACAACTTAAAAGGCGACTAACTGTTTACAACTAATACAGTAAATTGTCAACGACAAGTTATATAATTGATAATTTAATTATATTGTTCGCCACTTTCTAGTTGATCTATCTTTATCAATGACGTGAAACTCTGTAATTGGCTAAGAGACAATTTTCACCATCTCGCTATCACTGTACAGTAAAAATGCAATTTCAACGATGTTAGTAACATTACCCACTACAACGATATTAGGCTGTTCATTGATAGTGAAGTAAACACTTAGAACTCATGTAAATGTTATAAATAGCTGTTGCGTTTCCTTATTAATAATAGAACCCACTATCCCACATTTCCCTTTCGACCACTCGGTCTGGGACACCCTGCATATAAAGCGTAGGTGTATTGGTATTAAGAGGTTTTATAAAAAATCCAACACTAAAATTGAGTACGCACAAACGAAAAATGCTAAATTTATCCTACTTGTTTAAAAGTAAAATAAATAACTAGAAACACGAGTTAAAGAAATAATTTAACTATCTTTTTTTTTAACAATAATAAAACTATTAGACAAAGTAGAACTCTACTGTGACCATACCATTTGACATATTAAATTAATTCAATTACCAGATTTCTGATCCATAATCATCATCATCATCACCAACCCACTAACTGTCCCAATATTGGCTAAAGGAGTAAGACAATATTCCACTGATTTTATTTGATATCTAACCATAATTATACCTATTTAAAGAGACCATAATTAGTTTTCTATATTAAGAAAATATTATAAAAACAAAGTTGTAAATGAGAATTATTATTTATTTCAGCATATTATTTTTTTCACTTCCAAATTATTTACGGAGGTAGTAAGCGGCATAGGGTGAGGCGTAAGGGTAAGCAGAGTAAGCGGCGATTGGCGCGGAGTAGGCGAGCGGCGCGGTGTAGGCGGCCGCCACTGGCGCGGTGTATGCCGCTGCCACTGGCGCTGTGTACGCAGCGCTGTACAGCAATTGCGGCTTGGGGTCAGCCATCGCTGCCACAGCCATCATGCAAACGAGAACGATCTGAAAAAAACATAGTTAATTAAATAATCGTAACTTTTATTTTCTATAAAAATATCCACTGTAATTTACCCTGTTTTAGTATTCTTGATAATAGTGTGATGATGTTTATTTAATTATTATTATCAATTACAATCAGTTAAAAATATAACAAATAGTATACTTACGAATTTGAACATATTGTTGTTGTTGTCTTTGAGCTACTGTCGAGCTGAATGATATCAAAGAATTCTCTGCGGCCAACTTTATAGTGAATTAAGAAGGACAATGCATGCAATTTGAGCAAAGCATCGCCCGCAAGGCGGTAGGTACCGTGCATCGAATGCCGATAAGCTGGCTTCAACCACATGTAGGAATAAGAAAGAACAGCAATTGTGTAAAAATTTCATTATAAACGTCAAAGAAATTCCTAATTACTTGAGAGTCAGAATTTTATAAAAGCCTATCTATGTTTTAATATTGTTGAAATATGTTCTGACCATACCTGTAATTTCATATTACTTATATGTTATTTATTTCTCCGTGATTTTATACACCAGGGTAGAAACTAGAAACAGTGGATAAGTTTTCAACGAAATGTCCCAAATATTATTAAATATTTTTTACACAAATAAATAGAACTGAAGAAAGAAACACGTTTATTATTATATCACACATTATTTTCACGTTTAGATATGAGATAGAAAATCATTTTTCCGTGTCGTAGTACTGCCAGTTGATTTTATTGCTCGTGAATATGTCAGGAGATATTAATAGAAGTCAATTCCACTGATATTTTATAAGCTATACAGCTATGTTTAAAAATATTGTTATTTTTATTGATAAAATAAAACTGATTTTAACGGATATTTTAGCGAAGGTAAAATTCGACCTCTGGCAGGATTCGAACCTGCGTCTTCGGTTAGGTACACCAGACGCTATGACCACTAAGCCACCGCGAGTCCAACCCGCCAGGTCGAAATTTGCCTTCACAATCTGAATTTATGTCTTCTTGGTGACTTCAGGTTCTGGTGTACCTAACCATAAGACGCAGGTTCGTAGCCTGCAGCGGACGAATTTTTCCTTCACTAAAACAACTTTAAAATTTTAGCATGAAAAATACAAAAACATACATACAATCCGTAAAAAATACAAAAATGTACTTTTTACGGATTTTATCATGTTATATTATATTATTAATCGCGACATTTCGGACCATGGACGCTGTAATCAAACTAATATTATACATGTGAAAGTGCGGATGTTTGTTTGTTTATTTGTTACTCAATCATGCAAAAACGACTGAACCGATTTGCATGAAATTTTGTACCCTAATAGTATGTGACCGGGAATAACAAATAGGATATATTTTACGCCAGAAAAATGTGGAAATATCCCGGAAATCCCGGAAAAACGAATATAGGAGAACTACTTAAGGGATTTGAATAAAATTTCATACAGACACAGTATGTGACCGGGAATAACAAATAGGATACATTTTACCCCAAAATTATGTGGGAATTCCCAGAAAACTTATGTAGGAGACCTACTTACGGGATTTAAATGAAATGTTGTTACACTAATAGTTTGTGATTGGCGCAGGCATATTGAATACTTCTTTTCTCGGAACAAAGCGGGAATGTCCCTAACATTGAGTACTTTTTATCCCATGAATACAATCCGACAACAATTGTGTTACTAAGTCTAGGCGTACGAAGTCGCGGGTAAAAGCTAGTAATATCAATATATCGCTATAAAATCCGTAAAAAGTAGTTTTATTTCAATGTCTAATATTCGCGTAAATGTCAGAAATCAATATGTTACATTAATTGTTTGATTGATGATACATACAGGAATGACTGACGAAGAGAACACGGTGCGCTAACCTCACATAAATTTGGACAGGAGGGTTTGGAGTTTGGACTGGTTATCGGGCATTTCAGGCTGCTCATTAACGATGGTCATTAATATTCGTATGACAACCGGGCCAGTACATAAGAAGTACATAAGGAGTACATAAGGAGTACATAAGGAGTACATAAGGAGTACATAAGGAGTACATAAGGAGTACATAAGGAGTACATAAGGAGTACATAAGGAGTACATAAGGAGTACATAAGGAGTACATAAGGAGTACATAAGGAGTACATAAGGAGTACATAAGGAGTACATAAGGAGTACATAAGGAGTACATAAGGAGTACATAAGGAGTACATAAGGAGTACATAAGGAGTACATAAGGAGTACATAAGGAGTACATAAGGAGTACATAAGGAGTACATAAGGAGTACATAAGGAGTACATAAGGAGTACATAAGGAGTACATAAGGAGTACATAAGGAGTACATAAGGAGTACATAAGGAGTACATAAGGAGTACATAAGGAGTACATCATTAACCCATATACTGTCCCACTGCTGGGCACGGGTCTCCTCTCATATTGAGAGGGATTAGGCTATAGTCCACCACGCTGGCCTAATGCGGGTTGGCAGACTTCACAAACCGTCGAGAAAAATCTCTAAGGTATGCAGGTTTCCTCACGATGTTTTCCTTCACCGTTTAAGCGAGTGATAATTAATTATTAATACGCACATGAATTCGAAAAGTCAGAGGTGCGTGCCTTAGGTTCGAACTCGAGACCTTCGACTTGGCAGTCCAATGATCATACCGCTAGGCTGTCACTGCTATAAGGAGTACATAAGGAGTACATAAGGAGTACATAATGAGTATTTTCATCACTACATCTACATAGGTACATATCTAATTTAAATAAAATCTAATTTTCCGATAGTGAAATGGAAAGTAAATTGGCTCATTGACAGTTTTGATTAAAGGAAACTCATCAGTATTGTATACGCGTAGCAAGCTCGACTAACCTCACGTAGCATGCATGTGGCCTTCTAAAAGACTATAAAATTCGTGTCTGCGGTAGTTTTAATATCATTCAGTGCAGCAGCAGCTCAGTGAAAATAATCAAAATGTTCAAATACGTGGTAAGTACTTATATCTTTTTAGGTCCCCTTAATTTAGAATGTAATAGATGGAGTAAATCGTAGCTGACATTAAAAAAATCTGTAATAATTTTAAAACCAACCTGGAATAAGTAGTGTTATTTATATTAATTTCTGTTTCTTCACAGTTGGTACTCGCTTGTGTGCTGGTGGCAGCGATGGCTGAGCCCAAACCTGAGCCCAAACCTGGCGTGTTCTACAGTGCAGCGTACACAGCACCTGTGGCTGCAGCATACAC
The DNA here is from genome assembly GCA_964056405.1 of Acronicta alni. NCBI lineage: Eukaryota > Metazoa > Arthropoda > Insecta > Lepidoptera > Noctuidae > Acronicta > Acronicta alni. The sequence continues at coordinate 7,788,748 of OZ043925.1, read as the reverse complement.
AGCGCCTGTAGCAGCTGCATACACCGCGCCACTCGCCTACTCTGCCTACTCCGCGCCAATCGCAGCTTACTCCGCTTACCCTTACGCCTCACCCTATGCCGCCTACTACCTGCGTAAATAATGTGATCTGAGAAAATAATCTAAACACCTACAATCTAATAAATTATCGTTGACATTGAATCTATGTTTTTATTCACACTAAATACGCCACGACTAAATACAAATATATAACGTATATACTAAATAAAATACGCCTCAACTAAATACCTACAAGGTACTTTGAAACAACAGTATTCTTCCTTATCAAAATAGTTGCCTACGTATGTAGTTTAGTAGTTGCTACTTATTTTTTATAATAAGTAGCAACTACTAAAAGCACTTTTAAATTTTTACTTTATAAATTTGAGTAAATAACTATCCCATCAAAAACATTCTGTAAAAAACTAGCCAAGTCTCGATGGAGCTGCTTGTTTATCTCTAAAAAGTAATGAAATCTAGCTAGACAAAGTCGTGCCAAGTCTAAGGTTCCTTACTGCGATTTCTTTATTATTTATAGTGAATGTTGTGTGACTTGGCCGTTGACATGTACCCACTAACGTATAAAGAATGTTCAACTTGGCTAGTTTTTTACAGAATGTTTTTGATGGGATTTCACTTCTTTTTGTAGAAACGTGGGCTTATTATATGTCGATATCTCTAATAGTTTGGTTGGGCTCTTGTGTTTTCTAATCAGGGTCACCAGGTACTCCAGATCTTCGATTATCCTAGTTTTTATAGTTTTCCCTCTATGTGGCCATTAAACCCTAACTCGGTACCAAATTTCAGCTCTCTGAGTTTATGAGAAGTACTAGTTCTATTTTGATGATCATGAGTGAGTGAGTGAGTGAGTGAGCGAGTGTCATAAATGCGAAACTTTGCTTTCGCTTAACTTCGGAATTAAATGACCTACAGACTTGAAATTGGATTTTAAGTATGTAATTATAGCTTACTGGATGACGAAAATTTCTGATTTCTGGTCTTATCCAGAGGTTCAAATAGGGGCCTGAAAATGCGGCGAAATGGTTCCAGTAAAGAATGGTACGGCAGTGTTTGCTTCGCGCTCGTCTTGGAAATGATGAAATCTCTAAGTTTATTGAATTTAGCTTTTAATAGGCACAAATCTTCATTTATAAGCTCTTAATACTTACTTAATGTAATTTAAGATCAGTGATAGCCTAGTAGTATGACCATTGGACTGCCAAGTCGAAAGTCTCGAGTTCGAAGTTTCGAACCGAAAGCACGCACCTCTGACTTTTCGAAATCATGTGCGTATTAATAATTAATATTCACTCGCTTAAACGATGAAGGAAAACTTCGTGAGAAAACCTGCATAAATTAGATATTTTTCTCGACGGTTTGTGAAGTCTGCCAACCCGCACTAGGCCAGCGTGGTGGACTATAGCCTAATGAATCCCTCTCAATATGAGAGGAGACCCGTGCCCAGCAGTGGGACAGTATATGGGTTGATGATGAATAATAATGTAATTTATGTTGCCTTGTATGCATTTGATCCTAGTATTGGCTAATGGAAAGCATAAACAGGGTCAAATAAAGCCTCAAATAAACAAACAAAAGAAACATAGTAAAAGAGATCTTACTATCAGGTGACTAGGTGTTTGTCTGACGTCGATCGTAAGATCCTATCAGCAAAATCTTAGCTTGTGAGCATTTATGACACTGAGACTAAAATATACTAGATAGACTTATATTTATGTGATATACACATACCATAACATGCCTTTATTCCGAAGGGTTAGGCAGAGGTGTTCTAATATTCCTACACCCATAGTTCGCCCCTATGTTTTTTTTATTAACGTATTAGTTAGTTAACAAGGCACAAATCAAAACTCCGAGCTGCTACTGCGAATTTCATAGAAAAGCAAATGAACACTTCCCGACCTGGGAATCGAACCCACATTCTCAATCGTAGCAGTTTCGCTTACAACTACTATGCGATAATTCTTTAACACATTGTAAATAGGTTAAAACTTCTTTGCTTTTGATTTGCTTTTCTAGAGCCGGCGCCAGTTTTTTGAAAGTCGATTTTTTTATAAAACATTAACATCAAAAAATCGACCATTACTGGAAAAATGAAACAGAAAGAGACAGGTCTCTTCCTGTTTCATTTTTCCAGCGTAACGGTATCTCGAACTCGAAAGTCTAACTGATTTTCGACAGTCCTACTATTGATCTCGTTACTTCATAATTAGGTACAGTCCTCTCCTTTTTATTTCTAGACCTAGCTGATGATCCTGCATGATGGTGTGCTTGCGCTGATGAAGAAGAATTTCGCCACAATATTTAACGTTTAATCGTTTTAATTTTATGAATGCATAAGTGTAGTCTACACTTACTGAGGACAGCTGTATTAAACAAAGAGTTCTTACAAAATTGGTAATTAAATAATATGCCTTGAATGTAGCCTGTTCCTTCTACGCCTTCCAAAATACCGGTTGGCTGCAAAAGTTACATCCATATATTTACACTACTTATAAAAATATTGTTGGTTTGTCAAAGAAAACACAAAGTCAATCCAAAAAGCTTAGAAACTACTAACTCATATTCAATACTGGTTGTTTTATGTTTATATATAAGAAATTAAGACATTTTTTATCTATGATATCAAATGGTTACAGCGCGTTGTACTTACTGTTTGTAAGGCATAATACGAGAAGGCATATATCTAAATTGAGGAGTTTGTAAACTTGCATGATTTACAATGATTATCTACCTACTATCGAACTAAATAAAATGAAGCTCAATGACTCCCTAATCTTTGAGCTTTTAGAGCTTAAACAAATATTTAGATGGATGTAATAATCAAAATAATAAATAGGTCGAATTCTTTAGACTTCTATATATTACGGTTCCGGACCTTATTGAAACTTTTAGAAGGCCTTTGAGCAGCAAGAGCCTACGTAATTTGATAGATTGTTGACATTTGTGTTTTATAACAGAAGAAAGTTTGTGTAATATGCCAACCGTAACTCAGAAAAGTGTCTTTCGTTATCAAAGCTTCTACACGCACTTATGGAATGTTAATGAATTTTGATGACGATTTCAAAAAGTTGATCCTATGGAGAATATCCGGCAAGGAAAGCTATCCATGCTTTAATGAAATCATAGATTTAAATTCAAATTAAGTCAAAGAAAGAGAAGACTACACATTTGGTGTGTCGTGGGTTCGATTCCTACCCAAGACAAATCTTTGTCTTTTAAAAATTAAAAAAGAAAAGATATCACATACCTAAATATTACGTACCTATTATTTAAAAAAAAATCTTTTTTCTTAAGCAAACAATCCTATCCTTTATTCGCGAAATAAATTGCCTATCTTTGCTAAAGTACTGATTCAATGTGTGAGACAAATTATTTTTATCCCGATTAGATGCAAATTTTCCAAGGCCTAGCGAAAACATTTTCATACGAGTATAATGAAATCTGATGCACACAACACTCTGAAAACACATGATGCCATCACGCCTGCGCCACAAAACTAAAAGTTTTCAGTTTAAGAGGGATTTTATTTTAAAACAAACCTTAGTTTTTCTTTATTTTCACTCAATAAAATATAATATTACGGTAGACAAAAAACCACCAAGGTTTGTCTGGAATAGCGTGCATTCTACTTTACACTACTAATTTCAAGGTAAGCGCCATCATTAAATGGTAAAATCATTTATACTAATATCTAAGAAAGCATACTACTAAAATCTTGATTCATTCATTGATGGTGTTAGTTAATAAAACTCATTACTATTCCTTACACGATGACGAGCTCGTTGGATCTCACGTTTCGTTTCGTGAATTCGGCCTTCTGTAATTACTATAAAATCGATAGGTATCACATCTTTCTTATCATTCAGTGCAGCAGTAGCTCAGTGAAAACAACCAAAATGTTCAAATATATGGTGAGTACTAAATAAACTACACAAGTTAACCTTTAAATTGACGGCTTAAAGTGACAGCAAACTATAATCGATTTAATCTTTTTTACAGTTGGTACTCGCTTGCGTGTTGGTGGCAGCGATGGCAGAGCCCAAACCTGAACCCAAACCTGGTGTGTTCTACAGCGCAGCATACACTGCTCCAGTGGCTGCGGCATATACCGCGCCGGTGGCTGCCGCCTACACAGCGCCGCTCGCCTACTCTGCCTACTCCGCGCCAATCGCCGCTTACTCCGCTTACCCTTACGCCTCACCCTACGCCGCTTACTATCTACGTAAATAATTTGAATATGACGAGCAAAATATATGTAAACGAATAAATTGTAATTAAGTACCAAAACTATCTTATTTATTTAGAACCTAACCACCAATAACATCAATTACTGAACATATTAGACAGGCACGGTTGCAGTCAGACTTTTTTCTTTTTTCGAGCCTTTTCCCAACTATATTGGGGTCGGCTTCAGTCTAACCAGATGGGGCTGAATATCAGTATTTTACACGAAATGACTGCCATCAGATCGTTGCAATCCAAGTTTTGTGTAATACCGATATCCTGAGGATAGACTGGTTGTCAGGCTTTTTGGGCTTCTGACCACCACTAACGATTATCATAAGTGTTCGTATGACAACCGGGACCGAAGGCGTTACGTGCTCTTCGAGGCACGGAGTGGTCTCAATGTGTTCAGAATGGTCACCCATCCACAGACTGACCGCGACTAGCGCAGCTACATAGCATAGTATAAATATATGAGCGGAAGGTACTGGGTTCAACTCCCAATTTAAGCAGACTTACTGGATTTTAAAACTCTCCATAGCAGCTCAGAAGGCAACAGGTACGTCCCTATTTAACTAATAGCACAAAAGAATAACACTTGGGAATGGAAACCGAACCCAAGACCTCTAGCATCAGCATGAGTAAACTACCCCTAGTAGTGACAGAAATGAATTATGTACAGACAATTGAAAATGAACCTTTCTTTTTATGTATGGGTAAGTTTGACAGTTTTGGATAGCTTGACCTGCTGACGGTCAAGCTATCCAAAACTGTCAAACTTACCCAATTGAAAATGAAAGGTTCATTTTCAATTGTTCATTTTCAATCATGTTGTATTACAGTTGAAAATCTATCGAAGACATTTAACAGATTGGTAGCTTGATGTGCTGGCCTCTGTATTTAATTTATATATTTATTTATTTTATTTTACAGAAGGCTTACATACTAATAGACATAAGATATAAGAATATGTTATATAGAGATTGCTAATTAAAAGCCTCCACATATATACATATACATATAATACGCAGATGAGGCGAAAGCACCAACAGCATCCTGAGGGTATTTGCAGAGAGGCTGGATGGGCCAACCATCGGTAGATTTATCAAGATGCATGTTATAAATGGAACTTGATAAATCTCACTGTGGTAGCTATTTTTATTTTTATTTTATTGCTATTTTAATTTAATTTATTTGTTACTAGTTTTCCGCCCGCGGCTTCGCCCGCGTCGAGTTCGGTTATATCGCGTTTCCAAGAGAACTCTTCAAAATTCCGAGATAAAAACTATCCTATGTTCTTTCTCAAGGTCAACTCTATCTCTGTACCAAATTTCATTAAAATCAGTTCAGTGATTTAGACGTGAAAGCGTAACAGACAGACAGACAGAGTTACTTTCGCATTTATAATATTAGTAGGGATATACAAACATACATTACCTACTAACATAGTTCTTAAGTAATTGTACTAACACACTATGAGCCTAATTATGTTGCTTGAAAATAAAAGATTTTATTATTGTTATATATTTAGTATCTAATATATGTATTCTTTTCGCATACATTTTCCCGATTCCCTTTTATAAATACTAAAAAAAAACTTGTAACAAAATGAATTCAACGTGTTGATAACACATTTATAGTTTTGAGGATTTTATAGTTTTAATTAGGTAGCTATTATTTTGTACCGCCAAATTAATATATAATTTTATGAAGTTCTTATTAACACCTTTTGAATTTATACTACTAATCAACTACTGCAAATTATGTGTATCTATTCCATTTATGTCAAAAGTTTTATACATATAACGATTGAAAAGGTAATTCAATAAAAAATATTATAAGTAACTGCTTACGAGTGTGGTACTTGACGATCCAACTAATTAATGTAGCATTTATTTCTTTAAATAACAAGTTTTTTTAAAAGTACGGTTTACCTGGGGAGGTGCCAAGGTATGTCAGACTCCTACCGACTGAAAACCACACTTGCCTTCACTATATCGTCATGGCAAGGGATTCCTGACATTCGCCATAACCGTGACAGAAGAACAGTGTCCTGGATGTGCTATATTTAATCATTAATATACCATACCACGCACCGGAAAGCGCAGCGTGGGACGGCCTCCAACGAGATGGACGGACGACCTGGTAAAGGTCGCTGGAAGTCGTTCGATGCAGGCGGCTTATGACCGGTCTCTGTGGAAGTCTATACAGGAGGTCCACTGCTGAACAAAAGTCGAGGGAGGCCTCCTGTGGCTGCTATGATGATGATAGCATACCATCACGCCCGTATTCCCCGAAGGGTTAGGCAGAGGTGTACCAATACACCCACAGTTCACCGGTATGTTTGGGTCCCATGTAATAGGGGGTGCGCCTATTGCTGAGCACAAATCCAAACTCCGAGCTGCTAATGAAAAATTCATAGATAAACCCAATAACACTTTGCTCGACCTGAGAATCGTACCCAAAACCTCAAGAATAGCAGTCGCGCTTGTGACCACTAGGCTAATAAGGCTGTGAGATATATTTAAAAAAGAAATAGCCACATACTGGTAGGCTAAACGATGCATGACATCCATAAACATCTATATACATATAAGTATTATATCCATTGTCTAGTACCCATAGTACAAGCTCTCCTTAGTTTGGGACTAGATGGTGTTGTGTAAAATGTCCCAAAAATATTATATTATATTATTATTATAAAAGCATATTAATTTATGCACGAGTTACTAAAAAAAACTTGTAAGTTTTAACCGGATTGTGCTCCTTCCCTTTTCACTTTTCTTCACTCCCATTATACCAAAAAACAAATATATTACGAATTGCTGTATTATTGATAACGTAAGCGTTAGTGCTGCCGATACCGAGATACTGAGTTTGGATGTCGATGAGCAAGTTGATATGTTATTGTTTCAAAATTGTGAACTGTCACCCCATTGACCAGTAGTCCAACATCACCAGTCAATAGTAGTTAGCATAAGTATACCTCTGCCTGGCTTTTTGAGATCATAAAGGCGTGATGGTTCATTATAAATTATGTATCATATACTCGTCTATATAAATATATCACAAAAATCACAGTATCTCCATATCGTATTCAATATTGCAACATATTCAGCGAATTTCGTTGCTGACTGTACAAGCTCTGCTTAGTTTGATCTAGGTCGTACTGTGTAAAATATCCCAAATGATTATTTACAATAACTATAACTACGATATCACATCGCGTATTCAATCAAATACTTTAAATAAATTTACATTTACAAGGAAATCAATTGAAGCATATTCATCATTATTCTGTTCGCGCCTCTGTGCTCGATTAAACTCACGTTGGCTGCATTCAACCTTCACACATTACTATAAAACCATTGGTAGCCGCTTCTTTCTTATCATTTAGTGCAGCAGCAACTCAGTGAAAACAATCAAAATGTTCAAATATATGGTGCGTATAGTTAATTCCATTAGATGGTTTTAAATAGTGTAAAAAGTGAAATAAATAACCTAACTTTTTAGTGAGATTTAGTGAAAATGAAGGATACAGCTGTCCCCCATAAAGTCTCGGTGACAGCCCCTACATCAAAAATATTTATCTGTTACTCAGTCCATGAGAAAACGTCTACAATATATTATGTGAAAACTAAATTTATAATATTTTTTTACAGTTGGTACTCGCTTGCGTGTTGGTGGCAGCCATGGCTGACCCCAAACCCGAGCCCAAGCCCGGCGTGCTGTACAGCGCTGCGTACACAGCACCTGTTGCAGCGGCATACACCGCTCCGGTAGCGGCCGCCTACACCGCGCCACTCGCCTACTCTGCCTACTCCGCGCCAATCGCCGCTTACTCTACTTTCCCGTACGCCTCACCCTACGCCGCTTACTACCTGCGTAAGTGATTTCGACAAGACGAACAGATAATGTAAACGAATAAATCATATTTACAACCACAATTATCTTCTTTCATTTACAAGATGATAACATGTCATCATCATCCACCAAATTTATCTACTTTTGAACATATTTTAAGTATATTATTATGAAGAATTATTATTTTATTGTTATAATATTATAAAGCCAGCTTGGCAGTGAGTTGAGGACTGGCTCACCCCAAAGCTTTATAAAATCCAAGCCAGTGTAGCATAAAAATCACTGCGGGAGATGAGACTTATCTTACAATGTCGCTAACAAACTAAACTATAATGTATACTCCAATCAAGTAAAATTACAATAAAGTAAAATTATTACACCAAACTACATCGAAAAAATAAATAAAACAGTAAACTTATATGTATCCGATTCTAAGAGACACCTATCGAATAACTTTTTTTATCAAGTTCAAAGTGACTACCTACATTATCATCCGATCTGATCCGACCACAAAGTTCTCGTTGCAGTAACTACTAGTACTACTACGAATATTTTACACTTGAACATAATAACCTAACACGAGTACACCATTTTTTTTAAATTAGTGTTGATGCTACGAAACTGGAGTAGCAAAAACCTCAAAAATAGTGTCAGAATAACTTTGAAAGGATGACCTACTTGATATTCTTGATAGTCTTTCAGAAACCTAAATAAATTCTTAGAAAATCTATTTTAGGATAAAAATGGTAAGTCTAAACACGTTTCGAGCAATAACTGATTCCTGGTAATCTCAGTTTCCAACAACACTGAACAACGTCATTATAGCATTTCCTGGAACCGTTACAGTCTGCAAGCAGCTTTTGATATTAAAATTTCGCAATAGAAATGTCGTCCCCCGCGATAAAGTTCTAGGGGGACTTGATAGATAGATAGATAGAATATTCTTTATTGTACACCAAGAAGCTTAATACATAATAAGTATAACACAAAAAAACTTACTTAAAGTAGTACAATATGCGGCCTAATCGCTGATTTGTTTTTATTTTTTACTTTCATAACTTTTATTTTAAAATTATATTCATACGCATATTATATAGTTTTGTTTTATTGTCAAAGGAACGAAGCATATAGTAACGAGGCATCAATAAGATTCCTAAATGTACTTGCTTAGAACTTACAGACTCTTGGAGAATTATAAAAAATCGCAACATACGTACTTACATACATATTTTAGCTAGATGCATTCGAAACAATTCCTTGAGAAAGTCAATAAACGCCGAAGCCACACTTTCTGATTCTCATTCCGTGCATATAATTTCAATCTTAAATATAGTTAAGTCAGCCTTGAAAGTCAGATACATACTTGATCAAGTAATATTACTTGATCAAGTATGCATCTGACTGAATTATATAATTGTAACGAAGCAACTTTATTAATTTGTACCGACAGGGCGACATATTCGCAAATGGCGTAAAGACTCTTTTAACAAATGCAATTCAATAAAAACCGATTATAATTCAACACAATAGAAACTTGAAAGATAAAGAAAATTTTTGGAGCCACAATGCAAATTTTTTTTTTGGGACATTTTTACACATCACCTTTCTAGTCCCAAACTAAGCTGACCTTGTATTATAGGTACCTACTAGACAATGGACATAATACTTATATACTTTTTGTTGTAAGTACAACATACTTATAGTACATAAGAAACCCAGACAAAGAAACACTTGTGTATCACATAAATATTTGTGTCCTGTTGGAAACGATCCCATGGTCAGCAGTCCGAATTCAAATTCAAAATATTTATTTGCTTTAGATAGGGTTGCTTCTAGGGCCGGCCTAGAAAGCGGTGGCGGGACGACTTGGATGCGTACCGCGAAGGCTGGTTTGAAGCGGCGCAGGAAAACAGTACCTGGAAGGACCTGGGGAGGCCTTAGCTCAGCAGTGGGACAGTAATGGCTAACAAAAAAAAAATTAAGGTTCGACCATAGACGTCATTCTTTTTTTTCTTTCCCCTAGATTCGTTAGTCGTTAAAAGTGTTATTTTATAGATAGATAGAACATCCCATTATGTATTTACATTTACCGGATATTACCTCCTAACAGTTGTATAGCAAGACATAAATTCTGTCAAATGGTCCCTCATCACTAAAAGGTCAAGAACCACTGATATAAAGGACGCAGACAGGACTGCTGAGCATCTTGAGTTCAATTCCCAGATCGAGGAGCCTTATTAGATTTTCAATTGCAATGTTCTCAGAAGCAGGTCGTTTGAATTTCTTACAAGCATACAAATAATATAAATCATGAATTTGGCCTACCGTAGCTCGGGGATAAAAATCTAGAAAACAAATTACACTTACATTGAAACACGCGTAGACTATTTATTACTACCATCCTTCTAGCCTTTTTCCCAACTATGTTTGGGTCGGCTTCCAGTCTAACCAGATGCGGCTGAATATCAGTATTTTACACGACGTGACTGCTTCACACCTCCGTAACCCAATTTCTTGGCAATACCGATATCCTGAGGATAGACTGGTTGTCAGGCTTGTTAGTCTTCTGACTACCACTAACGATTGTCATAGGTGTTAGTATGACAACCAGGACCGACGGCTTTACGTGCGCTCCAAGGCACGGAAGGGTTGTAACCCATCCACAGACTGACCGCGGCTAGCGCAGCTGATTTTTGCAGGTCTATTGATCATCGTAGTTAACTTAACCATGACCAAATTAAATAAATAATTTTAAATTAACAAAAAATAATTTAAAATAAGCAAATAAATATTTGAATTGAAGTAATATATAGATAGATATATTTCATTGCATTTCCCAGGGCTGCACGAAGCAACATAACGTGCAAGAATTTCCTTACACTTTTAGTTGAACTTAACCTGGTGTATCTAGCTAATCGGCATTCTGTGCGCATTGTCAACCCAAACTACGTTTAACCTCCATCATGTTACGTCCACTGTCCTTCGTAATTTACTATAAAGTTGGTTACCGTTGCAGCTTTGATATCATTCAGTGCATCAGCAGCTTAGTGACAACAACAAACAAAATGTTCAAATACGTGAGTTGATATTTCGTTATTACTAAAGATCAAAACGACGCTTTTGTTGTGAACAAATAGTGTAATATAAAAAGCTACTCATAATTACATAATTCATGCGCGTAAATGTGATTACAATAAAACACAGCATAAGTCACTCAAAGTACGTGTTGGTTTTTGTTAATGAAAGATTTTTTAGAATCCAATTTCAAGTTTTACGAAATTCCAAAGATTGACATACAGATTTATAATTTTTTTATAGTTATGCATTGCATAAGAATGGGAGGCCCTCGTGCGACTCGTGACGTCGCAAGAATTTTATTCGAGATATAAAGTTTTCAGTGTTTAATACCAGAACAGGATATTTTAAATGTTCGTTTGAACATCAAAAATAAAAATAAAGGAAAAACAAAAATATGTTCACTAATTTTCTTTTCTTTTTTTACAGTTCGTATTCATTTGCGTGCTGGCGGTAGCTATGGCTGACCCCAAGCCTGAGCCTAAACCAGGTGTGCTGTACAGTGCGGCGTACACAGCACCAGTGGCAGCGGCATACACCGCGCCAGTAGCGGCGGCCTACACCGCGCCACTCGCCTACTCCGCCTACTCTGCGCCACTCGCCGCTTACTCCGCTTACCCTTACGCGTCACCCTACGCCGCTTATTACCTGCGCTGAAAACCTGGACACATCACGAACCTATACATCTTGAACATGACGATAGAGCAAGAAAGACGATAGCTAATAAAACGTAATTTCGATCACAAATAATGAATTTTATTTTCATCTTAGATCTACAATTAGTATACTTAGTATTACAAAAAAAATATGACAAGGAAACAACTGCTAATTTCATTGTAGAAATAAATATTACAATTTGTTATGCTTTATAGCAACGATCTGACTAATACAATTTCTCAAGACTTTTATAAGCCTTGTTTCAATTGTGTACAATGTTAAAAGTTTTTAATGTAATGAGGGTTCAAATGAACTCTGGGTGTACTTTAGTAAACCTGAAACCTTTCGGGGAATACAGACGTATGTTATGCTGTTATGTTATCAATTTAATTAAATCTGGTGAACTAAGCAAAGTAGGAAGAACACTTAGGAAAATAACACTGGCTATAATTCTAAGGCTAATATGGAACAGGAGCTCACTTAGGACAAGATGCAGAGACCAATCTATGCATAAAATTGTCTATTCATATCTCAAATTGATATTAAAATTTGACATATATACAGATAATTATGTTCACGCTTATTTTCATCTATGACCTCAGACTAAGCATTATTTTTATCAATTTATAACTGTAACCTATGTTCTTTTCCAAGGTCTAATCTATCTCTCAACTGTACAAAATTTCATCTAAATCGATGTAGCGGATTAAGCGTGATAGCGTAACGGACAGATTTACTTTCGCATTTATAATATTATTAGTAAGGAAGTAGGGATTGGGACCTGTACACCCTGCGTCTTCTAAGAACTGCAGTTGCTCTTCCACTTCCTATGGGCTTAAAGGTTGTTTCCTTTGATGAGCACTGAACTAGTGTACCTATTATCGATCCGCATTCTCCCAGATTGTTACCTCAGAAGTTGAAGTGGCGTTTCATTAGCCTCCTCAAAACAGTTTCACATGTTGTACAGATTATTCACTAAATAACTTATAATGAAGAGTAGCCTGGTCTTAGTTTATGTCAGTAAAAGTTTAGCCCAAAGCAACTTTCTAGATTTCAGCCTAAGGATAACAATGAGGTCTACGCATGTCGCAGGTGACATAAATCGCGCTGTGACACAAATACTCGTAGCTTAGAAATATTTTATCAGTATTTCTTCAAATTCATTCATTTATCTAACTAATATAATTGCATAAGAGTCCATCTATAATGCGGGCCTAAGATCTCCCTATGGAAAATAGGCCCCTTTTATCGTTGTTAAGTTTCCTAACAGATCTATATTACTACAACATACGTCATATACATGAGGATGTGTTGATTTTAATGTTGTTATAATTAATAAACAGATCATATAATCTGTTTTCACCGAAACGCTAGGCACAGGCGCATTTGTGTTCAGCGTTACAGTTCGTCGGTATGTTTTATATCCCATGTAATATTTCCAGCATATTGACATTCCCCTGGGCACAAATGAAAACGTAGTAATTCTAAGTAACATCCCTACTTAGAATTACTATCTAATAACGTCGTCGAACGATCGTCTTTGCACCACCCAAAGGTTGTCTGGTAGAAAATGCCAAAGGCATTAAGAGTGGCTTTGTATACATTAATCATAATTAAATAACATTTTGCCTGACCTGGACACACAAATCACCATACGCTGAAGCGGCAGCCTCGCTTGCCACCAATAGACCAATGACGAAAACTACCTGTAAGTTCTACAGTGCTAGTATGCGAAAATGAGTCAAATATTTACAATGTCATTACTAATGCCATCTTACCAACAAGACAACTTTAAAAAAACGAGTGTCAGACAGTACGGGTTTCCGTAAAATGCTTAAAATTATAATGTTACATAATTAGAAATAATCTTACACATTCACATAATCATTTATCTCTGGAAAGTAAGTAATAACAAATTCTTATAGATCTAATATATAAAATTCTCGTGTCACAGTTTTCGTTGCCATACTCCTCCGAAACGGCTTGACCGATTTTGATGAAATTTTTTGTGCTTATCGGGAAGGTCTGAGAATAGGCCAACATCTATTTTTCATACCCCTAATTTTTTTTTTATGGCAAAACAACGTTTGCGGGGGCAGCTAGTAATTATATAATATTATCTACACTACTTACTAACAAATTATAATTAAAAAAAAACTACAGGGTAAACCAAACTAAAACTAGACTTAAGAAGAGCATCAAAAAACTCATCCGCATCGCCATCGTCTAGGATAGCGTACCCAAAAGTACTTAAAATTTAATTTTAGCTTTCAAATTAGAGCTTATTTATGATGGGGTAATGGTATTTTTTATATAGCAGAATTGTTGTTGAAGCTTAAAAAAGCTCTTAGGACGGCTCTTATTTAAAAGCGTAAGCGCTTTACGTCAAATTAATATTTTATAAGGATAGTAGTTACTTTTCTTCTTAGAAATAATTTTTGATTTATTTCTAAGAAGAAAAATAAATAACTATACTATCCTTTACAAAATATGCAATAATGTCTTTACGCACGAATAAATGATGACGTCCCTTTTGTTGTAAACTGATAAGCCGTCAACAGCGCAGGCATGCAGTGCGATAAAATAAAACAAATAAAATATGTAAGTAAAATAAGTACTTAGGTAATTATTTTGCAATATGTTTATTTTTCGATACTGGACGAAATTAATTTAAGCACCTTATATGAAACAGAAGAATAGACTCTAAATCGGAAATAATTCAACTTAAGTTGGAATTGGTTGTCCTTTGGCTTAAAAGTCAATTATTGGCCATATCAGGACGATTTATAAATACTCAAAGCCATTACAAGTACATAGTAATTACAAAATGCCGTAATGAATTATTAACATTGTTATTCTTACGACAACTAGGTAACAAGCAGTTGTGATTAGATTAGTATTTGACTATTGTGGTTAAGTGAAACCAATTACTACTGCCTTATCGACATTGTAGTATTCACGTCAGTAGTTTTTAATTCTTATGAATAACTTGGCATATAGAACCGGCTACCTACTGTAGTTTTTCTTTCGCCGCAACCTATTTTGATCTCCGTTTGAGACACAACGGTTATACAACAATTAAACGACATACTCGTAGCTCAGAGGATTAGCACGCTGAAGTCGCAATGGGCTGCTCATGTCTCACGGAGAACCGGCAACCGATGGAAGAGACGGGTTACTAAAGGGAGCCCACGTTTAGGCAAGCGCAGTGTGTAATGCCATGACTATAAACCATGACGACCTCTGTGGTCTAGCGGTTCGAGTGCCGGACTGCTGATCATGGGGTCGTGGGTTCGATTCCCACAGGACACAAATATTTGTGTGGATAAAAACATGAGTGTTTGTCTGGGTGTTTCTTATGTATTATAAGTATGTATTTACAAAAAAAAAGTATATAAGTATTATATCCATTGTCTAGTTTGGGACTAGATGGTGTAGTGTAAAATGTCCCAAAAAGATTATTAAAGATTAAGATTATAGGGCGAATGCAGGAAAGTTCTGTTTTTGGTCGGTGCGAGTCCGATATACCCTGCCGCCTCCCCAGGTGGCCGAAGATCAATGAGGATTTTCCATACTATAAAAGAGCGTAGTGTGTGATGGCCGCCGCTCAGGTGGGGTGACAACTTGCGGACGACAGCTGGTAGCTAATTACGAATATGGAAGCTAATTATGATAATCCAAACTCTAAGCAGAACACTCCTAACCTAGGAATCGAAGCCAGGACCTTTCAACGATCGAGCTCCAAATAATACTATGAGGAAATGAGCTTTATAACTATGGGGCGTTTACTTTACATGGGAAAAGTAAGCACCATATAAAGAGTAATGTCAACCAACAACGAAAAGAGTGGGACAGAATCATGAGTGATCTGTATTACTCGTCCAGTTTAAATAGGTACATTGACCTCCACATTGTCGCAAGCGCAACTAGATTTAGCATTGTAACAGTGGACACGCGCGTTGTGGCCACTGACGCAATAAAAGCCTCGCATCCAGAATGCTGATACACTTGGTCAATACAAACATGAACCAAGAAAAAAAAACCGCATTTATTTACAAGCACCAAAACTTCCTTTACTTTAAATATCTTAGTTTCTTAAATAGTAATAGCATTTTTATATATGTATATATTTTTAGATGCGTAGTCGCTGTTTCGATTTTTATAAAAAAAAAAAAAAAAAACAGAAAATATTTAAGGGCTTGGTTCCGTTTAACATAACTTCATCCTCGATGTTTATCTTTAATTCGGAGCACCGTTGCCATGATAATGTTAGCACACCGCCGTATTGTACTGGAATTTCTTTCGTACCAACTTGAGTATTTAAAGTGGTGGTCTGAGTTCAAAGGTATCATTCACTCATCTTGTCTACAACGAGTAACAAACAAACACAACAAAATGTACAAACTGGTAAATAAAAAAAATACTTTTATAGATGTATATGTACCTACCTGAAAATGGGATTGAGCAAAAAGTTTTAGTAACAAAAAGAATTATAGCAAGAAAATGCTCTATATTAAATATTGTGTTGAAATTCTTACTTATTTAAAATTACATAGTGATATGGTATTGTTAAATTAAAATAATGTGCTTGAATAAATAATAAAAACAAAATAAGGTACCTAACTCATGATTCGAGAACGTTAAGAACAATATAGAGCACTTTGTAACTTATTTATTTACTTTAATATTTATTGTCCACCAGAAATACAGATAAAAATAAATACCAATAATTGGTCTTGTAATAACAAATGCATTAATATAATATAATATTGTACTTATTTCCTTTTTACCAGGTAATCTTCGCTGCCCTCTTCACCATCGCGGCTGCTAAGCCAGGCATTCACTCGGTGGCATACTCCGCTCCTCTTGTGGCGGCTCCAGTCGCTGCGGCATACACTGCTGCGTACGCTGCACCTGTGGCGGCGGCTTACACGGCCCCTGTGGCCGCGGCTTACACGGCCCCTGTAGCCGCGGCTTACACGGCCCCTGTAGCCGCGGCTTACACGGCCCCTGTAGCTGCGGCTTACACGGCGCCAGTAGCCGCTTACCCTCCCTACGCTGCCGCTTACTCCGCCTCTGTTGCCGCGTACAATGCCTACTCAGCTCCTTTAGTAGCTGCTGCCTACAAAGCTCCAGTTCTGCTCAAGTAAAAACCTACCGACCACAATTCAAGACTTACATATGTAAAAAATAGAAACATGATAATTTAATCATTTCCATAGAGATTTTCTTTCAACCTTTATCATACTATCAATGGCTACTTATTGTAGTACCTATCGACAACACTGATTACAATACTTACTAAATTATTTAAAATTAAATATCCATTTGCGGAATTTTTCATAAATGATGGAAACGCTTTATAGACTGCAACTAAAAATATTATCTGTTTTAAAAATGATTTAAGAATGAATGTTTTATTTATTGGAAACACGGTAAATAATTCACGCTATTGACTATCTATTGAGTAATATTTTTGGCACGCAGTGTAACATACTTGAGGATTCCCAGCATGACATAATCTGCTACAATAGATAGACTCGCGAAATAATACCTTACTTAATTTCAGTAACGAGAACATAAGAGGAGAATTAATTAATTATTATTTAGGACGTGTTGCGACACAGAAAGGCGGTTTGAAACAATCCATGTATTGTGTGACATCAATAGATTGTGTGTTACATCACACGGGGTTGCTTAGAGGGTGTTAATTGTGAACGGCTGTGTAAAATGACGTCATAATGCCTCGCTGTGAAATAATGAACCTGTTCATTATAACGTATAATGTATTTATATATGTCGATTAAATAATTCCATTTGTATAGGAAATCTACATGATATAACTTATGTACATTTAGGTATACATTCATCATCATCAACCCATATATTATCCCACCGGTGGGCACGGGTCTCCTCTCAGATTGAGAGAAGGCTATAGTCAACCACGCTGGCCTAGTACGGTTTGGCAGACTTCACACGCCGTCGAGAACATCGCTCAGGCATGCAGGTTTCCTCACGATGTTATCCGTCACCGTTTAAGCGAGTGATAATTTATTATTTATTAATACGCACACGATTTTGAAAAGAGATGCTTGCCTTGGATTCGAACTCGAGATCTCCAACTTGGCAGTCAAATAGTCATACCACTAGGCGATCGATGCTATACATTATTCATACAATAGGTATACATTATTCATTTGTATTTTTTCGATGTTTTAAATATGAAGGTATGCAAACTTATTAAAAAATGGAAATTTATAAGGTGGCATGCTCTATTCATACTGAGAGGTAATCTGACGTGCTAAGCAATAATGTGCTAAGATTACTGCGTCCCAATTTAAAGGACAATGGAGCCAGTAACATTACTGGGCCTATGACTTAGACTTAACAACTGAGGTCTCAAGACGGTAACACGGCAGGGATACCATTTACTATCGTCTTGCTGCGTCTATAGGATACGGCTGCCGCTTGCCATCAGGCGGTCCGTATCCTTATTTATCAGCTCCAAAAAAATCTTTATGTAGGTACAGAGGCAGTACACCAAGCTACCACAACTTCTTTGATTGATCTTCAACTTTAATAAAAAGTTTTAAAGTTAATTTTCAATTGGGAAAATTTTACAGTTTTGGATAGCTTGAGCTGCAGCTGGCGTCTGTACTTAAACGGATAATTTTTGGTTCTACGATACTTTAAATAATGAATACATAACATTTGAACATGAAATAAATATAAATATTCTTGGACAATTTTACACAGCACTATCTAGTCCCAAACTAAGCAGAGCTTGTACTATGGGTACTAGACAATGGAAATATTGCTTATATATGAAGTAAAGTAAATATATACAGGAATCAAAATATTCTGTAGACACCTTAATATTCGAATTCTATTTATAGTCTATTGTGTTATAGCAAATTACATATTTGTATTGTCTATTACATCCGTCTCATTTTCATGCAAATAGTGACCGAATGAAGTGAGCAAGTATGGGAAAACCTGCTGATTCATCGGCTACGACTAAACGAAGACATTTCAATAGTCTTAAATAATGTTAAATAACGTCACAGAAAATGACGCATTACAGGTCTTTGAGACAATAATTGAATGTAAGTCGTATTAACATGCGATAATTACACTACATTAAGCAAATAAGATTTTTTTATTTCGTGTGCAAATCTATACATAATATAAAACAAGTCGCATCCCAGTCTGTCCCTCTGTACGCTGAGATCTTTTAAACTAAGAAACGGATTTTAATGCGCTTTTCACTATAATTTAGATATTTTTTTAATTAATTTTCGGAAGATTTATTGTCGAAATCCGACGTCGCACCGAAGTACTAGACATCATATCTAGAATTGCGACACTAAAGTGGACATGGGCGGCACACCTGGCAAGGAGATACGATGGTAGGTGGAGTAAGCTTGTTCCCGAGTGGTATCCTATACCATTCTAGAATATGATATTCTAGGATAGCAAGCGATGCGTAGGACGTCCGGCGATCAGGTGGGCTGATGACATAAAAAAGGTAGATCGTACTACTCCCGGCTGCTCCTCATCGGACCATTCAATGTATCTCCCGGCGCCCTGCATTTCCTGACATCAATAGGCTTGAGCATACTCCCGGCACCCGGCACCAACAATCTTTTTCGTTTCTCTATTGACATTTAGCCCTCGTCTTGGTTCTCGAAATTATTCTGTAACTGCTGTCTTCTGTGAGTTATAGATCCATAGGTATGTCTTGCTTGAGAATATTAAATGGTACTAAATCTTCATCTTCGCTCTATAAACTTCTTTTTTTCAAATCTTTCTTCTTCACATCTTCACTTTTCTCAGACATCTTCAATTATAGAGGCAGCTTCAGAACTTCACAGAAGAGACTGGCTAAGGGTCGCCATACAATAGGTTGTGGTACAAAGGTGCAAATAAAAGAGATATGTTTGGGTCAATGCTCTGTGTAATAATGAATTAATAAATACGTGTGCAGTTACATTTATAAGGTTAGGCGAGCTGCACACTACAGAGCAAACTGGATGAGGGAGGCAAGGGACAGAGAAGATTGGCATAAAAGAAAGGAGGCTTATACCCACCAGTGGGATAATACAAGCTGAGAAAGATGATGACGATTGTATTTTTAAGTATAATTCATATATATTATTAGTACACATTAACACTCGTCAAAAGTTTTGCTTTAAAATAATGTTAAACTTTAGGTTTATTGCCCGTGTTAACACTATGCTATTAAACGTTTATCATTCAGACCATGCAGTATTCAGCCATTTATTAACCTAGAGAGGTGTTTAAATTATAAACCCACAAATAATTTTTTATACTAAAAAATAATGTCAAAGTTATTTAGCGAAGGAAAAATTCGACCGCGGGCAGGATTCGAACCTGCGTCTTCTGGTTAGGTACACCAGACGCTATGACCGCTAAGCCACCGCGAGTCCCACCCGCCATGACGAATTTTGCCTTCACATTCAGAATTTATTCGTCCTTCAAATTCGTCATGGCGGGTGGGACTCGCGGTGGCTTAGCGGTCATAGCGTCTGGTGTACCTAACCAGAAGACGCAGGTTCGAATCCTGCCCGCGGTCGAATTTTTCCTTCGCTAAATAACTTTAAAATCTTAGCATGGAAAATGCCAAAAAAATACAAAAAGATAAATAATGTCAATTTTAGATATTGTATATCCTACTAATATTATAAATGTGAAAGTTTGTGAGGATGGATGGATGGATGGATGTTTGTTACTCTTTCACGCTAAAACTACTGAACGGATTTTGATGAAACTACATTATTATTATATCAGAAAAACATTTATAACAATTTTAATTAGCAACATTACAACGATGATTAAAAGCAACTTTTCCACGCGGACGAAGTCGCGGGCAGAAGCTAGTAATTGTATACTTTTTTCTGAAAAACAATCAATCTTCCGGTTAATAATGTCATGTTCATGATAACTTATATTGAAATATGGGACGAAAACTAGGAATACTGGGTAGTGTGCGTTTAGCTTTAGATCACTTACATTCGTTTCTGAGAATATTTCCTTTTTTTCTAGTGTAAAGAATGATTTTTATCTAAGTTTTCTGTTTACGATCAATCGTGCAGATCACACACTTTGAAAAGGTCCGGTTGTCCTTACAACCGGACCTTTCCAAAGTGTGTGCTATTGCTTTAGTTTTAAATTAGAATAAACATTTACAGAAATGTATGTTACAGATATGAAAATAGTACATTATGGTACAAGTGTGTAATGTTGGTGATTACCGCTGAGGCGTCATTTTAAGAGAGCCGAGGACGGTAATCATCAATACACACGTGTATCATACGACGTTTTTCAACAGACTTGTGAAGAAAATAACTATAATTTCAACTGTGAAAACGAATTGTGAAAAATTTTTCGCAATGGCAGGAAAAATTAATCAGCTATTTTCCTAAACAATGGCGATCGGCCATAGGCTAAAAGAATGAGGTTCTTTTTTTTGGTTTTTCGCGGATAGCGTTTTAATCACACACAAAATGGGAAATTAAAAGTTTTCTTTATTACAGAGAAAACAAAAGTTATATTTGGGTGAAAGTTTTATTTATTAAAAACGTACAAGTTGAAATTATACATTTAAATACGAAGTTGCATGAAATAAGCAAGCAATAGGTACATTAATTTATTTGTATTATTTATTGAACACGATCTTTTTTGTAACGAAACTGTTTTAAGAACAAAGCAACTCAACTAATAAAATAAAAAAAACCCTATAACTCACTTGTGGCTAAGCAATGAAAAAGTCACAGTTTGATTATAGGTGTCATTACGTGCCTAATTGCGGTGAAATAAAAGCCATTTTATGAGCAAGTGTGTTGAAAAATAAATTATCAAACTGTTACAGTAGTGAACGAGGTATATATTAAAAATTACACATGTTGGTAACAAGTAGGTATCCTCAAATAGTTCAAAATCAAAGTCAAATGTTTTATTTCAATTACACCATTAAAATAGAACTTTTGAAAAGTCAAAACTAGTTGCACGGTTCCAAATTTTTACGTAAGTATGAATTATCAATTTTTATTATTATTATTATCTGTCGTTGTCGTCTTTGTCGTAGGGCAAATGCCTAATTAACTGTTAATTACATTTCAAAAATTATATCCTTAGTACCTTTCGAAGATTCTAGATTAAGGCTAAGGCTGACTACGACAAGGGCTAAGCTGACTATTAAATTATTCACATTTTTCCTTGCGTCGTTTTCCATCAACATTGGGGGGGGATCAACCTTGACAATACACCGTCAGTCAGCCAGGGATCATAAACATTGCGCCACTAATCAAGTTATAGTTGTAGTAAAATCAAGTTCAAGGTCGTCCCAAGTTGGGCTAGTGATTGCGGCCTTGGTCGCCAACACCTGATTTAGTAGCGCTGTCCGCTGCCGCGCAAATGTCGCACGCGCACATGGAACGTTCTACACGCATGACGTGAGATCCTTGCGACTCCATTAGACCGTGCCAAAGCTGCTGCCAAAATACAGCGTGTTCTTTAATCCTTCTAAGTGCCTATCCTTCTTAGTCAATCAATCGATATTAAACGAAAATTAAATTAAAAAAATAAAATAAAATTAAAAACCTATCATTTATTTTTTGTGCGAAGTTACAGAAATAAAATGTATTTTTACATAAAAAAAATAATTAAATCAATGTCCATGATATTTTAAACGTGGACAACGCAAAATGAGTGGATTGCGTCTATGGTGGACGCTGTAAAGGGTTCGAAACGTCGCGTCGGGATAAACGACTTCTGTGGTCTAATGGTTCGCGTGTCGGACTGCTGATAACGAGGTCGTGGGTGGGATTCCCACAAATCACAAATATTTGTGTGATGAACATAAGTGTTTGTGTTTGTCTGGGTGTTTCTTATGTAGGTATTATATGTATGTATTTACAAAAAAAAAGCATAATTATAAGTATTATATCCATTGACTAGTACCCATAGTACAAGCTCTGCTTGGTTTGGGACTAGTTGGTACTGTGTTAAATTGTCCAAGAATATTTGATTTAATCATTATATCAATATAAAACAATAAAATCTGTAAAAAGTAGTATTATAACATACCAACACGCCTGTATTCCCCGAAGGATTCGGCAGAGGTGTACCAATGTTCGCCGATATGTTTAGGTCCCAAGTTTTATTTCAATGTCTAATGTCTGATTCCTAGCTTAACACAAAAAACGGAAAAAGGCGTTTATAAGTGTAAGTTTTTACTCTTGCAGCGGGTTGACGATGATTTGGATCTAAAAAATAATATTCTTATAATGAAAGTAAAGAAAGAAAGAAATATAATTTATTTTGGACTTGCACAGGACATTAATGAAAATACAAACAGTACCTATTTACATTATAAAAAATAAAATAATAAAAAAAACTTCACGAATACAAAAAAGGTCCTTATCTCAGCATATTGCTACAACATTTAAAAACTAAAATGTCGCAGCGCTGGTTTTCAGATAGGTTCAGTCCAGTTGTAATGCCACGGCCAGATAAGGAGACACATGAAAGAAAATAAATAAAGTAGACACTAAGGTTCCACAATTAAGGTTGCCATCAGTAAACTCTGTCTTGGTTGCCAGCGTCTTCTAAAATGTTCCAAAATACCCCAATCTGTAGGTATATTACTTCCAAGAGTTGTATTTGTTTTTTAAATCCTAGTGAGGTGCAATTATATTATTATGATATTTTATGTTATGTTATGGGGTATTATTTAGATTTACACTATATAAGATAAAGTTCGTTTTTGTTTTAATTGCAACCGACTAATTTATATAACTAAGACTTTTTTGTACTAATAAATATCGAGAATTAATTATCGAGTCAAGATTGATTTATGATCTGTGACCGTTTTGCGATTATAATCCATAAATATAATCCATAAAATAAATCTTTGCTCATCATCAAAGACCTAAATATGTTCACAGATTGTCTTGGCACAAACATCATATTGTCAGATCCTCAATCCAACACTGTACGATAGTATGTTGCTATTGAATACGGAAATTTATATTCTATTTCACTGGATTGTTTCATTTGCGTTAAGAATTTAGGTAAGACATAATTTAAGTTTTTTTTTCGAAACTACACAAACTCAGAGGTACTACAGAACCCCAGTGGTTGTAGCCCAACCTGAAAATCATTAAAAAAAAACAATAATGTTTAGTTTATTATATCACATTTTAAATTGTAAGTTACTTATAACATTCCGATTACAAGATTCCTGTAAAAAATCACAGAGTTACAAGTAGGTACATAGTCCCGAATCTTACTTGGATTGTTGTCATTTCTTTGAGTTTATTAAACAACACCCTGTGTACATTCTAATACGAAGTGCAGTCAAAAATATTCATGTCACGTACGGGTCCCGATCGCGCACGTCGCGTCAAGGTGCGCGGGCGCCGAACCTCTGCCAACACAATGAGGCCATCTTTGACTCCTTATAAATTAGCCGGGATTTTACACCATCAGTCAGTACTAGTCGGACTTAGATACACCAACAATCAACATGTTCAAATTCGTAAGTACCAACATACTTACCTATTTGTTAGCTTTTAAAAAAATATAGATAATAATAAATTGTTGTCTATTTTGTCTATTTATGAGTTTTTGTTACCATAGAGGAGACAAGGGAAAAAATTGGAATATTTAAAGGTTTCAAAGTTTTCTAAATAATTAAAATTTTAGAATTTACTTTCAAGCTTATTTCTAATACATAATAATAATCAAGGCGGTAATTTACTAACAAGTAAACGCACAGAAAGATAAATGGATATTTTATACAATGAATATGCAATAGTCACAACAATATATAGTTGTGCTCGACCACTATACAATGTTGCAAGTAACTACGACATAATTCAATCATATTCACTTCGACATCAATCCATATGCTGTCCCACTGCTGGGGTTGGTTTTACTAGGCTTTATTAGGCTATTAGTTCAACACGCTGGCCTAGTGCAGGTTGGCAGACTTCACACGCCGTCGAGAAAATCTCTGAGGCTGTTAGGCTTCCTCACAATGTTTTTCTTCACCGTTTAAGTGACTGATAATTAATATAAATACGCACTATGTCAAATTAATTATTTTTATATTATTGCAGCATTGTTTGCTTACCTTTTTGTCATCAGTCATGTGAATGAATTTTTGGAATTCATTCACATGACTGCACGTTTGCCATAGCGGTTATAACCATTGCTCCTGGCGTCGGTGGTTCCATTCCCACTCGAGACAAATATTTTTTATGGTCCACAGATGTTTATTTCGAGTCTAGGTGTACTTTGTGTCGGATAATCATTTTATTGTAAAGTCGTGACAATAGGGGTAGAGGGGTCGGTATTCTTTTTAAAAAATTGTCTATAAAAAACAACAACAAGCACACAATATTATACAGCAATAAGTTGTCATGTGGATGGAATTTAAACATTTGACATTCAAGAGATTAGTGCCAGGAATAGGCAACCGCAACAATCTGCCGTTAAAGATATTTTAGTCTAGAACTGGAACTTTTTGGCAAATATCCACTGCACCAAAACGCTATAGAAAAACTGTTTCGCAAATATCCACTGCATCAAAACAATATTGAAAAACTTTATCGGAAATATCCACTGCACCAAAACGCTATTGAAAAACTGTTTCGCAAATATCCACTGTATCAAAACAATATTGAAAAACTTTTTCGCAAATATCCACTGTATCAAAAGAATATTGAAAAACTTTTTCGCAAATATCCACTGCAAATATTTCGGTAATTCAACTTTTACTAGGAGATCAAAGCCGTTTCGCAATTTACACCATTAATTAATTATGATTTTTCTTTAGACATTAAATTAACAACGTTTTGCCTTTTTAGACTGTAAGACCGTTTCCTACTGTTCAGGTTTTATTTTGAGGTGAATTTATTAATTATTTATTTTATTGGCGACGTCTGTGGTCTTGTGGTTCACGTGTCGGACTGCTGATCACGAGGTCGTGGGTTCGATTCCCACGGGACACAAATATTTATGTGATGAACATAATATTTGAGTTTATTTTATGTATTATAAGTACGTATTAACAAAAAAAAACAATATTATATCCATTTTCTAGTACCCATAGTACAAGCTCTGATTAGTTTGGGACTAGATGGAGCTGTGTAAAATTTTAAGAATATTTATTTATTTTATTTTCTCTAGCTGATCTTCGTTGCTCTCCTGGCTTTCGCCTCAGCGAAGCCCCTGGTATTGAGCTACCCTGGGCCGGTGGCGGCGGCGTACACAGCTCCCGTAGCCGCAGCCTACACCGCTCCCGTCGCCTACTCCGCATACAGCGCCTACTCGCCCGTCGCCTACTCCGCCTACACCTACGCGTCCCCATACTCTTACTTCATCTAATCGGACATCTTTCAAAAGGACTTATTTATTTAATTAAGATATATGCTAGTGAAAGTATTACAGATCAATTAAGAGTATAAAATACAGTCATCACAACACCATCTTGTTTTTTTTTATACCACTGTAAATAATTAATACATCTATCTACGTAGACGACGTCTGTAGTCTGTAGGTCTGTATGTGATACTTATATGTATTATAATTATTATTTACAACAAACAAAAAGTATATAAATATTGTAGCTATTGTCTAGTACCCACAGCATAAGCTTTGCTTAGTTTGGGACCAGATCGTGCTGTGTGAAATGTCCCAAATAATGTCCAAATTATTTATTTATTAACTATTTTTAAATACATTTAATGTATGTAAAGTGGACTTAATGGCGTAACATGCTTTTTCTGTATCCGTCGGTTGGGAGACTGGGACACCATTCCGAAAGAACCATATAAGATATAAGATCCATGTTTGCTACTATCCTATGTCTGGATTTTAAAAGAGACTATGAGTCTCTGAGTTTGTTTCGGTGTTTCTTCTCAGAGGTCATTAGTTAGAAAATACCGGAGCCATCTAGTTTAAAAAAAAGTAAAACATTGACTTGTAAAAGTGACCTTTAAAAGAGGTTTATTTACAGAACTAAATATAACTCTTAAAAATAATAACTAACTATGTAACATAACATACCATCACGCCTGATCCCACAGTTCGCCGCATATTTTACCAGGAACACAACTTTCATTAAATATTTCACAATTTCTGTGGGAATCGAACCCTAAACCTTCGACGAGTACTGTCGTGATGGTATGTGTAAACAGGTTGTTTCACTTATTTAATCATTAATGTACAAAAAATAAACAACACGAGCATACTTCAGAGTAAAATATACAAAGGTACCTTTTTTTGTTTACTGGGGGAAACCTTCAAAAGGCTACCGGTCTACGGGGGTTATACCAAGGAGTGTGGGATACTTACCCACTAAAACTACCCCGCTGGCCACCATCAGCATATGGCACTGTGTCCTCTTAATAGACCACTCCAGAACCCCCCTGTGCACCGCCTATTAAGACACATCCCTGGGGAGACTGTAAACGGGTCTCCCCGGAATCTGTCCCTGTGCACGGCAGCATGTGACCACTGTGCTACCGTCTTCTCTGGGATCGCATGAAGATGTCCCCTCTCTGAACGCCCGCGAGCCCAAAGGCCCGCCTGCCTTAGATGGTGCAGGTGGTAATCAAGGATACCTAGGTACTACTGAATAAGATAATGGTAGTCCTAGCTCCTTGAAAATAACAACTTCGTAATAACACTGTTTGGGTTTCTATGTTAATAATTGGTCACACGGTAAGTGAAATCAAACATTTACAAAAACCTGAGATCGTTATGATTAAATAGACAGTTTATAATATACTTGTACGAGATAACATAACCAGTTACCAATGGATTATCGTGAGAAGAAAATCGCTCTCAATGTTTGGGAAAGACGCCAACAAGACAAACTATCCAAAACTGTCAAAATTTCCTAACTGAACATGTACCTTATTACGTTTGTATTAAAGTTGAAAATCTATTAAAGAAATTTGACATATTGGGGTAACTTGATATACAGGCGTCTGTACATAATCATATCGAACGATACCTATATCAGCCAATCGCTCTCAAGAAAAAATTTCAGTCTAAAATCATCTTGAGTCACTCGAGGATCAAAGTAGGAAAAACTGTTTCTTCCTAATATACAACACATTACACAACATTATACAACAATAAGTATGTTTTTGCATTACTCCATTTCTTTTGATTGGTCTACGCGTATGTGAAAACGATTTGATGTTATCTGTGTTGCATATATATATTAATATAATAATAATTACTCATCTATTTGAAAATAATTTCTTAAGTTTTGATTACTTACCCCACAAGTATCCATACAAAAATATTATTAAATATTAGTAATAAGTTAGTTTGATTACATTATAGATCCTTATAGTTTTCTATAAGAAGAATATTTTGTATACCTACTCTAAACACTTATATAGGTATAAGCTTAACCATAAATTAAAATACCTATTTAGTGTGAATACAAGAAAAATAAATAGTGACTGTGATTTTTAATGTCTTCCAAACAATTTCGCTTACATTGAATAGGTTATATGGACTATAATGAGTCTTAGTGTGGACTATTCAATAATGAGGGTTGGGTTCAATAACCAGATTTTGGATCCACCTATACAAACATAAATTACATACCTACGTGATTATTTTCTAAAAATAATGTAGACACTAATTATTTATCACTATTGAAACAAGTAATTACTGTAACAAGATCGCCTTAGCCAATGTCTTCAACAGATATTCGCTACAACACATATTATATACATATATATAATTAAAATAAAATATACTTTACCATAATTGTACACTACACGTCGCTGCAAATAAAAATTGAATACATTAAAGAATCAAATGACTAATAAAAATGCAGAAGTGTTAGTATTCTACATCAACACCTTTGGGCAGGGTCCGGTTTTGTAATAATATTCCTATAAAACCTACGTTGAAGATGCGAGCCGTCATTCATCGGTGAATACGAGGAAAACAACCAGCATGTTGAAACTGGTAAGTAATAATTTTTATTTAAAAAATAATATTGTGTCAATCCAAAAAAATGTGTTTGATAGAAATTTGAGGACATAAATCAGTAATTTCACCACGAAGGATGTAAAATACGGAACAGTGTGCAGAAAACTTAACAGAAAGACGGACTATCAAAAAACTGAAATTAATAGCATCACATAGAAGAAAACAAATGTGAGGATCACCTTCCAATGTTTGATCCTTAAGAGACAAAAGAATATTAACGGCAGCACATCATGATCATCAACCCATATACTGTCCCACTGCTGGGCAGCGGTATCCTCTCAGAATGAGAGGGATTGGGTTATATTCCACCACGCTGGCTTAGTGCGGGTTGGCAGAGTTCACATGCCATCGAAAAACGGCAGCACTATTTGATGTTTACATCTTTTGAAGAATATTACAAGGTGAAATTTTTTAGGTTAAGTTGTGAAGTGAAAAGTGCGTAGTTGGTATCCTCCATGGGTTATGCAGAGGTCAATGATAGCTCATGTAATAGAAGGCGAGCTGACTGTCTTTATCCAGTCACTAATGTAAAGTCCACCTCACATTTTGCTTAACCGAAGAATCCAACCAAGGCCCTGAACCTCACAACTAGACCAAAGAGGTAGTGAACATTGGAATTTATTGGTACCTAATAAGTGTTAATAAATTAAGCATTAATTTACTATATTAAAACACTCATCTTCTTTTATATATAAATTCTGATTCCATATATTTGTACGTGTAAAACTCAAAAAGTAGTCAATAGATCGAATTGAAAGTAGCAATTCTTATTATATTAAAGTTCCCACGAGAAATCCCTAAACGCGTGGTCGGGGTTAGCGTATTTAATATTAAAACGTGATAAAAAGTTGAACAAATTAGAAGCTGTATAAAGTAATAGTGCTCGACATTCTTGTTCCTAAAACAAACAGATTTTTTGGGCCCTAGAGAGTAAAATGTGGCCGGCCTGATCCCTTCTGCCTGAAGCGCATACCCAAATATGGATTGATCAGCAAACAATAAATAACCTAAACATAATAGTCCTTATATTCAAGTTGCCAATGTCTAGATGACCAATATCACGCGTAAATGATACTGGGCTCCAAAACAACACACAGCCAAAAGTGGTCATTCAAAACCGGTATCAAAACTCGTTTATTGATGTTATTATTACAACAACATTATTCAGATCACGGGGACTAATACAGACCTAATAGTGTCTAAGAAATGGAGAAGGATCGCTGCCTGATATCACACGAATATTTTTTTTAGCAATCGGATTTAAAAAAAACAACATAAGTAGGTAATAGTAAACATTTTTGGTCAATTTTACGCAGCACCATCTAGTCATAACTAAGCAAGGCTTGAACTATGGGTACCAGACCTATATACTTATAATTTTTTTATAAAACACCCAGACAAACACAAAAACTTATATTCATCATATAAATATTTGTGTCTTGTGGGAATCGAACCCACGACGTCGTTATCGGCAATCCGACTCGACGTCGTCAATGAACCATGTTTGTCAAGAAGATCTATACAGATTACAATCTCAGTAAAATTACTATAATTTCTCGAGTGATTTACATGTCACGTTAGATAGTAAGAGTAAAAAATTTTAAGTAGTAATAATATTAGTAATAGTTCGAATAGTAAGCAGTAAAAAATGATTCAATTAGGTTTCGGTATACAGCTGATATTGGGAACATTTTTAAACAACAATTCTGAACCCAATTTGATTTGTTTTCTGTCTTTGTCAGGCTAACATATTCTTTTTTACCACTAAGGTGGCAAAGAAGCTTACGGCTCACCTGATGGTAATCGGTTACCGTAGCCTATAGACGCTTGCCACACCAGTGATATTACTTGCGCGTTACCTACCCTGTAAAAGATAGAGGAATATGTAGGATGATGATCTCTACACTTAAAGATTAAATGATTAAGGACCGGGATGATCAATAAAACCGCCCGTGATGAGTGCTGTTGTACACTGACTTTATTTCGTGAATAATTATAAAAATGTGTATTAAATGTGCGCCCGTATGCAAACACTGAAGTTGCTAAAACTACATACATATGTTGATGTGCGGGTACATACTGGGCAGTATGTACGGTCTCTATGAAAGAGAAAGAAAAGGAGAAAGTAAGCCTAAATGAGACCTTAGGTACTAAGTTTAAACATGATGACCTGAGGAGATAACATAAATGATATTTTTTTTAAATAAATATTTTTGGGACATTTTTACACAGCACCATCTAGTCCCAAACTAAGCAGAGCTTGTACTATGGGTACTAGACAATGGATATAATACTTAGATACTTTTTTTTTGTAAATATATACTTATAATACATAAGAAACACCCAGACAAACACAAATACTCATGTTTTACCCACACAAATATTTGTGTCCTGTGGGAATCGAACCCACGACCCTATGATCAGCAGTCCGGTACTCGAACCACTAGACCACAGACGTCAAACAATATAACAACAATATAACCCGGTTGAGATGATTTTCTAAAATTAGTCAGTAGGTATTAGTCCTGTTCACACTTAGGGAAGAATATATTAGTTGTTGATCGAGGTATGATCATAGGAGAAGTCCCCTTATCGACACTAATAATGGGTTCACTAACTTCATGGAATGCACTTAACACCACTGGCACAGTTTCACCCACGCGCACTGTAGAGTCGGAAATGTCGGCACCCGTCGCCGGTGCCGGAGTCCCCGGCTCAAGCTCCCTTGCTTCTATCATCACGTCGCGTTGCGGCCTATCTGAGGCCTTGTGATACCTCCTCCGTATAAAGAGGTACAGACTGATGCTACCGAAAGTGATCACTAAGACCAGGGTGATATATACGACAGTGTAGTGGTGAATATCGTGAACGCTTAACTCAGCGGAAGATTGTTCCTTAAGATTGTTTATCTGATCTTTTAGCTGATTTAAGACACGTGTGTGATTTTACGGAACGTCAAATGCGTCCGGGAACGTAGTGTTAATAAGTGAGTTGAGAATGGGACTTCGATATTCGGTTGTATATTGATATGACGTAAGAAATTATTATGTGTGTAAATACTGTAGTCATCCGTTTTCAAGGTGCATCCTTGACCTAAGTCAATAATTCCATTGTCTCTAATTACAGTAGTTTTCGATTCAGCACTACAGAAAATACTCTTGGGTTGGCAGTCAGGGGTCAAAATGCCAACGTGCCCTCACCGCCAACACAACATTTCCTCGCGGAGCACTGGCAACCTTGCTCACCGTTAGCAGTACAACACAGCTCAAGGCAGTGTTATTTCACTTCGATTTTCTGCAAGGCGGAAGTACTTCCCCGGTGGGCAGCTCCAATTTGAGTGGAATTGCTCCCACTATGCCCTATCATATTGCCCATTGTTTTTATATGACAGCGACTTACACAGCAATTTGTTACCAATTTGAAAAAAGTAGTAGATTACAATTTTGATCATGATGTCCTGTCTATTGCTAATAATATTTGAATATCCTTGAAGCAGTATTAAAAATCCGTATACAGCACCAATTTATAAAATTCAAAATTTGTCTCAGGTATATGCGAAGCCATTTACCTAACTTGTTTTGTACGTAATTAAAACATATTTTTTCCTTAAAATCTCCAGATGATAGTTCTCGAGCAATGAGGAAATATTCTTTAAAAATTACTTTTTTCCTGCTAACGTTATAGGTATATTTATTAAAGTAATTAATTATAAAAACAATGAGTACCTAACAGAAAAAATTGGGTTGATTGAGTAGTGTAGGTAATAGATAGATATCAACTTATTTAAATTATTTACTTACAAATAAAAGTCATCATTCTCATCCTCCGCGCCTTTTTCCAATCATGTTGGGGTCGGCTTCCAGTCTAACCAGCGGGCTTAGACAAGTTACAATCTGACAATCGAATCGACGAACGAATAGAAACAAAAAGTATGGAAATGACATAAGCTTTCGACAAATAGGGCGATCATAGATGTCATTCCCATACATTTTGTTTCTATTCGTTCCTCGATTCGATTGTCAGATTGCCACTTGTCTACAGGCGCTGATGGGCGCGCATGAAGCGACTGCCATAAGACTTCCCCAACCCAATTTCTGGACAATACCGATATCCTGAGGATAGACTGGTTGTGAGGCTTTTTTGGCTACTGATTACAACTAACGATTATCATAGATATTCGATATGACAATTGGGACCGTCGGCTTTACGTGCTCTCCGAGGGATGGAGTGGTCTCGATGTGTTAAGAATGGTCACCCATCCACTGATTGACCGCGGATAGTGCAACTTAACCTTGCTCTCCTTTAACTTAGCCACGAGCCCCTCTCTTATTATTAATAAAAGTTAGTCTATGCATTTATATGTCTCAAAGTCAAACATTATTATTATGTTTGCTGATGGATGGAGAGAAATTATGCGAGTGTGTCTGGTGTTTTGCGAGAGGAAGTATGCGAGACTGTCTACTATCCCGTAATTATTTGTATAACTATGATAATTGTTTCTATGTTAATTAATTTAATTGTTTTTTTTTTTTCGTTTTAATTAACTATAAATAAATAGCGCCGTAAAATATGTGAAGATAATCCTCTTGGTCTTCTAAACTGTGATTAGAATGGATAATTTAAAACCTAAATACTTAATAAACTCATCATTACTCAGTATAGTCCTCTTCATCATTATTGGCGACTCGCCGTCACCGAGAATCGGCTTGACTAACTTAATTACTACCATTATGTATTTAATTACTATTATTTTATTTTTACATGCTTTATGTAACAATATTTAATTATTTTCTAGCATGAGAATGTAAATGCCCTGATGTGAAACTTTGAACTTATACCACCAAGTGCAGTGGGTAACGTCAAGTCAATTTTGACATTTTAAGACCGATTTTATCGACATTATCGATTTTACCAATATTATCCATCGATCTGATATTTGAGAAAAAATACATACTCATAGCATCTCTAATAACGATGTAAAAAGTTTATAGCGAATTATACCCACAGTTGCAAAAAGTTTCATATTCTTCCACTTTACGAAAGGCGAAAAATATCGGATCTTGTGTTTCTTTTTAAAATTGACTATGGAACAACTGGTGTCACCGAGTTGTTACACAAAAACGGGCTGCGAGTGCCGTCTGCGTTCTTACGTAGGCCTCATTTATTGCACACTGCAGTGGTAGCCACTACGTATAGACAGAACTCGTACATGGTGAGAGCAAGTCGTATGTCACAACCTACCTGGAAGGTGATATCGACATTTTCAACACTAGCGTTTCTAAACTAAAGAAGATTTTGACTAATAGTTTCTTCGAGTGCAAATAGCCATTTATCTGTTTTTTGAATTTCTATTAATACCTACATATTTTTCTTTTTTCATTAGATTTTTATGTATACTACATGTGGAAACTTGTAATTGGCCATATTTTGTATAAACTTATACTTACTGTATCCGTTTAGCTGTAAGTTTTCCTAAAATATATAAAATAAAATAAAAAATCTCACCTTTATTACCGAAATGGTTAGGCAGTGGTGTGTGACGCGACTAGGCATAATATGACAAGGGTTTTCAATAACAATCAACCAACGAGACGTAATCAAACCATTTTTATGTAAAGAGAATGTTATGTTCTTCAACTTACAGTCGACATACCCTTATATACGCTGTCATACTACGACTGCAGTTATTTATTAGTATAAATAACAAAAAACACTTTTGACCATTCCAAATTATTGTTCCAGTTGCTGATCGGTGTAGTGGTGAGCATCGCTACTGCTCGTCGACAACCGCCAGCTGCCGCCCCAGCATCGTCTCCAGACTATGCTTCTTACGACCCTCCAAGCCCATCATCAGACCGACAAGACTACGCCTCATATGACCAGCCTTCTTATGACCGCCCATCATCTTCTTCGTACCCTAAAGCAAGCAAAGCAAAACCCACGACGAAATACTCCGATCCTCCACCAAATTTGTACGCTACATCGTCGGGGTATGAACCCCCGTTAAAAGTGGAAACTTACAACCCACCACCCACTCACACCCACTCCGTTTCTCCTCCTTACTCTGATCCCTATTCCCGAGGATCAGGGCCAACGTACTCTACTCATACGTCGAAGACTTTTATAGCTTCGTTGAGCCCTTGGTACTGAGTTGTGGCTTATATAAACAAAACGAGAAAGAGAAATTGCTGTAAATAAATGTAATAGTTTATAGAAAAACCTGAATTTCATTTTAAAGAAGGCTATTGTGTAATTTTTACACGACTACGCGAAGCAAAGGAGGCTAATGTGTTTATCAGCCTATGTATGTATGTTTGTTTGTTCCTTAGTGGCACTCTAGAGACCAAACGCGTGGGCCGATTTTAATGATTCTTACGTCAATAGTTTTTTCTTAATCTTGCGATTGTTACTAAAGACAAGACGGTAATCAAAATTCAAAATGGCGAACACCAGACGCCATAGTAAAAAAGAAAAAATGAAAGTTGACGAAGTTGAAGTATGTTAAATATATGGTATCATTGAATAATAGTATTTGAAAACCATCTTAAGGTTTCTCCCATAATTTTTCATTTCGTATGACCATTTAGGATCTATAACGATTTAAAGTTGGTTAGCAACTATTCTCACTTTCTCAATCTCATTCAAAACTTATGATAAAGCCGTGATACAGTTCATAGGTATATAATCGGTGAAAAATAATTATCTAAAAGTGTAAAATATAAAAGTAAAGACTTTAACAGTCGTGGCAGTTATTGGGAAAATTTTATACGGTTGGGTCACGACTGTTAAAGTCGCTATGTTCCTTATGCCTTGTTCTTTTTCATAAGTCAGGTTTTAAAATTTTTTAAATTTACTTTTTTTTAAGTACGTCTTACTTTTTTTTAAGTAACGTCGGATGTACTTAGTGTGGTGTACCCACATTTCACTGGTACTCATTTATTGCCATTTATTCAGCACACAACCAACATCCGAGTTATATTATATATTTGCCTGACCTGGAAGTCAAACTCAAATCCTCCATTCCCTAGCTTAATCTCATTTTAATAATCTTTCATATTAACTATGGAATGACTGGTATTTTTAATATGTAAGTATTATATACTTTAAGCAGTGATATCCTAGTGATATGGCCATTAGAGTGCCAAGACAAAGTTCTCGAGTTCGAATCCGAGGCACGCACCTGTGACTTTTTTTATTCATGATTATATTAATAATTAATTTTAATCACTCGCTTAAACGGTGAAGGAAAACATCACGAGGAAACCTGCATGAGAACCTTAGAGACTTTTCTCACCGGTGTGTGAAGTCTGCCAACCCTTACTAGGTCAGCGTGGAGGACTGTAAGCCTATTCCCTCTCAATCTGAGAGGAGACCCGTGCACAGCAGTGGGACCGTGGGTGATGATGATGATATTATAAGACATGTCGAGTTAGTAGCTAACCGAGAAACAATTTTTAATGAAATGAAGTCAATTTCATGGCATATTAAAATATTTCCTTGTGTGTACAGAGGCTGTAATGAATTCATCGTCTTTTGTGTCTCGCAGCTGACTCGCCACACTTGCAAGGACAATAGACAACTATTTTAGAATGTGTGTTTGGGCCTTTATACTCCTTCGCTACGATTATATATTCTTTTGTTCTTCTAAGAGCCATTCAACAAGGCCTTGGCGTAATTTCTTCCATCCAAATATTCATTTGTTCCCATATTTGTCTTCAAACTCGGCCAAATATATAAGGTAGGACATTTTTCATGTCAGTCAGTGCAAATTGAAGAGTGTCAAACAGAACAAGTAAAATTAATATTCACAACAAAAATTACAAAATGTCGAAGACAAGTTTGGTAAGTAGATAAGTGCTTTAGCTACTTTAGGATGTATTTATTCTTTTGTGTGTTGTATAAACTGTTTAGACTTTTAAAGATTACGCTAAATCTCCACCTCAACCTTGTCTTAACCTTATCCATCACGATTATGACGTAATTATTCTTTTCAGATCACAGTATTGGCTCTTGTAGCATCGGTGGCGGCTGATCCTTACGTATTTGGGATTAGTAAGCCACTCGTTGCACCAGCACCAGCAGCTTACAACCCGCTGGGAGTTCCTGCCGCATACTCGGCGTACTCGGCGTACCCTGGTGGGTACGCTGGTGGGTACGCTGGCTATGCTGGTTACTCCCTGCCGTATCCGCTGTCCGCACTCTCAGCATACGAGTCACCGTATGGCCTCGAGGAAGTAGTCTCAGCCCCTCTAGTCAACGCTGCGCCTGCGTCGCTAGTCTATGGTTCCTATCCCTATGGCGCGGCCGCAAGCTATGTGTACACTCGGTAACTTTTTATACAACCCCGAAGTGTAACTACTGATGATTATAGGCTATGAGTTTCTTTGTTATTTTAATATAAGTATTGCTGTTTACCGTGATTATTATTTCACCAACCCCCATATCTATACTAAGATCTAGATAAGTTAGACAGAGAGAGAGTTCTGATACAATAATACTTGAGCTTTGACAAAAATAATCAGTTTCTTTACATCATCATCAGACGATAAAGTCATATATGTTGACCAGATATCAAGAAATTAATAAGGCAATGGAGCATAAATCACATTTATTGAATATTCACAAACATAAAACTGCAACCACTCCATTTCTTAATAAGGCAGAAATATGTTTGTACATGTTCAATAACATCCATTGTTACATTGTATCATATTATAGGTACAATTATAAAGGAATTGAATTAATTCTTCTTACATAATGTAATATATGTATGGGCAAGAATAGAAATAATCGATAAAATAATTTAAATATAGTCGTCACCACGGCACTTATTGATACAAGTGATCTGATACTACAACAAACGCCCCATAACTTAAATATAATGCATTATGTATGGACGCGAATAAGTATCAGTAGGTAATAATAACATAAATATATAGAGTTGATAAACCCATTCATTTTCACGAAAACAAACTTATCAGAGATTAGTATAATAGTACTAAAATGTTTTCACATTCCAACAAGCTCAATTGTATTTTACTAACACACACCCTGGTAACAGACCATACATTCCTAAACAAAAGACATCTAAAAAGTTCGCTACCATAGTTAAATATATTAACACTGTTATATTTCCCAAGTACGTTAATGTTGATACGGACTTCAACACCTTGCAGAACATTATTTACTGTGGAGCATGGACAGCTGCTAAATGTAATGGGGCAAAAATATCACACTTCCCTCAAAGTGAACTTCGAACACGAACACATAAAAAACCAAATTGGCAAATTAGATTAGAAAAGAAAATAGGAAGCTTAAGGGCGAATATAGGACATATAAGAGGTAACAGAAGTAGAAAAGTAGTCGCAACAGTAGAAGCAATAAATAATCTTACGCAACTCTACGAGTTCGTTGCGCAAATCGGCGATGGTGTTTTGGGATGCATCTAACCTCTTCTGCACATCCACCAGGCTTGCCTTTAGAAAGACGATGTCTTTCAGAAGGCTCGTAACATCGACGTGGTCGAAGGTGACGGGAGGAAGCTTGTACAGATCCTTCGCCACGAACGTCGGCACGTCGTCAGGGTCGGTCTCTTTTAGCAGTGTTATGATGTCCTGCACGCTTTTCTTAGTCCCGTCACGTCTACGGGACACCATCTTGTCGATCTTGTTCAATAGCGTGAACAAGAGCAGCTTGGAAGCAGAGATGTCATCCTCACTGTTAGTTGAGCAGATTTGGACTGCGGATACCTCGTCCATCACGTCCAACTTCTGCTGCAAAATATACTAAAACAAATAATTGTATAACTTTTAAACATAAATATAATGCATTTAAATTTCAACTAGATAATGTAATTTTTGGTCCATCTGCGGATGAATCAAACATTGTTTATCGAATTACGAGCTCTATATAGATAGTAGAGCAGTGGCAACAACTGGTCTAGTGAGTTAGTCGATTTGTTGCAGCTCAGAGATAACTCCCGCGGCCCAAGGCCAAGGCTTGGCGTGGTCGGTGCCATGCAACCCGCTTCACGCACTTAATTAATTATTCATAAAATAAGAGCACACTATTGGATGAATTTATAGAGTTGCAGTAAATCGCAATTATCTTTATGCGATTTACATATTATAGTATTATATATATACCTTTATAATATTTAACGTATATTTTTATTTTATGAGGATACACTATAGTGATATTTTTTCTTTAAAAGTAATATTATCTATAATATTACTAGTTTCTGGCTCCGACTTCGTCTGCGTGGACTTTACCTGGATAAAAAGTATCTAATCAATATGTTTTCTGAATTTTTAGCATGATTAACAAACATTAATGTTAGGGTACTTTACGGCACAGTACCTACCCATTGCATTGCCGGTATCCCACTAAAAAGAACGGCGGCACTAGTAAATCCGATTATCATGTCAAATGTGTATTCTTAAGACACTTCTTATAAGAAATTTTACTTTAATAGTGCCTGACTTTAAAATGTTTGATGGGGTTGCCGCGCTTTTATAGCACATCAGGTATGTGTGTGGACGCACAAGTGAATAGTTCTCTAGCTATACATCGCCAAAGAATAGCGTCCCTGATGTGCCACTTACGTTGCAACCCCAACCGCTTCCCGCAACTAATTGCGGGGAGAATAGACACTGACTGTTCCTTCATGGCTTGTATTCAACTATTTATGATAACAAACCTAACCAAGTATGTAGCATTAAATATTAAGAACGATATAAGTACAAAGCCACTATGTAATGACTGCCGTTTACTTACATAATATATTAACATGAAATAACAGTTCACTTTTCTTTAAGTGATTATGGTTTAAATTACTTTAAACTACTTAGCAAACAATTTTCAGAACATTGACATTATGTTAATAAATTCGCATATAGATGAGTAGGTAGTTGTTTCCAGCACCAATTACTGAACGAGTTACAATTCTGTTGACCTTTAAAAAAAAGTCGAATGCATTCGACAATATCCATAAAATAATTCCGATATCTCTTCGTTCTAAAATTAACACCCCTGCATAAAGTCGTCCTTTAAATGTTAAGGTCAATGCTATTGCAATTCCAGGTTGCATACTGCGTGGGTATAAAAATGGATCAAG
Source organism: Acronicta alni (assembly GCA_964056405.1). NCBI lineage: Eukaryota > Metazoa > Arthropoda > Insecta > Lepidoptera > Noctuidae > Acronicta > Acronicta alni. Next base: position 7,748,724 of record OZ043925.1, on the reverse strand, counting down.
CCCTTCGTAGGGCATCATTCACCCCTGTGAACGAGCCACACCCAGCAACATGTACAAACTGGTAAGACTATAACTAAACCTACTTAATTCTTTTTAAAAATATTTAAATTAGGTTAACATTAATAATATTGATATCTTTATCTATAAGAATAAGATATTATTTAGGGAGTAAAGTTATTAATTGGTATGTAATGGGTAATATTCGGAACAAATTATCCGATTCTGAGAATTCTTTCACTGATAGAATTATACATTATCTGCCAGGACTTTAGGCTTTAGGCAATGTTTTATTGTGATCCAATCCATATGAACGAAGGTAAAAGCTAGTATTAGAAACATTAGTTGAGGTAGAACGTGTTTCTGGGGCATTGGGCAATAGGTAAACATTACTAGTGGTCCTACGGAGATCAAAATGCGACCTATTTTCAAGTTCTATAGTTTATATCAGTATTTAAAGGACATATAAAAATGTATGTGTTGTTGTTCGACATTGACAGCCCAAACGTAAACAATGAATAGGTACCTGTTTTATTTTATATGTATCTGTAATGCTTATTAAACAAATATTTTACCTTTCGCCACTCCTTCTCCATACAAACTTTAACTATGCCAAATCTCTTACTCCATGCATGCAAACAGAGAGAGATGTAGAGAGAACTGTATTTATTTAGTATTTAAGCTGTTTGGACACCATGATAAGTCAGAAATATATTTTCCACCATATATTTCAATTCATCAGCTGCTTAATAGCAATATTGCTGACTTGTAATAAACCAAATTACACTGTTAGCCGGTAGGAAACAATGAAATGAGCAAGTAATTCTCGTAATATGCCGACCAACTATGGCTAATAAATCGCCGCAGGTCATTAACCTGCCAGTGAGGCGTGATAAGAAAAAATTTGCTTCTGAATATTTTGTATTTTTCACGGGTATTATTTTAATAACAATGATAAAATCTTTATGCTCGTTACTTACTGTGTGATTGAGTGTAAAACTAAGCTGAATGCTCAGCTTGGTAAGAAAAAGAAGAATTAAGAATACTTAAGAAGAAGAAGTTAGAAGAAGAAAACTTAAGAATGGACAGTGATGCCTCTGTCCATTCTCCTAAACCGCCTTCCTTTCGATCATCATATTATCTTTTATGAAGTACACTGTAATGTACTTTACTGTACTAATACCGCAGGTAAAGTATGTTAATAGAATATATTTGTGATAGTCGGAACATCAGGTACGCTACCCTGGTCGACACACTGGAGATTTCTTCAACTTTATTATACAGGATCCTATTCACAAGCTACCCTGGGATGTTTTGTCACCCTCACGGAAGTACAGAAGGAACCTGGATGCGAAAAGCCAAGGACAGGGTGAAATGGCGCACATTAGAGGAGACCTACGTAACGTCCAGCAGTGGACTAGTATAGGCTGATGACGATGATGATGATGAAAGTATATTATACACAGTCATAAAGATTTCGATACCATTATTTCCAGCTGTCTTTCCTCGTTATCCTGGCGGTTGCATTCGCTGCGCCCGCGCCTGAGCCGGGAGCCATCCTAGCCCCCGCCGTCTACAGAGCTCCGCTGACTTACGCCCCGGGGCTGGGCTATGCTGCCCTGCCCGCCGGCCCACTGCAGTACAGCGCCCCCTACCTCGCCTCATACCCCGCACCCATCGCCTACAGCAATATCTACTAATCGCAGGAATGACAGGATAGGTTGTTAAGGTATGGTATTGGTTGTGATCCGTTTGGTACCTAAATAATGTGATGCGCAATAAATCGCCGTTCCGCCTACATTTAGTTTTTTTTTTTGTGATGTCATATCTTTACAGTGCTAGTGTATCATTTGCAACATCATTATCATCACCATATCAGCCGAAGGGCGTTCATCGGTGGACAAAGACCTCCCACATAGATTCTCACAAGGGCCGATAATCGACCGATCCATAACAACTTCTTGTGACCTTCACTAGGTCGTCTGACCATCTAATTGGAGGCCGTCCTACACGTCTCAACTCAACTACAGTCACACCATCGTTTGAATAAGTCTGTAGTATTCTGAGTCGTGGAATGCGTCTTTATAACTATGAAGCGCATGTTACATGGGCCCTTGACATACCCGTGTACTGTGACACTTAATCTGCGTAACCATCATTGCTCATTGCTGTTCCACTACAGGGTATGGCCCAAGTTCGAAGGGATAAAAGCTATTGTCCGCTCTACTAGCCGGTGGTTTGGCAGACTTCACGAACCCTAAGAAAATCTAGTGTCCTCTTAGATGATGTTTTCCTATACATACTGTTAAAGCAATAGTCAAAAAACAAGAACCAGGTAACCTCCTTTTTGGTTTTGCTTTAGCCCTAACATATCTCTTAGACCACTCAAGTACCTACATGAGTGAGTATCTAAATGAGTACTAAAGGCATGAAGTTTTACAATTCATTTTGGCATACCTATATAAACAACAATATCATCCACTACGGTGCGAATGGTCCCATTCAAAAACAGTACTTCGGCGATTCGCACCGCGCGGTTTGAATCGCTCGTGGTGCGAAACTAAGTTGGGCATTTGCAAGTTTCTCAGAGGTATGGGGTAACGTAGCTAGTGTTTTAATAAAAAAGGAACATACGATAACATACGAAAAATGTCGGAATATCCCGGAAATCCCGATAAACGGATATAGGAGAACTACTTACGGGATTTGAATGAAATTTCATATACACATAGTATGGGACTGGGAATAAAGTATAGGCTAAATTTTATCCCAGAAAAAAATCGGAATATCCCGGAAATCCCGATAAACGGATATAAGAGAACTACTTACGGGATTTGAATAAAATTTCATATACACATAGTATGGGACTGGGAATAAAGTATAGGCTACTTTTTATTCCAGAAAAATGACGGAATATCCCGGAAATCCCGAAAAACTGATATAGGAGAACTACTTACGGGATTTGAATGAAATTTCATACACACATAGTATGGGACCGGAAACAACAAATAGGATATATTTTACCCCAAAATTATGTCGGAATTTCCCAGAAAATAATGTAGACCAACTTCCGGGATTTGAATGAAATTTCATACAGACATAATAGTATGTGACCGAGAATAACAAATAGGATACATGAACTCCAAAATTATGTGGGAATTTCCCAGAAAACTTATGTAGTAGACCTACTTATGGGATTTGAATGAAATTTCATACACAATTAGTATGTGACCTGGAATAACATATATGCTACTTTTTATCCCAGACAAATGTGTGAATATCCTGGAAATCTCGAAAAACTGATATCGGAGAACTACTTTGAATGAAATATTGGTACAATAATAGTTTGTGAATGACGCTGGCATATTAAATATTTCAAATCTCGCGAAAAATCGGGAATTTATATAATATTGAGTACTTCTTATCCCATGAAAGCAATTCGACAACAATTGTGTTACTAAGTCTACGCGTACGAAGTCGCGGGAAAAAGCTAGTAATATATATATTTAATATTTTCTTAATTTTGAACCGACTTCAAAAAAGGAGGAGGTTCTGTGTTCAACTGTATGTATATTTTTAACGTAATATTTAACTTTTATTGTGCGTTACAAAGTGCAACGTTACACTACATTTAGAAAGACCTATGTAAATATATAGGTTTATATAAATAATTTTTTATGCTATCAATTTGACAGGCAATCGATTTTAAGGAGCTTCCGCGAATATGAGCTCAGGTACGTGGGTAGCATGCAAATAACGTTGAGTGAAACAAAAAACACTTGCGATAAAAACTTATATTAAAAAATGATCAAACATTTGGTTGTCGGTGTCATTGCGCATGCGGGGGTAATTTTGATGTTCAGCGAACGTAGTAGGCGCCCGAGTAGGCGTAGGGGTAGGCAGCGGCGGTGTAGGGGGCGGAGTAGGCGACCGGCGCGTACGCAGAGTAGGCAGGGTACGCAGAACCAGCGGTGTACGCTAGCAGCTGGGGTTCCGGCTTAGGGTTGGGGTTGGCGAAAGCCACAGCCAGCACGGCGAAGAGAGCGAACTGCAATTAAAAAAAATATATTATAACTATTTGTTTCTATTTTAGAACTTATTTATTGAACGGCCGGAACACAAGTAACACATTCACACATATTTCTCACAATACCTCATAATATTCCGATAAACGCAAACAAATCCTAGGTTTTTATACGTCATAAAAATAAAAAAATACAATTCTAACAAAACATAACAACACAATCACGCCTGTATTCCCCGAAGAGTTAGGTAAGTAGAGGTGTCCAGTAATGCACACCCACAGTTCGCCAGTATTTTAGGTCCCATGTAATACGGGGCGAGCCTATTGCCATAAACCGTGCACAATTCCAAACTCCGAGCTGCTACTGAGAATTTCAATGACACTTTGCTCGACCTGAGAATTGAACCCACTGGGTTCGATTTTAACGACTTCTCTAGCGTAGCAGTCACGCTTAGAACCACTAGACTAACGAGGCAGTTCAATTCTAATAAAAATCTACGATCCTATCGTGGCTACGGTAATTGCCATAGTAATTAAGTGAGAGGAGATCCGTGCCCAGCAGTGGGCTGTCCCACTGCTGGGCACGGATATTTGGGTTAATGATGATGAATAGTAATTAAGTAAGTGATTCCAACAACTTCTTGGTTTTGACAAACATTTATATTATTGTTATTTCATCATCATCTCATATACTGTCCCACTGCTGGGCACGGGTCTCCTCTCATATCGAGAGGGATTAGGCTATAGTCCACCACGCTGGCCTAGTGCGGGTTAGCAGACTTCACAAACCATAGAGAAAAATCTCTAATATATGCAGGTTCTTCACGATATTTTCTTTCACCGTTTAAGAGAGTGATAATTAATTATTAATACGCACATGAATTCGAAAAGTCAGAGGTGCGTGCCTTGGATTCGAACTCGAAACCTTTGACTGGCCAGTCCAATGGTCATACCACTAGGCTATCACTGCTTCATTGACTGCAGATTGAGTACACCTTTGCGTAACCCTTCTGGGAATACAGGCGTGACGGTATCTTGTGTTCATATTACTGAAATCGAGACCGTCGCGAAAACATACGCGACGCTCATCTCTTCGGACGGTTCCCATAAATGTGGGAAAATATAAAGCTGTCTATATAGTCTGTATGGACAATATGCTCGAGCGAATAGCTCCGTTCCCCTTGTTACCAGTGATGTTACGCTAACAAGATGAACGACACTAAAATGTTATGTCTACGCTATTTGCATTTCCTAATAATATTTCGTCTTCAGACCGTTCACAAGGTACTTTGAACATAAAATGATTGTCTATATAATGTCATTTTTAATAAACAAAAAATTTTTTGTTTTGAAAAAAAATTACACTTATTTATTATCGATTTTCGATTGCATTATGATGATAAAAAAATGAAAATAAAAACAAAGAATTAATATAATTGTATAGATGTGGTATTGTTGACTTACCAGTCTGAAGAACATGGTTGTTGAGTTACTTGGGATGCTGTCACAAGTGATAATGTTAGCCGGCCGGTCCCGGCTTATATACAGAACACGACCACGCCCCGTTAAGTTGTCTTGTCGTATTCAGATAAAAAGTGTCCTTGATCTTCAGTGTAATGAATGAATGATATAGTTCTACATACATCAGGTACCAACACTTCAACATCCGCGTTTGGCATCCATCACTATCAGCACCTATTACTTAGGCATTCATTACATTGTTGACTTACCAGTTATTAATAACCACTTGCGTATTATGTGAGCTTTACGTGATAACAATCTATGATCTTGAATTTATTCAAAGCCTTATACAATTTGCCTTTATCATTAACTTGAATGTAATGTCAAAGTGACCCTAGTTTTATCTAATGGAAAGTAGAAACAGAGAATACAGCGAATAAAGATTAAAACGCACCCTTATGTAATTAGAGAGATAGCTTTTTTTTGCTTTCTAAAAATTGAGCAACAATGCTCAATCAAACGTAACACAGAGAGATACATAGAAAGCACTAGATTTACAGATAAAAAATAGTTATTCAAGAAACTGGACAGTCTAAATGGCCCTCTACCCAGACGCAGCTGCGCGCTTATTAAATAAGAAAAATAAATAAAAAATACATCAACAACATGATTTTCTATAACATATATTGCTTGAAATTAACATAAAGGTACATCACATAGTTGGGGTATAAACATTGCAGCATTAGTTGATAGTTTGAGGTCAGTAGTAGCCGTAGCCGTAGTTGTATGGCGAGGCCCCGTAGCCGCTGTACGATCCATAGCCGGCGGGGCTGGAATAGCCGGAATAGCCGTAGTAGCCTGGGTAGCCTGACGCGTAGCTGCCGTAGCCGTAGCCGGAGTAGAGCTGCGGCCTCGCCAGAGCGACAGCCAGCGCGGCGAACAAGATTATCTGGAAAGGAGAGACGACAAGAAATGTTAGAACTTCTTCCACCAACAAACTCCTATTTTTTTTACTACCTCATTAGTCTAGTATTCTTAACCGCGACTGCTACGCTAGAGGTCTTGGGTTCGATTCTCAAGTCGAGCAATTATTGGGTTTTTCTATGAAATTCTCAGTAGCAAATCGGAGTTTGGATTTGTGCCTGGTTAGGTAATATTGAATGGAACCAAACCAACCGGTGTATTGTATTTGTACTTTAGTATTATATGTCTGTCTAAATCTTCGTGAAATAAAGTTGTCATGGTATAATTATGTTGTAAGGAACCTCCTCCGTTTTTTTTTCTTCGGTTGAAAATGAACTTTCCTAATTATAAATAAGTCAGTGTGAAAGGGACCTTTAGTTCACTAGCAAGTTTAGAAGGCCTTTGGTTTCGGTGAACTTCATAGATTAATAACCACTTTGTTGGGCGCATACCATCCTTACGATCATTATCACAATCTGGACCATGATCTACCGTGTCGTTGACTTCCCTAATTGTGGGGATGGATCGATTGGCGCAGTGGTCGAGTGATCAGCTTCTGTGTTCTGGTTTTGGGTTCGTAGCAGTCACAAATTTTTGCTATTATACTACCTAATTAACTAATTAAAGGAAATAAGGTGCAACTCGATTTATTTCGCAATTTTTAATTACTACCTTAAACATAATAGGCGTAATTACCTAATTCTCTATTGATTATTTTGGAAACGAAATTTGTAATAATCATTAAAAAAAAACTAAACTGAAATATGCTGTTCAACATGAAATTCACGGTAAATATTTCCACAAATGAATGGTCCAAATACAATCAGTTTGTTATATAAGGAAGTAACATAAAAGAAAATAATATATCAATTACTATCAACAGGAAAATAGGAAGAAATTGAGGTTACGCATTGTTTTTCAGGCAACTTGGCTATAATACGAAATGCCTTGAAACCGAATAAATAATACTTATTTTACTATTTTTTCTATATTAATTTTTTTTTTTTTTATTGATAGCAAGTATTTGTGAGCTCAGTTTTGTCTTATTTCCATTTTACTTGCCAACCCTAGTTCAAATAGGTGTAGGATTATCCCAATTACCTTCTCGAATTCAGTACATAATTTATAATAATTATACTGTTTAAAGTGGTTTTTCAATTAGTTCATTATGAAATAGAAAAACGACTTTATCAAATAGAACATCTTGCGGCAATACATAGACCACAAAAAGTTAGTTAATGCTGATTGGCAGGTAAAACTACAATAGATACGAGTATATGCCTCAAACAAAGCTGACGACAGAATATCCGGCATCAAGACAGTGTGGGTGAGCCAGCAGGCGAAGTACGAATCAGACGCCTACTATGCATGTCCAACACTATAGGGTTGCTACTTACTCAGGATTGCAACCCATATCACAAGCACAATTTATCATATTACTTGACGAACATTTTTGAAAATTCTAAAACACTGTCACTTACAGAACATTATGTTGTTCTCATCACGTAAAATGAATATATAGAAAAAAACAGTTTTACTATACTATAGAACTGTACTCACCAGTTTAGCGAACATTTTAGCACAAGATTATTATTTATTCCACAAGTCCCGGTGACTCCCGATGCCTTTAGTTTAGCACTCGTACTGTATTTATATTTGCTCCCCTTCAATATTTATATGTCGCTCTTGTCCTTGGACACTCGAACAATACCTATTAAAACCTATACCTACATGTGAATCTCAGTTGGGAATCAATGTAAATTATGAGTACATACACACAGACGTACATGGGACGCGCTCTACATGATCAAGTAGGCTGCCTTTGTTTGTGCAAAAGCTACCACACGCAAATGAAAAAATAAAAATATGCGTCGTTTGGATTTTATTGCTTTTAGAGCATACTTGGCGGAGGTAATTGAAGTCTCCTTAAAGGTGTGACCTCTTCCTACAAACAGCTACAGTACCTACATATATTAAAGACATAATGTTCTGTGGCTTTCAAAGCTTCACTAGACATAATGCACGGATTAACAATACAGTTTCCTTACAAGGCGAGTCAGGATGTGGATATTGTATTGAGCCCGTAGATCATCGACCTCAGCCCGCGCCCTCGCTGTACAGTTTGTCATCCTAACAAAATAGATCATGTACAATAAAGATCAAGGCTAATATTTTGTTATATAAGCTTAGACTCGCTGAAGTTCGATATGATTCAGTACACTGCATCGCTCAATCAACATGTTCGCTAAAATCGTAAGTGCTTTCCTACTTAATGGTACAAGACATATTCATATTTACACACCACATGTATTTTACTAAAGTCATCATCACTTCACCTTCATTCTTCGAAAGGCAGAGGAGTATTATGGCAGACCTAAAATTTTCAGAAATATATTTTGTCTCGTGTAATATTCGTATCTCGCTTCAACAGAAATCCTGGTTAACAGCAATACCATTTTCACGCTAAGCAAAAATTTACCTGACCTGGAAATCAAATCTAAAGCCTTAGGCGATGTACCCTTGCTATCACTGTACCAATGAGGCAGATAAACATAAAAATAGCTTCTTTAAAAAGGGTGCTAATACTTAATCTTTCCACTCTAAATTAACCTTTTCTAATTTAAGGATTATTTAAGTTCAAAAGGCTACAACCTTTTTGAAATAAAAAACACAGGTTCAAATGTATTTAAGGTTTAATTGAAAATCAAACAGGCATTGATCGACTGTAAGAGACACCTTACTCAAGTAACGATGCTCTGATGATGATGACTTTGAAGTAAGCCTTTAGAACCAATTTTTATGTTTTAGTTGTATCTTCCCTTTAAGGTCATTGGCCCCTGAAAACTTAAGATAACATGTGACCATCCGAAACCACCCATGGATATAAAAGCTTATTATATTAACTTTTACAAACTTACTTCTGTTGTTTGTTTGTTTTTCTTTACTACTTACACAGAATATGTTTCATAAAGCCAAAAAATATAACCACACAAGTTATTATATTTTCCTAAACTAATAGGTCTCCATGCTGCGCAATGGCATCGTTGTTTTTCAGCCAATAAAGCCGGCACCGAAATCAAGGTGTTATATTTTCGAATTGTAATTTTTACAGTTTGCCCTCTTCGCTCTGCTGGCGTTGGCGTTCGCGGCGCCGAACCCCAAACCCCAGTACATCGCATACTCAGCCGGAGTTGATTCCTACGTCTACCCACCAGCTGCTGTTGTGCCTTCAGTTTATTCCGCCCCAGTCGCCTACTCCGCCTACCCCGCTGGAGCAGTCTACCTTCGGTGAAGATCTTTTCAACTGGACCCCTTCAAAAACAACCCATCATACAGTTCTAACATGACTTTACATAAATTTTCCGTTATTCCAAGCAAATAAAGTTCAACCAAATAAATTTGTTTTACTTCGGAACCCCTCGATGGATACTTAGTAATATCGAGCATCGTTTACGCATGAGTTGTTTTAATAGGCGGCTGTAAGTTTATAATTTATGTACCTACATAAACTGATTAAATCCTTACCTCGCTGCGCACCTTTGTGGAAAAAAACTTATACAAATATGAGTCCGGAAACCAAGACCAAAGTAGATTAACCGGCCCGTCTAGCCTGGTCCAGAATGTTCCTTTATCTTAATAATATTTTACTGATTACTAATTGAACTACTTACTACAATAATATTTTGAGAAAACTACGTCAGTTACGACATAATTCATAGGAGTGCCGACTTCTTTAATTATGTCAAGAGTTTTCTAGTCTAGTGGTCGCAATTACGGCTTCTGAACGTGTGGTCCTGGGTTGGATTCTCAGGTTGAGCAGTTTTTCTCTCTTGCGTTAAGTCTTAACTAAAAAGACTATTAATCATTTCTCACTACCAGTGAAGAGTTCAAATTTGTTCCCGGTTTAGTACCCTACTGGAGGGGATCCAAAAAAAATATACCGGCGAATTACTGTAGAGTGTAGGACCTGAGTTCCTACACCTCTGCTTAACCGTTCAGAGGTTCAAGGGTGACGTTATGGATTTTTTCTCCAAAGTGTTACCTGTTATCTTTTAACAATTCCTTTATACTGTTTGAACTCCTGAATTTGCTTAAAAAATAAGGAACCTTCTTCAAAGAAGGCCAAAATTATATTTACATTTTGTGCAACGAACAACTCATAAATATAACATAAATCAAATCAAATCAAATCAATTTTATTGCATTCCATAATGTATACAGGTGGTCAGCTTATATTTCTTGAAACAATTATGGACCCTGTCGGGCACAGCATAGTTTAGTAGGAGAGAGGAAGAATTGCTAATTGATATAAGTAATTTATATAAATTTATTCTTTTAATTTAATTTACCATATTTTATAGTTTTTATTTTTGTATTATAATTTGTCGTATTTTCATTTAATGTCACACTATTATTATATTATTAAAGAATAATAATGTAATCATTGTAATTTTTATTATATATTTTTGTTTTATTATTTGCACTATTCATAAATATAAGTTATTGTATTATTTATATAAATAATTGTAAAATATTTTGCTTAATTTATTGAAAATGGTATCAATATAACTATTTTTTTTTTTTTATTATTTTTATTGTATTATAATATGTAAGTAATTCTTTTATATTAAATGTAATTTTATTATTCCTTTAATATTATTTATTGGTAATTATATATTTGTGGTATTTGTAAGTTTACAATCTATCATTTGTTTATGTACCTGTTTATAATTTATAGTCTTTCTAATAACGTATACTTCTAATTACGTATCGTCAAGATATTCTTTTATACTATAGTAGCTTTTTTTTATCAAAAACTGTTTTATTTTATTAACAAATATATGAAATTTATTTTCTTTTTTTATGATGTCTGGTAACTTATTATATATTTTTATTGACATGACCAAGGGACCTGAGGAGTGCATTTCCAACCGAGAGATCGGTAGGTTTAGTCTATTTTTGTGTCGAAGTATAATTTTGGTTTGTTTATTTTCACGTTTGCTGTAGAATTCAGGATATTTATGAACGAATTTACACATTTCTAAAATATAAATGCAAGGTAGGGTTAATATTTTTTGTTTTTGAAAATGCTGTTTACAGCTGTCCATTTCTTCTATGTTTACTAAGATTCTTATTAATTTTTTTTGTTGGGTAAAAACAGTTGGTGCATCTGTGCTATTTCCCCATAATATTACACCGTAGCTGAGCCAAGAGTAGGCATAGGCATAGTAGGTGACAAGTGCAGTTGGTAAATCTGTTGTTATTTTAACTTGACGTAAGGCGTATGAGAATTTTGCTAGTTTTGCTCTCACTTTTTTTACATGTGGTTTCCAGTTTATATGGGTGTCTATTGTTAAACCAAGCAAAGTAAATTCGTTTACAACTTCTAACTTTTGTCCTTTAAAATTGAAATCGATATTTAGTTGTGTTTTCTGGCGGGGGTGGAAAGATATTAATTTGGTTTTTGAGAAGTTTATTTCTAGGTTATGTTCGTTCATCCAGTCGGCTGTTTTGGTTAGGATAGAGTTTAGATTTTCATTTAGGTTTAAATTGGATTTACTTGGAACGAGTAATGAGATGTCATCTGCAAATAAGACGCATGATCCCTCAATGGTTTTAGGCAGTTCGTTGATATAAATAAGGAATAATAGGCATCCTATCACACTTCCTTGAGGGATTGAGGCGTTTATGTCTTTTGTGTCTGATCGGATCCTTTCTATTATATAACTTTTTTTATTGAAGTATTCTAATTCTACTTGTTGTTTTCTACCCGTTAAGTATGATCTGAGCCATTCGTGGGCCTTTCCACGTATACCTATTCCGTATAATTTATCTAGTAATATTCTAAATTGCACTTTATCGTAGGCTTTGGTCATATCTAATAAAATGCCTATTGCGTATTTTTTATTATTTATTATATTAAGGGCTTCTTGGATATAGTTGTATACTGCTAAAGTTGTAGATTTATTCTTACGGAAACCGTTTTGGCAATTATCAAATAATTTATATTTTTCACAAAATGAGTATATTCGGTTGGTCATGGCTTTTTCAAAGATTTTAGAGGCAGTGGGTAAAAGGGCAATGGGGCGATAGTTATTTGCATTTGTTTTTGAGTCTTTTTTGTGTATTGGTTTTATTAAAGCGTGTTTTAGTAAGTCAGGGAAGACACCTTCTTCAAAAGATTGGTTTATCAATATGTAAAATGGTATGGTCAATTCTTCAGCGCAGTATCTGAATAGGGTAGGTGGCAGTTCATCTATTCCATGGCTTTTCTTGTTTTTTAGATTTTTTAATAATGTGTTTACTTCGCGAGGGTTTATGGGGCTTAGAAACATAACATACTGTATGCGTACATCTGGAACTCACCTTTGTTACCTGAATGATAAGAACGCAAATTGTATTTCATCATTGTCGGGAATACACTGCGTGTCGTCAGTCGCTCATTGCACTTGTGTGGTGGTGGTTTTAGTCGGTATGCTGGCCACCTGGCCGAAGAGGCCGACATAACCATGCATAACGCGCATTTCCCCACTCGAAAAAAAAAGATGGATACACGCGTCCAATATATCTAGACTCATGTTGACTACATAGAAAGGCAAAGAGCAACGATATATCAATTCAATTTAATTCGCTAGTTTTTCACCTTTTATACTGGGCGACTGTAATCAATTGATACTGTATAGCTATGCATTTACATTACCATTTTTAACATAATATGCAATATGTATGACTCGTTTTGCAACTAGCTTCAATAACATTCGTCAACTCTAACTACACTAAGAGACCATAGTTATCATAACTCGTTATATTAATTTTATATCACCTTATTTAGTAATTTAATGCGCTGTTCCTACTCATACTCTCATCTAAGATAAACTAGGTTTCGTTTGTGGTTATACCATTGAATCGAAATATATTTGGGTATCATACCTATACCACAATGTATGAGGGGCTCGTGGATAAGTAAAAACTAATCTGATCAAGCGATCTGCAAGGTTAAGCTGCGCTAGCCTTGTGTTTAGCTACCATCTTCCCATACTGTTCGTCAAGAAAGGCTTCGTAGTCGGCGTCCACCATACGTTGCTCCTGGTACATGGGTGCGGTCGCAGTGTACGATGTGTTATCCGCAGTCAGTCTGTGGATGGGTGACACATCGAGACTCCTCCATACCTCGGAGAACATGTAAAGCCGTCTGTCCCGGTTGTTATACGAACACCTATGTCAATCGTTAGTCCAACGTAGTCAGAAGTCCAAAAAGCCTGATAACCAGTATATCCTCAGGATATCGATATTAATATCGATCCTCCGCAATCCAATTTCTGGATAATTATCCAGAAATTGGATTGCGGAGGTCTGGTGGCAATCGCTTTGTGTATAATACTGATATTCAGGCGCATCTGGTTGAATGGAAGCCCACCCCAAACCTAGTTGGGAAAAGGCTCGGGCAATAAATAAAGATCACATATCACACCATCACGGCTGTATTGCTCGTAGGGTTAGATAGAGGTGTACTAATTAATATACATACACCCACACTTCGCCGGTATGTTTGGCTCCCATGTAATAAGGGACGAGGTTAATACCATTAACGGGGCACAAATAATATCCAAACTCCGAGCTGCTACTGAGAATTTTATAGATAAACCTAAAAACACTTTGCCTGGGAATCGAACTCATGACCTCATGATGATAACAGTCAGTTGTGCTTACGACTACTAGACCAACGATGGAGTTCATGAGGCAGTCTGGGTTAAATAAGCTTATCTAACTTAAAAATATTATATTAAGCAAATTATTATTATACTAGTGAGCCGCCCCCGGTTCGCACGGGTGCAATGCATGTATTAAACAAATAAACCTTCCTCTTGAATCACTCTATCTATTGCTGCAACCGCATTAAAATCCGTTGCGTAGTTTAAAAGATCAAACCGGACAGACAGCGAGAGCGACTTTGTTTTAGACTATATAAAGAAGATATTTCAATTTAGTTGAGTTTTGTCTAGTTGAAGTTAAAACCAGGTTTAGCTATGATGGTGCAGGCCATTCAAGTCTTCAAGCCCCAAGTCTCAGGCCTTGGCTCTCACATAACCACATGGCCACGATGGAACACAGTACACTGTTTGGCGGCGGTATTACATTTGTGGGAGTGTTAGCTAGCTAGATCACTAGATCCAATCACACGCGTTTTTTTCCAGCGCGAGGTGTGGAGTTTTTGCTATTCTCACCGGTCCGACAACGACAAAAACGTAAAGAATAATTAATATGACTATGTATTTACATTTTCCGTCCCCAATATCTAAATATAATATGTGTTCATCAAAATTAATCGGCTGTTCGGGCCGCTAAAGCTACAGACAGAGTGGCCTGGAAAGAGGGAAGGGACACTCCTTCATATTGGGAGCTTAGCCAAAACAACAACTGTCCGGACGATACTTCTTCAATCAAGCCACTGCCTGGCACGGGTGTCCCCTCAGAATTATAGGGATTAGGTTATAACCCACTACGCTGGCCTAATGCGGGTTGGCAGAAATCACACGCGGTCCAGAAATTCTCTCAGGCATACCTATAGAGTTCCTCACTAAATTTTCCACGAAACCTTTGACTTGGCAGTCCAATGGTCATATCACTAGGCTATCACAGCTTTATTTTACGACGGCATTTCGAATACGACATTCTTCATTTCGTAGTAGGAAATGAAGAATCTGATAGTGCGCAATAAAGTTTGTCCTGCTTTTGCGCTGTCAGAATTAAATCGAGTCAGTAATTACGATATAAAGTTCAAACTTCGTCCACACAACAACACTCCATAATTGTAGTTAATTATAATAAAGCCTACATTCGCAGAGGTAGGCAGAGATCTGCCGATTTACACCTACACGTTGCCGGTATGTTTCTGTATGTCTTTAGGTCTAGTTATGAATACTAAAATCGGTTCTCGGACGGCAAAGATATCCAGTAACTTAGAAACAGAAACAAAAAAAAAGTTGTTAAAGTGATAAACGAACCATTTCTAGTTCTGATCTGATATCGCCATCCAAAGGTTGCCTGGAAGAAATCGCTGTTTGCGACAAGGCTGCCCATTGTATATATTATAAATTAAGTTGTGTCCTCATATACTGTATTTTTAACGGTATACAATAAAGTATATATAAATAATAAATAAATAAACGTTTTTAAGGTAAGGGCCTGTTCATGCTGCAGAGTTGGTCTGGGGTGGCAATAATGTGCTAACAATATTGTGTTCATATTTGAAGGGCAATCTTAACCAATGAAATTCGGTACTGGGCTAGACTTTACAACCGAGTTCTTTAGATGTCAACGCTCGAGTGATATGCTGCGAGTGTCACCTACTATACGACCTGAGGACTTGAACGCTTGTGTCATCAAAAATATGTCTTATTGAGAACAACCTCCTTTTTCGAAGAAAATATGATACCTATCGGTTTACCAAATAAATTCGCCACCATATTTCGTTCGAAGGTCCAAGGCGTGCGACATATATTTCATCCGCACAAAATAATACTGGTAAGTGATTACATGGAAAACAACCTTGAACTTTAAATACAATAGTGTGGTCCACGCACTTCCCTACTGTCATTCTACAGCGACAACGTTATTGAAGGCAAGGAAGCCCATTGTATAGCTGATGTCATTAATACAGTGCTTCATCTGATCAATACATATTAATGCTGTTTCTGTCTATCGATTCATTATGATAAAACTCAAATTATGTATCTTTCCCTCATACTCGTATCTATACGAAATGAAATGAATACACATGTTTACTAATAATAGTTACATGTTTTTATGATAGAATTCGTTTATCTCTGAAATTTGGCATAAGTCGAATTTGTTTTTTTGCATTTGATAGTCGCATTCGCATTGAGGAAAGCCTAGGTTTAACACCACTCTACAATCCCTGAGTGCCAAGAAGAAATGAAACAACGGGTGGAATCGTGAGGCATGGCTAATTACATTATATAAGGGAAAGTAATTCTATACTATTATACGAGCACTATGCGTTCTCGAAAACGGCTCTAACGATTTCGATGAAATTTATAGTTCGTCCTGCCCTTGTCCGCGCAGTTTATGGGGGTGAAAAATAGGTCTTATTTCTGGTCTCTGTGTTACGACAAGCAAAGCAACAACTGGACAAGACAAAGGAAGCCCATGCCCAATAGAAAAATAATATTTATAGTCGTTTTAGATATCATCATCAATTTCAGATAAAAGTTACATAATACCTTAACTCAGACATGAGACTATAATTTTACACGACATAGCTTACTATGTAACCAAATATTCAACGTCTAAATTATATCTTTTTTGTAATATAATATTTGCATACCGAGCGAAGTCGTACGACCCAAAAAACTGAGCCCAAATCGTTATTAGATCAAATTGCTTTGTCGAGCAAAAACATTAACACATTTGCTTATGATTTCTTAAACCGGACTCTGATACTAAGGGTTTCTTTCCAGTATACTGTATCATGTGATGAATGGATGCTTGGAGCTTTACCTTAACTAGAATTTGGTGTAGTGATGTTTACAAAATTTGGTTATGTTCAGCGACTTTCGTTGGTGACCGTACCGTACAAAATCAAAGTCCTTTATTGCTTCATGTGTAAATATACATAGGTGTTTACATTTAGAGAGTAGCAACATGAAACCCTGTTAGGGCACAGCATAGAATAATATTACCTATATTAATAAATCACAAAGTCATTATAAATAACAAATTGCGTGCTATGGAAATAAAATTATATACATTAAATCAAGATCTAAATTATTATATACCATAGGCCATAAATGACCCGTACCACGGTACCCGTACCGTAAAATTGGTCATTTTCTTTGTTACACTAGTGTTATGGTATCTTGAAAGCAATATTCGCATATATTACGCAACCGTCTTACATCTTATCTACAACTCCATCTTTTAGCTACTCGAATTTTAATGGGCTGTGGTACGCACTGGTATGCAAAGCTGTCTTTATCTTTAACCTAAGTTGTGTTCCGGAATAGGACACATTAAAACATAATGTAGGTTTCCTCACGATTTTTCTCCGTAATTTCTACATGCATAATCCTCTTTAAGAGAGGTAGCGGGAGTAATTCCACTCAAATTGGAACTGCCCGACTGGGGAAGTACCCCGCCTTGCAGAAAATCGAAGTAAAATAAGACTGCTTTGAGCTGTGTTGTGATTCTTACGGTGAGCAAGGTAGCCAGTGCTCCACGAGGAAACGCATAGTCCCCCCACTACAAGTGTTAACATACAAATGATACTCCTGGTGTTGCAAGTGTCTATAGGCCGGTAACCGCTTACCATCACGTGAGCCGTATGCTTGTTTGCCACTTTAATGGTATAAAAAAATGCTACTAGTTTAATAATTCAATACTCCGGTCTATTAGAAATAAAAAATGAGTAACGTTCAATTCCGTAGGGCCATGTTTTCCATTCGAAACATAAAAAGGATTAAAAATAATAAAGTAACTTTACTGATCCACCGAACAAATAACATCCGTAAACATGCAAGCATTTTTTACTTGTTTACTTTGAAAATGTCAACTCAGATTTTCTGCATAGATATATGCTTTAAGCCGAATGTATAATGTGTGTTGGTTTGATGACTATAGTTATAAGTTCAATAGATCTCATTAGAACTATTCTTAGTAGGTATTAACTCATGTAGGATGTTGATCTCTACACTTAATAAGATTAAATAATGTTATTTAAAAAGGAAAAATTCGACCGCGGGCAGGATTCGAACCTGCGTCTTCTGGTTAGGTACACCAGACGCTATGACCACTAAGCCACCGCGATACCTACCTACCCGTCCGTCCGTCCGTCCCCCCCGTAAAATTCGACATGACGGGTAGGTATCCACTTATTCCGAAGGGACGAGTAATAAAGTTGATCATTATAACAGGCATAATACCTAACTAAAAAAATTATCAACTTTTGTTTCAAGACTTATACTTAAATTATAAATTTGTCGTTTCGAAGAATTTGTCGTGTAGAATAAAAGTTAATTAACATCACTACTAATATTATAATTATGAAAGTAGCTCTTTTTGTCTGTATATCTGTTACGCTTTGACGCCTAAATCGCTGAACCGGTTTCGATGAAATTCAAATACCAATAGCAATTCGAAAACTCACATGCCCGCGTAACCGCGGGCAACAGCCAGTGGGTATTAGATATATTAAAATCTCTCTATACTAATCTACAACCTTTTGGAATAACCCTACACTTCCGTGTCCAATAATCCTTCCTTCTCATCCTCCAGTCTTTTCCCTGTTATTTAAGTTGGGTACGGCTTGCAGTCTAACCAGGTGGGTCTGAATTAGATCAGCACTTTATACAAAGCGGCTGCATTAGACCCCCGTATTCCAATTTCTGGGCTAGACCGATATCCTGAGGATAGACCGGTAGACTGGTTGTCTTCTAACTACTATTAACGTTTATCATAGGTGTTCATATGACAACCGGGTACCCAACGGCTTTTCGTGCTCTCTGAAGCCCATCCACAGACGGCGCGCGGCGGCTAGCGCAGCTAAACCTTGCAGATCGGCTGATCAGCGTAAGGTGAGTATATCAAATATAGCAAACGACCACCAATATGTTAAAATGCGTTAATTTAGCAATAACTATCAATATGTAAGTCGCGCCGCGTTGGTCCGTCCGCGTCGCCGCGACGTTCTGTGGGCCAACACTCGAACAATGCATGTTTACTAAAATAGCCCAATCCCTGGGCTCGGCCGCCATGCTCGGAATAATGATGCACACACACTGACACACTGCGCTAGACATTATCATACTTACAAAATAACTTATGGAATGCGCACACGTAAGGCATGCTAGTATGTCAAGATAAATTAAAAGATTCCGAATTATTTGGACGTAATTTATCCTCATTTGTAGTCTTGAGAAATGTATTGGGCTTTTTAAATAATCGACGCGATTATAAACACGCATTTACTCCAACCAAATGATGTAAAAGAAATATATTGATTGCATATTTAATAAACTAATGCATGGAGTCAATAGTTAAAAATATTTTATTGACAGATGTAAGTAGAAGGATTATCATTTTGATAATACATAATATCTTAAAAAGCACCCCACGCTTTTTTATAATATTGTTTTTTTTTCTTATTTACACTAATCTTAATTCAAGTTTATTTTCTATTAAAGGGTGTTTTTTAGTGTTTTTTAAACTATTATTTATTTTTAATTTTTTGGACTGTTGTTGGATTTTCTATAAAATATAAATTTTATATAATTATAAAATATCTAATGTTTAAAATATTTAATTGTCTTGTTAAGTATGCCACGAGTTAATAGGACGTTTTGAAGGGGGTCAAAACCATGTTCAAAGTTTCCGTTACATAGGCAAATACGTATGAAGCCAATAAAAGCTTTATATTATTACATTATGTAATAGTTAATTCAGCTGTTCCAGACCTGTGTGGCCTAGCTCTTACACGCGGACAAAAGCTCCTAAGCAAGCAACAATGGGCCCCAGTTATGTCATTTTATCATACCAACGCACAGCGTCGGCAACCACAAAAGCTTTAAAGGCGTAGCTATCATATAACTAAATTTGTGCAGTGCATCCTAAAATAGATAAACAATCCGCTTGACAGACCTGCGGTTCGGTATTATGCAATACACAATATAAATTATCCCTTGAAATAGACATAATCAACTCTGTCAGATTCGCCTACTGAATGGCTTATATGACGCTGATTAATGAGCAGTAATCCTATATACCGAAAATTGCGATATGAAATGTGACGTAACTGAGGTAAACATAGAACTGGTTAGCTTTTGGTATTACTGTCAGTATGAATGGATTGTCCTCTAATTGATAATTTGTAGGGATGATACAGTAAAGGTGGGTGGAGCATTTACTTGTGACAGAACATAGAGCATTCTCGAATAAACTCGAACCACAAGACGAACATATAGACAAATATATTTTTGGTCAATTTTTACACAGCACCATCTAGTCCCTAACTGAGAAGAGCTTACAAGCTCTGCTTAGTAGCTCTACCTAGTACCCACAGTATATATGTACTATACCCATGTACATATGTACTGTGGGTATGGGTACATGTAGTACCCGTAGTATATGACTAGACAATGGATATAATACTTATATACTTTTTTTTGTAAATACATACATATAATACATGACGCTCGATGTTTTGTTACAACTTGATTTTAAGAAATAACGAGCGTTTAACTTTGCGGGACGGTGGGGAGTAATTGATATTTTTTTAAGAAATGTTACAGGTATATGTTCGTCGTGAGCATTACGTCGAACATAGCGTCGACCATTCGCATGAACGTTACATTACATGGAAATGTTTTTAGAAAACTGCGCATTTGCCTGTATTGTACCGTTCGTAAAATCGTTACATTACAATGTAATGCTTTAGCAAATTGTCTAGTCTATAACCACCTTTATATGACAGAGCTGGCCGCAATGACAGTGAATGGTGAGATAACAACTGATAGAGATGTATGGATGAAAACGACATTCTGCGCCGACTCCAAGTAAATATGGATAAGGACAGCAGGATAATGATAACACAGTTATATAACAATCTTTGTAAACTATTAATTATGAAGAGCTATTAAAAAACTATAAGTACCTACTACTACTAACTACTTATTACTATAACTCTAACTCTAATTATTAATTATAGATTTCTATGACGTTTTATAGTTATTGGTATGTAACATTTCAATTTGACGACGTCTGTAGTCTAGTGGTTCGAGTGTCGGACTGGTGATTTCGGTTGAAGTTGTGGGTTCGATTCCCACAGGACACAAATATTGCTGTGATGAACATAAGTGTTTGCGTTTGTCTGGGTGTTTCTTATGTATAATAAGTATTTATAAAAAAAAACCATGTATAGAAAGCGGATAAAAGTTTAATAATCACTTACTGGTCCAAAAATTCAAGGTTGCTCAGCGTGTAATGAAGAGAGCAATGCTTGGAGGTTCTTTGGTGTATAGAATTCGCAAAATACTTTAGTAATAGATATTCTAGATCAAGCTACCTATGGATGTTGAAAATATATTGAAACTGGCATGTATTAGTAAGTATAGCAGTAACCGATAGTGGTTACGAGTAAGTACTGCCCACTCCAGTATACTATTCTATTTGTAACCATTATATCCTCACTTGTACCAAAATAGACGGTTTGTGTGTTCGACATAATATTAGGTAACTTAGTTATTATTAACGCTGGCTTGTTAATATTATCTAATACGTCACAGCCTCAATATGATTTTGATACCAAACATTTCAATCATTGTGTAATCTCGTCTTTTTACTAATCATGTCTGAGTTTATCTATATACTGTAAACTATTTAACTCACTACCCTTCCTTTTAGGCTGACCAAAAGACTCCACGATTGAAAATAAAGGTATAGTTTAGCCCACCCTTTTCTATAGTACGGAATGTACTCATGGATCATCCGCACTTGCCTTATATATATTCACCATGACCATTATAGGCTATGGTCCGGTACATCCACAGGAATCCATCAAAGTGCTCGGTTCCTACTCGAAGGCGCACGTGGATCAAACACGCGCAGATCATTCGACGTAGACTTGGCAGCCAGCCCCGCTTACAAACTGCTGTCTGGGTAATCTTTTAAACTTTTTGTGTAAGGAACTAGAGAAGAGCACGGAGAAGGAGAAGAATCTTGTATATATTGACCATTTATAAACAGATCAGGTAAGGCCCGGTCCTGATTGTCATACAAACACCTATGACAATCGTCGTTAGTCAAAGAGCAAAAAGCCTGACTCAAACTGGAAGCTAAGAATTATTAAAACCCAATTAGGTACATTTTGCTCGACTAGGAAATCGAAATTATACAAAAAATAAATAAAAATATGACGGTAGTTTTTGGGTAGAGTTCCTGGGCGTTGAGGACTAAAATAAGGAGTAGGCACGTTAGTCGCTACCTTCCTACGCAAAAGTATATTGAATCTAAGGCTGACTACCTATAAGATAACTGTGGGTGGAAGTCTCAACTAGGTAGTCACTGATATACGTAAAACTGAAACGCATCGGCTATGACGTCACGAGGTAGTTAAACTCAAATCAAAATTATGTACCTACAGCATTTGGAGACAAAGTAAAAGTAAATGTATATTATGTATACCTACACTGGGATTATTATTTCTTCGCCTGTCTACTTTGCTTGCCTTTTTCTTACAAAACCATGGAGATTGGCAGAAATGAGGTTTACTTATACCCAACAGTAGTTAATTCCAATACTCCAGCACTACGACCACAAATCTTAAAAAGACAAAAATACAAATAAAGTTTTTTTTTTCAGAAAAAATATAATAGTGTGTACAATATACCTACAGGTGCATATCATAATTAACATGTAGCCTATGTTCTCCAGATGGTTAGGCAGTGTTGCAACCAATTTTATGAGGGAAAAACAAATTGATGAGCATAGATCGAAATTCCTAGCTGAGAATTTTAATTCTCGTAACCTAAAACTAACCTAATAAAATTAAATCCCGATAACCCTTTTCTTGTTATTGTGATATGCGCAGGTTCGACAATGAATCCAGCCTAGTAGCCTAGGTCAAGTAAGACCAGAAGGTCGGTAGATTAGGTCAGGCTAGTGTTTTACGTTTGAATCGAACATTTTTTTTTATAGTACAGCAAATCCTCGTGGATCCTCCGCCACCCGGGGAGGTGGCAGGATATGTCGGACTCATACCGACTAAAAACCGCACTTGCCTTCACCTGCCCTATTGTCATGGCCATGGGATCTGCGAAATTCGCCACGACCATGATTGGCTGTGGACAAGCACAGGCTGTGGTCCAGCACATTTAAATCGAACCTAGACAGGACCCCATATTGGCAGCAGCGCGCAATAAAAAAACACCAACTCTAAACAAACACGTGAGTAAAAAAATCACATTAAAAACCATCATCCCAAACGACTCGCTGTCGTAACTGGCAGCACCCCCGCTACAAGGAATCGAGACAAATAGCTTCAATTATAAATTAATTAATCGATCTCGTGCTAGACGATCGCATCACGTGCCGTACAGTAACAGTTTGTTTAAGAAAATACACGACGTCAAACACCACGGCATCGACTACGACCAAAATTCACATTTACTTTATTTTGTCGGTTATTTTGTATTCATCTGGATAGGAAAATCTAAAAATAGAAAAAAATACCGAATGCTATTTACCTAACACCATGTGACTTTAATTTTTAGTACTACGACCTACATTCTAATTCAATTTAATGAATCTAATGTTCTTTGATCTACTTGTTATTAACTTGTTCATGTAAAATGTTGACAATAGGAGAACCCACTACACCGACTATTGAACCAAATATAAAGACATGATTAAAAGATAAGTTCATTATCATTATTAGGATTGAAAGTCATAAATGAGATAAGTCAATGCACTTGACATATTTCACAGTATTCGCATTATTTATCCAGTTTTATAATTAACGCCTACAATACTCTATTTTCAATAAACAGTTTGCGTTTATGTTGCTCCGATAAAATCAAAAGGCGTTTTGTTTTATATATTAACAAATCTGGCACTCGAATATTGTATCACACATAGTTAATAATAATAACAACAAACCCTACTGTATACTACAATGTCAAAGATTGTCAAAGGTTAAATGTTGGGCATATCAATTACAATGATTTAACCTATAACTCCTAGCTAGACGCTTTCGGTAAAATAAGAGTAAAAACGTGTAGGTATAGTTGCGTATCTTCTAAATTAATGTATACAATTAAATGTATTAAGATGTTTTTACGAGTCACAAGCTATGATATTATTACTTTTTAACGCGTGTGTTCTTAAATAGTCTCATTAGAAAAAAACGACTAAATCTAAGAGGAAAACGCTTTCAAAATAATAAAAAAAAACGTCATTGTAGGTACGTAATTTATTACGTCTGACTTTTGTTATGGCTCTTAAGGGTAAAATATGCCATACGAAATCAGGGAAATGTAAAAGCTATTACAGTAAATAATACACGTTGTAACCCTAATTGCGACAACAGAAGGCAGCGGCAGCCCCGTGACGGCGACGAGAGGTAGGCATGCATCTACGTGGACCAGTGCATGAACAATTGGGAGCAATACTACGCATGCGCGAAAAACTGTATATAAGCCTTGCCGCCTCTCGCCCACCGATAGTTCGCAACTCTCCTCGGGAAGCGACCTAACGCGTCTAACTCTACAAACACGCTCGAAAAACGGAAAAGTTTTCAATCACAACAACTGTTACAATTCGTTGTATCAACTAAAATCCAAAAAAATCTCCTGATTTTCGTTCTCTAAGGAAGTGATATCGACGACCTTATGAAAAATAAGCTGGGAATCAACTTTTTGACGAGTGAGAAGTTCGTCGGCGATCTGCCGGTGAACGTAGCTGAACAACAGCGGACGTCGAAAAACAACCCGCGCCGCGAGTCTGTTGCTCCGAAGATAGTGGTTTGTCCACCAATTGAAGAGATGGCAGAATCTATATCGGCTCCCCGCGGCGGAAGGCTGCTGAAAGCTCTCAGCAGTCGGCTTTCACGTAGAGCTACCGACTCGGACTCCGTGGGCAGCTCAAGCAGCAATGACAGTGTATCTGGTGATAATGGACGTGGTGATGATCGTTCTTCGTGCTCCGTCAGTGAATCCGGCAGCGACGGCTCCGACCGTCACCGTCGGCACCGCTCCACTGTGTCTCTTCGCCGAGTGTTCCAAAGTCTTAACCTGACTTCCCGCTCACAGTCCAGCTCTCCGACGGAACGTTCCCGCCCGCCAAAGAAACAAACACAACCAAAAAGGATTCTTCGCCCCCCTGTAACGTACACATACGTACGCGGCCTCTCCGGCCTGCCAACACAGAGGGTACCACGACACACCGTTTACTGCGCATCAATGGGCCTTAACCGATAAAGGAAGTTAGCATTTCGGACCAGACATGGGCGGAGATCAAGACTGGTTAAGAATTATGAGTAGAATAAAAGCGCTAGAGAGACAAGTTCTTATCATATCAGTAGATAATTGCTGAAACTTGGGCGAGTAGCCGTTGTAACTGTCTTCATAGAAGACTAGTCATGACAGCACGGCGTTCGGAGAGGTGCCTTGCTCCAGGCGCCAGGCGGCCCTACGCAGCACCCGCTGCACCCTGAGCTGTGACTCGTTTAGTTCTATTTAAGGGACAATATATAAGACTGTGAACTGAATTGCAGCTAGTTGTGGGTCTGTAAAGTATTACTAGTTGACACTTTTTTCTAATATCACTGGATATTATCATAATTTGTATCCAACTGCACTCTAGAACACCCGTTCAAATTATTTTAGACTAAAGTTTAATCTAATCACAATTTATTCTGTTCTTCGTTTGAATCGCTACGTAAAGTTTGCATTTTGACATCGTTTAAATTTAATAATCACGTAGTTTCAGTAAGTAATGTTTGTACTACTGCGGTCACATGAAAGTGTTGTTGTAATGTATAAACTTTTAGTTTGGTTTGATTAAACAAGCATAGTGCCTTTCCACCTTTGGAAAATAAGTAGATGTAGATATAATGTATACTATTACTCTAAGAACTGTGTACCTTACTACTATCAATGGTTGGTGTGCCGTATGGAGTTTAAGTACCTCATAAGCATCATACACCACATTTATTAATGTAAATGTAAATTTACTTAATCATCACTTTGACAATGTTTCGAATTTGTACCTATACATATAGATAGACCATTTGTCTACTTATTGATTGATCAGTAAACTACTCAGTTGATATTGCTGTATACTAAGTAGTTAGTTTAAATATTAAATCAATTAGATGTAAGTAATTTTTATTGTCAACTAACATGAGTTTTCGTATTTAATAAATACTATGACATATACTACCTGATTTTGTATCAAATTATCCTTAACCCTACACGATTACACAATATCACGTGTTAAGAACACGTTGATTTCATGACGGACATCTTGCTGACTGTTCCAATGATATTAGTAAATTATGCTAAACATTTGCAGTTCTTAATAAGAACAATTTTATAAAACATTCATAAAAATCTAACAATTTAAACAGGAACACTAAAATTAAGGAACTAACACACCAAACCCAACTATGTTGAAAACACATGAATCAAATCACAAGTATTCTGAAATAGGCTTCTACGCTTTGATTCAGAGAGGCTGAATATCAAATTACAATAAATGAGCATAAGCTCACATACATACACCGCTTTGGTATTTTTATTTTATCTTGTTGGTAAATAAAACAGATTTTCCTAAAAAATCATAAACTACATTTCAACAATTGCTAAACGACATCATTTCTTGGCAACCACATACTCTCGTTATTTTGTTTGACCAATACATTAGGTATAACATAGTCCATTTTCCAACATAACCGAAACAAATGTCGGTGGTTTATCGTCAATATTGCTCTGACATAAGAATCGAACCTACGACGGTACAGTAGAGTTGAGATGAACCTAACGGCTACACTAAATTCACAGTTAGTATTAAACCATCTATTCTAACCCATTGGCTTTTTTTTTCAGAAGAAGTTATTTGAGATAACAAATATAAGTATTTACATTTATCCTTTTATGCATTTTCATATTGTTACACATCTTACTGTCACTATACACTGGACCTGAAACTACGCTGAAGCTGAAATAGAATGCCAAAAATTGACTATCCCGAAAACATATTTCCATGATCAAAGGTGAAGCCAATCATACTTTTATTTTTCCACTAAGCATCAAACAAGTATACGGCCCACCTGATAGTAAGCGGTTACCGTAGTCTAAAGATGCTTGCAACACCAGAGGTATCACTTGCGCGTTTCCGACCCTGTAAAACAAAAGAAGGAATAGTTGTATGGGCCTTATAAGGAAAAAAAGTATACTAAGTACTTGTTCGCCTACACATGTAAAAACATTAGTTTTTGTGGGAACATAGAGGCCTCATGTTGGTCACCTGCGGCGCTAACCGCACACGGCAACGCCTACACACTATTCTGCACGTGACGAACAACTCAACGAGAAAACTGCATCCAAAAATATTGTATAGTTTGTTATGATTACATATTGATCGTACTATAGTACGGTACATAAGCTTCAAATACGACAACAACTGCCGAATAATAGGGTGACTTGAGACACGCACCTCCAAATTCATGTGTTTTTTCTCATTGCTTTTATTATATCTTAATGAAGATCGTGGCCTTCTCCAGGAATCTCTTTATCGCCATCTGTTTCGGTCACCCGCTGCCTGAACGGCGTCGTGAACGGTGATGGAAAGTGAGTGGATCTGGTCGACAGACCAGGCCACGACCATGACCATGACCCCGCAATCCCGCAATAGGATTGCGGGGTCATTGTCTTCTTCCTTCTACTTTGCCAGTTTTGATATTAAGGGCTCTAGTATCAAAACAAATCTAGTCTACAATTCAAGTAACAAAAGACAGATCTGGGGGCTAAAAGGCCCACTTTTAATGAATACGATGTTACCAGGTTACCAGTGTAAGATGACCTGTCAGTGTTGGAGAAGCCTATACAGTGTAAGGTCAGCTTATAAGCTAGGATTAAAGCAGGCCGCTTCTGCAACACATTCTAGCAAAACGACAGGTCCGTTCGAGCGAACCCCATGTATTACACAAAGCAGAACAGCTGTAGATAAGTAACAGTATTGAAATAAAATTACTTTTTACGGATTTTAACCCGTTATATTGATATAACTAGTCCCGAAATTTCAGATCTTTTAAAGCGTCCATGGTCACGGGTAGACATAGGTACCATAGAGTATTTACTACGCGATAAAATCCGTAAAAAGAAAAAAATCATTTCAATATCTAATTTTCGCGTAAATATCAGAAATAAGTAATGTTGTTAATAGCCTTAAAGTTAGTGATACCCTAGTGATATGGCCATGACTGCCAAGTCAATGGTATCGAGTTCAAATCCAAACCAAGCAAGACTATGACTTTTCCAAATCATGTGTATATTAATAATAATTAGCTGTCACTCACTTAAACGATGAAGGAAAACATCGTGAGGAAACCTGTATGCCTTAGAGATTTTTCTCGACGGTGTTTTAAGTCTGCCATCCCCCATACCATACCATAGAGCCTGTATGCCCTGAAGGGTACGGCACAGATGTACTTATAAATACCCATAGTTTACCTGATCCTATTGCAATTAACCGAACATGCCAACTGCTATTGACAATTTCATAGTACCTAAACCCCAATAATACTTTGCTCGACCTGGGAGTCGAACCCAGGACCTCTATGTATGTAGCAGTCGTGATTACAATCGCTAGACTAACAAGCCAGTTTAAATAAAAGAACATTAAAAACTGCATCACACGTGTCAATAGGCTCGCCCGAATATGACGGCGAACTATGGGTGTACATTACTAGGTATACCTTTGCCAGGGATGTGCCTTAATAGGCGGTGCACAGGGGGGTTCTGGGGTGGTCTATTAAGAGGACCCAGTGCCCCCCTCCATGTGCTGATGGTGGCCACCGGGGTGGTTTTAGTGGGTAAGAATCCCACACTCCGGTAGCCTTTTAAAAGTTTCCACCGTAAACAAAAAAAAAAGAGGTATAACTTTGCCTAACCCTTTAGGGAATACAGGCGTGGTATGATGTTTGACGACGTCTGTGGCTAGTGGTTCGCGTGTCAAACTGCTGATCATGAGGTCGTGGGTTTGATTCCCACAGAACACAAATATTTATGTGATGAACATAAGTATTTGTGTTTGTCTGGGTGTTTCTTATATATTATAAGTAAGTATTAAAAAAAAAAAAGTGTATATGTATTGATACCCACACTAAGCAGAGCGTGTACCCAGAGTACAAGCTCTACTTAGTTTGGAACTAGATGGTGCTGTGTAAAATTGTCCAAGAATATTTATTATGATTATCACACGTAAAACGTGACTACAAAATCAGCCAATTTTACAGCGACCGCATTGCAGTCAAAACTACCATTACGTATTTATAGGGCAGTGGGCTGGTGGAAGCAGGTCTATATAAAGCGAGAGTTGGGCAGGCCGGTCAACGACCCGATGCACCAATCGATCGTGCAGCCTCTGCCTTCACATTATCTAACGCTCATTATTCTCACAAACGCGCTAGTTGAAATAGCTGTCATCTGGAATTCTAAGTAATTACTTAGTATTGATTTCTGACATTTACGCGAATATTATACATTGAAATAAAACTACTTTTTACGGATTTTATCGCGATATATTGATAAAATCCGTAAAAAGTAGTTTTATTTCAATTACTTAGTATTCTGCTTTCTTGTTGTTTTTTGCGGATAATTAAAGATGAAATAACATTTTTTTTAAACGTTACCTTTACTATGATTTTCTCCTGTATTGTGGGTGCTTTTACAAGCACAAACTTTCACATACAAATACCCAGACGCGGAAAAACTACCAGTAGAACATAAAAATATTTGTTCCGTGTGGGGATCGAACCCACAAACGTGGTGCAGAAGCCGATCGCTCAGCCACTGCGCCAAACGTATCAAAACAATTGTTACGACTCAGGGTCACGGTTCTTTAATGAGTTAAAAGATTTCTAGTGAGATCCGCAATGTCAGGATCCCAGTCCCTAAAAACGGCTTTTATTTAAATGTCTAATATTCATTTAAGCTTCAAAAATCAGTATGGGTAAATCAGTATGTGGGTCTTAATTACATATTTAAATTTTCTTTCTTTAAAAAAATGTTTGCCCCCCCAGGATTTTCTCCTGTATCTTACAAACACAATATTTCACATACATTTATGTCTGTGAAATTTTGTTTATAAACAACCAGACCCGGAACAACATATTTGTATGACCTGTAATACAAATATTTGTTCTGAGCGGGGATCGAACCCATAACCCAACAACCCATAACCCATATTGGACCTAACTTATACGATTAGACATACCAGACTATGGTTATAGGTACTGACAGAGATGAATAATGTAATGTATCCGACATAGTCGTAGAAGATATTAACTAAGTATCAATTGATTAATGTAATCAACGATTACAATTCATCAAATTTGCTATTTGCATTAGATTAAGATTTTACATTAATATTTATGATATTCAAAAAAATACCTACTGCACGAGTAACTCGAAAAAAGTCTAAAAAAGTCGTCATCGAACACCTTCAACCGACAATCGTTGAAGCCCAAAAAGCCTATATAACCAGTCTATACGCAGAATATCGGTATTGCCGAGAAATTGGTTTGTGAAGGTCTTATATTAGCTATATATATTTATTTTACTTTAATTAAAACGGTACAAACTAATTACAATAATTTAAAGAAACATTACAATATAATAAAATTACAATACAATGAAATTAATTAAACATAGTTGGCAAACGCTCGGAATATGATGATAACTACCTGATGATTGTATACAGTCATTTATATATTTCCGAAAAACATTACCCCTCTTCCTGGGGTAGGTACTCGGGTATAAAGTGAAATCATTTTTGTAGGTTCACCGTGAATAAATTTTAATATAAATAACATGTTTATGTTATTTAAAAATAAGAATATTGAATAATGAAATGTCTAATAAATTAATAAGATAAATGTTTCCTTATATTCAATAGAAAGGGGCTTGCTCCCGAAATGCCAGCGTAAATGACTTCAGAGTGACGTCGACGTCGGCGCGAAAGATTTGTTTAACGTAAGGGTTATCATATCCATGTACATCGACATCGCTGTAAATTACTTTATGTGGAAGTAAGGAGATTATTGGACAAGTTCATCGGCCGAACAAGGCTCTCAGCCACTGTTTCCATTGCGTCACGTCAACTATATAACAGATAAAAATGGACGGAAGAAGGGACAAGACAGTTTATTCGACATTTATGTACAAATCTCAAAGAATGAATAGAAATATAAACACATAAACCTACTTAGTGCTAAAAACATCTTCAAAATGTCACTACTGTCACTCCGAGCCATTGTCCTATATAACCAGCAGTGTAGGTATGTTTAAAGCACGTGACCACTGTACTGTAAACGGACTCCCCTGAATCAGTCCCTACTGATTCAGGGGAGACCCGTTTACAGTCTCTCCAGGGATGTGCCTTAATAGGCGGTACACAGGGGGGTTCTGGGATGGTCTATTAAGAGGACCCAGTGCCCCCCTCCATGTGCTGATGGTGGCCACCGGGGTGGTTTTAGTGGGTAAGAATCCCACACTCCCCGGTCTAACCCCCATAGACCGGTAACCTTTTCAAGGTTTCCCCCCGTAAACAAAAAAAAAAAACAAATAAAAAAAGGTATGTTTAAAGGGTGATGATGATGAACCTCAATATGTCACAGCATAAATTGAAAATAAAATGAAATAATTCACTCTTATTGATTTCTGACATTTACGCGAATATTAGACATTGAAATAAAACTAGTTTTTACGGATTTTGTCCCGTTTTATTTTCAATAGTTGTTGCCCGCGGTTTCGCCCGCATCCCAAAAGGCTTTTTAAGACAAAAGGTAGACTAAGTTCTTCTCCAAGGTCTAATCTATCTCTGTACTATATTTTAACAAACTATATTAGGTACATATAATAGGGCTTTATGTTTATATTTCTCTTGTAACCTGTACCTGTGTATATCTGTGGGAAGGTTTGTTCATCAGTTGCCATTCTTTTGCGCTAGGATGGTAGCGATTAGAAAAAGATTGAGAAGAAGAACAATGCAAACTCGCATCGGAGCAGCACCCTCCTCTTATAATCTGATCGGAACACGCGGAACTCGCTCCGTTGACGCTCAAGTGATAAATTATCATAATATATGCGTGTCACGCTTGTCACCGGGATAAACAGACTCTGTAACGACGTGTTATTATAATAGCCACACGCCACAGGTTCATGGCAGTGCAAACTCATTATAAATATTCGCAGTGGTAGTACTGCGGAAAACATGTTGAACCCTTCGCCGTTCATCATTTATGTCTTAGACCCCCATTGGTTGAGTAGCCTTCATTCTGGAATATTACGCTCTCTTTCCATCAATACGAGAGTACATATTTGGGATTATTGGTGTGCAACAATATAATATTTGATGTAAAAGAAAACTTAACTACTTATTATCATTTAACATAATCCTGTGCTTTGAAATTATGCAGACACTAGCGCAGTCAACTGTTATTTAATCTCTACTCCTTTTTTTTTCAGTAGAACTATGGTAATGAGCAAGTAGAAGACACGAGACGTTGTATTGAGACTGTTTTTAAAATAGTCTTAATACCAAATTTCTGGTTAAAGACATTTGGTATTAAGACTATTTTAAAAACATATTTTAGGTATTAATTACATTACATTAAATTTTAATATTATAATTACCTAAATTGAATTTTAATACCTAATTGAAATCAAAACAAGATTTAACGCAAATTCTTTCTGTCTTTGACAAAATATTATTAACAGATAAATAACACAAATGTGCACCAAAAACGGTATATTTTTTGGCTCGACGTGTATTTCGGTAGATTCAGTCGAAAGCGTCTGTTCGGAGTAACCTTGATTAAAACTATTACTCTTCATTCAGTCGACGTTAGGCCAAGGTAAGCGGAATTAGGCTCCAAGGAAGGCTTAAGTAAATCTCTAGATTTATTATTAAACCTATATGTAATATAAATAAATGCATCTATGTGATATTCGGTATTCGATCTGCTAATTTTGGCGCAGTTTACCCTTTACCGGTAATAACAACCGTCAAACACACCGCAGCTCTCCGTATCTTGATGTTCTGACACGTCTAAATTTAGCTTTAAACAACGGCCTTCCAATACATAGATAGTCGAGCCACATCTGTGTGTATGAAGCCAACCGAGGTTATCAGGAAGGGAGGCCGCTTTAGCCACGGGCACTGTGCCTACTCACACATCAACACTCTAACCCACACATATTTACAGCGCGTCCATTATATACAGTTAGCGTAGAAACTTCCATTGAAAACGCAGTTTTCACACACCTCCCAACAAGTTATGCCATCCATTCGATACAATCTCTGGGTCCCAGCCTCGGAACACGATGCCGCGACTGTACTGCCTACGTCACTTGGATCCCTGGATTTTGGGTTAGTAGGTCACGGAAAAGGACTGCAGCTGTGCGAAGGGGAGAGGGGATATAATTTTTAAACCCAACAGTGTGACGTCATCATGCAAGCCTTGGACCCCTCCCGTGCCGCCCCGCGTGAATGATGAATGAATAGGTCGATTGGTGTTAAGTAACGCTAACTAGGTCACAAAACATTCGGATCAAATATGATAGGAGGTGCAACAAACACATAACCTAATATTTGTAAACTCTTCCTGCTAATTAATTAACTATCTTGGCACGTTCTTTGGTCGCCTCGGTGGCACTGCGCAGATTCACAAGTACATAAAAGTTTCAAAGTTAAAAAACTTGTTTTGATGCAAATCAATATATCGCAGTATTCTGCTAGACGCTCGCTGGTCTCTTCCAAGTTGCGTCTTCCAAGCCAATCTCCGATGTTTTGAAACAACACATATTGGATTTTCATAACCAAAATTTATTTAATACACACAAAATCTTACGTATGAAATAATCAAATTTTTGTGGGAATTAATTAATTACATATATTTTCCCACGCACCGGAAAGCGTAGCGTAGGACGGCTTCCAACGAGATGGACGAACGACCTGGTAAAGGTCGCTGGAAGTCGTTGGATGCCAGCGGCTTATAACCGCTCCTTGTGGAAGTCTATAAGGGAGGCCTTTGTTCAGCAGTGGACCTCCTCTAGCTGATATGATGATGATGATGATATATTTTTAGAATTAAGCACTATTAAAGTTAGTAATTAAATAATGTATAAAAGACAGAAAAGGTAGGTATGTGGAATATTTTTAAATAGAAAGATATTCTATTAATTAGTGAAATCTATAAAATTAATTAAAATAATGAAAGATAATCAAACAATTAAGACTCACAATTTGGTTATCAGGCTTTTCGGGTTTCTGACTACCATTAACGTTTGTCATATAACAACATGGTGTTCGTATCACAACCGGGACCGACCGAATGGAAAATTAAATTATAAAATTACAACATTAATTAATTTCCCTTTACTTATTAGTATATAAAATGTGATAGGTATATAACATTTTAAAATTAATTATTCAGGGTTATTACTAAGTGATTGTCTAATCTTGTCTTGACAGACATTTTTTTTTTTTTCATAGTTAAACTTACGAATGGAATTGTAACTATTAAGAATTCTATAGCCTTTTTTTGTAATGTATGTGTGTTTGAAACTTTCAGCAAGTATTGGTTGTTAGGTCGCGGATTGCGTCAGTGAAATGCGCGAATCTCAGTGCCTGCCATGACCCGGTTTCTCTCGCATTATTCAAGGCCTGGTGATGTCCTTCTCATCTACACCGCTGTAGGACTACAGTGCACTGGCTGCCAGTTATGGAATATTAATACTCCTTGGTAATTTATATGTAGACTGACGTACTTGTACAGTCAACAAAAGAGATTGATATACAGGTAGCGAACGAAATCTGCATCTTTATACATATTGTGATTTAAATAATTATCCGTCAAATGTTTGATGTGTAGCAGCTTACAATACCTGCGTTTTGACACATATTGCATGATACATTA
The DNA here is from genome assembly GCA_964056405.1 of Acronicta alni. NCBI lineage: Eukaryota > Metazoa > Arthropoda > Insecta > Lepidoptera > Noctuidae > Acronicta > Acronicta alni. The sequence continues at coordinate 7,713,565 of OZ043925.1, read as the reverse complement.
TTACACAATCTTTAACAAAACATAGATGTTTAATTAGCTGCCTGTATACTTAACTCTTTTGTCGACCGTACTAGAGAGGTCAGTGAGACTGACTGTATTCAAAAACCCATACCATTATTGGTTGACCAGCGATTACCTTAACTACTAAAATAAAATAGAAGGAAATAGAAAGACTTTCTTGTTCCAAATCTAGATCTTAATAATTCGTAAAATTTTGGTTAGAAACAACCGCGTTACAATACATAATCGCAGTGTGGGGCAATGAGTGAATAGGTAAAAATAATACACCGTCATGCCCGTATTCCTGGAAGGGTTAGGCTGAGGTGTATTTAGAACACCCACTGTTCGCCCGTATGTTTAAGTCCCATGTAATAGAGACGAGCCTTTTGCCATTAACAAGGCACAACTCTAAACTCCGATCTGCTACTGAGAATTTTATATAAAAACCCAATAACACTGCTCGACCTGGGATTCCTACCGAAACCTCAAGCGTAGCAGTAGCGTAGTATACATAGGACCACTAGTTTACTAGTGTTTAATATATAAGAGGGATTTCGAAATCTGCACAACAAACACATCACTACACTTTATTTTGTATGTATATTAGTATGTTTTTTATTATATTCCTCTTACTCGTAATGGGTCGGGGTTGTCATTGCCAAAAACCGAACTGTCAACGTCAGTGGCGCGAGCGGAAAAAAGTGACACTCAAAAAAAAGGTGCGTCCGAGAAAAGTTGCAACGAAAGTTCGCGGCAACCAAAATGTTGAATTCCAAATGAAAACTGTGCAGAGTCATACGTGAAGGAGTTGTGGCAGACTGGGGTAAACATAGTTTAATAATACATGTATGTACTCATATTTTACTGTTTTTCACCCCAACCGGTGGAACGTCGAATTAACCACAGGTACTTTCGAAGCCAGCAGCGGTGTGTATTGATCACTAGATCAAAAACTAGGTAGTTTTTAATTCCAAATAATAACTACAAATCGGTATTATTTCGCACAAATGTTTGTAGAGCAATTGATTTACGCACGTAACTATATTGCATGAACTATTTAATTGAACAACGAATACGACTACGAATGTGAATAGTTTTTCTATGAAATCTCAATAACAGCTTGGAGTTTGGATTGACAATAGCCTCGCCTCCTATTACATGGGACCTAAACATACCGGCGAACTGTGGGTGTATACACCCTTCCGGGAATTCAAGCGTGGTAGTATACGTATGTTACTCGAAAAACATCTAACGGTGAGTTCCAATAACAAATCAGTTGCTTACTTAGTGCCTATAGGATTTTGATACAAAGTTCATACAACTAATGTCAAAATGATATATCTAGTAAGCAAATCCACTGACTTCTGGTATCCGGTCCGGCCGTAAGAACATTACTGTTAAAGTTACGTAATGCTTTCTTACATACCAATCAACGTACGTGACATTTAAACACGACCCTTGAATGATGAAATTATTTTATTTAATTACAAAGCTCGGCGAGTACACGCGACTCGTGGCTCTACGGGCTCGTGATCGCGCGGTCACGCAGCGTTGGCATTGCACAAAGGTAAGCTGGGAAGGAACAAGGCTTCTCTCTGACGCACGACGTCAACGTAACCAATTTATTTTCGAAGTAACATTAAAAGTTAGCTGGCTACCTTTTTTATTGTTACAAAATTAACTAAATTACAAAAACAGCTGCTTAAACTGGATTGGTTTGAGTTGTATGATGTACGACCTTTTTTTTAAGTTTTTCGGTTATTATGCTCAAAGAAATTTACAACCAGGTTTCTCCTTTAACTTATGGCATGGTACATGCAGTCAGTTTTGATACTAGGGGTTCTAGTCTACAACAGTGGTTTTCAAAGTGTTTGAATATGCGACCCCTTTACATTTAACAAAATTTGGCGACCCCTCACGTTATTAGAATATAAGTATTAGTTATTAGTATACAACTAATGTCCAACCAATTTTATTGTATGTAAGTATTATTAATTTTATTTAGGTACCTATAATACCTAATACCCTAAAAATCATAATCGAAATCTCAGACAGTAAATAAAGCCGTGCCAATAAAAGATTACCTGGATTTCACAACAGCAATGTCGTACCCTCAGATTCATAATATCAAACTACGTAGGTGGCACCCTTACGAGTACATAAAAAGTTGTACTTACGTAGTGGCAAAGAAAAACGTTTTCATTTTTGGATCAAAGTATACCTGTAATTATAAATTGCGTGTCGAAATAAGGGTTGGTCACGTTGTCCAAACATGCTTCCGAAGCTAGATGTTAAAATATACACCATGAAACGTTTTCGCGAAATGTAAACAAGCGGTGATTCCAAAAATATTTCGTCTGCTACTTAAGTTGTTAGGAAAGGTTGTATTTTTTCAACATCTTCAAAGAAACATTCCTAATGAATATAATTTTTCTATGTAACAGAAAATTAGGCGTCACGTAGCGATCGTGACCTACACAACCTCAAATCGGTTGAATTAGGTACCTTTAGGTAGGATTTCATACCTACCACATTTTCTATCTATTACTGTATACATTGTGTGCGATCAACCAATCTAAGTCTCCTAACGGAAACTATAAAGGCAGTTTAATCATAATTGTAATTTAACAGTACTTCAATTTAAGTCCAATACACAAAGAAAGATTAAAGGTTATGTTATATACAAATAGGATAATCTAAAACACTTTTGATGTCACAAACTACATAGGTATTCTTTTCTCTGACATTTTTTCTCGTTTATTATTTAATATACCAATAGTTACACAGTTACAAACATCTAAGACGAAGTAAAAGTAGGTTGATCTTCAAAACTTTGTCATAAGTAAAACTAATAACTTTGGTGACCATGAGCCAGACGAACATAATAATTAATAAAAGTTTTACAAAAATAAAGACGAAATACTTTGTTTATTACTTCCAAGATCCACTCCATGAAGAAGCGATCAATGTATACGGATATTCGTAGCAAACAGCTACGGCGTAGTAAGCGTCGGCGTACTACGAGCTACGAAAGCAACGTGCATAGTTAGGGACGTTGTTGTTGTGCACGTGATTAGTTAAGTTAAAAATATATGATTAAAGGCTGCCTTTTTATAATAATCAAGGAGGAAATATTATGATATTTTTTTTTAATTGGATTTTATGCCTGAATGTACATATTTTCAACTAGTACACAATTAGATATGAAAAGTTTATTTTTATTTAAAATTCCTTTGTATAAAGTATGTTACTTTGCTGCCAGAAAAGATAGAAAAGACTCATGTAAGCCGATAATATGTATTATAAGATTGTTTCCTTATTACTTTTTCACACAAAATTTCTTTTAATCAGCACTAAAGCAACCCTCGTCTATCAAAATCAAACTTTGTCAATAATTCAATTTTGTTGGGGACAATAACCCCTTAACTTGCAATAAGGAGGTCTCTCCATTAATATCATCACGTTCAGAAACACTTTCTTATTATGGTAATAAAATAAGTACAAAGTAACATCTGCGGTGTTTTCAGTTGTTTCTGAACTCCATGTGAAGAGGGCCAAACAACGCAGATAACATAAGTGGGCGAACCATAACAACATAATCTTACTCCTCCTTAAGATGACGTCACGTTAAGTATCGAATTTAGGCGAACAAAGCTGTTAATTATTTCGCTAACGACCATAAATTAATTAGGTAGGTACGTACAAAATGTACGACAAATTAATATGGTTTTTAATCATCAGTTTCGATGGGATATGCGATTGATTAGGCTATTCCACCACACTGGGCTTATGTGAGTTGGGAGATTTCACATTCATCTGAGAATATAAATATCTCAGGCATACAGGTTTCTTCACGATGTTTTCCTTCGTCGTTTAAGCGCGTTATTAGTAAGTAATTAGTACCAAACATACACAAAAAATATTGAATTCAGTACTATCTCACGACGGCAGGTTGGTCTTAGTTGTGTGTGTAGATGAAAATGCACATTGTTTCTGTGTGCGTAAGTTCGGGAGCGCCACTGACGCTACTAGTGCTAATTGTACTTGTACCATCTCATTTTTATAAGTCAAAAAGCGTTGACCCTCGTCATTTCTCTACGTAAGTCACGGATAGGATGATGATGATGATGATTCATGATGATGAAGTTATTTTTCCTGACTTATAAGTGTATATTTTTGGGTTTGTTAGTCGATAATGTACAGAAGCACATCAAGCTACCCCAATCTGTCAAATTACTTTGATAGATTTTCAACTTGAATACAAAATAATAAGGTTCATTTTCAATTGGGAAAATTTGACAGTTTTGGATAGCTTGGCGTCTGTACAATGGGATTGACGTATCCGTAAGGACATATTATTATAAAGACTTAAAAAATGACAAATAAGCTTAAATGTATACATACTGCGTATATATCTATACATAGATACGTAAATTTTAGGTATTACAATGGTCTGTCTTCAATACATTATGTATTTAGTACGTTTCAATGGAAACGATTACGAGTATCCGTACTTAACAGATTACCGTATAAACAAACGCCAGACAAAGCGTGTCCTCCCACAGAATTAGAGGGATTAGGCTACAGTCCACCACGCTGGCCTAGTGCGGGTTGGCAGACTTCACACGCCATCGAACTCGAGACCTTCGACTTGGTAATCCAATGGTCATATCATTCATAATTATTGGTCTAGTTGGTTCAATTCCCAGAATGAGGAAAGTGTTATTAGATATTTCAGCTTAGCAGCTAAGAGCTGGATTTGTACCCAGATAAATAGTAATAATAATATTTTTTTTTTGTACATTTTACACATCACCATTATAATTGGCAACAATAGTCCTGTCTGTAATGATAGACCGGTCCCAGTACAATGTAACATGACCATTTTCGAGAACTGGGTCGGGCACATACTTGTAGTACGGTACTTCCGATTCCACAAGATTGTATTTCAAAGCGAGCTGCTGATGGATAATCCTGGCCACGAGGTTATGCCTGTGCAAGTATTCGAAGGCAATAATAATATTTTTTTTTTGTACATTTTACACATCACCATTATAATCCCGAACTAAGCAGAGCTATTCCACTAGGCTATCATTGCTTTTATTTATTTAATTACATGTAAATAATGTTTATACAAAACTAAAACATTTGGGTACAAAAAGTGTTTTGTCGCAGCCACAATCAGTAAATATGAGTAGGTACTACTACGGTAATTCTATCCTAAGTCCACAGTTACATAAACCCGTATCCTGTGGTGCTCCACGCCCGAGCAATAGTTCTTCGTTATTATCCACGCGGCCACCGCGTCGCCCGCAAGGATATACCCGTGACTATCACTTGGTACTCAAACTTTGGCTACCTATTTTTATTACTCTTGTAAATAATATTTCTATGGGAAAAGCAGCTTTCTGTGTATTTTGAAACAATTAGTCGTACTACTTGACTTATGATTAATAATAATAATAATGGTTTTTATTTCTGACAACAATAAAGATCCATATTTTGTCAGTAAAATTACTTACGAACGAATGTTAGTAAACAAATTAGTGAGCACTTTCATAATAGTAGGTAATATCTGTGCAGAAAGCAATAAAACACCCCTGACTCTACTTCATTACCCTCTGCACAAACTTACCCAAAATTGTTGAGCTATAATTGTCAGTAACCGTTCTCAAGATGTTGTTACTGTCCCTCACTCTCCTTAAGATGATAATTAGCAATAACATTTACTATATTAAAGTTTTACAAGTAAAGTAAAGTTATGACCAAAAGACAAATTTCGGGTTAAAATTGGATCCTCTTGAATGTATATAGTTTTTGATAACCCCTTAAATAAATGTATTGATTTGAGTTTTGCATGTTTTAGCCAAGGAATCAGCGGAAACCAGTCTGCGTTCGTGATACTTTATTTTCCGACACAAAAGTTTAGAAACCTCTGGACGCTTTGCCAATAGTACCTAGATGATATAGCTCACGTGTAGTTCCACATTTTTACCTCCCTCCTCTACACTGTTCAAACAGATGTTTTGTAAAATTTCCTTTTAATTCGGAGTTCATTTCGTCTTATAATATATAAAATTTTATTTAATTTAAATTTACTTTTATTATGTATATGACGTTAAGCGATGGAGCAATTCTAGAATACATTATTATAAATATGTTGTTTTAACCTTGTTTCAAATACAGCAAGTGATTTACTATTTATCCATAATATTATTTGGTAGATTATTAAATAATTGTGCTCCCTCGTATGTTATAGTTTTTTTACCATATATAAGATATATATATATAAAAATTTAATTTACAATCATAATATAATAAATGTGAGTTTGTGAGGATGGATGAATGGATGTTTGTTACTCTTTTACGCTAAAACTACTGAACGGATTTTGATGAGACTTTACAGTATTATTATTTATACATCAAAATAACATATAGGCTATAATTTATAACGATTTTGAGTTAATTAGTCAAATTACAACGATAATTAAAAGTAACTTTTCCACGCGGATGAAGTCGCGGGCAGAAGCTAGTATAAAATAAAATTACATTATATAATATTAGATATATAATATATTTCGTCTTATACATGTTAAAAATCAAGAAATTTATGCAGCTTCGGGAATGATACAAGGTTTTTGAAATTTACTCTAAAGAAAAATCAACAAACAGTGAAAGCTTCAACTTAGGTGATTTTTATCGTAGGTCAACAACAACTTAATATAAAAAAAAAATTGCTTGAGAAACTAGAGATTATATATTATAATTGGTATTTTTGCATTTATATATAAATGTTACGCTCAATGATCGAAAACACTCATTGAGCGAAGAAACAGCTCACAACGCGTTGCGGTCAATTCTATTAGTAAGTATCAGCTTGATAATTAGTTGTTAGCTTTGTTTTAATTTAAACTGGCATCGATTACGATTAATTTGAAATAAACTAACAACCTAACCTAGCCTAAGTAGGAATTTCTTATTATTCACTTTTTATAATTCCTTGCATTTTGGAGCTCAACTAATATAATTGACCACAACGCGTTGTGAGCTGTTTTTGATTTTTGAGCGTAACATATACATACAAAAAAAAAATAACCAGACTACAAACAAATCTACCTCTGATCTATCAGACGACACTAAAAAAAGAAGAAATCGGTATTAAGTTAACACCTTATTTATCAAGTGAAACGTTTTTTGCCCTGTGCTCTGAAACGTGACCAAACGGGGATGGCTAAGCAATCCCCGAGAAAATGGAAAATTTTCTCTGTAAAGGTAAATCCTGTTTACGACTTCCCTACAACTACTGAGGTCAACCTCAGTCAGTTCAAAGATCAATCTTTGAAAGGAAATAAAATTTTATGCTCCTAAGGAAACTTCCGTTTCACTCCTGTTTAATGAACGGTGAATTAATAAAGAGAATTTGTAAAATATGACGGATTTATTTCTTAAAAAACGCGGTGAGTTTTGTACCTGATTTACGTCAATCTCATTTATTTAAATTGAAAAAACACCAAAAAGACAACTAGAAATGACATCAGATAGTTTCGAAATGTAAGTAGGTATATAGTAGCAAACCTATATTGAAAACAAATATCTACGAGAATACTTTCGAATGACATTATTTCACAATCTGTCAACCACAACTAGTATGAACGTCGACGGGTAAGTTATTTTTATTTGTTGGTGAAGACAGTAAGCTCAATGGCGGGCGCTGCGTGCTAACCAACGTGACCCGCCGCACTACTTACCATGCGCCCCAACAGTAGGTACAATAAAACATTGTAACGTTTGAAACCTGAACAAATATAAAAGAATAAAATATTTTGACGTCTCCTTCAACTTCGTACACAGACCTAATAATGTAATTATACAAATTTAAAACTAATTGTTACATATGGTAAGTGGAAACAGTATTTTGATGAAAAATTTAAAATAAAAAGTAATATAATGTGTCTATTGTACTACTAGATTTTTCGTAAATTAAATTACGGTAGAAACGTGTGAGGAAAATGGTACAATCAACAAATAACTAGGTATACAGGAAGCGAACCAACCTCTAAATGCAAGCTATCTAAAACAGAACACATCAAACAGTGGAAACGTGATGAGAACTAGACTTGACCAAGGAAGCGTCTAAGCCATTGCAAACTTTCTTCATGGAAAAATACAATTCAGGGCGAAAGAGTTTAGGAACAAGGTTTGATGTTAATTAATAAGTTTACCAATCTGCAATCAGAAGGTCATATCTGGTTATATAAAAGGATCAAAAAGTTGTTATTACTAGATAGTAATCTATATCCCAGGTACTCCGGGTACCGGGATCGAAACTTTACTTAATATTAATAATATTTTGATAATTTTTAATTTCAGAATAGCCTCCAGGTTAATGTTATATTCAGTGTTGCAAGTTACAAAACGTGGCATGATCAGTTGACATTTAAAGTAATCTCTAGTGCACACTGTTGCATAACGAATCGAATTTAATTAGGCGCCGTTTATAGCAGATATCAGTGCTCAAGGGTTTACTATGGTATGTACCTCTGACTTTTCGAAATTGTATGCATATTATGTAATAAATAATTAATTATTACTCATTTGAACGAAGGAAAATATTGTAAGACACTTTCTCGACGGCTCGGCGGCGTGTGAATGTTGCCAACTCGCAATATGCAAGCGATGTTGACTATAGCCTAAGCCTTTTCATCCTGAGAGGAGACCCATGCCCAGCAGTAGGTCAGTACATGGGTTGATGATGATGCTTTTATTGGTGCTTTCACATAAAACTCAACACCAGCTACCTTATTACGTTAGTAAATGTGACAGTTACTATGTATAACTAATTAACATGCTATCCCATACTTTCATAAATAGCATATATAAGAAAAAAGGGAGACCTTGATTGTTACTTATTGCAACTAACCAATTTTCCATTTCATAACGCCGCAATTCCAAATCAATTTACACTTCAGTCATTCTATATAGAATGAAAGAGTATTAAGTAGTTAAGTACATAATTTAGATTGTAATTGTATTATAAAAATACCTAATATAATATTATAATTATGTATATATTTTTTTAAGTCTTAAAATATGTTACGGCGTACCTACTTACTGAAAAGTAGGTACCTAAATTTAAATTATAATAATATAATTATTAATTTAATTAACTCCTATTATTTATTATATTGAATTCTTATTCAAATGACCATTCAGCTAATTGAAAACGATTGTACTTCAATACTAAAACGGTTGGACGTGAATGACATTACAAATGTTGATGAACTCAGTGCTATAGGGCGATGACAAAATAACAATAATACCCATAATGTAACAATGAGGTTACCAATAATTGGAACATTTCAATTGTTACGCTTTCACATATTATGTGAAGCGACCAAATGTCACTGACTTTCTATATATCACCTACTTCTTCTTTTGTTCTCATTTGTACGTATTATGACTTTCACTTATTAGAAAACTTGAAACAACTAGCTAAGTCAAATAAGTGAATTTATTGTGTCCTTTCAAACTACTGTTTGGATGGCGTTTAGAAAATAGCTTCAATAGGTAAATATTGGTGTCCCTGTGTCCTTCTACGACGTCCCGGCCGGCGGCATAAATTCATTTAGACAGTTCGACGAATTGACATTTTCTCAATAAAAACATTTTGCTCGCGAAGCCCCCAAAAGTCAACGAAAACGAAGTAGGTATCTAATGATTAGCTAGCCTAGCTACAATTCTCCGAATGGCTTCAAACAGTATTTTTTAAATTAAATCTGTTAAAATTAGTTAATGTTTTAATGTTAACTCCTCATGGGACAATAACTTTGATATTCACACATACATTTACGTTGATTGATTGATTAATATTCAAAGGTCATCGCAACCCCATAAGGAAGAAAAGACTTATGCATCAAAATATTCCTTATAGGAGTGATAGCCTAGTGGTATGACCATTGGACTGCCAAGTCGAAGGTCTTGAGTTCGAACCCAAGGCACGCACCTCTGACTTTTCGAAATCATGTGCGCATTAATAATTAATTATCACTCGCTTAAACGGTGAAGGAAAACATCGTGAGGAAACCTGCATGCCTTAGAGATTTTCTCGACGGCGTGTGAAGTCTGCAAACCCGCACTAGGCCAGCGTGGTGGACTATAGCCTAATCCCTCTCAATATGAGAGGAGACCCGTGCCCAGCAGTGGGACAGTATATGGGTTGACGATGACGATGATCAAAATATTCCTGTCTGTGATTCTTACTTCGCAGTAGCGACCAAAGACGCAGTAGTCTATTCTTATCACATCAATATCTGATAGCCTATTTCGATATCTGGAAATATAACCCGTTTGCCTAATACTCAAAGTACCTAGTCAAAGGTCTCGGGTTCGAATCCAAGGCACCTCTGACTTTTAAAATACATGTGCGTATTAATAATAAATTATCATTTGGTTAAACGGTGAAGGAAAACATTGTGGGGAAACCTGCATGCCTTAGAGATATTTCTCGACGGTGTGTCCCGCACTAGGCCAGCGTAGTGGACTATAACCTAATGAGATAATGAGATCCGTGCCAAGCAGTGGAACAATGTATGGGTTGATGAAGACTTAATACTAGATACCACACAGTTTATCAGTCAGTTTGCATTCCAGTGTCAAGATATAAACAGAAGCGGTAAACATTGCACACAACCTCCAACATTCGTCCTCAGCCGCGAAGGTCCTCCTCCAACTCCTTAATCTTTTACTACCATAAAACTCGTAACACACAGTTCATAAACATTAATAGTATGGTATGAAATGTGCGATACATATGACGTGGCAGTGTAAATGGAGCTAGGTCAGGTCGTAACCTTAGATGGGGAAAAAATTATACGTGCAGCTAGGAACCAGTATATGACCCAGATAAGTGATGAATGATAGAGAATTTAGGAGGCAAGATATGATATAATTTGTCTCACTCTTTTTGTGATTTGGATGAAGAGCAGTGACTGAATGAGACCTTCATATTTGTTGATGTCGTTAAACCACCGGCCTATATCCCCAAAGGGTTGGACAGAGGTTTACAGTAATTTACAGACGCCAGCAGGTCCAGCTATCCAAAACTGTCAAATTTTCCCAATTGAATATGAACTTTATTATTTTGTATTGAAATAAAACTACTTTTTACGGATTTTATCGCGTATATTGATATTATTAATATACGCGACAATATACGCGATTAAATTCGTAAAAAGTAGTTTTATTTCAATGTATAATAATCAATGTATAAATGTCAGAAATCAATTTATTGTTTTGTATTAAAGTTGAAAACCTATGAAAGAAATTTGACACTTTGGGGTAGCTTGATTTGCTGGCCTCTATAGATTCCCAGTTTGTCCTATATTTATAATAAGGGGGTGAGCCAATTGCCGTTAACCGAGCACAATCCAAACATAAATCATAGAAAAATCCAATAGCGCTTTGCTCGGCCTGTGAATCGAACCTTGGACATCAAGCGTAGCAGTCACGTTTGTGAAGACTAAACTAATGAGGAAGTTAAAGCATACCGGTAGAGAAAGGTTAATTTTGGTAAGTTGGAAGCCGGAATAAAATAAAACTTAGAAAAAGAAACCGATGTTCATTCTGTTGCATAGAGCTAGAGCCTACTAAACTACTGCAGCCAAATCATTAAATACAAGAATAAGTTTTCAAAAAATATTCAAAGCATGAAGATAACAATGTATTTCCTAAATCTTTTGTAAATAAAAAAAATCGGACTCAAAATCAATGTAGCTTGGAAGAGAACAAGCAAAACAAAAGCAATTAACAATTATTGAGGAATCGCGATTCAGTATCTCCTGAAACATAATATTAACAACTGTTCACTGGATATTTTCATTGTAACAAACCTTGGAAGTGCCGACTGCGCTCTCCAAAGGGCATGACCGGATCTATTTGTGTCAAGGATTGTTCTTATAAAGGCCTTTCGGATTCGCTACTTGCATCACAGGCCCAGTAGATATTAATTAGTTCGGTTATGACGTAGTCGGTATTTCATCATCCTCGAGGCTTTTCTCATGTTGGGGTCGGCTTCCAGTCTAACCAGATACGGCTGAATATCAGTCTTTTACATAAAGCGACTGTCATCAGACCTCCGGAACCCAATTATCTGGGTTATCGTGAGGATAGACTGGTTGCAAGGCTTTTTTTAGCCATTTGACTACCGCTAACGACTGTTATGTTCGTATGATAACCTTGACCGAGCATTTACGTGCTCTCCGAGGCACGGAGAGGTCTCGATGTGTTAAGAATGGTCACAGATTGGTCTGTATTTATTAGATGTGAGCACGTAAAAGTCGCTAAGATTAGTCCTAGCGGTTAGTGCAATTTAACTTTGCAGATCTTTCATTAGCGCAGTTATTATGAAGCCATGAGCCACCCTTAGGAGGTTGGTAGGTAGTAGGTATTTCTGTTTCTCAAAAAAAAAACAATATATCAAAACGCTTGTATTCCCCGAAGGTTTCCAAAGTACTGTGTTCACCCACTCGGATATTTCTAGGTCCCAAGTAATTGGGGACGAGCCAGGCACAAATCCAAAATCCGACCGCTACTTATAATTTCATATAAAACTCCAATAGGCAGGTAGGTTTGACCAATATTTTAACGAAGTAAGCAATAAAAAGTAAGATCAAATTATGTATCTCCATAATAACCTTTGTTGTTGTTTTATTTTAAGTGCTTCGTTTTAAATGAAATTAATTACAATGTCATAAGTAATTTAGGTAATATTATATTTAAGCTTAGGTACAAGGGTTACACTTAAGTCATAAACGATGTTGTAGTCAAGTAAGACCAAAAGTTAAAAATCTAAGAAAAATTACATTTTCAGTTTTAATTAAAATCTGAACTCAAAATATAATTAATACATAATAATACTTAAAAAACGTCATCAAATAGATTGTTTTTGGATAGGTATGAAGAAGAATTAATATTTGTGGGCATAATTCCGTCTACAGTGACCTTGCACCCACAGTATAAATAGACCCAGCGCAGGGTGAAATGACCTCCAGCGGTATATCCAGTACTGCGGCCTCGATGATTGTGTATGTGAGGAGGAAAGGTGAGGTGGAGTGCACCCCGAGCCGGTGATCTAGTTTTGAATGGGCTCGCGGAGGCTCATACGTGACGTCATGGAGGCGTAGCAGTGACGTCAACGCCAGAAACTGGGTCGCGCGTTCAACGACCCCGGCCTCCGCTGCACAACCAACACCACTGTCCTTGGAGGCTCGTCCAAACGGCAATAAGTCTAATATCATAAATATTATGTCATCAGATTTATACCTTATTTCATTGGGCAATTTGAACATTGTTGGACGGAAAATGTTTTGTATTGTAATTTGCATTCAATAGAACTAAATCCAGACGGAAAATTAGTAAAATAAGGGAAACCAAACGACAATAACTTCATCGAAACATGTAGAATTTGGAACAATGCGTATTATTACCTAATATACTTATTTATTAATGACTTACATAATTATGTAAATAACTATCGAATTTGTTAGTTCTGTGTTACTTTAAACTATGTTAAAAAACGCGACAGTCATTAAGAGGTATTATTTGAAAATAGAAATAGAAACGCGTACGAAAAACAATAATTTGTAACGAAATTATATTAATATTTTCATTCAAAACTTTAAATTGATAAAAACCACCATGTTTTTGTATTCGACACGATTTGCATTTAATAGGTTGATTTTATACAAAAATAAAATTATCATAAAGTAAATACTTGTATAATGTGTAATTCTGTATACATTGCGTTGCAACCGCAATGTATACATAATTACACGTTATACGAGTGACTTGTGAATGTATATTCGTATACCTCCATTTTTCCTCCAATTCCTTTTTAATTTCTAAGCATTTTTTATTCCAGCTTCATTGTTTATACCATTCAGCAATCGCCCAATATAGGCTGATGAATAATGAGATCTTGATGTCTGCACCATATATTGCGATTTCTCTCAGAGAACAATGTGTCTTTAAAAGCACAAATATTTACTCCATGTCTCAACGCCTACAGATGACAACGTCTGTACAGCATAACATATCAAAATTATATTGATTTCTGACATTTACACGAATATTATGCATTGAAATAAAACTACTTTTTACGGATTTTATCGCGTTATATTGATATTATCGGACCCCCAGCATCCATGGTCACGGGTAGACTGATGGTGGGAAATGGTAAAGGGTCCGAAACGTCGGGATTAATAATATCAATATAACGCGATAAAATCCTTAAAAAGTAGTTTTATTTCAATATAAAAAAATTGTTTTGAAATTGTTTTCCTTGGGTTAGTCTCCTCGGTTGTGAGGTCCCTACCCACCCTCCTTTTTCATTGAGTGTGCAAACTAGGTCAGAGCTTGGTACTGCAGGCCCGGGCCCCGCCTCCGATCGATGCTCCGGCGTCAATGAGCACCAGCCCTGGAGCCCGAGCACCGCTAACAATAGCCATCCTCAACCGCCTATAAATAGACCTCAAGGTACTGCGCCACGTTTGATATTTCAGAAAGCATGCCACTATTAAATGCAAACGATGACCTAGATTGATTCCGCTAAAATGTACCTACAACGTGATACTTTATGACGTCGACAATATTTTGGAGAGGTCCATTAAATAGCTCATATACTTTTAGAGGTAGGTACTGAAGATAGTTTGGAAAGTTATGTGCTTTTTCTTCTTTAATATAAAGCTCCCGTACTAGGGCACAAGCTCTGCAACGCGAAGGACTTTAGATATGTAATAATGAATAGACAGAAAGCACACTCAAGTCAATAAGTAGATAAATAACAAAACATACACACAAATTTATATTTCGGATAGAAATCCGGATAGAAATCGAATCCACGACATGCGGCGGAAAGGTAGTGGCGAAATCAAAAATATCAAAATATTCAATCAATATCAATATCATTATCAATCCTGCCCGCGGTCGAATTTTTCCTTTTCTAAATAACTTTAAAATCTTAGCATGGAAAATGCCAAAAATATACAAAAAGATAATATTCAATCAATTATTTTGTTTTTTTTTATGATTGATGAAGGTGATGGCTCCATTATCACATTTAGATTACGTTCATTCTAGTGATTATATCGATATTACTGTCTATCCTCAATGGATAATTTATAAATATTGTTTGTATGTGTTTAAACTTTCTCATATTTTTTTTATACCAACCTCTAAGGTGGCAAACAAGCACACGGCCCGCCTGATGGTAAGCGGTTAACGTAGCCTATAGATAACAGCTCATGTAAAAAATAAAGATATCTCAAACCTCATACTACATTCTCTACAACGACACGTTTGGCGCAGTGGTTAAGCGATCGGTTTCTGCGCCACGGGTTTTGGGTTCGAACAAATATTTTGTATGACCTACATGTAGTTGTTCCGACTCTGGGTGTTTGTGTATGTGAAATTTTGTGTGTGTAAACGCAACGACAATACAGGAGAGAATCCTAGTGTGGGGCAACGTTTAAAAAAAAATCTCTCAGATCTAATATATATATCCTATATGTTCTAATATAAATATATTAGAACCAGCCAACCCAGCTGGTTGAAATAACCGTGCAACTAAACGACTAGCCTTTTTTTTTAATAACGCCATTATACCCTAAGTCTAAATGTCGATTAGACGTGTGCTTCACGCTTGACATTTCAGTGAGTCGAGCCAAACCGCTATATCTATGTGCCCAGCCGACCCTGTTTCACCCTGTTTACAGTGAATGCACTCTGGTGCCCGTATCGCACTGAATGGGTTTGCGTCACGAGCATCGACGATACGTCAACGGATCAGGTTTAATAAACTTCTTTAGTTAAAAACAATACACGTCTTGCTCATGAAGTGAGAAATTAATGGGCAGGACAATGGAATCTATAAAAGTCAACAAAGGTTAACATTCCTAGTAACAATTCAATACTTATTTTGATGTGGACTCAGTGAACTGTGCCCATATCAGCAGTTTGACAGCAGGTCAGCTATGCCTTGGGGAACGAGAATCCCGATATATAAAATACTTATACCTAAAATATTGATTTCTGACATTTATGTGAATACAGACTAAAACATGATCATTGAATATTGTTACTTTAAAAGAGACCATGATTCTCTGAGTTGTTTCGGCGTTCCTTCTCAGAGGTCGTCAGTTAGGAAATGCCGGCTCCATCTAGTATCAATTAATAATTAGTAATAAATGTCATTGATCATGTAACAATAAAAATGTAGGGTAGCTGTCAGAAATTATATCACCGAGACGCCCACCACCTCAGTCTGCCCGTGACCATCGGCGCCGTAAAGGGTCCGAAACGTCGGAATTAATAATATCAATATAACGTGATAAAATCCGTAAAAAGTAGTTTTATTTCCAGTTATACCTAAAAGTCAATGCAATTGCTGGGTCTGAAAGTTGGAATTATAAAACGACGTTAAGTTATCCGCCTAGCTATGGACCTGCACATAAATAAATATTCTTAGACAATGTTACATAGCACCATCTAGTCCCAAACTAAGTAGAGCTTATACTATGGGTACTAGACAATGGATATAATACGTATACCTACACTTTTTTTTGTTAATATATACATTTAAATAAGAAAAACCCAGACAAACACAAACACTTATGTTCATCACATAAATATTTGTGTTCTGTGGGAATCGAACCCAATACCTAGTTATCAGTCCGTCAGCAGTCCGACACCCGAACCACTAGACCACAGAAGTCATCATGGAAGATCGGAACTCCGTCATGTGTGGTAAGGTCCGAGAGGGATAACTTGAATGATGTGGTCCATCATAGTGCTTTCTTGATATCTATTTGCAGTGATAGCCTAGTGGTATGACCATTGGACTGCCAAGTCGAAGGTCTCGAGTTCGAACCCAAGGCACGCACCTCTGACTTTTCGAATTCATGTGCGTATTAATTAATTAATAACTAATTATCACTCGCTTAAACGGTGAAGGAAAACATCGTGAGGAAACCTGCATACCTTAGAGATTTTTCTCGACGGTTTGTGAAGTCTGCCAACCTGTACTAGGCCAGCGTGGTGGACTATAGCCTAATCCCTCTCAATATGAGAGGAGACCTGTGCCCAGCAGTGGGACAGCATATGGGTTGATGATGATATCTATTTGTGTTTTCCACCAGCCAAAACTAGTCTACAATATAAAAACATAGATGTTTTTGCGTCACATGATGCTATTCTAAAATACTTAATAGACATAATTATGTTTATGCTCCGCCTACTCATCGTATCAAATCCCACAAACAAATATTAGTGATAATTGTATGAAAATTTACAGAGTTCAGATGTAACAAGCCGACTAAGGGCTAAATATAATTCCATGCTACATATATAGATATAATTCTACATGTGTAGACCACCGTGAACTTCTATGTTTAGATTTTCAACCTTAGCTCAGCGACATCGCTGCTAAATATGGATTTATCTATAACAGTATTAACAGTGTGGGTGAAGTAAGTCACAGTTAATTATTTTTAATTAGTCTTTGAGTTCAAACATACGCTAGTTTTAGAAGCAAAATCAGAAAGTAACCAATGGTAAACTACAGATAACAAAAATTAAGAATTGATAACATCCCATGATTAAATAAATTGTTAGACAATTTTACACAGCACCATCTATTCCCAAACTAAGCAGAGCTTGTACTATAGGTACCTTCACTATGCGTAACTTTGTTGACGGAGATAGGGAGTAGACCCTCTGGTTAGACTGGGAGTCGACTACCATAGTTGGGCTTGGACGATGATTATCATCTCATAATTGTCTTATTACCTACTTATCATAGAAAAACTAATCAATAGAATGTTGGTAGCGCTGTTAGAGGCATCGTCCGGGAAAGTACTTGTACAAAGCACAGGATTCATTTGTATTCATGCCACGTTAGGTATTCTGAGGGACAAACATACCTAGACTAGGTATTAAAAAGAATACAATCTGGCAATCTTTTTACTATCAGCATTTGAAAATGAACCTGTAAGTATACGTTCGTTCATTACCTTATATAAAACATAACATGCCATAACGCGTCACATATTCCCCGAAGGGTTAGGCAGTAGTGAACTAATACACACAGTTCGTCGGTATGTTTAGGTCCCATGTAGGGGGCGAGCCTATTGCCATCTGAGGATTTCATAGAAAACCCCAATAACACTTTGCTCGGGAATCGGATTCGGACTGGGAATCGGACCCAGGACCTTTATTGTAGCTGTCGCACATACGACCACTAGGAGGAATTAGAGACAGTTCGCATTATCGGTAGACAGCATCCATCAACTTAACCGAAGATAAGTATATGGATTACAATACATACTGCTCCAACAAGCTATACATTTATTTATCACTAGCGACCCGCCCACACTTCGCACGGGTGCAATGTACTAATAAAATACATGTATTATACATATAAACCTTCCTCTTCAATCACTCTATCTATTAAAAAAAACCGCATCAAAATCCGTTGCGGAGTTTTAAAGATTTAAGCATACATAGGGATATAGGGACAGAGAAAGCGACTTTGTTTTATACTATGTAGTGAAGCTATACATTTTCAATATACGCTGCAATGCAGTGCGATTAACCAGCTTGTACTGGTTTATGTTAAATGTAAATTTACGAGGCTGACTTAGCTCCAAGGCCTCGCCTTGTAATCCATGACGATTTTTCGCACTATAAAAAAGGCTATCAATTCAAAACTGTAAATATTACGGCACAAGGCTACAGACGTCCATATATTTCAATTTTTTTCATTCGTGTCGATGGTAAATACATTATTTATATTACTTGAGCGCAGTAGGTGGCCACGTTAATTGCAGCATGAGTGGCGTTCTTTAGGTCGTCAAAGGTGCAGGTGGGTGGGTGCGCCAAAGTTCACCTAAATTTTCAAATC
The DNA here is from genome assembly GCA_964056405.1 of Acronicta alni. NCBI lineage: Eukaryota > Metazoa > Arthropoda > Insecta > Lepidoptera > Noctuidae > Acronicta > Acronicta alni. The sequence goes on along the minus strand of OZ043925.1, from coordinate 7,694,610 downwards.
CGATAATTGGAAATCCGAAAATGTTCTTCCTAACATTTTTCACCCTAACTATCACAATTCCTAACTACTCTGTCTCTAATGTTCATAATTCCGAAGCATTCAACTTCATAATGTCAGTAGGAATAAATATCTATTATACTTTTATTTGTTTTCCTATATTTTCTCAACATAACCATCTTTTACACTATTATTTAAAGTCCCGCTCCAGTCATTCCGTCAAGTTCCAGAAACGAATCGGTCCTATTCATAATAATTGGTTTAGGTTAGGTTAGAACTGTGGCCACAACGCACGAGCCGAGCGAGCGTAGCGAGCGTGCCGCGGCAGCGGCCGGCGAAGTGCCAGAACCGAATCGCTCCTATAGTTATTGGTTTAGGTACGGTTAAAACTGCGGTATAAACTCCCAGTTGTGGTAATTATGTTTAGGGATAAAAGCGTTATGATAAAAAACAGTAGGAGTTTAAATATATTTACATTAATGATATTATTAATTAAAATTTTCGGAAACATGAGTGTTATGAACATGGCCGGTAGCACTACAAATAGTATGAATGAAAACTTTAGGATGAACAATTTTAGGAAGAGTGATCATTCGGATTACAAATTATTAGGAAGAACAATTTCGGGGTAAAGAACTTTAGGTGAGCAAATATGGACCCGCAGGTGGGTAGTATGGTTTGGTCAGGGCCACTGTACTCTGTGGAGGAGGTATCTTATATCTATGAAGTTGTGTTTGAAGCTGCCTACTTGAGAGTGCAGTCGGTTGAGTAGTCTCCATACAGTCCACTGCAGATCACATCCGAGTGGCAGCTGTTCCTTGAGTTGGACATAGTCGTGTAGTGGTGGATGCGGTACTTTTCATAGCTTACTTCTCATATTAGGTGGCTAGTTTTATATTTCCATTCTAAGATTATCTCAAAGTGCACAAATATCTATACAATGCAAGGTGGTCATTTTAACCCTCCTGTCATCACTACGTATAATTACGTATTGTACGAAATAACATTTTATCCAATACCTTACATACAAAAGCTTGTGATTGTTTCAACAGCTTTCAAGAATTCAGCACAATATAAAAAGCAATACTTGAGTAGGGAAGGAAATTATGTCGATGCGTCAAAAGAATTCAACTTAAGAACAGTAACTAAGCACCGGGTCACCTCCTTTAATATTAAAATAACGACTGGCGAGTAATTTTTTTCAGTTCCGCAAAGTCATTGACCGGCGAAAGTCAATTACCTATGCTCCCAAATAAATAGGCCAGTAAAGTTTTGATACCCAGGGGCAAAGGCCCGATGACACCGTACAAAGGTAAAGCATCATTAACGGCGAATATACGAAACTGAACACAAGCAACTGATATGATTAGCAACAATTACCCATTCCTATTTTTAAATAAATCTACGTAAAGAATAATCGAGGTTCAAATATCGCAAAATTATTTTTCGCGTAAGTATATTTTTATCTTTTATAATAAAATTGGTTTTAAGCAAGGTTCACTTGAGGACAATTTTTTATATTAATGAATAATCTTTTAACAACAAGAAAAGTAAACTATAGCGCCTAAAATTTCCTCTTTTGATGAAACACAATAATTATTATTCTCGAACTCGATACATTGTTGTTCTCCAAACGTGGACATTTTAGGCATCCAGATTAGAAATTATTAATTTCATCTGATTACCTACTATTTTGTATGTATTAATAAGTCTATACCATTATCCTAGGCATCTGTTAATTAAATACTATATTCACGACACGTAAAACCTTTTTATTAGCTTCCTGGAATTTAGGGCTGATCTCAGATAAGAAAAGAGACCTTTAAGTTCAGATAATGAAGCTAAAGACGTCTTTAACAATACAATAGCGTCGCAAATTTCGTGTTTTTGAACTCACAAAAATAGAACCAACCAGACGGTTGTTGATCTTTTAATTAAGTCCCATCATTTATTATAAACACAAACATACCATCACGCTTGTGTCTCCTAAGGGGCAGACAGAACTGCACTGAATGTACACCCACTCAAATTTTACCGTGGGAGAGCCATGCTTCGGCACGAATGGGCCGGCTCGACCGGACTTGATACCACGGCCTCACAGAAAACCGGCGTGAAATAACGTTTTCGTTGTGTTTCGTCGAGTGAGTGAGGATACCGGACGCCCAAACCCCTTAAAAGGGCGGCAACGCACCTGAAACTCCTCTGGTGTTGCGGGTGTCCATGAGCGGCGGTAATCGCTTACCATCAGGTGATCCGTCTGCTCGTTTGCCCACCCTATCACATAAAAATAAAAACAGCCTATCGCAGTCCACTGCTGGACATAGGCCTCTCCCAAATCGCACCACAACACCCGGTTCTCCACCTTCCGCATCCAGTCTGACCCAGCCGCCCTCTTAAGATCCTCAGTCCATCTGGCTGGGGGGCGTCCCACACTACGTTTGCCGATTCGCGGTCTCCACTCAAGGACTCGTCTGCTCCAACGACCATCGGTCCGTCGACAGACATGGCCGGCCCACTGCCACTTCAGTTTGCTTAATCGGGAAGCTATGTCAGTGACTCCAGTACAGCCACTGTTCGCTACTATTTTCTACATTTCCCTTTCTTTCTCTTATTTCGAGCCTTTTCCCAACTATGTTGGGGTCGGCTTCCAGTCTAACCAGATGTGGAATATCAGTCATTTAACATCAAGCGACTTCCATCAGACCTCCGCAACCCAATTTCTGGGCAATACCAATACCCTGGAGATAGCTGGTTGTCAGGCTTTTGGCTTTTGATTATCACTAACGATTTTCGTAGGTGTTTGTATGACAACTGGGACTGACGGCTTTACGTGCTCTCTGAGGCACGGAGGGGTCTCGATGTGTTAAGAATGGTCACCCATCCACAAACTGACCGCGGCTAGCGCAGCTTAACCTTGCACATCGGTTGATCAGCGTAGTTATTACTTAGCCACGAGCCCCTCGTCTTATCTTATTTTCTACACTTCCGATTTTAAAAATAACAAGACATTTTATCAAATTTCACCCATACACGAGGTGACCCTATCAGTCAAGTTATGGTTTAACCGTAATCGACCTCTACCTAAATGTTTGGGTCTTTTTCGTCAAACAGATCTGAACATTTTTACACACTTAGTAGATATAAGAGACAGGATATTGTTAAAATCAACATCCAAAACACGAAGATCGCGTTCATTTATTCTCATTGTATTCAGCAATAAGGGTAGGTGTACCGTGTGAGCTAGTAAAATATGTCTGCGAAAGTCAAGGCCAGTCGGCCGCGGGCGATGACTCTACCCCTCCCAGTATATTCTTAGCAGATCACACATGATAGGGAAATATTTGCATACGGTATCTTATTCCGACATTGACTAAACCTTCGGAACGAGTATATTAAAAGCTATTTCAAAATTGAACGTACCTACTTCTCATCACAACGGTTCTTTTTTCAAATTTATATTTGAAAATACCGTCATATTTGTACTCCTATCTTATATATTCTTCATTTTTCAGCTTTGTTTGCATGATAGTTTAGTTTCGAATGTGTGAATGAATTTTCAGAATCGGATCAATTACAAAGTCGACACAATTACAAAGTTTAGGTACTACGTCTTTCTAATGTAAGTATAGAATAAAAATATAGCATTCTTGAATAAGACATCATCATTATCGTTATCAAACCATATACGGACTCACTGCTGAGCATGGGTAATTTCTTAGAATATTACTTATATTTACCACTAAGGTGACAAACAAGCATACGGCCCACCTGATGGTAAGCGGTTACCGTAGCCACTTGCAACACCAGAGGTATCACTTGCGCGTTGCCGATCCTGTAAAACGAAAGAGGGATAGTTGTGTTAACAGTATAAGGGTCAAAGTCCCCCCACTACCGACACAACGTTTCCTCGCGGAGCATTGTTCACCATAAGGAACACAACATAGCTCAAAGCAGTGTTATTTCACTTAAATTTTCTGCGGAGATACTTCCCCAGTCAGGCAGCTCCGATTTTAGTGGAATATTTACTCCCACTATGCCCTACCTCTTTTGGAGAATAGCAAAATGAAAATTATTAGGCTTTAGTCCACCACGCTGGCCTTATACGGGTTAGTAAACTTCACTCATCATTGAGAAAATGTCAAACATGCAGGTTTCCTCATGATGTTCTATATCTTATACTATGTATTGCACTTACGGTACACAAATTCTAGAGTTCATTGACGTTTTCCCAAAATAAAAACACGTAGCTTTTCGAATGAACAAATTGAACCTTCGTCTAAAGAAAATGTAGGATCTGCGAGCCAATGACCGGACCTTGGATAGTGTGCCCCAAGATACCATCCGTGTAATATCGCTTGCTTTCATATTTCCTCAATAGATTTATTACTAACGATCGGTTCCTTATATATTTTGCATGATCATAAGTCATATTTCATATTTATTATCGCACACTAACTTCGTAAGCATATTTTCGATACTGATCGAACAAAAGCATACTTACCTACTAGAGAGAGGACTCGTAACTAAAAACTTCCCTGAAAAATTAATCTGTAAGATTAACCGACTCATGCCACGGTCGAATCTATAGATGGGTGAAACACAGAGCCCTTCTGTGACTTGAAAAGTACATTAAGTAGGTACATATCGCGCCTATGATACCTATGACAATCGTTACTGGTAGTTGAAAGCTTCGTGTGTACTGATATTGTATCCAACATAGTTACTGTCCAGACATAGTTGCGACATAGGATTCGATTCTACGCGATGTCCCACTAATGAGCACCGGCTTCCTCTCAGATAATTGAACACGCTGGTCATAATCCACCAAACTTTTTGTTTGTGTATACTACCCACTAAATGCGACTCCATAATTAAAACATTAATTAACATATTTTCATAAAGATGCTTCTTAATTCATCCAGCATCAGCATGTTGTGTAGTACTCTCCAAGAGAAATTCATATGTATTCTGCCAGACAGTTATAGCCTTTGTAGCAGTACTAGCGCGCTGTGGCCCGAGTTTGGATCTTGAACAAGCACCTCAGACGTATGCGTAGTTAAGTGTATGAACTCTGCGAACAAGCATCAAAGCGGGTAGACTACAGCAAAATGACTTTCTATTTTTAAAACCAAGCAAGTAGGGCTAATTAAGTATTACATATTCTTTTATGTATGATGTTCGTGACATGCGGCCTGAGCATTAGGTAATCTTGAATCTTGATGAGGGATTCCTCATAAGTCTCAGGTAAGGAATAATGTACTTCGGTACCTACCTGTAATTTTACCGAACGCTACAGTTGGCAGCAGGTATAGATATCGTACATCCATGAGATAGTCTTCGATTATTTTTTTTAATTGACCAGCGCTGTTTTCTCCATACCATCACGCTTGTATTCCCCGAAGGGTTAGGTAGTTCGCCGGTATGTTTAGGTCCCACGTAATAGGGGGTGAGCATATTGCCATTAACCGAGCACAAATTCAAACTCCAAGTTGATACTGAGAATTTCATAGAATAACCCAATAACACTAAGTAAGCACGAGCGATATCTACATCTACGCTAGATCACCAATCAACAGTAATTAAACCTTTCATATGGGATTAAGAGAGTAATTCCACTCAAATTAGAGCTGCCCGACAGGGGAAGTACCTCCACCTTGCAGAAAATTGAAGTGAAATAACGCTGCTGTGATGTGTTCCTTACGGTGAAGAAGGTTGCTAGTGCTCCACGAGGAAACGTTGTGTTGGCAGTGGGGCTTGACTTTAACCCTTAAACTGTCAATCCAATTATTCCTCTTTTGTTTTACAGGATTCGCAACGCGCAAATGATACCCCTGGTGTTGCAAGCGCTTTAGGTTACGGTAACCGCTTACCATCAAAAGGGCTGTATGCTCTGCCACCTTAGTGGTATAAAATAAAATCTATAAAGTGTGTAATGCTGTTAGGAGTGACATAACCTTCACATGCGTGAGGCAATAGACGTACAAAGTGTTCGTACGTAAATAAAGACAGGCTTTCAACTAGGTACCAACGTCACAGAAATAGGTCCGAGAGTCCCGGATACTTAGATATACCATTTCCTTTATTAAATAACATTGAGGTGTAATACACACATAGGTACTTATAGACGTATACGACTATTTTTTCTATTCCTTTATACTTATTCCGAGAAGACATGAAGCAAAATTATTACTGGCTACTTATGTCATCATTGACGAAACCACCTCATTACTGTTCATTATGTAATGTACGATCACAAACGGTAAATTTGATTATTGGGTTTATTTTAGCGGATTGGTCCTCTCAATGACAGTGACCCCCCACTGGTGGCGTCGGCCTAAACAAGCCCATCATGTATTGTGCTCTCACAAACAGCGAGTTGGCTATTTGCGGTCACCCCATATCGGCGCAATTTAGGGTGGACTGACCTTTTAACTTAACAAATTACTCTGGATAACATCGTTCTAGCTTTAAGCCGATGTTGACATAGAAACTCATAAATATATGATATTATTATGTAGAATAATTTTTTGCAAAAGACATAAATATTCGATCTCAGGCGGGGTTCGATCCGACGTCCGTCCTGTAGGTACACCGGAAAATTAAGGTAAGTATATAATCTTTGAAAACATTTTGTATGCATTTATGCCAAGTACTACAATTTTAAGTAACTACAATATCGTTCGACTTTTAACTAATTTTAAAAAGTAAGTCCTGATCTTATATGTGTAGCAATAGATGTCACTGACGTCTGCCCCGTTTACTCTAGAGAGATCATCAGGTTTACAACTTCAAATCTTCCTTGAACGATTAAAATAAAAAACAAAGGTGCAGCAGAAAACAAAGCTTATATACTTTATTACTTTGATACACAATTCATTGAAAGCATAATAACGCCGTTGTCTCTATCAATTTATTAACGTGCATCAATTAACTGTACCTCTGGGTTCAAATAAGTAACATTGATGGTAAGCGCTACCCAGAACTCCGGTAAAGTGAGGTTCGTAATTGTATATCACGTACTGATTTTCTTCCGCCTGACTTGCGAACGAGTGTCGATTTTTCCTACACTCTTTAACAAAGAAATCCATGAAGTAGCGGTTGGATTTCACGGCGTTTATTGAATGTGGATACAGCTTACTACTTTTCCATTCGAAAGAACTCTTCTCAGGATGGAACTGGACACCGTAAAATGGATACCTGTAAATCAATTTTATCATTTAGATACATTGGTGACTAAACTAACGAGCGACTGTTATCAGAAAATGTAATTATCACTGTCACTAGGCACTAACGTTATGATAATCGTATTGTCGAAGTCAGCCCATTGAAATATGACGAATAAAGTAATTGATAACAAGTCATTGAAAATGAAGTACATATTAGGTAGATCACAGTACCTAGATATTTTCCGCCTACACATATCATTATTATAAAAAGCAGCCCAGTACAGAAATTATTGTTTTGAAAGTTTTTACTCGTACAGTTTATCATAATTTACCCTTGTTTGTCAAACATTTTTAGTGTAGATTTTACTTAGAGAAATGGGACTATCTGCGAATCGGCTTGACTGCAAACAGACTGTAGACTTGGAACCCCTGATACAAAATGACATACTGTCAACAACGCAGCTCCGCCCAATCGTGGAGCCTGTTGCAATGTCAAAGTCAAAGTCAAAATAATTAATTCATAATAGACTACTAGATAGTACTTTTGAACGTCATTTTTACATTTAAGACAACCCCAATAACGCCTGCCCTTCACCACCTCCTAGTGTTTTAGCTGGGAAGAAGCGGCGCAACAAACGCCCCAGCAACACATTTCTGTCTTGTAATTTACTCGTATAGCGGTAAAATTATGTAAAACAAAATTGTATGTTGCTTTAATTTACTTTTCCATTGCTATATGTTAGCCATAGCACATGTTTTTGCATTGAAGTTAATACTCAAGCGTCATTATAGTAGTAGCCAGACTCCTCTTTAATTTAATTATATGGCTGAAACAATTCACGTTAGGTGAATGTCACCACGACGGACGACCACTCTGCCAAGAATGTATAGTCAAATGTGGCCACTCGTCCCTGCGCTGACGTAGTGCTTACTAAATAATATCTTCAAGGTCTCCAGATTATCACTGTAGATTATCAAATTGGTGACGATAATGACAAATGGAAATGTTGGATAGAAGTACTTTCCTATTCCATCACGTTCGATTGTAATCGATACAAAATAATCGGCCAAGTGCCAATTATATTTATATAATTAGTGTTCTGTACTGTAATGAGTTGTTATGTAGGTAGGTATATTATAAATATTATTACACTAACTGTGACCGGCGGCGTAGTGTAATAGTTACTTTGCCTGCGGTGTTATATTAAATAGATCACGATTACCGTTGCTCCCGTGTAACTTTGAAATACGCCTGCGAATATGAAAAAAATGCTGCTCAAACAACATTAATTACAAAAATTTATACATTCTGGTAATCGTGTTTCTATCATTTAACAGAACACGATGCCGAAAGAAAAAATACATTAACCCTCCCAATTATTCTCGTAAATTTTACTTTTAAAAGTTGCGGTAAACGCATAAAAACTTTTGTTTACCCTCTTCTGCGTCAAATAATCTCTCCTCGTATAATAGGAAAATATTGTTGAACGTGCGTTGAATGGTACGGAACACTAAAAATATAAATATCATAGATATAATTCGATCATTTCAGCTATATGAACTATGTTAGTGTGACATTAAGTGAATAATAATGTCATTTAATAATGTTATCATTAATTTTATCTGCAGAATTTGATATTGTTGTTGCATACCTACATAAATATGTAAAATCAAAATACTCGTATTTTCATCTAACCAATCTAATGTATGGGGTTAACCTACTAAGGCATAATTCATAAAAATGGTATGACAATAAACAGGAGTGTCACAATGAATGAATAAAAAAATTTATATTTATGTTACGCTCAAAGATCGAAAACAGCTCACAACGCGTTGTGATCAATTATATTAGTTGATTTTCAAAATGCAAGGAATAATAAAAACTAAATAATAAAAAAATCCTACTTAGGCTAGGTTAGGTTTTTAGGTTTTTTTTTTTTTTAATAAATGCAAAAACTCGATGCCAGTTTAAATTAAAACAAAGCTAACAACTGATTATTAATATGATACTTTCTAATATAATCGACGCAACGCGTTGTGGGCTGTTTTTTCGCTCAATGAGCGTTTTCGATCTTTGTATACATCTATATAAAATATAGATTTACTAGTTAATTAATTCTAGAACAAATGTTATTCGAAAAACTAATAACAACGCGCAGACCGTCCCCGTTCTAGAAGTTTACCTAGCTGTACATTACCTAACGGTAGAACAGCGTAGCACCCATTCACGTCTATTCTCTGAACTCTGAAACATACCTACAGTACATGAATCATCAACCCATACACTGTCCTACTGCTGGGCACCAGTATTCCCTCATAGTGAGACGGATTAGGCTATATAATATGTAGTCCACTATTCTAGTATACATATACTGCTGGTTAGCAGACGTTACAATTTGAATATCTCACAGGCATGCAGGTTTCTTCATAATATTTTCCTTTGCCGTTTAAGCGAGTGATAATTATATTTTATTGATACTTACAAGATTACGAAAACTCATAAGAGCGTGGCTTGGGTTAGGACTCGAGACCTATGACTCGGCAGTGGTCACACTAGGCTACAGTACACTAAATACCTTTTATGCTCGATACTAGCGATGAACTCCACACCGTAGTCATCATCAGAATGAGAAGTCACTCGCCAAGATTCCGTTAAATTGAATGCTTTGAGGTTCTGGCAAAAATAAAATGGTAGGTAACATAATTTTAATAAAGAAAGACTAAATTATAATATTAATAAACTAAAAAACATTTTCATTGTATAAACAATCCATTTTTGTATGAAACATTTGTTTTTTTTTTTTCGATATTTCAGGATTGGTTCAAAATTAAAAACTGTCTTAAATTTCATGTTTATAAAATTCATTGTACCTTTCAGGAGTTCAAAGTACAGTAAAATTATTATGCGGTGTAAAAAAATCGTTTATGAGCTGATATTGACTATTTTATATAGGGAGCGTCTATGAGCACTCGTATTAACTATTATATAGGGAGTGTTTATGAGCTGTCATATTGACTAATATGTAGGGAGCCTCTATGAGCTGTTGTATTGACTAATATGTAGGGAGCCTCTATGAGCTGTTGTATTGACTAATATGTAGGGAGCCTCTATGAGCTGTCATATTGACTAATATGTAGGGAGCCTCTATGAGCTGTCATATTGACTAATATGTAGGGAGCCTCTATGAGCTGTTGTATTGACTAATATGTAGGGAGCCTCTATGAGCTGTTGTATTGACTAATATGTAGGGAGCCTCTATGAGCTGTTGTATTGACTAATATGTAAGGAGCCTCTATGAGCTGTTGTATTGACTAATATGTAGGGAGCCTCTATGAGCTGTCATATTGACTAATATGTAGGGAGCCTCTATGAGCTGTCATATTGACTAATATGTAGGGAGCCTCTATGAGCTGTTGTATTGACTAATATGTAGGGAGCCTCTATGAGCTGTTGTATTGACTATTATAAATATAGGGAGTGTATATGGGCTGTCATATTTATTATTACGTAGAGAACGTTTATGAGCTGCTATACTACATTGACTATGTTGGGAGCGTCTATGAACTTTCATATTGACTATATAGGGACCATTGTGAGCTGTCATATTGACTACTATAAGTATAGAGAGCGTTTGTGACCTATCATATGACTATACATATATGACTGTTATGCCGCCATACCTTATCTACTATGCAGAACTGGTGGGCGTTTACAGTGACATCTTCATGTGCAAGCATGTTTATAATGTCCTCGGGCGCCTCTTTGAACATGTTACTGTCACGGAAATCTGAAAGCAGATATTACCCTTAAAGACTACTTGCGGGGCGCAAATCATAAGACATAAACCCATTACCACAGTGAATAAATTGTCCTGACTCCTGGTAAGTACAGCCATATTAAGCTTAATAGGAGGGCTCAGCGGCAAAAACAATAGCTGTTAGACATTCAATCTCACGAAGACCTGTGTGATGACCTACTTCATTGACAAGTTCAAATTTCAAAAAATTGGCGTAGTTCGTAGATATCACGTCGACATTACCACATAGCTAATTATCATTACACAAATAACGTTAAAAAACTGAAACCTAACTACGTAAAATTTTTGAATGAGCATAAAATATATAATATTTGAATTCATAATTTCATAAACTACTTTAATTGTCAACTCACCATCAGTAAAATTAAGAGGTAAATTAGAGTACGAATAGCATCTGATCCTGTTCTCTGGGTACCCGCGGCCAGAAGCCAGAATGATGAGCAGCTCGAACCCCAGACAAGTCCCGAATATGGGGAAATAGTCACCGTCATTGTTTAACCTTATAGCAATCTCGTAGATGTGCTGGCCAGCGTCAGCGTAACCGTCCGACTGGTTAAAATAAGTAGCTCCACCCGGAATCAGCACTCTGGAATGGATACAAATAGGTACTTATTACCTTTCAAACAAACGTATTTCGACAGCAACAAAATTGTTTTTATACATTTATGGCTCTACGGATACTTCTAGTACCTACTTAACATAGCATCATGCCTGTATTCCCCGAAGGGTTAGGTAGAGGTGTCCTAATGTACACCCACATTTCGCCGGTATGTTTAGGTTCCATATATTACATGGAACCTAAACATGGGGGCGAGCCTATTGCCATTAGGTAACCGGGCACAAATCCACACTACGAGCTGCTACTGAGAATTTCATAGAAAAACCCAATAACACTTTACTCGACCTGGGGATCGAACCCAAGACCTATAGCGTAGCAGTCACGCTTACAACAACTAGAATAATGAGGCAGTCTTTGTTTCTAGTACCTACTTATTTATACTTTTATTAATCATCATCGAACCATATACTGTTCCACTACTGGTCACGGATCTCCTCTCAGAATGAGAGGGGTTAGGCTATAGTCTACCACGTTGGCCTATTGTGGGTTGACAGACTTCACATTCGTCGAGAAAAATCTCTAAGTCATGCAGGTTTCTTCACGATATTTTCCTTCATCGTTTATGCGAGTGATCATTCATTATTAATAGATACCCACATGAATTCGAAAAGTCAGGGGTACGTGCCTTCGATTCGGACTCGAGACCATTGATTAGGCAATCCAATGGCTATATCACTAGATTATATTTTTATTATTTCAAATTAAATAAGACAAGCCATATTACCCATTCAGTTTTCCTAGAAGGTCTTCATAGTAACTGCGGTCTTTACCGATCCTGTAACAATGTTTTTTAATTAAATAAGTTTTAACATATTGCACACAAGATATTGCATTAATATTTTTACTTACATAATAGGCACAACACGAGCACCAGATGCCTCAACATCTTTCACGTAGGAAGCGGCGATGTAGCTGGTGTAGTTCTCTTGTGGGTATTTAGTATGGAGGTAGTAGGATTGCTCTTGCGACAGCACGCCGATGATGGGTCGGTCGTTAACCACCTCTGCATTTGAGCGCACGACCACCGCACCTTCGCAGTGTAACAAATACACGACGGTCAACAGCAATGCTCCCTTCATGATCAGCATCACGCTCCAACTGTCTACAGCACTCACCCACCTACAATTTATGGGAAAGCACTCGTATCTCTTATCAACAACAGATCAATGTTACTATTTGTCAGCGTAAAACGATCAGATTAGAACCGTTTTTATCTTACAATTACTTTTAGATTGTTACCGATTGTATAGACTTAATTTTACCCGCAGCTTGGACTATTTATTTAGACAAATATAGGCAATAGGTATTAGTAATTTAATTAAACTTTTATTACAATAATGGTACACAGGGCGGACTGAATGCCATATGGCATTCATTACCAGTCTATTTAGATATGTACCTACATAAGAAAGGCTTAATAGTAATACTTTATTTAATCTAACTTGTTCGATATCATTAATTATTATGAAAATACCAAACAATATATTCTTATTAAAATTTTATAAAAACAAATAAATATAATAATAAATATACGTACTTTGTTGTTCTGAGTGAATACTAACCTCAACAAAATGATATTAACACCATCATTAACCACGCAAGCAACGATGTTTTGTATTACTACTTGGCGCATGCGCATTGGTTTTATAACTCTACAACAAGTTCCCCTACAGCGTACACTGATTCAAAAGGCCAATCTGGACTGAACTAATTTTAAAACCTATATACGCTATTAACGTTATCTACGTCTCTCTCTCTAACCTTCTCTCACTCTCTCTCTCCGTCTCTCTTCCCAGCCTAAGTCACACTCCCTAGTTACCTCATTTATGATCATGATTTGTCAATAAATAAGTATGAGTCCAAAACACAAAAAAAAACAATAGATTCGCATCCTATTAGGTAAACATACCGACGAACTGTTTGCGAATTGTTTTTTCATTTGGGATTATTTATTAACACGATTCTCACAAACAACTCTTTAAATTTCCTAAGGGTTTATAATTTTAATTTTAACATTTTATTTATATCCACCGGCTTTTGTGTTGAAGACTTCGGTCCGTAGTTAGTTGAATATCAATAACTAACAGAACATTTAGGGAAGTACTAGTTATTAAAATCGTGTAAAATGTTATTGTTTTAATATAACATTTTATAGAAAATGTGATATCTTTACCCATTAAAATAACCGATTCTTTTTAGACATCGTTTTTAACGACCTTTTTAAACTTGGACCTGCTTGGATTATTTTATTCGCATTGTTTTACGAAATCTTGCCGAAGTAGAATATTTATATATTTTTAGCGAAAGAAAATTTCGATCTCAAACAGGATTCGAACCTTCGTTCCTCCGATTAAGTGCACCGGACGGTAGCCACTAAGCTACCGAGACACGGAGGGACGCAGGTTCGAATCCTTAAAATTGTTTAGCATGCGTTAATGCCAAATATAATAAAAATATTCTTGATATAGATACTACGTTTTTTTAAATAACACAGAAGTTAGCATCCTATAGAAAGAACATGGACGAAACGAATATATGAAACAACTACACAATGGTAGTAAGTTACCCAGGAACATGATCCGTGCCTGAGTCACAATTGTTGAAACACTAAAAAAATTTTTTTTTTTTATAAAAATTACAATTTTTACGCAACTATTAGACACACAAGAGTATTAAATACAACTATGTGATCAATAGAGACATCCAACCGTCTCTGTGGCGGTCTGGTTTTACACTGCGGTTACTCTTGTTGTCTATTTGTTGTAATAATATGTATTTTGTCATTGTTATTTGATAATTTTAATAAATAATAAATAGAAAATGTCCTGGCACAGCCACCCACTGATATAGTTTACTTCCGTAAACTATATCAGTGGGTATATGAAGAACAAGGAGAAGTGGGTGCGGTCGCGGGGCGAGGCTCGTGCTGCAACCACGCAACGCGCAGGCTCACGCCCACTATGTCAGTGCACGTGCCCTTGTCAGTGCACGTGTCCTTGTCAGTGCACGCGGTCAATCGAATAGAATTTCAGGACGTTTTTGAGGAAATATATTTTTTTGCAGGCGGCTAGGATTAGTGCATAATTATGAATGAAATGAAATGAATTGAAATAAAACTACTTTTTACGGATTTTATCGCGTCGTAGCTAGCCAGACTGTTTTTATTTTTCTAATAAAACACATCACATACCATAGAAATAAAGTGGTAGGTAAAACTATTTAAATAACAAAAACCAAAAACACGGACTACAGAACTGGAATACGAATTTAAAAAAGTCCGTTAATAAAAACGATTCAAATTATTTATGAAATTTATCACACGATAGCTTGATGTGCTGGCCTCTGCACGCACAGTCCAGTATGTTTGAGCCTCATGTAGTAGGGAGCGAGCCTATTGCCATTAATCCAAACTGCTACTTTATAAACCTTACCTCTACTGAATCGTTGGACGCCAGTCAAAATTATTTATTACATAACCAATTATTTTAATAAAATGTAAGCATTCATTTTTAATCCAATTTATTTACTAAAAATTATAATAAATTTAACGATGATTTATTGATTTCTGACATTTACGCGAATATTACACATTGAAATAAAACTACTTTTCAGAGGTCGTCAGCTAGGAAATGCCGGCTCCATCTAGTTTTAATTAACAATTAGTAATAAATGTCATTGATCATGTATCAATAAAAAAAAAAAAAGAAAAAAAAATGTAGGGTAGCTGTCAGTAATTATATCATCAAGACGCCCACCACCTCAGTCTACCCGTGACTATGGACGCTGTAAAGGGTCCGAAACGTCGGGATTCATAATATCAATATACGCGATAAAATCCGTAAAAAGTAGTTTTATTTTAACGATGATTAATACAACTGTGATAAATAGATACTGGCCAGCCGTCTCTGCGGAAGCACAGTATAAAAAATATTTACAATAATATTTATACTGTGCCTCCGCAATGGACATTCCTTTCCTATACTGTGGCAGAGGTCTGGATCTGGTTTTATACTGCCGCGATTGCTAATGACTTTTGCGGCCAGTTCCAATAACAAATTAGTCGGTATATATATTGATTTCAAACACTTGTGCCTTTTAATCTACCTGTGACCATGGACGCTATAAAGAAACGACGGGATTAATGAATCAATATGAAATCAATATAACGCGATATCATCCATAAAAAGTAGTTTTATTTTAATATTCGGTTTTGCTTATTATACTTGCTTGCTTGATTCTTGCTTGCTTGCTTGCTTGCTTGCTTATTATGCTTACTTAGTTTAATTCTAGCTAATTTAATTCAATTTATGTTTGGTGATGAGCGCTATGTACACCTTAACTAACATGGTGCATTAGTCCTGTAGTTATTAAGATTGTTTTTAGTATAATATGTGTAATGCATGTGATGTGGCTGTGCTTTATTAAATAAATAAATACAACTGCTACTACTTAATTACTAGTACTACAATAATAATAATAGGTTTATTTATTTCTCCCAAAAAGTACACTTTTACAAATTGTCATAATAAGTTTAGCTTATGTACCTAGACCGTCAAAATGCTATCTCTAATAAGCAAATCAATTGACCGATTTGTTAATGGGACTGGCCGTTAGTTTGGAACAGGAATTTGGAAGCATCCGTTCAGTTTTAGTACTCCAAGGATTAACAAGCATCAGTGACAGACGTTCCATTGTTCTGTTAATTGTTCGGTAATATATTATTTATGTCATTATTATTCACTTGACTCATGCACTATCTATAGATACTTGCGGCACGCTATGATGGCCGCTACGATAATGGACGAAAAAAAAACACACACATTGTATATATTTTTTGTAGTAGTATCGTTAGATCACTATTGACAATAAAGAAAAGCAATTTGCTCCTTCAAATGTAATTACTAATTAATACGAAACTTCATGAGTGGACAAACGTCAAAACGGTCATCACAGCGTGCCAGTAGTGTAAGAGACAAAGGCCGTAAATTTATACTGCTATGGAATAAGTATTTGCAACGTTTATGGTCCAAAAATATACACAGTGCAGATCAATTAAGACAAAACAACGTTGTCTGTACCTACAGCCTTTGAGATGTTGTTGACACTTAACAACGACGATGTTAATCACTCTCAATGATACTTCAAAAGAGATAACTATGTAATTTTATGAGGTCATTTACACAGTAGGTATTGTTACTGTATTCGTGATCTCGTTTAATTTATTTATATTTTAGCTGTTTAAGTCAGAATTTTAGCAATGTGTGTGCATCCTGACAAAGTTATTTGATACATAATAAACCTATCTGCAAAATTTAATTATTCTTAGGCTGATGTTTCGGACTTTCGAGAGCCAAATTAATTATTTTTTTGTATTTCGCAAACAGTAGGTATGCTATAACACATTTAGGGTATGAATATGAAAAAAGTGATAGTGATTTGATACGAAAATATATGCATGGCCAACATTGACAATAACGGAAGTTGGCATAGTACTTGGCAGTCGCGTTTTGGTAGTGTACGTAACTATTATAACTATTGTTTAGCAAGATTTTTAGTACACACTAGATACAAAGCTGTCGTGAACCTAGACGTGAAAAACTAATTAAAGTTTTAACTACCAAGCGAACGCCTTCCCCTTAAAGTAATTATGATTTTAAAGAAACCCTAGTCGATAAATTGACAAGTGTAATGATATCATTATCAACATCAGATAGTTCACAAATTGACTTATATAAATATTATACCTACATAATTTACTGTTAAAAGGATAAAATAGTCACGCTTATGAACCTAATTACCAAATGAAACGTAATCTTCTAAAATTAATCAGACAATGCAAGTGTAGATAGGTGTGGGTAGGATTTGCGACTGCATTGAATTTGTCGCACAATACCATACATATACCATCAAAACAAACATCATCAAATTAAATAAATAAATAATTATTAAATTATAGCATTACATCACGCCTGTATTCCCGAGGTATACTACTGGGTTCGATTCCCAGATCAAGCAAAGTGTTATTGGGTTTTTAATAAAATGCCGGTTAATATAGATAATGTTAATGCCCGATTAATGGCAATAAGCTTACCTTCTTACATTGGCCCTTACCGGCGAACTGTGGGTGTTTACCTAACTTAGAACACCTTTATTTATTTTTTCCCGGTCGGAGAAAAATACTGCGCATACGTCGCACACCGTCGTGTATACCGTCGAGGTCACTGTGAGGTTATGTGGGGCTCGCACTCACGAAAAACTTAGCTTTTGCCTGTCCATCCGCTTCCCTAAAGGGGGGCCACGAGACCTGCTACGCATTACTTTCGCTACCCTTCCAGCGGTAACCCTGCACTTAAGCTCCCTTCTCCTATGGTATATTACCGCCCTCTACCACCGTGCAATGCGGTTAGTAAAATCCCTGATCTACCACCCGCTGGCTACTGTTGTTGAAGTTATGCTCAGGCCCGGATGCACTTGGCCCGGGCAGACAAGATTGCGGTGGACGGCCAGCCAATCTCACTAACTGTGCTATGCTAGGTCCGATTTATAGACTAGCGGCAAATTAGTACTCTGCACCTCCCGAACTGGGCAGCGGAACGACAGAGAACAGCAACGGCGCCGGAAAGTGGTAACAGACCTGCGGCCTGCATGAACTCAGGCTTACTTGCGGTATATGGGAGATAGTGGGCATATGGATTTTAATTCCTTTGTGGTTGGTGAGAGTGCCGACGAAAAAGGAATTTTGGCCAAAAGGGATAGTGTTCCGGCGTTTCCGAAGCCGGCTACCGGACACTGCGCGACGCACGACGCCAACTCTTCGTGTGAAGTGCTATATTTTATTGTTTATTTTATTTTTTGTTTATTAAGTTATATTGTATTATATTAAATGTCAGGCCTTCGGTTATAATAATTTTCATATAGGTTTTTATATAATAATAGCATTTTAGCTTCACCATTGTCAGGTGAGGCCAAAATACTGTACAAAATTATTATTATGGGTCTAAGGTTACGGTAGTTTAGTTTGAGCTATGTATAGTCCTTGATTATTGTATATTTTTCCCTTATGAAAACAATAATGGGGGGGCATTGTCATTATTGAAAAAACCCTCTTACTTTGATTATATACTTGTCTAGATGCCACATTGACACGTACAGAACGGCCCAAATAAAGTCTACTAAAATTGGTAGACTCTCTTCTCACTTACGTCAGTGTCATTTGGATCACTTCAGGGTGTGGAGTTCTCGAAAAATAATTAATTATGTCGGTATGTGCTGTCAAATTGTGTCGCAATTATGTGGGAAAACCGTATAATTATACTAAGATCACATTACATCGCTAAGTTTTGTTATTTAACCTCTATTATTTTATGAAAACATGATTTTTCAATTCGTTAATTTGTAGGTTCGACAGATTAGCCGGTGTTGTCAATTTATTACAAGGGAGATTTGGCGAAACTATGGGAGATAAAATGCAAATATCAGTCATCATCTTTCGATCAGGAGAAAATTTTATTATTTTAATAATTACCAAGTACATAATTTATTTGATCAGTAAATGATAACTTGCCTTCACAAAAATAAAGTCATTAAATGAAGTCATTCACTAAATAGTATTTTTGTTAGTTCTTTCTAATATTTTGGGTTTCAGATTTCTTAAGACTGGAGATACATTATACAGCGGACACGAAATGAAATATAAAAAATAAACTATTCCGAAAACAAATACAAAGAGATGGATTTTGATCTATAAATTGCTGTTTATATTTTTTCATTGTATTTTTTGTTTTTATTAAAATAAATAAAACACTAATCTACAAAATAATTACTTTATTCAGACTATTTCGTTTAACTGTCATCCCATTAAATAATGGAGAAAAGGTAAGTTAATAATTTGGAGCAGGCATCCCTAAACACGCACACCTTGACAGTTTGACTACAATAAGTACACAAGCGGTACTCACACATATCACGCAATTTGGCCCCAGTTTTCGCGTGTCGTTTGTTTGCATTGCTCCATCTAGACAAGTATATAATCAAAGCCCTCTTATTAAAAGAAAAAAAAATTATATTATAGTATATTGATTTCTGACATTTACGCGAATATTATAAATTGAAATAAAACTACTTTTTACGGATTTTATCGCGTATATTGATATTATTAATCCCGACGTTTCGGACCCTTTACATTTACTTTACTTTGAATATTGTTACTTTAAAAGAGACCATGATTCTCTGAGTTTGTTTCGGCGTTTCTTCTCAGAGGTCGTCAGCTAGGAAATGCCGACTCCATCTAGTTTTAATTAATAATTAGTAATAAATGTCATTGATCATGTAACAATAAAAAATTTAGGGTAGCTGTCAGTAATTATATCATCAAGACGCCCACCACCTGTCTACCCGTGACCATGGACGCTGTAAAGGGTCCGAAACGTCGGGATTAATAATATCAATACACGCAATAAAATCCGTAAAAAATAGTTTTATTTCAATTATATTATAGTATTTTATATTAAATGGGGCTGTAACCTGAATTAAATATATAAATATACAAAAATTTTGGAGACGCTCAAGCTTATTAATTGGACATCGGTCAGATCAAGAGATAGCATAGTCAAGGATGGGATGGAGAAGAGATTGTGCAAGAAAAATGTTAGTGACAGTCAAAAGAAAGTTGCGCAACTGTGTCGGGGATCCAGCTGACGCAAACGTCCGACGGCTAGTTTTGTTCATGAATATCCCCAAGTTTTTAATATTATCACTCACAGGTAGGAATTTCGATGCCTTCAAAGCTAAATTTAGGAAATTATAACAAATCAGTGTTCTAAATCATTCGTGGACTACCAATAAGAATGGCTTGGGTCTTTGGGTTGTCTTGGGTTGGAAGGGGTTCACATTAACTAAGTTAACTCCACTCTGATGTTTTAGTGACTGATCTTTTTAATGGGTATTCCCGACGGTTTCCGACATTTGTTCCAAGGGAACTTAAGAGTTTTGATATACATACAGGTGGTAAGATGAAAATATTACGAAGAATAATGAATTTTGAATGTTGTACCTACTTTTTCTATTTATTGATAAATACATTCATTCGCATAAAAAGTAAACAGTTATTTATTATGAGCCCTTCTTTGGCGGGCCGTCGTTTTTGCGTATGTTATTTATAAACAATCGTGTAGATACTTGAAAATCTGACGACGGAGTCCACTTGACAATGTTATGCTTTAGCTTGTTGATAAGCCGAACTTTTAATAAGAAACAACAAAACTTGTAATTAAAACAGAGATTATATGCATTTCCCGGTAAAAAATTATAAAACAGCTGGTTTTTCTTTAATTTTTATGATTAGTCTTATAGATAGTGGAAGTTGTTTATAATCATGGGTAGGATATTATGTTTATTTATGCTTAGTTTGGGACTAGATGGTGTGTGTAAAATATCCCAAAAAAATATTATTATTAAAATAATAATATTTTTTAATAATAATATTCCCCGCTCCGCACCCCCGAAAGCCAATTTTTATATGCTTCTAAATGATTTATTTAGATTTACAGAAGCGTTTTCTTCAAACTTTATTTCAAAATATATAAGTTCTATACAATAATTAAATGTAGATTCCTATTTATTAAAAATAACTCAGAATAGGTAGGTACGTCTAGGATTTTTAAATATAAATTAATGAGATACAATAAAATGTTGTGTGCCTGCCTATATTATAAATAAGAAGCAGTAACTTAGTAGCCTACCTTTGTCCACCTGGCAGTTGTGTAGGTACTTGTGTGTGTGTGTAGCGGCCTATAAACTTCCTAGATAATATTATATTCCTCTTTCTATCATTGAAAACCGTTTGAATCCTTCCTGTAGGTTCTGACCTAGTTTCTGAGATTAGCCCAAACAAAAACAAACTCAGCGGCCAGCGCGGCGAGGAAATTATGCACTGGTAATTTTATATATTTTTTATGGCAACACTGGTTTTATGATCGATTTTTGTCTATGGTGTTCTTTGTTTCATTCATACCATAATATTCAACCAATAATATTTGTATGTTTAATATATGTTTAATCTCCCATAAATCAAACAACATTCTTACTATTTATTTAATATTATTTACTTTATTAATATATATATATATACCTAACGTTTTTTCCTTGACCTACCGTGATCCTATATTCTATTTCAATCCCTAAATTCCGTTTCCATAATCTATTTATCCCAAAATAATGGTTTCCCTACCTTTTACACTTGTAATGGCAAATGCACAAACCGTGCGAGCCAAAACAAAAAAAAAATTAAAAAGTTTTTTGAAAACTCAACTTACATTACATAATATCATTAAATAATATAGAGAAAAAAGCGCGGGAAACCTTGAAGTAGGCGGTCGAATTTTTTGGCGCTCATAAATTTTAATTTATTTATTTGTATAGAAATTGGATCTTTTAGGCGGTAGTGTATATAAATAATCTTAATATTATAAGTATAGTGTTTATTAGTTTATTTCAAAAGTATATTGGTAAGTTTTTTATGTTTTCAATATGAGTGTTCCAGAAGATCCTGGGGGGACTTCCCTCCAGGTATCTCATGTAGTTACTGTCACTTATGATGGTTCGGAGATGGAAACCGAAGGTTCTATTTTAGATACAGATGCTTCGGATAGCAAAAAGAATACTAATTCCAAACGTAAGCGTGCTGTGTCTCGTAAAATTTGTAAGCACTGTAACAAAAAGAGGAGGCGTCATAAGTCTTCTTCTGATATTCATTGTGAGACTGATTGTCATTGTGAAACTGTTTCTAAGAATGACTTTCCAACTGATTCCAAAGAAACTTGTGAGTCAATTCTTATCCCATCACCACAGGTTGTCTCTGCTGATGTTAATGATGCCAATCCTGCTGACTCGCGTGTAGCAATAGGCAGGAAACTTTATCAATCATCTGATGCCGCACCTTATAATGTCCATATCCAAAAGGTCCAGTCTAGCCCGAATGATAATGTTGTTATTCATCCTATTTCCTTCGGTCGTTTCCTTAAAAATAATTTTATTAAAAATATTGTGAATGGAAGCCTCAAGAAAATAGGAAGAAATAGATTAGTTTTATCATTCAACAACTATGTAGATGCTAATTGTTTTATTGAGAATGAAGCATTAAAAACTAACAACTACAAAGCTTATATACCTACCTCATCAGTTATTCGTATGGGTGTTGTTAGGGGAGTTCCAATTGATTGGTCAGAAGAAGAAATTTTAAAAAATATTAATGTACCTCTTGGATGTGGAAATATTTTAAAAGTTCGGCGTATTAATAGGAAGAATATAGTAAATGGTCAAGCCAGTTACACTCCAATTGAGACTGTGGTCCTCACATTTGATGGCCAGGTTCTTCCCAAGAGAATATTTCTATGTTACAACTCACTTCCAGTTGATTTATACATATTTCCAACTATACAGTGTTTTAATTGTTGCCGCTATGGTCATATCAAAAGCCAATGCCGCTCCACTCCCCGTTGTTTTAAATGTGGTAACAACCACTCTGGTGATGGCTGCAATATTGATGAAGAGGAAGTGGTTTGCTGCTTATGTTCAGGTTCCCATTATGCAACCAACAGAAAATGTCCAGAATTCAGTCGACAGAAATCTATTAAAGAGTCCATGGCACAGAGTTGTATTTCCTATGCAGAGGCATCAAAACTACACCCTCCAGTATCAAAACCTTATGCAGATGTTTTAACTTCTTTGGCTGCTCCTACATCTCCCCTAAAAAACACTTATGATATTTCCAAGGGCAATAGTTTGAAATCAAACACAACTTCATATAAAAAAACTGTTTTTATGAAACCCAACAACTCACCTAAACATTATAGTAAAGGTTATGATAAGCATGCGCATACTCTCTTCACTAAAGATTATGACATGTCTTTGCCATCTGTTGGCACAATGATGAATGGAAAAGATGTGTCATTATCTAACATGTCAACTAGAGATCTTATCATTGCTTTAATTAACTCATTAACTCAAACTAAGAATTTGTCTGAACCGTCCAACGCTGCTGTACAACAAATAAGTCATCTTCTTAATAACAATGGATTATCAATCGACAATCCTTCAGTGGAATTGTCGCAGTGTTAATTCTAAAAAAAGTGAATTATTGTATCTGATTAATCTGTATAAGCCGATTACTATTGCTCTACAGGAAACCTGGCTTAAGCCAGACCATAACTTTAAAGTTTCCCAGTATATATGTATAAGAGAAGATAGGTCTGATGGTTATAATGGTGTTGCTTTACTTATTCACAACACGGTTCCTTTTGACCACATTCCTATTCCAATCCATAGTACTAATTTTTCCATTATAGCTATAAGTATTAACAAAATATGTTTCGTTTCGGTTTACATCCCCCATCCGACGTCGTCTATATTTAATGAGTTAGAGGCGATTATCTCACAGCTCCCAAAACCAATTTTAATATTGGGTGACTTTAATGCTCAACACCAGGCTTGGGGTAGCTCCAATTCCAGTTATTATGGTACTAGAGTACTAGATATTCTGGATTCTAATAATCTCTGCATTTTGAATACTGGAGTAGCCACACGACGTACTAAGCCCCATGAAGGAATCAGTGCCCCAGATCTCTCTATTTCTACTCCCAGCTTAGCGTCTATATTGACTTGGAGCACACTATATTCAACTTTCGACAGTGATCATTATCCTATATTAATAACTTTTCCCAACGCACTAATTAAAATTAAATCTAAACGCCCACCTAGACTGAAATACAAGATCCCGAATGACAATGACTTTGAAAGTGACAGATGGGAAACGTTTAGTAACATGGTTGAACTAAAATTGTCTTCTCTCCCTTTTCAAGGAAATAATCACTCCGTGTCTGCTGATGCTTTTGCTTTAGCTATAATAGAAGCTGCGGATAAAACTTTTCCAACTAAGCAATGTAATAATAATATTCATTCTCCTCCTTGGTGGGATAGTGAATGCACAGCAGCGGTCAAAAAGAGGAAAGAAGCAGAGCTTTTATATCTTGAACACAGCACTTCAGAGAACTTTGAGAGCTTAACTCTATTAATGAATAACACCCGTAAACTATTTAAAATCAAGAAATGGAATGGATGGAAAGCTTTCTGCACATCTCTAGCACCCAACGTCTCGCCATCGCTTATCTGGCAAAATGTTCGTAGATTTAGATCAGCATTCAAGGAAACATTGCCACAGTTTCTTGACACAACAGTAGCCGATAAATTTTTAGATAAGTTAGCTCCTCCCTTTGTTCCTCAAATGCCTTTTTTATCTTCTAGTAACTCTTTTCAATCTCCAACAGAACATTCCGCCCTTGACTCTTCCTTTACCCTTACTGAGTTAAAAGGTGTGCTATCATATGTTAAAGATTCTGCACCGGGCAATGATGGTATTCCATATTCCTTCCTTGTTCACTTGAACGACTCGAGTCTAAATTTATTACTACACGTCATCAACTCTACCATAATCTCTGGAGAAATTCCTGCTTCTTGGAAAATCTATGAGATTGTTCCTATTTTGAAACTAAGTAAGCCCGCCGCAGACCCGAACTCTTATAGACCAATAGCCCTTGCCTCAGTGATTTCTAAGCTAGCAGAACATTTAGTTAAAAACAGATTAGAGTGGTACGTTGAAAGTCAAGGTCTACTGTCCTCAACTCAATATGGATTCAGAAAAGGCAAAAGCACCATGGACAGTTTAGGTATTTTTACTACGGACATAAGGCTTGCCTTCTCGAATAATGAATCCCTGCTTGCAGTTTTTCTAGACATTTCCGCCGCATATGATAATGTTGATCTACGCATTCTAAACTCCAAATTATCCACATTAAAAATTTCTCCTGTATTTTGTAAATTTATTCATAATCTTCTTTCGGAAAGACAACTTCAAATTAATATGGGTGATTCTAAGTTTATCACAAGATTTACATGGAAAGGTCTACCCCAGGGTTCGGTGCTGAGTCCACTTTTATATAATATTTACACCTACGACTTAGAATCGCATATTGCATGTAAGGCTAACATATTGCAGTATGCAGATGATTTAGTTTTATATGTTTCAGGTAGGTCTACTGAAAAATTAACCGACTCTTTGAACCATGCTTTGCAATTTTTGAAGGCTTGGCTAGACTCGAATTCGCTGAGTCTCAGTGTTAGCAAAAGTTGTGCAGTATTGTTCTCAAGGATGCGTTTACCTCCACCTTATACTGTTTTATATAATAATCAACCAATCCCGGAAAAAAACGAAACAAAATTTTTAGGTCTCGTATTAGATGCTAAAATGACTGGTGTATCACACTGTTATTATATTGCGGCTAGATGTGAACGCTTGCTTAACATTTTACGATGTCTTGCGGGTGTTTGGTGGGGTTCTCACCCATTCACGATGAAACTCTTGTATAACGCAATAATAAGAAGCATCTTAGACTATGGAACATACTTTTTAGAGCCTTGTAGTGTAGTAGGTTTGTCTAAATTAGATGCCATCCAGTTCAAAGCTCTACGTATTGTATCTGGAGCCATGAGATCTAGCCCCGTAAATGCCCTGCAAGTTGAATGTCTTGACCCCCCTTTAAAATTACGACGCCAGTTCCTATGTGATAAATTTTTATTCCGGGCTTTTCAGTTTTTAAATCATCCTCTTTATAAAAAATTACAAGAATTGTCACTTATAATAGAAAGTTCCTCATATTGGACTCACAAACCTCTTCCATGCTTGATTATTAGTTTTCGTAAATTTATTTCATTGCAAGCTCCCACACATCGGTCTCAGTTTCTCCCTTTATTCTCAGTCAACTACGAAGCGCTTGTTAATCCTCCTAACATAAACTATAATTTTGAAATCCTAAAAAATGATCTACATTCTAACATTGCCATAAAATTTGCAATCGAAACAGACTGGTCAGATCGTCATTATATTTATTGTGACGCTTCTAAACCTACACTATTTAGTACGGTGGGGGTAGCGATTTATCATCAACAGTATAATATCCACCAAAAAATCAAATTGCCTCCTGAAACAACGGTGTTTTCTGGAGAATGTTTCGGCATTCTGAAATCTTTAGAGTACATTTTACTTGCAAAACTCCACAAGTCTATCATTCTTACAGACTCAAAGAGCGCTTTACAAGCTTTACAAAAATTTCCATTTAAATCTGTGTCAACCTATGCTTACGTAATGGAATGTAGACAATTATTACTTAATTGTAAAATAAAAAAAATTGATGTTCTTCTTGTGTGGGTACCTGGCCATCACAATATACCTGGGAATGTTAAAGCTGACAAATTTGCGAAAGATGCAGTAAACAATGGCGATATATTTCCATATAAAAATGTTGCATCAGATCTTGTCTCCATTCCCAAAGACCAATTACATAGTTCTTGGCAGAATGACTGGAATGATTCTAGCCATCGTAAAGGCCGGTATTACAATTCTATACAGCATGAAATTCCTAAGAAAACATGGTTCTCCAAAATTAAGTTTAGCAAATCTGTGACTTCAATGATCATTAGAATGCGTTTGGGCCACGTTTGCTCTGCCTCACATCTCGCAAGGCTTGGCATCATTAATAGCAGCTTGTGCGCTTGTGGTGCTGATGAAGAAGAGGATTTAAATCATATTTTCTTTGGTTGTCTCCTCAATGATTGCTCCTCTTTCATAAACTCTCTTATAGATCTCCGCATTCCTCTCCCTACATCGGTTCCTACCTTATTATGTTCTATGACATTAGACATATATAATTTAATTTCCAAGTTTATAATTGATAATAATATTAAATTGTAATTTTATCTAATATTCAACCATTAAAATTTGTATGTATAATATATTTTTAATCTCCCATAAATCAAACTACATTCTTACTGTTTATTTAATATTATTTACTTTATTAATATATATACCTAACGTTTTTTCCTTGACCTACCGTGATCCTATATTCTATTTCAATCCCTAAATTCCGTTCCCATAATCTATTTATCCCAAAATAATGGTTTCCCTACCTTTTACACTTGTAATGGCAAATGCAAAAACCGTGCGAGCCAAAACAAAAAAAAAAAAAAATAAAAAAAATAATATAGATTGAGTAATACAGTCACCGAACTTCTAAAATTCACAAACACTAAATAAAATTATTTACTTTATAACACGCTTGGATCTGAAATTGAGACGACTAACCAACCAACAACTTAAACAATGCCGCTCCGTCCCTTGCCCAGGACCAGTAGGTAACCCAACCAATGCCACGGTGCCATTAGGAGGTCGTGTCGTGGTCGTGATTAATAAAATTAGGAACGCGGACACCGTTGTGCCTAATCCCTATTGTGTCCTGTTTGAAGCTGCAGTCCATTCCATTCGATAGCAACCCTTTATGTCACTAATAGTGAATGCACTGAGCTTGACATGGTCCTTCATGACATTAGTCACAGCTTGTGCAGACTCTTCGTCTTTGGCCTCAAAAATACTATGAAGCAACAAAATTCGTTTTAGCCCGCGCACCTCCGTGCCGGTAGTGTTTCAAGAGGAGAGTTCAACCTGCTGCTGTAGGCTGCCAAGGTCCTGCCTATAAAGGCGCCAATCCTGTGGAGCTAGATGAACTTGTTGATACTTTCTGCAACTGTGCCTCGAATTCTGACATCCTTTTGTGAAACATATCTATAATTATTTTATTTTTATTTATTTATTTAATTCAGGCTACAGGGCCCATATAATATAAAATACAATAATACAATACAATATAACTTAAACCAATAACAATTAAAATACTATACATAAACAATAAACTAAGCACTAATTCACTTCAATTAGCTGTGTCCATTTTTTTGAAGATGAAGAATATATGAATTATTATTATCTAATTGAACTTGTAGTATCTAAGTGTAGTTGTAGGAGTAAACTCTTTACCAGCAAGTAGCTTGATTATATATTATTATAGGTAGGTAGGTAGGTACTTTTATGCCTAGAATTTGTTCAATTCTTTGTTAGTTTTTCGCAAATTGTAAGTGCACACACGGTACGCACATTCAGTATATTGGAAGTAGTAATCGCGACATTAACAATGCAATATTCACAACTGTTTTTGTACTAAAACCTTTGTCGAAAAACCGCTTGCTATACCCAAGTGCCAAAAAAGTGTCAATTGCCAAAATATATGCTTCTATGTAACTAGATCAGATAACGATCTGCCTTAACATTGCAATAAATTCAGTTCTTCCTGATGTTTCAACTACCCACATACGAACGTGATCCTTTTTTTTTGGGTGGGGAAATGCTCCTTTTGCATACATTTCGCCCCGCTAGGGGATATGGGACGGTTATGTCGGGCTCTTCGGCCAGATGACCCAGCATACCAACTAAAACCACCACCACTTCCACCTTCCGCATAGTGGTGGGATCACGGGAATAGCTCTCACATAATCCGCGATCCCACCACGGACGTCCATTAATGGAACCTTCCGAAGGGCCAAGTGCAATGGGCGACTGACGACCCCGAGTCCGCCGCCCAAGGCCCTCTTTGTAGGAAAGATATGTGGCCCCGCCGCCGACCACACCTCGACCGCAGAGCCCTACCCTCTGTGGCGTATTATAATACTGACATTCCTCTCCCCTGCGGCCCCACCGTGTCCGCAATCTTGCGGCTGTGACCCCGACGAGGCCGCTGAAGGCAGGGAGGGAGTGCGGAGCACCATAATACCGGCACTCTTCTCCCGCCACGGCCCCGTAAACCTTAAGCTGCAGTGTCGCCCATACAATACCGCAATCCACCTCAGTTGCGGTGCTTCCCATACGACACCGCAACCTACAGTGGCCGCTCCAGTGCGGACTTCCTGGGCCAAGCCCGCAGGAGCAGTCCCTCCCTGAGATTTTACTTCACTTCACCGTAGGTGTCCAATCTACGGTTACTAAGCCCCCCGCTGCGACAAGAACCCCTTGGGGGGATGCGAACGTGTTCCTGATGATCCATGAAAATATTCCGTACTATTTCTAAAAAAGGACAGTCCGGCTTCATGCATACAATAAACCTTTTACTCCCTGCTATATACCTACTACCTAGTTACCAATCCATTTGCTTTGTGATATCTATCTATATTAATATGATATGCAATATTGCTATTATACTTAGTGTAGTGTGCGTACCTCTATAAAAAGAGCACAATAAAGGTGTATTGTACTCTTTTTATATAGGTTTCATCACTCAAATGGCGCGGAGCCGTCGGCGCTCAATATTATTTAACTTTCTGTTGTCTGTAATTAACTTCTTAAGACGGACTATTTCGTTGACAGAACATAGTAAAAAAGCCACAATAGATAGACCTAGGTATAACTCGTAAGCACTCACCTTTTAAGAATTTATGTATTTTTCTTTGTACAGAAAAATAACCAGAAATTAATATAATTAACATTTTCGAGATTGTAGTTAATATTTTTGAAAGTATAGCACTATATAACTTGATCATAATTTTTAATATCGAGCTAATGGAGCCAGAATTTGCTGTGGATCTATGTTGTGAACTTGTGACTTTCAGTTTCGTAAAACCTCAATCAGAACCGTCACAATATATCGACGATTGTACAACGCATGCGCAATTTGATTCTGCGTGTTTTCAGGGTAAAATAAATGATTGTCCATACAACATTTCAAAAATGTTTTTATTTTACATACAATCAATCATCAAAGACCAAAATTTTATCAAATTCCTTTTGCCTTATTAGTTATTATAGTAGTAGTCCCATTTTTTAGTCAACAATTAGGACTGTTAATGGGCTGGTATTATTGTTTTTAGATTTAGCTATCCTGGGCCACCGAGCTCTGCTCAGGACAAAATATAAGGTCTACCTAGATAGATCTCATGAGCAAGAAGACGCCACTGAACAAATTTCGTAACATACGTTATTTTTATTATTATCATAAATTCATCTCATCAGGCAACTACCTAGTATTTATTTTAATGACATTAATATGCTTAAATAATAAATAATATTGAAATATATCGAACAGAAAGACATTGCAGAGTAAAAAAATATTTTGTGTTATTAATTTATTATACGCAAGAACAAAAAAAAATATATTTTGTTTAGGATTATACTAACTAAAAATGGATGTCTCAATTCACATTCGTGGATACATATTTTTATAATAAAACTGGCAATACTGAAGTACACCTCGTCAAAAGAAAAATGCCGCTGCCAAGAAGAAACGTAATGATAAAGGTATTTTGATAATAATTATTACTGTTTCAACCATCATCTTGTGTACATAAAGTGAGTGAGTGTTAAATTGGGATTAAGTCCTATAACGTATCCAAATGACTCTGTACAACAAATAGATATAGAAACACTTTGTTTTAGGTTGGTTTTCTTCGTTGACAGTGGAATTCGCGTATTTTCTTTTACAAGTCAAGTACACAATAGAAAATGTTCGAAATGGTAAGTATTACCGTGTATATTGAGCGTTTGCTAATTCTGTATCATTTTATCGATGCACATAAGCAGCGTACAAATGTCGATGCTATTATTTTCAGAACACAGCTGAACCAATGCAGGTGGACGTCCCACCTGAGGATAATGAAAACAATGAAACTGAATGTTATGTAGTAGAAAATCCTACTTTGGATCTGGAAACATACGCCGCATCTTACACTGGTTTTGCTAAGCTATATAGACTGATGTTTGTAGCTGACCATTGCCCCTCTCTTAGATTGGAAGCTCTTAAAATGGCTATATCGTACGTCATGACGACATATAACGTAAGCCTTTACCAAACACTTCACAAAAAGCTTGCAGAAGCAGTAGCATCGGCTGGCCTGCCTGATGTTGCAGTGCAAATGGGTTCACAAGATATACCAGTACTGGATACTATATGGATAGAATCAAAAACTAAAAAAGCTGCTATAAAGTTGGAGAAGTTAGATACGGACCTTAAAAATTACAAAACAAATTCAATAAAAGAGAGCATTCGAAGGGGCCATGATGACCTAGGTGACCATTATCTTGATTGTGGTGACCTAACAAGTGCATTGAAGTGTTATTCAAGGGCTAGAGATTACTGCACAAGTGGTAAACACATAATAATGATGTGTCTCAATGTTGTGAAAGTGTCTGTGTATTTGCAAAACTGGGCTCATGTTCTTAACTATGTGTCTAAAGCAGAGGGCACCCCTGATTTCAATGAAGTCCCGGGCAAAGATTCTAACCAGTCAATATTGACACGCTTAAAATGTGCTGCTGGGCTGGCTGAATTAGCAACAAAGAAGTACAAGTCTGCTGCAAAGCACTTCTTAGCAGCCAGCATTGATCACTGTGACTACCCAGAGCTTTTAAGCAGCAATAATGTTGCCATATATGGTGGATTATGTGCACTTGCTACATTTGATCGTTCTGAATTACAAAAGCAAGTCATAGTTAGCAGTTCTTTTAAATTATTTTTAGAATTAGAACCGCAGTTACGTGACATAATTTTTAAATTCTATGAATCTAAGTATGCTTCCTGCTTAAGGCTATTGGATGAAATAAGGGATAATCTACTGTTAGACATGTATTTAGCTCCACATCTAAATTCACTTTACATGCAAATAAGGAACAGAGCATTAATTCAGTACTTCAGTCCATATCTCTCAGCTGATATGCGCCTTATGGCTGCAGCATTCAATCGCACAGTTACTGCTTTGGAAGATGAATTGATGCAATTAATACTTGATGGTCAAATACAAGCTCGTATTGATTCCCACAACAAAATTCTGTATGCTAAAGATGTGGATCAGAGAAGCACTACTTTTGAAAGAAGTCTGGCCATGGGAAAGGAATATCAGCGAAGAACTTCAATGCTGATTTTACGTGCTGCTATGCTCAAAAATCAAATTCATGTGAAGGTGAGACATAAATAAGGAGTTTCTTATTTTTATTTGATAATATAATAATTACCATGGATCAATCATCATGGATAATAAATATGTTTTTTCAGAATGTGGGCAGAGACACTGGCCCTCAAAGTGGTGAAGCACCTGGTTCCAGCACCAGCCTCACTCCTCGCACTTTTGACACTGTGCCCTTGTGATGAAATAACTGAACTCATGAAATAGTCCACTAAACATTTTGTTGTGACAATTTAAATAACATTTAGAACAACAACAAGCATTTGAAGGATGAACAATTGTTATGATTTTTTTGTAATCAATCCCATCTAAACTGGGCATTCCTTGTATTTCTATTGTCACAGGGAATCAGGTCTTATTTTTAAAAGAACTCTTTTTGTGTACCGAGTATCTGCTTTTGTTTTTTGTTTAAATGAGACTGCAGAGTAGGCCCGCAAAGTTTCAACAGTTTAGCCATTGCAAACTACTGATAATTATTGTTTTAAGGAAAATGTTTTATCAGCAATCACAGAAACTTGAACAGCTGGTGCAAGCATTATTTCTCAACATTGTTTATACTGAATTATTCTATGTAACCACAAAATATTATGTCTACGTAATTTTTAATTAAAAAGTAAAGGCATAATGTGTTTTACTAATTAAAAAGGAATTTCTGTGACTTTGTAAACCACAATACTCAATATTGATACTTTATGGACAAAATAAATTTGTACATAAATGTAGAATTCTCGACTCCTGCACTAATAATAATAACTGTGATGCAGGAGCCAGTATCCTATTACATTGAACAATATCCTTGCCTTTTTTAAATCTGAAAGGCTTCTAGCACTCAGCTGGCGTCATACTGTCGATAAATCTCATCAACAGTCTTCCAAGACTGTGTCTGCTTTAAATTTTAGCCCAATAAAATTTGTGACAGGATAATTTATTTATCTAATTTCATCATATCTGACAAATCAATAATAATATTGATGCCCCATCCCATATTTAGATAAAAGTTCTCCAAGGGGCCTCTACGCGATGGACTTGTGATATCCAAAAAGGAGATACAAAATATATTTATCATAATATAAAATATAACAATCGAATTTATTATTAAATAAAATTGACAGTCTGAAAAGCAGTGATCCCTCCGCCTAATCTACGCTGTCCTGCCCTGTCAACATAATTTTCGACATATTCCTCCTTTAATAACAATTTAATTGAAAACCAGATAATATCGTATTAAATACTTTTATTATAAATTCCATAGAAACTTAGATTTACAATAAATAGTCCATCATCCAGTCAGTTGTCTTTTTCACTGCATGCAATAGGCTGTAAACAGGTGGGGCAACTGCCATTAGCGACACCAAATGCAGGTGGCCGGCTTCCAGCACACGCCACCAACCACTGAAAAAAATACAAATAAGAACTACGGAATATATAACTATCTACATAACATATTAAATACAATATCTACAAGGGTGACGTTGTACGAAGTGTTACCACTCCCTAACCCTTACCAAATATTACCAATCACAAATCCAAACTGAGCTCCTACCAGAAAGATTATATATGAAACTCAAGAACACTGCTTGAACTAAGAATCGGTATGGAACCCAGGGCCAATGGCACTTAGTACAATCAAATCCGACAAATATACCTACTATATGACGACGTCTGTGATCTAGTGGTTCGAATGTCTAACTGCTGATCATGGGGTCGTGAGTTCGATTCCCACAGGACACAAATATTTGTGTGATTATAACATCAGTGTATGTCTCGGTATTTCTATTATAAGTATGTATTTAAGTATTATATCCATTATCTAGTACCCATTACAAGCTCTGCTTAGTTTGGGACTAGATGGTGCTGTGTGTTATTTTTCAATCGCTTATCTAACTCTCACTGGGCTAATCACAATCAAACTATCCTAATTTACCACTCTTATCGAAAGTAGCAAACGCCGACGTACTTCGACGTAAATAATGGTTAAAAAAGTTAACAATACTTCTGGGAATATTATATTGAATGTTCCTCAACACATGCTCGTCGTGTCAGCACGTGTTCTCATTGTACTCAATGAGAACACGTTCTCAGATCTGTGAACCTATAACTGAATACAATCTTACTTGAGTCGAGATAGAGCTCAATCTGGTTTTTAGTGAGTATCTAGATAGGGTTCCCAACGAAAGGATTGGTAAAGGGAAATCTTCATCTTCCCTCTTCTGCAGAAGATCATGCAAAATTTTATTATGTAGACTGCCTCATGAGTCTAGTGGTCCTAAGTGCGACTGCTACGCTAGAGGTCCTCGGTGCGATCCCCAGGTCGAGCAGTGTTATTGGGATTTTCTATGAAATTCTCAGTAGCAGCTCGGAGTCTGGATTTGTGCCCGGTTAATGGCAATAGGCTCGCCCCCCTATTACATGGGACCTAAAACATACCAGCGAAATGTGGGTGTACATTAGTACACCTCTGCCTAACCCTTCGGGGACAGGCGTGATGGTATGTTATTATTAGTAGCCTCTACTGTCCCACTGCAGGGCAAAGTGGTCCCTCCCTTTCTTCCACATTAGGCCAGTTAGGTTATGCATATAACTTGTTGCGCTGTCATCGCCGAGGTTTGCTGCGTCGCCTTGTCTGAAGCCCTTGCTCAAAGCCCTCACTAAATTATAACTTGAGACTTGGAGCAGTCTGAAATTAAGTCATAGAAAATTACCTGATATAAGCAGTTCCTGTGGTAATAGACACCACAGACTGAATTTTGACATAGAGGCAATGGTAGGCCAGGAGTATCTGGCAAATCAGCACACAAACATATTCCACATACAACTGTGTTTTCCACTGAATTTTGTGTCTCTATTTTAGATTGCATGGTAATTTTTGCTGCAGGTTGTGGAAATTGACTTATATCTGAAAATATTATTAATTATTGTCCAAAATAGTCTTTGCCATTTTATTATTAATGTGTCATTAAAATTGCTGATACCAAATATAGTCATAATATTATCAACAATATTTTTATCATGATTCCAATTTAAAAGTCCTGACTGCAGTTTGTTGTTCCAGTGTTCCGAATGTCCAATAAGGTGGATGTTAGTGGCTAAGCCTTCAGGAGTTACTTCTATGTGTAACCAGGTTCTATCATCTAGAAAAAAAAAGTGACTGTTAGCTACAATCTAGGAGTGTTCATTTATCAAACCATATCATATTAACAAACTGCATAAACCTAATGATGAAATATTTTTTAGCATCAGGGAAAATACAACTGTCTCTCAACTCAAAGTCAACCTACTGACTGAATAACATAATATACTATCACACCTGTGTGCCCCAAAGGGTTTGGCAGAGGAGTACTAATGTAAAGCCACTTAGCTGGTGTGTGCCTATGGCCATTAAACATTATGGGCACAAATTCACCCAGCTGCTACTGCTCAACCTCGGGATCAAACCCTTGATCTCAATCTCTTTCTCTCTGGACTGTATGTTCCATTATGGTGGTACAGTCAGCTTTCTAAAAATAAATAAATAATAGGCCTGTTATTTATTTATTTAAGCTTTTTATGTACAAAATGGTACACACTATTCAGTCAGTCTTATTTAAATTTTAATTAATCGGCTCAAGGACTAACCAAGATATATTCGTCTATAATCATCTTTGAAAGATCCAGTTATTGGTTCCATTATTGTACATAACTGATCCATGTTTTCTAACTCATAAAAATATCTAGATAATTCGTTCAAATTTTGTTTAAAAGTTTCTATAACATCTTTTATACATCTGTATTCACGATTTTGCATTCTAGAATAAGGCAATTTCACAGCAGATATGTACAACTTATTTGGTGCTTCATACTGTAAATATATTTCATGTTTTCTCAATTCATCATCTTCTATCACAATTTTTATATCTCGTAATGTTTTGCCAAAATAAATTCTTGTAATTCCGCAAGTAACAATATTTTTTATTTCATCTATAATATCTGCATCAATCAGCTCCGAAATAATTGAATTTAAGTTTTGTGTATTATTTTGTAGTAAAATATCTAAACTTTCCAAAAGTAATGTAACATTGGGTTCCTCATTGTTTAAGATAATCTGTAGCTGATTTTCCATTCTCTTTTATATAGGAATAAAAAACGATGGACTTTCTATAATTACCTACTTCTATTTTACAAAATTAAAAATTGTACAAAAATCCAAGTAATAATACAAATTTGACAGTAGTATTTGACGTCTCACTAGTCTCTAGGGATGCAACAATTTATTTAAATCGAATGTTCGATAATATCGACTCTGAAATATCATGTTCCTGTTCTGAAATACCCACCTTTTTAAAGAAAGTAATGATTGATGGCACGATTTGTGTGATGTTTATTCAGGAAAAATAGACGGGTAGATTTTCGTTATTTATTAAATTCGCCAAAAAATCTGGTCACACTGCCTTTCGATTTACAGAGTTATTAATAACTAGCTTTTACCCGCGACTTTGTACCCCTAGACTTAGTAACAAAATTGTTGTCGGATTGTATTCATGGGATAAGAAGTACTCAATGTTAGGGAAATTACCGCTTTGTTCCGAGAAAAGAAGTATTCAATATGCCAGCGCCAATCACAAACTATTAGTGTAGGTACCAACATTTCATTCAAATCCCGTAAGTAGGTCTCCTAAATAAGTTTTCTGGGAATTCCCACATCATTTTGGGGTAAAATGTATCCTATTTGTTATTCCCGGTCACATACTGTGTCTGTATCGAATTTCATTCAAATCCCGTAAGTAGTTCTCCTACATTCATTTTTCCGGGATTTCCGGAATATTCCCACATTTTTCTGGGGTAAAATATATCCTATTTGTAATTCCCGGTCACATACTATGTGTGTATGAAATTTCATACAAATCCCGTAAGATATTCGTTTTTCGGGATTTCCGGGATATTCCCACATTTTTCTGGCGTAAAATATATCCTATTTGTTATTCCCAGTCACATACTATGTGTGTATTAATTTCATTCAAATCCCGTAAGATATAAGTTTTTCGGGATTTCCGGGATATTCCCAAATTTTTCTGGGGTAAAATATATCCTATTTGTTATTCCCGGTCACATACTATGTGTGTATGAAATTTCATTCGAATCCCGTAAGGTATTCGTTTTTCGGGATTTTCGGGATATTCCCACATTTTTCTGGGGTAAAATTTATCCTATTTGTTATTCCCGGTCACATACTATGTGTGTATGAAATTTCATTCAAATCCCATGTTATTAGTTTTTCGGGATTTCCGGGAGATTCCCACATTTTTCTGGGGTAAAATATATCCTATTTGTTATTCCAGGTCACATATATGTGTGTATGAAATTTCATACAAATCCCGTAAGTAGTTCTCTTTCAGTTTTTCGGGATTTTCGGGATATTCCCACATTTTTCTAGGATAAAAAGTAGCCTATACTTTATTCCCGGTCATATATTATTATGGTACCAAATTTCATGCAAATCAGTTCAGCCGTTTTTGTGTGATTGAGTAACAAATAAACAAACAAACATCCAAACTTTCACATTTATAATATTAGTATGATGATTAACGTATATGGAGGGTAGAGGTAAGTTAACCAGTATTATAAATATTAGTCTATGAGGTCCACAAGTCCATGTGTGTTTATAAAACTGTGATGTAATAGGCTATAATAGCTAGAGGGTAATATTTTTCCTTTAAAAATGTATTTCCAAAGGATACTACCACCATTCTGGCAGGTTCTTCCTACTAAAATAAATATTTTTCACACCTTCTACCTACATTAGCACTATTCTGGTAGGACCTAAAACTATTTTTACTGTTTCTAGCTTTAACTTGTTGGATTTCTTTATTTATCTTATTTTATACCATCAGGCCTGTATTTCCCGAAAAGTTAGGCAGACACCCCCATAGTTCGCCGGTATGTTTAGGTGCCGTGTACCGCAATAGGGGGCGGGTGAGCCTATAGTCATTAGCCGGGCACAAACGCAAACTCCGAGATTTCGTAGAAAATCTCAATAACATTGCTCAACCTGGGAATCGAGCAGTCACCTTTGCAACCACAACACTGACGACGTCTGTGGTCTAGTGGTTCGCGTGTCGGACTGCTGATCACGAGGTCGTGGGTTCGATTCCCACAAACCACAAATATAAATGTGATGAACACAAGTGTTTGTGTTTGTTTGGGTGTTTCCTATGTATTTTATGTATTTATTTACAAAAAAAAAGTATATAAGTATTATACCCATAGTACAAGCTCTGCTTAGTTTGGGACTAGATGGTGCTGTGTAAAATTGTCCAAGAATATTAAAAAAAAAACACTAATGTAGCAGTCAAGACTAATGAGATTATGAGACCTTACCTCATAGAGCAACACGGGCCACCGGCCGCGGCGGGTCCGCCGCGGCCGGTGGCCCGTGTTGCTCTATGGTTGGCTATTTGGTTTATTTAGGGGAATTCCCAAAAATCTGTGTATTCCAAATATTTTCTGTTTCACATGTTTCGTACTTATAGTGTTAATTTAGTTTTTTTATCTATATTGGATTCGAACTCGATACCTTTGCCTTGGCATTGGCAGTCCAATGGTCATACCACTATAGGCTATCACTGGCTCACTGCTTTTTGTATGTTTATGTACTAGCTTTTATATGGGGTGCGGAATGTCCTCATTTATATCGTATGCAATCTTGTTTTATAGTACATGGTTCATCTACCACCTGGGGAGGTAGCAGGTATGTCGGAGTCGGACCCCTACCGACTAAAAACAGCACTTGCCTTCCCCTGCCCTATAAGTTACGGCCATGAGATTCGTGACATTCGCCACATCGAAGCAATTGCTGGACCCCTTCAACGAGGCATCTTACTCGTACACGTACGTCTAGTGCCGTGTACTGGAGCTAGCCCTCATAGTAATGTTCACTGGATGTATTAGCTCCCGGCGTGTGACATAGGTACTTCTCGAAACAGGGTTATACCGAGAACATCTGCCTCAGTTGGAAACTGAGGGCGCCGTTGTGCCTCTCCAACCACTCTTCTATGACGGCGTTCTAACAGACTTCAAAAAAGGAGGAGCATCTTTATTCTTATAAAGTAACTTTATTTGATCAATTAAATAGCATTATTACCAACAAACAAATTGAAAAAAGTTTCTTACTAGTATAGATTATTTAATTAGGCAAAATACAAACAATACCTTATGTACAAATTCATTATTTTATTCAAATATTGATTGAAGTTTTGTCCTAAAACTAAGAAAATATTCAAATATTTACTTGTATTAAGTAAAAGGTCTACTGTAGATGTGGAAGAAGAATCACACACATAAGAATATAAATACTTATTGGCCAATGTAAATAAGATCATGCATTATTTAAATTAAAAAATATAGTATAATACCACACACTAACAACAAACCTTAATTTTTAAAAATTCTAAATGGATCCTACAGGAGACCATCGGTAAAATTTAGTTGGATAAAACATTATTACTAAGAAACAACACAATTGCAATAGTACATTGCAGTAGTTCATTTGTATAATTAAAAATATCATTTTATCTAGCTATATGCTATCACATACAGACAACTATATACATTTTTGGATTATTGTATAATTTAATGTTAAAATTATGTTGCCTGCTGTGGCCTAACAAGTTTACTTTCAACTTTAACCATATCATCACCTCGATACAGTTCAACTTGTAAAATGGAAAATACTTGAATAACTTGTTTTATTTCTGGCAAATCATTTGCAGCATTCCATGTTAATTCCATTTTTTTGGAAAGTCTTGTACATCCCTCGTTCTTAATGCACTGATATTTTCCTGGGAAATCCTGCAAATCACGCAACAAATTATATCAGGACTATTTGACTCTGAAAGATAATCTTTATGGGTTTGTCCAAAAGTCATAGTTTGCATAGTTTTAAAGATTGATATAAATACTCTAAACTAATATTGTGGGAAGACGGCCACAATATGCTAGACTAGAGCAAAATAATGGATAACTACTTACATTATTAAAAAATATTCTTCTATTGAGTCCCATTGCTATTATTATAACGTCTATGTATTTATCGCGTACTTCCACAACAGCTGCTTCAGTCACTAATGGAGACTTCATTTCAATGTACTTCAGGGTATACATTTCTGTGGACAATTCACTTGCTTTCTTTGCATTGTATTTTTGTTTATTACATTGGGCTGCAATCAGCCGGACTTTGTCTACATCCCATGTTGGTGTCTCTCTGTATTTTAAACTTGCAGCCAATAATCTGAAAGTAATTGTATATTATAGTGCAATCACATGGCTAGTATATACTTAAATAAGAAGATAATTATTCCCTGGCAATAAAATAATGTACAAGAGAACAATAATTTTATTGTTGCTTGCATCAAGCTTAAAAAAAGTAAAGTACTTATTGACTTTTTAATGATCATGACTTTTTAATGAATTAACAGTTTTTAATGATCTATTTACAGAATATCATTATTAACTAGCTTAAAAGATTTTCATTCAACTGAGAATTAATGATGATAAAATGAAATGATATTGATTTCTGTAAATAGATGTTTTAAAGACACTTTTACAAGTCATTATTTTGAATTTTTAATGCTATATGACGCCGACTTTTCTACCTGACGACCTCTGAGAAGAGACACCAAAACAAACAGAGAATCATGGTAAATGGTGGCTTTTAAATTTTTAATGTCAAGACATAATAGTATTGAATCTGTGAGTGTCCCAATGCAGTGTAAAGTTTGAAATGGCCTTTTGAAGAAAGGCATGCATTTTGCATTGCATGCATACTGCATTTTTATAACAAAAGGTAGTGCAAGTCCTTCTCAAACACCAAATTTCATCAAAATCGGTCCAGCAGTTTTGGTGTAAAAACTTAACAGAGTTACTTTCGCATTTATAATATTAGTAAACGACTTACCTATGTACCATAATATCTGCATATCTCCTGATAGGACTGGTAAAATGTGTATAAAGTGGAACATTGAGAGCATAATGATGAAAGTCATCATCATCACATCCATCAGCACAAAAATATTTGGCTCTTGTCATGGGCTTGGCACATAACATGTTTAAAACCATGACTTTGCCTTTGTCTGTGCATCCAGGTCCAACATGTTGCAACAGGGAGCGATGTAAGTCACCGGCAGAGTCAATATTTAATTCAATGCCCATAGGTTTTAATGATTTTGCAAGTTGCTTCAACATATAAGCACTTGGTTTTGGATGACATCTTAAAAATGCTAATGAAGGGTGGTCTTCCCTTATTCGTTCAGCTACTGTCATATTTGCTAGTAACATAAATTCTTCAATAAGTTGATGACTTTCTTTACTATCATATATCCAAAAGGAGTCGGGTAAACCATTAAGAGCATTTAAGTGAAACGCGACTTTGGGTTGATCAATTCTTAGAGCGCCATTATCAAATCTGTTCTTTCGAAATTTTGCAGCAATACTGCCTATAATTTTTATAGCTTGTTTTATATCTTTATACCCAAAGCTATTGTATGTTTCTGGAAAATTTTCTTCAGAATCTTCTTTACCTTCAAGAACTGCTTGAGCATGTTCATATGAAAGTTGGCAAGAAGAATTAATGACAGTTTTTGAAAATCTATGACTAATAACTTCTGCATCTTTAGTGATTTCCCAGAATACAGAAAATGCTAATTTATCAACACCAGGGAATAGGGAACAAAGCATACAGAGATCATCTGGCAACATGTGATAAGCTTTTTCTACCAAGTAGATTGTTGTAGCTTTGTCTGCAACTTTTTCATCTAATGGAGTATCCTCAGTTAAAAAGTGAGCTACATCAGCAATGTGGACTCCAATTTCATAATTACCATTATCCAACTCTTTACAAGACATTGCATCATCAATATCACGACAATTAGATGGGTCAATGCTAAACACACATAACTTCCGACAATCTTCTCTGATAGTCATCTCCTCTTCAGGTATTTTGTAATCTAAACGTGGATATAAGTGTCTGACTTCTGGGCCGAATGGCGTAATATCTAAATCTGTTTGAGCCAATATTGCTTTTGTTTCAGATACCATATCTCCAGACTGTCCAATATTACAGACAATTTTCCCCATAGCAAATCTAGTATCAGTCCAGTCTAATATTTTGGCTAAAAATAATGTATTTTCATAGGTCTTAGCATCATTATAAAAATTGTCAGGCCAACTCGTAAAGGGTATATTGAGCCTTGGAATTCTATGATCACGAGGAATAAATAGAGCTCTTTGCCTATTT
The DNA here is from genome assembly GCA_964056405.1 of Acronicta alni. Classification (NCBI taxonomy): domain Eukaryota; kingdom Metazoa; phylum Arthropoda; class Insecta; order Lepidoptera; family Noctuidae; genus Acronicta; species Acronicta alni. The sequence goes on along the minus strand of OZ043925.1, from coordinate 7,651,857 downwards.
TTATCTGGCATTAATTTCAAAGTTCCAATGCATGTTCGGTTATGAACTATTTCTTTGATACGTACAACTTTCCCTTTCTTTTGTTTACTCTCCTCATTACCATCTTCATTATCACTGTCTATGAATTGTACAATAACAACATCACCTTCTAAAGCCCGATTTCGATTTTTTATTCCTTCAATGAGAATATCTTGTTCACTTCTGTCACTACTGGAAACATATGCATGTTGGAATTGTTTTGGGTTTATCCTTAATACACCTTCAATGAATAAGTTTTCTTTAATTCCAGCTTCTACTTTCTCTGCAGATAAATGAATGTCAAATTTATTGTCAGAGATTTCTTTTACCTTTTTCTTGTTTTTCTTATGTTTTGGAGTTGTATTTGGATCATTGTTATCTGAATTAGCACTTTTACTTTCTCCTGGTGTGAAAGGTTTCTTTTGAAAAGCTTCAGTATTCCTTACATTAAATGACTGACATAGTAAAGGATGTTGCATAAAATTTTGTATACCTTTAGGTGTCATATTTTGAGGTCCAATGCCACATGGTGAATTTGGGATACTCATAGATATTGGTCTTTGTGTTGCTTGAAAAATAGGAGTGTTTGGCAAGCTTGCAGCATGTTGGGTAATGTGTATGTATTCTCTCCCAACCTGCATACCATGGGACAGATGAAACTGTGGATGGTAACGAAGATTTTCAAGGTATCTAGAATTTGTAGTAGCATACAATGGACTTATTTGCTGTGCAAAAAATTCATGCAAGGATGCAACATCACTTTGACCTGTGTTTCCCACAATATGTGACTCAGATGTTCGTGGTATGTTCATGGCTTCTTGTGATGGTATTTTTAAGTTTTTCACTCTTTCTTTTTTCTTTGAATGTTTTCTTTTTGGAAATGCCGGAGTGTCTCCTTGGTCTACTTCATCATTATCACTGTTTAGATTTAAAGTTTGGCACTGAGTTGATATATCACTTATCGACGAGTTAGTAAAGGTCTGTGAGGGAATTCCCGCCTCACCTTGTGATTGTTTATGCCGTGACAACGAAGAATGCTTTTGAGACTTTTTTGCTGGGCAGTGACTTTGATGATCTTGAATCCTGTTAATGAGAGAACTTTTAGAACGAAAAGGTTGCGACGTGGAAAGTTGTGCACCCGATGGTCTATTTGCGTCAAAATTTCTTTCAGATATACAATCACAAAGGTGAGACATTTCTATGAATATATCAGAAGACGTTAACTCAATACTATGATACGATAAATTTCCTTAAAAACAATTAAAATGCAATTAAAATTAAATGGTTTTTTTTTTAAACTCTACCAAAATTTTAGGTTGACAAACTAGGCCAAGGTTACCAGCCTGCACTTAAATTAAATACTACCAGAATCTACTACTGATTTATTAAATTAATCATGTACTCAGTAGAATCTCTAAAAACCACAGTGATGTAAGGTAGTTTATAAATAATTATATCTCACTGTTTAGGGTACAAATAACTATTGCCTACATGAAGTATTGTATGAAAAACGCTTGTTGGAAACTGTGAGTGCTACTCAAAGAGTATAGTAATTAATATAACTGAAAGCGCCACTGCTTATGACTGACTGAAACTTCAACTTCAAAGAAAAAAGGAAGACTGCATATAAAGGATCGAAATAATGAACAAACATCCCACTGCCCACATAGACAAACTTATTCAACTCCCAGATCCAAAGTATTTATATTCTTGGTCTTTTAATCTACCTCTTGTTTAAAATGACTTGCCAAACAAAACTTGTGCGTAATTTTAAATTCTTTAATAAAGACGTGTCAGTTTTATGAGCAGAATATAATAAAATTAATAGCTAATAGCTAAAATATTATTATTACATTATTATTAATAGAATGAAACTAATAATAGAAAATAATGTAAAAGTAATCTTACCTACCCAAAATTAAATTCTTTAAATTTTGAAAGTACAAACAAAACCCTTCAAACAATAACGAAATGAATATTGACACAATGTCATTAAGAACACACAGAAAAATGAAGAGATTATTAGAAGAGGTATTCGCACCAAAACAACCTACCTACGTAGGTAGGTTGTTTAGACGAAGCTAATGAAGAACAGCACTCAATGCTTGTCAAGTTACATAGGATCAGTCTTGAGATACGTCCTACTTATAGGACATTTCCTCTACACATATTATTTAAAGGGCTCTTAACGTGCCAAAGAAATGCATGAGACCAACAACTGGGACTTCACCATTACATTTTAGAAATTAACATGTAAAGGCTACTGAAAATAGCAAGTTCAGCAAAAGGTATCCCACAAAATTAAGTGTAGAAGTTAGTGGTAGAATCACTCTTCGTCACAGGAACTGTGTTTGTCTATTAAAATTTAAAACCACATTCCACAATAAATCTTGTAATCATCAGAGATCAACCTAAAGGCAAAACCGTGAAGTATGGTAAATTAAGCTTCAAGTAACATAGAAAGAAGTATGGTAAATTAAGCTTCAAGATTCATGCCCAAGGGCCATTAAAACTTTTTATCTTTATTTCTTTCATCTTATTTACTATTAAAACCATTTAATGTTTAATGTTGTTATAAAATAGGCTCCTAGAGGTAATAATTCCATTATAATTATGTTATCATTATATATTATAGCAAAATAGGATTTTTTACAGTGTGTCCGTAAACTATTGAAATTACAATTTGTGTCTTCTCATCTTTGCGAATATACAGCATTTATATTTGCATAACTTAATTGACAATAGTTGAGGGGACACTTACTGATATTCTGAATGGGACAAATTATCGCATTAATCGAGACTCAAGCTTAGGTGTGCAGCATAGTACTATGGCATTAGGTAGGTATTAGACCATAGCCCAGGTGACAATCTTTTACGGGACATCTAAAAGGTTTATCGCGTTATTATTGTTTAATTATTTTCCGACTGTTGCCCGCGGTTTCTAAGAGGACAAAAGAGACAAAAGGTATGCTTCCATCTCGAAGGTCTAATAAGTAATTATTATCTATAATATGTGCCAAATTTCAACAAAATCAGTTCAGCTGTTTAGGCGTGCCCCGTGAGTTACTTTCGCATTTATAATATTAGTAGGGATTTATTATTTTTAATAATTTAGTTTCGGTCCAATGCAAAAGATTATAAGAAATTGACAGTCATGAAATTATATATCGATGCAGCTTCAACCTCCATCTCAGATCGATATTTTCAATTTATATTTTATTTAGCATTTAGCATTGAATTGCTAAATTCTATTGTAGCCACTCTATTTCACGCAATATTGTATGACCAACTGACCACGAAGTGAATAAATGAATAGCACGAGCCACGAAGTGACCAGAGGTGACAGCCTGACAGGACTTACGGTTTGACAATTGACACATTGTATTGTAGGTATTATTTTTTTTTCGAGGTCTGACTGACACTACTGACAGGAGTTTTAGGAGTTTATGTATGTCAGTGTCAGTGTCACAGTAATTGTAATAGGACCGGGCTAAAGGCACTGGCGAGAAAATAAAGCTGATAACCTATCCGTCTGAAGTAATTGCGGATCTATTTGGCTGGCTTCGTTTTATTATGTTATCTTTTTAAAACAGTGCTCTTGGGAGTTAAGAAGACATAAAACACAAGCAAATCAATACTGCAGACAAAGACTGAAGAATTCGTGTAGGACAATGAAGCTCATAACACATAACATGTTAACATCAAAGTGCTTAAAAGGTGTAATGACTGGATATCCACTTGCCATAAATGCTACAGATATAAAAATAACCGAAGTGGATTTCAATCCAGAATTTATAACTCGAGTAATTCCCAAATTGGACTGGGAAGTCCTTTGGGCAGCTGCAAACAGCATTGGCCATGGTGAGGGTTTACCAAAAACTTTAGAACCAAAATATGAAGAGAATGAAGATTTGTTAAAAAAAGTTCATAGAGTCCTGTTAGAAGTAGAGGTTGAAGAAGGAAATCTTACTTGCCCAGAATCTGGCAGGCAATTCCCCATCTCAAAAGGAATTCCCAATATGTTATTAACAGAAGCAGAAGTGCAGTAGAGCATTTATTATTGATCATTTCATATTTTTAAGTGTAAATTGTTAATTTTAGTGTCTACCTGATATTGTGTGTACAGACTACGGACTCAATAATTGAATGAATACAAAGCTGTATTTCATCCAAATATATTAAAAAGAAACATCTGCATTTATTATTTACACTTGATTGGTGATATCTATTAGCAAATGTATTAAAGCAAATTTCAATAATCAACGGTATCACTAACTTATAAATATCTGATATCCTGGATGCCTAGAAAAAGTTGGTTTCTGCTGTTCAACATGTCTGCATCTACGATATTTGCCAATTATTTTTAGTACTTTCAGTATCTAGTAAATTATCCTCTCGGAGGTTATGGATACCATAAAAATATTTTTTATGTACCATAATCTGTAAAATATATTTTCATAATATTTTATCTAAATTAACATTACAAATTAATAGCCACTAATGTTTCTCTTCAACATTAAAACAATGCATAATCTTATTCAGTAGTAAATTTAAATTAATTTAGAGATGGTGTGGCTTAGACTAGTCACTAAAATAAATTGAATAGAGGTGGTTTGGAGCTTTAAAATTTGTATGTTCAGTATCTATAGCCAACTATAGTTTAAGCAGAACCTTGCAAAATAGGTTACCTAAAGATGAGGGTGTGGAAGCCAAGGGGAGACTTAAAAAAAAAATTTTTTGGAAATTTCCATGCTAAGATTTTATAGTTATTTAGCAAAGGAAAAATAATGTGGAGGCAAAATTCGACATGACGGGTAGGAATCGCGGTGGCTTAGTGGTCATAGTGTCTGGTGTACCTAACCAGAAGACGCAGGTTCGAATCCTGCCCGCGGTCGAAATTTTCCTTTGCTAAATAACATTTCATATATGTTTCCCCATTCATAATCAGTTACCTATCAAGAAGTTCATGACAAGTTCCAGATTTTATCTCAGATACAATTATTTAGGTAGACTATCCATTGACGCGGCGGCGGAATCGCCACAATACACGAAATCTCTTGCCCCGCTGCCGCTTGGAATCATAACCTTCGCCATGACGTCAGGCTTTGCCAGATTTCCAATAACCTCGCGAGAGGCTCGTTCAGAGCGTGGTGCCGCGCCATCTCAGACAAATACTTATTTACACCACTTTCCACAATTTTAATTGATAGGTAAAGATAGTCGCCCTTCACATTTATCCCATGAATTAGTTTCAATAAAATCTATTCAGCCTCTCTAAAATACGGCTCCGCAGTGGTTTCCACACTCACATCTGTACCCTGGATTCAAACAGCTCGGAGCGAGAGGTCACCACGGTTAGATGTGTTGCCCCATACTGAACTGGGTAGGTAGGTATCAGCGTTAACTGCAGGCGTAGTTAAGCTCCCTATCCTATCTACCTAGTATAAAGGAATAGGACAGGTGCGCGGAGTTGACGGGTACCTCCATCAACCAGAAGCCGAGGGAGGCGCAACTACAACCACCTTCGACTCACTACCTAAATAATAATAGTAATAAATGTTTGTTTAAGATACGTGTATTTTTTCCTGAATGGTTCCTGTATCGGTACATTCCAGCCTTTTTATAACGAATTGTTCTAAGTGGTTTTATATTTATTAATTGCAAATAAAAATAATAAGATATGAAATCCTAATCAAGAATTATTGCACGTAGCAACTCGCAACGCAGTAATACCCACTCAAATTGTCACCGCTGTGTAACGCATTTTGAATTTTTACAAAATATTTAGAAAAGCAACGTTTTGAAAACGTGACGTTGAATCTAACTGCTCCAAACGCCCGAATATTCGAACATCAACTTAAATACTTATTAAAAAGACGTCATTACAATACTATTGATTTCTGCGCGTACTAACTTGCGTAAAGCTATGTACACACGCGCGATCACTACCTTATCTAATATATCCACACGAACCTCAACTCGTCGTAGTAAACACAAATACTTTGGCGGGAACTCCATCACCCAGTTGTTATCACATTGTCCAATAAGACGGTGTTATGATGGATTTGATTAAACTGCGAACAATGAAGCCATTGTTATCTGGTATAAGCTTATTTACACGAGTACTCTGACAAGCAGTTTGAGAGTCGAGGCGAGGCCAAATGGCGTAGGTACCTTCTATCTATGTTTGAGGTTCTTATGGGACGCGCGCGATACATTCCACGCACGTTTTGTTAATTCCATGCAGCAGAGACATTTTCTGCAACAGAAGGCAGCAAGCCATGCCATTTAATTAATTGTTATGGTGAACTGGTTGATTACTTTGCCCGCAATGGCAAACGCTTTACATACCTACTTTTCACCGAATTGGATAGTAAAATGGAACGTTAAGGATAAAATCCACATTGAATTGCTTTTGTGCCGAGTTTGAGTAGTATGACTGTGGAGTAGATATACCCAAAATCGGCTCGGCAGTAGGTATAGGTACTATATACTGCCGTGACGGTTTCGATTTCGTTAATGTGGAATGAAATGACCATGGAATCGGAAGACAAATAAATTATCGTTTCAAATCTATGTTCTTTTTATAACTTTTTAGATCAATTAATATTTAAACAGACGAAATTAAGAACCTCTTTTTTTGAAGTTATAAGAAAACTGACTTCATCATATTCTTTTTTTTCAAACACCAACCATCTCCCATGTGTATATTCCTATTAAGTTATATAGAGGCATTGAGAACCAACTCTTATAAGTCTGACAAAAAGTGAAATGTAAATCCCATCAAAAACATTCTGTAAAAAACTAGCCAAGTCTCGATGGAGCTGCTTGTTTAATTAAATCTAGACAAAGTCGTGCCAAGTCTAAGGTTCCTTACTGCGATTTCTTTATTATTTATAGGACTTGGCCGTTGACTTGTCGATATCTCTAATAGTTTGGTTGGGCTCTTGTGTGTTCTAATCAGGGTCACCAGGTACTCCAGATCTTCGATTATCCTAGTTTTTATGTTTTCCCTTTATGTGTACCAAATTTCAGTTCTCTGAGTTTAAGGAAAGTACTAGTTCTATTTTGATGATCATGAGTGAGTGTCATAAATGCGAAACTGCTTTCGCCTAACTAAATGACCTACAGACTTGAAATTTTGGATTTTAAGTATGTGATTATGGCTTACTGGATGACGAAAATTTCTGCGTTCTGGTCTTATCCAGAGGTTCTCAAATAGGGGCCTGAAAATGCGGCGAAATGGTTCCAGTAAAGGATAGTACGGCAGTGTTTGCTTCGCGCTCGTCTTGGCGGGGTCACTGCCGTGCCCCCAGATTACGAACCGTTGCTCGCGGTTAACAACAGAAACAGATGTAATTTTTGTTAGTTGTAGAGGGTCGTTGTCAGGGGTAGGAAAGTGGCAAAATATAAAACGAATAGAGGTCTTTGAAGGTGGCGTTTGCATAGCGTGTTTCAACCAGTGAGCCAGCGTCGGTCTAACTATTCATACTAATATTTTTTTTATTGCAATAGTAACTATTTGGTTTCGGATTGCCGGTTAACTTTTCACGCCTAAATCGCTGTACCGATATCAATATTATTTGACAAGATACGATTAAAAATCATGAGAAAGGACATAAAATACATTTCGTCTCAAATATGTTCGGGAGTGTAACCGCGGGTACCAGCTAGTTATAGTTTAGATTTCTAAATAAATTATATAATAATATTTATGTAATGATTTATTTATTTTGGTTGAACAATAAATTATAATCAATATTAATTATACTCATTAAACTATACAGGTAATTTCTCATATGACGTTCCACACTGTGACTTTAATTAACTGATTTAACTACTAGTATGTTATTTATAATTCATCTACATATGGAACAAATGATAGATTTCCTGCAGCTCCCATGGAAATGTTGTTTCTGGCAGCATTGGCCAGAGTCTGTAAACAGAAGAGGGTATATTTTAGCATTCTGCATTTGCACTTAATTAGTTATTGTTGGCTTCATGGATTTCTCCTTAAAAAGTGTAAATATTATAAATATGATTTTGAACAAAGTTAAAAAGCATTCAGGAGGATTTGAAACACAAAACGTAAACATCATTTACCACAACTTACTTTTTAATGTTTAATACTTTTTTAACCCTGACTATATTACCAACTTAAAACAATCGCAACGCATTAGAGTGGCGCTATTTTTCTTCATTCAATTCTCCAGCCTATCATAATCAAGGCTATTCCTATAATGAACTTACTTGTTTAATGTCGCTGGGGGAAAGAAGCTCAATGTCCTTTGCAATGTCGGCGGCTGACTTTACAGAGCCAGTGTAGAAACCTTGAGCGGCGATTGACTCGGCAAGAGATGAACCTTCGTCAGCTTCACTCAAGACCTGAAGCTTCAGCTGATTCTTGCCGGCTTGGATAGCAGAGTCGGTTAGATTTGGGTTCTTCAGCAAGCCCCCAACAGCCTTCACGGCCTAAATAACAATATAAAAAAATAATCATTTTCAAGCCTAATATATTATATGACCAAACTAAGTACATACTTTAGGTGGAACCTCACGATAATAAATTCTAATCATAAAAATCCTAATTTTATAAAATCGTTTTATAATATGTAAATTTAGTAAATCCAATAAAAAAACTTAAAATGATCATGTTACAAAACAGACCAGTATCCATACTCTGTGAGATTCTCAACTGGACTATGGTTTGGTTAAATAATATTTGGTTTTAAATTATTTACTATAAAAATCGTGTTAGATTTTGAAAAGAAACAAAGTACTAACGGAGTTAGCCTCATCCTTGGGAACGGAGAGTACAACACCAAAGAGTCCACTGTCGGAGTATGTCACATTGAAGCCGGCGGCCGCGAAAGGCCCAATGTTTCCAATCGCTGTAGCCAAGGGTGAGTTATCTGAACCCCACTTGGTCACAGGGCCATTGCCAAGAGCTAAAAATTAAAAAAAAGGTATTAATATCACAGCAAACAAATGCATTTCCATAAAATGAACAGAAATAAATAGACGTTTTATTTCTAAAAACAAAATAACTAAGTGAATAAATTAAATAATTGCATATATGTATTATTTTTATTATTCTGCTATTTTTTTAGATAAGTATGTTAATGTTCACTTTAATTCAGTTTATATTGACATACTATCCTAATTTTATACTTTAAATGAGTCGTATAAAATCAGTCGGTAAAGTAGTCAAAAATAAAAGAGACGTGTCTTATATTACCTTTGGCAGCCACGGCTAGAGCAAGCGCTTGTGGAGATCCGGCGGGTGCACCCTGAACCGCAATCGCAACGTGCGCCAAATCTCCACCCATTTCCTTCCTGAAAAGATGAAATATTATTTTTATTGAATGGATAGATAAAAAATTACTGAGTAAATTGAAATAAAACTACTTTGTACGTATTTACAGCCATCAGTCTACCCGTGACCATGGACGCTGGAAAGGGTCCGAAACATTGGGATTAATAATATCAATATAACGATAAAATCAGTAATAAGTTTAATATTCGAAGTGCCAGAAATTACTGAGTAAATTTTATGTTGTATTTTGTTTCAGTAATAACCTTTTGTTTCACTTCAGCACAATCTGAATTAAGATTGGTAGAAATAATTAACCATTGATTTGTTGTGTTACTAAGCAGTGATATCTGCTCAGTTGGATTGCCAAGTCAAAGGTCTCGAGTTCGAATCCAAGAAACACACTTGACTTTTCGAAATCATGATTGTGTGTATTAATAACTATCACTTGCTTAAACAGTGAAGGAAAACATCGTGAGGAAACCTGCATGCCTCCGATTTTCTCGAGGGCGTGTGAAGTTTGCCAACCCGCATTAGGTCAGCATGGTGGACTTTAGCCTAATCCCTCATTCTAAGAGGTAACCCATGCCTGGCCTCTGCCAGGCATGGGTTACCTCTTAGAATGAGAACCCATTCAATATACTGTCCCTCTGGACAGTATATTGAATGGGTTGATGATGATAAATTTTGGTGCCTCCAAAGTGCTATTATGTTTTTGAAAAGTGTGAATAAATAATTTAGAGTTTTTTACTGTTACACACCTTAGGTCTCCTCCATAATATTTGGTGACGTCACCCACCTTCGTGTCAGTAGAAGTAAGAAGAAGATTCTGAGCAATTATGTTGGCTTTCTCCTGTAAAAATAATCAAATAATATAATTAAATGTTGTAATTAGCTGCAGACTTATCAATATTAATTATACTTATAAGTGCCTTTTATGTAAATTTATCTTGCAATGATAAAAGAATTAAAATCTTAAAATCTTTAAGCCTACATGAAATTTATAGGCTGCTTACAAAGTGAAGACATTGCTAAGAAAGAAATTGTCAAAATTCCCATGGTATTGGCCAAAAAGAGATTATTGCAAGTGTTTTTGTGAGGTAATAATACATAATGGTAACTTATATAGCTTGGGTGATGGGTATGTGTGAATTAAGTTTTAAGAGTATAGAGTTCACTATATACACCTAAACTGCAGTGTCACCTCCAGTTTTAGGTGAATACAGTGAACTCTATAAATAGACAAAATAAATACTACTATCAGTTTGCGTGTCTGATGATTGTTGTTTTGTATTTCATTATTATTACTACCTACTCATTTACCTGAGTATCACCAACAACAACGACGGCGCAGCGGCTGGCCGACAAGGTGTTGCATGCATAGTGTTGCAATGACTCAGAAGAGATCTTGCCAATTCTCTTGGGCGATATGAAAAGCGAATTGCCCAAGCCACGACGATAGGCGGCCTTATGGAGCAAATCGACAGCACGGATCTATAACAACAGAATATTGATAGATTAAAAAGTATTTAGTATAATGTTGTATTATTTTTTTTTCCTCCTGTGGCAACACTACAGCTAACAGCTGATTTGAATTTGTCTTCATATTTTTATATATAAATTAGCAAATAAATCTTAAAAATGAAATGATGATGATGATGAAATTGATGATTCTCTGAGTTTGTTTCGGCGTCTCTTCTCAGAGGTCGTCAGTTAGGAAATGCTGGAGCCATCTAGCTTAAAAAAAATTAAAATATTGACTTGTAAAAGTGTATTTAAAAAGATCTATTTACAGAAATAAATATAATTGATCATTTATGTAGGTTCTGCTCATGCTGCTGAGTTTGACTGTGGCACGACATTCTGCCAAATATTCTGCTGTTAAGCAATAATGCGTCAATATTGTTGTATTCTGGTTTCAAGGTCAATGTAGTCACTGCAATATATAAAAAATACTTAAAAAATTAAAGTCTCAAGAGGATTTGCAAGTGATAGCATATCATGGTGATCATCATAGGCTGTGGTTGCCACTTACCATCTGTGAGCCCATAAGCTTGCTTGTCAACTTATCACAATAAAAAAAAATGATTAAACACTTGAACAACTTATTTATGGTTCATTTATACCTGTGGTGGAAGAGCTGCAATGTCAAACTTGAGACGAGGTTCATTGTCTGTCAGTTCCCATGGTCTAAACTCCTGGTAGCAAACCATGTTATTCAAGATTTCCAGAGCAGCTGGCATATTATCCTGAGTGGTCTAAAATGAAAAAAAAAAAAATATAGGACTGTAGTTTGTATGTTTGTTTGTTTTCAGGTGTATGGTTAAATCAATTTATTTTACAAGTTTTATTATGTGTTATGATGAAACAGAATCAGCATTGCTATCCTACAGCTAAATGCTGCCAAACTATCTATACTGATATTATAAAGCTGAAGAGTTTATTTGTTTAGCAGAAGAACTAGTATACACAAGACCTGAAAAAATAGCCTAGCTTTGACAAGAGTTTTAAAATATGTCTATTATTATGACCAAGCAAGCTGTTTTAGTAAGTAAGTTCTAAAATAAACTAGTACTAAAATCACAAACAAATTTTTTTTTATATGCTGGCACATCTCAGTGTATTTAGGTAGATAATGACATTATTTTGCTAAAAGTAAATAGTGCTTCATAAAATAATGCATAGATGATTTTTCTTGGGCTAAATAAGAGCAAAATTTGTCAGAATGGGACCTAAAAGAATAGTAGGAAAACTGAGAATATAGGTTTAAAAAAGAGTGCATGTGTTCTTTTTAAACCTATTTCCTCAGTTTTCCAAAATAAATGAACATTTTATAAGTTTACCTCAAGAGTGTAGTAGACAAACTCACGATCTCCTGACGCAGTAATAGAGGCTCCAATCTGGGCTAATTTACGTGCCATTATGAAGGAGCTAGCGCTTTTGGTGCTAAAGCCAGCAGATGAGCGGAGCACATGAGTAATACCCAGCTCAGTCTGAGGCTCATATCGTGAACCAGCCCTGAAAATACACAATAACAACTCTTTCATAAAAAAAAATACATACAGACGAATATAGAATCTCCTTTTTTGAAATTAGTCAAAAATTAATGATATAATATAACTTGTTCTATAATCTTCATTTATTATAAAAATAGCTATATATAGATAAGTATAAAATCTTTAACTCTATTGTGTCTATAAATAATACAAGATTACTGGGCCCTCAAAGTTGCTTGATACTAATAAGTAGAGTATATGATGAGTAAACACTTGTGTATAAATAAATAATAATAAATACCATAATAAGACCAATATTGTGAACACTTAGTGAGCAAATAAATAATTTGAATTTGAAATATACCCCATATTTTATGTGGAAATTAATATTGGGGGACTGAATTCTCTTTTTTTATTATTAGAACATTCCACCATTTTCTCAGTAGGTCTAAAACAAATATTTGTTCCGTACTGGGATTCAGCCTACAACCTGTGGTACAGAAGACAATCACTCAACCACTGCTCCAACCAACAAGCCATAAAATATTAAAACAAATAAAAATCTTTAATGAAGGTTAAGGAACACAAGGGAATTCTTGAGTGATGTTAAATTCACAATGACCTCACATCTCCCATTGAAAAAGATAACATAACATACTTTTATTCCTGAAAGGGTTAGGCAGAGGTGTACCGATATACACCCACAGTTTGCCCATATGTGAAGATCCCATATAATAGGCGACTAGCCTATTGCCATTCACAAAATCCAAACTCTGAACTGCTACTGAGATTTCATAGAAATACCCAATAACACTGCTCAACCTGGGAATTGAAACCAGGACCATAGTAACATAGCAGTCGCGCTTTGGACCACTGGCTTAATGAGGCAGTCCAAGCAGGCTCCCATTGAATATTTTAAAATACAAATTTATCTATATTAATTTATGCTCACTTGAAGGCTACGGTCACTCGGGTGACTGGGGCTCCATTGTCCAAAGCAGCAACGAATGTTTTATTGGGCAGGACCTTAGACGAGATCCTGGCCTCTTTCTTGAAAGCAGGCGCAGCCTGAGCATAGCCTCTGCTCTGAAAACCAAGTTACACATGTTTGCGAATCATTTACTGGGAGAAAAAATGACAAATCGGTTTACATAACAGGGGGTTTGACAGTTCGAAACTTGTACTGATTAAAAGAAATAGGCAACCTAAATAACAGTCTATTATGTTATTATTAACAATTACCGTCACATGACGAATAAGAGGAGCTGCGAAAGATTTCGTTTTCGATGCCATTTCAAGGATTTTTTCGATTTTAGCCTGCGCTACAATCCGTCCGTCCGCAACACGTCTGTTTAGGGAAGGGCACTAGTCTAGCTAGTGTTACGAATTTGAGATTGTAATAACACTGATCGATATCGATAGTATCATAATACTATCGTGACCACGAAAGTCGAGTTTTTTATTGAACGAGAGCGCTTCATCATAGTGAACGCCTTCCCTCAAGTCTAAATTGTATTAATAATGTTAAATAGGTATACGACGAGTGGCTGCCACGCGTAAAATGCTTTAATGTGGGAACTGTTAATTTTGCTCACGCACGATGTTTGATCTGCTTCTTAAATTTACTACGTCTCCATTACACACGTGCTAATGTACTAATATTTGCAGAATGCAGTTGATATACAACATCACCAATACAACTGTTCAAATGCAGGGCACATATTTCAGAATGAGTGTGATTGTTTCAAAGTCAAGTAGTTTGTGCAAAAAATGTGGACAAACAAACATACATGCACTTATAAACGAACTTATAAAATTATTTCCAACAAAATTACATATTATCGTGATTATAATATACCGGTTAGATTGATAACCCCTTTTTTTAAGTCGGTTAAAAATATTTGCATTATTGTATGTTTCTATTTAATTTATGTGTTTTATGTTTTAATTGGTCCGTTTCAACTGAAACAAAAGTACTAAATAAATATATCACACCGTTGTGGATAGCCAACTTTATTCTTCTATTAAATTTACGATAGAGGTTTCTACAAGCAGCGCCATTATGAAAAATATCTATACGCAACCATCCCGTGCTAAAGCTCGAAATGAGTTGCAGCTATCAGCTGAGGAGTCGGTCGACTAAGATTTTTTTTTAAATTTTGCTTATTTAGCAGTGCGCGTAGTTATTCTAACTGCGCAAACTTGCAAACATTTTCATTTTAGCATATATCATAAGTTACCAGGGAATGCTCAGTCTTAATCTAAATGTCACTACTCTCTCAAGTACTTAAAGTTAGTTATAGTCTAGTTTGTAAGGTCTCGAAGAACTGCTCATGGCCCCTATTTAATAAATTTCAACGTTAGTATCACTAGAAAATCTATTAACAATCAGATACTAATCAAGGTGATAGCATTCTTAAACATGTCGCTTGCGCACCCAATCATGATCTTTAAAGCTCTATATATAATATTACAGAGGTCGGTGGCTCCCGGGTATCCTAATCAATTAATATCAATCTTAGACGTAATTTAGCATTCCTTCATTATTTTATGTTATTTAACCATATTTATCTAGTACCTATAGTACTCCTACTATGGGTAGACAGAGCTGGAGAGCTCTGCTTAGTTTGGGACTGGATGGTGCTGGACCAAAATATTTATTTATTTATTTACTGACGTGCCAGTAAGTTAAAAGTTTCTTCCTTGTGGTCGTGGCAGTGCTTGTGTTGTGGACTTGTGGGCGTTGTGAGCTTGTGGCAATAAATACAGATTCTGTCATTGCTGTGTCAGTGTCAGAATGTCATTGTCAACTGTCAGTCAAAGTTAGCAGTGTCCTCAATTCGTGCAACAATAATGCCGCCAAATTGATTTTCGGTATGTATTCTTAGCAATTTGTGATAATAATTCATTCTTAACGATAACGCCGCTCAAATTTGTTATATGTAGTAATTTAAGATAATTCACGGTTTGCAACTTTTCATTAAAAAGCCATTACATTATGCCTTAGTTTGACGCTAAGCAAGTATGTTTATTGTATACTATACGTCCTATGATCGATCATTGCAATTTGCAATTGAATATTAAGGAGATATTGTAACATTTCAGGGAAGGTATGACAAGTTTGGTAGCAAGTGAGTCCCTGACTGTGGTCGACCAAAATAATTCATTACTAACACCCGAAATCAATCAGTATAAGAATCGTCAACGTAGACACGTTTTCAAGGAAAACACAAATAAGCACAAATGTAACAAAGTGCTTAAGAGAAAATTAAAAAAATACAAGCTTAGGCAAGATGGCAAGGAGGATCAAGATGTAATAGATGTTTCGAAAATTCTTGTTACCACTCTAATTATAAAGTCACCTTGCAAACTAAAGGAACCTTTAGGAAGTGAAAGTGACTCTAGTGATTTTGAAGATTTAAAACCTAAAAACTATCTCTTCAAAATGGTAAGAAGAAAAGCTATCAAAATAAGCAAAAGCTTGGAGCATTCTAATACCAAGGCACAAGATGCAATTAATACTGAGTCCCCTTCCGCAATCACCAGTCAGGAAAAGAAACAAACCAATGCATTTAAAATGTTAATGGATTCTAGAAATAAAAGTATTGGTAGCAACTCCCCCGGTAAAGAGAAAAGCAATGACAATTCATTAATAGAAGAAGCAGTTGAAAGGAAAAACCTTAAGGCCAAAAGACATTTAGTTCTCCAAAAAATGGCAGAAGCAAAGGGTTCCCTAAGAAACAAAGAAATCGAGGAATACCAAGATAACATTATTAAAAAGCAAATGGAGAAACGAGCACAAAAATTAAAAAGTATGATTTTGAAGGACACTAAATCAGTTAATGAAGAAAATGAAGGTTCAAATGATGTGATTGTGAAGAAGCAGAATTATAGTCATAAGGTTGTATCTAAAGATGAGGAAGTTATCAATAATAACAACTTAAAAAAACAAGCAAAGACATTGAAAATAGTTGATATATTTAACACAATTGAAGATCCCATCACAATAAGTCCGGAGAAAAAAAAAATATCTAAGGAAGATCAAGACTTTTTAAAAAAGTTGTCTCCATCCTTGAAGAAAAAAGAAAGTATGCTTTGCTATTTTAAAAAACTAAATAAAGAATTTGAGTGTTCTCCTAAAAATTCTGATAATGATAACCTCATTAAAGTGAAGTTTCAACCAAGGAACAAGAAGAGAGGTAAGAAGAAAAAGTTAAGTCTAAATAGGGACATTGTAGAAACCTGTGAATTATTGAAGATTGAAGAAGTTATTGAAGAAAGCAACTTTAATAATGAAGCAAATGATAAAGTTAATGTAGAAAATAAAAAAAATAATGAAGAATTAAATAAAACAGGTAAAAATCAAGACAAACCAAGTAAAGAACAAAATGAATCTGAAACAGATCAGAACAAAGTTAGTAAAGTATTTGTTGAGGAAATTATTGTTCATATACCAGAAACAACAAATATTAATGTTGCACCCTTAAATGGTATTGTGGCACACAGTTTGGAAGTAAAGAGTGAGAGACACAAGCGGAAAAGGAATTCTAAAGTTGTTGCTAAAGTCCATGATTCTGGGAGTAATACTACAATATACCACAGTGAGACTAGACCAAAGAGATCAGTAAAAAGACCCATTAAATATACCAGTGATGCCTGTCTGTCAAGCTCAGATGAAGAATTACATATCTTTACTCCAAAAAAGAAAAAGCATATTGAAAGTGAAGAAAATATCAAAAAACCTGTTGATCTGAAATCAAGTCAATCCAATAACGAATCTGTGAAACAAAAGTGTGAAAAGACGATTTCAAAAGACACTGTTTTACTGAAGAAACCTGCAAAACTAGCTCCTATATTCGCACCTAAACAATCTGATTCTGCTGCTTTAGAGGCTAAACAAAAGTTCCTTCAAAGTGGTGTACCAGATAAATTAAAGAAAATAATTAGTCAAAAAAATAATAAGACTACTCCAGGTTATAGTTTCCCTATAGTTGTGCATGTTCAACAAAATAGTACAACTTGTGAAGAAAATAATCTAGTTATCAATATACCTCTGCTAAATGTAACTGAAGATACTGGTGCATTATCTTATGAAAAGGGAGCATTTAAAAAATTGTTACAACTCACTAAAGCAGTGAGTACACATCACATAGATATAAACTATAAAAAAGGTACACAAATAATGTTACAGACTATAAAACAATTACATCCTAAGTTTCCAGTTTACAGAACATACCAGTACTTTAAAAGTAGAGGAAAAGGAGAATTTAAAGACTGTAGTTATATAGATATAGATAACAGTATCGAAATTATGAATGATGTGGCTGATGTTATCAATGATAGCCCTGATAGATTGAATTGGACTGACAAATACAAAGCCATGTCCACCAATCAAATAATAGGTAATTTTGAAAGTATCAAAGAATTAAGGAAATGGCTGATAACATGGACTGAGAATGAAATGAAATCAAAACCCAAAAGCAAACCAGGCTCAGATTCATCTGACTACTACCAATCTGACACAGATAGTCGAGATAGTATGAAGGCAATGAATAATCTCCTAATATTGACTGGTCCTACAGGATGTGGTAAAACTGCAAGTGTTTATGCAGTTGCTTCAGATTTAGCCATGAAGGTTATTGAAGTTAATGCAAGTAGTAAGAGAACAGGGAAAATAATGTTGCAGGACTTACAGGAAGCTACACAGTCCCATAAAGTAAATAGAGGTACAAGCAGTGTGGATAATAGTCAGAAATCACAAGAAAAGTATCAACCTGATCTGTCAAAAAAGAATAAAAAGCGAGGAAGACCAAAAAAATTGAATGAGGATGAGAAAACAAAAAAATTGTTGGGAAAATCAGAAGCTCTAAGTGGTTCATCAATGAGTCAAGAGAGTACAAGAACTGATTCATCTCTCATCCTAATTGATGATGCAGATATTGTTTTTGATCAGGATGATGGATTTACATCTGCTATTGTTCAATTAGTACAGTGTTCCAAACGACCTGTTATATTAATTACATCATCTTTAGTGTGCCCTCATTTGCAAAGATTTTTACAAAATGGGAAAATATTGAAGATGTGCCCTCTTCTACCTAGAATACTTGGAATATGGCTAGACATAATGTGCCTAGCAGATAGTGGTGTATGTTGGCCAGGAATAGGAGCAAAATTCTTGAATTATTTTAAGGGAGATATAAGGAAGACTATTAATTATTTACAATTCATTATACCTAGTTATGTACATGGTGTTACCTCAGATGAGGAGATAGTTTCACAAAATGTTGATTTATATAAGAATAATGTTGACGAAGAAAGCTCTTGTATATCTTGGGCTGATGGTGATGACACTGAGGGAAGAGTCATAGCATCAGTAAATTATAAAGATGATACAGGGACCAACATGATTTGGACTGATTTTACTGACAAACATTCAAATCTGTTAAACTATATGTATCCTGTAAATTTGTTCAACATTTGGTGGAGTATGCCTCGTCTTTTGAGTGCAGGATCTAATGTTGGTATTAGTTCAGATTATTTGAAGAAACCTGAAAACACTACAAAAAAAAATCTTTGCCTTGAACTTGAAGCAATAGCCAATGCAGTAGATGCTTTATCATTATCAGATTACATAAGCCACAAAAATCCAGATTTGAAGACTAACATTACATCACAACCTTGGTATTATTCAGAAGGGAACAGTGTATCAGAACGAGAGAACTCAGACTTTTATCACAAAGAATATGAAGTTACCAGTGAGATCTGTCAAACAATGGTGACTAGTTCTATAGCATCAGCTCAAGACATTTTAGGGTGTGATAGAAAAACAGATATAAGTTTTCCAGGGATGATGTTGCAGAGGTAAGGTTTATTATCTTATTTTGATGTTTATAACATTTTCTGCTATGGTATTAAAATTATTAACGAGGACGTCGACATGCAATGTACGCCAGCAGGTCAAGCTATCCAAAGCTGTCAAATTTTCCAAATTGAATATGAACCTTACCTTTTTGTCTTAAAGTTGAAAATCTATCAAAGAAATTTGACTGATTGTGGTAGCTTGATGTGCTGGTGTCTGTACATCATCTACCTCCCGGTTTTCTAGCACAAATAATGGACCTTGTAGCCTCAATTAAATAAATTAATAATGCCTAATCATTGATCGACATTTCGATGGTAAGACTGCAGCAAAAGTGCACTTTGGATGTGGTTGACCCCAGTCGATTAATTTGACATAAATTGCATAGAAATTGTTGACCAACTGTGGTTATAGACCGCGGCGTGCAGTTACCTTGCAGTCGAAAAAGCGTACATCTAGCTTTCAGTCGGATAGCATACCTTCAGACGACAGTGTATGGAGTTTACACCGACTGTGTCGGAAAGGAGTTTATCAACAGCAGTTATGCCCAGGTGGACGTAGTGCAGGGAAACTGCGCAAAAAGTGCAATTTTGCAGCTGGCCTTCAGTCTAAATGCAGATTGTTTCTATAACTCTGAAACATGTCCATGCGCATCAACAGACGTCATTCTCACTACAACAAATGGCTACCTTCTACCTCTAAATGCTTTGCCAGTTTGGCAGGAGCCGAAGGTTTAATTTACAGTCTGAAATGTAGGAAGTCACTCGGATTATTGACATTGAGTTTTTCATTGGACACCGCCCCGTCGGCGTGTGTGCCGAGTTCTGTTGGAGAGCATGGGGCATACGAACGAACGACTATCCCGAAGTAATCATGCAATATGTGTTGTTATAGATATTGTTAGGTCCTTTAATTACAAAAAAGCTTTTTAAATTCGGGACCTAAAATGTACCTATAATTTGTTAATTACAATGTCGAATGGAATGTATTCTTTCTTGTTTCAGACAAAGAGACAGGGTTGTAACACGGCACAAAAGCTTGACCAGCTATTTAAATGCGTCGTCAGTATTGGAGAGAAGGGCGCTAGCATTAGATTATTGGCCCTCCTGCCGCACTATATGTAGATTTGAGAAGTCCAAGAATGATACCAATACGAAGAGGAACAATCGTTTCTGCCACTATCTCAAATCCTTGAGTGTTCTTTGTAAAAGTGATACTTTTGATAACCTCTGTGACAGTTTAAATTCTAGTGAAGGAACTGAATTAAAATTAACTAGTTTTAATGAATGGTAGATAATGTTACTATTTGTTTCCTTTGCTTGTAAAATATTTAATACACATTTCGTGATGACAATAAACAAGTAGTAAATTCTATTATGGCTTTATAATATAATTCTGTTGTAGGTATAATGTAATAAGTTGAAAAATTCATTCAAGCAATCAAATAGGATAATCACCTTTTATTTATTGTTATCGTACAATTATTACTGTAAAATATTAAATTTATAGTGAAAAACATAGACATATAATATTTCAGTATTTAAAATATTTTGACAAGTAGCATACAAAGTGCACGAACTCTGACCATGGATCATTAGTAACCTAACAATGTAAATACTTATGTAACTTCGATAATACAGTTATTTTTGCCCGTGTTGCTAAAATTAAAATTGTTTTTCTAAGAATTTATACCAATACAAATTATCTCTTGGCAACTAGTACCTATTCCTGTTTTGTCTGTCTACGTACAGTTGCTTTATCATGAAGATAACGATATCTGTAAAATAACAAATTTGTCTTAATTTTCATGTTTTTTTTATGTAAGTAATTAATTACATGGTAACAGGGAGTTTATATAAACAACATACGATATTTAGTAATGCATTTTATAAATAAATCCAGCTTATCCAAATTGCAATAATGAAATGTACCTACATATCAAAAAAAGTATCGGTAGATTTTTGACGAAAACCATTTGAGCAGTCCTTGTAAATACTTTGTTCACCATTGTGAACTAATTCCAGGCACAACTTGCTGTTATTCTTGGGCTGAAGCAGGCTTTGTCACCAGTAAAATAAAATTTAACCTGGAATTGCAAATTGAAAACCCTTTTACGATTCGAACCCGAATATTTTCCTTGTTTATATTTTTTTGTTTTTCAATGTTTCCGACATTTTAGTTTGTATAAACTCTGGCTGACCTCAAAACTAGTTCAAATCAGAATTCTGTAAAATCCCGGCCCGACACGTGGCAGCAGCCCTAGCTCAAGGTAGCTTCCAATGTATGTACTTACCCACCTATTATCTTTATTTGACATTTTATTCTTTGCTTTATCGTCTTCCTGCGATTTACTTTATGTAAAGGGTTTTTCGTATCAGGCCTTAGATACTATCTTTTAGTTTTTCGTTTAGTCCTGGACAAAAATTGGAACAACATTAGAACTTCGGTGTCAGTCTGTCAACAGCTGTATCTATGTATTTATTTTATAAATGTCGAACCAAAACATGTTTTACGCCATCATTTTAATATTGTTATGGAGGAATACCTACTGATCTAGTGCTTTACGGTTATGAACGAGGTAATTAATTTTAATTAGCTCGTTCATAACCTAAAAATCATCGTAATGTACGGCCTCTGTGGTCAGGTTCAGGGAAGAATACAGGAATAGGTTAATTTATGTAGATTATGCTAGCTTGAGTTAGTACAATTAAAGGACACAAAGGATCGAGACTCGAAACAAATATCCGTGAAACATACAAATATTTTGTCTCTGGTGGGAATCGAACTCCACCATACAGGCGCAACGGTTGTGGCGAGGTTAACCGCTACACTAAACGTGTAGTCACAGATCTATTGTAATTAATTTAATCATTATTAATTCTGTAACGTAGATGTGACTATCAATTAACGTTTATATCTTGTACTGGTAATTGCTAGAAAAAAGCGGTCATGTTAGATAAAATGTATTGGTTACTGCTTAATTGATAGAAAAAATAAACTCTTACTTTAATATATCTAAGTATGTTGTTACTGGTTCTTACAAATAATCTTTCTCTTTCCTACGTAGCCTGCAAAGATGTCATGTTTCAATCATGCTCTTTTCGTCTATGACCTTAAAACATACATCATTAGCATTACACTGTTCGAATCTCGAAGTAAATGACCGCTTATCTGAATATTTATACTTTTATTCTGACTTAAAATGAGTTCTTGGAGAGCGGGTTTCTAATTAAACGTATATTTTTTTTTACGGAAGTTTTCCATATTTTTAACAACCAAGCAGACATTTTGCGACCCACATCTCATCCCGTGACTTTCGAGTCCCAATGCTGGGCACGGGTCTTCTGGCACGAAGGGGGAGAAGGGTGGTAGGCTAGGTATGGTATGGTAGGCACTCAAGTGCGGTCAAAAGCGAACTACAAACTACATAATAAGATAAAAGCATAAGATTTAGGGCTACACCTAATCTTGTTATCTACATAAAACTTTTGAGGAAAAGAAAACCCACTTCAAGCAGTGTGTAAAAAAAATCGGTCGAGTTGAATATATTTAAATCGCTTATAACGATAACGGATCCACGCGGAAGACTTCACGGGGTATCTATTTGTTGTATACGAAAACCTTCTCCAGGATATAACAAATATTTGTCTGAAAACCGCATCAAATTAGGTTCAGCCAAACGCGAGATAGTCGCGGACAAACATAATGTACATACATACATATGGGTCAAATAGAGAACCTCTTTTTATTTAAGTCTGTTAAAACATACCATACCGTCACGCTTGTATCCCCGAAAGGGAAGCAAAGATGTACTCGTGCTCACCCACATGTCGCCAGTATTATTTTTGTTAGGTCCTTTTAATTTTATAGAATACTAGCGACCCGCCCCTGCTTCGCACGGGTGCAATGTACTAATAACATACCTGTATTATACATATAAACCTTCCTCTTGAATCACTCTATCTATTAAAAAAACCGCATCAAAATCCGTTGCGTAGTTTTAAAGATTTAAGCATACATAGGGATATAGGGACAGAGAAAACGACTTTGTTTTATAATATGTAGTGAAGTCCTAAAATAAAACCTACAAGGGAATAATCAAACACACACTCTTGCGACCACTAGACCAGTGAGGTAGGTAACCTTGTCACATCAGTATCAAAATAAATTCTGCCTACCTATCTACTGATTTAAATATATTTGATTTCAATATAATAGCTTTGTAATCCAGAAAGTTAGAATATTTTGCTGAAAACAGCATCATATTGTGGGCCGTTAGCAGATTTGTATCTTCATAGTAAATGGCCTGATTTTGGCTACATATTATATTATGTTAAAGGTGCCAATTTTTTTTCTTTTTTGTTAAATTTTGTTTAGGTGTCGGTAGTTATTATTCAGTGAACTTTGCGCAATTTGAGTGGGCAACTGGCTACTGCGACTTTTGCGCCTAAAATTACGACAGTAATATCCGTCTCCGTCGTAATTTGGTCGGAAGAAGATGCAAGAACTTTGTTTATTTACACATTTATTACTATATTATCCGTCGGCAATCACACACACGAGTTTCATCATCTCGAAGGGCCTTCAATCAATTAATCAGAATTCATATTCTAGCTGTATCTAATAGAGTATTGTGCCTTTTGTTTACGAAGCTAATAATAGCTCATAATTATCTATGTATAGCAGTATTATGTAGAATAATATCAATATACTTAATTATATATTTTATCAATGGTGATGGCAGAGCATTGTGGGTGGTAACATCGACCCAGAGTACCTAAAGCTTTGAAAAGTCCCGATAGGCCGGATGGGTCACAAAGTGGTCGAGTAATTTGCAGGACTTTATAAATAGTCGAGTTGTTTACACCATGTCGCACGATAGATAAGGGACAGCACTTCGTCCCGATGATTCCAGAATACATTTCTTGATGTCATCCGCATAAGCGAGCGGACCTTTGTAGCGTCTTTTGTTATTTTTTTTTATCATGTTAGTATAATACGATGTTGGTTAGACCATGGACCTATTATCCACCTACCTAGCCGTATACGTATAAGGTCAAAATTAAATGTTCACGCATCGTCCAATTCATTTGTTAGAAGAGATAAGTCCATATTTATTTAGGTATTTACACATGCAGTATGATCACTAACGAGTATGGCGAACTGGTAATAACCGGTAGGGATGTAGAGCAACTATCTGCCTTTATCTAGAATATACGTACCTAAGTTTCTACCTACAAACATCTGTCGATTTATTGATAGTTTTACTTTTATTATAATTATAATAAGTATATAATATAAATTATTTTCTTTGAAATTAGTTCTTTAGTGTTGATAATATTTGAACATGAACAGTGACTCAAATCACAGTGTTAAAACTGAAATTATTGTGATCAGTTTCACCGGTTACCAGGGTGTTACCAGATTACGGTTTTTGTATACCTACGTAAAGAAGTAAAAATTTAACAGTTGTTTTAATAGAGATTTGAAGAACGTGAACGTGTCCGTATATACCTATAATGTACTCTGTGGTGAACGTTCACGATATTCAACAGTGAAGGAAACATCGGTGTTAGCGGACTGTTTAAAGTTCTTGGGGTTGCAAAGGTAGCCACACCCGGAGAGGAAGAGGATGTGTTCAGCAATGAGATAGCAATGGCCTACTTTACACATACCGATGGGTACTTACTCTTAAGTACAAGAGTTATAGGTGATGGTGTTATTTTAGTGCTGGTAAATTTTAATCTTAACTGTGGGGGCTGGCATAGCCAGCAACACTTCGACCAAATATGATCTGTTGTGTTGACCCCAGCCTGGTGCATTCCTTACTCTTCAAAGACGTGGTTCATGAAGGCGGCTAACCCGCTAAGAGGAAGGAATCTGTAACTTCCGGCTTCGCGTATCCGACGCCAGGACGTCACAATCACACAAGATGTGCTGCACTGTTTCCTTAAATTCACCACAAGCTCTGCAATCGTTATTCAAAGCCAGCTTCATTTTATAGAGCATGTCGTTCGTTGCAAAATGCTCTGTAAGGGCTCCAATGACAACTCGGGCTTTATTCCTTCTATTATTCAGTATGAATTTGGAGATTTAGAGATATTAATACTGGTAAGGTCCATCATTGAAAAGTGACTGGAGAGGCGCCACGGCGGCGCTCTCAATTTCCGGCTCACGCTAACGCAGCTGTCACGAAATTGAGAGCGTTGTCCTACATAAATTTTGGCAGCTGAGACGCCTGGTTGTCACTATTGCATGGGCTGCTCCGAGGACACGGCGCAGGACTAGCTGGAGCTATGCCCAATTGCCCAACTTGGACAGAGCAGGACCCTGATGTATGTATGTTGTGACAGTGGGTGACCTCTCACTTCCGGCCGTCATTCGGTCCATGGTCGGAAATAAGAGCACGTGGGCAGCCGCCGCCAAAAAAGTTGATGGTGTTATTAATTTGTGTTTATGATAAACTTTACGGAATTTATTAATAATTAAATATTTTATATCTACGCAAAATATAGTTACCTACTCGCTTCATGATAAGTAGTATAGCACGAGAGTTTCACACGCACGCGGCAAGCTAAGGTACCTACATTCGTCAGAGCTAGAGAGCTACGCGTCGAAATACGCTTTACTTATCTGTTAGGTACCTATTTCTTGTTGAAGGATGATCATTTTTGTATTTTATATAACAAGCTGTGTAACCCGCGATGATCTCGTTGTCTTAACCTTGTGGAATTTTACCAAAATCCCGCCTTAGTACTCACCTTCGTTATATTAGGAACTCCTGTGCAGATTTTCATGCTTCTAGACCTTTCTAGATCCACCGGCTTAAGCTGTACGTCTGTGGTCGGTACGTCTGTCAGTCAGAATCAGCGTTACTTGTTCCTGTGGGAAAGTAGAAGACAGTAAGCAAAAACTTTCTGCCAGAAAGGTGCTCATAAAACAGTTTCACAACCTTGTCGCTGAAAAGCATGCGTAATTTGCTCTTACGTAAATTTTGAATGAAAATACATTATTATTCATGTTTTATTCTGTCTGTATTAATTACATACATTGAATGAAGTTTGCGACGTTTGGCGCAGCGGCTGAGCAATCGGCTTCTGCGACACGGGTTGTGGGTTAAATCCCTACATGGAACTAATATTTGTATGACCAACAACAGGTAGTTGTTCGGGGTCTGGGTGTTTGTGTATCAGCCACATGAGAAAATCCTATTGAGGAGCAATTATAAAAAAAATACCTTATACCTACCCATGCACTTTACCTACTTACATGTAATAGGTAGATAGCCATAGGGAGGCTGATATATAGCTACGTATTTATAACTACTGTATCCAGTTGGTACAGCAGTCGATTACGTATAATCTAATAAACATAAAATAAAGGGTTTTATTTCTGACACTGCGGCAGTTAGTGCGGTCGCGGTCGGTAACGCTGGCGCCGCCGCCGGAGTCGGGGTTATCGGCGAGGCGCGTGCGCGACGCTCGTTTTGCGCATAAATATCAACGCACACTGACAACTGGCTTCAGTTCTAAAAGTGCGTCACCACAATCACACATTATACAAAATGGTTCGCAGTGCTCTTCGCGAAGATAGGTGTGGTTATTGCACCGCCTGTGTTCGTGCCCGTTTGTGCGCTGCTCGGGGCCGGAGTCCTGAGCCTTTGGAGTGCGCCTACAAACACATTTTGGAATCATATAGTCCAAATGGGAAGCCTGGGAAAGTACCAGAGACGCCGAAGTCAGCTTGTGACTCGTGCCGATGGACTTCACACGCGCAGTTCCCGGAGACGCCGCCGTCATCGAGTGATTTGAGCCTGGAGTGGAGCTCGCGCTCGTCAGAGAGGTCCCGCACGCGCCGCCGCAAGAGATAGGACATTGTGAACGTGTTGAACACACCACTCGAGTTTTCATCTAGGGATACTAACCCTCAATAGCGTCGGTAGAACACACTAGCGCCTGACGACCGTCCTACTAGTGTTATGCCAATGCATTCCCACTATTATCGTGATATTACATTGTATTATACTTTTGTGTACGTTATTTAATAAATTATTATTTACTTTAAACTGTATAATTATTCATACCTTATATTAGAAACAGACACTAAGTTAAAAATAGTTTCCTGTATATTGAATGGAAATGTGGCAAACAATCTGTACTCAAGTATCTATAAAAGTATTGTTAACATGACTGATATTAATTAAGTACCTAAGTTAATATATTAATTAAACTGAATTGATTAACAATTAATTATTGAGTTTATTGTCTTAGTAAGACAAAAGGCAGTGTTAATCAAATTTTATATAGCTTTTAACATAACTGATAATGATTGATGATGGTCATAAATCTGTAACAAGACAGAGCCACCGTCAAAGAACATTTCAGTTCAGGTACCAGGGTAGGTACCTAGTATCCTAGTATCTACCTAATTCCAAGCTATTTTTGGGCAGTCCTCCGCACCGTCTACGGTGTGTATATCTATGTCATACAGCCAATACCAAGAAAGCCATGTGCCAATTTATAGCTTCATAACCACAAGATGCTTTTCTCCCTCAACGTTGTTGAAGAGCTGGAGTTCGTTAAGGCATTCTCTACCTCTTCGTTGGCCTCTGCAACATTCCTTTGAACAAACTAAACAAACAAACACACACAGCTAGGTTCGTCAAGTTTAAAGCAACCACAGGCCTTGTCCCAAATTTGGCTAAGAGTTCTGCTTAGCCCTGCGAATAATATTCGATACCTACTTAATATTATAAATGCGAAAGTAACTCTGTATGTCTGTTTGTTACGTTTTCATGCCTCAACCGCTGAACCAATTTTGATGAGTTTTGCTGTAGAGATTGGACCTTGTAAAACGACATAGACTACCTTTTGTCTCCAAAAGTCCATTTGAAACCGTGGGCAACAGATAGTAGATAATAATACACATTTTAAAATTCAAAGAAACAATAATTTGCCAGCGGAATAAGCACAGAGGTATTTTCCTTGATTGGATAATCAATTCACAAACATGTGTCATACACATGCTCACAGACTGTGACTAAAATAAAGTTAATAATATGTGGAGGAACAAGGCTTTGTTTTGGAAAAAACAACAATGATAATAAAGAAATTTATCAGACGTGCCTCTAAAGTTCTAACGCCCGATCATTTTCAATGTAGTATTCTTTCTTTATAAAAAACTCTTTGGAATGGTTAAATTTGGTATCTGGTACTGAAGCGCCGAAAGTGTACCTAAACATGTCAGATACAGACTGTCATAGGTCAGATTGTACAATTAAATCCTATAATAAATCTAGTACGTCACTAGTTTTGCACAATACAATATCATGTCGCAGAACGAAATTCTAAATATTTATTTTGGAAATATACCTACTTAACAAACTGTTTCACAGTCCCCAAAGGAATTTGTGAATGAGAAAAGTGGGAGTATGCGTAAAATTGTTAATTTTAAAAATTCTGCTTACTGCCATTTCGTAGAACGCTTTCACACAAAATATCCTTAGATACTACAAGTTCAACAAGGAGGCATGACCATGCGGTGACATTCCCTCCGCCCCAGTTTGTAGCTAGGAATTCGCTTCTCGTCCATCTCTGGACCAAAGATAATAATGAATAACACTTATAATATCTTTTTGTATTTTTTGGCATTTTCCATGCTAAGATTTTAAAGTTATTTAGCGAAGGAAAAATTCGACCGCGGGCAGGTGTCACTGACGTCACCATAAAGACCTAATTCTAAATGTGCAAAATTCGTCATGGCTTAGTGGTCATAGCGTCTGGTGTACCTAACCAGAAGACGCAAGTTCGAATCGTGCCCGCGGTCGTATTTTTCCGGGCACAAAATCTAACTCCTAACTACTTCTGACAATTTCCGTAGGAAATAACCCGAATGAATGTATGGGATATGAATGACAAAATGATAAGAATATATTTTTAGCTTCGGCTACATAACATCCGCACCAGATTGGCGAGGTTATGCTGAACTCACTGTGGTGTCCGTAGACGGATCGTCACTACTTTTACTTTTTAAGATCATTCTGTGCTACCGGTAAAAGATAGGTATTCGGAAGTTTCGCGAATATACTTATTACGTATTTTTACTGCTACACTTTTAATTAACAACGTAAGAAGATAATCTGTTTATTGTGTTATGTAAAAACTAATTAAGTGTGTAACGATGAAAACTTTAACACAATGTTGAATTTACAAGAAGCAAAACAAGGTATAAGTAATTGTGTGACAAAATTTCATAAGTATTTTGTAAGAAGGTACCTACCTACTTACTCTATTTACTTTCCTGCATTTCTATGCAAATATTTTCATAATCTTTTTAATGCTTTACTCATAATAACCGAGCACTTGCCATGGTTTTTAAACATAAAGACATAAACACGGTGTTTGTTTAGGCACCACTTATCTATAATATTATGCTCTTTTGATTTTATTGGAGGGTAACTTTCATCTCGAGCAGCTTCGGCCGTCAGGGAATTATTGACTGGTTTGTACCAGGCACATAGCTATTGTACAAGTGCTTCATAAATCTTAAGTAATGATTATGTCGAGAATGGTCGAGACCACGATAAAAGCCACACATTTTAAATTGATAGTGCAATGAAGGATGTGTACTTAGACTCATTAAAGCGTAATAGTAGATACAATAGCACCGCTTTCACAATAAACTGATGTCTGTGAGTAGGAGAAATAAATAGGTACATAAGTATACATTCATGAATGACAATGGAGATTATTTTAAAATAATCATTGTATGTACTTACATGTGTTTATAGGGACATTGCTCTCAGATCAGACGAACAATGCTGATAAATGTTTTGCAATAATTAATGTAGTGTAGAAAATTGTACACCTACTGCTCGGTTTTTAAAATCAAGTTTTAGTTATTTCCTCCTCCTCCTTGAGTCGTTCTCCTCACTGCTGAGGGTCGTGATCTCTATGTAAGAGCTTCTTGCGAACCATGTTCCTCCATTTTGCTCCATTTTTTAGTTCTTTACTTATGTGTTATATATATGTGACTATAGCCTAATCCCTCTCATATTGAGAGGAGACCCGGCCCAGCAGTGGGACAGTATATGGGTTGATGATAATGTGTAAAATAAAAATAGTTAAGTAATATCGGATTATTTCAGATTGCACAAACTAACAAGCTCTTTTGTTTGATTGATCTCTTTAAGCTTTGTCACGCTCATGATTTATCAATTTGTCTTAGTACAGTTAACGTTAATTACATTATACTTAGGTACTCGAATTTATCAAATTAACGTCATTCAAACTTTTTGTTTACCAAGTATTATAAGAAAAAAAAAATGTTTTTCTAGGACTTGATAAATCATCAAGATCAGTAGCTGTTTTAATTAATTAACGAGTTCTATATTTTTGTAAATCATTTTAGATAAGTGCTTAGGTACAGACGCCAGCAGGTCAAGTTATCCAAAACTATATTTTTTTTCCAATTGAACATGAACCTTATTGTTTTGTTTTAAAGTTGAAAATCTATCAAAGATTGAAATTTGACAGATTGGGGTAGCTTGATGTGCTGGCCGGTACATTAAATTAATAATTGTAAATACCAAACAATTTTTAACCAGAGTCCACATAATTTCGCACTTTTAGGAAGTTCTTGTTGTTGATCCCAGTTGATCCAGAGGTAGGTATTAAGCACGGAAAAGTTGCTTCGTTGCCCCACCTTGTAATGAGGAGAAACACCGATTCTTTTGGATTTCAACATGATTTCTTTTTTCTTCAGAATTCCATTATGGATTTCCAAGCGTAAAAAAGGGACTGGCGCCTGGCGCATGCTAACCTGGGCATCCTCACCTATCTACCTAAGTAGTATCAAACTACTGTTATCTGAATATAGTTTATAAAATTACCTAAGAAAGATTGAGATTGACTTGTAGCTCAAGCTTAGACGCCTTAAGACGTCGGTTTATCGTCAACGTGAAACTTTGCCCCAATCACTTAGCAGCACTCACACCAGGTTGTTGGCGTGCATTCTTTACGTTTTTGTACCTAATTCATATCTTTTTTTTAATTTATGCCACTATGGTGGCAAACAAGCATACGGCCGACCGGTAATCGGTTACCGTAGCTTATAGACGATTACAATACCAGGGGTATCACTTGCGCGTTGCCAACCCTGTAAACGAAAGCGGAATAGTTGCGTTGGCAGTATAGGTGTGGGTCAAAGTCCCCCCACTGCCAAATTAAAGTTCCTCGGTGACCACTGGCAATCTTCCTTACATACCGTTAGGAACACAACACACCTCAAAGCTGTGTAATTTCACTTCGATTTTCAGCAATGCGGAGATATTTCCCCAGTCGGCCAGCTGCAATTTGAGTACATTTTGTATATTATTTTAATTTGATATCAATCACAGTAAATCAGAAATAACTAATATATAACTTACCATCACGCCTGTACTCCCCGAAGGGTTAGGCAGAGGTACTACTGTAAACCCACAGTTCGCCGGAATGTTTTAGGTCTCAAGTATCTAATAAGGGCATTATAGAGAAAATCAGTATTATAGAAATTAAATCAAATAAAGAAGTATTACAAATTGTAAACGCGAGAAGACAGTTGTTAATAAACAGAGAACAGGAGAGGAAAGAGGATTGATCACTTGATACAAAACAACAACTTCTTTAGGACAACGCTAGAAAGCCAAATTGAAAGAAAGCTAAGAAGGGGAAGACTTAGACGAAGTTTTATAGAACAAGTGAAGGAAAAAGTGGGACTCAAGTCGTATCAAGAGGTCAAATTGAAGGCAGAGGATAGGAAACAATGGCGATTGCTCCACCGACCAACCGACGAGTTCAGATGTTATATTAAAGAATTAATAGGGGGCAAGCGTTTTGCGATTAACAGGGCAAATTTATCCAAAGTCGAAAATCCCAAAAACCCAATAATACTTTCATAGAAAAACCCAATAGCACTTTCATAACAATTTCATAGAAAAACCCAATAATACTTTATTCATAATATTTTACAAATAAATGATTATGGCCCAGTCCTAGTTCATCTTACTGAGTCATCTCAATAAGATAGGGTGACGAGAGGCACTATCGCATTCGTTTGTTACGTAGGTAGAATATTAACTTACCCCAGAATGATTCTGACAAACAATTCAAAGGTCTGGAGAGTTATGCAACAATTTTACGCCTGGAAATTAAATGAGGTATTTGAGTAAATGAGTATAAATAGACATGTCTTAAAATGATGGATGTTAGTTAGGTATTCTTTCTTAGTCATTGATAAACAACTGTTGTATTATAATTAACCTTTTGACCGCCACGGACGTGTATAGATGTCAAATTAAAACCTGCTCACGACGCCAACGACGGTATGGCATGGAATTTGTTGTTTGGCGTAGAGAACACGGATTTTCGTTATTGACGTGGCGGTCAAAAGGTTAATAAGCTGTGAATAACCAGTGTAATTATAAATAGCAAAGAGTCGGAGCTTGTAGACTGTATTTCTAGGCATCACTTTAGATTCTAAGCTTCAGAGGGGCCCACATAAAGGTAAGTAGTCAAAGAAGCTCATTATCTCTGCAGCATACGCCGGAATAGGAGCTTGTAGACTGTATTTTTAGGCATCACTTTAGATTCTAAGCTTCAGAGGGGCCCACATAAAGGTAAGTAGTCAAAGAAGCTCATTATCTCTGCAGCATACGCCGTGAAAAATACGTAAATAAACTAATGTCGATACAGTACACTTAGTATAATTAGTTATTACAATATCGTAATGCTTTAAATGTCGTATGGTATTTTCGCCAGTATACAGAATATTTTCGTGGTGTAGAAAATAGGTACCTATTCTATCAATTTATAATCACAGCTCCAGATGTTCACTCAGAAATATTTTTTAAGAGATTAATAATGACTATTTCTTTCCAATATATTTATGAAAGTTTGATGTTGTAAGTATACTTACAAAAATATTAACCTTTTTTCAAAATACAGTGATATCCATACCATTAATAACAGGAATAAAGACGGTTTGTTGTTCCTGCGACCAGCAGAAAATCAGTAATTTGTTTAAATAAACCTAGGAACTCCTCTTACGCAAGCTGGAAGTCACAGACATCCGTGGAGACGCACTTAAAATCTTTCAAGACTCAGATATGACAGAACTCAGTGCGTAAAAATTAATGATTTTATTAGTGACACTCTAAACGGCAAAATTATGGCGTTTCTCAAGGTAAAATCTTGGGACCAACACTTTTCCTAATTTACGTGAATAAAATATGCAATATGTCCATTCCTTATCGCTCAATATATACCTATGCAGATGATACAGCACTGGTTATTCACGGTAGAAACTGGCCTTGAGCATGCTCTCAGACAAGTGATGAAATGGCTATCAGGTAATGTTCTAGTTCTAGGTAAGTAGCCCGTTTTATCAATGTTTACTTACCTTTCTCGTTACGCACCAATACCTAATCCTGATCCCGCTGATATGCTATAACATTTAAAGCCCATACTTGCTCCTCCGATATCTATATCCTCTTCACAATGTGACTGTCTTCGAATAACTAGGTCGGAGAAAGTTATCTTGGTGTTTATATAAACAGATCTTTAGGCTGGAAGCCCCATATCAATAAACTCACAAGTCGGGTTCGTAAGTGTATATTCATTTTTTAAAAACAAAGGTACTGTGGATCTTGAGACTATTAAAACTGTTTATTTTGTATACCCAGATGTGCACACATTATTTTTTATACAGTTTGTAAATATGACGCGCATCATAGGTTGTACTGCGCACCATGGCTCGCAACCTGAAGTGCAGATTTATTATAGACAATAAACAATATAGGAGTACTTAGGTATATCATGTAAAGGAAGAATGGTAGAGGTGGAAAGGGGAGTTCCATACAACGTGTTACAAAATACCCCGTAAAAATATAATTAATTATTAAAGCCAAAAATTTTGTCAGCTGTCATGTCAGGGAACCAGATTATTTAACAGAAAGGCCTACGTACCTATTTTACCTAATAATTGTCTACTTTAATAGTTTTTCTATTTTTCATTCATAAATGTTGTTGTTTTCCTTTTTTTGGGGTCTGTTATACGTTACTACGGTTCTTAAATATTGTGAATGGACTCGTTATCATCATCTTCCTGCCCTTATCCCAATTTATTTGTGGTCGGCGCAGTATGTCCTTTTCTTCCATTCATCTCTGTCAGCCGTCACATCATCAGTCACTCTCTTTTCTATAATGTCCGCTTTAATGTGTTAAAGCGGCCAAAGGTTGACGGAGTGTGCTCCATCCACCTTTTCTTTGGCCTTCCTCTACCCCTCCATCCCTCCACATTCATATTCATCACTCTTTTAGTAACATGCGTTTCATCTCTCCTCATCACATGCCCATACCATGCCAAACGGTTCCCTTTCAATTTTTCTGTCACTGGCCCAACTTTCAAAATGAAATGGAATGGACTCGTTATAAGACCCCACTTAATCTCCTCTCGGCTTTACGGGTAGTTTTGTAACACCCTGTAATTGATTTAAAAAAATGTAATTATGTAGATATGTATCTATTTAATTGATAATATTTACACTGGTGCTATGTACAATACATTTAAATATCTACATTATAGAACAAATTTGATGTCGTAGAAAAGCAAGAGGTAGCTATTTTATGTTGTTATTTTACATCAAAATACATACAACAGTCATAAGTCACTCCATTTACTTAACATTTCATTTGTTTTCAGTCTCACTAGGTATGATTAATTTTAAGTACAACCATTTACCGTCAGTTTAAGCAAAACATAGGTAAATCACAATTAAGTATAAAACTACAACATTATGATTAATTAGACAAGTCTGCAGATACTTAACTTTACATTATTTATAATATTATCTATCTGGTTATTTTAACATTAAGTAAAAATGCAAAGTGCCTATTTAACTTTAATGGCAAAATTACGCCGTCATGCAATTTTAAACTAATTTCATGCCATCACGTCTGTATTCCCGGAAGGGTTAGGCGGAAGTGTAATGAATGACTGACCCACAGTTCTCTGGTATGCTTTAGGACCCATGTAATAGGCGGCCAGCCTTAACTCCGAGGTGGAACTGAGAATTTTGAATGGAAAAACGCAATTTGGGACATACCTATCTATCATAATATCTTAGACTTAGATTAGAAACATAGCTGATTGACATTAGTCAGCTATACGTATATGTAATATAGGTAAGTAGTCAAATATAATACAGACGAATATAGAACCACCCCCTTTTAGAGCCGGTTAAAAATATTAACGTTAAAGGTGCATCCACACCGCAGTTACTTTTTGTGGAGCAACGTTTCCAAGTGTTAATGGGCAACATCCTATAACAAAAAGTTATTTGTTGTTAGTATATGTTGCCGTGAAAGTTGAAGAATGTTACCTAATGTTATCCTTGCATTCATTGGTGTCGTGGGTTCGATTCCCACAGGACACAAATATTTGTTTGGGTAAAACATGAGTATTTGTGTTTGTCTGGGTGTTTCTTATGTATTATAAGTATGTATTTACGAAAAAAAAAAAGTATAGTAGTAAGTAATTATATATCCATTGTGTAGTACCCATAGTACAAGCTCTGCTTAGTTTGGGATTAGATGGTGTTGTGTAAAAAATGTCCAAATTATATATTCTAATTATTATTCTGTTGCTCTACAAAAAGTAACTGCGGTGTAGATGCACCATTACAGAAATAACTATCTACAAATGTGGGTAGTTTTATGCCAATAGTTATTTATTTTTAAAATAACGTTGTACTTAAGTGCTGCTATAAGCTTTATAATCTCGGACTATCGAGGTATTTACAGTGTGTCGTTAATGCGAAGGGGTGACCGCGTACGTGATGTTGGGCGGCGTGGCCGGCGGCAGCGTGGGCAGCGGCGGTGTGGGGTACACGCGGCAGGGCGCACCCGCCGGAGGTCCCAGCATGCCCAGCAACAAGTACGACACCAGCGAGCCCGACAGCAAACCACCGTTGTACGACAGCGTCATCATGTTCCCTAACACACAACATGATCATCACTCGATAATGTCAAAGTAATGAAGTGAACATTGGTAAATGGCGGGTAAGACTCGCGGTGGCTTAGTGGTCATAGCGTCTGGTGTACCTAACCAGAAGACGCAGTGGCAATCCGGGCAGGATTTGAACCTGCATCTTCCGGTCGAATTTTTCCTTTACTAAATAACTTTAAAATATTTAATGGTCATTTTTAAGCTATGATTTCGCACAACCTTCATAGGTCAGTAACTCCATATTAAAAATCGTACTGAAGATTGCAACATTTCGTTGCTGACTTTACCAATCACGGTCAATGTATCGACCGTGTTCCAGTGATTTGATATTCACCTAAAATACTTCCATAGACATACGT
Organism: Acronicta alni; assembly: GCA_964056405.1. Lineage (NCBI taxonomy): Eukaryota > Metazoa > Arthropoda > Insecta > Lepidoptera > Noctuidae > Acronicta > Acronicta alni. The sequence goes on along the minus strand of OZ043925.1, from coordinate 7,615,269 downwards.
AAGTAGAGATCTGTAATTCGCCTAATGGTTTTAGTCTAGTAAGTAGTATGCCAGGAATTTTATTTTAAGGATTGTTAAAAATATGGTAGAGAAGAACTTACCGGCAATCTCACGATGCTCGCGGCCGACACGAGATGGCGCTAGAATCATTGGTACAGAGCCAAACAGGCCGTTTGTAAATCCTAACACCACTGAAAATAAAATAGGGTATACCTGAAACAATAATTATTTATTTATTAATTGTGTGTTTGCCTGGAGGTTTCTTATGTATTATAAGTATGTACCTATTTACAAAAAAAAGTATTGAAGTATTATATCCATTGTCTAGTACCCGTAGTACAAGTTCTGCTTAGTTTGGGACTAAATCGTGCTGTTTAAAATTGACCAAGAAATTTTATTTATACTTATACTTAGTAAATAACTTAGTAATAGTCCTCATCGTGTTCGATGACAGCGACCCTGACTAAAAAAACTCCATCATATCATGTCTAAAATAAAGAAATGATTAGGTAAGTCCTTTATTCCTTTCGTTTCTTATAATTTACACTTTAAAATATTTTTATAAAATAAATTAAAAAACAAAAACATTTAAAAATATAAAAAATAGAAGACCACCGACTGACTGGAAACAGGGTCCAAGCTACCGGTGATGGCTCCAGAGAGAGGAACCTCCTAAGTCCTAACAATATGAGCCGTGTCCAGCAGTACTACTTTCTGGATCAGGCCCTTGACCCAGCCGCCTAACGAGAGCCTCCTAAGGTGTTGGTCGAGGTTCGTGGCTATTAAGCCATTGGCTGACACGACTATCGGTACAATGATCGCTGTGTCCACATCCCACATGTCGACAACCTCGCGAGCCAAGTCAAGATATGTCATTGTCTTGATTTGTTTATCTTTCCCGGCTTTCATGACGTTCCCGTCATGCGGGATGGTAATGTCAACAACCATTGCACGCCTCTCGATTCGGTCCACCACCACAATATCAGGCTTATTGGCTACAATAGTCCTGTCAGTCATGACGGACCATCGACACCGGTATTATTACCTATATCAGCCACAAGAGGTCCACAGTGCTGAATAGAGACTTATGATAAATTGACAGCCGATCCCAATATAAAGTAATCAAAAAAGGTTAGGAAGAAGATGTTATCGTAAATAATATCAAATACGTACGTCTCCTACGATATGTGGAGAATGTCTGGGCGCAGCGCACAGTAGCATCAGCGGCACAAGTAGCAACCGCAGGCCACTCGCCATCAGCAGCTGGCTGCGACTCCACTCATATGGCCACGCCGCGGCTATCTGTAACACCAATTATAAAATATTGATGATTCTGAATATAAAGGTTATTTTCTATATGTTGCAGTGTCGACTCAGAGTCCCGTACCTATATCACCATTGAACGATACAATTGTTTATAGAAAGAATGGTTCACCGTTGAATGAATTGAAACTATTAATCGATACCCTAACGTTTCGGCGAAAACCGCTACAAAGAATAAATAGTTGGCCACGACTTGCCGATGCTGTCTAGTTGTCTTGTCTTGAAATAATCTTTTACAGATAGGTATTTTCGCCGAGAGCACCTTTCCTTTAGAAGAGAAACATAACATTAGAAATAGCGTCCATGGTCACGGGCAGACTGGCTATAGTTTTATTTCAATTCAATTCTTAGACGAAAGAAGGCATATTGAAATAAAACTATAGCCAGTAAGTACTTATTATCCTCTTCTTGCTGAGACCACACTATAAGTGCCAAGCTGAGAGCTACGCTAGGAGCAATGTTTGTCTCAATTGAAGGGGCCGGGGCCCGAGGGTCCGGGCAATTTCTGGACCACAGTCTGTTATACTCGACGTGAATCTCTCAGTTCGATCTACACGACCGTGACTATAAGGAAGGCTAATATTAGTAATCATATACTTATTTACTTTGCCAATAAAGTCGAAAAGGTTGAAGGCAGACATAAGTATAATGGGCATCCAGGTGCCGAGCCGGCAGGAGGGCACTTCGGACGCGATCCCAGGGTACAGGCTCAGAGTTGTGAAGTACACCAGCCCGATTGACACCATGTACGGGTAGATCGCGCGAGCTACCGCCCAGCGCGCCAGTACTCCGCCTGTGATTAAAGAACAATAAGATGATAAGATAATGGTATAGACAAAATATTTAAAGAAATTGGGATGGAGGAACTGTTTGGACACCTACATGCTGTAATCTTAATCGAAAAGTGTCAGACCGGCCGTCTTGACCATTTTCAACCCCTACATAAATGTACATGGTTTTGCAGATTCCCTAGGAAGTCCTAGGGTATCTGCAAAACCGCTTCACGGATACACGAATCAATGTACTTGGCAATGTACATGTAAGTGCAGCGTTTAACATAAGATACGTAGATAGATTCTTTAGCACAAATTTTAAACACTAATCTGCGGGTATGTGTATAAAATAGGGTTTAGTGGAAACAATAATTCTTAGCCTTTAATAACAATAAGAGATCAAAGATGTAATTAGACTGCATGTTTGATGCAGCGAACCTTACCAGCGCCAAACCAAACTCAAAGTTTGTCTACAGCTATTTTTAAGGGAATTTCCAAATATACAATTACCGAACCCACAGGGCTGTTCTTAGCTGCTTTTTTAAATATTATATTAGATCAAAATTTTCTAAGGCTTCTAAATGTTGGACTTGTGTCCCCGCATAAGCTTACCAATGGACCGAATTTCTTCCTCACGGAAGATATGTCGTATAAATAATATTAAAAAAGTGATTACGTTTGAATGCCCTCCAGGAGGTTGGTCTTTCGGGCGACTCAAAGACGACGTCTTCAACTTTGTAGGAAGGTCGTGGGGTGCGCAGCGCGGACGATGGCTCTGACGCCACGCTGTCGGGGAATGGCTCCACCGCCCTTTCTGTGGACGGTACAACCGCCGTCGGGGAGTATACGGGGTTGGCGAAGCTGAATGTATTTGATTCGATTTCTGCTGCAATAAATTTTATTCTTGTTGTAAACCTCTGTTGGCATAGCGTACAAAAACGGTTGTCACAATAGAATAGTATAGTTTAGGTACCTTGTCCAGTAGTTGATAGTACGGGACTCTGCAGATTTAATACGCCGTAGCTAGCTTCTCCGGCTTCGCTTTCCATCTGAAATTACAGTTTACCTGTAAGTTTACTTTACTCCAAATCCAGTGCAGTATTTCCGTTAATGTAATATCCAGTAAGAATGTTCTAAGTATCACTACAAAATGTCCATGAATTTCATTTTTAAACTTACCGTGTAAATCATGATATCGTGATAAACTAGTAAGTAATTGCTTCGCAAATGAAACCCTACTTCTAGTTAGCAAGGGATAAGTTCCTCGCTAGTGTGCTCCATCAAAAAAAGTCTATTTATACCGTAGTTATATACCTGTTCACGCTTATCTTACCAGGGTAGCATCTTCGTTGGGGTTCAAGTGCAGCTGAATGCGTCTCCTGTGTCGTGACTCATTAGTCAGTCGCAGATAGTGCTGCACGAGAGGATGCCGCATCATAACGTGGTGAAGCATGGAGTGTCCCAGCAGGATCAGTATGGAGAACACGAAGAACATAAAGGTGCTCCGTTGTGGCTGACGGAAACCGTATTTTGTCACAATCCGGTCGAGTGAAACCCAAAAACCGGCGGCACCTGATGAGATGATTACAATAAGCAATGTATTACGCGTCTTAGCTACGATGAGTGTTGAACCCTGGCTGCCCTGAATCCTTTAAAGTCACACCAGACCAAATGCCTCCTGTAAAATCTGTAAGAGTCATAATAACCATGTTTGGCAGATTTGTTTGTCGATTGCGGAACATTTCGGTGTTTGCACACAGGAGGACGCTGCTAGCTCGAAGCCTGACCGATTACAGATCAGACCAGCCTGACTTGAGAATGTAGTTATATATGTGGTTCATTACAAACTGGTTTTCACATGCATTGGCTGGGGCTGGAAACTCACCTATCTAGTTAGAACATTGCACAAAATGTTATAGAACTTACTTTCGCCTGCCATCACCGCCTGGGTATATCTCGGCGGGAGGCAACCAGTGAAGCCATAATACGATGCTTGTTGAATGGTACAGCCGAAAGCGACAACGCCGATCGCGACCAAGTTTATGGTGTAGGATACACGCGTCGAAAACCCGTCCCAACCGATGTTGCACACGGCTACGAACAACATCGTAGCCAGTGACACTAGGATACCTGAAAGTTACCAAACAACAATGTGGTTACACAAATAACTTCTGGCTCAGCAAGGAAACAAGGACAACTAATTGAATGCAACAAATAGTAGTCATTTATAACACTCTAAGTAAAAGAGGAGGAATCGAAGCAGGAAGACTACTTTTGGCAAATGTAGAAGAAATTAAAATCAGTTTTATGTTTAATTTTGCAAAGTAATACAAACTTACCAAAAGTGATTCTAGTGTTATATGTGAACAAATCTAGGAGGAGATTGTTCAGGCAGACGGCGACGCACGCGGAGGCTATGTACACAGTGGACATATCGAACATGATCGTAGTATTGGGGTAGTGCATCTGGAAGTAGTCCACGGCCATGATGAAACTGTAACATTACAACAACTATCAATAACAGTCTTCTAGAGAAGTGGCTACAAGTATTACAATCACTGTCATGGTGTACACATACGAGTACTCGCTGCTACGCTAGAGATTGTCGACTCGATTAGCGACCAAAATTAAAGCGCGTTTGGTCCTGTCGGGATTACGGATCTCCATATAACCACTACTTTGACCATATCCACTTTCCCAATATTCATTGTTACCCCTGTGCGCAGTTATTTATTAGAAAAAGGAGGCGAAATATCTCTACCACGACGCGGTATGATATCGGTTAGAATTAGTAGTAGGTACATCTACGCGTATTCGGTGCATTTTCAAACAATTTTTAGCTTTAGAAGAGCGATGCAAGTCATGCGTGGACGTCGTTGTCGTGTGTGACTGTCATTGTTGTGTGTGACTATATAGGTTACATTATCCCTTCGCGTTGAAGAGAAAGCTATCCGCGTCAGCTTCGGTTTCTTGCTTTGGTTATCATCATCATTATCATCCACCGCCTAACTTCACCCAATATTACATATAGGCCTGCCTCAGTTTGTGCCATTCGTTTGACATAGCAGCAAAAAGATTCAACTAAAAAGTTAAATTACCTGTTGTCCAATAGATACCATACTATACTAGGCAAGAATAATAATAACCATACGTTTATTTAAATATAACGTCTAATACTTTATAAGTCCTATAACTATGACATGTGGCTGAATAAAACTATAATGTAAGTACTCCTGATTCCCAAACTAGGGAAACACCTGTATCTTGGAATTTTCGCGGAATATTACCGGCTATCACCCTTATGAGTATTTCGGGTTAAGATCAAATAGTTATATGCGATTATAAGAGATAATAACTTCTATTATAACCATTAAGTTCATATAACGGACTTCCTATGTGATTAGGGTTATACTATAACTGAAACTATTAGGTAACAACAACCAATTGTTTATTGCTTGTAATTAACTACTTGGTAATTTTCGTGCATTATCGTTTTTTATATTTATTAACTGAAGTTACTATCTGGAGATGGTAATGTTCTGTTCAATGTCACTGTTATAATATGACGAAAATGACGATGGGCAGGTAACGTCTTCAGTGTAAAGATAGAGTGAGGACTGGTACTATTATACATTAATAATAAACCGACGACGGTTATTATATTAGTAAACGGTTAGTTCATGAACATTGCTTTTAAGTATATTGAGAATCTTCATCGATTATCATCCTCGAGCCATCATCCTCGAGTCATCTCAATCATCCGTCATCTTATCATTCACTTCTTTTGTAGCATCATACTTATTGCTCACTCAGTCTATCAATCATTTCCTTGGTCTACCCCTTCTCCCTATCAATCTACATTCACGCTCAAAGAGTGGAGAAAGGGCAGAAATTTGTAATTAATTTACCTGTTAAAGGGCAGTAAGAAAGCAGCTCCTGCGACGAACAGCGTCAGGTAGACAGAGTTGTAGCGGTCAGGGGGCGGTGCCCCTGGGTCCGGCATGGAGGAAAGCGGCTCACCCCGTGCCGCGCGGATCGCCTCGATGCGAGCGTACCCACGACCTAGGGTCTCATTCATTTTGACGAAAATAACGATCCGACACACCTAGCTTCTACATCTTTTTATTGATCTATCAATTTGGAGTTTTACTTTTTGGAAAACACTAACTTAAAATACAATAGGTAACATTTTCTCTATTTTTAGCTAAATCAAATTATTGTTTAAAAATACCACATTATACACTTAATCACTCTTACTTACATCACTATTATTATGGGCTATATCTTTTATTTTTCCTTGCACTTGTTTTACGAATAGGTAGTTTAATAAAAATTACTTAATATTTGGTTAAAACAATATTTGTTTTTAATGTATGTAATATTCACTGTGTTCTAAACAATATAATTCGCCGGTGTTCTTGACAGCGTTGAAAGAAAATCTGTAACGCATGCGCGGTAGACATTGATTTTCAGTGAGGAGACGAGGTACACGGACACACCACTAGAGACAAAGTACCCGAAATGTTTGTATTATCTGTTATGGGGGCTGGAAGAAATTAATGTTAAAGATCAGTTTAATACAAAAAAATTGCCACCTCCGCAAACTCCAACAGAAAATTATAATCTCCTTGTAATGCGTCATTCGGTGTACTGAAGTGTTGTCAGTTAAATTAAACATGTTAAGTTGTCGTAATGACCTTTAATTAATCGAGCCGTCTGTTACATTTAAATTTAATCAGTTTTCTCTCGTTCATTATTTGTAACCTAATACGTAACAATGGATATATAAATAATATTTATCTTTGCTAATACTGACATAATTTCATACTAATGCAAATGAAAAAAATCAATTTATAGCTCCTATTTAAATCTAGGTTCAAATACCACATTGAAAGGTTTAGCGGAGAGTGAAAGGCCGTCATTAGGTTCTGTAGAGGGCATCCTATCACCATCTGGTATCTTCAGGCGGAACTTTTGCAGGATATGAGTGAGGAACATGAATAGTTCAGAGCGGGCTAATCCTTCACCTATGCAACGTCTTCTTCCTAAAAATGAACGAAAATTCAAATAGATCAGATTAAAAAATATAGTTGGGGTCGTGGCGAATGTAGTAACGAGTTTCATGGCCCGACCATAGGCAATGGAATTTTGGATTTTAGTCAAGTTAGTTAGTTAGTTAGTTTAGTTAAGTTTGACAATTTCTATATACCTACCCAGCTGCCCCCCCTGGTGATGGACGATCCATGTGGATATTCAGCACCATCAAATAAATTTTAGAACAATCATCATCGTCATCGTCAATCATCGTCAATCTATATAAATGGTGTATAAAATAAAAGAATCCCTGTTTCCTTTGGTCACACCTTAACTTGAGAACGCCCTTACCGATTTCATTCATCTTTTTTTAAGTTTTCTAATATAAAAAAAAAAATACACAGGCAATTGGAAAATAGAAAAGTTAATTAATAAATACTTTTTATCCAGGTAAAGTCAATGCAGACGACGTCGCGGGCAAAAGCTAGTTATTATATACATTCGTCCATTACAAAATATTTGGATCTTCAACACTAATCAACTTTAATAAGGTTAGAATGAAAAATGGAGTCGGGTCGAACGACAATGACAACCAACGTGAACTCACTCAAAATATTACTAGAATAGTCTTTTTACATGGTAGCCAGTTCATTAAACTTTTAAAGGGTAATTTAATACATTGTTTGTCATTATTCCGTCGACCTCAGTGAGAACAAAATATAATAAGGATACCAGTTTACTTAATAAAGGTATAAGTTATTACCGGTTCCAAACGGTATAAGCCACTCGTCCTGAATAAGATTTCCTTCTTTGGTCATGAACCGTTCAGGTCGGAATGTATTAGGATCCTTCCAGTGTGAACTGTTGTGTAGATCGTTAATAGCCAATAAAATAAATGTACCCTGTGGAATAAATCTTTATTACTTACAATGAATAAAAAAAAACGATGTGTCGATTTATTTTGTGGATATGGATTTGCTTCTAACTGGTTTTGCGGTACCTTGTATTTTTTTTTCTTTTAAGAAGCCAACTCCCGTACTGAGAAACAAGTCCTGTGTCGTGAAGGACTTTACAAACATACAATGAATGGACACAAAGTACACCCAGACCCGAAACAAATGTCCATGGCACACACAAATATTTGCCTCGCGAGATATAATATAGGAGTACCTATGCTATAAGTACCAGCAACCTTCCAGTGTCGCAAAAAAGATTATTTAATCTTTCACATACTTATAATACAATACAAAATTATTGTATTGTATTATAATTATGTGAAAGACCTAAGTGAAAAGTGTGTATTTAAGTGATTTGGCTATAAATAAAAGATATTAAAATATTTTCGGTAATCACCTTGGGTATAACGTAATTGCCGAGTCGTGCGTCCTCTACGGCCATGTGCGGGATCCCCATAGCGGCCACGCTTGAAATGCGCAGTGTCTCTAACAAAACCGCTTCGGTGTACACCATCCTTTATACAAAAACAAAATATTTTACATTCATCTTTTTTATTGCTAAGTAGTATATGTTTTTGACGTCGACACTTTGTTGGTGCTCTTGTATGGTTGTCTAGAAAAATTGTTAATGTTGGGTCGCATTGAAGGGAAGCGGGCTCAAGGTAGAGCGCCGGCAAGATGGTCTGACGCTATTAAGAGGGTTGTCGGTGGCAGTATGTACCGAGCGGTTCATACATCAGAAGACCGCGTAGCTTGGAGACGTGTCGTATGTGGTCGCGATCCTCAGCAATGAGGGAACGACGAAGAAGAAGTATATAAAGATAATTCTTCATTCAAGAACACATTTACCCAAGGTTTTTAAATTATAAACGTTTGGGCAAAAAAAAGCGCATTGAGCACTTCCCCTGAATCGAACACACGAGATCGTGGGTTTAATTCTCACAGGACACACATATTTATGTGATGAACATATAAGTGTTTGTATCTAAGTATCTGGATTTTTCTTATTTATTCTAAGTATGTATCTACAAAAAAAGGTATTTAAGTATTATATTTATTGCCTAGTACCCATAGTACAAGCTCTGCTTAGTTTGGGACTAGATGGTGCTGTGTAAAAATGTCCTAAATATTTATTACTAGCGACCCGCCCCGCTTCGCACGGGTGCAATATACATGTATTATACATATAAACCTTCCTCTTCAATCACTCTATATATTAAAAAAAACCGCATCAAAATCCGTTGCGTAGTTTTAAAGATTTAAGCATACATAGGGATATAGGGACAGAGAAAGCGACTTTGTTTTATACTATGTAATAATAATAATAATACTTTATTGACATAAAATAAATTTGTTCATAAATGTAGTGATGATTATCATAATTCACATTTAGGATTCATTAAATTCTTATAAATTTTCAACTATCACACGATTTTCCATTGCTACATAATTAGCAGACAATATAAAACAATTTAGCAGACAATAGAAAAAAAATTGCTTCGACCCTTTGGAGAATCACGGTTATTTAATGAATCAATGAAAAATGCATCCTGTTTGAGCGTTGCAGTTCAGTTTAAGTCTAGTGCAAGTGTAATTGATCATTTAAAGAACGATATGATTTTGATGTCATGCAAAAACCATCCAAATGAATAAAATACTAATAAGTGTTCTAACTTGGTTCTGTCACTGAGCGCGGGAGGACGCTGTGGTCCGATGACGTCATCTATCTCCTTGTGCAATCTCCGCTGTACTTCCTCGTTGCACACTACGTGCAGTAGCATAAACACTGCTGTGTTGGACACAGTCTCCATGCCAGCTTCCAACAAATCCAGGCATACTACTTGGAGCTCCTCGTCTGTGACTAAATGAGTGGGTAATATTTCGTTGAATGACATTGATGTTAAAAGAGCAATATGTATCCGCTATAATTCACGAAGAAATTTCAAAAAACTACCGTGATTTTAGGAAAAAGTAGTGACAAGAAATACCAGTGTCGTTTTAGTCGTTAGACCAACTAAATTCTACTCACATGGAGAGCAATGTGACAGAATTTTCTCCTGTATTGTGGGTGTATGTTAACAAACACAATTTTCAACATAAAATTGAACCTATAACAACTCAATCTGTAGATCATTAAAAAAAAATGTTCCGTGCGGGGATCGATCCACAACCCGTGACGTACCGTAATTTTAATTTGTTTTTGTATTTTTTTTTTCAGATTGATAGGCTAATATTTACATTAAGTTAAAACAGCCGTGATAACACAATTAAATTAATTGGTTAAGTACTAATTTGATGCAAGTTAAAAAAACAGCATAGCATATTTAGTTGCAAACTTCCAACATAAAACTTAGCATCGTTATTTTTTTCTTGATAGCACTATGTAATAAATCTAAACTACGCAATCCTTCCATCCTACTATGTAATATTATAAATGTGAACAAAGTCGCGGGCAGAAGCTAGTAGGTAATTACATAATACGTACAGAATTGATCCTTGCATTCCATCTGCTTGATGAGAAAAGCGTCAATCACGTCTCGTGGGTTTTTGACGTCGACACTTTGTTGATGCTCTTGTATGGTTTCCTGTTGATTACGCACGCATTCGTATAAAAGTCCACTAGTTACTATAATTATAAACAAAGGTCGTGACTAAAGGAAGTACTAGAATATAAGTAGTTAGCACAAGAATAATGAATTCATTGACGTTTTATCCTTTGTTGTATTTCAGATTGGCAAAATGAGAGCTAGCACATTATAATTTACGTTATTATCAGCCGGAAGTCGTATTCTAGCTACACATTCTGCGTATCATGTAAATACAAAGGCAGCAAAACTACGTTTACACTCAATCTGAAAGAAGGTTCGTGTCCAGTAAGTAGGTGCTTACGTATAAAGATATATAGTACAGACGCCAGCAGGTAAAGCTATCCGAAACTGTCTAATTTTCCCCATTGAACCTTATTGTTTTGTATTAAAGTTGAATATCTATCGAAGAAATTTGACAGATTGAGGTAGCTTGATGTGCTGGCCTCTGAACCGAATGACTGATCTAATAAAGACTGAACTATCCTACAAAAATCAACAATCTGTGACGTAGATTCAAAGAACAATTAAAATAAATTTGTGCCAATTAAAAACAAACCTTTGAACATCATTCGGAGTTTCTTACGCAAAACACAAGTCCGTGAACTGAATAACAGCTTATCTTATTTGCTGTACATGGACGTTGTTATTGTGAACTTGACCTCCCCATATCATTATTTTTTTAAATTTTAAATCAACTTACCCTTAAGAAGGCATGGAGAGCCTTATGTATGGAACTAAGTTTGTCATAACCTGAAAGGCCTGGTGCTACATGTCTTATAAAAGGCATAAAGTTTAAGATGCCACCACTCATGTCCACGGCTCTAAACAACCTCATTATTAAATCGCATAACAATTTCAGTTTTTCATCTTCTAAATCGTATCTGAAATGAATTTATAAAAAAATCTGTAAATTCTGTTTTAGAGCGGATTCGCACTCCGTCCGATCCGAATCCGTGAAAATACAGAGAGAGAGATACAACGGATGACGTAGAGAAATCGGGTTACGGAAATCGGATCTAGTGTGTAAACTACCATACAAATAGTTCTACGACTACTCCGGACCGTATTTTCACGGATATCGGATTAGGATCGGATGTAGTGCGAAACCGCTCTTACCCTCTGTGCAGTCGTATTTAAAAGAGCTCTTGTTCTATAATATCGAATTGATAGAAGAAGGATCATGAGGAATGCGGAATGATATTGTCTTCTACAGCGATAAATCAGAATTACAGTCTAACGACGATCGGCATGGGACTCATGGATTTTTCAAATTCTATTCGCCAATTATATAATTTAACTGGGCGCATTTGTATACTGAAGACCTGCCGTACTGCCTGTACCGTGGGTACCGTGAGGTTCTAATTTCCCATTCATGAACCAACATCGTTAGGTAGTGGATTTTAAGCTTTCGGAATTCATGCGGTACTTGGGAGGTACCTATTATATGGGACCGATAGTGTAGGTACAATAGTACACCTCTACTCAACCATTTGGGGAATACATTGCGTGATGTTATGGCTTACGTATCCAACTATAAACACTAGAGGTCTATGTAATGGATATGTATAATAAATAACACAATGAACGAACAGGGAGTTGCTACAATATTCTTGGAATTAAAATCTCTGGACCAAGATTACTTATATCGCAAGCAAATATTACTCATTTCTTCTTGGAAAGCAACGAATGAATCGCGTGATTTTAGATTATAAAAACACAATTGAATTTCGTTTTAGTTTTTTTATTAACTGGGTGTATAACTTTGTTTTAATTTGATACATTGGCGGCTCGTGCTTACTTCATTCACTAACAGGATGCAACGTACAGAAACCAAGGTTTCTCTGTCTACGGGATGTAAGTTTCGCAGATATAACATAGACTGTAGTTCATCAGGTAAAGAGATGGCGCTAGTAGTAGGTACCTAAGACAGTCACAAACCGTACGTTTTCCTTTCGTCCAGTGTTTACTATATCATTTGGATTTCTTGTAACATATTGCTTTATAGAGCAACATGTAAAATCCGATTTAATATCCATTTTATGACATCTTATTGACATCTTCTTTATATGGGTATTGACATCTATCATCTATCTGCATTTGACATAGATGCAATTTCTATTATCTGACATTTTTTATAAATAATTTGTTTCATTTCAAGTATGAGAGTCGTGCAGCCATTGATGTTGCATATATTGATATGCATTATAATGACTTAAAATTACATTGTGCCCTTCAGTTGCCTAGCGGTCTGAGCTTGTCATGCTCACTAAAATGTCCTGCTGATGGTGGCGTTGTGTGTCGGGTCGTTTTATTCCCTACAACATGGTTGAGTCAAACGACGTCGATACACACGTCATACTCGTGAACGGGTGCCGTCTGTCGGGGCTGGTCAGCTCTTACTGTCAATGGCAATCTCTTTAATTATTATTTTTCCTTTTCTGTTTAGTAGACTGTATTAATTTAATACTACACATCAAACTGCATTGCTCTCATGTAAGTCTGACAATTATGTTTTTTTAATTTATTAGATATTACTGAAATTGTTACTGTGATTACTCAATAAAATGTAAATGTGAGTACTTTGTAGGCTAAATATACATACTTAGCTTTGAACAGTCTGGTGGCTTTGAGCTTTTTTTTATGTGACCTACGCAAATGTTTTTCTGATCTGGTATCGTCGTGCGACGGGTTGTTGAGCTCCCTAGATTATGGTTGAGCTACACAATGACTGATGCATGCGTGCCGTCAGTTGGGACTGGTCTACTCAAAGCCGCTATGGCTCTTTCTTCAAAAGGCCATTTCAGACTTTGCCCTACATCGTAAGACACATATTTTGTTACTATACATTGTCTGGACTTTAAAAGAGACTATGATTCTCTGAGTTTGTTTCGGCGTTTCTTCTCAGAGGTCGTCAGCTATTAAATGCCGGAGCCATCTAGCTTAAAAAAAATATGTAATATATTGACTTGTAAAAGTGTCTTTAAAAGATCTATTTACAGAAATAAATATCATTATCATTATCATTATGGATTGTGATAAGATTTTTTATAATTCGAGGCAAGTTTTTTAGTTCGTAAAGTTTTATTATACCTACCTTTTCCCGGCGACCAGTCTCCATAGTATATTGACGATCGTTATATTAAACATGTTATTCACTAGTATCGGTTGTCCGGCATCGCTCATCCTCAATTTGACGAGTGCTCTACACTCTTCACTGATATAGTTCTCCATGAAACGCGTGTTGTATCCGAAGTTCTTTAGATATTTTAATACGATACGCCTCGTCTTAATCCAAGAGGTTCCATCATTGAAAACTATTCCTAAACAGTTAAGATAATTGATTCGTATTAAAAAAAATATCAGTCAATCAATCAGTTTATCGCAATTAAGTTGACAGACATAGATCTCCCCTCGTGTTGACAGTAGTACAGAAGTGCTGGTTGATGAACTCCTCATTTAGTCACTTTATTCAGGTCTTCTGGCTATATAACTGATGGGTGACATTACACATAAATAAATAAATAAATAAATTTCATTTAATTTCATTACGTTTGTCAGTATCATATTTCATCGGACATTGGTCCTTCGACAGACAGTGAATCAGCGTACTCCTACTTCAGCTAACTAATTCAAATGTTGACAAAATTACATCACTTTTATTAATAGCAGTGAAATTATATCTGAATCGCTGCTAATCTATAGGTATTTATAGCAATTAGTCAACCATGTAAGGAATATTAAGGAACAATTATGTAATTTCCTGTTAAATTGTGATATTTGGAGAAAACTTCGATTGAAAACTGTAATTATGCTTACCAAGCTTTTTTCCGAACGATCTCATTAAGAAGAAAAATCCATCAGGTCTGCCCTCGAAGACTTCTCGAGTTGACACCTCCTTTATCAGATCTTTCCCGGAGACTATAACTACGTTGATGAATCCTAGTCTTAAACCGAGCAGATTCCCATACACACGAGCCCAAGACTGCCATAGTACATGATGAGGTTTCTGGGACCTCAAGTTGATAGCTACGGATAGTAAATTACCCAAAAATGGTAACGGAGCTGGTCCTAAAAAATATTTAAACTTATTAGATTACATTTCGCACCTTGTATTTATGTCAATGCGCTCTCAACGTCACAACCTGGAGGATAAAGATGCGGTCGTTTGAATTTCTGTTTTAACAAATACACGACTAACAACACTGTTAACAGAATAAGAGGATACATCGTGGCTGCAGGACACACACTGAAGTTGATGCCCTAATACTGTCTCTACTTATTGTGTTGCGCACAAGAGATTCCTCAAAAAGATTAAATCTCAAATGTTTGAATGAGTTGTTTTGAATTTTAATATATATTCTATTCTATTATTTAAGATGTTTCAAGTTAAGTCAATAGGTATATTCAGTAATTGTCTTGTTTGGCATTATTAGGATAAGGAAAACTTTATCTATATACTGTAGCTACATACCGATTGAATAATGAGCATAATTTCAGGCGAAGTTATGCAAAAATTTACCTGTACGTACACTACATAGCTACCGTAGGACATGTACACAAGGGGTAAGGCAGTGTAGTCAGTAGTGAATGATAACTACATGAAATGACAAAATAGAGGGGCAGGGCAGGAGAGAAGGTAGTGTAGCGGGAGATTGCAGTAACTGTCGACAGTATAGTAGAAGCAATAGTAGTTTTTTAGCTATCTATCAGTGATTGTCACCCTACTAATCCACTTAGGTACATGTTTACAAATTATGAATATATTTAGAAGTAAGCGGATAACTTATTAGTTTAGCATAAACAAATATACTATGATCATCTAAATTAGTAGGCATCATTATAGAGTGATACAATATTTGAACAACATCAACAAAATGTTTCACTGATGTGGAAACTTTCTGGGTTACACGTGTCGTGACTCATATAGGTACACAAAACAATAAAAAAATAATTTTATGCATGCAGTAGGTACCTACATTTAAATGCGTATCGAGTACAAAATAGAATTTTAATTGATATTTTTACTCGACATGCACTTGCCTAAACTACTAACTAATTAACGGCGTCACACAAGGCGAAGATACTATAATATTTTATGTTAAGATGCCTGGATATAAAATATTATAGTATCTTAGGGTATCACACATTGATAAGTGACTATAATAACCGCTCGAATCATTCTCTCATTTTAGTTAAGAATAATTAAGCATGTTAAGATATATTTCGCATATTAAGATGACATCATTGCATTGCTTATTTTTATTATCTTAACATAAAAATTCCGTATCCCTCTATAGCTTAAGATAGTATAGTTCATACAAACTGTACAGTGAGCGATATTAATTATCTTAATATAAAATATTATAGTATCATCGCCGTGTGTGACGCCCTTTATAGTTCAGTATAAAATGGTATGATTTTGTTTATATCCGTATTCGTATCTTGTGCGTAAGTTGAACATTCATAAACCATATAAACAACAATGTTTTAATTGCGTCATTACTAATTAGAGTAATTCACTGTTACGCTTTATCTGAACGAATTAATTAAGCATCAGTATTCAGTAATAAGGCAGTTTATACGCAATCAATCCGTACTAGGCCAGCAGAGTGGGTTTAACCCCTCATACCCGATCAGAAATTACCCATGCCCAACTGACGGTTATCGACGTCAATCTAAATCGTCAAATCTGTCTGTAGCTTATTTATATACGCTTGCAACACCAGGGGTATTATCACTTGCGCGTTGCCGACCCTGTAAAACGAAAGAGGAATAGTTTTGTTGGCAGTTTAAGGGTCAAAGTCACTGCCAGCACAACGTTTCATCGCGGAGTAGTGGCAACCTTGCTCACCGTTAGGAACACAACACAGCTCAAGGCAGTGTTATTTCAGTTCGATTTTCTGTAAGGCGGAGGTACTTGCCTAGTCGGGCAGCTCCAATTTGAGTGGAATTACTCCCACTGTGACCTACCTTTCTCAAAATATTACCCATTTAATAAGAACTATTATCTAATCTGGGAAGATTTACAGTTAATCCAAAACTTATAATGTTTTAAAAAAAAACACTTGATGTTAGGACTCCACTGATGGTCATATTATAGGTCTCCCCTAAATAATATTTACGTAAGTAGGTACTCGAAATCGGTCGGGACCAGCGACATGAAGCGAGACAATTCTCCAAGAAGATGATCACAGCATATTGTAACTTGTATGGAACGGATGTGGATGTCATTCTTATTTCTCCGAGTTCCATCTACGGAGTTCGCCACTCAGACTCAAAAAGGAGTAAAACATCGATTACATCACCAAAAATCCATGGCTTTGTAGTGGGAATGCTTAATTCGAATGCCAAAATGGTCTGTAAGTTCAACAATCTATCGATAATACAATACATAAGTACAGCGGCCAGCACATCAAGCTACCACAAACTGTCAAATTTCTTTGATTGATTTTCAACTTTAATACAAAGTAACAAGGTTCATATTCAATTGGGGAAATTTGACAGTTTTGGATAGCTTGACCTGCTGGCGTCTGTACTTGTCTTCTGACTGTCTGGCTGATTCTCCTAAACCGCTGGAGCTACAGACTTAAATTTTGCCAGTTGATGCCTTTAAGCCTGTAAGCATCAACTAAGGAAGAATTATAAGTAAGTTTCACCCCTAACGGGGTTAAATGAAAATACCGAGTAGTGCTTCCGGGGCATCAGCTAATTTCTAGAATCAATACTTACGGTTATTTAGAAAAGGAAAAATACGACCGCGGGCAGGATTCGAACCTGCGTCTTCTGGTTCGGTACACCAGACGCTATGACCAGTAATCCAAAAACTTGTATTTCAATAGGTGTTACTGACGTCACCATAAAGACGTAAATTCAATATGTGAAGGAAAAATTCGACATGACGGGTAGGTATCGCGGTGGCTTAGTGGTCATAGCGTCTGGTGTAACGAACCAGAAGACGCAGGTTCGAATCCTGCCCGCGGTCGTATTTTTCCTTTTCTAAATAACTTTAAAATCTTAGTATGGAAAATGCCAAAAATATACAAAAAGATATCAATACTTACGGCTAAGGTAAGTAATGACTGTGGCAAATAGTAAGAAGAGCAACGGATCTAGGGGCCGTCATTGCAGGTCATAAATGATATGTTGATACTATGTGTGATGGCTGACCTCTCGCAAGTAAACAAACACGTACGATACGCATAATACACACGGTATGACGGACTCGTACCGACTAAAAACCACACTAGCCTTCCCTAGCCCTCTAGTCATGGTCATAGGACATTCACCACTACCATGACGCATGGCAAAATACATGTTAAATCGCTAAGACTGTCTGGAGTAATTTTGCCTGCTCGGGCTAAGGCCCCAATTCAAAATTTTCAATGCCCTGTAACAAACTAGAACTATCCTAGCTAGCCTGTTCTAGAACTCGAAAGCTTTATCCGCCTTTGAAGAAGAGAGAGTAATAATAAGAAGAATGCGTATTTATCATAATACCTATGTTATCAATATTCCGACCGGGGGGCGGTCATGTTGACCGACGACGACTACATCGAGCGGTTGATTAAAGTCAAACTAAACATAACAACAACAAAATATAAGGCACTGACTCCATATTAAAAATATAATTATTTTATCAAACATCTAATGACGACTGCTTTTTTAATGTATTGAAAAACAAATTGATTACTATCTAAATTTTATTCAAGTGGGTTCCATTATAATTTAAAAATATAATTTTGTCGTTACATACATCGAAAAACACTCCATTCGTAAGTATATTTAAATAAAACAGATTTGCATTGATAATCCTGATTAGATCTATCGTGATGAATCTATTTATCTTGTGGTCTTGAATAAAACATTTCTAAGAAAAGGTTAAAATGTAGATAAAAATGTAGATTTTTTTAATACTAGGTAGATAATAATTGACTGTTAATTACGTAAGTTAGCACATATAAATCAAATGTGATTGGAAAGCAAAAATATAGTTAAATAGTACACACATAAGTACATTAAATTATTCAAATTACGTTTATTTTTATTATTATAAAAGTGTATATCTTCTATAGGCACCATAGAGTCTAAAATAATATCCTTTGGAAAAAATACCGCAATTGTCTGATACGATCATGTTTATTGTTTGTTTGTTTAATTAATGTTTTCACATAGTTGTCATTGCGTAATTGAATAAATGTCTGCATATAATTCATCGAACGCGGGCTTTTAGTATAAAATATTGCAGGTCTACACACAGTTTTATCAATATTGTCGTCCCGATGATTGTGAATTAGATAATAGATATCTACTCACCCCGGAAACGGGTACGACCGTGATGCCACAGTCGATCTATTCAGCTTATCTCAATTTAAGTATATAATTATGAGCACAATAGGTGTCATGTAAATATGATGTTCATATACACCCAGAATTTCTCCATCCGTATCTAGCATAATTTTCAATAGCAACGGATATTGGCGAACGCGTTTCCAAACCCATTTTATTTTTCGATTGATGACTGAATCATTTACAATTTACAGGCTATTACAACCCATTTACCCATACAAAAATTAAGTTAGGTATGTGTACCTACTTTAAAGTTGTACAGCATAAAAAAACAATACCTAAATGTCGCCATAATGGGATTCACAATAGGAAAAGCCAGAGGACCTGGAGGACTAAATATGAAGACCAAGGCACATAGAGCAATTCCTTTACAATCCATACATATTTAGAACTTTAGTAGATATATATAAATATAAGTACCTACTACGAGGACTTAATATGTAGGTATAGATAATAATAATAATAAATATTCTTGGACAACTTTACACAGCACCATCTAGTACCAAACTAAGAACGAACGAAAGTACCAATACTTATCGCAAATAAAGATTAATTAATTCATTCATTCATTCAAGCAGAGCTTGTACTATGGGTATGTTATAGACAATGGATATTTATATTTGTGTACATAAATTTTGTGTCCTGTGGGAATCGACCCCACGACGTCGTGATCAGCAGACTGACATGCGAACCACTAGACCACAGACGTCGTCAAATAGGATCTAGAGGAATTACTCTATAGGTATCTTTATCCGACCAAAAAGCGTGGCCATGACAATATGGTAGAGAAATAGAGAAGGTCAGTGCAATTTTTAGTTGGTACGAGTCTCCAATGTGGCAGGCAGATGATCCATGAATATTTTCCGTAGGTATAAAATGGGACTCAAAATCAGCGCAAAAAA
The DNA here is from genome assembly GCA_964056405.1 of Acronicta alni. Taxonomy (NCBI): domain Eukaryota; kingdom Metazoa; phylum Arthropoda; class Insecta; order Lepidoptera; family Noctuidae; genus Acronicta; species Acronicta alni. The sequence goes on along the minus strand of OZ043925.1, from coordinate 7,595,347 downwards.
AAAACCAGGGACAGAGACGCTAAAGTAGCATACACTGCGCATCTAAAACATAAATGACTTACTTCAGGTGGTAGTGTGCAACAGGATATCGGTATTTCCCAAAATTTGGGTTGCGGAGGTCTGTGGACTCGCTTCGTGTAAAATACTGGTATTCAGCCGCATCTGCTTAGACTGGAAGCCGACCCCAACATAGGACTCGGAGGATGGATGGGTTTAGTGGGCAACAAAAGGTAATTAAGTAAGAAAGATTGCGTGCAATACTAATGACGGCCATTTAGTTTATAAGAACGTTGTCATCCCTGAACTGAATTAGAAGAAAATTAAGTATTTATGCTAGGGATAAATTAAAGATTTCTGTGAGAATTATTAGATGTAGGTATATATACAATTGACGTTCATAGCTGACACTGCACATAGAAGGTACACATGGATCTACGTACACTACACTACGAAAGAAGATTTTATATTTATAGATTTTATTAATTGCAACTAAGATTACAAGACTAATTTAAATTTGGTTTAGCATATGGGCACATAACATACGTAACACATTGGCACGTGCAGTTGCACATACATTCCCAAACACAACACAACGTCACTCCTACAAATAATACTTGCACCCTCTCACAGCACAACAGAACACTCAAAACTATACATATACTCCTTTACGTGCGAATGCACCACTAGTCAGGAAAATCTATTTTATTGTAAGTTTGTATGTAAAAATTATGACATTAAAGATTATTAATAAAAGCAGTGATAGCCTAGTGGTATGACCGGACTGCCCAGTCGAAGGTCTCGAGTTCAAACCCAAGGCACGCACCTCTGACTTTTCGACAATGTGCGTATTAATAATTAATTATGACTCGCTTAAACGGTGAAGGAAAACATCGTGAGGAAACCTGCATACCTTAGAGATTTTTCTCGACGGTTTGTGAAGTCGGCCAACCCGCACTAGGCCAGCGTGGTGGACTATACCCTATCAATATGAGAGGAGTCCCGTGCCCAGTAGTGGGACAGTATATGGGTTGATGATGAATAAAAGCTGATAAATTTCTGCAAGGCTTGTACGGTCAACAAAAGAGTTAGGTATACAGGCAGCTAATTTATAATCTATGTTTTGATAAAGATAGTGTATTAATGTATCACACAATATGTGTCAAAACGTAGGTATTTTAAGCAGCTACATACCTAACCCTTTGGCGTGTCATTATTTATGTCGAAATGCATCTATCTGTATACTTAACTCTTTTGTTGACTGTACTACTACTTTGAAAATATTTAACTACTTAAATAAAAAAGAAAAATAAATAGGTCAATAACTAACTAATAATAACCTTCAATTATTTCACGATCTAGACCGGTTACATATAATTTAGTACGTATACAAGTATATTTTTTTATTTCTCATTGAAATTCATTGATCAAGTCTTCGTTTAATTCTGATATAAAAATAGTAATATAACTACGTACACCTAAGTACTTACTTTATTTGTTAAATAAAAAGTGTAGGTACAGACGCCAGCAGATCAAGCTATCCAAAACTGACAAATTTTCCCAATTGAATATGAACCTTATTGTTTTGAATTAGGTATTGTTGAAAATCAATCGAATAAATTTGACAGAGTGTGGTAGCTTGATGGGCTGGCCTCTGTACTTTTTAAACCATGTGGTGCCTGCATTCGACACTAATTTCACATAACAAAGTTGACTTCTGATATAATAATAGGATATACAGAATATCCGATGACCTGCGACTTAAAAGTAAAGCAAAATAAATGATGAAACCCACTGCAATAATAAGTGACATGGACCTATCAAAAATATCAATTTGAAATACTTAAAGCATATTATTATGTTATTTTTTTATCGATAAGCGAAGACGTACCTTACTCTGATCACTGACTGAAACTAAAACACCCAATGAACTTGTTTAACGATAACTGTATGAAAGCGTCCATTGAGTCAATGTATAAAACTGACGGAGACAATCAACCGCCGCATTACATGCTCAGACATCGACCACCAAACAACTACGCTTACATTTATATATAAATTATAATAAATTAAACAAGTGCAGTGATGGCGCCTATTAATGCGAATGACATAAATGATGCTAAGGCTTTCGTGCCGGCTAAGAAAGTTTTGCCTGAAGTAGAAACGGATGGTGCTAATGGTAACGGAAACGGAAATTCCTCTAAAGGGTATGTACAGTTCTCAGTTATCAATTTAAAACTAAGTCAACATTGATCTTATTTCTTTTAGTCCCTGGTATTGACTTTTAGGAATTTTAATACTTTATTCCAGCATTTAAATGGATTTAGGTAGGCCAAAGCAGCCTAACTGATAAAAATTCTTTAGCTATACCTAACATATTTTCAAGCCTGTTTCCCATTGGGGTAGGGACAGACTATTGATTTCTACGATCTTTCTTCTTTTCTACGATACTTTCTACGATCGAACACCATAATTATAATAGTTTCTTCATCTCTAGGAAGATTATACCACATTAATTTATCTCCTCATGCTTGATTGTCAGTTTAGAAGTACTTAGATTTATTTTCAATGAAATCTTCTCAGACTATGTAAAAAGGTTCTAGAACCGTTAAAATATTGTATAACACAAAAACTTACTAAGCAAATATTACGGTCTAAGATTCTGATAAGAATAAACAAAACAATAATTTCTAGATAGTTCTATTTGCTACGCTAAAAAACGTTTAACGATTCAATAAACTTCAACAAGGGTTAAACGATAAATTAAACAATAATAACAATCAACAGCGGCGTTCGGAAAGTTCTACATCCTTGAAAATTATTCGATCAATCAATTCTTAGATCAATTGAATACCTCACAGATATAATTTTAGCACACACACCTTCGTACTTAATAATAATGTCGAACGTTTAGTTTATTTAGCGCATTCGTTATTTATTTAAAATACTATATGTAGTATAATAGCTATTAAGTTATATATATAATCCCTCTCAATCTGAGAGGAGACCCGTGCCCAGCAGCGGGAATAATACTTTCACATAAACGCCTCGAGGCGTAATTTTCGTCCGAAAATAAAGATGCACTTCAGGGTAAAGTGTTCCTAGAGTTTAGTTGTTTACTTTACGATAATCTGAAGATTACTTGTAATTCTTTACGCTATCTATAATAATAATCCTAGCTGCAAAGCTGGTAGGAAATTAATACATACCTAATGCGGAAAGAATTATAATTAGTTTTTTCTTCAACGGAATGGCCGTTACGTTAAAAAATAATAAAAAAAATGCAACTGTAAAGGCTATTATCATCGCCGACACGAAGCAAAGAGAGGAGATTGCAAATTACATGCAATTGGATAGCGTGCAACCTACAGGGAAAGACTGATGGCGGCGAAGATGCAACAAAAACACTGCATTCTTGACAGGAACAGGCTTTCGACTTCATTTCTTGGAAACATCTATACAGCCAGCTGGTTGGCATGGTGATATATTTGCAGATAATTTATATCAGATAATCTTAATATTGAGTAACAGTTTAACGGGTATCAGACATTGTGGGGGTGTGTTATCTGTACCTACCTACCTAAATATGTTTGACTGATAATTACCGAGATAAAGTAAGAAGTAAACAAAACTCGACATGTAACGATGAACTGAGCGGAAAATCGAAGACTTAATTCAAGATTTATTGATAAGGTTTTGATAATTTATTGACGAATAACCTCTTGCTAGGGATTTTCAGAATTGTTCGGTTAGGACAACTCGTATAGGAAGGTACAGACGCCAGCAGGTCAAGCTATCCAAATCTGTCAAATTTTCCCAATTGAATATGAACCTTATTGCTGTTGAAATTCTATTAAAGAAATTTGACAGATTGTGGTAGCTTGATGTGCTGGCCTCTGTACCTACTAATAATATTAATTATTCTTTTCAATTGATGGATATCAAAATCATTTTCAAGTTGACCGCAAATTAAAAAACTACAGGCATCTAAAATTCAATTACGTGAGCAAGTTATCTTTTCCTCAAGGAAAGGGTAAGGTCATCGTCCTGTGGCTTCGGCCCACGATTTTGAACATTAAGTACAAAAGCGACCATATTTTTTAACAGGTGGAATATTGATACTATTTTGTAAACTAAATAATTCTTGTCTTTGGGCCCAGCTATTTCTGAACATACGTTCTCATAAATAAGCCAAGTGCATTCGTTTAATTGGCATATCAGAGAGCGACGATTGCTGTCGCATCGAGTTCAGACAAATTAGGCCGTGTCACATTACTTACAACCGAGCAATATTGCTTGCAATCAAACTGCAGTGGTACAAACAATGATTTATGTTTTTTTAGATTTATTTTAAAAAGAGATAAGAGGTTAAGTTATTAATTTTCTTCTAAATCTGCCAGTTTAAAACGAATTAGATAACCCTACCAAAGACGACCGAGGCGTTTTGTCATCATCATCAATAGTCTCAGCCTACAAAGTTATTTATGAACTTACATGTTTGTTTCAGATACTCATATGAAACCCTTGTGGAGATCTCAAACTTCTTGCTGTCTCGGATCTCTGTGAGACCCCATGTCGGCATTATTTGCGGCTCTGGGATGGGTTCGTATTGGAAAGAGGGTATATATTAATTCACGCTACTATGTTACGAAGTTATGCAAAGGGTAACTGTTAACAACAAACTTAATTTTAGCTGCCGTTTTTTCTATTTATTCAAAATATACCTACCTAAATTATTAGAAGGATATAGATTGGTGGTGGGAATTATAATAAAATTCTGATAATTATGTACTTAGGTATTTGATGTTTAACACCTTCCCTGTGCAAAGCTTTGTATTGCGAAGGTAATGAGTCTGGCTGCCACAACATACCTACTTGTTAAGTAAATAACAATCCGGTAATTCCCGTATAAAAGTTTAAGTGGTTTAAGTACCTGTTTTTTTTATATATATCAAGTGAGCAGGCTAACTCATACCTACGTGTAATTGGATGAATGCAAAACCTGGTGTTGTTTGGCGTCGAGTCACTGCGTCACTGGTTGTGGGTTCGCTTCCCGCACGGTACCTACAAATATAAGATTGTTTGACCTACAGCTAGATAGTTGTTCCAGATCTGGGTGTTTGTGTATGTGAAAATTTGTATTTGTAAGATTGAAGAAGAGAAAAATCACGTTCACATTTCACCAGTAACTTCGTGATTATTACTGAAATATTACTCTACCTACTATCTAAACATGACGCAAAGTAAAAACATCACTTTGTGATATTATTCTACTCGCGTAATCATACGCGCTAAACATTACGCGACAAACAAACATCACACGTAACAGAAAAATTATGTTACGCGTCCAGAAAAGTGATAATGTATGATATAAACTATGTGTGCGTGTTATGTCCCATACATTTTTATATTTTTTGTCATATGTTCACATGTTGTCTTAGGGGGCAGGTATTGCATTTTACGAATTACACCCTGTATCAAGAAGTCCAGTTTCCATAAAAGCGTCCCATTTTCAATGTTTGTAAAATATCTTTTACAGGTTCCTTGGCTGAAAGTATAACGGATTCAGTAGCTATTTCGTACGAAGATATCCCCAACTTCCCAGTGAGCACTGTCGAGGGTCACCATGGCAAGTTGGTGTTCGGGAAGATCAGTGGAGTACCAGTAGTGGCCATGCAGGGCCGATTCCACTATTATGAAGGATACCCTTTGTGGAAGGTATGACTGTAATCTTAGCTAAATTCACTATTACGATAAAACTTAGTTATATTATATTATTATTGTAGATATTAATGATTAATTATCACTCGCTTAAACGGTGAAGGAAAACATCGTGCAAGCCTTAGAGATCTTTCGACGGGGAGTATGTTAACTTATATTATACTAGCCTAATCCCTATCAATCTGAGAGATGATATCATAAGTGTTGAGAAATGGCTGAGTTGCTTTTTCGGTCAGATATTGTTTCTGTTTTTTTTTTACCTGTTTAAGTCATAGCTTGGCTTCGTTAGCCTTTTAGATTCTAAACTGATGATAGATTTCATACCAATATTTTAAAGCAATTCCTATATTGCTGTGTATTTGTTGATACATTTGATTTTATTACATCACATCATTACAACAGATTAGTAAACAGTAGCAATGAAATAAACTCCAGTTCTTTCAAATGGCATTCGCTCACGTGTAGTGAAATGATGACAAACAATAATGATGTAAGAATGCCCAATATCTTACGATGTATACGCATTATAAGTACACGTATATAAACAAATATTCTCGTATCTACGGAAAATTCTGGTATTAGCTTACCCGTATCTGGTCGTGGCTGATGTAAAGCGGTCTCGACCCCCTGGCGGTGGGGTTATCTCTTGTTATACACATGACAATGGAGAGTAACGGACACGTTAAGATAAAATACTACCCGCGTCAAACGTTCTTGTTTCGTCTAATGACCGTTTAATAAAGTCGCGGACTAGATACCACGTACAGTCAACATCAGGCTATATAAAACTGTCAAATTTCTCCAAATGATTTTAAACCTTAAAATGTTGGTGGGTAAGTTCAAAATCGAATGAGAAAATGTGACAGTTTGTGGTAACTTGATTTGCTATTGACTGTACCTATAAATCTGCGAAGTTTAATCTACAGCATACGTTCTTTTAGGAAATGCTATAAAATATGATTTTCTTCTTCTGTCATGTCGGTATGATTCACAGTAATGGCACATAGAGGCTAGCCAGGCTTTAGCGGGCACAAGTGTGAAATAGTTGTGTATTGTCAGGGCCGTCTTAAGCCGGGGCCCTAGGGCACACAAGAATTTGGGGCCCTGTTGGAAAGTAAAAAAAGTGAATGACAAAAAATATTCTGCTGATCTTATGGTTTTGTTACAAATTAAATATTATTGGTTTATACCAAAGGTTGTCCGGTAGAAAATGCCTATTGGCATTAAGACCGCCTTTGTACACTTTTTTGTTCATAACGAAAAAATAAATATGGTTTTTCGGGGGCCCCCGTGCGGACGGGGGCCCTGGGCACGGGCCCCGTGTGCCCGTATGGTAAAGACGGTACTGTGTATTGTGTGATATGTATCTCGGCTAGGGTACCTAAAATGCGTACCTACATATAGAACAAACAATTTAATGATAAAACATTTATCAGATTTTAATATTAAAACACATATATTATTTTTACTTTTCATCTTAAAGTTCATAACAGTCTAAATTCAATTAGCGTAAGGCCTCTATTCAAATCTTGTTCTGCGTGGCAAGGCAAGGTGCTTATTTTCAGTGTATTATTGTAAAAAAAATACGATAATGAAAATTACAATCAATAAGGTAAAAGTTTTTATAAAAGAATGTGAAATTACTTACTTTCTAAATAATAAGAGTTATGTTAACAGCGCAGGTAGAGTTAATTTCAGAAATTAACTGTCCAATTTAGTTACACGTGTAAATTGTTTTATTAAAGCACGATATTAATACATGACCTCTGCATGGGATACTAATTAAGTAAACAAAACACGATAGCTTATATAATTACATTTTTGAAATGAAACAGAGATTAGGTTTTATCAACAAAGTTTCTGATTTACCTACCTACATACCTATTTATAAAAAAATATGGATTACCCGACTAAAACAAACGACAAAAAATTGAAATTGACAACACAGTACCGGATACGTGAACCGAGTACGGCCATAATGAAAATCAATTGTAAAGAGAGAGACTATTTGAAAAAGAAAGTAATGTGTAATAGAGAACTTTGCCTTTACCCCTGTTCACGATGCTTTTTTTAAATTTCAGTGCTGCCTACCAGTTCGTGTGATGAAGCTTATTGGTATTAAAACTTTAATCGCAACCAACGCAGCCGGAGGCCTGAACCCATCGTACAAGATCGGCGACATTATGATCGTCAGGGACCACATCAACATGATGGGATTCGCTGGTAATAACCCACTGCACGGGCCCAACGACGAGAGATTCGGACCCCGCTTCCCTCCTATGAGCAAAGCCTACAACTACGAATACAGAAAAGTTGCCAAAGAGGTATGTCTATACTTTCGTCTGCATAGTTCTTTTATTTCTTGCATTCTTGTGGATAGATGGGCCGAATAGAGATAGACAACCTGCTTGTATGTCTCTGATTGTTTAACTTCTCACTACCCTGTTTATAATCTATGATTCCCGATCATATCAAACAGGGGTATTTGGGAACGAGAAGAATTCTCGAATATCTACATCCCATGCGGATCCATCCTCCCATCGCCTAATAACGTCTTCCCACTAAAGCTGAAATATTTTTTGCGTACTTGAAAGAATTATCTTTCATCAATGACATTGCCACGGGGGGTAATGTCAAATAGGTAGGTAAAATGGTATGCGTCACACGTTTTCTTGAACGTGAGTTTTAATCTTTGCCTTTATGAACTGTCGCGTGCGTTTCAGAAGCAATGTAGCTGATTTTAGATTACAAAGAGGTTATCCCTTTATCACTCTTTTAAAAATGTTTTGTGAATGCACATATCATGACTTATTAACAATACTGAAGCCAAGGTTATCGGGGGTCGCGCGTACGATTTACTACTTGATGCGCAACAAACAAGAGCGTTGTAATGGTACCTTCATGTTAACCTTAATGAGACACCGACATCGTAAATACCAAGTAGGTACATACCTACATAATTATAACAAAAATAAGAATTCCAACAGCTTTTATAGGTAGATGTTTACCACCGAGAGTTCTCCTCGATGACATTTTATGTTTCAAAGACCATTTTTTTCGAACTAGGGAAGTAAAACTATTTTTTTTTTAATTATATGTAGGTACCCATTTGAAATTAACGCATGCTAAATAAGCATCTTTCTCTAAAATTTATATCTTTATGGAAGTAAAAGTAAAACTGCACGTGGGTCGTGTAACTTAATTTAAAAATAAGTTTAGGGATAAGCTATTTTAAAATGCAGTGATATCTTGCAGGATTATATTATGTATGTAAATAAAAAAATCACACCGAGAACGTGAATAACAAAATTCCCCAAGATAACAACTGGGTTTAAATGATTTTTTGTATCTACATACTTAGTATCTTTTCATTAAATTATTTATGTACGGTTGTGTATGTGGAGTGGGTATTTATCGTAATACGGTAGATATAATATAATATTAATAATATATAATATTTAATATAATATAATACCAGATGGTGCTGTGTAAAAATGTCCCAAAAATATTTATTATTATTTATTAATAATATAATAATAATAATATTTTTGGGACATTTTACACAACACCATCTAGTCCCAAACTAAGCAGAGCTTGTACTATGGGTACTAGACAATGGATATAATGCTTATATACTTACTTTTTTTTTTTTTGTAAATACATACTTACTTATAATACATAAGAAACACCCAGACAAACACAAATACACATGTTTTATCCACACAAATCTTTGTGTCCTGTGGGAATCGAACCCACGACCGCTAGACGACAGAGGTCGTCAAATGTCGAACGATGCTACCTTACCTTCTAACTATCTTTAAGATAGTTAGAAGTTAAGATAGTTTGAACTAACTGTAAAGGAAGTCGTGTCGGTTGAAAAGCAAAAACTTGCTTTTCAATAGGTGTTATTGACGTCACCATAAAGACGTAAATTCAGTATGTGAAGGAAAAATTCGACATGACGGGTAGGAAACGCGGTGGCTTCGTGGTCATAGCGTCTGGTGTACCTAACCAGAAGACGCAGGTTCGAATCCTGCCCGCGGTCGAATTTTTCCTTTTCTAAATAACTTTAAAATCTTAGCATGGAAATTGCCAAAAAATATACAAAAAGATAGTATATTATTGTAAAAATACTAGAAACCTCTTAGTACTAACTTCGTAACAGCATACTACAATAAAGTTTATTTACGACTATGCCAAAACTAAACAGATTAGCTAAAAAAAAAACGTTTTATGTTTAATTTAAAGTGTGCATTTGTGTACATTGGCGTGTCGGCGCGCGGCGTTTGAACTTGCCGTGACACCGGCCGCGCGTACTAATATTACGAAACTACAAAGTTTTTCATTATTTTGGATGAAAAAGAAAAACTTTAATATAATCAAAAGTCGTAAAAAAACATTGTTTAGTATCATGGTATGAAGTTAGTAACTAAGCTGATCAATCGATCTCCCCTCAACGAGCTCCTCCAACAATAAATTAATATTTATGACACTTTACACAGCACCATATACTCCCAAACTAAGCAGTACTAGGTACTAGACAATGGATAAATACTTAATAAAATAGGTATAATATATTTTTTTTAGTAGGTAGAACATAAAAAACGCCCAGAGACTTGTTCATTACATATTTGTGGGATGTGGGAATCGAACGCACGACTTCGTGATCAGCAGTCCGAACCTCGAACCACTAGACCACAGACGTGATATCTATTTTTGTGTAGTATGACTTTTATCTTTCTTTCAGATTGCAAAAGAGTTAAATATCGAAAACATTGTTCGAGAGGGCGTGTACACGTGCCTTGGAGGACCCAACTTTGAGACTGTGGCTGAGTTGAACATGCTGAAGATGGTTGGAGTCGACGCTGTGGGAATGTCTACTGTCCACGAGGTATTAATGAACAAGATCTGCCTTACGAAATGGCCGTCAGAAAGGTTTATTTATTTATACATCGAGAGATTTAAAGTCCTGCGCCAACTAAAAATCTCCACCAATAATGTAGTCAACGTTTAAAGGGTATCCGCTGTAAATATGTGTATTCTACTAGTAATTCGTAATTACTTATTCACTAAATACATAATGTTGGAAGGCTTTAAATTTATTATGGGGTGACTTAGTTACTTTGCGCGGTACCTAGTACCTATCCCACAAGACCTTTTTATAGTGTGGAGATCAATGCAATCATTTATTGTTCTTTTTGACACATTGAATTATGGGATAAGCTTATTATCACTAAGACAAATACAAACAGTGTTGCTACGGAAAAAATATCTCGAAACAATCTCTCTAAATGAAAAAAATTACCTCACTTTCCCGTGATAGATATAACGAAACAATTATGCAACTGTGCTTGTGTCTACTTCATCTAATATAATATATTTTTGTAGGTAATCACCGCAAGACACTGCGATTTGAACGTGTTCGCGCTATCCCTCATCACCAACGAATGTGTGACCAGTTACGAAAACAACGACGAGGCCAACCACGAGGAGGTCCTGGACGTCGGCCGCATGCGGCAGGACCTCCTAGCTCAGTTCGTATCCAAGCTCGTCGACAGGTTCGCACAAATCGAAGCCAAGAACCCCTGAACAACACCATTATACGCACTGAAATTCAAAGATACTACAATCATTAAGAAACTCAAGTTTAAACATATCTCATTATGGTGTCCGCAATCTGTGTTTGCTTCTACTAGTAATAATTAATTATTATTTATTAAGTGAACATTGTGCCGTATTTGGCAGCCGTCGTGTTTTATGAAATATCGTTTGGTTCTTATTTCCGAGTGTAATAAGAAGTTTTTTTCTTAATTTTAAGCATATTTATGTGTAGTTGTTAATTTTCGATTAGATAGACCAATTTATAATAGTTTATGTATTATTTAAGCTGTTGTGTACCTAGATATAGATTATATAATTCAAATAGTTATGCATTTACAATCAATTTGAGTTATAAAGATCTTGAACAAACTAATATCTGCTTGTAAGTTGTGTTCATTAAGAGATACAGAGTTACGTTTCAAAGGAATATTGTTTTTAATAAAATTATTAAAGATATTGTGGCGTACGTTATTTCAAATGCCTAGCATTCATTCCTAAACATACATAGCACATATTACTATCTAATAGTGATTATTTGGTTAATCCACGGAATAGATAAATAAGGTTGGAATAGTTATGTGGGCGTAGCCGGTGCGCTACTATTATGATGCAACCATCATAAGTCGGATTTATTCGTTCACCGCGTTTAAGTGAGAGTCGAGCGGCGACACTAGTCCTAATACAAAATTGCAGCGAGGTTATTTCCAACCTTATTATCTATTCCGTTGGTAAATCTATAATCATTTGACCGGGGAAGGCGGCGGGCCCTACCAACTAAAACCATTTCTTGCTGGGGTACGGAAGCGAGGTTTAATTTTCCCGCCTCTAGCACTGAAAGACCACCGTTGCTCATATCTCCGGCTCTATTTGAAGGACCAATTGGCATTTAAATCTCCTACCCTCCAATCGACATGAGTGGGGCGCATCACCTACCGCGCCGACATCTTGCGGTGGTAACAGTACCCTCCCTAACTTTTCAGGGAAAATGTTAAATAAATCGATTAGTTGTTTACTATAATTTAATTACGATGATAACTTATGATTAATCCACTTACAAGTAATGCAGAAAAAAATATTTGCCGAGATTACCGTAACAAATGCGTGGTTCTTATTTAGATTGTCATCAGTTCAACTTGCAAAAGATTTTCCTAATAAACGAAAAGTTTTTTGTCTATAACAATTTACTACTTACAAACGATTTATCTATTTGAGAGGATGTTTCTTCGGACAAAGATGTGCGAACTCTTTACAAGCGTCATTAATATCTTCATAATTATATTTAAAACCATACTGTAGCACTCTTTTTGGTATGACGTATTGCCCTTTAGTCATAATCATAGCTCTCTCCTGGTTAAGCAGCATATTTAAAATTTTCTCAGGTACCGGTAGTACAGCGGGGCGTCCCAAAGCTCTGGCAAACGACTGAAATCAACCAAATATGTATTAATATTAACAAAAGAGTTTAGTTTAATATATATAGAAAAACTGATGGTGCTTTGAGCTGTGTTGTGTTCCTATTCTAACGTTGAGGAAGGTTGCCAGTGCTCCGCGAGGAAACGTTGCTTCGGCAGGGGTGGTACTTTGACTCATATACTGCCAACCCAACTATTCCTCTTTCGTTTTACAGGGTCGGCAACGCGCAAGTGATTCCCTTGGTATTGCAAGTGTCTATAGGCTACGGTAGCTGTTTATCATCAGGTGGGCCGTATGCTTGTTAGCCAGCATACAGTTACTTACGTCATTGTGCCGGGTCGGTGTTGTTTGTGAGAATTTACGCTTACCCACAATACGGGAGAAAAAAGTAGTAAAATCAATGCTTTTTACAAAAAAAAATTTTTTAATTTGTTCGTCTTCTATGCGTTCCTAAATCAGTGTTCCGATAACAATGAAACTATGGTTTAAGGTTTAATGATGTGTGCGTGCCCGCAAGGGTTCCTAACAAAAAGGAGTAATTGCACCAAATGCCGGGTACAACTAGCTGTTTATAAATAAATCAGAAGACAATATAATTAAAAAAATATAGACATGCATGCAAGCACGTACGCATTGAATCTCTTGATTCATAATAATACCAAGACCATGTTTTAACCTGATCAACATTAACAGTTAAGTGTATCGCAAGTGACAATAAGACGTCTTATGTCAGTAGCCGGAAACATGACCTTATCAAAGAAATAGTCCTATATTAAGCAATAGATAGGTTTCTATGTTACAGTTAGTCCACACTATATAGGTACCATATAGATATTGGATATACCCTCACGCCTGTATTCGCCGAAGGTTTAGGCAAAGGTGTACTTATGTACAGAGGCCAGCACATCAAGCTACCACAATCTGTCAAATTTCTTTGATTGATTTTCAACTTTATTGTAAAAGAATAAGGTTCATATTCAATTGGGAAAATTTGACAGTTTTGGATAGGTTGACCTGCTGGCGACTGTACATAATCCACAATATGTTTAGGTCTCATGTATAAGGGGCCGGGCCTATTGTCCTAAATAGAAAATCCCAATAACACTTTGCTCAACCTGAAAATCGGAATCTCTCGTAGAAGATGTGCTTACGACCACTATGTATATGTTATGTATGTTATAATGTTCCTCAGTCCGAATACTTACCCTTGTAAAATCATCGTTAGTGATAACTTGCGGCGCCACGCCATTCAGTACTCCTTGAACTTTATCATTTTCGATAGCGAAGAGTATCAGCCGCGTAAGGTCGTCTATGTGGATCCACGGCAAGTACTGCTTGCCGCTACCGATGCGGCCGCCGAGGCCAAAGTAGAAAGGAATGAACATATTCTTGATCATGCCACCCCAGCGACCCAGGACAGCACCAGCACGAATTATGACCTACATTATAATAATCAGTATTAATTAATTTAAGAGGGTCTATTTGTATCTGATAATTTTGATCCTTGATTTCCAACAAATACTTTTATTTTTACCCAACAAAACAAAATTATATTGATTGTTATTCTGTATCTGGATTCAAGGCATTAGTACCAAATTGTGAGATTTAAACCTCATTTTTAAGATAGCAAGATAAGACAGTTATTGGGTTTGTGAAATAAGTGTATGTAAGTTTCATGTAGAAGCTTTTAGAAGCTGGATGCGAAAAGCCAAGGACAGGGTGAAATGGCGCACATTAGGGGAGGCCTACGTCCAGCAGTGGACTAATACAGGCTGATGATGGATGATGATGAAAGTTTCATATATAATTTATCTGCTAACTATTTTTAATACTCACAAGTCTAACAGGTGGATCGACATGGGCAGCTTTTTCCCACTCAACGGTAAGCCTAGAGAAGAAGTCGAGGCCAGTGGTGGGACTGGTCTCGTCATACTTGTTTTGTTCTGAAGGTTCATAAGCACCAACGCCAGTGAGGACAATGAAAACTTTTGGCTTGTCATGGTCCTGGCTTTTGTTAATGGCCTTAGCTAATGCCTTTGTTGTACATACACGGGAGTTCTGGACATTTTGTTTAAACCTGAAAGAGAAAAATTGTGTAATTTAATTACTGAAAATATTTACAGATAGCCACAAGTTACAATTTCTATCTAAATTTATCTATTTATTTAAATGCAAAAGTAAAGGTAGAAACAGACTGACCCTACGTACGCAACCTATTTATTGTATATTGTATAATATACAAGTACATAAATATTATACAATATACAATAGGGCCTCGGTAATCCTTTCTTGTTCAGTGATCACTGTAATCCGGCCGGGCAATGGGGTTCGCGGGGAAGGTGGGCGGGTGTAAGTGATATAATACATACTGGCTTAATTATAGAAAATCACCACTTGACACATTGGTCTCGGGAGCTTAGTGGCTTAAAAATTTGTAGCATGTGTTAATGCCAAATATAATTTAAAATGACTAACAACAGGTTTCTCACCCCGGTGTCCAAGATTTTGTAAAGTCCATGAATTGTTGTCCTGCACAATTAACAACAGCACATAGCCTTTTGGGCAGACCTGAGTTTTCTAATGCAGTCCATGAAATGTTGTTGGCCCCTGGCATACGGGCTACATTGAGAACATTGTAGCCTTTTAAGATCAGAAGTTCCCCCAAATTGCGTCCAATAAAGCCTGTACCTCCACCTGGAATTAGAAGAATGGTCCAGGTTTATCTAAGAAAGTAATAATATATAATAATATTTTTTGGGACATTTTACACAACACTATCTAGTCCCAAACTAAGCAGAGCTTGTACTATGGGTACTAGAACAATGGATATTATACTTATATACTTTTTTTTGTAAATACATACTTATAATACATAAGAAACACCCAGACAAACACAAATACTCATGTTTTATCCACACAAATATTTGTGTCCTGTGGGAATCGAACCCACAACCCAATGATCAGCAGTCCGGCACTCGAACCGCTAGACCACAGAGGTCGTCAACAAGTAGGTGATGATCAATGTATAGTTGACCATAGAATTGCTATACAACCCTTAAACTGAATGTTGTTTGCATATCATAAAACAACAAGGTCTATTTTTACTTACAAGACCAAAAGACAGTGATAAAATGAGTCTTAGTGAAATTTAATTTTGATGGAATTTATTCAAATGTCAAATGTGGTGAAGCAATTTTATGGTAAACTATATAGAAATAAATCAATTGACAGTATCTTGTTTGTATTAACCCATTCTCAGAAGGTTTTACAATAGGCCTAAACAATAAAACACGACAAACATCAGTGCTTGGCTGGTCACCACCAATTTAAGGGTAGTCATGCTGTTTTTATCTTGTTATAGTGAGAGTAAACCTTGCTTGGTTTGGCTTATAGTCAAAAGCCTCAGCCATCTTTTGAAGATATTTTAATTGCGGTACAGGAATACCTGTACACCATGTGTGGCTTGTAGCTAAGTGATTGAGTCTGCACCACAGGTAGTTGGTTTGATCTCCCACAGAATAAAAATTTGTATCACCAACAGATAGTTGTTTTGGATCCATATATGAGAATAATTTATGTTTGTAAATTCGCCTATGATACAGGAGATCCTAATGTGGTTGCCCCACACTAAAAAGATACATGTAAGTAGTAAAATTGAGTATTGGAGGGGAATGGATGCATCATATGAGCCTTAAAGGTAATGCCCTGGGCATTTGGACTTGCTAATACCCTGCTACATATACTATCTATCATATATAATCTTCTTTTATCTCCGAGCCAAGGCCATGGTAAAAAGATAAGCCAGTTATGTTTTTACCATGGTATAAACTGGTATTCATTTATGTTGATACAATAAATATATGTAAATAATATTATATACTTAGTCATTAGTAGTTTCATTATTCCGATGAAACGGCCTAGGATAGGAAGTGGCGATAGTTAGTGAAGGCAAAGAGGAGTGCCTCAGGACAAAAACAGCAACAACATTTCGATGAAAGAGATGGTTAAGGAGAGCCGGTATGACCGCATAACCTAAAACTTCAATAAAACTGCACTCGACTATGTGTTTAATTCAGGTCTAAATCATTTGAAAATTGAAAACATACAAATACATCTCGATCTATCTAAAACAAAAATAGCAAAGAGTAACTTTAAAACATACCGATTATTACTTTTCTGGCTGCCATTATTTAGAATATTATATAACAACTAGAAAATTAGTTCATTCATTCAAATATACTATGAAAGTCATTTGTCAATAACAGTAGGAAAATTAAAAAATAATAATATCGTATAATTAGAATTAAGAAGCAACTGAATTTATTATGATTTCATTTCTTCAGATTTAAAGTTCAAGTCCAATCAATTAGAAAATAACAAATAATAACAGCTGATATCTCTTCTGTCAATCACTAATGTGACGGTTTGACAGATTTAATCAGCTGTGTAGCCTGTAAAACGTAAAAGTGTAAACTGTAAATAGTTGCCAATCATAGACAATATTTGAATTAGATGATCATCATCACCAATTTTTAATTTCTTTCCGAGATAAAAGAACTAATGAACATAGTGGGCTATTGTACCGCCCGTTTATTTATATGATGTATATTACTTTCGATACAATGATCTGTGACTGACCAATTAAGTACCTGAATTAAAGACACGACTCATGAATTTCAGGCATGTCTGAATTGAGCCGTATCCGTTATCTATAAATGATACGAAGATTTCAAGTGATATAAACTGATATAACATAAGATTTTCGGGAGATATACGTAGCTACCATTAAATAAAACGACCAATTCGCTAAAGCGCTAGATTTTTCGCTAGGAGTCAATACTCAATAGCAAATAATGAGAGTTGGTTGCAACTTGCAAGTGTCTAACCGCTTATCAGGTGGGCTGTATGCTTGTTTGTTACCTTAGTGGTATAAAAAAAAACCCTAAAATTCGGTTAGATCTAGCGCCAAAAGGACTTTGGCTTTGCAGCACAGCACTGATCGACCCTGAGATCTCCCTCAGATCAACATTCTACGCGGTCGACGCCACAGTTCCAAGTTTCCAACAGTTCAGACCAAAATTATAGTCTATGGTTCTTACAGACGTTTGAGAGTGACAATGACAATTTCAATATGACAGTGACAGTTGTTTTTCATCTGGGAACGGATGTTGTTTCATTGTTTACTATTCCTCTGTCTACGATAATAATGCTGTATCTAAAATAGTGTTTATCTGATGCATTTGCTTTACTGTTGAAAGGTGGTAATAAAATAAATGATGATATCACTTTATGTTGAAAATGGCATCGCGTATGTATGGAATTCTGAAGGTAATTTTTTTAACTTATTGTGACTATACGGGAATTATTGTAAGTAGGACAGAGATACTGTCCTACTTACAATAATTCCCATATATAGAAGCAATAACAAGATATTTTTTCATTAACCTCTTGTTTTCATGTAGATTGGTACACTTTACGAGCCAACCACCGTGTATGCGGGTCACTAATAGGTTCAGTGCCATCGTTCCCAAGGCAAAATGATTTTTTAGGTATGTAACTATTTACTAAATATTGTATTATGTACATCTGGCCTGAAGCCAACATTCTGACCCTCTAGGACTGATGATATTTTTTTCTTTTCCTTATAATTATCACCTGACATATTTTTAGGATTACCTATGGCTTTGACATCTGAAGAAGCTGCATTGTTGGTAGAAAAGGGTGTATGTGATTTATTTGAATTACCAAACTTAACATCAAAGCCATCCGAAGAAGAGAAGCAAATTATAAAGGACCTTGAAGAGAAGTAAATGAGCATGTATTATTATTATAAACTTTCGCATTTTTATCTGTCAATATACTTTAATAGAGCTAAAATTAGTATCTATTTTTTTGATACACAAAGGTATATTTTTCAACTATTAAAATGTCATGTGGATTTCCATCATGTTATAATAATATCATGATTGTTTGCTGTTGTAGTGTATTATCAGAACAAACAGAAGCTTTGAAGAAAAGAAAAATTGAACAACTGTCCCAGAAGATTGACATTATAATAGCAGGAAAAAGGCAAAAACTCTTGTCAAGAGGGATTACTGGTAAAGAGTAAAGACACCACATGTTTTAATTACTTTCTAAAATATTTGATGACATTCAGCGCTAGTGCTGTACACTATAATTATGTAGGCATATTAGCTATTAATAACAACTATAGTAACATAAAGAAAATGGGTTATTAAAACCTCTTATTTTACAGACATTCAATTGGACAAACAAACATTATTACAAGAGGAAATAAATAAATTGCCAAAGTTAGCCCCTGCATATCTCTTGACACATTTACCGACAGAACATTATATTGCTACAGGTAATTTCAGGCATTAAAATTTGTGACTTACCTTGACTTACTTGAATGGTATTATTAATTATTTATTATTACAGAAAGGAAAAAGGTTGATACAGATGTTTTGAAACCCAGTGTTGTGGAAGGAAAAGGGGCCCTAAAATACAAATATTTTAAAAATCTTTGGGAAAAGGGACATCACATTACAAATGGGTCAAAATTTGGTTGTGACTATCTTATATATCCAGGTAATTATAGCTAAAGCTAAATTATTTTGTTTAAGTCTAATAAGCTGGTAAGCTGGTAAGTTTAATAATAAACACGGAATTTAATAGAGAATAATTTGATTCTCAGGTGACCCTGTGAGGTTTCATGCAACATACATGGTGAGATGTGTTTATGATCAAATGGCTACTCTAAGCCCTGCAGAGCTTGTAGCATTTGGAAGATTATCTGTTGCAGTCAACAAACTCGCTGTTTTAGCTTCATGTAATAGTCAAGGGAAACTAGAATATCAAACACTCCAGTGGCATGATAATGTTACTTAAAAATGCAATACAAGTGTTATAAAAATGTATCTGTTTTAATATTTTACCACATAAAATATAAACTGATTTTTGCCAAATTTACAGACAGCTTCAAATATTTATAAATCTAGATTCTTTGTTCTATTAGATTGTTTACAACATTTAACTTATGATTACATAAGATCATTACAGTATTGTGTTATGTTTATTAGCAGACACAAATAATTGATTCGCGTGATATCAATTTAGGAGCCGCTAATGTGCAGCATTGATCTATATCCTTATTCCTACTATTATTAAAACAAATGCGAAAGTAACTCGATCTCTCGGTATGTTATGGTTTCGTGCTTAGTTACAGTCAGTGGCGGATTTGCAGTCTTGGCCGCCCTAGGCCCCAGGCCATAGGCCATGTAGTAAGTACCAGCCGCCCCTTTCTCACCCCACCCACATAGTGAATAAAATACTAGCAATAGTATTTAGTGAATAAAATACTTAGCTGCTAGTTTGTAATATTTTCCGAGGTTTCAGGGATAATTGCACATTGTTAAAATGGTTGATAACATCAGTGAAATTTTGTCACTGCTGATAACAATCGTTGGCTGCCCTAGGCCCAGGCCTACTGGGCCTTAGGGCAAATCCTTCACCGGTTACAGTTTACTATCTACTTCCAATGGGTAAGGCTAAGTAGAGTACTTTTATATTTATACTAGCTGACACTGCAAACGTTGTTTTGCCATAAAAAAAATATTGGGGTGGGTCACCCTTATCATTTAGAGGTATGATAAATAGATGTTGGCCGATTTTCAGACCTCCCCGATATGCACACAAAATTTCATACAAATCGGTCCAGCCGTTTCGGAGGAGTACGGTAACTAACATTGTGACATGGAAATTTTATATATTAGTTACCAGGATACAGCTGTTTTAGTAATCTAGCTATAAATTAATTTAATTCAAAGAGTATATATTACAAATACTATATATTATTATTTGTATCTCCATTTGGATATCACGGCATATCTCCCGTAAGGAAGACATCCGGTCCTTTGGCAGGCTTGCGCGGGGACACAGGTCCAACGCGTAGAGGCCCCTTGGAGAGCTTTTATCTAAATATGGGATGGGGCACCAACCCGGGACACTCCAAGACTGCACTATGAGAATACAGCCATGGAGTATCCCGGGTGGATGCAGGACTATTGTAAAATATGGTAAATAAAAACTACTTGGTTTATGGATGTAGATGATTGGTGGACCGATAACTTCTATTGCCGGAAGAAAACGGCGTCTGCCTTACAACCTCGAATAAATATCCTTAGGGATGGCAGACGGTGACTCGCCACCTCACTAGCTGGGCCCCCCGAAAAGCTGCCAGTACAGGCAGAAGGCGGCAACAGCGGTGTGAGCGGCTAGGGGTGTAGAGAGGTGCGGCCCCGGTTTCACCGTCGCGAGTCTCCACGAGACCCGGATTGGGTTTCCCCGCTATTACGCCATTAGACACTTCCACCCCCGAGCATATAGC
Organism: Acronicta alni; assembly: GCA_964056405.1. Taxonomy (NCBI): domain Eukaryota; kingdom Metazoa; phylum Arthropoda; class Insecta; order Lepidoptera; family Noctuidae; genus Acronicta; species Acronicta alni. The sequence goes on along the minus strand of OZ043925.1, from coordinate 7,574,226 downwards.
TGTGGCGGCCCCCCTCTGGCCAGCCAATTAAGGCAAGACAGAGTTGAGAGTCCTGCGGGCGCTCTTGGGGTTCCACCCAGCTACCCAATACGGGCAAACTGGAGACGAGGCCCAGACCGACTCTCTGGGGCAATAAGGACCGCAGTGTCGCCACTCACCATCAGCTCGCCACAAGCTGCCCTGCGGTTTGTGCGCTTTCCTTTACACCTTATGACACATTTTTTGTTTTATTGTCATAGGTTTGTAGAAAGCGTTTCTAATCTGCCCTCCAGTTTTACGTTAGTCTCATGATGAGGTAACGCTTGTCCCAGAGGGGGTATAATATTATTATTATTATAATAACTATTTAGTCTGTGGCCACCACCCCGCCAATGAATGAGTCAGGTGGCCGAGGCCCGCCCGCCATAAGGGCTAGGCTGACCGCTGAGGCGCTGACGTCGTGTTTAAACACGTTGGGGTTGTGTGTACCAGATGGGTACGTGGGACGGCAGAGTCGGCCGCCGCTGCTGTGGGAGCCGCCCGCTCGCACCAACCTGCTGCACCGCGCGCCGCTGACGCGAGCGCTGCGTAGTGTACACTTAATATGGTGTCAGAACGGATTGACTGTTTCAATTGTACTTTGAGTGAATTCACACGGGCCGCATTTTTCATTGTAACTTCTTGTTTGGAATAATAATATATACTTATAACTACAACTACGCTATTGTATTATGTTAAGCCTGTGATGATAGCTGTATGTGTTTAAATAAATTAAATAAATAAAACAACTAATACATGAATAAGACGCGGTAGCTTTAGGCTTACCCCACATTGGGCGTGCGCGTTTCTCGAGCGTGTGAATGTTCGAATGATCAATAACGCGAAGGCCGCGCGCGGCAACGCTACAACGCATTTTGCTGTCGCGGCTTTTTTTTAATTTGTAGATACATACACATAAAAACCCACATCCAATGTTATTCCAATGTGCTCCACTCGTTTCGCATCGATAAAATAAACTATTTAATAAGTATGATTTATCATTATTTGATGGTACTTATAGTATTTTATTTAACATATTTTATACGATCCAGTTTAAGTTAAACATTCATGCTAGGACAGCTGCTATGCCTTTAATATATTTTAACTAGTTATAGATAAATCTTCATTAATCTGTGGGTATCTTACTTATTTATGTCAATTGTCAAGCAAAACAAAACTCGGAAGAAAGTAACGCAAATAGCAATTTAACAGAGCAATAGGTTTACTGAATTGAAGTCTCTATTTATTTTTGTGGACACATTTCTCGTAAATTTAAGATGGGTGATCCGGAATTAGACAAGATCAGGCAACAGCGACTCGCTCAGCTACAGGCACAACATGGGGTAAGTTACAACCATTGAAGGAGGTTATATTCAATTTGAAATAAAATTAACTTATTTAAGATTAAATCCGTCTTGATAGCGATAGAATTATTCTCATCGTGGTTTTCGCCAGCTCTGGTCTATGTATGTTAAATATTTCATTATTATTTTATAGGGCACTGGTGATCCGAATCATGCTAAACAACAGGAAGAAAGAATGCAAGCAATGGAAGAAGCAAAACACCAGATTCTTGCACAAGCACTAAGTCAAGACGCCAGAGCGAGACGTAATAATATAACATTTACTTGGTTAAAAAATATGACAATTATCAAAATAAATCTTACAGCTACTTAATTATCTGACATGTTTGGTGTGGTGATAAAGTGGTCACCGCGCCGCTACCGTTACACCGAGTGTAGTGGGTTCGATTCCCACCTGAAACAAATATTTGTGTGTTCCACAGATTTGTTTTGAGTGTGGGTGTAATTTGAGTACATTAATAAAATTGTATGTTTGTACAGTCCCCCATGACAGAAAGATGGATAGTTCCCATGTAGGTGCTCTTTTTGAAGTAAATAAAAATCTTATTGTTTTTTTTGCAGTCAACACAATTAAGCTTAGTAGACCAGAAAAGGGTGCAATGGTTGAAAATATGATCTGCAGAATGGCACAGGCAGGCCAAGTACGTAATAAAATTACAGAGCCAGAACTTATTCAAATTCTAGAGTCTCTGAATCAACAAATGCCTAAATCTACAAGCACTGTGAAATTTGACAGAAGGAGGGCTGCACTTGATTCCGATGATGAAGACTTCTAGCACTGCCTAATTAAGTTAATATCAATATACCTTGTTGCTATAATGCCTTAAAAAATAATAATAAATGCTTATTTATCCTATACCACTAACTACAACAACAGGTCTTATTATTTTGACTAACAAAAATTTTAGTTTTTGATAAAATGTTACAGCTATGCATCCCTACAGGATTCACATTTTTGTATCAAAAGCACTGATATTTTTGAGATTATGAATTACAATTACTTGAAAGTAAGCTGATTACATTTTGCTTTGTATTAAAAATTAAATTTTGCTTAATAGTATAATCATGATATCATCTTGTCTGCATAGTATTTTACAGTTAGGTATTTTTCTATCTTGTCAATAAACATTTAATTGTAACTTGTAACAGACCCAAAGACTTTTAATTTATAGTAGTCTAGCTGACATTGCAGTTTGATATACTTATACCTATGATCTTTGAAAGAATTTTATAGAACACTAGCAACCTACTGGCTTCACACTAAGTACATGAAAAAAATCTAAATTATGGTGTAAACTGTATCAAAGTAGCACTTAATAGCACCAACAATACAGCAGAAAATCCTAGTGTGGGGCAACCTGTAATTTTTTAAACATTTAAAATCTGTTGTGTGATTTAGAAGTAAGCGGAGAAGTATCACTACAGACTTTATTACTAATTTGTGATTTCGGAAAACAATGACAATTATCTTCACTTTTGAAAGTTTTTTAGATTGTAAATTATCATGAAACTAAGTTTTAAATTAGGATACCTATGTATTGTAGGTACTTGTAGGTACTCAAGTGCATTGAGTTGGCACAAAAAATTTTAGTTAAATTGAGAAAAAGTTACGTCATGTTTTCATGTCATTATGACAGCCTTTTTTATGTACAAAAAGTAATGAAGCAGACTGAAGCAGTGATAGTCTAGTGGTATTACATTGGACTGTCAAGTCGATGGATGATGAGGCATACATTTTCTTTTTGGGTATGCCATTGCCGATGCTTTCATGACCAGCGGCAACAGCAGTATAATTGATTAGGTCAGCAATGATATATTTTAAAATCTACAGTTTATGATTGTAGATTTTAAAATATTTCCTTAAAAATAAAATACTATAAACTGTAGATTTTAAAATATTTCCTTGCTGACATTGTCAATATCCTAGAGGCACTACATAATAATAAGAATGTATCACGTGTCTGTGCTTATAATACAAAAACAAAAAAAATTGGGCGAAGTAATAAAGATCTACGCCTGTCTGAGAATTGGGCCGACACACTTAAAGCGGTGCGAGTGCTTCATTCAGAGACAACCTCTGTGGTCTAGTGGTTTGAGTACCGGACAGCTGATCATAAGGTCGTGGGTTCGATTACCACAGGACACAAATACCTATTTATGTGACGAACATAGTGTTTGTGTTTATATCCATTGTCTAGTTAGTACTAATAGTACAAGCTCTGCTTAGTTTGGGACTAGATGGTGCTGTGTAAAATGTCTCAAAAATATTTATTTATTTATACCGCCAAAGCGAAACACCACGCCGCGCCCTCTGCAGCAACACAGAAACTTGTGACTTGAACGGCTCCGCACATTTTAGGGATGTGACATAACACTTGTAAACCAGTAGGTATACTGGGTTTATACATGTAAATCGCATTCGCACTCCATGCGATTTCTTATATGCGATTTTTCGTATTTTTTAGAAAAGTATTTGCCATCAGGGTTCATAATCTTATTAAGTATGTGGATGAATTTAGTCTTCTCTGTTTATTTTTTTCAATTAATGTCTTCCTAAGGTCTATAGCAGAGAGTTCGAAACAATACCTCTCTCTCACTTGAGTGAACCGCATCACGCATTGGTTGTAGAAGAACGCTTTGCAACGTGACGACGCGACGGATGTCGCATAGTGGAGCGTCATACCCACCTACTTTTGTCAGTATTCCTACTCTACCATACAACTCCCCGAGAAGATGACAGTTGAGTTTTTTCGCGGTAAAGGACCATGCGTCATTTTGGGCCCTTTTTCAACATTCTTCAACAGTGATGAGTTGTATGTCATTATGAAAGCCCTTGAAGTGTACTTTATTTCATTCTATGGCAGCTAAGTTCAAATCGGCCGCGAAAGTAGTTTTTTTTTGGGTTTTTTAAAATCTGTTTTATGTGATTTTAAGTTATAGGTAAAAAGTAAATAAGAGCTTGTAATTAGATGTCGGTCAGTAGCTGGATTATAAATAGTTCTTGCTATTAACTAAAAAGGTCTACACATAGGCCATATAATGACCTGGAATGTGTTATTTTGATTTTGAATGATTTATTCGTTTTACATTTCTACGATCATTATAATTATGTAGCATTAAGTATTATAAAATAGAATATTAATACTATTAAATATATTATTATATAACTCCTATTGGATGTCCATGCCTCCCGTAAAGAAGACATCCGGTCCTTTGGAAGGCTTGCGCAGAGACACAGGTCCAACGCATAGAAGCCCCTTGGAGAACTTTGATCTAATATGGGAGGGGGCACCAATCTGGTAGGACACTCCACAACTGTACTACAGGAGTAGGTACTGCCTTGGAGTATTTCGGAGGGCTAAAACAAATGGGAATTAAAGTTATTGGGATTATGGATGTTGTTGTTTGGTGGACCGATAACTTCTATTGCCGGAAGAAAACGGCATCTATGGTAGCGTTCATAACGAAGGAAGCTAATCTGCCTCATTATGATTCATTTGATTATCCTGCCAGTTTCATTTGATAAACTTGCCAGGTTGAACGCTAGTGAAAAATCTCGGGATGATGGTGTGTAAACGATAAAAATATACCGTGAAAACAATATAAATGACTTAGAGCTATGCAATATTCAGCAAAATAATGCACCCATTGCTACTTAGGGGACGTGTGCAGTCACGACATGTTAGATCGAGAATGTATCACGTTACGTTATCACGTTTTCATTGACCGTGACTAAGTAGGCAAAGACGCCATTATATTTTTATAGATGCATTTTAAAATCTGCTGAGTTTATTAATTAAAGGTTGGAGTGCACCATACCTGGCGATTCTGTCCAGAGCTTGATAGCAGTCTCATAGCATGAATTCGTGATTGTTCTTAGAGCAAGTGCTTTTTGGTTGGTATTCCACAAAAAGGCTCGGGTCCGTACTGCGTACCACTAGCCTCCGCTCTAGCGAGGGCTAGTATTACGCTCTTCCTTCCTCTTAGTGGGCTAGTCGCCTTTGTAAACCATGTCTTTGAAGAGTAAGGAATGTATGTACGATGCTGAGGATAACACAACAGATCACATTCGGTTGAAGTGTTGCTGACTATGCCAGCCTCCATAGTAAGATAAGATAAGATTCTAAGACGCTGAGAGGCGTTTCATAATAGCAGTTAATTTTGAAACAAAATGGAACGAAATCTTTTTCAAAAATCCTATTTGTAAAGAACACCCACATCACAATCACACCTGAAAAATACTTAGGTAATTACATAAGTAGTACATGATAAGTAGTACATTGAGTGCAGTGCGATGCGCGCTCGGATACGGACGTTTTTCCAAGGCACGATTATTATTAATTCGCGATTTGCGCGGCTATAGCCGCTGCACGTCATCGTCGCTATGAGTTCGCAACAACTTATAGTCAACGAGCTGCTGGCATTCATACAACATGCCATCGACACCATGGACGAGGTCAGCATTTTGCAGATCTGCAAGTAAAACTTCAAGGAAGATGGGATAAGTAGTGGCAAGATGCTCCTATTTCAAACGCTTGGAAAGGTCGACCAGATGCCATCCCGCAGGAGGGATGGAACTGAGAAGAGCATCCAAGATATTATCACCTTGCTGAAGGTGACCGATCCAGACGACGTGCCGAGTTTTGTGGCTAAGGAGCTACATAGGCTTCCTCCAGTCACATTCGACGTACACGTTGACGTTACCAGGCTGCTAAAGGACATCAATTTCCTAAAAACAAGCCTGGCCAAGGTGCAGTCCAAGTTAGAGGTGTCAAATAACACCATAAGTGAACTTCGTGCCGAAGTGGTGTTGGTACGAAACACTGTTCCTGCAAGTAGGTCACATGACGCCTCTAAGGTGAACACTCGTCGCGGGGCGCAAAATGCGTCCATCAGCAGTTTTGAGTCGGCGAATGCAGATACGTCACCGACTGTGGGTATTGCCGTTGATGCATTATGTCCCGCCGCCGCCGCCCGTCACTCGACTCCGGTAGAGGCCGCGTCACGCGTGAGTACTGCGACCCCGAAACGTGCCTACGCCGCTATTGCTGCCGGCAACAAACCCGCTGCATTAAAACCGCAACAGCAAGAAGGGGATAAGCAGAGCAACCGTGAACCCATTCACAGAGATCTGCCACATAGTGATACTGAGGGCTTTACGAAAGTTGTAAAGAAGAATAGAAAGCCCAAGTGTCGAAATCAGTGCGGTAGCGCACCGACCGGACCGAACCACCTGCTGCGACCTGCTGTACCAGCGACGCAGCTTTACGTGTCTCGACTGCATTACTCTACAAAGGCCGAGGAGATTGTAGAGTACATCCGCATCAAGACCAAATTTACCTTGAGGGTCGAACAGTTGGAGTCTCGTCACAATGTGGATTTTAATTCCTTTGTGGTGAGAGTGCCGACTGAACATCTGTTGACCTTCATGAAAGAGGAATTTTGGCCAAAAGGAGTAGTATTCCGGCGTTTCCGAGGCCGGCTACCAGACACCGCGCGACACACGACGCCGACTCTTCGTGTGAATTAGTGCTTAGTTTATTGTTTATGTATAGTATTTTAATTGTTATTGGTTTAAGTTATATTGTATTGTATTATAGTATTTTATATTATATGGGCCTTGTAGCCTGAATTAAATAAATAAATAAGAATAAGTAAGTACATAAGCAGTGCATAGGTAAGTACATAAGTAGTACATAGGCAAGTACATAAGTAGTACATAGGTAAGTACATAAGTAGTACATAGGTAATTACATAAGTAGTACATGGGTAAGTACATAAGTAGTACATAGGTAAGTAAATAAGTAGTACATAGGTAAGTTCATAAGTAGTGCAGTAAGTACATAAGCAAAACATAGGTAAATAAATAAGTAGTTCAAAGGTAAATATATGAGTATTACATAGGTAAGCACATGTGTAGTACATAGGTTAGTACATAAGCAGTACATAGGTTAGTACATAAGCAGTACATAGATAAATAAATAAGTAGTTCATAGGTGTTTTCCAGTTAAATAAATAAGTAAATATATGAGTATTACATAAATAAGCACATGTGTAGTACATAGGTTAGTACTTAAGCAGTACATAGGTTAGTACATAGTTAAATATATGAGTAGTACATAGGTAGTACATAAGTAAGTATAGGTTAGAACATTAGCAGTAGATAGGTTAGCTTATAAGCAGTACATAGGTTAGTACATAAATAGTACTTAGGTAAGTACATACGTAAGTATAGAGTATTACATAGGTAAGTACATAAGTAGTACATAGGTAACTACATAAATAGTAAGTACATAGGTAAGTACATAAGTAATACATAGGTAAGTACATAAGTAGTACACAGGTAATTACATAAGTAGTGCATGGGTAAGTACATAAGTAGTACAGTAAGTACATAAGCAAAACATAGGTAAGAACATGAGAAGTACATATGTAAATACATAAGTAGTACATAGGTAAGTACATAAGCAGTACATAGGTAAGTATATAAGTAGTACATAGGTAAGTACATAAGCAGTACATAGGTAACTTCATAAGTAGTACATATGTAAATACATAAGTAGTACATAGGTTAGTACATAGGTACGTATATAGGTAACTACATAAGCAGTACATAGGTAAGTACATGAGCAGTACTTACGTAAGCACATAAGTAGTGTATTACTTATGTACTTACCTATGTAGGTAAGTACATAAGTAATACATAGGTAAGTACATAAGTAGTACATAGCTAAGTACAAAAGCAGTACATATACTCCATTTGGTTAGGTCCATAACTAAAGGTAAACAATAAAAATGGCGGCGTTCAGGGCTGTTCAAACTTTCATTACAATTGTATCTTATTGTATATTATTATGAATCGGGAGTGAAATCAATGTACCTTTTATTTTTCTTTCTAACGATCTTTGGAACATGTTTTCTTGACATATTTTTAAAAGTTTATAATTGTACATTTCTCCAATGACGAAAGAGCCCCTTCTGGAACGTTTTTGCTTTAGTGATCGAAATGTAAGCAAGGCTAGTACCTGGCTCGGGATCACTCATTTCATCAATTAAAATTAATAACACTACTATTAACAATAACAACGAACAAACAGAATAATAACTAATTAACACAATTTACGGCAAAAGAAACACAAAAACGAACGAAAATAAAGTAAACACAAACTGTCATGAATGGCGTCTAGTTACCCGACTTAGGTGTAATATCGGTTAAATATTTTGCAGCGCTTCCTCGCAGTACTACTACTTAATTTTATCAAAGTTATCAAAAGTCTACTACGTAGAAAAATGTTTTGAATATCTGTCTTTTTAGGTTCTTTTTAGTAGGCACATTGCAATACTTTATGACATAATTATACATTTTAATATAATTAATTGTTCGCAAGCTTAAGAATCAATAATTACCATTTAATATTAAGCAAAGTAGTTATACTAGTATAGAAAAGTCAAACTGATTTTAAATGATTGAATAATTTATTTTGGTTACGTTTTATTTCGAAATGAAAAATGGTCCTATAAAAGAACCTTTTCTATGATTTGTTTACCTTTAGTTAAGTACCTAACCAAGTGGAGTATAGGTAAGTACATAAGTAGTACATAGGTAAGTACATAAGCAGTATATAGGTAAGAGCATATGTAGTACATAGGTAAATACACAAGTAATACATAGGTAAGTACGTAAGTAGTACATAGGTAAGTACATATGTAAATACATAAGTAGTACATGAGTAGTACATAGGTAAGTACATAAGTAGTACTTATGTAAATACATAAGTAATACTTAGATTAGTACATAAGCAGTACATGGGTAAGTATATGAGTAGTACATTTATGTAAATACATAAGTAGTACATAGGTAAGGCCGAGCATTAGTGACGTACCCACAGTCGTTCATACTCTCTTTTGTACTAAAAAGAAGAGAATAGATGAAAAAAAAATACATAAGTAGTACATAGGTAAGCATATGTGTAGTACATAGGTAAGTACATAAGCAATACATAGGTAAGTATATGAGTATTACATAGGTAAGCACATCTATAGGACGTAGGTTAGTACATAAGCAGTACATAGGTAAGTACATAAGTAGTATATAGGTTAGTACATAGGTTGGTACATGCGTAGTACATTGGTAAGTACATAAGTAGTACATGGGTAAGTACATAAGTAAGTACATGATTGGGACATAGGTAAGTACTGCTACATAAAATCGATCGAATCGATCAAAAACATTGATTGCATCGCTCCATTAATTAGGACGTACAGGCAATTAAAATCGACAATCGATTCGATATCGCACAGATCACGTCGGTGGATGCGTGAACACACTAATAGATTGGATATTGATATCGTTATCTGAGCTTCATTCTTTATCTTAAATCAGAATTTATAAAAGATTGAAATGCATATGTTCACGCTGAGTGTCCTGGTGCTGGCATACAATGTTACGGGCAGGGTTAGTGGTATTAGTGACAAGTGTCGTTCTGGCGACGGCCAGGAAGTCTCCTCACGCCGATGAGCTCCACGAACTGATCAAAGACCTCGACACTCGTTATTCAAATGATGTAATTGAAGATGCTAACTTAGATGTGGTAAGTTTTTAGTACTATATTTACCTAAGTCTAATCCAGAAGACAACATTATTATGTAGTACGGTCGAAAAAAGAGTTAAGTATACAGGCAGCTAATTAAACATCGTGTTTTTTTAAAGATTGTGTTATTATATATCACGCAAAATGTGTCAAAACGCAGGTATTGTAAGCTGCTACACATCAAACCCTTTGACGGGTAATTATTTAAATCAAAATCTGTGTAAAGATGCAGATTTCGTTCGCTACCTGTATACCAAACTCTTTTGTTGACTGTACATGAGTTTGATTATAAAATACTTGGTATTCATTTGATTTTAGCCCGATCTAATTAGAAAATATCGCTACCCAGTTGAAGTTCACAGTGTAATAACTGAGGATGGGTATATCTTAGAAATGCATCGTATTCCTTACGGAAGAGACGCCAACAATGTTCCAAACCAGAGGAAAACCGTTGCATTCGTGATGCATGGTCTGCTGTGCTCATCAGCTGATTTTGTTTTAATGGGTCCAGGCTCTGGTTTAGGTGAGTAGCAATTAGCTAAGAGAACTGCTGTATTGGTCCAGTGGTTGAAAAGTGTGGCTGCTAAGCAGGAACATGTATTCGATTCCTAGGTTGAACAGAGCTATGAAGATTTTCTGCTACGAGCTCGGGAGTTTGGATTTATGCTCGCTTAGTAGGCTTGCTGTCCCATATTACATGAGACCTATAACAGGTCAGTAAATTGTGGTTCATTGTTATCAACCAATATGTTGGAAGGCCACTGCAAGGCCCGGGTCTCCTCTCAGAATGAGAGGGATCACGCTGGTCTTAGGTGAGTTGTGCACAATAGTAACTTATTTTTTTTAATAGCACGGAGAGTCCTCATCGATCATGTGCCACTCGGGATGGCGGATGAGTATGTCGGATTCCTACTGATTAAAAATCACACTTCTCGTCTTTGCCTTATAGTTACGGATATGGGATCCGTGGTATCAGCCATGAACGTAGCAGGCTATGGTCCAGTGCTCGCTAGACCCCCTGGAGGCTTTGCGTCGCGTCCTTAGGTACTATCCGTATCCGTCCGTGTCCGTTCTTGTGCAACCGCTGCTGGGGGCAGAATAACGATAGGCCCCTATGATGTATAATAGTACCCCTGCCACTTCTACAATATTTAGATGTCTTTGACCTCTATCTAATATAAATAGGTATGTTGTAGATATATTACGGATCCACTACCTACAGTTTATTATACAATTTAATATAGTTTAAAGTTATACATTTTCTTAGTAGGTACTTAGTTGTTGTAATTCCCACCGCCGCACCGCGGCCTTATTCTCTTGAGTGCGTTTCCAAACTTAAATTTAATTCTCATTTAGGTACCTAGACAAACTAGATAATTAGCAGCATCGCCTACATATAACTGATTCACACGGGAATCGTACCTGCGGGTTGTGAAAGAAGCCAGCTGCTCAGCAACAATAACCATCGGGCCGTCGAAAAATGTATGAAAACCCTAATAAATAGCGGGCTAGCGGAGCGCTGTCACCATAACGCGTCTAAAGTTCTTTCCACGCAGCTGCGATATATCGATCGATAAGAGCCCGTATGATATATTTCGCATCGCAATTCGATACAAGCACATAATGTAAAAAAAATATCACAGCTGTTACGATCATGCCGAGTAAGACCTCACTACGTATTCATCACCTATGATTCTGCTAGTGTTCATAAGAAAACCAAAAACAGTTTAGGGTGCATTCGCCTTTCGTATTATGAATGATGGAATATTTTCTAAAGAAAACATGAGCGAACACGAGCGAAGCCACAATCACTTCAATACGACGAATATTTTTGCGATGTCGAGTTAGCGATGCAACGTTACAAGCAATGCTGCCAGTGTTGTTTGTTTGCCCTACCTACTTAAATCGATGTCACAATCCGTTATTGTGAAGTGACTGATTGTCAGTTTATACGAGTACGTTGCGGCATTGCATTCTGAAATGTCTACATTGCGTTATGGGTAGCCATAAATTTCTAGTGACGAAGTAAAACTTTTGTATAGCTACTAAAACAATTATTATGTTTACAGCTTACATCCTGGCGGAGGCAGGATACGATGTTTGGCTTGGTAACGCTCGTGGCAACTACTACTCACGTAAACACGTCAGCTTGAACCCTGATGCAATACTGAACACTGCGTTCTGGAAGTTCTCTTGGGACGAAATAGGAAACAAAGACTTGCCTGCTATGATCGATTACGCGTTAGAGGTGTCTGGAGAAAAGAAACTGCACTATATAGGCCATTCGCAGGGTACCACTTCTTTCTATGTAATGGGGTCCTTGCGACCGGAATATAACGACAAGATTATATCTATGCATTCATTGGCTCCTGTAGCGTATATGGCCCACAATCAAAACCTTCTTCTGAGGATGTTGTCTCGGTATTCCAATAATATTGAAGTGAGTTGATCCTCGTACCTATATGTTACCTATGTATGTACATGAATGTATGTAAGTATACAGATTTAATTAGGTATTTTTGTCCTTTTTATTCATTATATAATATATATTTTTTAGGATATTGCTTATTTGGTCGGCTTTGGCGAATTTATGCCTCACTCTATTATTTTCACCTGGGCTGGAGAGGCATTGTGCCGGGATGAGGTAGTATTCCAACCTCTATGCAGTAATATTTTGTTTTTGATTGGTGGATGGAATGAAGAACAACATAACGCGGTGAGTTTATAAATTTACAAATACTTAATATTCTTTATTCTGTAGATACTTAATTTGTTATTAAACAATGTGTTTAATTGTGCTCGTGTGATTACAGACAATGATGCCTGTCATCTTTGGCCACACACCGGCTGGTGTGTCAGTGAGACAGTTAGCACACTATGGACAAGGAATTGCGGCTGGTGGTTTCCGTCGCTACGATGAAGGATCTCGACTGTCTAATTATAGAAGATATGGGTCTTTCACACCACCAAGTTATGACCTGTCTAAAGTTACCACACCCGTGTTCCTACACTACTCAGACAGCGACCCATTGGCTAATGTGAAGGATGTTGAGAGGTTATTTATAGAGCTCGGTAGAGCCATAGGCAAGTTCCGGGTTCCTATGAGCACCTTCAGCCACATTGATTTCATGTATGGTATCAATGCGAAAGAATTAGTCTACGACAGAGTGATTAATCTAATGAAAGCAATGGATGCGGACGTATTTCACAATGTATTTTAACCAGCAAAGGAGTAAAAGGAATAAAACTATGATTTTATATCTAATAACGAATTACACAGTTAAAAACAAAATATGTATTCATTATCTAACAGTTTTACAGCTGTATTTACCTATTCAAATATTTTTTTAAAATTTCTGGGACTCTCCTATGTCCTTAAAAGAAGTTTCTAATTTTAGCGGCACGTTGCTTTCGATGAATCTTAAAATGATTAGACAATAACTAGTCGATTGCAGAGGCATTACTCAATGTTTACATACTATGATATGTCAATGAGGGATCTCTCTCGTGTAGTATATTATTATAGCTACATCCTTCTGTCCACCACATTACGCAGTTGAGTAATGTAGGAAAACACCCGTTTTCCTACATTACTCAAACAGTCACGCATTGGCTGAATTGGCTCATATTATTTTTTACATTGTTCGTAGAACTTGCTAGTCCCATAGGCAAGTTCCGGGTTACTATAACCAGCTTAAGTCACATTGGTTTCGTATATACATTAACAACGATAAGGATTTATCTTTGATAGAGTGATTATTTATTAAACAATGGACGCTAACGCGTTTAGCGATAACGTATAATCAATCAAAGATTGTGTAAATATCTTGTTATTATGTTAAGACTAATTACAAACATGATTAACTAAAGAATTGTCTTTTTATTGTAGTTAGATGCCCTCTATGATATTTACAAAGAGACAATAGTTGTAAGTTGTAAAGTCTTAAGTACTGTTACGCCAGATACGTAATAGAACGACTGAGATGATTCACGAAGGTTCTAGAAACACGTGGAAGTTTAATCTCGACACTCGCGTAGGTATAGGTAGGTACTTATATCTATAAGTGCCTATAACAATACCTCAAGGACAAGCGGCTCGCGACACAATAGGCTGAGGTCAACGCCCGCGAAACAATAGGGGCGCGAGTACCTACTCGTATTTTGTGTAGCATTTTCGGGATTATTCGATTCTGGAACTTTCTGAGCCATATAAATAGCGGTCCTAAGGGGCCGGCAAGGCACTTACCGATTCAGCCACGGACGCCCCTTGGTACATGCGCAATAGGGACCTTCACTTAGACCTAAAACTGCCTACCATCAAGCAGTTTATGAAACGCGCCTCTAAGTGCTATTTCGATTTGGCCCCCCTTCACCCTAATCCCCTTGTGGTCAGTAGCGTAGACTACAAGCCCTCTCAGATAAGTAGAGTGCGCCGCCCAAGGCACGCACTCACTTACCCTGACGACCAAATCACCCTAGCGCAGGAGTCAAACAGAGTGACTAGCACTCTCAAAACACACGCACAAAAACGCCGCCCGATTTACCGTCCTCGCCGGCGAGGCCCGTCGCGAAGACCCCTTAACGGTAATCCTCCCCGTCCCTTGCTCGAGCCGGCCCATGCCGAGCCAGTAGCTTTAAATTCGCCCCTAAATAATTTAAACCCAGATCCAGCCGTCCCTAGCTGCCCCCCCAGCAACGTCCTAAGCCGAGGTCCGAGTCCCGCAGGGGACGCCCTTAGCTGTGTTGCTTAGTTTATAAGTTGCCCCTGGCTGGCTGGAGGCATTTGGTGCCTCGCCACCTAGTCCGGTTAAGTTTTTAAAGCTTCCTCGAGCTAAAAACTAAGTCCGACAAAAAAAAAAAGAAAGCCGGCAAGGCAGTTCAATTGTGGATACGGACAAGTGAAGATCGAAGCGAATTACGAAGCGCCTACAGTGCGATAGTGAAATTAAAGTTTTGATTGTTTATCGGTTAAATTGGTGTCGTATAATTTATCCCGAACCCCAGCTCGTAACAGTACTTTTATATAAAATATTTATTTAGTATACAACCACGTGATTCCTGAATCCTGAATAATCAACTTTAGGATGTAGGTAACTGACTACTATTAGTTCCTGGGGGGCTAAAATACCCACGTTCGATGAATCACAATATCTTTCATGGAGACACGTCTTCACGACGTGCCAAGTACCTAGTTCTAGTATGACTGGCCTCTAGATTGTACGAAAAACCTGTGTATTGGATTGAAAGACCTGTGGTCATTTTAGCCGTCTTGTGCACATTGTACTTTTTCGAAAGCGGCAGTCTAGGTTGATTTAAATTTAATAAGTCGACTAATTAGATTGGTACAGTCATCAACTACTTATTGATTTAGGTACAGAGATCAGAGAGCAGCTGTTCCATCCCAAGATAGGTTCCACTTTAGGTACCTAGGAAGGTTAAAGATTTGATAAAGTCACTGGCCTTTTCATTAATTACTGGGATTGTTTAAATTCAAAAGTGGTGTATTATCAATTTGCTACTGTGAAATTAGTTATTGCAAAGGTAAATTAATAATCGCTTTACTCATTATAAAGCGTATAACCAAGTTTTTTAATCACAAGAACAAACAAAATGGAACGTCGAGTCGAACGTCAACTGCAAAGTGAAGCTTTGTAATGAACTGGGCGATATTTTGCATAAGTATCTTTTTTTGTTCACGGGGGGCAGCTTGAAAAAGCTACCAGTCTACGGGGGAGAGTGTGACCCTAGTGGCTACCATCACATAAATATTTGTGTCCTATGGGAATCGAACGCACGACCTCGTTATCAGCAGTCCGATACGCAAACCACTACCACTAGACCACAGATGTCGTCGTCGACGGATGATGGGCGAACACATTCCTCTCTGAGCGCCCGCGAGCCCGCTTCGTTGATGCAGCTGCTGCTGCCGCAGAGACTCAAACGGTTCCAGTATACTTAACCTATCTGGTAACTATGGCGTATTTTGGAATTTGGCGCCCCGGGCCAATAAGTTTCGCCGCCCCAGAATTCTAGGAAAAAAGTGATATAAATGTTTTTTTTTCTATTATTTTTCAATAATGTCTACATTTTTTGGGTTGTTCAAATTCATTTACAATCAAATGATGAAACAATGATGATCAATATTGGCATAGATGTCTGAATGTCTTGGTAATCCGGTAAATTGTTTAACTGAAGTCGCGGGTAAAAGCTAATAAAAAATACGACTGCTTTGCGTCGACCTAGTCGGATTGATTTAGATAACAATATTTAAAAAAAAAATGTTGTATTTGAGATCAATGCTTTATCATCAATAAAACGCTGGTATCAAAACGAAGTCAAAATAAGTGTCAACATGCCAACGTCATATTATCCAAACAAATTATTGTAATTGATAGGAATTGTAAGAATATTTCAGTTTTCTTGGAAAGACATGATATGCTTCCCGTTCTTCAATCCGGCTTTAGGAAGCAGCGTAGCACTTCTTCCGCGTTGTTCGCTGTTACAGATAATATTTTGTTAGCCAAAGATAAATGATTTTTCTAGGGCATTTGATTCATTAAATTAATGTTCCATTACTGCTTTCCAAATTAAATTATTACGGTTTCGACCATGGTGCTTTGAGATGGTTCCACAGTTATCTCGAAAATCGTGAACAATTAGTAGAACTGCGACTAAATAGCGGGTCCATAAACACCTCAGCACTTATTATTTTAGAAAAGGGTGTGCCTCAAGGCTCCAATCCAAGGCTCATACCCAATTCTTTTTATTTTATATTGTACAGATATTATAAAATGTATACAAAAATGTAAATATCATTTATACGCCGATGATGTACAAATTTATGTGTCCTTTCACCCCAATGATTACGCGAGCGCAGTTAGAAACCTAATTCCTCAATTAGGTCCTCACCTAAATAGCATCGCCAAAATATGGTCTAAAGATAATTGTTTGGTTCTAAACCCCACCAAAACTTAATATATATACAAAAAATATAGATTTAATTTATTCCTAAATAAATAATTATATTAAATTTTATTCAACTATATTTTCTTGCATCATTTGTGCACCTACTATCTTGCTTTGTCTCTGCATCACCCAAAGGTTGACTGGGAGAGAATGCCTAATGGCATTAAGTCCGCCTTTGTACAACAATTTAGTTTTGTGCATGAAGTAATAAATAAATACATAGGTAATTACATAAGGAGTACATAGGTAAGTACATACGCAGTACAAAGTTAATACATAAGCAGTACATGGGTAAGTATATAAGTAGTACATATGTAAGTACATGAGCAGTACACAGGTAAGTACATAAGGAGTACATGAGGAGTACATGAGGAGTACATGAGGAGTACATGAGGAGTACATGAGGAGTACATAAGGAGTACATGAGGGGTACATAAGGAGTACACAAGGAGTACACAAGGAGTACACAAGGAGTACACAAGGAGTACATAAGGAGTACACAAGGAGTACACAAGGAGTACATAAGGAGTACATAAGGAGTACAGAAGGAGTACACAAGGAGTACACAAGGAGTACACAAGGAGTACACAAGGAGTACACAAGGAGTACATAAGGAGTACACAAGGAGTACACAAGGAGTACACAAGGAGTACATAAGGAGTTTAGTATAATAAAGTAATATTTATTATGTATCTATGTTATATTTTATTATATATATATTTATTTATTTTATATTTATTTTAGTTATTTTATAAGTAATAAGTAACTCTACTCTGTTTATACATTTTGGAAACATGCAAATTTGTCAGAAATCACAGAGAATTTTACACTAAACGTGAAGAAATAAAATTACCATTCACACTAAGACATAAAGATAGATTGCATTTACCTAACTCCCGGCTTAAAATGCATTCTACTAGTCCCTTTGTATTGTCTATTAAAATATAGGTATAATAAACTACCACAGACAATAAAAAATGAACAAAAAGATAAAATATTTACAAAGAAATTAAAGAAATTACTTACTAATAAAAAAATGTTACTATGATATCAGCGAATACTTAAATGAAAAACTATAATAACATAATCTTCTTAGACAATAAGGAAATTTACATACTTCTACAATAAAATAATATATTACACACTTAATATCTATTAAATTTCTTAAAAATGTTTGCATATAGGTAATAACTATAATATTATAGCTATATAAATAATATAATATTTTTAAATAAACTATAATATATGTATAAATGAAATAAAAACTTATTAAGTAAATAAATGGAAATATAGCAAACAACTACGTATATAGTAATAAATATAGTGCCTTCTTCCTCTCTCCTACGTTGCCGTGTCCGACAGGGTCCATGACTGATACCATAAACTGTATAACAACTGTTTAACATTGTGGAGTGCAATAAACGTATTGAGTATTGAGTAAGTATATTTTATTGTTTATTATAGTTGCTTATAGTACACCTTAGACTATCCACAATTTTTCAAATGTTCCTGTCCATCCAAAGGTCTGGTAGATAGCTCTATTAGCGATAAGACCGCCATTGTACCCTTAGTTTTATGAATTCCAGCATGTTGCTTCTTATCGTGGTGTACAATAAAGTTTATTCTATTCTAAATTGTTTTTGGTACACCACAGCATGTTAAAAGGCTTCCATCGTCATTGAATATAATACTGTTAGGAAAACCTATTGAGAGGGTAGCTGAAGCCCGTAACCTTGGACTGCTCATGGATACCTCAGATTTGAAAAACATGTATCTGACTCGGTAGAAAGGTTATCTTACCGTCTTACGGTCCTTTATAAAATAAGACCTTATCTGTCTGCAGAACTTCGAGAACAGTTCGTTGAAACACTTATTATGTCAAGGTTGAATTATGCCGACACGGTGTATGGCCTACGTTTATTGGCTCGAACCGATCGCCTTATCCCGAGAGTGCAGAATGCTTGCGCTCGTTTTTGTTACCAGATCCCTTATAGAACATACGTCACTCCATTTCTTAATAGACATTCAATCCACAAATTGAAGTCGAGGAGAAAACTGCAGTTGGCGTGACTCCTCTTTGGTGTCTTCAAATACCAAGAACAAAAAAAGTATTTGTACTTACTTACAGACGCGCTCCGTAGATATTGGCGAAACTTAACTTACAAGCGTCTTTTCGACCAAATGATTTACTTACTAATTCTTGTTTTTTTTTGTTAATTTTAAATTGAGATTAACAAGAAACAATAACTATGTCACTGACGCAGTAGGGATTATAGTAGTTCAGCATAGTACAGTTCTGTGATTTTTTAATGAGCAAGAAACTCGCTTTTGAATCATTGCAAGTTTCAGTTGCGAAGGCGCTCAAGTACCTAGTATTCTGTGTATTCACAATTGACATAAACGTGTAATTGAAGATCGATAACCTACCTTTCAAATATTTTTTTTCATATTTTTAGAAATATATCGAAATAAAATCTGTAAATTTTAAGTTTATAAAAGGTTTTATAAAAGCGTACGGACAGCGTGAGGCGGTAATAGAGCCTATACACACAAACCAAACCAGTGTATCACTCGTATTTTGCCATCTTGAGACCTCAGTTGAGTCGCATATGCCCAATAATTTCAGTGGCCTTGTTTATTCTTTATAATTGTATACGAACATATAAAATACAGAATAAAACAAACAATATACAAAAGCGAGCTTAACTCGAATTTTAGTTTTCTACCAACAAACCTTTGAGTGATCGATTGCTTAATTAATATAAGGTATGTCAAGTGTAGGTACAATTAAAAAAATATAATAAATAGAAATAAATAAACTACTTTCATAATATATAAAATTCATAGATAACTACCTTATTACCCTTTAAAACAGATCACTGACAATTAGGCGAATTTAGCAGTAGGGTTCCATCACCTCAATTCAAGCAATTTAGCATACTAGACAATAACAGTGTCTTTTTTAGAGACAGATACTTTTTTAAGTCATCATTTCAAGTACCTAATTAAAAAAACTGCATAAGATTACTAAGTAGATAAATCAATATCAGATTGACGTAAAACATGACAACAGGTAGGTAATTAAATACATAATAAGTTATTGACTACGTGAGTACGTATCTATTCTACATCATGTTATTATGGTGTTTACTTGATTTTAGTACTGATTTAAATCGTTATCTAAGCTTAATTAATTATCAAACTCTACTGAATTTATAAAAGTGGAAACTCAATGTTCAGAATGAGTTTCCCGCAACAATGTTACGGGGAGGGTTAGTGGTATTGGTGATATGCACCGCTCTGGTGGCGGCTGGGAAATCTCCACAAGCCGATAACATTAAGGAACTGTTCCATAACGTTGACTCACGTTATTCAACTGATGTTTTCGAAGATGCAACCTTAGAAGTGGTGAGTTTTAGACACAACGTTAAATTACCTTAATGTAAATGTATATAAAATGTGGTAGACTCATATTGCAGTCATCTGGGGTAGTACCATTCCCAAATATTCTGCTGCTAAGTAATTACTAACTACTTACTTACATTATTGTGTAGCGGTTTCAAGGCAATGTAGTCAGTGAAATTACTGGACTTAGGAGACTTAACAACTAAGGTCTCCAGATTGAAACGCGCGAGTGACACTTCTGGTGTTGCTGGCGTCCATAGGCTGCCGTTGCCGCTTATCACAATAAAATAAATAAATGAAATGATACTTGTAGGTAATTAAAAATTTCATGACATTATTTACAGCCCGAACTTGTTACAAAATACGGTTATCCAGTCGAATCCCACAGTGTAACGACCGAGGATGGCTACATATTGGGAATGCATCGTATTCCTCACGGAAGAGATGCTAATAACGATCCTAATAAGAGGAGACCTGTTGTGTTCGTGATGCATGGACTGCTCTCTTCATCAGCAGACTTTGTTATCATGGGTCCAGGTTCTGGTTTAGGTAAGTTTTTATTAGAAAATATTTCCTGTGCGGTCGGATAAAACCGACTTAGTTCGTCGTATTATGGCCGCCCCTTTAACTACGCTTGTGTCATACAAATATGCATATGGCGTAACAAAATTATAAGAAATCTTTTAGCTAGCTTCACGATGCGCGGATATTGAGTAATTCGAAGCAATAATAATATTCTTTTAGGCTTTCAGACTTTGTGTAGAAAAAAAAGAAGTCAATAGGCCAGCGTGGTGGACTATAGCCTAATCCCTCTCAATCTGCGAGAGGAAACCCGTGCTGAGCAGGGGACTGTATATAGGTTGATGATGATGATAGATTTAGAATAATGCTCAGTTTACATACAAGTTGTTACTTTTGATGGAGTGGCAAAATAGTATGAAATAACAAAGATACTTAGTTACTTTTTTATTTTAATTTCTTATTTTTTGCCCTGAAATTACATCGTTTATGTTTACAGCCTACATCCTTGCCGAAGAAGGATACGACGTCTGGCTGGGCAACGCCCGTGGTAATTACTACTCACGTAAACACGTCAGCTTGAACCCTGACGCTATACTGAACACTGCGTTCTGGAAGTTCTCTTGGGACGAAATAGGAAACAAAGACTTGCCTGTTATGATCGATCATGCGTTAGCGGTGTCTGGAGAACAGAGGCTGCACTATATAGGCCACTCGCAGGGTACTACGTCTTTCTTTGTGTTGGGGTCCTTGCGACCGGAATATAACAACAAAGTTATATCAATGCATGCATTGGCTCCTGTAGCGTATATGGCCCACAATCGCAACCCACTTTTGCTGACGATAGCGCCGTATGCTCATGAGATTGAAGTAAGTTGATTGGCACACATTTATAAGTCTGAGGACGATTTTCCGTTATTTTATGCTTAATATTGAATTTTTTTAGACTATAGGTTCTTTGATGGGCATCGGCGAGTTTATGCCTAACAGTGTTATCTTCACTTGGGCTGGCCAAGCTTTGTGCCGTGATGAAGTGGTGGTACAACAGATATGCAGTAACATAATGTTCTTGATTGGTGGATGGAATGAAGGACAACATAACTCAGTAAGTTCAAACTTATCTACTAATTTAATTTCAATATGATCAGATGGCAAATTCTATTAAAAATTGTTATTACTAGTATATTAGCTTATAACAAACTATATATTATATTCTATACCTACTTAGAATATTTTTTACACAACATTTTTTTTACAAAAAGTTGTCTCCATGTAGACTTGTAATCCATACTATCCTTACGAATATTATAATATGCAAGTAACTATGTCTGTTTGTTTGTTACGTTCAACGTATTCACGCGTAAACCTCTGAACTAATTTTGATGAATACAGGTCTACTCCAAGGTCCGATCTATCTCTATGTCAAAGTATATTAGATACTGAGACATTGGAGAACGACATAGGTTACCTTTTCTGAAAAAGTCCTTTTGAATGCAAGTGAAACCGCGGGCCACAGCTAGTTTGGTAATAAACAAGTAGATGTATGTTTATTACCAACTTTTACCATTGAAATGCAGGCATGTGAAGTTTAAGAAACCGTTTGTAATTACAGACTATGATGCCCGCTATCTTCGGTCACACACCAGCTGGTGCAGCAGTGAGACAATTCGCGCACTATGGTCAGGGAATCGTCGAGGGCGGTTTCCGTCGCTACGACGAAGGCTCTCGATTGGCCAATTTTAGAAGATATGGATCTTTCAACCCACCACGTTATGACCTGTCTAAAGTTACCACACCTGTGTTCCTGCATTACTCAGACAGCGACCCGTTGGCTCACGTGAACGATGTTGATAGATTGTTCAGAGAACTTGGAAGACCGATAGGCAAGTTCCGTGTTCCTATGGCCTCTTTCAGCCACATTGATTTCTTGTTCGCTATCGACGCCAAGGAATTACTCTTTAACAGAGTCATCAATCTAATGAAAGCAATGGACATAAACGGATTTGAAGATAATGTTTAATCATATCAGTGATTTAGCATAAACATGTGTTCTTATTATTATGTAACTTAAACAATTTTTTTATTATGTAACAAAGTACTTATACAAACTCCAAATCGAATCTTATTTTGTAGGTTTCCTTAATAGTGACACAGAGAGACGTATTTTTAAGGTTTCGTTACTATCAAATGTTTATTTAAATAGTCACTATGTAGGTGCTTAGTTGTATAATTAAATCTACGTATTCGTAGATAGTTAATAAGCAGATATTTGCCGCATGGCTGTGCACCCACGACCCAGCTAACGTAGAAGTTATAACAAACGGAAACAAGTTATAGGACATCACAAACTTTTTATTAGAGTCGATTCAATACAACTTCGCCTTGTTTACGCAGGTACGCTGAACTTGTTCTTCCTGTTAGCGTGTTCGTGAGCTAATTTGAGATAGCCGATTGGTTGTTTGGAAAGCTGTTGAGTATCCCTTGCGAACACCCAGTTGTCGATTTGAGTCGCTAGTTGGCCGTGACTATCTAATAATAATAATAATTTATTAATTTCAACAGTTACAGTATTCCTGTGGGTATAATGACACTGGACCCCACACTAGAATACCCTGTGTTGTGGGGCCCAGTCTCTTTCGCCGAGCTATACTCTAATTCGTACAGTTATTGAACATAAAAATAATTTACCGTATTAAAATAAAATTGTTTACAATTTCTTATCCAGTTAGATTTTTTTAGAAATGTCTCAAGTAAGTTACATTTTGTCCAAGTCCGGATTCCCCTCGGACGTACGAGATAAAAATTTGATAATATTACATAATTATATGAAAACGTTCACTTGCCGTTTTATAAGGGATTTTTGTACGTCCTATTGAAATTTGGAGAGGACAACGTAAAAATGTAGCTCGAAGATTGAAAGAGGTTTAGTCACTGAGGACAATACAATACATGAATTTGCTCACTCCACCCATCTATTCAGATAACAAGTTAAAACATTATATTATTATCTACACTAGAAGATGCGCCATGTCAATGCCACTGGGATTTCAAATGAGGACGTCTGTGACGTCTGACCGGTCAAAAAGTTGACGTAAAGAAAACTTATTTATTCAACTCTCAAGGGGTTCAGGACTTTAACTTTACGAGTATAGGCATTACTGAAACGAATTTAAGACTGTCTTGACTTTGAAGCAGAGAGGTCACCTTATTTGCATTTCAGTTGTGCAATAGTCAAAAGAGGTCAGCTTCAAAGGAGATCAGAGATTGCGTTTGATCATAGTCAGGGTCGTGGAGAATGTGATTTCCAGTTTCATGGCCCTGACCATAGAGCAAGGGTAGGCCAAATCGTTTTTAGCGGTTCGAGTCAGACCACCTTGCCGCCTCACCTGGTGACAGATGATTCATTAGGATTTTCCGCATTGTAAAGGAAGGGGTGGAAAGTACCAACTAGTGACACTTTCGCCCCTATAAGTTACGAAATTTAAATCATCCGCCGTACCCTGGGTAGTGAAGCTCACTATCAAATTGCTGACTGAGTACCACTTTTACTACAGTCTACATCTATTATTGAGTAGCTTTTATACTGACACAATAGAAGAACTCTTCTCAGTAACTAACTGACCCTGTATAATAAATATGAATATGGACGTGTAAAAATTACAATTTTACCATTTACCCTCGATCAAATGTTTTTGATTGTCGAAAGGTTAAACAAAAGTGGACTACTGTGCTCCGACGATTCATTAAATATTTTTAGGTCCAACGTAGGACACAAATCCTACTAATATTATAAATGTGAAAGTTTGTGAGGATGAATGGATGCTTGTTACTCTTTCACGCTAAAACTACTGAACGGATTTTGATGAAACTTTACAGTATTATTATTTATACATAAAATAGCATATAGGCTATAATTTATAATGATTTTGAGTGAATTAGCCAAATTACAACGATAATTAAAAGTAACTTTTCCACGCGGACGAAGTTGTGGGCAAAAGCTAGTTCAAACTAACAGACTGGAGCCCGTTAGTGAGAATTTCATAAGAAATTAAAAATAAGACTGACCGAAATCAAACACAGAAGCGCATGCTCATTAAAGCTTGGTAGCTATAATGTGCTGGTCGTTATACCAATTTGACAGTGTGTTCAATCTGTTAAATTTCTTTGATTGATTTTCCACTTTAATAAAAAACTATAAGGTTCTTGGAAATAATTAATTGGAAAATTTTGATCTGCTGGCGTCTACCATCAACAAGACAGATATTTAAACTATATATATTGATGTTACTAGAAGAACACTTAAAATAAATACTATCTAATTATAGTGAAATGATGTAGAAAGTCCAATAGAAATCGGTACTCGTTAATAAAGTATCACATTTATCGGCACGCTTCCGTTCATACTCATAGCAGATCAAAGCAAACTTAGCTAAGTTTGTTTTGTTCAGAATTAATTAACAAAACAGGATACGTTACTGGTCAAACTGTTCTAAACAAGTTCACAGTTAAGTCTCGAATATGCGTCTCTGTTTCTGTCTGCATTGTATGTAGATCTACATATAATTATACAAATTAGTTTTTGTATTATAAGTATTTGTTTACACTAATTATAATTAATATAATTATACTTTATAAGTATTTATTTACACTTTATACACAGTTGTGCTCCGCTACGTTATCTATTATTAATTCCCGTGAGAATTTCCCTAAATACTTTCTAACTAACCTGGCTTAATTTTTGTGATGGGGAAAACCCTCATGGATCGTCGGCCACCTGGGTAGGTGGCAGGACATGTCGGACTCGTACCGACTAAGTACCGAATATGCTTTCACTTGTCCTATAGCCATGGTCGGTCCGTGAAATTTTGGAAAGAAACATACACACACTCACGCCGTGTTGTTCCCATGGGGGTGGGGCGAAACTAAAGAACGCCACTTGCTACGATTCTTGCATAGGTACTTATTATTTCTTTCTTTCTTTCTTTCTTTCTTTCTTTCTTTCTTTCTTTCTTTCTTTCTTTCTTTCTTTCTTTCTTTCTTTCTTTCTTTCTTTCTTTGGAAAGCAAATTGTAAATATTATATTTTAATTTCTGACATTTACACGAATATTATACATTGAAATAAAACTACTTTTTACGGATTTTATCGTGTATATTGATATTATTAATCCCGACGTTTCGAACCTTTTACAGCGTTCATAGTCACGGGTAGACTGAGGTGGTGGGCGTCTTGATGATATAATTACTGACAGCTACTCTACATTTTTTATTGTTACATGATCAATGACATTTATTACTAATTATACCTGCTTGGAATCCTGTTATAGATTCTATTAAACCAAAATCCAGGCCTACAACTGCAAGACCAAAGGATACTGTGAGCTCGTTCTGCGTGAATCGGATTGCCAATAATTAATAACTAAAACATGATCATTGAATATTGTTACTTTAAAAGAGACCATGATTCTCTGAGTTTGTTTCGGCGTTTCTTCTCAGAGGTCGTCAGCTAGGAAATGCCGGCTCCATCTAGTTTTAATTAATAATTAGTAATAAATGTCATTGATCATGTAACAATAAAAAATGTAGGGTAGCTGTCAGTAATTATATCATCAAGACGCCCACAACCTCAGTCTACCCGTGACCATGGACGCTGTAAAGAGTCCACGTCGGGATTAATAATATCAATATACGCGATAAAATCCGTAAAAAGTAGTTTTATTTCAATTATATTTTAAGTTCAGACTGCCTCATTAGCCTATTGGTCGTAAGGGCTACAAAGTTTAATTGTGTTTTACAACATTTAATGGTAATAGGTTCGCCCCCCTTGGGACTTACATACCGGTGAACTGTAGGTGTAGTTACAGCAGTAGACAACTGCCTTCCCAGTAGGCAGACATTCATCACACCGCATGCAGGGCAAGGCCTCGCTAATTGATGGGGTCCAGCGAGTGCTGGACCACAGCTTGTCATGGTCGTGGTGAATTTCACGGATCCCATGGCCATGACTATGGGGCAAGTGAAGGAAAGTGCGGATTTTAGTCGGTGTGAGTCCGACATACACTGCCGCCTCCCCAGGTGGCGGACGGTTCATAAGGATTTTCCGTACTATAAAAAAAAGACCTCTACCTTACCCTTCGGGGAATACAGGCAATTAAACCATAAATATTCCAAGCTAACCATTATAAATATGACATAAAGTTAACACTACGACATAATGCGAACTGGAGTGGCATCATGAGTATGCACTACGCCTACGCCGTAGCAGTTGTAGCAGTCGTAGCACGTAGCATTTCGTAGCGAAAATCATTTATATTACGGTCTAATTTCAATTTTTCTTAGATTTATGAAAAATGATTTCGAAACTATTTGTATTATAATACTGTATTGAGTTCTGTGTCTCGGTAATTAAAGAAAAGAAGAAAGAAAGAAAACATATTTATTCCCTCAACCAAGGACACACAAAGACAGATAATTTACAATATCACACAATAAGATTAATAAAATAAAACTTTGCATAATTACAGTAGTTGCTATTATTTTACATAACATACCATCACGCCTGTATTCTGTATTAGTCAAAGGTGTACCAGTGTACACACACAGTTCACCAGTATGTTTTAGGTCCCATGTAATAGGGAGGGAGCCTATTTTTTTTATGGGATGTAGGGCAAACGACCAGATCCATCGCCTGATGGTAAGCGACTATGGACACCCGCAACACCAGAGGAGTCACAAGTGCGTTGCCGGTCTTAAAAAGTTAGTATGCTCATTTACTAGACTAGACTAACGAGAGTCTAGTTGTCCTAAGCACGACTGCTACTGCTAGGGGTACTGGGTGCGATTCCCGAGTCGAGTAGTGGTATTGGGTTTTCTATGAAATTCTTAATAGCAGCTCGGAGTTTGTATTTGTGCCCGGTTAGTGGCAATAGGACAAATACGACCATCAAACCTTTTTTATACCACTAAGGTGGCAAACAAGCTTACGCCCCACCTGATGCACCTGAAGCAGTATCACTTGCGCGTTGCCGACCCTGTAAAATGAAAGAAGAATAGTTGGGTTGAGTCCACTGCCAACACAATGTTTCCTCGCGGAGCACTGGCATGCTTGTTCACCGTAAGGAACACAACACAGCTCAAAGCAGTGTTATTTCATTTCGATTTTCTGCAACTAAAAACCGCACATGCTTTCACCTACGCTATAGCCATGGCCATGGCATCCGTGAAATTCGACAATACCATACCAACTGTACCTACATAATGTGATAGATTGTTTACTACGTAACACGTACGGATGTATTTCCAAATTATCATGATTTTATTATTAAACTCATCAGATTTCAGTACTGATTGATGGTTATCGTTATCTTAAGCTTAAATTCTTATCTTAATTATAATGAAGTTATAAAAGCGGATATTTAATATTGTTCACAATGATAAACTATGATTCGGGGAGGGCTATTGGTAGTACTAGTGGCCGGTGTCACCCTAGCAGCGGCTGGGGAGTTTTCCCACGCCGACGAAATTCAAGAATTGTTGAAAAACGGTAACACGCGTTATTCAACTGATGTATTTGAAGATGCAAAATTAGATGTGGTGAGACATTGTCCTACCATCCGTCGGTAAAACAGTTAAAAAAAATCGTCTATAAATAACTAACGTTGTTTCAGCCCGGTCTTATTACAAAATACGGTTACCCAGTCGAATCCCACAGTGTAACGACCGAGGATGGCTACATATTGGGAATGCATCGTATTCCTCACGGAAGAGATGCTAACAACGATCCGAATAAGAGGAGACCTGTTGTGTTCGTGATGCATGGTCTGCTCACGTCATCTGCTGATTTTGTGCTTGCGGGACCAGGCTCCGGTTTAGGTAAGTGGTCTACTACAAACTATCTTCCGCGGTTCACACAGGTTACACGTATAGTAGATACTCACAACACAACCTCCACTATATATTATTATAAATACGAAAGTAGTAGTAGTTTAAGTAAGTATATTGTATATTTATTGCTATTTGGGCAATCAGTCATTGCCTCTTGCCTCTCGCTCATATTCTATTAGTGCATCTACTTTGTCCGTCTCTGCATCACCTAAAGGTTGTCTGGTAGAAATTGCCTAATGGCATTAAGACCGCTTTTGTACGCTTTTTTTTGGACAAAAAAAATAAAGTTATTTAGAAAAGGAAAAATACGACCGCGGGCAGGTTCGAATTTTAAAATCTTTTAAAACTTTAAAATCTTAGCATGGAAAATGCCAAAAATATACAAAAAAGATAACAAAAAAAAAAAAAAGTAGCTCTGTTTGAAAGTCTGTTTCACTTTCACGCCTAAGCTGCTGAACTTATTTTTTTTTATACCTATAAGATGGCAAATGTGCAGCTCACCTGATGGTAAGCGGTTACCGTAGCCTATAGACGCTTGTATCACTTGCGCGTTGCCGACCCCGTAAAAAGAGAGAGGAATAGTTGGGTTGGCAGTATAAGGGACATTTACAGGAATATATTAGATCTTGGAGAAAGTAATAGTCTACCTTTTGCCTCATAAAAGCATCACAAATGGCTTTTGTGATGCGGGTGAACACCGGGTGGGTGACCACTGGCAACAGCTAGCTCTACTAATAATTTCGTATCGCTATCGTGTAAACTAAACTGCATGGGGCAGCGATTAGATTTAATTAATTAATAGATAAATTAATTAAAAAATATTTAGGATATTTTACACAGCACCATCGAGTCTAAACTAAGTAGAGCTTGTATTATGGGTACTAGACAATGTGGTCTAGTGGTTCGAGTATCGGACTGCTGATCACCAGGTCGTGGGTTCGATTCCTACTAATATGATGAACAAAAGTGTTTGTGTTTGCCTGGATTTTTCTTATATATCTTATGTATATATTTACAAAAAAATGTATATACCTAAGTATTATATCCATTGTATGGTACCCATGGTACAAGCTCTGCTTAGTTTG
Source organism: Acronicta alni (assembly GCA_964056405.1). NCBI lineage: Eukaryota > Metazoa > Arthropoda > Insecta > Lepidoptera > Noctuidae > Acronicta > Acronicta alni. The sequence continues at coordinate 7,544,395 of OZ043925.1, read as the reverse complement.
GGACTAGATGGTGCTGTGTAAAATTGTCCAAGAATATTTATTTATTACTTTAAAATAAAAATTTTACAGCATACATTCTTGCTGAGGAAGGATTCGACGTCTGGATGGGTAATGCCCGGGGTAACAAATACTCACGTAAACACGTCAGCTTGAACCCGGACGCTATACTCAACGTTGCATTCTGGAAGTTCTCTTGGGACGAAATAGGAAACAAAGACTTACCTGCTATGATTGATTACGCATTAGAGGTGTCTGGAGAAAAGAGGCTGCATTATATAGGTCACTCGCAGGGTACTACGGCTTTCTTTGTATTTGGGTCCTTGCGGCCAGAATACAACGCGAAGATTGTTTCAATGCAAGCATTGGCTCCCGTAGCGTATATGGCCCACAACCAAAGCCCTCTATTGAATATGTTGTCAAAGTATACTCATGAAATTGAAGTAAGTTGATCAACATTGTTTCGAACTACATACTTTCTGAGGTTACATTTATTTGATTTGAAATTATTTTTTAGAGCATTGCTAACTTGGTTGGTTACGGCGAGTTTTTGACAAGTAGAACTGTCTACGAGTGGGCTGGTCAAGCTTTCTGTCGTGATGAAGTAGTTTTCCAGCCTATGTGCAGTAACATAATGTTTTTAATTGGTGGGTGGAATGAAGCACAACATAACGCGGTGAGTACAGTTTAAGACGTAGTTACGAGTCTTATCGTTTTTCTTTTTTGACTAAATTGTTTTAATATTCTAGTGGTCATTAGCGCAGCTGCTTCCTGATTTCGATTCCCAGGTCGAGAAATTTGTTATTGGGTTTTTCTATGAAGTTTTCAGCAGCAATACCGAGCTGCTACTAAAAATTTGGAGTTGTGTCCGGTTAATGTCAATAGGCTCACCGTCTATTACCTACATGGTACCTAAACATATTAAAGGAAAACATCGTGAGGAAACCTGCGTGCCTTAGAGATTTCTCGACGGTGTGTGAAGTTTGCCAATCCTCACTAGGCCAGCGTGGTGAACTATAGCCTAATCCCTATCATTGTGAGAGAAGCAGTGTGTGCCCAGCAGTGGGACAGTGATGGGTAGATGATTAAACACACAGCAGTACACCTCTGCCTAACCGTTCGGAGAATCCAGGCGTGTTGATATATTATGTTTATTTGTGTATGTTATATCATCTAAAAAATGTATACTTTAGTGCGCTTAGTTAGGTTACTTTGGAGATCGTACGGTTCAAAGGTAATTTGTTTTAACAGACTATTTTCCCCATAATTATGGGTCATGCACCAGCCGGCGCGGCATTGAGACAGCTCGCACACTACGGTCAAGGCATCAATGATGGTGGTTTCCGTCGCTACGACCATGGCTCTCGACTGGCGAATTATAGAACATACGGATCCTTCACACCACCACGCTATGATCTCTCTAAAATTATGGTACCAGTTTTCCTGCATTTCTCAGACAATGACCCATTAGCTCATGTGAACGATGTGGATAGATTATTCAGAGAACTTGGTAGACCCATCGGCAAGTTCCGGGTTACTATGAAGAGCTTCACTCACATTGATTTCATATATGGCATCGATGCAAAAGAATTGGTCTATGACAGAGTGATCAATCTTATTAAAGCCATGGATGCAAACACTTTTGACGTTAACGTTTGAGTCGATTAATAATATTATGTATATTGTAATACCAATAAACAATTTATTCAGTAATCTATTATTTTAAATAATTGTTTTTGTGGCAATGATTACTCTTCCAGCAAACGAGTTCTGAATAATTAAATAAAGAATTAAATCTCCTTAATTATACAACTTATGGTCCTAGAACTCATTATCTATGTTTCATGATATCATGTCATTTTAAAAGTCAAATTGCAAAAGTATTTATACTTTATAACTATTGTAAATTATTCGTCAAGTTTTTCCGCAAAATGTTTAAACAATAATGATCACAAACATAAAAGACTTAGGAATATCAATATGTGGTGTACCACACAAAAAGAATGTGATTCTAGCGGACGCAAATATTCCATATAAATTTTCAATAGATAGAAACAAGAATAATTTGTTTTTCTGTATAAATGCGGATGAATTTTCCGACCAAAGCTTTCAGTCAGTCGTGTTGAACCTCGACACAGGGTTGGCTTCTATTATACCTGGAATTCGTAATGGATTCGCGAGTGCTGTGGATCAGGCTACTGGTGACGTATACCTCGGCGGAAGCGATGGCATATTCAAATACAATTATAGTACCAACGACATCGACCGGCCAGCCCTTGTGAACAGAACAGATATCTTCGATATGTATTTCAACGAAAAATTGTATTTTGTGGACACAGCCAAACAGAATTTGTATGTATATAGAGATAATAAGAAGTCTTTGGTGCCAGAAGTGCAAGATAATCTGATTCAGCACTTTGTAATCGACGTTAACAGTGATTTATATTTCGTTAATCCGACTGGACTGTTTGTGTTGTGTAAGGGTAGTAAATCTCCTATTCTTGTACATGGCAATGATATAAGTTTTCGTGGGGCTACTACAAACATGTATGGGACACCGTTTTTTGTAGCGCACAATGGAATTTATTCTATTGATAAACAAACCAAACAATTGGTGATGATATTATCAGTGAATAATGGCTACGGGTTAGCTTTTGATAAAAATAATAATATCGTTTATAGTGACGAGCGTACGGTAACCATGCTGATTCCATATTAAAAGAATACTCCAATTGCACACTATATTTTGTATAGATTGTAGAAATAGACATTTCAAGGTTGGGTTGAAACTTGATTTTAATTGAAGCGTTACTAAAAATCCTAAACCGCACATTTCATATAGAATTGAATTATAATATATTCCCAAGGTAAAATATTTTAAAGGTTTTTATTACTTACGCGCATGCTGTAAGTGGTAAAATGAAACGTAATTTATATTCCTGGAGTGTCCAGGTGCGAGGCCGGAGGGACACCGCTACGGTCTCGACGGAAAATGTAGGATGACACAAATGGAAATAAATGAATCTTGGTTTCGGTGTAATTTCGATAATAACAGTCCTTTATACCCCACTTAGGTATGTGTGGAGCTTAATGACGACCAAATTAAATTACTTTGTATGTAAAAGGCTTCAAAAGTAATTCACAAAAAAGTACCCACGCAGTATAAGGTACAAAAGAGGGTCGATCAATTATGTCGCCACCATGGTGGTCCAAAAAAATTCAAATAAGTACCTACCGTAATATGCTGTACTACTTTTATAATTATCTTGATTTTGAGTTGGACTTGAACTTTGTGAATACAAAACAATACCCGCATTATTGATGCACATAATAATTACGTAAACAATAGCAATGGCCGGTTTTGGATTGATAAAATTTAGATTATTGTGGCGATAACATTGAATCATAATGCGTTTATCAAAGTAATTGTTGTAGTTTCCCTAAAAGTATGCCAAAAAGTATTTTTTCACAAATCCATCTAGTGATTACGTGACTAATTCCAACAGATAAGATGGTATTATATTAATTAGCTACTAATTATCGAGTGATAAATAACTATTTTAAATGTTTTTGTTACACAATACGTGTGTGTTGTACTTATAAGTAAACACATTGCGGATGGCGAGTCATCACGCGAGTCAGTCGTTAACGTCCTTTTGATAGATTGATCCTATTCTGTGAGCATAGACCATAATTGATGGATAGTTCACTTTATTTAAATTAAAACGAATAAAAAACACAATATTTCAATCTGATACTGCGAACATGGAAACCGCAAAAGGAAAAGGTATTATTCGAGCAATTTTAAAAGATTTACAATAACAGGGAAAAAGGGATCACAATTATTCAGGGCGTGACAAGAATTGTAATTTGCATGATTACCATGGTACCTAATGGTATGAAAAGGTTACATTTTCAAGTTACCAATCATCCATGGATATTGAAACTTCGATAATGCTCATTCCTTCATTTGCCCAGTCACTCTCAGTATTGGCTGTTTTGTACCTATAAAGATTAATAGGTATAGAGGTACTTTTAATTAATAATATGTGTATTTATTTATTGAGAACGTATTTTTAGTATTTTGTGTGCGTTGCGCTCCAAGATGGATAATGAGTATATACGGGCCAGTAGCTCGAGGGAAAGGCTCCAGCCTCGTCACCGGGAAGTTTTTGCTGATGTTGTTTTGTTTTTGCCCTAATTTTCTTTGAGAAATATAAATTGATTTTTTTATAAAATATTGAATAATAAATTGTTCTAAATATAAGATTGGAAGCCGGCTCCACAATAGTTGGGAAATAAAGGCTAGAAGGATTAAAATATGTAGGTTCAATCGTATATTTTATACTATCGCAGTCTACGATTTATACTCCGGCTTTATTTACGAAGCAAATTGTACGCCTGTCACAGTTCTTTTCTTTGGAAGTGTCCATGACATGAAGCTCTACAACATCCCATTCATCTGCCTGAAGAATTATTAAGAGCCTGTAGAAATGTAGATAAGTGACAATGTAATTTTCCAATTCCATTTATTTCATAAAAAACTTATAGAATCACAATTAAATACAAATTATGTTGTTTTGTTAGTATCACCACCTGTACCGCGATGAAATTAAATTAAAGGAAAATAATATAAAGCTTTGGACTATTCCATTGACGACGTCTGTGGTCTAGTGGTTATCATTGGGTCGTGGGTTCGATTCCCACAGGACACAAATATTTGTGTGGGTAAAACATGAATATTTGTGTTTGTCTGGGTGTTATTATGTATTATAAGTATGTATTTACAAAAAAAAAGTATATAAGTATTATATCCATTGTCTAGTACCCATAGTACAAGCTCTGCTTAGTTTGGGACTAGATGGTGCTGTGTAAAATGTCCAAAAATATTTATTATTTATTTATTTATTATTCCTAGTCTTTTGTAAATATATTGTGAGTTATTGCTACAAAGACATTCTATAATAAGAGCTCTGTATGTACCTCATTGCTACTAAGGACGTCATAAACTGGGATCATAAATCCTCTCAGAAAAGGAGAACGACAAAAGCTACAGAATTTCATAAAGCTTCTATTCAATGAAATTGTAGGGCGTTTGCTGAGAGAATCCCACGCTGGCTCTACACCGAGGTAGAATGGACTGGTCCACCGGGCTTAAGGCACAAGTAGGTACTTACGACGGCAAATTACATTAATACCTCTCTCTGTACCCCTCTAATGCCTAGCTATTTTCACTACGTTAAGCCCGAGATAACCGAAGAAGGATTTTCTTTACATTTTCATGTAAAGCTTGTTTTGAATGTACAAATTAATCTGCTATTTTCTATACCATACCACGTGACTTACTTCTTTGAGCTTCAACTTATATTCAGGCTATAGTGAAAGTTATCAAACTTTAATTTAAGGTACATATTTACATTAAAATGATGATTCATATTTAGAGATCGTTTTGATTAATCATCTGTAAGAGATCGCTTTTAGCGATAAGACCGCACATTGTACCATTCTATGATTTATCAACATGTATTTGGCATTTATTTATGGCGTACAATATATATTATATTCTATTCTCTTCTAATATATTAAGAATAAACATTAAGAGTAGGGTACATTTTAGATTATAAAGTGAAAAATCTAAACTTAGGTGACAGAAAATTTGCGGTTTTGTTTTGGTAAAAGATTTATATTCGTTCACTTTTTCCACTGTTAGAGCAGTTAGAGCAGTTAGAGGAGTTAGAGCAGGCCTTTGCCCAGTAGTGGGATACAAAAGAGCTTCATAATTACATATACAAATTTTTTACATCGTGCATTAAAAGAGTAGGAAACGGTTAAATTAACACCTTTTTAAATTGGATACATTTCTGAAGTTTATGCACTGAGTAGAAAATCAAAGCTAAACCTAATTGGAAGCTCACTTTCAATGGTATAATTTACTCGTAAGTTGATTTCTGTGAAAAGTTAGTCGATAGTATACTGATTATAATTCAGAGCGGGAGTCGAGGACCGCGGCAGCGAGGCATCTCCCCGAACAGAATAGCTGGCACGTGCCGGATGACGTGATCATGTGCATACATACTGTGAAATATTCCTTCTTTTTAACCGCATCATTCATGTTCTCAACGTTTTTACGTGTCGATTTGCCACTTTCCTTATACCTCAGCGTCATTATTTAAAAAAATTATTACATGAATTTGTTTAATAATTTCAGTTCAAAACAATTCAAAGGTGGTGTTTTGTTGTAAAATCGTAAACACTAAATAGGATATATTGATTTCTGACATTTTCGCGAATATTATACATTGAAATAAAAACTACTTTTTACGGATTTTATCGCGTTATATTGATATTATTAATCCCGACGTTTCGGACCCTTTACAGCGTCCATGGTCACGGGTAGACTCAGTCTACCCGTGACCAGTTAATTTTATTAGATCTAGACTAGTTTTATTTCAACTAAATAGGATAATTAATTGCATTTTGTGTAACAAAGACATTTTCTGCTGCGATTGCAAATGACTGGGCTAGATAGCGTATAGATACTGACTTTCCAAGACTTAAGTACTACCTACTTGATGTCTTAACCCATTTTTTATGTTCTAAAGTGCCGCTTTTTATGTAAATTGAGAAAAACAGCGCAAAACTTCTAACCTAACTTTAGGTTTAATCTCGCATAAGACACTCATCCTAAACCTACCGTACAGGTTCCAATAATTATTGGAGGCGCCGCCTTGAAAAATATTTATAAAATGTAATATTAGTTCTTTCATAGCAACTATCATACGGAGCAGGTTTGTACTGATATTAGCATATTAAAGTGATCTGCATATAAATGCTCTGTCCTGTTAGTAGGCACGGTAGCGACATGGTAGCGGAATAAACTTACAAAGAGTTGCCTAAGTAAAAACTAGACTAAGTACTAATGAGGTCCTGAAAATGAGATTTAACACGGAGTAAATAATTGGCAGTTATACATTGTAATGACTGCACGTATACTATGACTTGTACGTATGACTTGTACCGTGTACACTACAGAAACTTTCTACAGTGAAGAAGTAAAGTTGGCTAACACTGTCCGCACCACAATCCAAGTGACGGCAAAAGATCTAATATTATTAATAAATAGATATCGATCCTCCGCCCTAATATATTATATTATTTTAGAGCATTTCATCTCTATTGTTGTATTGTTTTGATTTTAATTCAGTTTTATTCAGCTTAACTTGACTTTTGATATTTGTATGTTTTGACTAATAATTATTATTTTATACGCGCAATCACATTATTGAAAAGCCTTGCATGCCTATAAGCGACTTATTTGTACAGAACAAACTATGTATATATCATATCTCAAATTTTTTTGGAATTAAGTCGTTTGTGTGCCTTATTATAAATGAATAAATTTTATTATTGGTATTACCTTAGATGTAGTATGTTAAATACTAAATAATAGATGTATTAGATAGATCTAGTATTAACTATTTTTAGATCTACATGGGTATTACTCTAGTACGTACATAGGCAGCCATAACATTAATGCCTGAATGTACCCTAACGGAACGTATTCTAAACATTTAATTTGAACCGCAGTTCCCCGCTAGCTTTCAACACAAAAATTTAGATGAGAAATTGTAAACTCTAGTAAACATTTCCCGAAGCTTTGTTTGTATTTAAAGGCTCTAGGTCCAACCCGGCTCATCAGCTTGACATTATGTTAAGCCATTCAAGTGTTTGCATATAAAGTTATCCTCGCCAGCATAATGCTTGCGATAACTTTTAAAACATCTTCTTTTATTTTAAAATATCTTCACGGTATTTTGTCTACTTTTAAGTGAGTGCATTGAATTTGGAAGACAATATAACCGTCAGAAAAAGATGATTACTTCGAATTAATCAGTCAATATCTATTAATCAATAAACAAGCTGATTATTTAACAAATGACTCAGTCTGTGCGTCATAGCATCGAGTATCTATGTATGATAATCGTTAGTTTTATCTTTCTAGTATTTAAATTTAAATTTCTTGTCATAACAAATAGGTACCTACGGCTTTTAAAACCTTTAAGACTACATATTGTATTATAAAATCTATAATTGAACTGCGGCTAAAACCACAAGGAAGGTTAATTATACTAGGTATAATAATAATATATAAAAAATATACTTTTATTGAGAAGAGATATGTTGAGAGAATGGATGAAAGGCGACTAAAAAAAGGGATTTACATAGCGAATGTCAGTGGAACCGCCGAGAGGGGACGCCCTAGAAAAACTTACACAGACCTTATTTTATTGGTGAGGTTCTTCAAAAAGGTCAGGTGCGTAGTACTCGCAACCGGCGTGTATGTATGACAAGATGTATGAATGTGGTTGAAGCAAAAGAAGTGTGCAAGAATCGTAGCAAGTGACGTTCTTTAGTTTCTGCCTATCCCATGGGAAATTGTCGTGAGTATATGTCTGTATGTATACTCTTTAATTTAATTATCATTGAAAATTATTTTGATGCCTCTTAAACGATAATTATATCTAAGTAGTATTGTTTAGATCCTAGTCTTGCATTTTTATTGACCTGCACCTAGTAACACCCCTGAGTATCGACTAGCATACACTGCGTAAGAATCTTACCCATCCTATAAAAAAAAACGTTGTTAAAAATGAGTAAATTATTATTACTATAATTTTTCGCCGCATTAAAAATATGTTTAGACTAAACACCTGTTAACAAGAATGGTAAGAATGTTTTTTATCGGTATTTGACAACCCCGTCGTGTAGTTTTGGAACATTGTCCCACGTACTCATATAACTAAGTCATAAAGCTCGAGCACGGACTCTAATTCAATTCGGACTGCGGCGCATAATGTAGTCATGTATGTGCTGAATATCCTGTCAGCCAAGATCCAATTATTGAGTTAGTTGGAGACACGAGTTAACACAATAAGCCGCTGCAGTTCGCCCATGACCGCAAACAAGCCCACTTTGTGACGATCGCAGAACCACGACCTAACTAATAATGTAATTAATTGTCTCGTTGCCTCCTCACCTTTGCCCCGCTGGATGACAGAATTCTCAGTACACTGGAAATCTATTTATAAACTTTCTAAGCATGTTTGTCTGAAAAATACAACAAAGGTAAGGTTTAGGTTTCTCACGTCGACTACGTGGTTGCGTGTCTAAAATACAACAGGCAATAAGTCTAGGAGAATACCTTACAAGGCTTATGTTATGTAAGCTACCGCTCCAGCGAACCGCGAATTCCATGAAAATAAGAAAAGATATTTCTGCTAGAAACTTGAGTGCAAAGTAATTTGTACTTTCTACTCGAGTGTTACCTACTTACTGTTACAAATTAAGCAAAATGTATGCGTGATGTGAATCCCGATGTCTCTCATTACTGTCATCGCTTGTAGCAACGTAGCAGCATTATATAGTGCAGATACTTAAAGTTAAGTAGGTATATTTGTCATCTTCCGCAGGCTAAAAAGTAAGTACATTTTTATTAGCTTCCGGGCTTAATTTCTTTATTTACTTCTAGACGGTGAACACGTTATCTTTTATCTTATTAATAATTTTTTTTTACGGCTTTGGTTTCTTGAAATAATTCATTTTCATCCTCTCCAGTATTTTCTCAATTGTGTAAGGGTTTAAGCAGAGGCGGCTGAATATCAATATTTTACACGAAGGGTAGACTGGGTGTAAGGTTTTTAATCTTCTGACTACCACTAACGTTTGTCATAGGTGTTTGTATGAGAGCCGGGTCTCGGGCCGTGCTTTCTGAGGCACTGAGGGTTCTCGATGTGTTAAGAAAGGTCACCCATCTGCACACTGACAGCGGAAAGCGCAGCTAAACCATGTAAATTGGTTGATCAGCTTAGTTATTACTCACTCTCTGAAATAATTCATCCTATCGATAACAATACTTCTCAGTATTTTTTAGTAATTTCAGTGCAATATTTATTTCGTTTAAACTAGCAAATTTATGGCAACTGGAAAACGATTCTTCAATTTGTGGTGAATTTTCGAATGCAGATAGACAGCTCAGAAGCCGTGCTATTTCATAAAGTTTGCTAACGAGCAAACTAGGCGCGACCGCTTCATTAAGTGGGGTTATTGATTGAGTGTCATAACTATACGACCATTAAAACCTTGTAACTATAATCTTATTAGAAGTTTCAAGTTGTTATCAGCATTGTATTTCGTGACAAATATTTCGATCTATCTGAAGATGAGTAGTGACATTGATTATAATTATAATTATTAATACCAAGAAGCAAATTATATTAATTGATATTGCTAGCTGACAGGTTTATTAAAATTGTATGATTATTAGTAGTATCTTTAATAAATAAATACATGGCTCTACTTACACAGCATCTTGTCCCAAACTAAACAGAGCTTGTACTAGACCATGAATTTAATATTTATTTTTGTAAATAAATACTTTACGTAGGAAACACCCTGACAAACACTTAAGTATATTTATGTTTATGTATATACTTATGTCATGAAGAAATCGTACCCATGACCTTGATCAGCAGTCAACATACTGCATCTAGAATACCTAATCTTCTTAAATAAAATAAACACTCATTATAATATAACTTCCTTCTTCTAAATAAAACAGATATATTATTTACTTTTTTAGAGTTTATTAAAGCCAGGAACACAAGTGTTAATAGTACGTACAACTTCAATTTATGGTTTTGTTAAATTAATCTGTTCCAGAATAGAGGTTTTTGGTTCAGCGGATTATTATAAATAGACAATTAGATATGTGGTATGGGTACATCAATATCAACACTAATGTTTTCTTATATTTCTATAGAATTTGCATAACGTCGATAACACACATTAAATGATACAGCAGAAGGATAAATTAGACGAGCAGAGGATAGTTTGGTAGCTAGAAATCTAGGAGAAATGATTTCTTGTACATTGTCAAGATAGCTATATCTGCCGGATATGCACGGTGATATTGATATATGTATATTCCAAAATATTCGTGTTCTTCCACATTGCGATGTGAAAAGTGACACGGAAAACTAGAATTTTATCAAAAGTTCTTTGTATAATAATGATTTTATATAAAAAAAGTCAATTTCAACTGGCACATGACTGCACATGAGCAATACTTTCCAAAATATATAGATTTCGAATGTAAAATATGTTGTCTTTGAATAGCCTATTTTAAATAATTGACTTTTTGGTATGGTCTTGTGTAGCAGGATTATAAATTTTGATTTGAATGCCATTATTAAATGTATATTTTACCAACGACAACGTAATAAAACAGTATAGCGAGGAAACTTGATCGATTACTTACAATCCATTTTCCACGATTTCCACGTTGAGTATAAAGTATAAATTTATAAATACGTTAAAAGCTCAGCGATATGGTAAGGGTAGCACTGGATATGACTTCACGAGGTGTCAGATTGGTATAGAGTAGGTATCCAAAATCACAATTACAACTACAGTGTGTTTGTGTACACGAGCGCAGATAGTTTATAAGTTTACAACATCAAATAAGTATGGTTTTCTTATATCTTAGATTACAGTCACAAATTTATTGAAAAAAAAAAGATGTTTTTTTGAATAAATTCTACTGTGACTTACTGGATCCGCACGGTGTTGGTTAAGTAGAAACGGGGCTTAAACAAGTTGCAATCTAACGTTAGTATCAACGGACAAATCTTTTTTTTTTATTGTAATAAGATGTCATCGCAAGTGGGAACCTGATATTGCTAGCGTATATAAGCCATAGATAGGCTATACGCTAGCAAAACCAGTTATCTTGTGACATAAAAAAGTAATTTCACTGGCTACATCGCCCTTCAAACCAGAACACAATAATGATAATATTGCTTAGCAGCAAAATATATGGAAATGTAGTGGGAACACCGCAGATGAACTCTGCAGTTTGCGCAGATCTCGCACCTTAAAAAAAATGAAATAAAATGAGTGGAAATGACATAACCTTTCGACAAATAGGGCGTTCATAAATGTCTCATGCCTCTTCAACACATTTTATTTCGATTCATTCTTAGATCGGAACGTTAATAGATTGCAATATGTCTTTCCCCTGATTTGATTCCTTCATTCTAGTGACTTACTCTGCGAGTGGCAGCCCGTATGTTGCCGATTGCGTTAAAACGTGGATCCCTTCTCGTACATACATAAAATATATGAGTATCTGCATTTAGTTACCAAGACGCGAATAATTTATTCCCTTCTTTTAATACAAATCCATCTCATATAACTTTTACATTCCTTTACACTAATTGTTACATGTATAAAGAAGTATATAATATTAATTCGCTTATTTTAAACATCGATACATCATCTATTACAATAATATATTTGTATACATAGTGTACATACGTCACGTATAGTTATAAAATATATCTCATACAATTAAATCTAACAATGAAAAATCAGTCGTCGAAGACAATGCATTCCATTATATTATATAATTTTAAATTATATATAATTAAGTAGGTAAAAGATGCGACGGTTGTTAATGAAAAGCTCGTTTCATATGCATAAAGGTGTATAATTTTGCTGTACAATATACTATAAAAATGTTTTCTAACCATTGAACTGTTTAATATAATTATATAATATGTATAAGGGTTGTGATACGTATTATATAATGAAATTAAAGAAACCTATAAAATCATACTAATATATACCAAATTATTATATATTAAACATACAATAGGTACATACAAATTATGATTTCAATGTATCAGTGTAATGTCATAATATGTAAAAGGGACAAGCCTGCAAAACATTTAGATACCAGCAAAACAGGGTTGATGCTGTGAATTACTAAACATTTATGTATTCTGCGCCTGTAGACAAGTGGCAATCTGGGGGCTTAGACAAGTAGCAATCTGACTATCGAATCGACGAACGAATAGAAACAAAAAGTATGAAAATGACATAAGCTTTCGACAAATCGGGCGATCATAGATGTCATTCCCATACATTTTGTTTCTATTCGTACGTCGATACGATTGTCAGATTGCCACTTGTCTAAGCCCCCTGATCATTCAAGTACTATTCGAGTGACACGTATCAGGAATCACAAATATTATATTGTGTATGTATAATAAATTACGACTAGATATATACTGTTGACAAAGCTACGGTAATTTAAATTTCTAACACCATATATTTCATTTAAAAAGTGCTCGACAGTAAAGTTCATGTAAAAGATTGTGGCTGGTGGAGAGCAATAGCACGTATGAAATTGATAACAACGAGCCTTAAAGTATTTGGTCGGGAACTTCTAATAGAGACTAACAACTAGGGACATAAGCTCCGAGGGTGCGTACTAAATCTATACACATATAAAATGCATGGAAATTACACGTACACAATAGATTATACATACATATTCTCTCATGAGTAGAAGAATTACACAGTCTTTGTAGTATTTCATATGATAATACTGATGACTTTTTTACATCTTAACAATAATAAATAGGTATGTACTCGATAACAAAAATTTTGATTTAAAAAATATAGAATGACTTGTAAATTTTGTGTATATATTGTCAACATTTTAATGGACGTTGTGCGTAAATAGAAGAACCAAATATAGTAAAAACATATACTTGTAACTTGTCAGACAACTTACTGTTCGGCGAATCTTAACTTTTGTTTCTTGACGAAGTCTATGGCCTGTTTATCTGTGGTGCGTGACTCCAATATTTGTATGATGGGATGATCTGAAAATTCAGTATTTGTGAAAATCGTGAAACAAGAATCATGAATAAAAATAGCTCATATTTATTAAGCAATTAGTATTATTCTCTCATTGGTCTGTTTAGCCAGCGAAAGCTTTATTATCCAGACAGTAGGTAGGTATGCTGTGAAACGTCTGAAATATACTTAAAAGTCTATTAGAAATATGCCTGAATATTTTGAATTTAAATTAACTAGGTAATACATCAAAGAATAAGTCATATCAGAAGGGCCTAGACTTAGTTCCAAAACAAAAGATTTCTAAACAGAAATTGTTAAAGGTGTACTCATTAGAATTGTAAAACTTAATCTTAGATTTTTACTTACAACTAATTAAAGTTATCGATAGGAAAAAGTAGAAATAATTATCGGTAACAACAAAATAAATACAATTACGAATGTGTTGCTTACTCAAAATGGGCCCTAGTACCTATAAAGTACACGTAAGTGATGTATTTAAAGGTATTTATTATACAGCTCTCAAGAGAGAAATTCTTAATCATCGAATGTTATATTTATATCTTAGTGTAATCTCTAAAATATAATTATATCATTCAATGTATGGAATTACCGACATTTTACTTTCAAGTGCCTCGTAGAAAGCTATTAAGGAACACCATTTGTGGTGTGAGTAATTACTGATGCTGTCCAGTTTGTCCGAGTGGAAGATGACTATGAGTATTACCATTACCTCGCGCTAAAAAAATATACTAACTGCGATCATGTAGCTGCATGAGAGGCAGTTCTATGGGCCGCAGCGGATCAGGTGGCGCATGGCTGTTGACGCCGGGCACGCGTGCTAGCGACACGTAAGCCTCGCCCGCGAAGTCGTCAGCTGTCAGCACGTCACGGTCCCACACCGATAGGGCTAGTGCCGCGCCCGCGCAACGGCACGAGTCCAGGGAGACCGCGAACTCGAAGCATTCGTCCCATACCGGGTTCAGGGTTTTCTAAACCGATATATGTATCTATAGTATCAATGCGTATAAACTACGTTCTTTTAGTTTCGAAAATCATTACTCGTTACTTATCCTGGTAATTAATTAATATGATACTACTACTACCAGTGGCATAGTGTCTGATATGACGTCCATTACATAAAACACGTCCGTCGTCTCCAAGCTCCCGAGCAAAAGTGATTGATGTGTATTATAAATAAATAAATATTTTGGGGCATTTTTACACAGCACCATCTAGTCCCAAACTAGGCAGAGCTTGTACTATGGGTACTAGACAATGGATATAATACTTATATACTTTTTTTTTGTAAATACATACTTATAATACATAAGAAACACCCAGACAAACACAAATACTCATGTTATACCCACACAAATATTTGTGTCCTGTGGGAATCGAACCCACGACCCCATCATCAGCAGTCCGGTACTCGAACTACTAGACCACAGACGTCGTCGTCGTATTATGTAGGTAGATATAAATTAATGGATCTTCTTGTTTTATGAACGGCATTCTCGGTAAACTGTCACGCTCCCATGAGGATTTCACATAAGGAGACCCAGTACCAGGCAACTAGTAGCTACTCCAAAAACATTTAAATGTTAGACTACTGTGATATAAGAAAAGGGTCCCCACCCTTTTCTTATGTGGGGGTTATTACAATCATATTTGCAATCATAAGTAGGTAAGTATGTTAATGTTTTTCGTAACATTACACACATCTTCGTGTATATGTATCACGGAATTGATTATGTTTTCGTCTCACCTTTTGCACATTGGTGGTTTGTTCGTGAGCCTTCGGGAAGAGACGTTTGGGCACCAGTTCGAGCACAACAAACGGATCACTTAAGCCGTTCGGATCGAGCGGGATCACGTCGCGTGCCGACAATACCTCCACACACAGCGAGTCGTGATTGAAGTACACACTAAAGGACAATTGTATCGAATAGGTATCAATATTTTGTACATACAGAATCTATGTACGGTCAACAAAAGAGTTAGGTATACAGGTAGCTAATTAATAATCTGTGTTTTTATAAAGATAGTGTAGTAATTAGTAATGTATCACGCATTAAGTGTCAAAACGTAGGTATTGTAAGCAGCTACATAACCCTTTGGCGCGTAATTATTGGTGTCGAAATCTGTATAAAAATGCATATTTCGTTTGCTAACTGTTTAATTAACTCTTTTGTTGATTGTATATACGCATAGAAAGGAAAATTAGTTTAAATTTTTTTCACACAGCTGTTCATGCAGCTATTTATATTTATTTACTTAAAACTTTGGAGGATAGAAATCGCCTTTATCTATCAAATTTTTTATTTATTTAATTACATTGGCTTTAGCATATTTTGAAACAAAACTAGTGTTAAACATTACAGTTTGTCTAGACAATGATTTTTCCAAATTAAACAAGAATACTTTGCAACCGAATTCTCGCTTTCAATAAAATTCAAACTTTGGCTTTAAGTAAAAGTAATAGTAGAATGGGATAACATCAAATAATACTTTGTCTTTGCGGACAATTTAATACTGTCTGCCCCTCTAGACTTTAGATACTACGTGTGTGAATGCAACAACGAATAAAAAGAGCGACTTGAATAGATAAACGTATGTATATGAAAAAATAGGTCTCTTCCACCCTGTATAATCCTATCCTACGTCCCACTATGACACTAAAATTATAAAGGCGAAAGTTTGTGAGTGTGTATGTTTGTTACTCTTTCACGCTAAAACTACTGAACGGATTTTGATAAAACTTTACAGTATTATTATTTATACATCAGAATAACATATAGGCTAATTAAAAGTAACTTTTCCACGCGGACGAAGTGGTGGGCAGAAGCTAGTAATATATAATTTTGCTGTCGCAAGCCTGGCACACGATTCGTTCCCAAGGTGAAGCAATGTTTTTAGATTTTTCTATGAAACTATTATTATCAACTCAGACAGATGAGCACGCACCATACGAGATCTAAAATCATAGGGGGTGAACTATACATGTATAAATGTATGGTGTACATGAAGTACACTTTTGCACAGGAATATATGTTATAATCAGAAAAAGATATTCCACGCACGTTTTGCTATTCGAATCTACGATTTAACTGATAACCTAATCTGCATGTACCTATCAGTTATCAATTAATAGTAAATAGTTTAGTCATTTTTTTTTTTACTACTAAGGTGGCAAACAAGCATACGGCCCACCTGATCGTAAGCGGTTACCGTACCGTAACACCAGTATCACTTGCGCGTTGCCGACCCTGTATTGAAAGAGGAATAGTTGGGTTGACAGTATAAGGGTCAAAGTCCCCCCATTGCCAACACAACGTTTCGACTATGGTAGGGTAAGCTTTCATTCGTTTTACAGATTAGGAAAAATAAGAATTCCAAGACCTTGATAAACTTACTCTTTATCTATAATACCTACACTATTAGTATGTTGTTATAGATACAGAACGACGAAGAAAACTACAGTGAGTATTTCTGGTTTACAAGTACCTAATGAATAACGTCACTAAATGTAGATAGGTAATATACTGAACCCAGAACCCAGCACTCCGAAACTATTCAGTCCGGTCAGTTTGCATGAATAAGTTGCTCTAAAGCTATGCGATATGTATTATTGTAGGCATATAGCATTCGTTAAGTCCGAAGTTTATTTTCTTTACCTTGCTTACTTTCATTTAAACCTATGAATACCTATCTATACATGTAAATTTAAATAATTCTATACAATGCTTTTGAAACCCCGCGATGTACATAAGTTAATATATATACTCACCGGAACATCGGTGCCTACATTCTGATCCAAGTATATCGAAGTACACTGAAGGATAAATCGGGTATAAAATAAATTTGAAAAACTTTTTTTTGGTATTTGGTTCCTACGCCTCAGTGCGTCGTCAAACTTGTATATTCGGTAAAATGTGCTCGATCCAAATTACTAGCATGACAAAGAGCGATGGAGCGCTGACTTTTAGACATAAAAGGTGGAAACCAAGTTACACAGATAAGAGTACCTAAATGGAAGTTTTACTGACAGTAAAAAATAAAGAAAATATACTAAAACGAGACAAATTACGAAGACAAATCCAGTCTTAAAAATATTCTTACACGTGTACCTTATCTAAAATTTTTTTACAAGGATTTATTTATAGGTACTAGAATTGCTTTTAGAAAATTCTATTTATAAAAGGTTTCAATACTGACCGCACAAGTATAGATCCATAACAAGAGGGCAGTGGAGTGCGCGCTTGTTCGGCCAACCTATCAACTACCCACAGCTCCAGTAGTTTCTCCGTAGGCGCTTGGTGATACTCCATCCTTTGTTCCACACGGAACCACTCCGCATTGTGTACTTCCGACATCGGGAGACCTAAATGGAAATCGATTAAGCATTGGTTCCCGGTACTCATCGCTGTTGAACAGATTCAGTGTTGACAATTTCAAGTTGAAACTAATAAAAATATTAACTTTTTGACAGTAGGTAACTATTATTACAGGATAATTTAAAAAGGTATTTTAAAAATGAACAATCCTTTCTGTTATTGCACGGCCATTAGCCCGTCAACGTTGTTTTTATGAAAAAGTCACTTAAAGACTATTTAAAATGAAAATCGTTTTAAAAATTGTATGTGAGATTTCCAAACCTTTTCCCTCCGCATGAAAGAACTCTGCCAACAGATCGAGTGCTTCTCTAAGCCTGTGGTGGTAGACGCGCGGGCGTTCGGCACCACCTGCATCGGCTTGCGCGGACACTTCCTTGAGCACACCACTCCAACAGCCAGCCAACGCGCGAGTGAACGCGCGAGGCAGCAACCACGTGTTCAGTGACGACAGATGCTGGTCCAGGAACTCCAATAGAGGCGTGATTGCCTGGTACGTTAGGAATTTCAAATCAAGTCTTGTTAGGTTTATTGTAAGATGTATCAAAGTAAAGCCAAAGCTGTTACGCAACTGTTGTTTCTTTAAGTTACACATGAGAAGCTACTGTAATGCATTTAATTATTCAGCCTAGTTATCACCTCTGTCAGTAAGTACTTAGAACATTTCTAAACTTACCTGTGTGGTGGGTAACGTGTCTGGCGACCATGCGAGATGGAACACTGCTTTTCTGAGCGGTGGTCGTGCGCGTGCCGCTAGAGGTGTGGCGGCGCGTGTGGCCCGCGCGTCCAGAGTGCCCAGTGCGCCACGCACTAGTTGACGCGAGTTTTCGTCGTTCACGCTACAATTATATATTAATATATTATCTCATCTTCAATACGATGAATTAAAAATAGACATTAGACACTTTTCTATTGGTAGGGAAAATTGATTAAAATAATTAAATGTAATATTAAATAGATTACTGTCTTTATCGCTAACATTAACATTAAATTGTATTAATAATCTTTAATTATATAAGCATAATTTCGGTATAGTTTAGAATTACACACAAAGTTGAAAAATGTAACCTCTATATATAATAATGGCTGCCTCAATATTACTTTTGTATGCAGTAGCTGTTGCATACAAAATCTGGAGAAAAATGGCGTCTTGAAACTTCGTCTTTCTTATTTAAATCACGTACACGCTGAGAATGGCGTACCTCTTCGTCTAAGGGCTTCCACTAATTAACACATTTTGCACGCTGAGTGCGCTTGTATAGCTATTAAGGAACTTAACGAGTCATGGCTGATGTGAGACGTCAAGAAACGCGTGCTGCATGTTGCAGTTTCCTGTGCAATGGCGGGAACGGAACGGCGGAGAGTATATCGTGCACGCAATTATTTACGGCATTTTTAGAAAGGAAATGATAGACGCCTACAGCCTGCCAGAATTATATTGTAGACTATTCTCCCAATTATAATGTGTCGTAGTTAGGTATCTTAAAAGTTTATGGGTACCTACTCACTAAAAATAGTCTAAAAAGTTGTTATCTACAAAAAAATGGACGAAGAACGAGTTCAGCTTAGGTAAAATAAACAATGAATAAATATTATAAAGTTAAAATTTAATTTCAGAGTTCATTTTATTTAAAATGTAGGTAAACGTTCATTAGCACGTATCAGAGTACATGACATGCACGTAAAAGTTGTAATTGATCTGTCGAGTACACAAATTGAAATGCAAATACAAACATTCATGTTAACATTAAATTCGTGTAAGTAAATTACACGTGGTAAAATGTCAGTATCAATTGATTTATAAAGATCGTAACGTACTAACTTTGATTAATTTTCAACTTAAACCGAGATAGTTGGCAAGTTGTTTAAGTTTTAATTAAGATTTATTAGCACTTGCGTAGTAGGTATTTACGTTAGAACTTGTAAGTACTTGCTGAGGTTCTATGTCGTAAAATAAGTGTAAAGATTTATACAGCATTTCGTTCGAGATAAGTTCGACCATTAACACGATATCCCTGGGCGATTTGTTCTTTAAGACCACTTAAACTTCGAAATGGTCGTGCTGCGCGTGGAACGAATGTTTTGCGTACAAACAAACGGTCAGAGGTTTACACAGTAAACGGAAAGAATAACATCATCATAGTTATCATCATCATTAATCCTTATATAAACGGTGTCATTGCTGGGCACGGGTTTCCTCTCAGACTTTTCAGTCCAATGGTCTTCGACTTTTCAGTCCAATGGTCATATCACCAGGGTATTACTGCTTTTTTATCATTATACTTTTACCTATCGACACATCTACCTACGCAATTTACATTTTAGGGTTGCCAAATATTTCCCTTCCATTTAAGATGTTAATTTGTCCTACCGTAATAAATTCTTATTGGTTAAATGTTGCAACTACTTAAAGGAAAATAATCGCATATTTCGTAAAGAACTGCATTGTTATTATTTTCAGATTTAATGGAAACGCTGTGCAGCTGAGCGTTTTATGTTATATCAAACGCTGCATGACAATTTCAGGGACTTAAACTTCGCACAGCGAAGTTTGCCCTGATGTCAGCTTTATGTCGTGTCCTTAAGATATATATTTCTTTACAGGGAATTTATGAAGTTTATGCTTCACGACGTGTCGTGAGTGTGGAGCGCGCAATGTTCACGGTCCAGAGATTAGCGCGCACTTACATGTGTTCGTCATCGTACTCGGCTAGCGAACGGCGCACGTATTCCAAGTTGTTCACAATCGTGCATATTTCTTCTGTCGTTTTGTTTTGACCTGCAACACAGATTCGTGTTAAGCAATGCTAAGGTAGTACCTACTACCTGTTATGGTCGTGGCGAATTTCGCGGATCCCATGGCCATGACTATAGGGCAAGTGTAGGCAAGTACGGTTTTTAGTTGGTACGAGTCCGACATACTCTTCCACCTCCCCAGGTGGCGGATAGTCCATGAGGAATTTCCGTACTATAAACAAAAGGTAGTATCTACTATCATAATACCTCGGCAACTTGCAAAAATGAAGGATATATGGAAAGTTTACTAGACGGTAGTTTCTGTGCTTATAATAGAGTTAGCTTGTAGAATTATAGAACCAGAAAATGTATTAAGTAGGTACACTTAATTATTTCAATAATTTATATACTGATAAATATTATAATTACAATTGATTGCTAACTTTGGCAATTTTTTTTATTTGTCTTTAAAAGTTGTACGTAGTGCTATTGTTTATTCTTACGTGCTTTGACAGTATGTAGTATCCACATCTGCTGCGCGTGAGATTGTCCTGAGGAGCCCTGTACATAAGTTCTTACCATGGTTCTCGTAGAAGCCCTGGTCGGCGAGCGCGCCGTGGACGAGGTCCGCGTAGTGCAGCGCGGTGGCGCACGCGGCTTCCAACAGGCGCACGCTGCCGCCCGCTGTGCACTCCTCGGCGCCGCCCACTGACCGCCACACCAGGCGCATGTGGTATAAGCTACGGCGGAATCAAAGTAGTTTCATTTAAAATACCTCGGACTTTGCATTTGTGACTGGTTTATGGCCATATCATCATCATCAACCCATATACTGTCCCACTGCTGGGCACGGGTCTCCTCTCATATTGAGAGGGATTAGGCTATAGTCCACCACGCTGACCTAGTGCGGGTTGGTAGACTTCACAAACTGTCGAGAAAAATCTCAAAGAGAGAAAGATATGCAGGTTTCCTTACGATGTTTTCCTTCACCGTTTAAGCGAGTGATAATTAATTATTAATGCGCACATGGTTCGAACTCGAGACCTTCGACTTGGCAATCCAATGGTCATACCACTAGGCTATCACTGCTTTGGCATGGCATGCAATGGCAATATACTACCCCCTACGCAACGGCGAACATTACCACACCTCAGGGAACCTTCGGGAATACAGGTGTGATGGTAGGCTCAAATTAGTAGGTACTTGCGACACGTTAAAAACTAGGTATGTATTCAGAAAGTCCAAATAGTAAAATATAAGATCATAATACTACGGAGAATTATGTTATAAACGTATCCTTTTTATGGAGAAGAATAGCTACTCAAGAAACTTATCACTCGCTCATTATCTCATCCACTCAAAATACAACACCACTGCACCATTGGTACCACACGTATAAAAAGACTCATTTCCACACTAGCTGTGTAAAGCCAGTACCTATTTAAAGAAATCGATTTTAATCGAATAATTTTCCAGTCTGGGTTTCCTGCTCCATACTGTTACCGTAATTATTATACTCTCTTAAATTAACTGGTCCTCAAAATAAAGGTATAATGTAAAAGTAAAGAAGTTACAAAACTCCAACACTGCTCAGTTCATAAACAAAAAGCTTATATTTAAACAGGGGCGCGGGTCACCTTGTTCATTTTAGCCAGATAACAGTGACAAAGTTAAATATGTGCCCGGCTGGGCCTAATATGTATGCCTACTACCGTATACTTTATGTGAGTAAGCTAACGTTGTTTAAATGGTCCATTCAGCTTTGTTTGTTCGCCGTCTTTTATGGAACAATTTCCTAGAATCACCGCCCAGTTAAAAGCAGTATAGTGTAATGCAATAAGCTTCATAGTAGATATTCACAACTCTTCCAAGAAGTCTGTGTATGCTTATTATTATGACGAATCTGATTCCATTCTCGTATCTAACTGCTCCAAATAATGTTACAAGATTTTCCTCACTTGATTCGCTTGTGAAAACACAATACAGCAATCGGTTTAAGTTATATTTTTTTATGATACCCACAAGTAAAGGATAGAAACGTTCCGATAAAAAAAATCACTCGTAAAGAACCGATACGCAGGTAATAAATACCTATTGAATGTGTAAACCCTTAAAATCGAAAATTATACGAAAATTATTAATTAAACGGACTCTCGTATGAAACAGAAATTTTATTATATAATAATATCTACTTCATTGGTACAGTCATCGCAAGCGCGGCTGCTGAGCTTATAGATCCTGGGTTCAATTTGAAGTCAAGCAAAGTCCTTATTGGGTAGTAGAAGCTCGGAGTATGGCTTGTAGCTTCCCTTGTTTGTTGTTCCCACGTCAAAAACACGGCCTGACGGCGGTATAATATATATATAAACTAAAATGTAGGTAGGTTAATGTGTTGATAGATAACGATTTTCACTGAATTTTATTGATGTTTGTATAAAAATGTATTAAATTCCACGAATAGAACTAGATCTAGATTCGTGTGTTCGGCGTGGGCCTCCAACAAGATGGGTAGACGATCTGCTGAGTGTCGCTGGGAGTTGGATGCAGATGGCAAATACCTAGTGCTTATGGAAGTCCATGGGGCCTTTATTCAGAAGTGGACTTCTTTTGGCTAATATGATGATTTTGATGAGACAAGGCTACCTTAGAGAAATACTAACTTTCCTCAATTCCTTCGTTAAATAACTTTAAAATCTTAGCATGGAAAATGACAAAAAACTACAAAAAGATAAATACATAACTGTTGAATAATTCCATAAAAACGAAAGTACTATAGTGGACTTACCAGGCAGCTGTATCCACTGAGGAGGTGCTGTGTTTCACCAGGTGCTCGCCTTCCACTGGTCGGTCTGTAAATAATATTCCCGTTACAGAAGCTATAAGCCTACAAACAACATTATGTCATAAAAACAAATGCAAATTAAAAAATATTCTATTTTCCATTTTCTCCAATTTGATACAATAATGATTAAACACGACAGAAAATGATCATACACATAGATTATTACTGATACATACTAAATCGACTGTAATAACACCCGCTAGCGCTTATATATCAATAAAGTAATTACGAAATCGTTATTACTGCCAAAGACCAATTAGGAAATGGTTAACCTTCTTCTTTGAATTCAATTATGGACCTTAATAATTGGTAATTTAGTAAGATATATATTCTGTGTTATTCTCTTAAGACTAACATTTCATTTTAGAACGTATTTTTCATACTAAGTACTTGCTTCGGATACGTTAACTTAAAAACAAATTGGTATTGCTTTTATATAACACTGAATCTGAATTTAGTACCTAGGGGTATACATTTTACACCTTTGGGTGTAGGTGTACACATGATTGGGATTATTTAAAAAAGATTACCATTTATAGTATAATAAACAATTTTCAAGCAGTCCTTTATTTGTCTCGCTCCAATAAAACGTTTCGTGTTACGCCACAGTTAGATTTCGATGTTTATCTTAATGGGCGACCAGCCGACCACCCTACCGCGGGGTGTGAACCTTCGCCTATAGCCTTCATCAACAATATTATACGATGCAACTTTCAAAATTCAATTCTTTGTAAACCGCTTAAGTTATAGTTTCTTTTGATATCTTGTGCAGGTTGCCCCTTAAGAGATTTATAGTAGATATCCTCTAGCGTATCAAGTCCAGTTATTTCAGAAATGTCTTACGTTATCTTCAATTTGAAGGTACTTGCGATACTTTAATTGGTAAAATATAATTAAATTATAACGTTATACGTGTAACTTGTAAGTTAATCTGTACGTTTACAAACATTATGTACGGCTTAAGTGATTATTATGAAATACATCGTAGATTTATTACCCACTTGTTGGTTTTGGTAAAACATTAATAAAATCTACGCTAGGTATGTAGATCTAATCTGATACCTGTTTATCGCCCATGATAATATTATGATGTCATACAATAGCGATGTATGTATATACATACATCGCTATTGTATGACATTGAGAAACGACAGATGTAGAACTTGCATATGCAAGTTCTACATCTGTCGTTTCTCAATGTCCGAATACTAACAGGCTTAGTTTTTAGGCTATCAAAAATGGGTTTCAAATTCAGGTAACAGGTGCGAAAACAGTTTTATATAAACAAAACTAACATCTGTGACCCACTCTAAGTTAGTGATGTAGTTGACAGCACGTTTGGCGTAGCAGTTAAAGTGGTCGCCTCACTTCTACTGTTGCGCCCACCATTCCCACCAGGGACAAATAATTCGTGTGATCCAAAGATATTTTATATTAAGTCTTACTTTTTGGCCGTTAATTGTATGTTTTTAAAGTGACACAGGGCCTGTTCTCTAGTTCGGGCGTTGTCTTTTATTGATTTCTGACACATACGCATATATTGCACATTGAAATAAAACTACTTTTTACGGATTTTATTGCGGTAAATTTATATTATTAATCATGACCTTTTAGAGCGTCCATGGTCACGGGTTGTGATAAGTTATTTAAATACTGACAGTTAGGTACCCTAATTTTTTTATAATTAAGTTATGGGCAATCCGACTCACGCAGAGCTAGCTCATCGTATCCTTTGGTCTTCCAAATGTTGGTCTGAATTTTGATTTAATAGAATCTATAACAGGATTTCAAGCAGGTAGTAAGACCCAGCAATCTTTTCTTTTGTTTGGGTGTTATTTTTATATTTAATTTCAATAACCTCACGGATCATCCTGAATAGGAATCGGATTTCTTTTGCCAGAATTTGCGGTTTATCAAATCTGATGTAATGCGCCCAGTATTTCAAGTTTGTCAAGCGTGCCTATGTTCACGAACTTCTGACTTAGTCAGCATAAAAATATTACGTAAGACGTAATATTTATCACAATAAGTAAGTCGACTTGTTTGGTCAAATAAAAAAGCGTTTTACTTCATTAGAGAGTACTTTTTTTAACGTTACCTCATACTATAAGATTTTTTGCTGTATTATGTATAGTATAGTGTGTCTTGTATAGTAGCAAATAAACTATTATTCTTTCTTTACTGCGCCGACCCCCAGTAAGTTGGGATAAGGGCAGAAGAAGTATGATGATATAAGGGATGACGTGCTAACTCACCGAGTTCGACGGCTGCTCGAACTCTCTGCAGGGCCATGGTCTTGGTGACAGCGAGCCACCGGTCGATCAAGGGCTCGAACCACCTGCAACAATAACATTACCATAACAAACGAAACAAGTCGCGTATCGCTAGCATCGACCAAGTTTGCGACTTGCTGCTTAATTACCACTAATTAGCAAGTTGCGCAACATGAACAGTGAGTACGTACTCCTTAATCCGCTTAGCTTTTGATAAGACTGTTAATTAACAAGACTTCTAAGACTTAGTTTTCTTACAAAACCTTCTTGTTTGAGTTGGGTTTTAAAGTGTAAGATTATTGAAGCTGCTATATAATCTTTCAAAATAAAATATCGCTAGTTGCTTATAGCTTTAACTTTGACGTATTTTTTTATGTCTAAATGAGACTGGTGATTCATATTAGAGTACTAAGGTTAGAGGTCAGGGCTACTTTCAAAGTCCAGACATTTTTATGGCATCACATTGTACTAGAACAATGTCGAGTATAACATCTGTTGGGGCCTTGTGAGGAAAGAACCCTAAAGATTCAAATAGAATTTCTGACAGCTGACACGCATGAATCACGTACGATAATATTAGGACCTATCTTTTTTTTTGTAATCGACTGCAGGGCAAAAGCCTCCTTATATACTAACTTATAACTATATTTTTATCTTATCATTATTAACTTAGACTATATACCTATAAAAGGGTTATAGAGCAGACATTGGGACCATTTTCATAAAAAAACTTTGATCCGGATTTGATATAAAAAATTCTCTCTTTATCGGACTGAGACAGAGCAATTTGTTTCCTATTGGAAAGAAGGAGTAAAGTAGATGATGATTTTGTTTCTGATGTCCCAACAGACTCATAATATTTAAATGCTTATTGCCATCATGGTAAAATATAATATATTGTCTCGTACTGCGGTAGAACATGGTGGATAGTGAGAACAGACAGTGTAATCACTTCGGACTGAAAACACAAGCTAAACAGAGAAACACATTGAAAAGGAAATTAACGAAGCATTTGGTTCATTTATTCTCTGCTCGCAGTCCGAGAATTGAAGTAAGTTTCGCCGGTTTTCGTTTGCAATGAATATTTTTTGTTCCGGAGTTTTTGCGCTTGTGTTAGCGCTTCAACATAATGTAAGGTGTGTAGAGTAATACATTACTTTTGACGTTTCCTTTTATCTTGTGCCTGGTATATAATCGCGTATCTTGGAAATGGCTCTAACGATTTCAATGTAATTCAATGAAATTATTTCAGGGTTTACAGTGCGGAAAATCGATCTAGGTCTCAATTCTGGAAAAGTACGTTTTCTCCGTGTTTTCAGCCGTAAAACAACAAATGTTGGGTTACAAACTTATAACAATGACATAACCGGATAACGGATTTACGTTAACGTCCAATTTAATTTACAGAATATCGTATCACTTGTAGTAAATAAATTAGAACTACTTAGCACTATATTCGAGAGGAATACTTATATTTACAGTAGTGTAAACTTGAATTACAATAAGTATAATCATTCAAGTATTTTTGTGTTTAAAATAATTGTGTAAATTAATAAATATTCCTTATTTTTCACATGTGCATATTAATATGGAATTGTTGACATTATTAGTAGTCCGTAGTAGTAATACTATCGATCTTAAATAAATTACAAGTTTATAGATCTTACAAGTAGGTTTTTTTAAATATTACGACGCTCGTTTTTTCAAATTGTGCAGTGGACAGGTTTTAGATTTACTCATCCTTTCGCTCTTTCAAGAAAAACACGCTACGTTAATCAGATATACCATTATACGCTTATAAATTTGTATAGGTATATAAAATGCATGCATGTGGTAACCAAGTCACGTGAAGCGAACACTACCAACATCAAATTCTAAAACTTCAAACTCTGACAAACATTTGAATAACTTCCGGAAACACCTAATAGATTCACCGTAAGATCCATCTCCGAAGAGATCTGGCTGTCATCCCGTTAATATCATAAATGGGAAAGTTTTGATGGATGTTTGTAACTCAATCACGTCAGAACAGATGGACGGATTAACCAAATTTAGCTTGAGAGAGATAGAATATGCACTCAACTGCTTTGTAAGAACTAACCCATAGAACGCAAAATAAATAATTTCATTTCATTTAATTTTTGGTGTTCCTTTACCATAAGCTACTAAATTAAACACTATCTCGTACCTAAGTGCCTACTTAACAAAATTACTTATAAGGGTCTCATGTTTTTGTTCAATGTTTAAGCTGCAAAGCCAGCTGACGGTCTCCTGATGGAAATAGTTTACCAAGTGGATTGCTGTCGCGTTGCCTTATCAAATGATGGTATCATGTGCCCGTAATTTTATAAAATAAGCTGTAACATAGTATGACCGCGCTTGAGGTAGGTAAACAAGTCTTTCACAAGGAAGCATATTACTACTAGACATGTAACAATTGAATATCATACTAATAATATAAATGTGAAAGGTTGAATGTTTATTTGTTTATTTGTTACTCAATCACGCAATAAAGTCTTAACCGATTTTCATTAAATTTGGTACAAAAATAGTATGTAACCGGGAGTAACATACAGGCTACTTTTTATCCCAGAAAAATGTAAGAATATCCCGGAAATCCCGAAAAACAGATATTGGAGAACTACTTACGGCATTTGAATGAAATTTCACACTTATAGTATGTGGCCGGGAATAATAAATAGGCTACATTTTATGCCAAAATGATGATTATGAAAACTGATTTGAATTGAATGAAATTTTGATACACTAATTGCTTGTCACTGTCATATTGAATACTTCCAATCTCGAAAAAAGCGGGATGGAAACAATTTTGTGACATTAAGTACTTGTTATGTCATGAAATCAATCCGAGAACACTTGCATTACTAAGTGTGTACGAAGGCGCGAGTAAAAGCTAGTTATGTGTATTATACTTACAGATAAGCATCAAGCAGTTGTGGTGGGGGGTCGTGCGGTGCGTGCGGGTGCGTCTGCGGCTGCGGCGCCAGCGAAGCGGCCGCACAAAGCTCGCGAACCGCTGACAACACCTCAAATGGCAGGGTCTTCGCTGTTGTCACCAGGCACACTGATGGAACAGTCAGCATACCTCAAAATGGATTTACAGATTGGTTTACTTTACAGATTAATGAGTGTTGCAAGCGTCTATAGGCTACGGTAACCGCTTACTATCAGGTGGGCCGTACTCATGTTTGCCACTTTAGTAGTAAATAAAAAAACTATCATATACTATGCCATCACGCCTGTATTCTCAGAAGGAGATTACCGAGGAGTTTCTTATCGGTATTTCTACATAGGAAACGACTAACCGTGCATCGACATTTCACAAGTGCCTGTATATAGTTTAAATGAAAATATAACTATTTTGATTTGATTTCGATATTTTGAAAGGTTATGTAAAGAGGGTGCGAGTGCTATCGGTAGCTATTAACCGGGCAGATATGCAAATTCCGAGCTGCACTGAGAATTTCATAGAAAATCCTATTAATTTTGTCTCACCTGGGCATCGAACCCGGGATCTCACACTGACCAGCCACGCTTGCAACTTTGCAATGATTTGCCCAAGTGTTGGATTGTTTTGTATGAATCTAATTAAACAATTAAAGTTGTCTAATATCGGATGTCGTATTGCAAAGTCACTAAACCTAGTTTTATTTTCAGGCAATAACGTGGACGGATATCGTTCATATTACATTCACCTTCAAACTGAAGCTCAAGAGATTTCCAGTAAATTTTCATGCTTCAGCAAAATATTTTAATATTACTCTTCTTTATATCTTTCAAAGTGTGCAGGTGCCAGATGTTTCCCTCAGTAACATGACTCGACTCGTTTATTAATTTACAACCTAAAATTAGATAATCTAAATTAAGGTACATATTAGCGCTATTGACCTTTGCGAAGTCTTGCCTCTGCCTCTAGGCCATGACCTTTGGGAGTATATTTACGCCAAGTTAACATACGTTTAACCTGGAAAACGACAACTACATAGGGTTATTCAAAAAGGTTATACCAATCCGAAAAGCGGTAATAGTATCTACCCATGACAGTTAACAACTTATAAACATATCATTTTCTTAAATAATGATGTATGAACTGAAATGATACTGAAATTGTATGGTGTTACGAACATAGTATTTTTAAAACTATCCTATAATGATATTAATATAATCTCAAAGTTGCAATCGTCATTTCGCTTTTGACTTTTAGTAAATCCTATCCTGTCCTACTTATATCCTACTAATAATATAAATGTGAAAGTTTGTGAGGATGGTTGGATGTCTGTTACTCTTTCACGTTAAAGGTACTGAACGGATTTTGATTAAACTTTACAGTATTATTATTAATACATCAGAATAACATATAGGCTAATTAAATGTAACTTTTCCACGCGAACGAAGTCGCGTGCAGAAGCTAATGTATACATATGCTCGTGACTGTACGAATAGGACATCTAATTCATATCACATTTATACACTATTATATGTACATATCGAGCATTGTACATATCCATTTTCTATTTGAAAATATTTGGCTATCGTGGCGAGACTATGTACTTACTCAAGACATATTTTATCGTGTATCGCCGCTCATAGCCTCGATAAAGTCTGGGACCACTCATGTAAGAAATAGAAAACCCTTGGGAGAAATATCAGTAAGTTCGCCGAAATTGTTGTACGCATTTTATTAGTATAGTAGACGCATTCTGTTCCTATGTCGACGTTTTTTGTTAAAAATTTGTAGTAATAGTAACGTCAAAGATGTATGACAAGATTTGTGAAATTGAACGAAGGCAAGGCATAGTACTTATACAAGAATCATAGCAAGTGGCGTTGTTTAATTTCTGCTTGCCCTATAAATAAATAAATATATATTCTTGGACAAGTTACACAACACCATCTAGTCCCGAAATAAGCAGAGCTAGTACCATGGATACTAGACAATGGATATAATACTTATATACCTTTTTTTTTGTAAATACATACTTATAATATATAAGAAACACCCAGACAAACACAAACACTTATGTTCATCACATAAATATTTGTGTCCTGTGGGTATCGAACCCACGACCTCAGTCTGATACGCGAACTTGGACTGCCAAGTCGAAGGTCTCGAGTTCGAACCCAAGGCACGCACCTCTGACTTTTCGAATTCATGTGCGTATTAATAATTAATTATCACTCGCTTAAACGGTGAAGGAAAACATCGTGAGGAAACCTGCATACCTTAGAGATTTTTCTCGACGCTTTGTGAAGTCTGCCAACCCGCACTAGGCCAGCGTGGTGGACTATAGCCTAATCCCTCTCAATATGAGAGGAGACCCGTGCCCAGCAGTGGGACAGTATATGGGTTGATGATGAACTTTAGTTCATAAACAAACTAGCTCAACCGGGTAGGTAAGTATCTATGACACTGTTATTTAATAAAGTAAACCACCATTTTAGTCGTCGGGTGTTCCTGGTGCTGCTACATTATGAGACCTGACCTAGTTTACTCAGTTCCCAGAATTCCCTGCGATTACTTTGCACTAATTGCGTCCTATTATAATACATTTTACGGAACTTAATAATAAATATAATTAGCTCAAAGGATCTATGTAGATAGGTATACTTGTTATTTTTATTACTCATCATTATTCTCCGAGCCATTTAGACATTTATTTGCCAAACTAAGTATACGGTCGACAAAAGAGTTAAGTATACAGGCAGCTAATTAAACATCTGTGTTTTGTTAAATATTCTGTAACAATGTATCACGAAATATGTCAAAACGAAGGTATTGTAAGCTGCTACACGTCAAACCCTTTTACGGGTAATTATTTAAATCACAATCTGTGTAAAGATGCAGATTTCCTTCGCTACCTGTATACCAATCTCTTTTGTTGACTGTACATTATAGGTGTTATATAGTAACATAGTTCTCTTAAACTTAGTCGCCTTTTTCAAGCATTGCAAAATTTGAGGGCTTAATAATTTTATTAGTCTACGTTAAAGGTGTTCCAATTAAATTGTTACAGTAATTCATGAAAAGAGAGCATGCAAAGTGAAGTAGTGTAAGAGTAAGAGAAGAGAAGTAGATCGCCTTATTAATTACTAAAAGGTTTATATTAATTATTGTTATATAATTATTATTATTTATTGTTGTTATTAATAAATAAAAAAATCATAAAAAATTAAATTATATAATAGTAAATATATTATTATATTATTTTATTTTTTATGATGTTTTTATTATAATTATAATTATCAGTAATTATTATTATGTAGTACATAATATCATTTTTTTAGTTCCGTCTCGGTTTTAATTCAAAAAATTCTCCAATTGAGTAGAAGCAATTGTAGATGAGGAATGATTTAAGTTTTTCGTTAAATATTATTGGTTTAGTTTTTTCTTTTACCTTTTCCCAACTTAGTATATTGTGGTCTGTTTCCAGTCTAACTAGAAGCGGCTGAATATCAATATTTTATACGTAGTGAATGCCATTAGACCACTGCAAACAAATTTCTGAGCAATACCATATCCTAAGGATAGACTGGTTGGCTTTTTGGGCTCCTAGCTGCCTGTAACGATTGTCATAGGAGTCCGTATGACAACCGAGAGGGAGGGTCTTGATGAGTTATGAACATTATTAGAAACATTTTAGGCCTTTAGGCAATTTAGTTGTCCACTGACCATTTTTGGGTTAACCACGTTGGTATATTGAGGGTTGACAGAAGTCATATGCCACCGAAAAAATCTCACAGGCATACAGGTTACTTTCACCGTATAAAAATTCAGTAATTAGGCTGTAATAAATAATAATATGATGTAATGTTGGAAGCTTACCGCCGTTCCCATGTTCATCGTACATTGGTTCTTCGACGACGCCGCACCAACCCTCTATCACCCAATGCTCCACACATTGTCGGACATCCTCAGACAGCTGATAAAATAAATATATATATAGTGTATTGGGGTAAGATCGGCGCTGGGGTAAGAACGTATAAATCAAAATTAAATCTACGTCTTATTCGGCTATAATTTTTAATGCTAGCCACATTGCGCAGTCGTCATGTTCCGCCCCGCGTACAATATGATATCTAGCTAGCATTAAAAGTTATAGCCAAATAATATGGAAATTTGGTTTATACGTTCTTAACCCAGCGCCGATCTTACCCCAACACACCTTACTATAATTATTTAAGTAGGAATTATATAATAATAATTTATAATATAATAATAATAATTTTTATTTTGCCAAAAATAACAATCATGTTTACACATATTTCTGGTAAGCAGTGTTACAATATAATTAAAACATTTGTGTCCGGTATTAGCATCTGCTGCTGAACTAGGCTTGTAACCTGTATTTCAGCTAACAGCGCCTCCACCCCGACTACTGAGTACATTTATTATAATAAAATATGTAACTGTAGTGTGCAAAAACAACATGAAAACCTATTATAGTTCTAGGAAAATAATATAAAAAATGTGTTTCTCTCCCTGGGCGTGTAAATGTGTGTGCATGCATGTATGAATGTGTGTGTGTATGTATGAATGGGTGTGTGTTTAAAGGAGAGAGTGTAAGAAGAGTAAGATAGTGTGAAATAATTAAACATTTCTGTAATCTTTACAATTACTTGCCTAAAAATATATATTAAGATATCAAAATAGGATAAAAGCAGAGTTAATACTGTAAGGAGTGATTTGTTGTTACTCTATTACTGTTATTATATGCTCTGTTTCATCATAATTGGAAGTAGTTTTTTTGACAGCTAGTTTAAGTTAAGTTAAGTTTGTTGTACGTGAATGGGCCTAGAATGTATAATAGATTTAGCTAAATTATATTAAGAATTAATCTTGTACCTCCTCTCCTCCCCAGTGGTATTTTCACAACCGATCTCTACTCTCTCAAAGACCTAACCTTAGTGATTTTAAAAATCATTCTGTAGCGATAGCAAAGTAAATTACATTACACGATATCTAGTCAATAATTAGTTTTCTTTAACAACACTATACATCTCTATACATATATTGTGAAACACAGCATGTAGTAGGTATGACATGTGGTAAGCATATTATCAATTCGTTTTTGTTTTAAGATATGTTAGTCCATTTTTGTTTGATACCCCGAGATTATCCCCCCTATATTTCGAAAATACTCCACTAGACCTACATATCGTCATGAAGTTGCCTTTATTTAAAAAGTGAATTATCAATTATACATTTTATAATAAGAAATATTTTGTCGGAGGAACGGTATTTTAACAAATTAATATTATAGTTATAGCTATTTCTGAGAAGAATGCAACGCAATAACAGGTAAGCAGAGAAAGCTCAAACGTTCTCTCGTGCAATGTTAGTACCTATTTAAATTGATAGTAGTGGATAACATTAAAACCTTATTAATTTATAAAACCTATAATGAGCTTGTACGGTCAACAAAAGAGTTAGGTATACAGGCAGCTAATTAATAATCTTTGTTTTCATATAGAATAATGTATTACGCAATATTTTTCAAAACGTAGGTATTGTAAGCAGCTACATACCTAACCCTTTGGCGCGTAATTATTTATGTCGAAATCCGTATAAAAATACATATTTCGTTTGCTATCTGTATACTTAACTCTTTTGTTAACTGTACACAAAAGACAAATAAAATTATTCCTCTATCTTTTCATTTTCGAATAGAAAAACTTTCACAACAAAGTATTAAATTTAGTTCGATCGTAGTATTATGTATACTTTTAATGTTTATTTTTATAGCAAACGACTTCAAACGGCATTATTGTTGAAATATGCAAGAGAAAATGAAGGTAATCGTAAGGTATGAGGGAAATAACCGAGGTATGCACCGACGTCATTAAGTATTAATGCATCATGTGAACCACCATTTGTGCATTCTTGAGCATGAAGGGTCGATCGACTTTTATGTACTTTCATATTCACTTTACTTTGTTATGCACAAAGGTAATATTACGCTCACAAACTATACCTACTGTGTTTAAGGGCGAAGTCAAATAAATACCAAAGATATTAAAAATAATAAATATAAATAAATCAGTGAAATAAAAGTATTCCAAAATCGGGAAATCTCTTTGTTCCGTACAAAGAAAAACAAATTTTTCGAACAATGAAAATATTTACGAAAACAAAATTTGTATTAGCAAAAACGTTAAATTCAAAATTCATACTTCTGTTATATCCAAAATACAATACTTAGATGCATAGGAACCCAGCTTGTAATATTATATTCCCACTTTTAATAAGGAATAAATTCAGCTTTAAATTATTATTGAATACAAGCATATTAACATAATTATTAACATTAGCCGGGAACATAACAGCCAATGAGTAGTTAGTGAAAAATCCAACTTACCATTTTGTCTATTTGTGTGAAAACTATGCTGAAGTATGGAACATTATTGGTGCTGCAACAAATAGAGTAGATTATATTTCGAAGGAAGGAAAATATAAGCAGCATAAATCGCTGGGGACTAGTACACACCCCGCCGGCCCCCACAATTCCGTTCTGTTGGTGATCGTAAAGAATGAGGCCACGGACAACAATGGACACCAGACGCGGAACATCAAAAAATACATAATATATTTATACTAGTTATGCCCTAACTTTTTCTATGAAGATCGACGATAAATTTTCTGAACATAAATCTTCGTCTCAATACGAATAAATCTTGACTTAATTGAGTAATTGAGGAAAATTCGACTGAATTTTATTCGAGTGTTCTCCATGGAAACCATTTATTTTATACGATTAATATCGATTTCGGTTCGGTTTTGTGTCGCAAAAATTACCTACTCTTAATTTGCAATGAGACAAGAATTAAGAACAAACAAAGGAAAGGTAAATGAAAGATTAAATTAAATTTTATAATTAATGTAAATGTTATGTACCTAAAGGTGCAGCTGTATTGGAATTATTAAAAAATACATATTACTGAAAGATTTCTCCAGGTATTTTTTTCTTACTCTTTATATATAGGAATATATATAATTGCGAATTTATTTCCTTCATTATTTCAATTTTTATTTAGAATACGTTTTGTTACCGTATCAAATTATGAGGTCCACGCAGATGATAGGCACCAATGGAGTCTGCTCCAACCTACAAAGAGCAGAGCTCTGCCATCAGCGCTATTAAAAACAATGCTTGTTCCCCTTCCCTTTCCTTCTCAAGACAAGTCGCTAATGGGCTAAGCGACTGCGACAAGCACAGTTACCGACACCGACGCCGCGGCAACAGCCCGATATTCTTTAATATTCCTTCATGAGTGTACAATGACATCACACACACACACACAAGTGAATAATAGTATTATGTGACTAGCGTCATAAGGGTAATCAACGGATCGCGTTGTGTACGATTCCAAGCGAACTCTCGAGAATGACATTTATTAACATGAACGACAAGCTAACAAAAGTCGCGTCGCTTGTAAATAGCCTCGTGAACAGGCCTTAGTTAGAGAGGAAGAGAGTGTCATTGCTTAATATTATTGCTATCTGTCAACTTACGTTTCAAACAACGGATGGTAGTAGGTAAGTCCTTGCTGCAAGTCAATCTGGATGAGCGTGATGAGATTCACGAGGTCCTCCCCTCGTTCGGACTGCGTGTCCTGCCCGCACAGCGCCTCGTACCACTCGGATGTGCCTTTGCGAAGCGCGCCCACTATCTCGCTCCTATTGTTGTTAGAATAAGGGTTAAGGACAGCTGTTATCGGCGCGATTCGTTCGTGCATACACACATCAAAAAAAGTTTTCGATCACTGGCATAAGCTGATATAATTTTTTAAATTGAACTTTATCAAGAAAAAAACTTTGTTGTGTGTTTTCTTTAAATATAAATACCCTGTTTGAAATAATCTAAAAAGAAGAAGAAATCATAATATAATCTATCGTAACAAAAAAGATTTCGATTTTTCAAAGTAATCGCAAACTTTTTTTGATGTGTGTATGCTTTAAAATATACGTGAAGTATGAGTTTATGATACATCCATAAATTTGTTTGTATTAGCATTAAATGTATGTTGCGTATTACATTGTACCTACAATGTAATACGCATATCTAGAAGCTAAAACCTCAGTCCTAAAGCTATTAAAAACCTTCTAAAAATCTAATCTTACTACTGCCACACCGATTCATTTTAGCACCTATTTAACGTCCCCGTTTGCAAAGGCAATTATTTAGAAAATGCTGTGCTAGATCCTCTCCCCCTGCTCATTTAGCGACGGCGAATAGCTGACTTTAATTTCGTGAAAAATGCTCTAAGAACTATGAGACCGCGCTGTCTCTTTCGAATAAATTACGCTCTGATGTAAATGTCCAAGGGCTTAAACCCTTGCAGATATTTTTACATTTACATTCTGTCATTTTTACATGTAAATGTATTATGGCGTACAAAGGTGAACGGCAGATTTCGTACCGCATACTTTTTTGTTGTTCTGTTATAGAATTTGTACCACATATTAAGGCAACTAAGCCATTTATTTTCATGTATGTATATTATTTTTAGAACTTCGGATTAATTCATAATATCAATAGAAATATTTTAATAAATAAACGATATAAAATCGTAAACTAAACGCAGTTATGTTTTTAGAAGTTGCTATCAATAAAATAACACCTAAATCGAAATGATAATTAATTATTTAGAAATAGAAATAACATTAAATATGATCGTGAATCGGGAATAAGATCGTGGAGATTTGATGCACATTCTCCGAAATGTATCCGACAAAAACCGATAAGCTAACAATACTTTGCGGCGATATTCCAGACTTCATCTTTATCAACCTGTGTACTACAAAGTCCACTGCTGGAAATAGGTATCTCCTATGCACCCCATTGAGTAGGTACGATCCTCCATCTCAATCTACCTACTTAATGGTAAGTAAAACACTACAAAGATAGCAACAAGCAATTTAGAACATTTAATTGTATCAATCTATATTGGTATACTAGTACATAACCTTAAAAAAATAAAACTGGTTATAACTTTTTCGTCCTAAGTTCTAAAAATCTAAGAATTAAAAAAGAGCTCGTCTATCATATTAACTACCAATTAAAACAAATAATATCCAAAAACACGAAATTTTATTACCGGTACGAAATTCCCATACAAGCCTGCCATTCTCCTTTGATAAACAGCTTCATGTTACTATTCAAACAAACACAAATGGAAGTACGATTGCAACCATAAGAATCTTGTGTGAGTTCACATAATACCACAAGTGCTTCATGGTTGAATGAATAAATTTGCATTCTTGCATATGAATAAACGCTGGTTTATGCATATACAAGTATGCAATGCCTTCATATCCCGTTTTTCTTATGCATCATCTAAAGAAAGCATAACAATAGATATAACTTTTTTTTATAGTTGGTAATATCCTCATGGATCCTCCGCCAACCGGGGAGGTGGCAGGGTATGTCTGACTCGTACCGACTAAAAACCGCACTTGCCTTCACCTGCCCTATAGTTAGTCATGGCCATGGATCGGAAAAATTCAACCGCGGGCAGGATTCGAACCTGCGTCTTCTGGTTAGGTACACCAGACGCTATGACCACTAAGCCACCGCGATACCTACCCGTCATGTCGAATTTTTCCTTCACATACTGAATTTACGTCTTTATGGTGACGTCGCTTAGCATGGAAAATGCCAAAAATATACAAAAAGATAGTTTGTTTATAATGATATCAATAGTAATAATTATGAATAACTATAATCAAGACAAAAGTTATACAACTCATTACATAGTCTAGATTCACTGGAAAGGATTAGCAACGTTCCACTTGCCTGATTTCCTTGTTGAACGGGCAGCATCGCCAGAAAGCCTTCATTTGCGATAGCTGGCTCAAGCATCGCAGCAGATACTCCAACCTACAGATAATACATAACTCAATTTCAAGTTACCAGATCCATTTAAATTATGTTAGCGTTCTAACATTTATAGTGTAATCTCTGTACTGAATTGGTTTTGTCAGAGGGTAATTTTAGACGCTTGAGAAAATAATTAGGTAGGTATGTCTAGTTAATAATATTTTACCCCGGATAAAATACTGTAACAAAATAATATACTCGCAAACTGAAGTTTGAATACATGTGTTAAACTAAAAAATTACAACCTATGGTTAAAGTTTATAATATTGAAAATATTTTACTAAAAAAATATATTTTATCAAATACATTCAGTGTATCTCATGAAGACTCGTGACTTTATTACTTCACTGGAAGACTAGGTATGAATAGCAGCAATTTAGATCGCACTAATAACAATAAAATAATATTAATATATTTGTTTGTTCCTCCTCCGCACGGTCTCCTTATACATAGAATGAGAGGGATTAGGCTATCATCATTATCATCATCATCATCAGCCCATATTCGTCCACTGCTGGACGTAGGCCTCTCCCAGTGAGCGCCACAAAGCCCGATCTTCGGCTTTCCTCATCCAGTCACTTAGGCTATCATATTATATACTATTTAGTATTCTAATTAATTAGAAATATCGCTGATTATTCACATTAAATATTATTCAAATCAGTAAAATATTGGTGGAATTCGAATCATTATTTTTAATAATTATTATTGGTGGAATTCGAATCGGTTCTACCCAGAAAAGTGCACTAAATTACACTCCTACGAGTAAATACTTAATTTGAATGTTCAAAACTAAAAACACCCAATCAAAACAGTTATTCAGTCGCTGTAGGTAATTTTATATAAAACATAATGACTTATAATTTACCAAGCCTGACCGAATATAATAAAGTTCAGAAATATTGTTTATGCTTCAAGTAGCTAGCTAATCTTGAAAAGTGCTCACTCAACCTAATTGTATTTTTTCACTTTGTGTAGCTTATTCCCTCTTCAGTCTTCAGACATAGACTAAGGAACGTTGAATGAAGTTTAAAAAACAAATCAAGTTTTGATGAGTGACTGAATAAATTGCTCGGTGAATATCACATTCAAACTTCCATAAAAAAATAAAACTGAGGCATCCATTGATTAGAAAGCCGTAGTTGGTTTAGGGTTTATTGGAGTTAGAGGTCTATGAAGTATTGCGTATCAGAATATTATAATTATGTGTTTGTGCTTGCATAGTTTGATTTTATTTTTAATGGTATTATGATATGATTACATGCTTATGCATATCAATCCTCTTAAAATCAGAGAAGTTAGGCTGTAGTTCACCACGATGGCTTATTAAATGGAAAACCTCGGCATCCTTCACCGTTGAAGAAAGTAATAACAGCTATCAAAACGCACCCTGACTTGTCAAGGAACTATTAGCAGACAAGAGAAAAATATTTTATGGACTCTGGAGGATCGCGTTTAATTTAATAAATACATTTTTAAATCCTGTATTTATATGTATATTTACATATTTTGGATATATTAAAATATTTTAAGAAATGATATAAAAAGAAAATAAAACATTAAAAAATATAAAAAATTGTAGCCCGCCGGTATCGGGAACAGTATCCAAGCTACCAGTGGCCAGGGCCCCAGAGAAAGAAAAAAATACGGGCCGTATCCAAGAGTACTACTTTCTATATCAAGCGCAAGGGCTGGATCAATATCCAGCTACCCAACGAGAGTCTCCTCAGATGTTGGTCGAGCCTCTTGGCTATTAGACCATTGGCTGACACAACGATTGGAACAATGATCTCTTAATTCACCTCCCACATGTCGATATCCTCGTGTGCCAAGTCGAGATACTTTATATTTCTTTCTCTTTCTCCGCTAGAACGAGACCTATTGAAATAGGTTCTCGTCATGCGGAACAGCGATGTTAACAACCATTGCATGACGTTATAATCAATCTATCACCACAATATCAGGCATACTATCTGTCGGTCGGATAGGTCGGTCCCAGTACAATGTAGCATGACCGCTTTCGAGAACTGGTTCGGGCATATAGTAATGTTGTATTACGGTACCTCCGATTCCACAAGATTGTATTTCAAAGCAAGTTGCTGATGGATAATCCTGGCTAAGAGGTTATGTCTATGCAAGTACTCGCCGTTAGTCAAACTCACAACCAGAGATAGCATGCGGGATCTACAGGACGGTGGCGTGCTCGACATAATATGTCAAGCGTACCAATCGTCCATAATTGCACATACAAAACCTTCGGCTTCTCCAAAGATATTTCCGAAGCGTAGAGGCGCTACCTATCAATTATTAATTCCAATAAATCAAACGCATTATCATACCGGAAGGTAAAATTAATGTCGTAATATAGCCTGACTGTAAGCGCTGTTTATTTACCTGCCACAATCAATTAATCAACACCTAAAGATTAGAAGGGTAGATTTTCTTTTACGCTTGGCGAGTGACACGGTTTTTACTCCTTATTTCTTCTGTATTTAATGTTACACGCGATATTTAAGAGTTCTTTTTTTTTCCAACTAATAACCTACCCAGCAGTAAATGAATCAGTGATCTTTCAAATGAAATTCTGTAGTTTAACTGTTTTTTTACATTTATGTACAATAAAAACGCAACACCTAAGTAAAAAAGTATATTATATATCTACTATTATGATCTGGTAGTCGACCTTCACCGACAGGCTAATTTGAAATAAAATGTTCAAAAAATAGAAAGACACTTTAAATATTCAAAAACAATTTACTTTAAGAACAAAGTTTGTCCTTTTAAAAGTCTTGTTACGAAATAGATATCTTTAGAAATTATGCTAAATAGTTTATTTTGACCTGTTTGAAGAAAATCGATTGTTTTTGTTATAAGCAACTGCTAAGCCACGCCTCAACTAAGTTATCATGTAATAGCGATTGAAAATACGTGGATCTTAATTTCGTCGGTAATGCTGAATATCAAAGTACGTGCGGAATAAAAGGTTTTATCTAGACAGATGCCACGAGCACAAGTAAATCGAATCTCGTGCGGGTAAGAGCTCGCTTTGAGAGACTAAATAGGAATGGTGAGTACCTATTTCATTCCAATAAAGTGTAGTCCCAAAGGGATGTTTTGAACATAAACCAAGCTATTACTGCACAGTGGTTACCCGCTTTTGTTGTGAATATAACTTAGATTAAAAGGTCGTTTTGAATAAGAAATGAAAATAAACTAGGAATATCTTAATGTAAATCTGTCGTCTGCACAAATAATAACTATGCACTGCCATTTTGTTCTATATATCGAATTACGAGAATACCGACCGTTGACAACCGTCACAGGGAAAAAGTATATGAAATATTATTCTCTTTGAGATAGTGTTGTTACTCTCTGTCATTATAATTCGATTGTATAAATAATAAATAATAAAGTTTTGATGCTACACATCATGCCATACATTTCTATGTAGTATAAACTGACCTCGCATTGTAAGGCTTTTCGTACACTTAGCAGTTAGGTTAATCTGGAAATGTATGGTACGTTGTGTATCAGTGAATCATAATAATATTGTGATTAATAATTTAAAAGTGGAGATTTTTCCCGCCCTGTTTAAATATACAGGTGGATTTAAATGTAATTTAATTTAATAAAATTATTTAAAATTAGAATATGTACATATTGCCCGTCGCTTTCATATTAATAAGTTGAAATAAGTCGTAACAAAGTAGAGGTAATGGAAAGTGATATACGGGTTATAATTTATCAGCAACTAACTTGTTGATGCTGTACTGGTGCAGAACGGGGTAGAGGTCCCGGTGCAAGCGCAGCTGGTGCAGCGCGCGGTCAACGAACTCGCAGAAGCAGTCCGCGAGCCAGCGCTCCTCGTCGCGCGAAGCTCCCGACCCAGAGTCCCCACTACCGCTGCCTGATATCGCCTCGCACGCGCACCAGGCGCGCTCCAGCTCGATAAGCAATTTGTGCATGTACCTTAACCAAGTGTATTTTTGGTTTAAATGAAGAGGCCAAAGAACATCTAGTCCTGGTTGTTATACGAACACCTATGATTACCGGTATTACCTAGAAATTGGGTAGAGGAGGCTGATGGTAGTCGTGATATTCAACCGGATCTGGTTAGACTGAAAGCTTTTTTACACCTGTATGGGGGCCCACAGGTGTAAAAAGGCTAGGATGATAATGTAAAGGAACTAGTATCGTCGCCCTTGAATGACACCAGTCAAAAATACAAGAAGACCATAGATAATACCAGCTTATTCCCGTGCGCCAAATCTATTGTTCTCTAAAATTATTATTTCAATACATTAATTACAAGGAGCTCCAAAGATTTTACAAAATATTAATAATATATAATTTTAATTTTGGAGCGCTTGGGAGCAAATTCATGGAGCAGGTGGGAATACTAATACCATGGCTAGGTATATTATATGGCTCTGCTTAGTTTGGGACTAGATGGATGCTGTGTAGAATTGTCCAAGAATATTTATTTATTTATTAGTGATAATAGGTAAGTGACTTACTTAGGATCAAGAGGAGCATCAGCGTTGAGCCTGCATGCCGCGGCAAAACGTGCTATTGCTGCCTGCAGCGCGCTCAAGTCGCCCTGTATAGCGTGCTGATGCAGTAGTGTCTGTGCCGCGCCACACAGGTCACCGTCCCACGGTACCGTGGGCGTGGCGGTAGTGGACTCGGGCTCGCCGTTAGCAGCGGCTGCTGCGGCAGTGGCAGCGGCAGCCGCGGCAGAAGCGCGCTGCAGCTCCACCTCATGCGCCAGCAGTACTCCGAACAGACGCTCGTGTTGACGCACCTTTAGATACCAATAAAAGATTGGTAGCGACATTTTCATTAAGTCAGCTCCTTCGAGAAAGCATTAGTGGGTATAATATACGCAGACACATTTTAAAAGTAAAGTGTGGGACGCTAAGTCCGATTGACTCTCCTTTGCATCCGTCGGCTTATTCGACCCTTTTCATATTTAAAATAAGAAGAAATTTATAAGAAGGGAAGGAATCTCAAAACCTAAATAATGAAATGGATAACTAAAAACTTTTGAAGCGTGGAAAAGCCCAAGTCTCAATGAGTCACACTGAAAAAATCACCTATGAAGAATAAATTGGATTTATCGTGTAATCGCAATTTCGCTTCACTCGCTCGCTCAGTTGATTACGCAGGGCTAAAAGAGAGATTCAGTCACTGAATACTTTGAATACGTTATCGAGATACTGGAGAAATCTTTATCGA
Organism: Acronicta alni; assembly: GCA_964056405.1. Classification (NCBI taxonomy): domain Eukaryota; kingdom Metazoa; phylum Arthropoda; class Insecta; order Lepidoptera; family Noctuidae; genus Acronicta; species Acronicta alni. The sequence goes on along the minus strand of OZ043925.1, from coordinate 7,500,312 downwards.
GACGGTGAGGGATTCTTATAAATGTTTTATTCTTATCTAAGAGTACTGTTGTGCCTTATAATAAATATACTTAAGTAGATGTCTGTAGTATATAAGTTAATAGGTATACGTAACTACTATGGGCTCGTTTGTCAGTATAACTACGCTGATCAACCGATCTGCAAAGTTAAGCTGCACGTCCGTGGATGGGTGATCAAAGACGCGTCCGTGCTTCAGCGAGCACGTAAAGCCGTCGATCCCGGTTGCATACGAACACCTATGAAAATCAGATGCCCAGAAAGCCTGACAACCAATCTATCTTTAGGAGATACCCTAATATGTATGACAATATAAGGATAGATCGTCGCCTTAGACTGGAAGCTGACCCCAACATATATGTAAGTTAGTAGGTATGTTTATTATTGTATACGACGCACGGTTTGTGATCCCACGACCTTTTTTGTGAAAAAAGAAACAGCGACGTGACGTGACGTTAATTAATAAGACGCTGTTGGTTAGGATCCGCTAACCTACAGCATTGATTATGAGATGATCTAATGAGAGCTCAATAAAACGACTGAGTTTTAGCAAAAATTGCGTAAGTCCTGGTTAATAATAATAACTTGATATTGTAGGTGTACAAATCTATAGATAGATATGGGTTGTTAAGCAAATAAAAGAGTTAATGTGATCCAAAATAACAACATGGTCGGTGGAGCGTGGCTGACACGCGGCTCGTCCCTGACGATAGCGCTATTTTCGCTGCTACACAAAGCCTCAAAGTCTATATACACGTATATATCATACATCAACTAATGGCTCGCTGCAAAAAGCCAATAAAATATTATATGAACGATGCAGCGACTCTGCGGATTACCAATATTGATATGTAAGCTATAATCCGCTTCACGGCGATTATCTTTATAGTTCATTTAGTAAAGCTTGTTAAGCTAAGATCGTCCTGTGATATTAAGAAACCTGCTTTATTAATAATGTCGAAGGAACTGGAGTATAAAATTAGGCGAAACGAAGCAAGAAGAAAATCACGTCGCAATTGTACTATTCCACTCGGACGGAAAAGTGCTTTGGTTTTCGATTTCACGTCTGTTTGGATGTTCGCATAGAGTATAAATAATATCCTCCGGTGTTTGTTTCATGTGCTCTAATGTAATGTGTCCGGCGATAGCTTCTCTATTGAAAAGTCACTTTGACTATTCAGCTATTAAATCAAACGACGAATTTACGTCAATACAACGCTCTATTACGTCATAACCTTTTATTTTCGTGACTGACGATATCTAGTTGTAGAGGACCAATCCGAATGAATCTATTTGCAAATTAGATGCGATGTCCAGCCTGTTTTCCACATTGTTGGAATTATTATGTTCGCTATGAAAGCAAGACCCGGTTTCTTTACTTTAATTTTACATAATAATAAAAACGTAGATTCTGAAAAAGTAAAAACAGGTTATGTTTTTTTTATACCACTAAGTGGCAAACAACCATACGGCCCGCCTGATGGTAAGCGGTTACCGTAGTCTATAGACGCTTGTAACACCAGGGGTATCACTTGCGCATGCCGACCCTGTAAAATGAAAGAGGACTAGTTGGGTTGGCAGTGTAAGTGTCAAACTCCCCTCTGCTTCCTCGCGAAGCAACCTTGCTCACCTTAAGGAACACAACACGGCTCAAAGCAGTGTTATTCCACCTCAATATTTCGACACTTCGATTTATATCGTACCTGTTGCCAATTGTCATCGTCATGGCGGCCTGCCTCCCTGGCAGACAGCCACAGCCGGAGACGAATGCGGCCTTGCACTGAGGAGCGCTGCGACCGCGCCTCAAGCTTGTACCACGCCTCCACGCCAGTCGAGGGGATCTCACGGAGAGGGATGTTCACACAACCTGCGCAATAAATTGCAAATATAGGTACCTATTATGACTACGATTATTGGGTAGGCTGTTCCTGAGTGAGCATATGAGTGACTTATTCAGGTACCACCGCGATGTGAATTGCCGCTATCGTTCATATACTTAGTAGCTTTAATAGATTCAAATTTAAAAAACATAGAATTTATTGCTTAGTAGGTACTTTTTTTTGGATCCCAACATACCTGGCTTCCACACAAATAAGAGAGTAATTAATGTTATTATATTCTGGATTGCTTAGATCTATTGCGTTTGTGACGTCTTGCATTAAATAAATAGCTCGACTCGAAAACATCTTATTGGCAATTCGATGTAATCTAAAAAGTCAAATTGGTTTACCGAAGACGCCAAATATACAAACAGTATCAAATTTTTAAATCTTACTTATTTGTGAAGTTAACGAAGTTATGTTTTCATTTCAAAGTTGCGAATTTCAAACATTTTCGTGTATAAGGTAACGAAATTGTTTAAATATTTGTTTTTTATCATATTTTCAAAGCGGGAAATTCTTAATTCATCTGTATTTTTTATGTATTACTTCATAATAATATATAGTACAGTCCAACAAGCTAATTATTTTACATCAACACATGGATAACTGCCATTGTTATTGTGTGCGTAAACTAATAGCGAGCGAGTTCTACTACACACACACACCAACAACAATAGGTACACATAGTATGGTTAATACTATAATAGTCCTTAATATTAATTCATGTGGTTCAATTTGTTATACTATTTCGCACTTGGTCACTATAGAAGCATTAGCACCGTTGCCGACGCCTCCGACTTGTATACAGGATACCGAAGGTTCAAACCTCACATGTGAAATGATTCCTTTTTGTATTATTTCAATCTTTTACAACTATTATAACCTGTTTATAAAATGACTATCGAAGTTTGCAACGTTTGAGATATGCCATCGGAACTAACTCTAAGCAACTTATTTTGTGTCCTTAGTAGACAAAGCTACCCACATTTTTATCAATAATTTTATTTTATAAAATGGAACGTTGTTAGTTGTCAGTCTATTTGCATTAACCATTACGATTTACGACCTATGTATAAACATCGATTGCTTCTTACAAGTTCTGTTTTATTTTGTGCGTGGTGTTAAATTAATTTTTATTGTTTTACCATGCAACATTTACCAATGTTTAAGAAGGCCTAAAATTTTTGTTTTACTCAAGCAAAACGTTTCTATCAGTGATATAGCGAGGCGATTAATAATATCGGTGAGTAACAGATATGGACATTTTTATTATCAACCTATAGGAACTCTTCTTGCCTGTCAATGTTAAATAACATTCTTAATGTTCATTGATTATATTGAAACACTTGTATGAATAATTAATTTATCTAAGGAAAGTATCATATAAAAGTAATACTGATATAACTCAATCTATCGAAGTTATATAGCATTTTCGGCACATTCTTTGAGTCAACATTTAATTATAAGAATTACGTAACTAATAATAATTATGTTTAGTAATGATGATACAAATAATGCAATAATATGCAGGATTGTATGCAGGTTTCCTCCAATCCATGAATTCATTAAATTGTGTTTTGAAATTACTACTGACAATTTCAGAGAAAATCTTCAGTAACTCTGCTCGACCTGGGAACCTAGGACCTCACGCTCAGGAACCGTGCTAGTGATCACTAGGCGATTCGATTATTTTACATATATTATATTTTTTGTTATAAACATTTATTATAATAACCTTCATACCATCACGGCTGTACTCCCCGAAGAGTGAAGCAGAGGTGTATTAATTGTACACCCACAATTCGCCGGTATGTTTAGGTCCTATCTAATAGGGGTCTAGCCTTGGTCTAGCCTACTGCCATTAACCGAGCACAAATTCAAACTCCGTGCTGGTACTGAGATTTCATAGAAAAACCCAATAACACTTTTGTTCGAACCAAACTCAGGACCTCTAGCGTAGTAGGTACTAGCAGTTAGGACTGATGATGCAGTTGAATAAATAAAGTAAAATAATACTTAATATTAATTGTATATATTTTTTTATACAGCGGCAGTCTTTGTAAGGGCGCTGGTATTCATTATTAAAATCAACAGATTTTTGCAGTGAGGCTCTACAAGCCGATTACGTTCACAAAATAAATGGAAATTAAATTGATGCATTAACATCATAAAGCTTTGTTTCGGTCTGTGGTATATACATATAAAATATATATTTTATGTCTCATATAATATACATATAAAGCTTTGCAAATTGGAATTGTATGTTTATGTATACTTATGTAGATTTCAACTGTATAAATGCCGTTACATTTATATACGTGTGTGAGGTAACGCAACGAATTGGAATTCATTAATTAATATTCATGGAAATTATCTGTCAGTTCACTGTGTAATTATTCGACAAAGAACAAATAATGTGGTGTTCAAAATAAAATGAACAACTGTTTCAATGGCAAAAGGGATGTAAAATATTCGCTCGGGGCGCTTTTTGCCATCAATCCGTTATATCCCGTTTTTCGATGAATTCACATTTCATCCCATATCCTAAAAGAGATTTGAAAATGTCAACATTGTAAAATGGGATTTGGAAGCTCTCGGCTGCCACCATTTTGTTTTTATCACAATGTAGATATTCAAGTATTTTCCTATGCCATTTATTATGACAGAAATATTATAAAATGAAAGTAATGTTATTGTTTCAAAATATATTATTATGTATGAATAGGTCTGTTTACGGTTTTGTATTTAGATTATTACAAGATAATTATTAAATGAAACGTATTATTGTTATTACCTACAAAACCAGTGGTTTACGCAGACTGTAGAGTTAACTAACACGACCTAACAGCTAATCTTAATAGAGTTAAGTTGGGGTACACGAGTTATCGATTGTCATCAACACGCTTGACGTCAAAGTGGTGACGATACCAAGAGCAACGCATGTTATCAGATTACCCTCACACTAGGTACCATAAACAGATTTATGTGAAATGAGTGCGTGAGTGGGAATTACGTTGTTCAAACATTGACGTGTCGCGGTGGACGTAAAACGAGGTCCAATTCCATTGAGGTTTAAGCACTATTGCACTAGAACATGCAGCAGTGATATAACACAAAATTAGCCTTGAAAATTAGCCTTTTACCAAGTTGAAAATTGTACCTACTTTAAAATTATAGCCTATAGAGTATTCAAATTATTTTAACAGTACCACAGGTTATTTTTAGGCTTTATACATTGTCGTGGTCAGTGCTTTCAGCAGTTCGCTAAGTGAATTTTACCGCTTACCTATATATTAACAGCTTCATAGAGTCGACAGCTTTGCACGGAACCAAATGATGAAACGTAAACAAGCAACTACCAACACACTTTTTAATTAATTTCTTTGTAGGGAAAAATAAGGGATCTCACACACTACACAACCACGACTAGGCACGGCCCGTGGCCACAGCGATCGACAACAAAATTAATTCTTCGCGTGCATGGTAGCGTGTAAGGTAAGGTAGGTATAGCAGTATAGTTTACATGGACCATTCCAGACGAGGCGTCGCGTTATCTAATTGGATACTTATCTTTCTTTCTTGCGATTTCGTCCAGATAGACTATTGCGGATATCACCACCAGCCGCATAGTGCGCGATGCCCCCTAACACTGAACACAATATTGAAAATAGCGAAATGGAGAGTTATTTTGATTTCTTTTGTTTTCATTAACGACTATATCATAAGCAGTGATAGCCTAGTGGTATGACTACTGGACTGCCAAGTCGAAGGTCTCGAGTTCGAACCCAAGGCACGCACCTCTGACTTTTCGAATTCATGTGCGTATTAATAATTAATTATCACTCGCTTAAACGGTGAAGGAAAACATCGTGAGGAAACCTGCATACCTTAGAGATTTTTCTCGACGGTTTGTGAAGTCTGCCAACCCGCACTAGGCCAGCGTGGTGGACTATAGCCTAATCCCTCTCAATATGAGAGGAGACCCGTGCCCAGCAGTGGGACAGTATATGGGTTGATGATGAACGACTATATTGTAAAATAATCACTCAATGTTCAATTCGCCGCCGCCGCCCACATCTGCGTGGTGATTGCACATTCATTTCGACCTCAGCTGCCAGCAAGCGCTTTACATGTCTCATTTGAATACGTGGGTACAATTATTCATTGTTCCTGTATTACACACTTGCCATTTCTTTCGAAATAATGTTACAAGTAGATATACTTACATATATTTTTGTAGCATAAACAATCGAAATAGATACTTACATGAGTAGGTAGGTAGGTAGGTAGGTATCTTACAATCATTATGTCTTCTTGAGATTTTAATGTTAAATGAATAAGTACCACATACCGTGGGCTTAGTTTGTATGATACCTTGAAGCGGTTTTTTTTTTGTATTATGAAAGCCGATTATCTCATGTATTATGGGTGAATTTACAAACACAAATTTTCACATACACAAACAGCCAGACCCGGAACAAATATTAATATTTGTTCTGTGCGGAAATCTTTGTTAGTTATCTGGGGAAGTTTTGTAAAGTAAATAAAAAGCATTTTCGTGTTTTTAGACCCAATTTAGTCTTCACTCAATAGCCAGTTGGGATCAACTTCTAGTATCAAAAACAGATGAAAAAGATGTATTTAACACGGAGCGGCATGAATAAATTATTTAGTTTATCCAACCGTTTTTACTATTAAATTGTAACAGTTAGTTAATTCTTCAGTTAGTTTTCTACAAAATTGTAAGAATCGTCTTCTCTAGGCAGTTTTCAATTAGCTTTGTGAAACCTTGTAGCTGTCTAGAATGATTGACTGATAATGAAAGTAATTGGGTCTACAGAATGATCCTTTATTATATAAAACATCGTGTTGTCTACAGCAGATGTAATATTCACGTCGGCCTGTCTCGTCGCACATGCTCATTAGGCACTTAATTGCTCAGCTCTTTCCATCAATCTAACTTCACATTTATAGACTTTTGTTGGCTTTATTTATTTTATTGTTACTAAGGACCTTGAAACCTGAAAATAATGTAGATATTACGTTACGAACGTACATCGATTGTCCTCCGGTATTTACCGGTACATTTTAGGCTCCATGAAAAGTGTTGAACCTATTCTTTCATGGCCTTATTAATAAAAATAAACACAGCACTGCCTTTTAAAAACTACTAGCTGTTTCATCCGGTTTCACTCGCATCCCATAGGGCTTTTTGAGACAAAAGGTAGCCTATGTCCTTCTCCAAGGTCTAATCTATGTCTGTACAAAATTTCATTAAAATTGGTTCAGCGGTTTATGTGTGAAACTGTAACAGACAGGTACACAGACAGACAGATAGACAGAGTGCCTTTCGCATTTATAATAATTATTAGCAGGGATTATTAACATTATAAAAAAACTACAAAATATAACACTAAACAATTTTTCAATAACCAAGAGAAAGATGTACATACTTACCACATCACAATTACGAAGGAAATCTTGCGTGAATAGTAGAATATACCCACCTACCTAGAATATTTTATCTTCTGTTAAAGTTACTTCTCATGTACCTTTATAAATATAGGTATACACCTCCGTCTTCAATGTTCGTGTCTCTACTACCTACTTACTGAGCACGTTGAACGTGTTTATATTTTCCATCCACTCACTGTACTATCTTAAGAATAAACACGTTCAGAGCTTAGTACTTCTCGGTGTTAAGTAAACTAAATAAAGTCAGGTGTAGATGAGTTCAGATCGCATGTTAGACTCCGAGAAACCTTCGGGGATTACTTTACAAAAGACTTGTAGACAACCTGACTGAACAAATAATAATTATTTTTGCATGTGTGTGTGCTGTCAGTACCTTTTATAAGAGTGTGATTTTGTGTAATAAATTGTTGATATAACGTAATTAATACGGTGACCAATCGATCTGCAATGGTTTGGAACAAGGCAAAAGAGACAAAAGACAAAAAGTTTAAGAAAAAATAATTACACATCTAAAATTTTTATAATTAATTAGCGGCCAAAAAATCGTAATACACTTCTTAAAATTTGCCAGAGAAAGATAAAACACATCCATAGGGTCACCGTTGTAAAGAGATAATTATATTGATGTCATTGTAAGATCGACAAGCTCTTCTAATAAAATAAGGATATATTTATCCGTAGGATATTGATATTGCCAAGTAAATAGGTTGCGGAGGTATACCAACCGTTTCATGTAAAATACTAATATTCAGCCGCATCTGGTTATCCTCGAAGCCGATCCCAAAGATAGATTAGACGGTCTTAGTGAGTCTTACAAGAGGAACATAAGCACATCATATAATACGTCTCTCTATTGTACCGTTAGTCGTAACTGCGGTTAACCAGGAATATATCGTAGAAATTAATAAATATTGTAACATTATCTACAATAAACTTGAGAAAAGTACCGCAAAGAGACAAGTGGAAGAAATTGGGGAGGCTTTTGCTCGGGAGTGGAACAATACAGGCAATACAATAAATAAAAAAACTCAAAAGCATTTAGAGGCTTTGTGACACGAATTGCTGTGACAATATACCTATGTATATCTGTTAAACATTTTGTAGTGTCCTAGTTACAATATTTTGTTAAAAAAATAACTTCGTATCGAATGAATTAGCTTTTAGATTTCTATTTTAAAGTAAAATTTAAAAAAGAGCGGGTCACGTAAAAAATACTTGCAAATTTTAATGAAAACTTTCTGATATCACAATACACGGTGTGTAACATAGCTGTTCCTAGAATGGCATTCTCATTTTTAATCAAGTACAAAGTACATGCTGTAAGAAGATTTTAAATAAAGTCAGAATACTAGTATAGCGTCGAGTCGTAGGTGAGTAGTATGTAAAATAAGAAAGAACATTTTAACTTTGATTAAAAACGTTAAACTCACCAAGGAAGTCGTCCTGGCTGCCCTGGCGCGCGCTCTGACAAACTTGTTTGAAGAAACGGCCGAGGCCGCGCACTCCACGGACTTCATTAAGGCGTGACACGGCATCCAGCACCGAACTTTCATCATCATGGTCCCAAATATCCAGGTGGAGTACATCCGATGATATATCGTCGATGTCGCTACGATCGAAGGAACTAACTCATTATTTATTATGTCATCATTTGTAATTGAAAATGTTCTTAAATATCAGGTTGGCATAAAATAATGGAGAGTACCCATTTACAGGGTGTAAATAATTATGTATAACTATAGGTATCGTTAATGGTACATTGTAACTGAACTAAGATAAGAAAGTATCTAAGTACATTCCTGTGTTTTTTGAAGTCGAGAAGAGTGATTCATCGAGACTCACGAATTGACTCTAACTGTATGCCTACCTAATCAAATACTTACAATTTGAATGTCTCGTTCCACTTGGGTGAGAGCGTGTGCGGCCTGACACTAGTAGCCCGTATGTAGCGAGCCGGCAGCCTGCCGAGGCTGTCACGTTGCTGGCGACCGTCTCGCCGCTTGAAACTCAGCCTGAAGCCGTGCTTGCGGCCCTCATCCTCGGAGGCGCGTGGCGAAGCGGGCAGGGACGCCGGCTGGATACCCAGCATGCAGTACGGGTCACTATATCCTATATAATTTTAATATATTAATATTTACGTTTATTCAAATAGCATATCAAGCATTAACCTATCAAGGATCAATATTAGAAGACACAATATGGTTAATTGTACATCGGACAGAGCTGATGTCAGATGAGCGCTTCTCATGCTAAAAATACCCAAGTATATTCAAGTCAAGGGTGTGTTTATTCGCGTCAGTCAGCAATTACATATTTTCTCTATAAACATAGCATATCAAAGTGAAAATTCTTGGATAGAATTAATTAAAACATCCTTTAGAAAACCCACCGTTTTTACCGCAGCATTCGACATGTAATATGCTTTGCAAAGCTCAACTCTGAAGTGTAATTGAATACCTTTCAACTTTACTAGCCGTTTGTAAAGCCGTCCAAACAAAGTTTTGCTTCAATAGAAATTTGATTTAAACGTTCATTGGTAGCAGCATTTATTTTAGAGGAAATGTGGTTGTTTTATAGAATGGATATTTAACATTATAATGGCTGTTGTTTTGAGTTATACCGCCTTTTATGCATAATGGTATGTCATTTGGCGTTATTGTGAGCGTTGTTAGCGCGGCTTAGTCCACGTCCGCATCGTACCCGCCCTTCGTTTTCGAGTAATTCAATATGACAAGCGGAGCTGTCAGTACGCCAGCGCCACTATGCGAGCCGCAGACGTTTATTTGTTACACAATATAATTTTCATTTTTCCCGGCGACGCGCGGCGGCATGACGGGCTGATGCAAACGTTTTATGTCATTTCCGCTTTTAGACTCTCCTACAACATCCATTTTAATTACTATCTATAGGCAAATATGTTGACGTAGTTGATGCCGAGCGTCCAATATGCATTGATACTTGACGGAATTTAAAAAATAAGGTTGTTTGGATATCCGTACCTACCTAAGTAAAATTTCCGGAAGACGCAGGTGTAACTTTCAATTCCACATGATGTAAATATATAAGGTATAATCTTTTATTTAAGAATGCCAAGTGAAAAATAATAATATCATGATACATTAGTGAAGTTTTATTAGGATGAATGTACCAAATGTCAGCTCAGGTAGGTATGTGAAAAGAGGGAAAGTCGAGAAATATATTCAAGGCGACACTCATCACTTATGAATATGATTTAGGGTATATAAAAGGATGACGCGTGAGCAACAAGCCTGTTCTATTAAGCGTAAATTTACTTTCACCACATGAAACATTATATGACGCCATTTTTGCCTAATACTTTTTTCCATTAAACAAAACTCGTGCCCAGTAGTAGCTTTATTGATTTTGTCCTTGTTTTTGTACCTAGTTCTATTTTGTTTTCATTTTTTGGTGATAAATAGAGACGGTAACGTTTTGTTTTTAAGTAAGTAAAACGGTAAAATGTAAACGATAAACATCCCAAATAGCGATAATTTTAAGATGTTTTCATGCTCGAGGTATACGATACGTTTCCTTGATGTAAAGCTAAATAAAAAACAACCATTATACAAGATGGCGGAAATAGGTGGTACAGCCTATGCTAGCCTAAAAAAGCACTTTAAAATAGGTAACGGTAATAAGATCTAAAAGAAAAAGCAACTTTTACCAAATGAATTCACCAATTAAATTGAAGTGACGAAGTTGCATGGGGAGTGGTTTTTGTTTTGCTTTACTTACTATTCGCCTCGTAAGTCTAGTGGTCCTAAGCGCGACTGCTACGCTAGAGGTATTTGGTACGATTCCCAGATCGAACAAAATGTTATTGGGTTTTTCTATGAAATTCTCAGTAGCAACTCGGACTTTTGATTTGTGCCCGGTAAATGCCTCGTCCGTTCACTGTTATGTTTAGGTCCCATGTAATAGAGTACATGTGACCTAAACATACCAGTGAACTGTTGGTGCCTAACGGTTCAGGAAATATAGGCGTGATAGTATGTAATAATAATAATTTTTAAAGTGCTTATTTTAACTAATACTAGTACCGTGACGTCGCCTCCACCCTGTATTGGGTACGATCTGTGCTTATTTCTATATGCTAAGAATTTGTCAAGCGAATAATTTTGTCTAATTTTCGCGTAATAAGTGTCAGCAATTGACAGTTCTGACAGCTGTCAAATAATACGCTCACCATTGGCGTCTTTAGCTTCAAGGCCATCGGCTTCAAGAACTGTGCACCCAAGCACGACGGTGGGCGGCCGCTCGCTGCCGGCGGAACGCATGGCGCGAGCATGCACCTCTGGGGACATCCTGAATGCGCGCCGTGCATGTTCCACCACCTCTTCCTTGTAAGCCGCAAATTGGCCATCCGGAGCTGGTGCGCCTACCGCGTTCTCGATGCAGTACAGTACCTAAGGGTGATAAACATTTATCGACAAACATTTATAAAACGAGATCAATGTAGGGAGCACCTCCGGGCACAGTATCAAAGGGGTATGTGCACCATATATAGGACATATTAACTTTGGGTGTCAATTTGATTCTGTTATAAATTAGGTAAAATATCCAGGCAAAAAGCTGACATATGGCCAAAACGTGCCAAGCAGCACCTAAAATATATAGGTATTAAGGACCTCACCTTTTCGCGACAAACTCCGTAACAAAAATGTGACGTGAAGGAATGTGTGTTTCGCGGGAAGACGAGTTTGCATGCTCCGAGATAGTTACACAAGAGACAAAGTATTCAATTATTCTGTCTTATTTTCTTCTTGAATTAGAGGGTAATTAACCTTAAAACACACACTAATCATTTATTTTAAATGTAGGTAATACAGGATGGATTTTAAGGAAATATTTTTTAGGATTTCAAATTACGAGTTAAAGGATTTTTTAAAGAATCTAGTTTTTTTTTTGTAAAACTGCTGAGAGGCTACTAAAAGCATATTGTATTGTATTTAACGGAAAGATAGTATATAATTATATTTCAGATCACCCTTCATAAAACTGTAATCAGACTTCACAGTAAGTTCGTCTAATTAATCAATTCTAAAAATCTATACCTAAATATATTTTTTTCAGTATACTTATCATTATTCCTTTGGGAGAGTAAAATTAGAAATGGTTAAGAAAATTGTATAGACTTCGTATATCACGTGAAATAATTCGACAACTATTAGAGGCAGTTTATGTTTCGCACTAACCAAGATACAATATTGTATTACTATACGAAATCCTATATTCTCAGTAGGTACTTCGCAGCAATTAAGCCGTTCGTTATTAATTAATTGGTAATTAAATTCTTGATGACCTTTCGTCCAGAATTAGTGATCTCGCAGAATAAGGGCCGATTTGTTGAAAAGTTTTAGTAGCCTCGTCAATTTAAGGGCGAACTCAAATAAGTTCATCGCTTTGATTTCTCACAAGTGGGATAATTTATTCAAAGCACTCTTTGATACTAAATTGATTATGTAGTGGTTGTTTATTTTTTTGCCAATAACAAGGATGTTCAACACCTTATCACACATTTTATCACATGATAAGCCCAAATTAATAAAAACATATAGTTGTACACATAATTTATCTATACAAATTATAATACATTATTTACAGAAAGTTAATATTACCTACATTAATTTCATTCACTGTTTAATATAAAATGAAACTTTTCTTTTTTTCAAAATAACAGTCGTGTTATAGAACCGGGTTATAGATGTATTACAACAAACTAAATTATTAGTCCATCATTTACTTGATTATTACAACATATAGATACAAATACATGCACTCACGCCTTTTCCCCATAAGGGTAGGCAGAAATTAAAGAACGCCATTTGCTACGATTCTTTTATACCCTTAGGGATTAATTTTAAATGAGTAAACTAAATGGAACAAACTGTAAAGACAGCTTACCTGAATAATTAACATGATACGTAATTATGCGTAATTAATCTCAACTCTCATAATCATAATCCCAAATATTTTAACATTTCATCAACATGTAAATGAACTAAAATGAACCTTTGACAGACAAATTAAGAATTATGAACGGTTCTATGAATTTTCAACATTATATTATAGCAGAAGCGCCTCGGACAAAGCAGTATATCCCTTTAATATCTCAGACAAAGGTAAGATAATACTTCGGCCAATATCTGCCTCAAAGCTACTAATGTCTATATAAAGTATAAATATTATAGTATACCATGTACCTAACGACCTCTGGGTCTTCGCACTCTCTCAGGTCACCTTAACATTCAACTGGAATTTATTACAAGACTTACAATTACGTACAACTTAAAGATTTTAATAGAAATTAATGAAGCGAACAGCAGGCGAGCTCGTATATAAGTTTCTGTATACTTCTTTGTATCGATGAATTCAAATAATGTTGGTTATGATATCGATACCAATTAAACTTGATTGGTTCATCGAACTAAGTCTCCAACACATGTGTACCATATCCTATACACTGACATACCTAAGTTCTTCCCTTAGGTCGTCCGTAGTGGCTCCATCAAGCTTGGAGAAGTGAGGAGTGAGTAAGGAGAGTAGAAAGAAGAGGGTTAGGTAGCTCGCAGATATTCATGCATACATTACCTCTGTGTACAGATGTTCGTGTTCCTTGTGAGACAGCTGAGCGGACACGCTGGGCAATCCAAGGTCGTGGGGCGCAGGCGGTGGCCTCTCAGACCTGGCCTCGACAAGCCTCAGTGCCGCTAGCCGCCTGTTCTCGTGGCGCCACGAAAGCGCCGTGAAGTTCTCGAAGTAGGAGCCGTCTGTGTCTTGAACCCTGCAATAGTCCTCTTTTTGAGTACGATAGACATATAAAGAGAGAATCTCGGCCACTAGTGCGAAGGTTATTGTATAACCATATTATTTGAGTGTGAACACATATAGCATCACACCTGCATATCTCGAAACGTTAGGCAGAAGTGCCACAGATTAAATAATATTACTGTTCCTCTGTAGTACCTACAGGTCTAAGGTCCGATTTGCTACGGAGAAATATCTTACATAGAAACCCAACCACATTGCCTAACGTGAGAATCTAACCCAGTCTAAGAAGTGATTTTTCCTTCGCTAAAATAATTTTAAAATCTTAGCATGGAAAATGCAAAAAAAAAACAAAGAGCCAGTATAAGAAGATTAAAACGTAAATATTCTAGAACCCAGTCCCTCGTGCTCCGCAACCGTTCGCGGTCAATACATTGATAAGGCAATTATGATAATATCCTCAGCTATTAATTATCCCGACAAGCAATAATATGCTTTGTCTGGAGCTATCCGATGTTTGTCTCAAATTATAGTAGGGTAATTTAGATGTAGCTAGCCTAAGATTAAGGGTAATAAGCGAAACAAGAGTGAAATAGGGTGATCACAATCAATTACGGAGTAAACACGTTATATATGTAGAATGATGCCGTGCTGCAGCCATTTTGAAAATGAATAAAAGAATACAAGGTCCATCCTTTGTCAATGCCCAAGTCACTGATACTGCTTTTAATTTAGGTGGTCTCAACAAACATGAATTAGGTCCTCAGGCTTTACTTTCTTTCTTTCAGTCACACTCTGTGTAATTGTCGACTATCATTACTGAATGGTTTCGTTTTCGTGTAAGACAATCCTCTATTTTCAGTATAGCGAATGAGTTGAGTTGAATGAGTTTAAGCTTTACCCACTATCACAGGTAGAATAATAGATACATACAATATTATAAACGTATTCATACCAACATTTAAAAAACTTTCGTATTAACTCCAAACAACGCACAGTAGACCTTTCCGTCCTTACTATTGGCGTTGTAGTTGGGAGCACTATTATCGTGCCTGCCTCGTTTCTATTCCGGTCATGAAATGGTACAACATACTGGGCGGAGACCTTAATTAAGACATTATATAACAGAAGGATGAGCAGCAGCTACAGCTACCATCTCGCCAGCCGAGCGTGATAATTATCCTTGCGACTAATAGGGTTGCCAACAGTAGTTACTGGTGCGAAATGATGTACCTAAATTCAGTACTAGAGGATTGTTTATTGTGATATCCCCGATCGACATGAATTTCTGTCAGTGTTGATCGATCTTTTACGATAAATGCAATTATAAAAAAACAGGCTTGTTTCCTTCAATGCCTTACGTTACCCAAGGAGATACTTACAGAAGGTTATCCATTCATTCTATTTGGAAAAAAAAAACAGTTACACATAATGTCTTAGGTACTTAATAAGTGATAATAATGAGAAAAAAAATATAAATGTGTAGTCACAACGTTATCCATATATTTTGTTAAATATGAACTAAAAACCAAGTGTAACCTATACCTACACGAAAAAATATTACACTACTACAAAATGCGAGAGAATTTTATGTATTATTTGTTAAAAGGGCTTTTGAAATCAGAATTGCTTTACAGTCAGCACACCTTTAAAACAAAAGTGCGCAAATACTTGTTGGACAAAACACTAGCAGATTTATCTCGACTTTGATTTTTTCTTCTGTATGTAATGTTTGTATGATACTCGTAAATATGTATTGTATTTATGTAATGTATAAATATAGCTTAATAAATATGTTTATGTAATATTTAAGTAAATATATTTTATATTCATAGCTGTTTGGGTAATCAGTCTTCGTCTCTTGCCTCTCGCTCATACTTTATTATTGCATTTACTTTGATCGTCTCTGCATCACTCAGAGTTTGTGTGGTAGAAAATGTCTAATGACATTAAGACTGCCTTTACATTAATATAAATAAATAAACATGAATAGTCATTATTAACGTTATGGTTTGATCATAGTTTTAATTTTATTAATAACTAGCTTCTGCCCGCGACTTCGTCCGCGTGGAAAAGTCACTTTTAATTAGCCTATATGTTATTCTGATGTATAAATAATGATACTGTAAAGTTTCATCAAAATCCGTTCAGTCGTTTAGCTTGAAAGAGTAACAAACATACACACTCACAAACTTTTGCCTTAATAATATTAGTGTGATAAAAGTGTACACACCAATATATATTATATTCAAAGAGTAGACCCAGTTTCTACAAAAATATCATGGGTATTACAGGATAAAGAAAAATAAATAAATATAAAACCTAGAGCACGTATTGATCATTAATGTAGGTGCCTTTTCGTGATTTGTCGGTAATCCCCAAATCGGCCCAACGGTACATTTATCACGTAAACCATTTCGCTTTACTTTATATCACTCTTCACGTATTACTTATTTATTTCCTTAAATACGAGTACGTGCCAGGAAGTAAATATATTTGTTGGGGATAATTAATGATTCTCAGATGATTCTCGAAAGGTCTGGGCTCAAATAATGACTTGATATTTCTAATTAATAAGATTTAATGTTAACATAGTTGCGTCAAATATCTTTATGCAAACTTTCTTCTATGGTATCTATTTATTAGAAAACTCTACAGGACTCCGAAAGGATACGAGAGGTCTACTACCTGTATATATAATTATATTTATTACATGTATGTAGTACATAAGTATTAATTTAGTAAGATTAATCAAATCCTGCATCATCATCAGCCATTTACTGTCCCACTGCTTGGAGGGGACTTTTCTCAGATAAATAAGGATTAGACTATAAGTCCACCACGTGAACTATTTCAGGTTGTGTTTAAGAATATCAAATAATTCTTTTACAGGTGCAGTTATATCTAATTTTAACCTATCTATAATTCATCAAACATATATATATATAGGGTTTCCGAAACAATTGTTGTTCTACTGTGTCTATAATGATTGATTAATCAAAAATTTTGTCGATCCATTTAGATATCAAGACATGCATAAATTTCTTGACGAAAAGCCTTGATGGAAAATGTAATTAAAGAATATATCTATTTGGTCTCTTCTGTTCTGGATCTCTATCTCTCTACTTCTTTGGATTTTACATACACAGGTCTACCGAAGAGCCTACCTACAGAAGAATCCAGTAAAATTGTTTTGCGCTGGTCTTACATTGTGGGAGTGGTAATTAGCCAGGCCATCATAAGATCCTAAGCGTGCTGAGTTTGTTGACTAGCACGGGCTTCTTCCCACACTGTGACAAAAAGTTTTGTATTCTTAGCCCTGAAATAAAATCGTAAAAATATTCTACTTTCGTAACTTAGCAACCAAAGTTTACGTTGACCTTCAGTCGGCAACTGTTTGCTTTACTGTCGGAGAGGAAAACACCAAGTTGTTGTTGATTGATGTCGGTAATCAATATGAGCGCACATAACTTCCTTGACAACTTCATTGAACATTATTATTAGAGTTCAGATTAACTGAGAACCCGTTACATGATAAAATACCGCACTTTATTATGAATGAGCTCATTAGAATCTGTTTCGGAACAAATATTTTTATGACCTAACGTTTTTTGTTCTGGGACTGTGTGCTTGTGTATCTGAAAAATTATGTTTGTAAAATGCTTCCATGATACAGGAGAAAATCCTAGTGTGGGGCAACATTTTTTTATATCTCATTTAATAATAAAAATTAATGTTTTTTTGTTTGTTCTCTTTCGTTCTCTCCCATGCTATTCATCTCAAATCTTGATGAGTCTTATATGTGCGTGCCCTTGAGATATGAGAAAAAAAAACACACACAGGCTATTATTCAACAATATTCTCCTAGCCTTTTTCCTTTTTTTCATTTTTTTTCACTTTTTCACTCTAACCAGATGTGGCTAAAATATCAGTATATTAAACAAAGCGACTGCTATCAGACCTCCGCCACTCAATTTCTGGAAAATACCGATATTGAACAGAAATATTAGTACTCAGACTTTTTGAGCTTCTGACTACCAGTAACGATTCAATATTGTAGAATAAAATAAACGGATGGTAGTTTTTTAAACATATAAATTTAAGTAGATACTTTCAAGATTTTACATCCATAGAGATATGAACTCATTTAAATAATGCGACATATCCCGAAAACACAAAAAAACATAAATCGAATGTCGGAAGGGCACAATCAATACTATTAAATCAAGATTGATTCGAAACCCTTACGTAACAAACATGTAACAGAGAGGTTTTATTTAATAGTTAAGGGTGCGCTGGGGTTCAGGGGAGGGACGTAAAGGTAACATAAAACTAGTCGCACGGCTATCGGAAACGCGTGACGTGTGCGTGTCGGTCAGTTTGCCCGCTACCCTTACACATTGCCCGCAATGCACGGACGTGTCCCTGCTTTATGGCCACTTTGAACATATTGTACGGGCTTTACTAGTTCTATTTTATATTTATACTACCTAGTGCCTCAGGAAAGTCTTCGATGCTGGGACAGGTCGAGGAAGCGGTGGCGTGACACTCTGAATACGTCAATGGATGAGTGGCCGGAGAAAATCTATGGATATGGGGGACCTCTTTACCCAGCAATGAGAGAATCATCATCATCATCATCAACCCATATATACTGCCCCACTGCTGGGCACGAGTCTCTTCTCACAGAATGAGAGGGATTAGGCTATAGTCCACCATGCTGGCCTAATGCGGGTTGGCAGACTTCTCACGCGCCGTCGACAAAATATTTCCTCACGATGTTTTCCTTCACCGTTTGCGCTTAGGTTAACAAAAATAAATCCTACTTAAAAAAATACTACTGAGATGAAAACCGAACTTATGGGAGCGAGCAACACTAGGGGTAATACTCGCGTGTTGTCATCTTGAGACTGTCAGTTAGTACCGAAGCAATGCTAAATATTGTACAGCGAAGCAGAAGTATGAAATTACTGGGAAAATGAAGCTTATGATTTGCCGAGTAATTTCATACTCCTGCTTCGCAGTAGAATAGGTATTAGACATTGCTGTGGTAGTACTTACGCAACCAGATAAATTACCACCACCTTAAAATTTACGTATAGGACTCTGTTTTAACCAACATACACATTAGGTTTCTTTATATATACGTAGTCCCGCTTGATGTCAAATTTTAATTTGATTCTGGTTTTGATTGATCTTCCCTCGATAGTTCGTGAAAAATAAGATTTATATTTTAAGAATTATAATTTAATTTCGATTATAACCACGGACTAAATTGCAAGAAATTGTATTTTAAAATGAATGTCGAAACTCTCCCAGTGGTGTTCTATGAATAAGATCCTCCGGGAAATTTATACCAAAAGAACTCGGTCCATGCTAAGATTTTAAAGTAATTTTAGCGAAGGAATAATTCGGCTGCGGGCAGGGTTCGAATCTGCGTCTTCTGGTTAGATACACTTGACGCTATGACCACTAAGCCACCGCGAGTCCCACTCCCAAGGTCGAAATTTGCTTTCACATTCTGAATTTACGTCTTTATGGTGACGTCAATAACACCGTCAGTAACTCGTCGGTAGAAACTTAACGATTAATAATATCAATTTAACGCGATAAAATCCGTAAAAAGTAGTTTTATTTCAAAGAAAGAATTGTCAAAATTGTTTGATGAAGTATTTAATTGTATTTATAAGTTACGTATACATATATTTAAACGTAGCTTCCAAGAATATTTATTTCATATTTCTCTTACAATCATAAAAAAACCACTGACTAACTCCCACTACTTTGTTTTGACTAAAGATCCTGGAAACACCCACGACCCATAACCGTAATACGTAGGTGCGTTACATAATAGTGTCTAGCCAAATCAACCTTCAGCGGAAAGTTCATTGAAACTGGCATCATTATTTAGCATCTTAACTGCAAAGCTGTGTGAGGTGACTTTGACAAAGGTTCTGGTCATTGACCCGTCAGCAAACCATCAAGCCTATTGTGAATTTGGCGCGTAGTTCATCTGTTTCGTTTACAGTCTAGTGACGTTATCTTCACTCGTAATATTTTAACATGTAAATGTCTTTGTTATCCACGACTAGGTATGTAGTGCGCAACCATTATGACCAACGTCCCTCAATCCTTTCGAGGGGTTCCGGTCACCCGTAAGACATCTGTTACCGCCTGTCGCACATACATAATACGCCTAACACTGTGTTGTAACGTTGTTCATAAAGCTATATAGTTATTTATAAATATTTATAGGTACTATATTGATCCTCTCAACCCTCTTCTCTTTTCCACCTTTTGTATTCTGTCAGCTTCATTCACGTCCAAGTGTAATGTAAACCATTCGCGGAATTTTGCTCTATTCTTGTTTGTGTTTATGTGTTGTAAGTAGATATGAGTTGGTATTCACATTATAAGAAATAAGAAATATTTATTGCTTATAACTGTGTACAAATTATGAAGGGCGGGTTGGTGAGCACAGACTAAATAGTTCACTCTTTAAATTAAATTAATTTAAGTTAGGATTAGAAAAAAACTGTATCCAGTTCCCTAATACAAAAAAGTACTCTACTTAGCCTTGCCCATTAGAAGTAGATAATAAACTGGGGTTACCATGGGTGTTTGACTAGAATAAGAATATAATAAGAAATATTTATTGCCTGAAAACTGTGTACAAATTATGAAGATCTTACATAAATCATAGTTTTATAGAAACAACAGTTTACCCATATCGGACATGCAATATTCAGTGTGCATTATACACAATAACGTTTGCATACATTTAAAAAAAACATCAATTTCTTAAAACTTTGTACCAGTGCATAAAAATACTATATCATACCGAAATATCATATTTGAAGGAGCCACTTTTTACAAGCTGTTATTTACTTTCACCTGTCCCGTTGTCTGTAATGGATTTTTGCAAGTTACATTTTTTAATTCAACACTGTATTATCGTACACTGTATAAATTGCTTCGTTAGCCTAGTGGTCCTAAGCAGTCGTGCTTAGGACCACTAGTACTAGTACTAGTAGTAGTCGTACTACTCTAGGTCCTGGGTTCGATTCCTAGGTCGAGCAAAGTGTGTGTTATTGGGATTTGTGCCAGGTTAATGGAATTAGGCTTGCTCCCTATTACATGGGAGCTAAATATTCCGGCGAAATGTGGGTGTACATTGGTACACCTCTGCCTCACCCTTCGGGTAATACAGGCGTGATGGTATGTATCATCACATGTAGTATGTACTGTAAGTATTGAAAATGTTATAACTCCATATATTCTTATTGATATTATCTGAAGTATGACGTTTCATATCAGAGTTTGCGATCAACATGTTCAATAAACGATTCAATAAAATTATTATAGTCACCCGAGTGTACGTTCGTATATTGAATAACGCGGTTTAATTTTGTAAAAAAGAAAAGTTTATTTTAATGTAGAATATTCTGGAAAGGTTCATATTACAATTATTTATGTGATTAGAAGCAGACGTATTCATATGGATTACTAAGAATCAACACAGAACTGGAGCGTTCACTATTTATCTTGATTAAATACTGCAGAACGTTTTAATTAATTCGTAATAATTTAGAAATTTCAGTGTATTCATTCTAATGAAAGTTTAATAACTTTTTCTGGTAAATATGCATTGAAAGAGTAAAAATTATTTGACCTCTATGGAAACCGTTTTGTTACTGGATGATTTAGATATTTTAGATTAGGAAGATCCAAAAAAAATATTCGTTGCTCATGCATTCTCAAATCAATTCTCAAAGTTTGGAGAATGATCATAAGTAGGACATTAATTATTCATTTGATTTCCGAATCATCCCGCGTTATGTAGCTAAGCTTTATGGTGTTTTGAAAATGTAAGCATAATCATTATTTTTTAGAGCGTAGATATGGCTCGTTTTATGTAAAATATGGTCCTAAGTAAACTATGAACGCTAACAGACTAAAAGATTATAGCGAGTATAAGGTAAGTAAGGCAACAACTTAAGGTTAATGTAAACCACTTTTCTACTGTAAACTAACAAGGAAGAAGATGAAGTACTAAGCCATTTCTGGTTGTGCCGTTTTTATTGCTTTTAAGACCAAAGTTGGAAACTTTTTGTTAATATATTATTGAGCCATAATGTATGACTTAGTAAATTTGTGCAAAAGAAATAATAAATTACGAAAACCAGAAATAGCCAGAAGATTATTATAAAGAATGGACACAGAAAGTACCACACAGGAGAACAGGAGTGGTAGGAGGGTAGGGAGGTCTTTGTTGTGCAATGGGATGATAATAATGGTCAAATAAAACAAAAATCAGAATTACTATGTCGAAGTGCTTGAAATTTCACACATCTACTTTGAATATTTAAGAGAGTATAGTGGGAGTAATTCGACTCAAATTGAAGCTGCCCGACTGGGGAAGTACCTCCGGCTTGCAGAAAATTGAAGTGAAATACACTGCCTTGAGCTGTGTTGTGTTCCTTACATTGAGCAAGTTTGCCAGTGCTCCAAGACGAAACGTTGTGTCGGCAGTCGGAGGGACTTTGACCCTTATACTGCCAACCCAACTATTCCTCTTTCGTATTACAGGGTCGGCAAGGCGCAAGTGATGGTGTTGCAAGCGACTATGAGCTACGGTAACCGCTTACAATCAGGTGGGCTGTATGCCTGTTTGCCATCTTAGTGGTGTAAAAAAAACATAAATCACGAAATCAAGTGAGTAATAATAATATCTTGTAAGTAGGTCAGCTGGCGACCTGTTGCACGTCCTTGCACGTGTCCCCGCGGCCGCGCGTCCTCCGCTCGCGTCCCCAACCCCCATGACCTACGCACTACCCCTCGACCGAGCTTTTACTTTGCAATCACCTTGTCACTGTTACTCGCTTTTATCTAATTGAAAGCCTCTCCATCAACCTATGTGAAGACTACTGTGCTAATGGAGAGCGCGAGTCCGCCAACGCTGAAATTAAATTGTTTCTACTTTTGGAAACAGAAAGAAAGTTTATATTTTATCTGGCTATGAGAATTAATCCGTGAAAAACGAATACTGCAAGCGATTTCGCATAATTTATAATTAAGAGTAAAGTTAATAAGTGGTACAGTGACCGCTCATAATCAGTACATGTATTATATATACTATTATATACACCAATAGAATATATATATAATAAGGTTACGCTATAATTTATTTACATTACTTGTGCGGGACCGGGGCAGGTCGCTGGTTGATAATAATTTTACCCGTAGGAGGACGGCTACGACTACCAAACTTCCTCTGCTTCCGTTTCTGCTCTAGTTGTTTGTGCATGAGATTTATGTTCAGAAATGCATTCACTACACAAGAGAAAATTCCAAAAACTTTATAAAAAAAAAGAAGTTTGCAATGGATTTTCATATGATTTTCAGTTAATTGTTGACAAGACACATACAAGCATAATTTTACTTTTAATTATGTCAGTAATTACTTTTAATTAAGTCGACGGTGGCTTATTGGTCATAGCGTCTGGTGTACCTAACCAGAAGACGCAGGTTCGAATCCTGCCCGCAGTCGTATCCTTCGCTAAAATAACTATGTCAGTATTTTTTTTAACATTTTTCACAGTTTAGCATACTCACCTAAACTCATTCTTGAAATATAAAGATAGAATGATTAAATTCGTTAGAATGGTAGCATAAATAAGACCCCCCGCTGCTTTAATCAAGTTTTCTATTCTACCAAATGGGACTCCTGCTGTTAGATCGATTCCATCTAACGACATCACATCTCGTCCACGTCTTATTGAACTCACTGAATTTATTTAGATTAATACTTATTGCGAGTGTCAAGCACTTGGATATATGTATTCTTGAAGCTAACCCTAAAAGTAAATTTGACTGTCGTTTGTTTTGGTTTGCAATTAATGTATAAAAAGTTCAACAAGTGCCTCATTGGATGCAATGTCGATATATAGCGAAAACTTTTAGTCGCTTATTACCAATTTTGGTTAATATCAATGAAATAATTATTTTGATTAAATGATGTAATTACGCCACTTAATAAAATCAACACTGACCGACGGATAACGTACACTAAACTGGTAGACTTAGAACCATGAAATTTAGCAGTTCATTATAACATAAGTTTAGCAGTTAGGTATAACATAATGTTTTTTTAAAACACTATGATTTGGCCCTGTATTGTGGGTGCTTTTATAATTAGAAATCTGACACTCGGATCCGGAACAATATTATTGTCCTTAGATTTTAATAAATAGACGACCATAAATGGGTATCAAGATGTAAGTATCATTTTAATTATAATTTAATGATATAATTAACTTAATAATTCGTCATTTAGTCACTCTCCGAACTTTTACGTACGAATGTTTCCTACCTATACAAAATAATATATTATTGTTTTATAAAACTATTCTTAGATATTTAGGGGACAACTAATTTCTATTCCTGTCGTGTTTCGTCTCGAGGCTGTGAGGAGTTTCCGCTAATTTCCAATTCCCCTTCCCGTAGAAACACGTTAATATCCTTCGAGAGCCCGTGATTCCCCAATATCGTTATTTGTCTTGATAGCCTTTGTTGAGCGGCAGCTTTACATCTGCGAAATAGAGCTCGTAAAGTGAGCAAAAGTCGATCTCGGATTTCTTTTGTACTTCTAAGGAAAAACTTAAATGTAGCATCACTGGATTGATGTCAATTCAGTGATTCATTTTCTTACAAAATTCATTGAAATCTTTTTTAGATAACTATTTAATGAATTTTCAATTCCAAGGGAACGTTGCTAAATATATAGTATAATTTATTAATTAATATTTAGCAACGCCCTTGTTTGGTGAAGTAGCTAAGTGATCAGCTACGGCTTGAGAGTTCTATTCCAACACGGAAAGCGTACGAGAATTTGCGCTGTGACATTTAAAGTAGTTCCAAAATCTGCAATTAAGAGCCGATTTCACCGTTTGCATTTGCATTAGTCAACGTCAGCGCTGCCACTGACGACCCTGTAGAAGTGACAAAGTTTGGGCAAACTAAATTAAAAAAATGTTGTACCATAGACACGAAGACTTACCCTGAATTAACGGAGTTATCAACTTCTGGCCAAGAGAGTCGTCGCTTGCAGAATGCCATGGTGGGTTTTTCCGGCGGTTGTTGGTTTCGCGGCACTCGGAGCGAGCCTCCTCGGCGCGGTGGCGGCGCTGGCGCGAGGCAGTCTAATGTGCGACGCCGTGCACTCAGTGCTGCTGCGCCCTCCGTTGGCACCACTCGAGGGAAACCTAAAATACGATCCGAATTTAACCTTGTTGTATAAACCTCAATTTACCAAGGCAACCTGACAAAAAGCTATTAAATCTCGGTATTTAATTAACATTAACATAATCCTAAAAATAATTTCACCTATGAATTTAGAAAGCCATTTTCTTCATGATCAGACTTCTAGCAAATGTATTTATTTATTTAAACATAATTAATTATCACTCGCTTAAACGGTGAAGGAAAACATCGTGAGGAAACCTGCATACCTTAGAGATTTTTATCGACGGTTTGTGAAGTCTGCCAACCCGCACTAGGCCCGCGTGGTGGACTATAGCCTAATCCCCCTCAATATGAGAGGAGACCCGTGCCCAGCAGTGGGACAGTATATGAGTTGATGAATGAATGAATGAATCAATCATAAATGTATGGTTTTCGGTGGTTTCTACACAATGTACCAACAACCAAGTTTTCAGTTATCTTTTTGTAATTTTTTGCATTTACCATGGTAAGATTTTAAAGTTATTTTAGCAAAAGAAAAATTCGCGCGAAGGGAAACTTCAGAATGTGAAGGCAAACTTTGATGAGTGGGACTCGCGGTGGTCATAGCGTCTGATGTATCTTACCAGAAGTCGCAGGTTATAATCCTACCCTCGGTAAAGAAATTCCTTCGCAAAAAGTGAAAATGTATGCGTCGTGCGTGCGTCCGTGTGTGCGTGCGTGTGTGTACCTATACCTGCGCGTGTGTGTGTGTGAAACTTATTAATTTATAAAGTACAGGATCATGTAGAAAATGTAATTTATAGGCAAAAATATAAATAATCATTTCATATACATTATATACTATAACTTCGGAATGTATGTAGGTAGATCCTTAACTGTGTAGATACTTTCAAAGTTACAGCTTACAGCTTGTTGAGGGATTTTTTGCCACGAAACTCTTCCAAATCTGGCACATTGTAACTTTGAAGTCTTTAGGAATTCTTTAGGAAATTAGGTTGGTGCTTTAAGTCGACTGCTTTTGTTTTAAAAGTTTGTCTGGAACGAATCCACAAGACCCTCGTTACATTATCTAGTATACTTACTAGATAGGCAAATATTATACTATACATTACATTACATTATATTATACATTACATTAAGCAAACTGAATTTAACAACACAGAAGGTATAGATATAAGTTAGTTTACTGAGACAAGTACATAGTATTTTTTTTCCTAGTCCTGTTCATCCCACGTGCCAAAGTAATTAATTAAGATTTAATTAAATTTTACGTAGGTATGTCTACTTTATTTTAGCTTTAGTTTTTATGCATATTAAACAATTACGTGAAATTGTAATGATTAAAACTATCTACTTATTAATATGACTTGATTTGGGCGAAGAAGTAGGTATACCTATTTATATTTTTACATTTTCCATGCTAAGATTTTAAAGTTGTTTCAGCGAAGGAAAAATTCGACTACGGTTGGGATTCGAACCTGCATCTTCTGTTTAGATTCCCCAGACGCCAGTCATAACCACCAGGTCGAAACAGATCTGCTGTATCTAAGACCCAAGACTTCTAGCGTAGCCGTCTCGCTTACAACCAGAACCTTAGACTGACGAAGCAGTCATCTCAATCTGTAACTATTTATTGAATACCTATACATATAATATATATTATTTATTGAGGTGCTCGTGAATAAGTTATAAGTTACGGTCAGTATGTAGATGAGTGATCATTCTTAAAACATTAAGACCCTTCCGTGCCTTGGAGAGCACGTAAACCCTACGTTCCTGACTGTCACGCCAACACCCATGATAATCGTTGATAGTAGTCAGAAACCCAAAAAGCCTGACAACCAGTTATTCTCAGGATATCGGTATTGCCCAAAATTCGGTTGCGGAGGTCTGATGGCAGTAGCTTCGTGTAAAATACTGATATTTAGCCGCATCTGGTTAGATTAGAAGCCGACCCCAATATAATTGGGAAAAGACTCGGATGATGAAGATGATAATGTAATTTTTGATTAGGTACCTCTCATAGTAGCGGTGGAGGGTGGTGGTGGATGTGGCTGCGACTCCTCGGCGGACCGGTGGCGGGAGGGCGGCACGCGGCGCGGCGACAGCGCCAGCCCCGCCACGCTGTCCGCCACGCCCGCAACGTACTGACCCAGTGAAGTCAAGAAACTCATGGCTAAAGAACACCACTCAGTGTAACGTTACACTCATTGGCATCAGCGCACTGTTCAGTCAATTATTTTTAACACTCATTTCAATCAATCTATTTATCTCACTGTTCAGTTTTAAACGTTCACACAGTCAATCATCACACTTAATGGTACACTAGCTCAGATGCTTTTCATGTTCGTGCCACTTTACCTGTAAAAGACAAACACAGGTGTCAATTAAAACTATTTGAAAGGCACACACATCCACATCAGCAACTGAAGCCCTATCCTGCATATTCAAATCACATTCACAATCTACCAGTACTTAAATATGCTTTATGAAAGAGCTACTTAAAAAGTATATTTATTATTATTAGCTATACTTTATTAATCTACATTCATGTACCGCGATGATAAACACAGAAACTCAAGACAAAGATCCTTGACAGAGTTTCAATTAAGGACGAAACACTCCTGGAAACAATGTTTACGCTATAATAAATTGCATTCGGTTTAGGCTGGTGAAATTGCAACATGTAGTGACAGGCTGGCAGCCCTTGGCTTAAGATTAGGGTTGGTACATAACATTGTTGAAACATGAATTGAAATATAATATGAAGGGAGAATGTTCGCAGCTATGATCTATGTCTCTGGACGATAGAGTCTTTGTGTGAGCAGCAATTGTTTGAGGTCGGGGTCGGTATCAGGCAGTTTCTCTATTGGCAAGGGAAGTGTACGTTATAACGGGTAAGCAAAGAAGGAATTAAGAAAACAAATTTAATTTACATATTAATTCAATTGATATTAAATAAATTTATTCCAGACAACGTTATTTGTTATCGTTAACTATGTTTCTTAGTAACCTACCTTCAACTAAAAACTAACATAAATATATTTGTTATAAACACTAATTTTACACAACAAAAAAGCCTAGTAGAGTAGGAGGACCACTAGATTGCGTATATTTAGTACAAAAAACATTAAGATGTACAAAACTCGACAAAATAGGGGTGTGAAACCTATTAAAAATTAAAGGCAGGGCTACCAACTGCAATATTTTCGTGCAATAAATTCAAGCTATAAACATTTTACGCGCGCAATGATTTTTCTGAATAGAGTCCCTTTTGTTACATTTTATAGACACTATAAGAAGAATTTTAATAAAGAAAATTCATTGTTTAGCCTACTTCCTGTAATCTTGAGTCAACATCGTTTTTTTTATCCAAAATATTCTCGTTGACTCGACATTGCGGATATTATTAAATATTTTACTGTCAGTGAGAAGTATCAGTAGAAAAATAAATAATAATTTGTGTGAAAATAGAAATAAACTAAATACTTGCTAACGGAAAGTGCCTATAACCTAAAAATAATAGCTAATTCCTACTTATCTTTACTATCCCTACCTAATATTAAGTATTATAAATTCTTGAGATAAACTTTTGAGACTTTGGAGAAGGACATAGGCTACTTTTTGCCTCAAAAAGCCTTTTGGGATGCGGGTGACACCGTAGGCAACAGCTAGTATAAGATAATTTTAGTTTTCATGCTTTTTTAATATCTACGGAAATATCTTGTACGGTCAGCCACGAAAGTCGTATGAACATAGCTAAATTTTGATAACATAACAGCTCCAAAACTTGTCAAATGATTTTTTTATTATGAAGCTAAGGTAAACATTGTATGGTCATCTATGCAATGATTTCGTACAATATTCACAGGTCAGTAACTTCATGTTAAAAATCATATTAAAGATTGCAACTTTCATTCAGCGACTTTCGTTGCTGACTATACCAAAGTTATTATTAATAACAGAAAAAAAAAGTTGTGTAATTAAAAAGACACTTGTGTAAGTAAACAAGCAGGTCCAGGGTTTGTTTGCGGACAGCAACTGGCAGTAAATCCATTAAGCTGGGAGCCTGATGGTCCGCCATAATCCCGCCTCCTCAGTACTTACTATATTGGGGAATTGACCCTCGGCCACACAATACGGCCTACTAGGGTTTGATTAGGCCGGGCTTTGTTTAAACGTACCACACCATAACGAGCTTGCATATACCTGGGTAATCCCTAATATTTAATACTACAGCAACTCTATTATGGTCAATGTTTTATGTTGTATACATATATTGGAATACACAAACAGGGTCAAAGGTGGAGCACGCAATTCAAACAAATACAATTTCTGGTTCTGGCTCTTATGCACACAGGGTGGAACACGGAAAAACGTTTGGTGTCGGCACACAATAAATAATAGTAGGTACATACTACGTATAGTAGGGTATGTGAGGGTGGTAGCTAGCTAGGAACGAATATAAACTCCCACCAGGAAAAAAATATGATAATCTATTTATCATAATTATCACTAGCCAACTATAGACAGTGTGCATATAGTGGTCGCTCACTATTGGACCTCATAAGAAAACTCAAGGTCACTCAGCGAGCTATGGCGAGAGCTATTGTTGGTATTTCTTCACGCAACCGAATCAGAAATGAGGAGATCCGTAGAAGAACCAAAGTTGCCTATATAGATGAAAGGATTAGCAAGCTGAAATGGCAGTGGGCGGGGCACATAGCTCGTAGAACTGATGGCCGCTGCGGCAAGAAGGTTCTGGAGTGGAGACCACAAACCGGAAATCGCAGAGTACGATGGTCTCCAACGAGATGGACAGACCACCTGGTAAAGGTAGCTGTAAGCCGTTGGATGCAGGTGGCATATAACCGTCTCTTGTGGAAGTCTATGGGAGAGGCCTTTGTTCTTCAGTGATAAACATTAAAGTCACACGAGTGCTTTTAAAATGTATGAATAAAAGCTTTCTTAAACCACTAATTCGTAGTCGTATGTGTTTTCATGATAGCGGTTTTCCTTATCCTTTGTTTTCTGGAACGCACGCGCGGAAAAAGCGCTCGGGAATATCAGGCTTTACTGTTTATAGTTCCGTACTTTGTCTTTAAAAAACACCTAAATACTCTATTTTTTTTTTAATTCAGAGTGTATTCATTCTTGTCATCAGATACTTCTTTTTTCTTCTTTATTTTCATAAATCTTGTTATAAGCATACATGACTGGCGGTTGCGAATACCTGCTGCGCACCTGACCTTTTTTAATGACCTCAAAAATACGCAAGCGAATTATAAAAAATATCTATACATAGCTACATTTAATTTAATTAATAATCTAGTAATTTAATATGACGTTCTCATTATACTCGCCGTTTGCTAAATCGGATACTTTCATTAAAAGTTATACTCAAGTATTTGAATTATAAATGAGTAAGCTTAGGTAAAAGTTTATTGCGTCTTAACGGTAAATCCATTACAGGTTGAGATAGATCACTTTGAAATTACTCTACGAATATTTTCGTAGAATAACTGATGAGAAAGGTCTGTCCACAATAAGGTAAATTAAGGTTAAGGTGTAACTTCTTATCAAAATTAAAATAATAATATGCTAATTATATTATTTACAAGCCTACACAATTTGTTTCTTCATCATCCTATCAAGCAAAGAACGTCCATTGCTGAACAAAAGTGTTCCCCATAGATCTCCATACATAAGAAGTAAGGACCGGTTACATGCCATCTGCATGTAACGGCTCCCAGCGACATCTACGAGATTGTCCGTCCTACGCTTCGTATTCCGTATTTAAAAGTTTAGTCTCAAGTATTGAATAATGTTGTAGTTCACATATAGAACAAGCACCTACAATAACTTGACATAGAACCAATTGCAGATATTGTTATTCAATTTTGTTATCAAAATGTTTAAATCGAATTACAACAGGAATAACAAAATTCAATATTCCTAAGACATAATAGATTATTTTGAAGCTCATCGTACCGTTATTATTCTTACAGATAAGTAACGGTCTCGCGGTCGGCTGGTTTGGTAAAAGATTAAGAATCATATAAGACCTTTGGCATCAAAAGTTGTTATATAAGGTGGGAAGAGTAGTAAAGTAAAACGTGTAAATATTGCAAATAGGTCGCCTCCTGTAAAAGGGTTAATGAACAAATTAAGGCGGATTCTCCAGATGGCTGCGTTGGTCACCGAGGGCCGCTCAGCTCACACTCTCACTTAAGTTCGTTAAAATGGAGTTTTTTACTTATTGGTACTTGTTATGAAAAATAAATGGCACGAAGAAGCTTGCTCTGCTTGCTCTTGTGTGAATGTAGACACGATTGATCACACTACATGTACATGTTGGCTACATGTTAGGCTTACAGGTGTCAATTAAAATTGCTAAGTTTACAAGCCAAGTGCATTTTATTGTTAGCAATAAAACCGGTATGCTTAACTGAATATTAGTGTTGAGGACCATAATAGGCAATATTTAGAGGAGTGAATTTGCAAATATGTTTAATTTTGCAATTTGAAAAGACTTGATTCATCAGTGGAAAGAAACATCATTGAAGATGGAAGGTGCTCCAGTAGCAGAACATTATGTATGAAACACCGACACCAATTTTTTATAGTCTCACAAGAAAAATTGAATGGATGCAACCGCTGCACGCCCGATCAAAATTGTGTTGGATCTGTGGCGTGAAATTACTTGGACCACCGCCTTACATTTCAGAGCGGAATCGCTCCGCTTATGCTAATTGCGCCACACTCTAAAATCATACGATATGAGGTGATCTTTTGTTCTTAAGTAGGTCAACGACCGCTTACACGTGCCGTGCGCGCGCGCTGCTGCTGGATGACGACGCGCGCTACACAACGACGACTAGTCTGCCTTCGACACTCATATCGCTTGTACGCGCCGCGCTTTTATACTAGTTAATTATTTTAAGATCATTATAATTCATTTTTGCTATATGTATTTGTTCAGTACAGTAAATGTTTTTATAATTCAAATAATATTCTTCATTTATAATTCTTCAGTTTCTCTCATTACTTTACTACATCTTTCCCGCTACGCTTTCTTCTTGCTACGCTTACTGGACTGCAGTAGCTTTAGTATACGAGGTTCAACTCCCGTGTACTCGCAAGTATAAGCAGTACGCTTAGTACTACATTGGTGACCCCGACGTGATCTGAAGACGTCAAGACTCCAGCCAGTCCAGGATACCGGTTGACCTAAAGGAACGGAGAAGTGCTACGTACGTCACATCAGGGCTGACGCAATAGCAGGTTGGAGTGTGGTTTGAACATAAGCGGTGAGCGATTTTAATTATATTATACCATGTCGGAGTCAGATGGCTTTGCTGATTGTAAGGACGCTCCCGTTATCTCTGGAGAGGTATCGAGAGTCGGAATGCCATTGCGCTGTCCGACATTTTGTCCGGAGGAGCCAGCCTTATGGTTCGCGCAGTTAGAAGGCCAATTTATACTATCTAGAATTACCAGTGATACTACAAAATTTTACTACGTGGCCACTCAACTAGACTCTAAGTATGCCTTGCAAGTCAAAGACATAATTACCAACCCGCCAGAGTCAAATAAGTTCGAAACCTTGAAGGCTGAACTCATAAAACGGTTGTCGGCTTCGAGAGAGAAGCGCATACGTCAGTTACTCTGCCACGAAGAGTTAGGTGACCGAAAGCCGTCTCAATTCTTGCGGCATTTACAAAGTTTAGCTGGTCCGTCAGGTGCTTCAGACTTCGTTAAAAGTATCTGGACAAATCGGTTACCCCAAAATATTCAGACTGTCATAGCCTCTCAGATAGATGATCTGCAGGTCGAGAAGTTAGCCGACATCGCAGACAAGGTGTACGAAATATCCCCGATGACACCCCAAGTTGCTAGCACCTCCACTACCGTCAATAGCGACGCTTCCTCGGACTTAGCAAGGCAAGTGAGTGAGCTGACAAAGCAGGTTGCCTTGCTCACTTCGCGCATGAATGGTAGAGAACGGTCACGCTCACGATCCCATAACAATCGCCGAAGGTATGATCGGTCTAATAGTAGACCACCACAACCACCTCCAAACCATCCCCATTGTTTCTACCACTACAATTTTGCAGATAAAGCAAAGAAGTGCTTGCAACCCTGCACATATGCTTCGGAAAACGAGAAGGGCGGTCGCAAGTAGCGGCTAACGACTGCCCCACTTCTTCAGGCCGTCTATTTATCACAGATCGGACTTCAAAGATGCAGTTCCTTGTGGACACTGGTTCCGACTTGTGCGTCTATCCTCGGTCTGCAATCAAGACGCCCTGTATACAGTCAAGGTATGATCTGGTAGCTGCTAACAATACGATAATTCACACGTACGGGCCATTACAGCTTCAGTTAGATTTAGGACTCAGGAGGAACTACAGCTGGAGTTTCACGATAGCAGACGTTGGCAAGCCCATTATAGGGGTAGATTTTTTAAGCTACTTCAATCTACTGGTCGATTGCAGGAACCAACGCCTTATCGACAACCAAACGTCCTTGTCTGTCCCTGCTGCACATTGTAGCACCATGGACATCGCATCAGTTAAGGCCGTAGTTGGTGACACCGATTACCATCAGATCCTGCGTGAATACCCTGAGATTACACGACCCCCAGGCAAACAGCTATCAGGTAAGCACAGCACGCTGCACTTTATAAGGACTACGCCAGGCCCACCTGTAGCTTGCAAGCCCAGACGACTTGACCCAACTCGACTGCAGATCGCTAAGAAAGAATTTGAGGAGATGCTTGCAAGCGGCATAGCTCAGCGTTCTGAGAGTGCTTGGTCTGCGCCACTACACCTGGTGAAGAAGAAGGACGACGGGTGGAGACCTTGCGGTGACTACCGAGCACTGAATTCGAGGACTATACCTGACAGGTACCCCATCCGCCACATCCACGACTTCTCTCACCAACTAGCTGGTTGTACCGTCTTCTCAACCATCGATCTCGTAAAAGCCTATAACCAAATTGCTGTAAATCCGGACGACATACCGAAGACCGCGATAACTACTCCTTTTGGGCTTTACGAGTTCCCCTTCATGACCTTTGGTTTGAGGAACGCGGCTCAAACCTTCCAAAGGTTCATTGATGAAGTTTTACTCAGCCTCGATTTCTGCTATGGATATATAGATGACATTTTGGTGTATTCGGCATCCCCAGAAGAACACAAAGTCCACCTGCGCCTGCTGTTCGATCGACTTAAAAAGTTCGGTATCATAGTTAACACAGCCAAATGCAATATAGGACAGTCAGAAGTAATTTTTCTGGGATACTGTGTGTCAGCTGAAGGTACAAAACCAGTAGAGTCCAAGGTTCAGACTATCCAGAAGTACCCGGTCCCAAAAACTGTAAAAGAGCTGCGCCGATTCCTGGGAATGGTAAATTTCTATCGCCGATTTGTCTCAGACGCAGCCAAACTCCAGGCGCCGTTGAATGCCGTTCTCGCTGGTCCCAAGGTCAAAGGTTCCCACCCTGTTGACATGACGCCAGTACTGCTACAAGCCTTCGAAGACTGCAAGTCTTCATTATCTAACACTACACTGTTGGCTCATCCAGATGCATCAGCAGAGTTAGCGATTATGACAGACGCATCTGATACCGCAATCGGCGCCGTGCTTCAACAGCGAAAAGGTGAAAACTGGCAGCCACTCGCTTTCTACTCGCACAAGCTAAGCGGCGCTCAAAAGAAGTACAGCCCGTACGACCGTGAGTTACTTGCTATATACGAGGCCATCAAATACTTCCGACACATGGTCGAGGCTAGAACTTTCGCAGTGTTCACCGACCACAAACCACTTATCTTTGCCTTCGCGTCAAACAAAGATAGTTGTTCACCACGACAATTTCGCTACCTAGACTTCATTGGTCAATTTACTACGGATCTAAGGTACGTACCTGGCTCAGAAAATGTCGTCGCTGATGCGTTGTCGCGAGTGGAAGGAATATCTGCGGCTATCAACTACGAGGATCTTGCAAGGCTTCAGGACAAAGATCCAGAACTGCAAGACCTGCTTCGCAATGGTTCCACGCTGAAATTAAAGAAAATAGCGTCTACATACAGTAATAACTTACCTGTATACTGCGATATCTCCCTGAAGACGCCTCGTCCATACATAACGCCGACGTTACGAAAAGATGCCTTCAACGCGCTGCATGACCTCCATCACCCAGGGATAACTGCTACAGTGCGGCTGGTGACCCAATACTTTGTGTGGCCAGGGATACGCAAGAATTGTAGAGAGTGGGCTAGGCAATGTTTACAATGCCAGACGTGCAAGGTAGCACGTCACACTAAATCACCACTTTCCTCTTACCTTACTCCCTCTTCCCGATTTTCCCATATACACCTCGATATTGTAGGGCCGTTAACCCCTTCTTCTAATTTCAGGTACTGCCTCACTGTCATTGACCGATTTACGCGATGGCCTGAGGCTTACCCCTTGGAAGATATCACGGCGGAGACATGTGCAGCTGCCCTAGTATCTGGCTGGATAGCCAGATTTGGTTGTCCGGCACGGGTGACTACAGACCGTGGTCGCCAGTTCGAGAGCCACCTCTTCAAAGCCCTTACTACCTTGGTCGGTGCGCGCCACTTCCGCACTACCGCTTACCACCCCGCTGCAAATGGCATCGTGGAACGGCTGCATCGTCAATTGAAAGCAGCTATTATGTGCCACACTTCCTCGCAGTGGACAGAAGCTCTTCCACTGGTGCTTCTTGGCATGCGTAACGCTTGGAAAGAAGACATCCAAACTACGCCTGCTGAATTGGTCTACGGGGAAGCGCTTAACCTGCCCGCGCGATTTCTATCCCCTAAAGACGACTATACCACTGCCGATATCACACAGTATGCGGCGCGCTTACGTGCCCATATAGATAAACTTGCTCCAAAGCCCACTTCATGGCACACTAACCCTACTACACCCTTCTATATTCCCCGAGAACTGCATTCTGCCTCACACGTGTTTGTTCGCAGAGATCACGTCAGAAGTTCGCTGGAACCACCTTATGCTGGACCATACAAAGTCCTGCAGAGACATACAAAGCACTTCCAGATCATGGTGAAAGGCAAGACCAGCAACGTATCTATAGACAGACTGAAACCGGCCTACATGGCGCGAGAGTGTGCGCTGATTCCAAGAAATGAGTCGTCCACTACCACTGCTACTACTTCTGGTGCCACGGGCGAGGAGAAAAGAACCAGAAGCGGCAGGAGAGTGAAGTTCACCAATTTTTATCGACTGTAGTTACAGTCTGGCCAGGGGGAATATGTGGCGTGAAATTACTTGGACCACCGCCTTACATTTCAGAGCGGAATCGCTCCGCTTATGCTAATTGCGCCACACTCTAAAATCATACGATATGAGGTGATCTTTTGTTCTTAAGTAGGTCAACGACCGCTTACACGTGCCGTGCGCGCGCGCTGCTGCTGGATGACGACGCGCGCTACACAACGACGACTAGTCTGCCTTCGACACTCATATCGCTTGTACGCGCCGCGCTTTTATACTAGTTAATTATTTTAAGATCATTATAATTCATTTTTGCTATATGTATTTGTTCAGTACAGTAAATGTTTTTATAATTCAAATAATATTCTTCATTTATAATTCTTCAGTTTCTCTCATTACTTTACTACATCTTTCCCGCTACGCTTTCTTCTTGCTACGCTTACTGGACTGCAGTAGCTTTAGTATACGAGGTTCAACTCCCGTGTACTCGCAAGTATAAGCAGTACGCTTAGTACTACAGATCTCACTCGCCTTTTAGAGCTTGTATGGCACTATCCACACTTGTCAAGCCCGATGACTCGCTGTTTTTCTTTTCAAACAATAGTACATTCCAACAAAATGTTCTTCAGCATCCATCGCGCCCAGTCATCAATCGGGTCTGACATCCGACTTATGAACAGAACCTGCGGCATCTGCGACAAGTGGGAACAGCCTGTAACAAATCGCTCTATCTCGCAGACCGGGACGG
Source organism: Acronicta alni (assembly GCA_964056405.1). Lineage (NCBI taxonomy): Eukaryota > Metazoa > Arthropoda > Insecta > Lepidoptera > Noctuidae > Acronicta > Acronicta alni. Next base: position 7,462,891 of record OZ043925.1, on the reverse strand, counting down.
CATGGCAAGGGATTTAAATTTTTACCAATGGACATTCATACGTATCGATATAGCAATACGACATAAATTGCTATGCTTTAAAATGATGCCGTGGCATTGAAAGGGATTTTTCGATCGAAAGGCCTTTAGCTATCCGTGTCATAACGTCAGTATGACAAAGAAGGAGTCGAATCAAATCGAATACAGTTTTTGTATTAAAAATGTTCCCAATGCTCTATACAATCCTTTTATATCCCTTGGGTGGAAAGCTCAAATATTAGTTTAAGAATTTTAACATCAATTCAATTCACTATTGTATTGAATCATTAAATGCAACAATGAATTGATACGCGTACCAATTAAACCATTAAATTCAGGAGCATAATTTTAATGCGAGCTCCATTATGGCCGTGTTCGCTTTATAGTAATGAATTCGTTCACTTTAAGTTAATTTTACTTCTTATACTAACTGAAATCATACTTAAAATACTAAAAGCTAAAGCAACCATTAGCAAATGAATAACATATGATCTATTATATTACTATACACATGTATAGTAATATAATAGATCATTGTACATCAATTATGGACTAATTGTACCTACCTACACAATTTGCTATTTTCTAGTACATGTGTAAACCTGTTCTCAAAAGTTAACATTAGTCTTAAATTATTCACAGCTTAGTTTACTTAATTATTAATAATAAGTTGTTATTGGATATACTTACAATGTTTTAAAAATATCCAATTTCATCAAACTATTCGGAAAGCTTGAGTAAACTGAAGTGACTTTCTGCTTCAATTAATTTTATTGTTTGCTGAAATTTCTCTGATAAAATTTCGTACAAATTGTATTTTTTCAATTAAAATTGAATGAGAATTTTGTTTCGATATTTCGCAACTTTAAAAGGTATATTATAGGGACATTGTGATGATGTTTGTGATTATTAAACTGAAATACAATTAAAATGGTGGGTTGCTGAATAGAGAACTACGATAACCATAAAAGCCCATGATTATTACTGTATCCACTTCGAAATCCGGGATAAGTTCGGGAAGCTCTCGTAAACCTTGCTCGCACTTGTGAATTGCCAAAATAGATCGGAAATTATCTATAAGACAAATCCCTAAAAGGGTTTCTTACTCGGAACGACACATCCTTTTATCTATATCCCATTCCTTACAGTAATCGCCTGTTCGGTCTCGTGTTCACAAGCGCTACGACGACGGTGACCTCCTAGGTTCGGTTTCCAGACCGAGCCAAGTGTCATTAGGTTTTTCTGTAACAGAGTAGCAGCTTAGAGTTTCAAAACAGCATACCAGAGAACAGACGCCAGCAAGTCAAGCTATCCAAAAGTGTAAAATTTTCCCAATTGAATGTGAATCTTAATGTTTTGTATTAAAGTTGAAAATCAATCAAATAAATTTGAAAGATTGTGGTAGCTTGATGTGCTCTGTACTTAGTTACACCACCCTCAGACTAAACATTTGCGAATACAGTTAAAACTCGTGACGTTATGTTTGCTCTAGAATTTCGTTAGAGATGGCTGCCTCCTCTACTTAAAGGAGACAAAAAATATATAGGTATGCCATTCTCGAAACCGTGCCTCAAAAGTTGGATTAATTACTACTGAAACAAAATGTACTAAGAACTTGATAAAAGTAACACTAAGCTAGACTCTGCTAAGTGCTTTAGCTCCTTCAAAATGGAAAGAACAAAATGTGTAATAAGGTTCAAAACTGCTTGTTGTAATTTTACTCGTGTTCATTGAAGGGCTTTATTGAACGTGATATTTTCAAATGAACTTGCTGCAACTCAAAGAGGCCAATCAGAACAGATTTCTTAGAATTGATAAATATAATTCACCGCCGCCGTTACGTGCGCAATCTGCTTCACTTGTCGCTACTTATCTCTGTTGTAACTCGATAAAATAATAATTTGGTGAAAGAAATGTTAAGATTTCTTAAAGAACATCATTGTCCTGAACTTAAAACATAGGCATTCTATGGTCATGGTCTACCCGTGACCATGGACGCTGTAAAGGGTCCGAAACGTCGGGATTAATAATATCAATATACGCGATAAAATCCGTAAAAAGTAGTTTTCTTTCAATGTGTAATATTCTTGTAAATGTCAGAAATCATTTTTTACATCATAAGACTGCCTCATTAGTCTAGTGGTCCTAAGCGCGACTGCTACGCTAGAGGTCCTGGGTTCGATCCCCAGGTCGAGCAGTGTTATTGGGTTTTTCAATGAAATTCTCAGTAGCAGCTCGGAGTCTGGATTTGTGCCCGGTTAATGGCAATAGGCTCGCCCCCTATTACATGGGACCTAAACATACCGGCGAAATGTGGGTGTACATTAGTACACCTCTGCCTAACCCTTCGGGGAATACAGGCGTGATGGTATGTATGTATGTACATCATAAAATTGGCCTTGAACATCTTCAAGGCCAATTTTATGATGTAAAAAATGTTCCAGAGTATGTTGTATGGTCTAATCTCGGTCTCATAAAGTTGATACTCGTAATTGTTCAGTTTTCGTTTTCATTGATAACTTGTGCCTGTTTGACGATGGTTTCACATTTTTTATAGTATGGAAAATCCTCATGAGGCCATGCCACTTCCCCGGGTGGCCGGCGATCCACCCGGGGAAGTGATAGAGTATGTCAGACTCGTACCGACTAAAAACCGCACTTGCATTCACTTGCCCTATAGCCATGGCCATGGGATCCGCAAAATTCGCCACGACCATAACATGTTGTGGTTCAGCAGTCCCTGGACCCCGTCAAGCCATATTTCCTATCCTGGTAGAACCATGAACGAATGAAGTAAGTTCAGCAAATTAATAATTTGTATGTACATTGTAGAAGAGTGATAAGCCCCTACGAAAGGCTTGTGACTGAGTAGTAATTACACTGGTATTTTATGGATTTGATTCTTAGCCTGTAACTCAGAAAGCATGTTGATCCGTCGGCCTGGTTGTCATACGAACAGCTATGACAATCGTTAGTATTAATCAAAAGCCCTTAATACCATATACTGACAACCATTTTATCCTGTTGGATATCAGATAGCCCAGAAATTGGGTCGCAAAGTCGCAATATTTGGTTCGAGATCGTTTTTGCCATGTGATCTCGCTTCATGTAAAACACTGATATTTAGCCGCAGACTGGAAGGCCAATAAGAAATCAAGAATCCCAACATACTTGGAAAAGTGCTAGATGACCTAACCCCAAACCGCCCACGTTCTACAGACCTCAACAACAAATCTCCCAAAATGAAGACACAGTTTTAGGAGAAATATATTAATAAAATAAATTACAAAATAATCTTTTGAGTCAGCTGGGTCTTCCTGTGGCTCGTTTAATTAAAGCCTCCACTTCGCGTCTGACGCAGGCTCGGCAAATAAACTTTCATGTAAATTGCGACGTCCATCTCCACTGGCTCTTTTTGGATCAGGTTCTATGCCTTAAATGTCGTCTAAACTGCGTGCCTTCAAAATTGCGACCCGCATTTTCTCCAATGTCTGTAAGTTCAACGCGTAGGTAACTATTTCATTTACGTGCTAAATCTCATCGCTGTGAAGTATATTTTATGTTCTTTGCATAATTATACTCTGCAGCTGCGTTAGATTTTAATACCTACACAATTTGTTACTGTGAAGTCTTCAAAATATAGAAACTGACGTTAGGTACTAATAAGTATATTGATTTCAACAAGAGCGTTAATTTTTGTATAATGTTTTTGTTACTCGAGGTATATTTTCACACACTGCTTAACTATATAGCTAACCCACGCCTAAAACGAAATCCAAATCAGGAACTGTCAGTCTGAACTCGTCAAAGTCCCATAAGGAAGCAGAAAATTTGATTACGAGAAATGAAAATATCCGGTTGAGCTCTGGCAAACGTTATCGAATAAGCCTTCAAGCTTAGCGTTCGCTGATGTAGGTATACAAACTAAGCATACTCGCCGTTTATCGATTGAAATATATTTAAAAACAAAATCTATAATAACAAGTATATGATACATTGAGGAAGCACGCGTCTACCTCAATAAATGTCAATTCTGTTGACATCATCCTCCGTCCATAACATAAATCCTCTCCTATGAAATTGTCGAGAAATTTACGTCAAAGTTTCGTCGCTCTACATTTATTATAGTTTAGCACGGATACAATAATGGAGTTTACAAGACTTTATTATCGCGAAAAAGAACTGAAAACTTCAGATAAAGTAGGTAAGTACATTAAAAGTCTGTGGTATGTTGTAAACCCTTTCAAGGATGCCGCGAACACAACGTATTGGACTACAGTAAGTACCACACAAATGTCTGGAATGTCATATTAAGTTTTGCTGAACGTTTTGTGTACCGTTCAATATTACAACGGTAAATGAACGATAACATAGTGCGGCACTCACAAAAATGTTATCCTTTGTTTACTTAGTTAAAATGATAACTAGCACATAATTTTCCGGTTCCCTTCACAATCTTTTGACAGTTTATAATTTGACTAGTACTGTTAGAGATATTTCCGAGATATAACTTTAAAATACATACGTAGCGTCGTTCCCATATTGAGTCAAGTGCCCATAAAACATATTACTTCAACCAGATGCTAAACAACAGAATTTAGAAAGTCACTTTGTCGGTTTAAATCTTGATCTAATCGACTGAGCTAAATTTATATTTCGAAAACCGTAATTCTCCCTCCCTCCCTCCTGTAATGGGCCTTCATGGAAACCATGGCTAAGAGCTCTAGAGGCTTTTAGTAGGCTGATTATTTATATAGTAGCGTGAATATTATGCATAATGGATAATATAAGTACTAAAAGTATATCTACAAATTTTAAACATGGCATCTGGATTTTATAGGATGTAGGTTCGATTTTATATCCTAAGCAAGATTTTAAGGGAACAGGAAAAACAAAATCAACACGCACAGGACACATCTAACTTAAAGAGTAGCTAACGATTAACATAGGTAGTGAATCCGTCGACTTATACTCATAAGAATTATTGGACGTCCAGAAATTCAAAATATAAATACGTCAATGAACAAAGAAGACCGATATTATTTACACAACACCGGGACTCGGAAAGTGACATTTCGTTTTGTGTTCGAAATTTCAATATTACTTCAAAGAAGCACAAATAAACAGAATAATATTTGTATGGGTTTGTGTTCAATTTGGTACCCAAGTTCTAAACCCATGTCATGGGCTCACGGCGCACTGATTGATGTGTCTTTGTAACGCATAAATTCATCCTACAAAACCAGGTGAGCCAGGTGACCAGGTAGCCTGTTTGGTGTAAATTCCATCACACGTTTTAATTGAAGGGTTGGGCAGAGGTGTACTGATTCACCCACAGTTCGCCGCTATGTTTATTTTTATTTTTTATTTGTTTATATTAGGAAAGCTTACAGACTAATATCAATTATTGGTAAGGAACAATTGTGTTTCAAAAATTGCTAATAACAAGCTTCCACATGTTTAGGTCTCTTAAAATAGAAGGGTGTTTGGTGTAAGACGAATATAATATTTCCTAAAGCCAAATAAGATCAACCCAGGTCCAAAAGTTCATTACTCTCTCACACTAGGATTTTCTCCTGTATCGTGGGTGCGTTTACAAATACAAATTTTCACTTACACCAAACACCCAACCCGGAACAACAACCTGTAGGTTATATAAATATTTTGATCCGTGTGGGGATCGAACCTACAACTCGTGGCGCAGAAGCCGATCGCTCTGCCGCTGCGCCAAACTTGTTTTTATATCATAAAACTATAACGGTGTGATTGTCATGGGATGAGATATATCTTAATTATTATAATAATAAAGCACCTGAGATACCAACACCGAATAAACGATAATATCGGAAAGATTTAAACTGATTTCCAAAAGATTTCATCAAAATCATGACAACTAATTAGGCTGTTAAAATAATTATGTAAATTATACTCTGGACGAAAACCTTAGGCCATTGTGATTTGAATGAGAACCAAATTACAATTTTTATTCGAGTATTCAGATTAGAGTTCGGTCCCGGGGGTCTACTACGAAAACCGAACGTTGAAGCTTCGAATCAAAACGACTCGCGATGATCTTACGATTTCACTATTTCTGTATTGTCAAACAACTAAGTACTAAATGTTAACTACCATTTGGTACTAGATCTGTGATAACAAGATTTGTGATTGCAAAATAGAATCGATCGTCAGGATCAATTTTTCAATCACAACACTTTTGTGGTATAAAAATGTGCGGTTCGTCAATCGAAACTTTCTGGTGTAATTTTCGTAGTAGGCCCTGCACTGAAATTACGAATTTTCCGACGGTCACTCGCCGTTTCGACGTGTTTCATAAATGGGAATAGTCAACGATGGTAGAGCCGGGCGGGTAATTAAAAACAGGGCCTCTGTGTATGCAGGTTGCATCGACGAATTTTTTAATAACAGCTTTATTAATATGAGTTTTACAGAAACCTGTTCATGGCTTGGAAAAACTTGACGCAAGTCAAGTCATATTAGTAATAATATGACGAGGGAATTACTTCGATCAAGGTTAAATTGTAATAAATGATACCAAGATGAAAATATTAAAGCAGCATGATTAGTAATATTAAAGTCGGGAACAAAATTATAATGAATGACACCAACTAAGAATGACGTAGTATAAGTTTCATCATCAACCCATATACTGTCCAACGGGTACTGGGTACGGGTCCTCCTCTCAGACTGAGACGGATTAGGCTATAGTCTACCACGCTGGCCTAGTGCGGGTTGGCAGACTTCACACACCGTCGAGAAAAACACATGAATTCGAAAAGTCAAAGGTGCGTGCCTTGGATTCGAACTCGAGACCTTTGACTTGGCAGTCCAATGGTTATATCACTAGGTTATCACTGTTACACGAGTATAAGATTGTACATGATAATTAAGAATAAAAAAACTACTATGTGTTCAACTCAACTGCATCAATAGTCTTTTGTCTGATTATGGACTTATATTGATAACAATCAACTCTTGGCACACGGCACTAATGAGTGTTGACTGCTAACTGCAAATTAAAGTGTCCAATCACATCCCTGTGCGGAACAAATGCAAAGCCAAAGCTGCAATTAAGTTACAGCTACAGTACACCCTTAACATTATGGCCTTATTATATAAGGCCATAATGTTAAGGGTGTACCGACGGGTTTACTAGATACTAAATAACATACGGTCTCCAAATGTTATTGTTACGTAGCTTGTAAACATTAGGTTAAATCATAATAAACAAATACGTCAAACTCCATTGAAATACTTGGCAATCACAAAGGATGTAGCAGATTAAATAAGTATTTTATAGAATATAATTGAATAACTTGTCAGTTGCAAAGTTATTTAAATAAATAATAATCAGAACAAAAATATTGCTTCGTTTCGCGAGATGTTTATGAGGGAATAATGTAAATAACATTTGTTTTTGATAGAATTATAAGTTATTATTTTAATTTTTACACATTTATGAAGAAAAGAAAATTTGTTCACAACGCAAAACTGCACTACATTACATAAAGTTACAGCTGTTAAGCGAACATATTTAAACGGCTCCATTAAATAAGTAAAATCAACGGAATATTAAAGTAGATAGAATTTAAACAACGAATTGCAAAAGTTAGCAATAAATTTGACGTATGATAAGGTACTTGTTAAAATATAAGTAACGTTACTTAAAAACTTACCTAGCCTCAAGCGAAATACTTCATGAGGGCACAAAGAGTCCTCCGCTATCCGTTGGCACTCTGTAAACTTCGAACGATTTCAGTTCTTTTCCCGATATCGAACTTAATTTGCAACGCCTAAAAGGTTCTATTTTGAGAAAGATATTTATTGTTTTTAAGATATTCAAATATGCAAAAACCGATTTTGCTACGTGTCCAGGCGTAAGTGAGACGAGAAATCTGTCGGTGAACTGGTACAGGGCGGCAGGTCGCTCGCGAGGGCGGCGACGGTCGCGTAGGGCGGCTGGGCGGCGACTGGCGTCCTCTGCGTGCTCAGTGCTCCTGCGAGCCTCGCCCGGGTCCCCTTCCTGTTGATGGTGTACGCGACAGGTGATCACAAACGTCTTTTAATCTCTAACTTCTGTTTACAACTCGACCACTTTATTGATTTATAGAGTTTCACTGGAACAAATTTACAGCCATCTATCAAAACTTTATGTCTATATTCATTTCGAATTGAAACAACAAACATAAAAAATATCAGCGTCGTTATGATGGGATTATCCTATATTTTGATGTGTTTTTATGAAGTAAATACTTATTTTAATGGCCTATTAAAAAAATATTTATTTATTTTTTTACTAATAATCAGTTATTATTATTTGGGAAATTCGATTTTCAATCAATCAATAACATGTACAACATGTATAATGCAAATAAAAAAATACAATGTTAAGAACGAGTGTTAAGAACGATAACAAAGTTACTCGTAGAAATGTAGTAGTCGTAGCTGTCGTAGCGATCGTAGTAGCCGTAGCGATCTAGTAGTAAATGTAGCAGCCGTAGTAGATGTAGCGGCCGGGAAAGATGTAGCAGTTGTAGTAGACGTAGCAGCCGTAGTAGATGTAGCAGTCTTGAAACATGACGTAGCAGTTGTAGCTACAAACTTGGCGCTAGACGGTAATAGTGTTGTAACGCATGTTATATAGTGTTATTTCAGGATCTTAAAATTTCATCAAGAATTATATGTGAGGTTTTTTACATATTATACCAAAGACTGTATACCCTATTCAGCGCGTATTCAAGTCGTTGGTCACGACAAATATACTTTACGGGGAAACAAAAGCAAACATGATTTATTATTTTTCGGTTTGGTTACAATCTGAAGCTTTTTCTTTATTTTGAAGTAACGCAATAGGTATTTTAAGACTTTAAAAATAGAACGTTTTTCTTTTTTAATATTAAGGATCGTAGTCAAGGTAGTGATTAATTAATAATAATTAATAATCCTTACAGATTATCATATCCTACAAAAGACAACCTATTTAAAATTTAAGGATTACAATAAGTAACTGTATACATAAAAATGAATCCCTGTTTCCCTTGGTCAATTTGAGAACGACTTAACCGAATTCATATAAATTTTTTTAAGTTTTCTAATACTTTGTAGAATGTTCTTACAGAAAGGAAAATTGCGCAGCATATTAGTAAAAAACTTAACCACTACATATTTTTTATTCAGGTAAAGTCCACGCAAACGAAGTCGCGGGCAGAAACTAGTATTATAATAAATATATAATAATATTATATAAATATTATATTATAATCCGAAAAATAAATACATTCATCGATTTATAACTAAGAGTTGAGATTGAAATAAAACTACTTTTTACGGATTTTATCGCGTTATATTGATATTATAAATAAATGATAAAATCCGTAAAATATTATATATAAATATATATATAAATATTTCAATGTATAATATTCGCGTAAATGTCAGAAATCAATAAGTTGTGAGATGCCAAAATGATGAGCCAGTTTGTTGGTCCTAAGTTGTTCGTTAGTGTCAACAATATGAATTTCACTATCGAGCAAATCAGACTGTGGGGGGTTATGTAACCGAGCGGATCAATCGAATTGCCAATATAAGCAAGTCCTTAGAAGGGAAGAAAAGTGCATTTGAACCGTCTGTCTTAATGGCATACGATTTAGAATTGACTGTAGGTTTGGTATAGCGTTACTTTACCTAACCGCTGTACCAAACCTGCAGTCAGAGGTGTGCAGCCGGTCACCTCGTCACTATCGTGGCGCCAAGTGTCGTGGGTTCGATTCCTACTCGAGACAAATATTTGCGTGTTCCACAGATATGTATTTCAGGGTCTGGGTGTACTTTTAATGCTTGACACAATTGTTCTTACATATTACAACCTACAGTTGACTTCACTTTTTATTTTCTTTCTATGTCTTGTGAGTTTTAGTTTGCAAACCGCTGTATTGTTTATTATATTATTAAGCTTTCTGTGAAACAAATAAAATTAATATAATTGTATGTCTTTGAAGTACGCTGTACACATCGCCACTATCACCAAGCGTGCTGAGGTTTTAGTGATTTTCTCTTTTGCGACACGCACTTTTCCCAGAATAATTTAAAACAGAGTGTAATCTTCTGATGATGAAACTGATTTCGGTTACAAACTGAACCACTTTGCTAATATCACACGTTATAATAAACTATTTTTTATATTGTTAATCATCATCAACCAATATACTGTCCCACTGCTGGGCACGGATCTCCTCTCAGATTTAAAGGGTTTAGGCCATCACGCTGGCCTAATGCGGGTTTGTAGACTTCACACACCGTCGGCGTCGAGAAATCACTAAGGCATGCAGGTTTCCTCACGATGTTTTCCTTCACCGAAAAGTGTTAATTAATTAAAATACATGAATTCGAAAAGTCAGAGGTGCGTGCCTTTCATTCAAACTCGAAACCTTTGACATGGCAGACCAATGGTCACATAACTAGGCTATCAGTGCTTATACATATTGTTAATAATATAAAATTATCCTGATATAACCGTACCTAACGATTCATACTCTAAAATTTAGTTTTATTTCAGAATGTAAACTATTTAACTTTACATTTTGATAGTTAATCGGTGTTAAACGGGCGCATAGTAAAATTACTGAGGAGCATATCTCGGGAGCCCGCATGCATTCCGCTTAACTTTGGGAGTGTACCTACTTGAAGCACTCATGTACTTGTTAGCACGTACAGTTAGCCAGATTTCCAGCACGCAGATGTTTCGTAAGTGCCCACTGACTGTGCTAACTTAATTACTTTGCGTAAAAGTTTCTTGTGGTAATTTATTCTTAAGCGAGTGGCCGTACGAACGGTGATTAGCAAAGTTTTGACTGCCACGTCGACTCCCGATAAAACAAGTAAAATAACTTTCATATTTCCCGCAATATATCAAAACGTCCGCGCCTTATTAGATTTATTTACTGATATGACTTATTTGTTTGTTACATTAAAATGAAACTTGCTGTGATAATGCCAAACATTTTATTGAATTTGATTAACTTTTCATCATCAACCCATATACTGTACCACTGCTGGGCATAGGTCTCCTCTCATATTGAGAGGGATTAGGCTATAGTCCACCACGCTGGCCTACTACGGATTGGCAGACTTCACAAACCGTCGAGAAAAATCTCTAAGGTATGCAGGTTTCCTCACAAAATTTTTTTTTTCACCGTTTAAGCGAGTGATAATAATTAATTATTAATACGTACATGAATTAGAAAAGTCAGAGTCCGAGACCTTCGACTTGGCAGTCCAATGGTCATACACTAGGTAGTCACTAGGCTATATGCTGCTACTGCTTAATTTATATTTTTATTGTTTAATTTTTTTAAATAAGATTCTAGTATATAAATAAATATTAAACACAAACTCGAAAAAATATTCTACACGTTTTTTACTGCAAACTTTAGAATAAAATACCTTCACGAATAAGAAATGCAAGCTCATTTATTTAAAACTCAACTTACACAATACCTAATCGCAAATCCATCACTTCTGGACAAATTAATTAATGTATTGGACGGGTAACTAATTTGTGACGAGGATACGACGAACTTAAATTAAGGAAGATTTAGTATTATTCTTAAGTAATCGCCATAGTCTATGAATAATCGATAGCGCAGTGGCTAAGCAATCGGCTGCTGTGCCATGGGTTGTGGGTTCGAATTAGAATAGAGTTCCTATAAACTAAATTCTCTAGTCTTTAGTCTACAAATTAAAATATTACATAAAATAATTTAATGCATAATTATGCAACATAAAATTCGACATTCATATTGTTATGTCGTCTCTATGTTGATCTTCATACGTCTTCTATTAAAACTGATGTTCTTGGCGAATGAGTAAACAATGAAATCATTAGTTATGAGCTTTAAAAATCGCCATTTCATATTACTTCGTGGCTATGAAAACGAGAATATATAATTTAACTCGAATATAATCTGCCTTTCTTGAAGTTGGTCAAACATTGGAGACGAGTTAGTGATAACATAATGTGTGTTCGACTTTTCCTCAACTTTATATAAACGTAGGACGTGACAAGTGTCTGGTGCCGGCAATTTGTCAACTTGATAGGTCCGGCACAATGGGTGTCAATATTATAGACAACAAGAGCTGACATCCTCCTTTGTAAATACAGGTAAGTTTAGTAATACATATCACGGGCACAAAAAATAAGAAACCGGTACTTTTTCTACATCATTCGCTGTTTGAATTATATCACAAACTTGTCGATATTACCTATTCAATCACAACATTAACAAATTGTCATTAAAGGCATTCTCCATCGTAAATTGAGTGCGGGAAGTTGAGCCTGAAGGGTCTAAACTCATACTTTTTGTACAAAATTACCAGTGTTGACATTATGTCATATTATTTTTTCTTTTTATTCTTTCTGAATTTTATGAGCAATTGTAATTGTGATTACATAGTATTATGTTAATAACGTAGGTCAAAATGTATAGTTCTTAGGTGTTTATATTGTTATTGTAATGTTTTTTGTGCATTAAATCTAGAAGAAATAAAGAAATAAAATAAAATTGTTTTTTTTTTTGTATTTACGAAACCTTTGTTACCAAAACCTAGGTGAAATTACTCGTCATTAGCACCTTTAAAGATTGTGAGACTTGTTCAAGAAGTGTGTGTTATATGTCATATATATGTGAAATAATTAGTGGTAGCTCGGAGTCCGATTAATGGCAATAAGCTCGCCCCTATTACTTGGAACCTAAACATGCCAGAGGATTGTAGGTGTAGGTACATCAGAAACCTTTGCCTTCGAGTAATACAGGTGTTATGTTTATAGATCTATATTGTTATCGGTCACCGTATAGCGTAGAGGTATAAGATTATTCTCTTGTGCTCAATAGCTGCATTAAGTCATCGCCTTTTGTTTGTCCACTCTGTCTAGTTCCGCCGCGCCTTATCGAACTTGAGCAGAGACTGAATCAAAGATCCAATTAATCAACTAATCCGTACTGCTACTTTCCTTCCGATCGATTTCAGGTTCGACAACTATTTCAAAGGTTGTATCCAATTTCAAATAACAAACAAAGTTTTTCTGGTACTGGTGTTTTAGATTATTACTTGGTATTAGGTATAATGAATTTGGTATTAATGCCACTTGTTTATAATTTAGTATCGCTAAATAATAGCTTACAGCTGCTAATAGATATAGTTTCAGGCATGCGACCGTCGTAAGCTTCCAAAGCTTTTATTTTGATTAACTCATAATAATAATATTGGCAGTTTTTAATTTTCCATGTCAACAAAGGGTCCGTGTCAGATGTAGGTAAACCTACCGGATAGCTTGTCTTTCACAGACGTTAGACACAAACTGAATTGACAGTTACGAGCACTTGAATTAACACACACCATAAAATTGCCATTAATTTATACGAATTCTTAGCATTCTCATAAAACAGTGCGACATTAGAAGCAACGACAAACAAGATTATTATCGCGATAAATGTTCATAGAAAAATAATAAACAAAACCAACCTTCATCATAGAGCTTTATTACAATTTGGTGATAAAAATACTTATTGAATGTTATCACTCATCAAACATGACATGTGATAAAATGAGTAGATAGTACGAACCGGTTGAACATTCTGCTTTGTGTACGCACGATAAAGGAAAACGCAACGACCTCTGAGCGACCTTTGTGCCTAAGAAGGGTTTGATATCGGTGTACACTTATACGCAGGAGAGTTGAAAAATAAAGAATTGTCAATCAAACCGAAGAATGAATTTGACCGGTGTTTTTGATGCCTGTATTCCCAGAAGGGTTAGGCAGAGGTGTACTAATGTACAGAAGATCCCAGCTCATCAAGCTACCCCAATCAAAACCCCAGTCAAATTTATTTGATAGGTTTTCAACTTTAATACAAAATATTAAGGTTCAAGTTCAATTGGGAAAATTTGACAGTTTTGGATAGCTTGACCTGCTGGCGTCTATACACCCACAGTTTTGGCCTAGGGTTAATTTCTTCAGGATTTATTTAACGAGATAGAATCTAAGGTTTTAACCGACTCAAAACAGTTATTAGAAATCTGTACACCTTTTCAAGTAGTACGAAGTGACTATGTGAATCTATTAGATGTATTGTATGTGAACTAGTATTTGTACATATCACTCGGTACACTTAATTTTCTATTATACCTGTAATTATTTACTTTATTAATTTTAAGCCAATGGTCTGGCTTTAGCAACAATGTCATTGTCCTTATTACAGTAACATCTTGTCACATCAAACCCATCCGTCATCCATAGTTTTGTGACGTATTAACGTTTCAGAATGTCACTTATCTTTGGCATATCATTTAAGTAGGCGTGCGTGTCTAAACAAGGCTTGTACCCACAGGTCGCAAATCCAATCTAAGCGGAGTGCACATCAATGGATCTGATTATCGATTAGCGACCGGAAATGAGCGTGGCGAGTGACGGCCACTCCACCATTCAGTTACTATAAATATAAGGCGCAGAAGACACGTTGCAAACAGAAAAAATAACCATTTTCTAACTTCTAAGGTCAGCGACGTACTTACATTAAAAGTCAGGGTTTAAATATGAATGCATAAACCGGCCAAACAAAACTATTTTATAATGTATAATATCTTAGACCACCAGCCCGATGGTCGGATGATTATTGTGAGGGCCGTGGGAACTCAGTATGTGTGACTTGGACAAGATCGTCAACAGTTGCGGCATAGAAAAGAGGCCTCCATTATGATACATCATGTCGAAGATTTAAAAGTAAGTATAATAATAATATACTCTGATATACGTAATTTAGAATAATGTTTTTCACATGAACGTGGGTTAATTGGGTTAATAAACTACACCAGTGCCAGTTGCCAGTGCTCCACGGGGAAACGTTGTGTTGGCAGTGGGGAGACTTTGACCCTTTATACTTCCAACCCAACTATTCTTCTTTTGTTTTAAAGGTCGGCAACGCGCAAGTGATACCCCTGGTGTTGCTAGCGTCTGTAGGCTACGGTAACCGCTTACCATCAGGTGGGCCGTATTCTTGTCTTCCACCGCGCTATAAAAATATATAAAAAAATAACACAAGTATCGGCAGTACTGATATGTTAAGGGTAAACTGGTAGACCAGCTTTTCGGGCTTCTGACTACCTCGGTTGTCGTAGATGTTGGTATGAAGAATTAAAGATAACCAGAAGACGCAGGTTCGAATCCTGCCCGCGGTCGAATTTTTCCTTCGCTAAATAACTTTCAAATCTTAGCCAAATAAATATAAAAAGATAGAATGAAAGATGTTTGTATCGGAACCGGGACCCGCACGTCGGGGCGGTTTAGTGTTTAGTGTTCTCTTGTACTGTCTGTACTAAGTTGACCTTCTATAATTTTCTTTCTATTTAGTACTCGTTAGCACTGGTGCTAAGAACCCACTTCCAGCCACCTCAAAATGTTTACCCTACAAACTACTACTAATGTAATGTTGTATTTTAACCAACGGAAGCTACTCTATCATTATTACAAAAGATAATTTAAACTAAGTCTAAGCTAAACCGAGCTTTAAAATCCATTTATCATTTTATAGGTATGTCGAATAACTAAGATAGGCTATTCATTTAACAATCTATTTTAAGACCACTAAAAAGCAAGTAAAATGAAAAATAGGTTGCGCGGTTTACCATCAGGCGGCTCATTCATATAGTTGTTTTCGTCTTAAGACTATAAAAAAGTGAAATGGTAACGACTTTTTGTCGAATATGTTTTACACTTACTGTATAGCCACGGTAATAATATACTACCTGAATAAGTATATATAAGAAGAAAATGTAGCCAGTTAAGTGATGTGTATCGAAATTGCAATAAGTGGCGGCAGGGATGTGTGCACAGCCGCGGCACAGGTGAGCACTGTATGCAGGACTCGGTGTGAGCTTGACCCATATTTTAAACCTATCGATCGCTCAGCTTTCGCAAGGACCCGACACAGTGAGCAATTGCCCGCCATGTTTATCTGGCGCAGTTCGAGTTATTCTTGAGGAAAAGTGGAATTGAATTTTCTTTGTTGTGATCGTTGCGGAAGAACGTGTGTGCCACTGTGGCACTGTGTTTTGAGTAAAGTTACTACTTAGGCCATTGTTGTTTGTGTATTTCCTCATCTATCCGATGGAGTTTTCAATTGTACCTAAGTGCGTTTTTTGTATTCACACCTGTCCTTTTCTATAACACACTGTACGCGTTAGCCAATTTATAACTTTATCGAAAGGAATTTATGAGCCTACATAGCGATTAGAAATAGCTTAAAACATAGATTAAGGTAATGTTGTCTTTACTTTAGGTACTTATTTATAATAAAATAAAACTCGTAATAATGTTGCCATTGCATATTAAGAATCCTGGTTGAGGTAAATATGAAATAACATCCAAGTAATATCGCGATATCAAAGGTAGCTCGCAGGATATTAAATTCCGAATACGGCAAAATAACTTATTCCTCTGCTTGCTTCATAATAATATCTTGTGAACTCTGAGGCTATAAATAAGTACTTTAAATATGATAAAACGCTTTGCGTATGATCTGCAAAATAATAAAGTCTTTTCCATAATGCGTGGATGCTACCCGTGCTCGGGTATTTTGTACCCACCGCTATGACGTCTTCTAACCGCAAATTCCAATAAATTGTCGTATCATTTACCTATGAATAATACGTACCTATGTAAGTTGTTATTTCCCGTTTCTCGTTACAGTATCATTTTCACACCAGTCTGTCTGCTACCTTCAGGACAAACACAACAATATTTAAATTATTAAATTGTGAAATAGTCAAAAACATCCATGTTGTCAAAATGTCTACGGAAATTGTGCCAACAATTGCTGATTTCGACAATGTGTCGGAGTTGTCGACGGCGGTAGCTACGGCTGCCACCGACATGCCGTTTAATGGAAGTGAATCGCCACCAGTGCCAGATCCTTCAGACCAGTTCGTCCTTAACGCAAGTGCTCTCAATACAACAGACGTAGAAAATTCATTGTATAGTGAATCCTCACTGGTTGAAACATTTATTGTGATAGAAATCGTTATGACAACTCTGGAGCTAATAATATCAATTTTCGCAGCTATCAAGATGCCCCGCTGGAGAAGAAATTACAGAAATCAAATGTTAATGCAGTTGACATTTGCAAGATTTATAAAACGCATTATATTGACATTTAAGTTTTTAGAAGATCACGGTAGAATTGCTTCTACCGAGTTAGTCACTAATCTTATTAATTGTTTCCAGATTTATATAGACTTTGTTATTGTAATATTAGTATTCTTTTTTATAAAACATATGTATAACAGTTTGATAATCGTGTTAGTAAAAATAAGTCAGAATAGTTTTTATAGAGTACTGACTTGTTCTTGGTTCATTCCTTTGCCAATAAGTGCGGCGTGGACGACAGTTATTGTCACTGGCGTGATGAACAAGTGGTACGTATACTTGTTGATCTGTTGTTTATTCAGATGGCCGCTAATATTCGTGGGTACTGGACTGTACATAACTATAGTATACAGAGTGTTGTCGGATAAAATAAGACAGTTCGCCAGAAGTTTAGCGGTGGTTACATTCTTACTTTGTTTAACAATAAATGTTTATTTACTCTCCAAAGACATTATCGAATTGTGGTGTATGAAAACCTCAACTGCAACATTGTTAGTAAGTAACATATCAGGATTATTAATGAATTTACTTATACTAATATTGTACATTATTTTATTGGTCTTAAGTTATAATAACAAGACACAGTCGTCGAGATCGTTACCTGATTATAGCTTAGCTGATGTTAATATTAAAATTTAACTCGTCTCCAATTTTGTGTGCTGTATCTGTACGTGAGTGTGACTTTTATCAGTAAATATTGCAAATTTTATATGTACCGAACTGTTTTAGAGATGATTGATTGGTGGACATGCTATACTATTTAAAAATTATAATTTATTTTACACAAAGTTGTTTGAATTTATTTCATAGCTATTTAAAGATTGATTTTACAACTTAAATATGTAAGTACCTGTCAAATATCGTTTTTATTCGCATAGGTACTATTACTTTTTGGTCTATAGTAGGACATAAGGCTTTAGACTCGGTTTTAATTTTTTAAAAAGAACATAGTGACATCTACTCACGTATTACAATTATTTTGTACATGTGACATCTTTATTAGTTAACTAATAAAGATGTCAGAGCGATGTCAGAGCGCCCCGGCTTCACACTTTGCAATGTACTACCTAATAACATGCATATATTATTTATTACCTATTATATAAGAAGAGTAGTCCTCCTGGACAACAACAAAGACAATAAGCATTTGGTAATCCATTAAAATAGTCGTGAATAATAAGGACAAATTTAATTAGGCTCGCCTTACTGCAACGAAGAAGACACCAACTTAACCTATAATTTTTGTACCTAGGTATGTATAATTTAACATAAGTAACTTTGGTCTTTATAATATCAATTATAACTTGTGGTGGCCGGGTCACTAATATAGGGGGCGTATTTTAATTTAAAACGCAATTATGGCAATTTAAGGGCTTCTATTCAGTTTTCTCAAGCAAATTCTTAACTAGTCTGACATTAATAAATTCATTACTCTGAAATTCACATATTATACAATTATCACTTAAAAATACGTGTGTGGTCGGAGACCCCCGTCAGGAACGAAATTCCTCACGCCTTTTCTTTAACTCCGAATGTAATTTGATATGTATATCTCAGCTCAGCTCAGCTCACCTCAACTCAGCTCACATGATGTAAACAAATATGGCGGTTGCCATACGCCTGCGGTTGACGGTAATATCCGAACTACGCCGGAAGGAACCGAACGTCTCGAGAAGTGGCGAAACGCTTTTTTATGAAGATTTCTTCAGAGTAACTCCTACCGCAAGCCACGTTAAGGAACTTCGTTCCAACTTTATCTGTAACATACGAGTACCTCGCACCTTTATTCCCTGAACGGTTAGGCTGAGCTGTACTAATGTACACCCACAATTCGACGGTATATTTAGATCCCATGTAGTAGAGGTGAGCCTATTGCTATTAACAACATTAATTGGCACAAAACCGCACGCAATGCTACTGAAAATTTCATAGACAAAACTCAATAACGCTGCTCGACATGGTAATCGAACCCAATATGTAAAGGGTAACTGTCATGTTTACTACCGCTAGACTACAGATAGACAGTGTTTTTAAGTTTATTTCTTTCTTCGAATCGACACATAAGTACTTATGCAGTCTAACCGCACAATGATACGATATGTTTGTATTGTTACATACCTTATTTTTGAATACAGAATAATGTTGGGACTAGGAAATGGAAATTGGATGACCTACCAAACTACCTTCCTTCTCGTAATTCTCCAACACCGAGTTATTGAGCTGGGAACTTGTACCAAGGCCGAACGCTTGTTCAAGTTCCCTTGAGGAAAGGGCAAACACCTTTGTTAGGAAATAGGAAACAACACTGAAAATAATGACAATTGCTATATTATCTGTGATTGTTTACTAAACATATTGAGATTTTTTGTAGTATTTTTATGTTGGCTACGACACCCAGTGTTGATTAGACTGTAGCTTCGGAATATATCCGTGTTTCCATGTTAGGTGAAGATATTTTTAGTAGAGCTACAGTTGTACTCGTATAATAAATTCACTCGAATTATTGATTTCTAACAGAAAATCTGAATAACTTTTCCTAATAAACGTATGTCGAAAATGCATTAAAAGTCCACTGTTAGTGGCTGCTTTTGTATGGAAGATTCAAAAATAATATTCGTTTTTTTAATTATGTTAATAAGGTAGGTACATTATTAAGATTCTTATTAAAATTAACATACATATCAACTACCATTTAAACATTTCATTTTTTAATCACATTTTATATTTTGTCGAATACCAATTTTGGCTCATCCTGGGAAGTTTTGTTGTTTGTCTCGCAAGTGAACTCTAAGGAAACAGCTGACCAGAAGATCTTTCGAGTTTAATTTACAATGCTGTTTTTAGTGAAAAAAGTGAATTAATGAACTTTTGAAATAATTGAAATAATTAACTTTTTAATTAAAACTCTTATTGGGTTAGATATAAATAATGATTTTATACAGTTTAAAGTTGAAAAAACTGCAAAAAAATAACGTAAAATTTAAGAAAAAGCCGACGAAACATTCCAACGCTGGGGGGTCCAGAATCATGTACTGAAGTCATGGTAAGCCGTTGCGGTTTGTCGATGTCCCTTCCACCCTGTATGATGTAAAAGCTTTTTTAGTAACAGGATGCATTACTGAGCGAGATGCCTCACCCTACGCGTCCTGAGTAGTGTGCGGGGAAAGTTTTCATCCCATGAATATTCTATTACTACAACGTTTTTATTGTAAAAAAAGGTCAGGCAAATACCGCCGTGCCGAGCGGAGTGGAGTGGGGCTTTCTATCTTTCCTGAAACCGCTCTGGAGTCGGCTTCCAGTCTACTAGATTTGGTTGAATATCCATAGTTACAGATATAAAACAAAAATTGAAGTAGAGTCTTAGTCCAATAGACTTCCAATAAACAGCTAAAACATAAAATACCATCACACAGACGTGTACCTACTATTGTACTGGACCAGGTGCAGCAGTCGCGCTTAGGCCTAATGAATCAGGTCTGTAAACGGGTAGGCAGGTAACAGTCGGTCCAATCGGTCGGAGCATTCTTATTAGAAGCGACGGGAAATCATCGAACATTGTTTCCCATGACGAACATAGATTTCCGGCGTAGAAAGGTGAAATTTGCCGTAGCTCGAGCCAAACACAATGTCCTCGGGGGCCAAGGCGATGAAATGTTCGTCGATTTGCTGCGAACTGCATGCTTACCTAATTAGCCTCAAGAGGTAAATGAACAGATCTGCCGCAGTTGAACATATTACGGCGGCCGGACCAGATACCTAGTTGTTTATAAACTTGCACCACCTATATTTTTTAATTCTTTTGATTTATAAAACACTGATTTTTTATTTCTATACCTACCTAATACAAAAGTTTCCCATTATCGATTGCCCCCTGTTATGGAACCTTAATATCCACCGGGGAAGAACGGGTATACAGCAGTATAAAGCCTAACCCTTTGAGAAATACAAGCGTGATAGTATAATTATTTTCGATTATACCGGACAAGTCCATCAAATGTCAACTTGTTAAGTTACCGGGTATTCCCACGTTCCCCGCATTCCACGAACTATATCGAGATACGTTCCAAGTCAACAACAGTTCTGGACTGTTCAAACCACTTAATCATTAGTGGTCACTACCCACAACCGCAGGCCTATTCAATTAAAATCAAAATGACAGTTTCTGTGTACTTAGTAGGGAATTTTAAACTTTGTTTGAAATTTCCATTAGTACCTACAAAGTCTAGAGATCATTCCTTTAAGATATAAGAATTTAGACTGCCTCATTAGTCTAGTGGTTCTAAGCGCGACTGCTACGCTAGAGGTCGTGGGTTCGATCCCCAGGTCGAGCAGTGTTATTGGGTTTTTCTATGAAATTCTCAGTAGCAGCTCGGAGTCTGGATTTGTGCCCGGTTAATGGCAATAGCCCTATTACATGGGACCTAAACATACCGGCGAATTGTGGGTGTACATTAGTACACCTCTGCCTAACCCTTCGGGGACTCCAGGCGTGATGGTATGTATAAGAATTTAAGTAGGTAGTTTATTATGTACAGAGGCCAGCACATCAAGCTACCACAATCTGTCAAATTTCTTTGATAGAGTCTCAACTTTAATACAACCTCATAAGGCTCATTTTCAATTGGGGAAATTTGACAGTTTTGGATAGCTTGACCTGCTGGCGTCTGTACTTATAATCAAATTAATCATTGTTATTTCACCAGCCACGATGTCATTGTTCGCAAAATATTGTTATACTCGTAATGATAAACCAAAACGCGCTATTTAAGATATAAATATTAGCGTTTGGATCTCTGTCATGGTCGTGGCGAATTTCGCGGATCCCATGGCCATGACAATAGGGCAGGTGAAGGCAAGTGCGGTTTTTAGTCGGTATGAGTCAGACATACCCTGCCACCTCCCCGGGTGGCGGAGGATCCATGAGGAATTTCCTACTATAAAAAAAGGGTTTGGATCTGCGTTAACTAACTACTAAACTCGCTGTTTATATACTTTTTTAATTCTATAATAATTACTGCTGCTAAAATTAAAGCTTGGCTTGGCCTAAACCGAACAGTAATTATATGAGGGCAAATAAAATCCTTTCTTCAAACAGTATGTTGTAGTGCTGTTGTTTCAATAGTAGAAATCTAAATTCATGTCAGGCTGCTTTCATTGTATGGGTGACTGAACATCTGAGGTGTAATCCCTTCGTTGGTAGCATAGTTAATGTGTGTCCGATGAGTCAAGCACACATGAGTAGTAAATCAATTGTAACATATAAACAATCTGTGACGCGCATTATCTTATATTTGTTGATGGTATAATCAAAAGTAAGTAGATAACTTTGTGAGTCATGTAAAAGCTAAATGTTGAATGTTTATCGTGAATGAAATGTTATCAGAAGCCCAGATAACATTACGACATATACTGTTTAACGCATTATTCTAGAATAGTGCTTTACAGTAGTCATAGTTTAAATAGCGTTGAAGTGGCGTACTTGTAAATGACATTGTGTTTACATACCTATATATGCTCAAGTGATTCGTTTTAGTACTTACCATTAAAACACTGCACAGTTTCCAGTATTCAACCTCGTTCTAAAGAGACCCAGATTTCAGCAGTTTGTGATTTGTAAAATTGTTTTGTTTCTTTGTTTAGTTGTGTTTCACCAAGTTTCTTCACACTCATCTTCATGTATTTCGTCTTCGACTACGTTTCCACCAGAGATGTGACCTAGGAAACTGCGCACTGTGTAAGGAAGCTAAGCGGTGCGAGAAGAAAATATCTTCCAAAAGGCTGCATTTGTTTTAAAAAGTTTTTCTTCGCACAATGCTCAGTTCCCTCGTACATCTCTGCTGGAAACGCAGTCATAATCTACCTAGAATTAAGTTTCATTATTTGAATTAATGGACTTAATTTACAAATTCAGGAGCAATACACACTGGTCAAATAAAACTATCAGCCAAGTAAAACTAGTAAAAATTTAATTTAGGATCACAATAATAGAATACAAGTTTGATTTTAATTTTACAATATCACCACAGTTAATTAAGGAGCAAGACGTCTGCACAAAAGGTTTAGAGTTCTTTTAGAAGTAAATGCATTCCTATTTTTCACCCCGAACAAATGCAAATATTCTTATCTTAATACATTAGGGAATATCTTCTCAAAAACCTATATACTACCAACAGAACAGATGTTGCTGCTGTGAATCTAATCTTGCAGATGGATATTGCATCGCCGACCTTCTCCTACCCTCATAATTACAACATGTACATATGTACCTAAACATACGTACCTAATGTTAAAACTATTATTATACCTTACTTATTGCATTCTCATGACGTTAACAGTCGATAATAGAAATTCATAGGTACATGGAAACAGAAAAACGAGCTATAAAATTAATAATTATTTAACAAACATTAAAATTTCCGATAAATACAACCTCTATGCACAGCGATAGGTAATTAAAAACCATCATCGGAAGCTCATGGATTAACAACTTTATTTACAGAAATGTTAGGGACAAACTGTTATTATGTTAACTAACAAGTTTCTAAACTGTTACAAAATATGGGAGATTGAAAAATGGACGGAGAGCAGCGTGGATGCACGGAACGCGCATGCGCGGGCGCAGGTGCGCGTCTAGTCGCAGCTGCACGCGCAGCGCTTTACGCGCTTTTCTTTGTTTACTAAAGCGTCCACGCTACGGACTGACCGAGGCTGAAGATCTGAAATAACAAAATAAAAACATAATTGACAATATAATATATGTGTACATACATACTACAGTACGCCGGTACGTTTAAGTCCCATGTAATAGGTGGCAAGCCTATTGCCATTAACTGAGCACAAATCCAAACTCCGAGCTGCTACTGTGAAACTCATAGAAAAACCCAATAACACTTTCCTCGAACCCAGGACCTCTAGCGCAGCAGTCGCGCTTACGACCATACACTAATGGATCAGATAATATTTAAGTAATCTTGTAAAAAATCATGAATACGTAGCCGGGTCCGTAAAATATTGATTTTCACTAAAATCAGATCAACATTTTTATCTTTTGACATCTTTTCCAGATTTCGTTTTGAATACATGCATTAAATTCAATTTAATCAGGAGAAAACAGAATTAGGTCAATAAACACGTAATGACTTGGTATTCATTATCATAAATTAGTAGAAATTACAAGTATACGTCAACTAGACCTGTTTACACTACGTATTTACTACGCTAACTAAACCTACATAAAATGTCGTCATTAGCAATAACTCTGTTGACTAATTCTTAAAGGAAAATATATTTTACGCTAGTAAGTTGTATCCTGGATTAAATACGAATATGTAATCAATGTTCATAGAAAAATAGACGTTCATAAACTTATAGATAGGTACGGGGATTATTTTGAACTATAACTCAAACAATGCTTGTTAGCGAAGTTCACGACCACAGTCTCACGACAAGGCGATTATAGGTGACATGCTATTTTAAATGAGCATAGCTTAATACATTTTAACAATCCCAATCAGGAAGCTAAAATTCGTGTCCTAAAATTACAGTAATTGAAAAACCAACTTAGACCGAAAATTTCGAAAGACATAAACCGCGGAATTTCGGTCCAACTTGGAAATATGACAGCTTGAAGGCCTCCTTGAAGGATATATAAGGATGCCTTTAAGCTGTCTCCAAGTTTTATTTTGACTGATTTAGTACTTAGTTCAGTAGTAGGAAGTTACAATCGGACAGTGAACCCATTTTTGTTTTGTTGTTTATAGTTGTAACAAAACTAGCATGTTACCCGCATACATGCCGACGGACATTTTGAGACAAAAGCTATGCTAGTCCTTCTTTAAAGTTCAATCTATCCCTTGCAATATACACCACATTTTTTTCAGCCGTATATGTGAGAAAGCGTAACAAACAAACAGACAGAGTTACTTTCGCTCTGTTGAATCTTCATTATTTTTACAAACGAAGAATACCTTGAAGAATACCCTGTCAAGAATGTCTAGACATTGTTATTTTGTGTAATATTGTCTTATTGAAATTTATAGGTGTCCTGAGCTCTAAAAGAATAGCTGTTGCGTGGTACTAGTACGAGTACCTCACTTGATCTCAATACAAGTTGGTTAAGTTTCGAGGCAACTGACATACCGTCGGTTACGTGTTCCGCAAACCTGCGACATTGATTTATTGGAACTGTGACACACGAGTCTTTGTGACAGACGTCGCGTCTACGCATTTATTTTGTTTGAGGAAACAGGATGAATGAGCACTGTGATTCAATCGAGTGATATTGCTGTTCTATAATAGATAAATATGTTATCAGTTCCATTAATCAAATTGGTATGACTTACATTTCGAATCCAGTTCGATTATGTGTTTTACATTTTAAATACGTACAGTTCGATTAAGTCACGGTAATTATACATATTACCGTGGTCAGGGTTTTTTATATTATGATCGCCTATAGACACTTAATATGAAAAAGTATGAGTTCAATTGAACCTTCAATCTACTGCCCGAGGCGGTGTATACAAACATATAAACAACACAAACACAAAGTACATCTAGATACGAAACCAATAATCTGTGGTTCGCACAAAGATTTGTCTCGGGTGGGTGTACGGTAGGTGATCACCCAAGCGTGCTGTCCATTAATAATAATATCAACATAACGACAATAGAACGCTCTGTGGCGTTCACTAGAAGAGACCCACGACATTTATGATGAATATAAAGCGATAAAATTCGTAAGTAGTAGTTATATTTCAATATGATAATCTGAAATAAGACGATTTCTACGTTCCTATCGGTTTCGCAGAAGATCCCAAAGGTCGAAATAGAAGAACGCGGTGAAGTTCCAGTCAGTAGAGATCCGACATAGCTCTCTATCAACTGATCCCCGGGCGGACCCAGTAGAAATAATATCCTTTATTTAACCTTACACTAAAAAGTAATGAAAATGTTATTTGGCAAAGGAAAAATTCGACCGCGGGCAGGATTTTTCCTTTGCTAATTATCTTTAAAATCTTAGCATGGTAAATGCCAAAAAATACAAATATATAGTAATGTTAATATTGTATTTAGTCTCAGTTTCATCAATAATGTTCGTAAATATTTAAATTTTTAACAAGCTTAGAAATATGTTTATTTTGCAAATTAGCAGACATCCAGACATGTTTTCAAAGACAGACACAGTTCAGCTGAGATGCGGTTAATTAATGACAGTTCAAGTTTAAGCTCTTGTGTTTACTCAAGTTATTCTTCTTTGTTAGAACTTTGTATTATAATACTGAAGATACTGTTTGTTTCATTAAACTTTAAATATTGATCAACATTAGGTACATTCACCTTTCAATTACTGAGTTTTTAATAAACCTTCCATTTATTCATATTTAAAATATGAAGAATTTTTAGTCGCAGAAATGATATAGGTACAGAGGCCAGCATATTCAATTGAATATGAACCTTACTGTTTTGTATTAAAGTTGAAAATCAATCAAAGAAATTTGACATATTGTGGTAGCTTGATGTGCTGGCGTCTGTACATATCATTTCTACGAGCCTTTTCAATTCGGCTTCCAGTCTAACCAGATGCGGCTGAATATCAGTATTTACCACGATGCCACAACATAATTTCTGGGCAATGCCAATGTCCCGAGGATAGACTAGTTGCAAGGCTTTTTAGGCTTCTCATTACCACTAATGATTTTCATAGGTTTTAGTATGAAAACCGGGACTGACAGCTTCACAAGTTCTCCAAGGGACGGAAGGGTCTTGAATGGACACATATCCACAGACTAACCGCGGCTAGAGCATTTAGCCTTGCAGATCGGTTGATCAGCGTAGTTATCGAAATGAAAAACAATATTCTTTGATACAGATGAAACAGAATTTTACCTTAGTACCTATCGCAAAAGGATTATTCCTCTTCCTCTCTCGTAGTAATAATGAAATAACGCATTTCGCTGTAATAGCCTTGGTGAAACGAAGGGTTCCGTGAAATAGTGTGATCCTATTATGCTGCTTCGTATACGTAGAGAAAGTAGTGATTCACGATAGGAAAGTTTAATATGCGCGTACCGAGAACATCACAATAGATAGCCTCGCTTTCGACAATTACACGCGTATGCTTTCTCGACAAACATGACATATTGCATGTCTCGTCTGCGTCCGATGGAGTCAACTAAATACCTAGTCGATGTGTTTAAATGTAAGCTGTATATCGTGTCATTGCGGTTTTAATAAATAATTCTTGGAAACAGTAAAAGGTATTCCTACTAAGGTTATATTTTTCTTAGTAGTAATGACTTACAGTGTGGCCTCTCGTCAGTAGGCATGTCCTGCGGTAGCAGGAGTGTGCGGGTAGCGCGTGGCACATGTGTGAGGTCAGGCCTTGCCTCGCTCTGCTGATCCTCGGCCTGCGCTTCGGCTTCGGCCTCGGCCGCAGCTGCTAGTGTCTGCACAATTGTCTTCACCTGCAGGCAATAAAAAGTAAATTAAACCACATACCTAGATACATAATATACCTATAATGCCCGGTCTGTTGTACCCTTTAGTTTTTGGGGCTCTAGGAAAAGACAAAATAGGAATTTAAATGTAGGTAAGTATGTAATTACAAGGAAAACCACTCGAATAAGTACGATAAAAGTAGATTGTTCACCAAGGGGAGAAAGTGACGGATTAACTTAACAAACTTTTTACTACACCTACGAAAAAAAAAAAAAGAAGTATTAAGTATAAACATATTGAAATATAATTAGAGATTGCTCTAATAAAAGACTTTCAGATCATACTTTCATTTCATTTATTTATTTATTGCGAATATGGGTATTACAAAAGATGTTACGGAAGAGAATTGTACCACCATATTCCTCTTCAAGGCATACAACATAATTAAATTACTTCTACATACCTAGTTAATCTTACTTATATTATTAAATATTCATTCTTGTTTAGATTTTTCAGTCAATATGTAATATATATTAGTCACCTAATTAATAATATATTATGCAAGTCACAATAAATAAAAATCAATAATATCCCGCTACAGCGCGCTCAAGGCGAGCGCATTTTTTTTTTTTTTTTTTTTTAAATGGCTTCGCACGGTTTGTGCATTTTGCCAATGACAAGTGGTAGATTTTTATTTAAAGTTAGGGAAACGGAATTTCAAGTATAAAAGTATCTAAACATACGGAATTTTGACAGGTCAGGAGAGTTATGAGATTATAGTTAAGGAAATAGGAATGGAACTAAAGGTATTATTTACACAAAATTCTACAATAGGAAACAATGAGATGAGGATACAAAGAAATATTTACAGTTTAATGTCATTAATGGAAATAAATGAAGCTATACATTTATAAACAGAGAGATTATTTGTATGTAAGAGAGAAAGAATAGACGAAGGGAAAGGAACATCAAGTGAAATTAAATCATTTAGGAAAGAAGAGTGGTCTAGGAGAGGACAGGAAAAAAAAATATGATTAACGTCGCCCACCTCTAATCCACACGAACACAAGGGGCTAGTCACAATATGAAGTTTAGCAAGGTGGGCTGGGGAACAAACATGTCCTAGTCTCATTCTTATTAAAACCGAAGTAGACGCTTTTCCAAAATCAAACTTTGAAAACCATGGCTTCACAGGGATATCGGGTTGAATTAAGGAAAAATAACGGCCTTTTGTGAGTCTACTTGATTCCCAAGCCTCCCTCCATGATTCCTGAAGGAAAGACTTCGGCAAAGCCATGAGATCGCAGTGGAAATTTTTGTAAGGATATATGTCTCCACACTGCACCGCATCACGGGCAAGATTATCAGCTCTTTCATTGCCGTGGATTCCGACGTGAGCTGGAATCCAAGCAAATTGCACAGAATGACCATTCGAAATAGTTTTAAATGTAAGGGCTCTAATGTCAAAAATAACCGGGTGAGAGCAATTTAATTTAAAAGGGAATTTATGAATAGATTGAAGGGCGCTGAAAGAGTCTGTAAATATAATAGTTTTTTTAAGTTTAAATATATTAACGTATTCTACTGCTTTAAGAAGGCCGAAACATTCGCCAGTAAAAACCGATGACTCTGGCGGGAGTTTAATTTTTTGAACAATATTATATTGAGAGTGGTAGACGCCTATACCAACACAACCTGTTGGAGAATGTTTCGAAGCGTCCGTGAAAATATGATGGTATCCTTCAAAATTTTTAGCCAAGATATCTTTAAGGTTTGAGTTAGCATCGAGTTCGGTTTTATCAATTAGGTTATAAATAATGCTGGGAGAAAATAACAAACAGTCATAGTTACAGCTGAATAAGGGGAGACTGTTAGAACGGTGGGTGGGAGATGATAAAGAAATAAATTTTTGGAAACTTGTAACTAAGCATGGAGCAGATTTATGTGCCCAGTAATTAGACGTATGAATGTGTGATAGGAGAGATTCTATTATTGGAATGAGAGGATGATTCTTAAACTGGATCACTCTAAAAAAATATTTGTCCGATAAGAATTGTCTTCTTAGATGTAAAGGAGCTTCACCGCACTCTACTTGGAGAGCGTTAACAGGACTGGACTTCATGGCACCTGATACAATACGTAAAGCTTTTGCTTGAATGCGGTCTAATTTTTGGAAAGCCATAATACTACCAGGTTCAAGCAGAAACAAACCGTAGTCAAGAATGCTTCTAACTATGGCATTGTATATAAGTTTTAAAGAGAAAGGATGAGCACCCCACCAAACACCAGAGAGGCATCTTAGAATATTTAACTGCCGTTCACATTTATTTACAACGTAATCGCAGTGGGGAACTCCACTCAATTTGGAATCGAGGATAACTCCCAAGTATTTAAAACTATTATTAACTGGGATCGAGGTGTCATTACATAAAATGTTTATAGGAGGAGCAATTCTCTTTCGGGAAAATAAAACAGCTGAACTCTTGGATGTAGATAAATTTAAGCCGTTTAAATGTAACCATGCTGATAGGGAGGTCAAAGCAGAAGAAAGAACTGAACAAGCGTGATTAACAGAATTACTTGAGTGATATAATAATAAGTCATCAGCATATTGTAACACTTTTACCTGATTGTCGAAAGAAGTATCTAAATCATATGTATATATGTTGTATAACAGTGGGCTTAGCACGGAACCCTGTGGAAGGCCCCTCCATACAAGCCGTGACATTTGATGATCAGTCACTGACAATAGTAGCGAACGTTCCGTTAAGATGTTTAAAATAAATTTAGAAAGGATAATGGGCACTTGTAGAGCATGTAATTTATTATGTAAAACTGATAACAAAACATTATCATATGCGGCATTAACGTCCAAGAATACTGCCAAAGTGGAATGGTTACAAGAAAAAGATGATCGTATATCAGAAGTAAAAATACTTAAACAATCAATCGTACTTTTGCCTTTCCTAAAGCCGAACTGTGATGATGCCAGAAAGCCTTTACTTTCTACGTACCATTCAAGACGATTTTTTATCAAGTGTTCCGCTAATTTTATCAAAATTGATGACAACACGATGGGACGATATGAAGATACATCCGATGGTATTTTATTCGGTTTTAGAATTGGCAATACTATTTGACGTTTCCATTCATGTGGAATATTTCCAGATTTCATTACAGAATTAATCAGACCTAAATAGTAAATAAGAGCGTTATCGCTTATATTAGCAAAGAAGGAATATGGAATACCGTCAACACCGGGAGTAGTATCAACAGTATTGAGAATAACGCCTTTCAGTTCGGGAAGAGAGAAAGGCTTGTTCAAAGTTGAACAGCTGTTATCTGTGTTTGAATTGTCAATTTGAATGGGTGGTTGTAAAAGAGTTTGAGGAACCCATGGAGGGGCCAATTTATCTATAAAAGCATTTGCTAAAGACTCCGAGATAGGAGAACAAGAGGAGTTGTTATAAACGGACCTAAATCTTCTAATATTACGCCATACAATAGTGGGGTGAGTGTTTGGAGAAATGGATGAACAAAATTTTTGCCATCCTTCATATTTTTTCCTTTTAAAAAGTTTACGAGTGTCTGCAATATTTTTAGAGACTGTTTCAAAATTGGTTTGGGACATATTCAAATTATAAATAATTTCTGCTTCTTTTCTTTTCTTGACTGCTTCTGTGCACTCAGAGTCCCACCAGGGAGGTGAAGGGATTTTATTAATTGCATTATTTTTTTTAGGAAACACCTCATCTGCAGCTGCAATCAATATGTGAGCAAAAGCCTCAGCACATGCATTTTCGTTTCCCTCAGAGAGAATAGGAAGAGAAGAAAACTTGCTCTCAACATTTATTTTAAACATTTCCCAGTCACTACTGGCTTTGTCGGGAGGGAGTTTATATTTTAAGTGTGAACGCCTAGGAAAGCTAGCTGGTTTAGAAAATGGAAAAGAAATTATAATAGGGAAATGATCACTACCAAAAGAAGAAGTAAGGGTACACCAAGATAGTGAAGATGCTAAGTTGGGGGTGCAGACAGAAAGGTCTACTGCACTTTGGTTTTGGCTGGGGTCAGACCGACGAGTGGGACTACCTGTATTTAAGGAGCACAAGTTATGGGAGTCAAAAATATCTAAAAGTTCTTCACCATAACAATTGGAAATAGAGCTGCCCCAAGATTGGTGGTGACAGTTGAAATCCCCCAGTATTAAGAAAGGTCTAGGCAGAGAAGAAAGGAGACTATTAAACTCTTGAAGGATAGAAGAGGAAGGGTGTGGAATATATACAGAAACAAGACAAATACTATGTACATTTATGGCTACAATTGAAATTTCATTACTGTGAGATGGTAATGAAATTATGGAGAAGGGGATGGAGTCTCTGATGAGTAAAGCGACTCCACCATACCCATCAGATCTGTCATCTCTAATAGTAGAATACTTTAAAATTTTAAAAACATGATTTGGTTTGAGCCATGTCTCTGACAATGCAAAGGCAAAAGGCTCATATTTATTTAAAAGGTGAACTAGTTCACTTTTTTTGCTGATTAGACTGCGACAATTCCATTGAATTAGTTTGTCTGTCTGTCTGTCCATTTTGGTTAATGTGGGAAAGCAATTCTAAGATAGGGGCAACGTTGGACGGTGAAAAGTTAAATTGTGTAAATAAATTAAATAGTGCTGTAATAAAATCTGTTAATGAAAACTGACTGTTTGATTCATTCCCATTTTTATTAATGAGAGCACAGCCATTTGATGATTCTGGGACTGAAAATTCTTTGATGATGGAATTGTGGGCATGTTTATCATACCCATGAGAAGGAGAAGGGGGGGCACGGGGTTTAAGAAATACTGTTTTTTTATGACTCAAAGCTGATCCTTTTTTTTGAAATGCTATGGAAGTAGACTTTTCAAGTACGTTATTGGAGGGGGAAGAAACCAAGGTGTCAGCATATGATTTTGCAATAGATGGATGTAATTTTGCAGCTTCTGCATATGAAACTGAATTTTGGGCCATATATGTTTTGATTTGTTTTTGTCGTTCAAATTCAGGGCATATTTTGTTAGTAGCAAAATGATACCCTGAGCAGAGGCAACAAGATGCATTTATTTCATCTGTACTACAGGAGTCACCTGAATGGTTCTGACCACATTTGTAACAGATAGGCTTGGATCGGCATTGTATTTTAGTATGTCCAAAACGGCAACAGTTAAAACATTGAATGGTTGGGTAGATATAGAGCTCTACTGGTAAAGCATTATAGCAAATAAAAATCCGTTTAGGTAAAACTTGACCATCAAAAGTAACAACTATGGTTTGAGAAGGCTTCCAGACTGTTGAACCATCAATAAAGGTTTTGAAATTTAACCGTCTTATCTTAAGTATTGGACCACAACCCATTGGAACGTTAATATTCTCTATGACTTCCTCAGGAGACCAATCTGCAGGAACACCACGCACCAAACCCATTCTTGTTACATTGAAGGATGGGATAAATGCAATTAAATTCTCAACTTCAAGGCAACTCTGGGCTATAAAAGAATTGGCGTCAGTGTATGAAGAAAATGCAATGGAAATTTTATTACGGCCAATTTTTTTAACACTCCCGTTTATAATGTTTTGAATACCTTTCCGCTTAAGGAATTTACCAAAAGAAAGTGGATGCAGTGTGGAGCTGTCATTCGGTGAGTCTAGTTTTTTTTGAACGTGGACAATATAAGGTGCGCAGTCATTTTTATCATACTCCTTACGACCTAATGGAGATGGAGTTAAGGCAGATTTGGTAGATTGGGCTTGAGATATATTTTTATGATTTTCCTTATTTTTATGCACAGATTCCTGAATCGGAATTTCCGATTGAGAATCGATGCAACCGCAACCCGATGTCCCATCAGAGCCATGATGCTTTCGCCGCCTTTTATTGCAATGCTTGCAAACATGTACACGACTGCGTTTCAAGGAACGGGCAGACGTTGAACCATCTGTGTCCATTCCTGACTCATTAGACATTAAATTACTATTAACAGTAACAGTATTTACAGTAACAAAGCTGCCTGCCGGAGGGACAAAGCCCTCCGGGTCAGGCGGGTCGTTCATGACTACCACCTGTTTAAAAGAATTTATATAAAACTTACCAAAAGACGAAACTCTACACTAAAAGATAAGAAAAAGAAAGAAATTATAAATATATAAAATATGTACAACTCAATTGACCAGATTAAGCTTAATAATTATAAATTTACAAGTAAAGAAAAAAGGAGCCAAAAAATTCACGTCCGCACAATCCAAAATTTCCCGCTCTTTTTTCGGCGAGCGCATTAACAAAAGTTCTATTTTTGAATCTTCTGTATCACAGCTACCAAAAACGTTTATCATAATTTAAAAAAAAAAAAAAAAACCTTGCGTTTATCTAGTAAGAGTTTTGTTCGAAATTCGAATTTTGCGTTCCTTTGCTTTACATAATTCAATATTTTATCTGTATTACAAAAAAATCAAAACACCTTATACGGTCCTAGGGCTGTATATAGCTGCTTTCTCCTCTGGTATTAGAGTAGTAATTTGTCACTTTCCGAGCAGGTGAAGTATAAAAATAATTTTGTTGGTTTGAAGTTGATCCTAGTATCAGCAAATAAAAAGCCCTTACGTCTCAGGTACTCTACCACAATATTTGAATTTCGCTTAACCCTACTATACTAGACCTTTAAAGTATTTAGTACCTACCGAAAATGTTTTGCTGAAACATACTCGCTTTCATGCTGTTCTTTTCTATATTCATAAGAATATAGCGAAAATAAATATTACATAACATACTATGCATATTAAAATGCAATATCGAAAGTAGTACTTAAGTGAACTAGTAGCTACTGAATAGGTACATACTGAAAATTCTCCCCGTTTATCGTTACTAAAAGCATACACTATACCTCACATTAATGTAAGCTACATCGTGAAAACTTTATGTAAAAATTGTGTTTTGTGTATAAACATCACAAAATTTAGCGTTCGTAGATTGTAAATCATCCAAATTACCTACATTAGGGTGTACAGTCATGTCCATCAGTACGTAGACTTACTAAAATTCGAAAGTAATTTTCTTCGAGAATTGATTAAAATTTTACAGTTTTACGAAAACATCTAGCTTCATTGTTACTCTATTCTTTACAGTTTGATTGTTAGAGCAGTTATGACCTTTTGTGAAAAAAATGCCTACTAACTTCACTAAATCCTTACACATTACATTCAGTCCACCTCTGTACATTGTATTGTTTTTTATTACTAAATATGTAAATAACAGTACATAGTCTCACCAATAGATTCTACCTGTATAGGTTTATATTAAAGTTTCACGTGAAATTCGCTTTGAAAATTTATTTAGCGTTACTGATGCTTGTGACTGTACAAATCCCAGCAGGTCAAGCTATCCAAAACTGTCGAATTTTCCCAATTGAACATGAACCTTAATGCTTTGTTTTAAAGTTGAAAATCTATCATAGAAATTTGACAGATTGGGGTAGTTAGAATGTGCTGGCCTCTGTACATTGTTCGTCGCCCCTTGAGAGTAGTCGAGCATGATCGTCTTAATGTAAACCCCAAATTATAGTACATAAACCGCACAGATTTCATAATCGTGTTTAAGTATATTTTGGTTAATATTTCAGCGTCTAGTAATTAGTTGTCTATTTACCATTGTAATTACAGCTGTTCGCATTCGAACAGCTGTAATATTCAGTATGGAATGGAGATATAAATGTAACTGCTTCGATAGTCTAGTGGTTATAAGAAGGACTCCTACGTAAGTAAGTTCTTAGATTTGAATCCCAGGTCGAGCAGTGTTATTGGGTTTTTTTATGTGATCGGAGTTTGGATTTGTACCCGGTTAATGGCAATTGGCTCGCCCTCTATTACATGGGACCTGTATGTAAAGAAAGAAGAAAGAAAAATTATTTATTACTACATTTATACTAGGTACACATTGTATGCCCCACAATTGCGCAAAAAAAAGTATGCCTCCTTCGGTTCGACAAAAACTGTCCAACGGTTAATTAAGATGTGTAATAATAATAATAATAATAATCTTTATTTGCCAGAAACATGGTACATAAAAGGATATTATTTAAAACATTAAGTTCAGCAAGTTTCGCCGGCACAGCGGCATGCAAATACAAAATACTAATATAAAAATCACTAACCGAAAACAATCAATTATTAGTGAACACAAGACAAAGCAAATTAAACATATTTTAACAGTAATTTAATGTCTATACCTTGATGCAAGGTCATATGTATAAAATTTACATGGATTTTTATGAAAGAACTCATTAAGAGAATAAAAACCTTCGTACAGCAACCACTTTCTTAATACGGCACAAAATTTTTTAAAGGGTAGGTCTGTAATACCTTTCGGTATGGAATTATATATTAATGGAGCCATGTAAATGCAACTTCGCCGATAAAGTTCTAGCTTAGGCACAGGCATTTCAAAATCCATGTGCGTAGCTTTTCTTTTATTTACGTTGTCTTTCCGTTCAAAAAGTGTAAGATTTGACCTCAAAAATTTAGCGGATTCATAAATGTACACACAGGGCACAGTTAAAAGTTTATGCGTTTTGAATATTGGTCTGCATGAATCGGACCAATCCATATTAAATATTGCTCGCAAACATTTTTTTTGTGCAATAAAGACTCTTGAAACTTCAGAAGAATTTCCCCACACTACTATACCATATCGAATTACAGAACAAATGTAGGCATGATATACAGTTAGGGCTGTTTGCCTAGACGTTACATCCTTCACTTTTTTCAGAGCAAATATAAATTGGTTAATTTTTTTGCAAAGAATGTCAATGTGGTTTTTCCATGACAAATGCTCATCTATCGTAACACCTAGAAACCGGGTACTGTATACTTGACTTACAATAACGCTATTTAACACAACTTTAAGATGTACCGGTTTACTTTTAGAAGTTTTAAAATGAAGCACATTCGTTTTAGTAATATTTATTTTTAACCTATTAATGTCCAACCATTTCTTTATATCATTTAAAGTGTTATTTATTTCAGCATCGTAATTTTGTATATTGTTAAATTCTATTATAATTGTAGTATCGTCGGCGAATAGAACACATGGATAATTAATTGATTGTGGCAGGTCATTAATATATAGTAGAAACAGTATTGGTCCTAAAATGCTACCCTGAGGTACACCGAACCCGTTGGTTCTCGGTTCCGAATCAAAATGTTCCAGGGTATTGCCTAATGCATTGAATTTTGTTATTCTCGTTATCTGCTTCCTGTTACTTAAATATGATTCAAACCATTCCTTTGCTGGACCTCTAATGCCATATCTTTCCATTTTTTCTATAAGAATACCATGATCGACAAGGTCAAACGCTTTACTTAAATCTAAAAATAATGCAAAAGTCGGTACTCTACTATTTAGATTGGTCATAACTATTTTTACTAAATTATAAATTGCTAATGTGGTTGATTTATTTTTCCTGAAGCCATATTGTTGATTTACAAGAATATTATATTTATCTAAGAATTTTAACAATCGTTTATACATGACCTTTTCTAATATTTTTGAGATTATGGGAGTTAATGCTATGGGTCTATAGTTATCAATATTTGATTTTGAGCCTTTTTTGTGTAGTGGTTTAATCAACGAATATTTCAACCTATCAGGAAAGTAGCCTTGTTCGAAAGATAGATTAATAATATAGGATAAGGGTGACGATATATATTGCGATGTTTTTTTAAGAAGGTCTGCGGTTATATTATCATGACCAGCGGATTTGGTATTTCTTAATGAATTTATAATGCGAAAAATTTCCAATTCATTGGTCGGTTCCAAGAATATACTATTGTCAAGTGTTTTTATATTATGTTTACTAGAAATATTATTAAAATTAATTGATGAAGTGTTACTAGCAACGTCTATGAAGTGGTTATTAAATTTATTTGCTATATCTAATCCAGAAGTGAGTGTTGTATTAGTGTCCATAATTTTGCTGATAAACTCTCTACATGGCTCGTTACCCATATTACGTTTAACGACATCCCAAGTTGCTTTAACTTTATTATGAGAGTATGCAATATGCCTTCGGTTACATAAAGCTTGTAAATCATTTATACACTTCCTCAATAATTTACAATATGATTTATATTTATATTTATTTTCATTATTCCTATTGAAGTAATATTTATGTCTTAAGTACCTTTTGGTTTTGCAGCTATTTTTAATTCCTTTTGTTATCCATTTAGGTGTATTTTTATTATATTTTTTTTGTTTTACTCTTATACACGGAAAACATAGTTTATATAATAAAGTCAGGTAAATACACCTACTTAATTTTTTTCTCGTTACAAAAAGCAAGTCATCAGCAAAGTTGACAAGAGGAGACTTATGACTCATATATGCACACAAACACTTTTTAGACTTGACACGACTATAATATTAAATGTCGGATGTCGTGGGTCGGACTGTTGATCACGAAGTCGTGAGTTCGATTCCCCCAGGACACAAAAAAATATTTGAATAACAGACTTGTGTTCTTCCAGACACATATAAAACACTTGTTTTTATGGGTGTTTGTTATGTAGGTATTTACAAAAAATAAGTATTTATAATAGTTATATTCTTAATTTTTTCGTGTCGTTCGAGCTCTGCTTAGATTGGGGCTAGATGGTATTGTAAAAATATTATTATTTTATGTTCGCCTTTAAAGGAGAGAACTTGTGATAAATTATATTGTGATTAACAATTTAGTCCCGAAGCCAATCGGGTTAATCTACTATATTAAATTATTACCTACTATATTATTTATACTATATAAGATATAAATTTTAGAGAAAGAAAAATTCGATCAGGCATTCTCTAAAATATATATCTTTAAAAATGTTTAGCATTCGTTAATGCAAATTTATTTAATAAAATACTACTATATTAATATGACTTTCTATTACATTAATGCCTCGCACGATGTTTGAATATTTCATTTGAGACTGACTACATAAATGCCTTTTTTTAGTCCTGTGACAATCTTATTCACATGGATAAGATTTTTTTACTATTGCCATTTATAAATTTCCACTATTTTAGTTTATGGGTACATAAATATTAGTTACCTATAACATATACTAATACACGGGAAATGGAGGCACTGCTTTACAATAACGGCTCAAAATAAAATAAATGAACAATAAATAAAGTTATAAAAGAAGTTTTCCGAAGAGATTATTTATGTTTGAAGTCTATACCACAAACAAAACAATAGTGGACCGTTATAATATAATAGTCCACTATTGTATTAAAAGGTTTTAGTTACTAAGTTAAATCAGTATATAATATATAATATATACTATTGGCGTCATTGATGATATTTAATTCAAGGATAAAAAGTTACCTCCGTCCCGTTTCATCGTTTTCCTCTTCATTAAAACTGTTTTGAGCTTTGCACGTTCATTAATTTATATTAATTAATCAATATATTTTGTGGTTATTATCACTATTGTACAGACGCCAGCAGGTCAACCTATCCAAATCTGTCAAATTTTTCCAATTGAAAATGAAC
The DNA here is from genome assembly GCA_964056405.1 of Acronicta alni. Taxonomy (NCBI): domain Eukaryota; kingdom Metazoa; phylum Arthropoda; class Insecta; order Lepidoptera; family Noctuidae; genus Acronicta; species Acronicta alni. The sequence continues at coordinate 7,423,643 of OZ043925.1, read as the reverse complement.
CTTATATCTTTGCATTAAAGTTGAAAATCTATCAAAGAAATTTGACAGATTGGGGTAACTTGATGTGCTGGCGTCTGTACCTAGCTGTAATTATTTTATGATGTTTATTACCTATTGTTCATGATACAAGCTAGCATTATCTTAAATATGGGTTCCCATTCCTGCCTAACGATGATGCAGCGGAATACACGATTAAAGTCATGTTTAACTTTATTAACTCAATCTGTAATAATTTTATTATTAGGGTAAAATTAGGTTCATTGTTTACCACTTATTTTCAGTAAACAAAACAAATCTTGTGAAGCTTCAGTACCTTACCTTATAAAGTCCATAAATATCTTAAACTTTTTTCTCAAGTCTTAGGAAGTTATCACATTTATCAGCATATTTTTTTAGAGGTGAAAATGAAATTGTGTTTCTTTTTTGTACACAGATACATTAATTACTCTATCGATAGATGTAGTACTGAACGTCAGATGGACGATGGACGTCAGATCAGCCTATGCATTGAAATTTAATTTATGTTTTATAAATTTAAGTAATGAACTAGCCTGTTTCACATTTTTTGGTATATACGCCAGCAGGTCATGTTATCCAAAACTGTCAAATCCTCTCAATGGAAAATGAACCTTATCGTTTTGTATTAAAGTTGAAAATCAATCAAAGAAATTTGACAGATTGGGGTAGCTTGATGTGCTGGGCTCTGTGCATTATCAAAAAGTTCTTTACGACTTTTTTTAAATATACTTACCTACGTAACAAATTACAAGTCTTAGGTACTTATTACAAAATACTGTTGTAGAAAAATACGTGTATCATCTAATATGACGATAATAATTACGATATTGTTTCGGTGGTTAAGTATAATAGATTTATAATCATATGCGCATTAAAGATGTACGAGTATTTACCTCCTGCATATCATTGTCGATTTGCTGTTCGCGACGCTGATTGGCGGCGGCGTCCTCAGCAGTGCGTTGGATCATGTGCAACTCTTCGGGGCTCAAGTTCCATGGGAGGTTCATCTGTACCGCTGATCCGTCCATGGGCATCTTTTGTACCTGAGAATATAAAAAAAAGTTACCTATGCACGGAATTCTACATACATTTGCATAGCATGCCAATAAATACTGAAATAGGTAACACAGTTCGTCTCATCATTATACCTATATGCATATAAATACTAATCTTGATCTGCTATATAAGGCGTTACATACCAAAGCTGTTATGATCAATAATTTGCTACTTGGTGCTTGTGGCAGATGATCAAAAGTAGCAATAAAATTACAGATTACCATTGTCATAAATTTATTAACTGTACAGTGTTCTTTTTAATTCTTAGTCCTACGAAACTCATGGTATTATTATCCCTGAATAATCAAAACGTTACGCTAATTAAATAATTGTCCCTATAGTAGGTTACTTGCTATGTTGTTTATTCAAGGCGTTATGTCACAAACGTAAATACTGCCCAACCACATCGTTGAACCCCAAAATGTTTAATGATAAACCTTAATTACTTATTCCCAAATGTACTTCAAATAAGTCTCACCAAAACTGTTGAACTCAAACGTTGTATACATTATTAGGAGATCAAATTGGCGTCAATTTCGTATGTAAATAAAGAGAAATACGATCTGTTTAAGGAAATCTTCATTCTGTTTTCAAAAGCAATTTGGTATTCATAGCTAAACAAGTCGACAATAAACATTTGTTTATGCATCACACACTGTTTGACTTACATTTTGTGAGTATTTAATTATCACCAAGCTACAGAATTACGACGAAGACATTAACTTTGATAATTACTTAATTAGGAACAAATTCATAATTAATTAAGTACAACATTTAATATAAGTAGTTTTCAATTTGCTTTATATAATTAGAAATTTTAATAACTATAATCACTAAGTATAGTGATTAAAAAGTAAATCAATTATATTGATTTGTGATAAGTTTTAAAGTTGAGGTAGGTATTGATAATGTTGATTATGGCATTCTAGTTGACCGCTAACACAATTTAATTTACACGAAGTGACTAAATTAAATTGTGTTAGCGGTAAGTTCATGTAATGCAACGGATTGTCTTCGAACTTACGACCTCTCATTCGCTTATCCAGCACTTTAACGGTTGAGCTATTGCAGGTTATAATAAACATTTGATTATTATACCAATAATGATTTAAAAGGTTTATGGTTTACCTCAGGCTGGTCGAGTTCTTGCGTAGGAGCTGGCTGAGGAACAAACTGGTGCAGCATGGTGGGTTGCTGGAATCAAGAAAAGATAAATCTATCATTGTGATCAATATTTTGACGCAAAAATTAAATATAGCATGGCTTGTCTCTTCTCTTTTAGGGACCTTACTTGAATGCCACTGAATGTTAGGCATTTTGTACGATATAGGTATCATCTGACATTCCAAACCCAAAACCGGGAAATACAAATATCCAGTTATACGGGTGATCATATTTTTGGACTTCTGACTAACAACGACCTCCATAGTTAAAAGTATGAGAGTTTATGTATGTTTCTTAATCATTATCAAAAACGGTAACTTAATGAAGGTAACATATTTATTTCCTTAGTTATGTACAGAGGCCAGCACATGAAACTACCACAATCTGTCAAATTTCTTTGATTAATTTTCAACTTTAATCCAAAATTATAAGGTTCATTTTCAATTGGGAGAAGTTGACAGTTTCGATAGCTTAACCTGCTGGAGTGTACTCAGATTGGGTGATGATAAAATTAGTCGTAGATATAACCAAATTTTAGTAAATTATAACGGAACCTGACGCTCAGTATGAATTGAAATGTATTTTGATAATCCTTGACAGCGTTAAACTTAATAACCCTATAAAATAATCGTAAGGTATACATCAACCGCGGCGCACAACATTTGCAAATCGCAGAGTTCTTTAACCTCAAAGAAAACGCTTCAGTGATTTCAATGTAAGGTTTTTGTTATTTATTCATTCGTAGCATTAACATTAACTAGCATTTGTAATTAATCCTTTGTTGTAGATAGTTCGAAAGGATTCTTCTTAGTAAGAGCAGTTTAAAATTTATTTTTTTAATTACAAATTAAGTTATGAAGAAATAAAAAAACAATATTTTAGTTATTTTAAAATAAGTGATTTAATCAACATTAACTTCAAAGAAACGACAAATCGAACTGCGCAACTTCAAAGTATTGAATCGGTTAGTAAAAATCGTACAAAGATATGAGATTACAAATGACTCCTGACATATTTATTATGACATAATTACGATTCTTAACGTGGTGCTTCTGTATTTATTCAAATTATTCAATATTATTGGCAAGAGTTATTACCAAGGCACGTCCATACATACATAATGTACTACATTAAGCTTCCGTGTAATATCCCTGTGTTACTCGTTACTGATCTTGTAAATTGCTTGCTAACGGAATATTTTTTATGTTCTTTAAAGTTTTTCGACATCAGACTACTTGTTTGGGTAACTGAATTAGCGTGGCGAATCTCTTGATGTATTCCAGTTATGTATAAATGTGATGAAATCGTGAATAAACTGTTAGAAACATTATGTACTGTACTTTGTCGTGTACTCGATTTAATTAAAAAGGCGTGATTCCATACTGTACTGTGTAACGCTCTGCGGGTGCATTAAGCTTTCCGTACCTACGTGTGGAGACAGATGAAGGGTTTAATTACGTGAACAAAGCAGGTAATTTATTCCTGCCGGCATTGTATGGGTTAAACACGCTTTTGTACTTGTCTAAACAATGTGCACGTAAAAATAATTGATTTGTAAGTACTTTAATGAAGAAAATTTAACATCGATGACGCCAAATAAATATTTTTTTACATATAATATTTTAATTTCGTTTATTGTATTTTTATAAACCAACACTTAAATTGGATTTAAAATATAGCAGTTATTAAAATCTGGTTAAGAATTTGTGACATAAATAACAGGTACCGATGACATAGTGTATGTATATCTTTATTCCGTAATTCAATTACCTGTGTAGTTGGTTAAAAATATCACAAAAGTTCATTATAAAAAAAAAGTTTGTATACAAACAGCTTGGAATCGATCAATCACGTTGATTGTAGGTCCAGTTTTTTTTAATGCGTCTGTTTACTAGAGTGCACATCTCCCAACTTGCCAGTGTTAACAGGTAAATTATACAAGTTTCCTACTCGTTCACTGATGAATTATCTCTGTGTTCTATCTACCTATAATGATAATCATAGATCATCTAAGTTTATCAAGTTTATTACAATTAGATTTAATTTGTTTTCGACAAATGGGTTGAATAATATTTGTTGCTTGTTTTGTTGTGTATTTATGTAAGTTTTAGTTGATGTTAGCTGGCGGGTGGTGCAGAGGTGCAAGTGTAGTTTCAGCCTTCTGCCTTTTAGCTATTCCTAACTTACTTAATATATTCTTATATTTACTATAATTATTATATCACCTATTTAAAATACTGGTATCCTAAATATAAACAGGTTCGAGCTTTTACCACTAATGATTGCAATAGGTCTCGCTATGCTAAGAACGGTTACCCATTACCCATCCATTGAGCGCAGCCACGGGGGCCTCATAGGGGATTATCACTCTCCGGTACGTAGGTATGAGCTATTAAGATTTATAAGTACATAACTTACTTCGTTCTGGTCATGGTTCTGGGGTGGTGGTGGAGGGGGAGCGAAGGGCCCCATGGTCTCCGGCGGCGGGGGCATATTGTGCGGCGCAGGGATGGCGATCACGCGCTGGACGTGGATGCGCATCTCACGGGGACCACCCATCTGCTCCTCCGAAGAGTCCCATGGCATCTAAACAAAAATACGATTTTATCAATATAATTCATACCTATCTTGTGCCTATAAATATTTTATCCTTATTTCAAAACTAATTAACCCAGTAATCTCAATCACGGTGGCGGTCACTACATAATATGTAGATATTTTATGAGACCTCTAAACGTAACCTCGACAAATATCTATTTAATAGAATCACCTAATAAAACGACACCAAGCACTCCGTGATAAGTGCATTAGCATCGTAATATAAAATTGCCGGGGAACAAAGGATGATAGAGGCTCGATCACGTCGGCTATGAATAATGCATGTGGGTACGTTGCGCAAACGCAGCGGGAGCGTCACATCTCAGAGAGATAAACACGGGCGATCAGGAAGCAATGACCGCTGACACCCGAGGACGCGCGCGCCTCGCCCGCGCCTTGCCCGCGCCAGGCCGACCCGCGCAAAACAAAGCCGACGAACTCTCCGCGTCACGCCTCACAGATACCGATGTGTCAAAACTAATATACACCCACCGCGCAAAAATACAACTCAACGCACTGTCAAGATAAACTATTCAGACATGGACCTTGGCAGGTTCAACAAAGACACCTAATGTTATTTGCAAAATTGAGACGTGAACTCTGATCCGGTACGAAAGGTATTCAAAATTACAAATGTTAGCTCAACAAAAAGATCTAGCGTAACAAAAACCTAAGCATCCTATGGACAAAGAAGTCCGAAGAACATTGAGTTGGGATAACGAATATTAATATTCTAACGATGATGCCGCTTGATGCGGAACGAGACAAAAACACGGAAGAAGCGACGACCACCGGTATTGTCCATTCATCCTTGGACGTTGGTGCTCACTCTTTGTACAGAATATGGAGACGAAGCTACAACGCGATGTAAGCCATTGTCAGATATAATTGATCAGAGCGAACCGGTACCGACCACTTCGGTTATCAAGCATGATTGAATTAATGAAAACCATTAGTTTCACTGATGGATTTATTTTGAACTAGCTCGCCAGACTCCGTTCACATACACACACTCAATAATTATCATTATACTTATCAATGGCTAAATTATTCACATTATTCATTTAAATAATTTGTTCGTTATAATTTAATTTTGTTTTATTTCGAAAATAGATCATAAAAATATTTTATTACAAATATCATTTACTAAACCGTTATATGTTATAATAATTATTTTAATTCATAAAATGCAGCAGGTAATTAATTGATAACTTAATATCGCAATATGTTGATAACGCTTCGAGGTGGCTCCGTCTGTAACTCCTCGCCTTGGGCACTTCCACTCCTTTCAAAGCACATTCACATCCACCTACCCGCATGCTAACTGTACTTCCGTTTATAATAAAACTGTTTCCTTCCTAACTAACCGAAACCTGTTCACTCATTACCATTTAATATAAATTGAACGTTATTTTTAACGCATTATAAATGCTAATCAACTCTACTTCTACTTGTGCCGAAAATGCTTAACTTATTATTCCACAACATTAAAATTTAATTGCTACACATTTTGTATTTATATAGATATAAGCATTGCGATATTTTATATCGGTTTGACACAATTAGACAGTCGCAAACAGTGACTGTGATTTAATTAACTTAATAAAATATACCTGTATATAAAAAAAATGACAATACTTGACTTGTATCTATTATAATAAAATCATCAAAATAATAAAAAAACGATTCCGTAGAGTTGACAGTTGGCACAGTGCGTTGAAGAATTTTAAATGTACTTTTGTAATTGTTTTGAATATTAGAAGGTTAGATAGCTAAAAAAAAAATTTTTTAACTTTCCGTTGCTATTTTATTAGAAATCACCTTGGAGAACAAAGTAAAAAGTGAAAAGGAGGTAGATAGGTTCATATTAAAATTAAATACATCGAAAGTATCTAAAAATCGTGGACATCGAATACGAGCTTTACATAGTAGACTCTCAAGTACTTAATATAATATATCATCCAATTAGCATAGTCATTTTCAACGTGCATTTGAATAAAGTTGTCATAAAGACTCGAGGCAGACTGACCACTTTCGTCCAAACATAAATATTAAGTGGACTGTGAATATTTAAGATTTCCCACAATCCGTGGAAAATGTATTCTGTTTACCGTAAGTTTATTTACACTATCATCTGTTTTATCTTTATTTATTTACTTAAATGAGTGTTATGTAATCAAATCACCGGACCAAGACACATCTCGGAAGGTCGACAGCTTGCTCTGTATTTCCTGTATATATACGTTTAACATAGGTAATATTCAAGCTTCTACACACACATTTTGGAAACGACCTCGCATGTTAAGTTCCGGATGCTTTCTATTTTAAAATATAGCTGTAATTAATCGTTCATTAGTTTCACTGCCAAATAAGGATGATGAAACAAGAAGTTCATAAATATTTGTCAGCAGGAAGGACAATGCATATCAAAGCGCGCTATTTTATCGGCAACAGCGATTTATTTAAAAACCGATTGTTTTGTAGTTTTTTTTTTATATCTATTCATGATGATCAGGTAACGGTCTTATCTACTTTGTTCTCTTCCATTTCTTAAGTCTTTCATTAAGCCTGAAATTGCGATTAAGCATGGAATCCTCGGTCAGCGTGGTGGTAACCAACAACAATGCGATCTATGTTTAAGCACAGTAAAGTTATATGCGCGACAGTATCTAGCCAGTTTATATACTGCATAGTAAGTGTGGCTCGCTGCTGATTATTTTTCAATACACATTCAGTGCAGTGGAAAATTTCTTCAATCTCTCAATAATTATTATTGTCTATGATAATACGACAACGCACCTAAAAGTTCAACAACTACACGTAATAATATGCTACTCCACAAACAGAGCATTAGAAAATACATTATCAACATGATTCTTTAGTGACTTAAAGCACTTCATGCACTATTAGATAGGACCTTGTTGAATTTAGTAGATTGAGTTTAATCGTCAATTAATTTAATATTTTTTAAATCATAATAATGAATTTCTAAGACTAATGTACCAACAATTTTGTACCTAAATGATTTTTCTAACTCTTCCATATGAAATTGGTGCCTATGTACCTAATAGTATTCTACAGTATACCTTCCTAACTCATAATAATTCCAGCTTCGTAAAAATAAGTTATCATCAGCAATAAGTACAAGTAAGATAATATGCGCAAAGCTGCGTTAAATGTTTGTCTGCACTTGTTGGTATATTATCCTTGAACAAATCGTGCTCTATGTTTGTAAATGTGCAATTTGAGGTGATTATGCTCTGAGCACAAATTAAACTTTTAAATATGTAAACACTGCATCAATAATAATAATATCTCAGTCTAAAAATTAGCGCACTTTAAATTAATAAACCAAGATAAAATGGTCTCATCCAAATAAATTCGGCATCTAAATAAAATAAATAACCAAGAACCAATTTCAACGAAACAAAAAATATAATCACAATTGATATTGTATTGGAAGATAACAATCTACATAGGTCCACCTTAACTATGTAACGGTCGCCTTGTGCCGGTGAGAACAACATCACTTAATGTTGGTTAATGTAAGTGGAACAAGGTTCATGAGCGTTCGTAACCACTGGTGCATCAAATTATACGAATAATTGCACCGCAGCGGACAGCGAGCGGCCACAGTGGCCGCCGACCGCGGGGCCCATCAGCGTCCTCCGCCAGCCCCCTGCATCTCCGCGACAAACTACCAAGTTCAAGAGCGTCTCGCACATAACGATCACAAAAAAATAAATAAGAACCTACACAAATTGGGCACGAATGGTATCGATCGGTCGTATATATAAAAATGTGTTGTTCGAGCGCGGCTCATACACTCGACACACACCGCATCATGCACGCGTTCCTCGCGCTCGTCATCACGGTCGCGGCGCCCGCGCTCGCTGCACCCGCACCGGCGCGCTTAGGCTACGAGAGAGAAATAGAGTCTGCTAGGTTCAACCATGTGCCTGAACTCCAGAATCCTTACGTACTTAACATCAGTCACCTAACCTCACAGAAGAAAAGAGCGAACCTCATCACCAGGCCGTCGCCCAATGACGTCGTAATTGATGATAATTTGATCGTAGAATCGAATCCGTTAAGTATAGTGAGGTCCGCAAAAGAAAAGCTCGTCAATAACCAAGTGAGTGATACGCTGATTCGGCAAAGGCGAGGATACAACCTAGAAAACGTGAGGGTTCCAGCACGATACCCGTACCTCCCAGTGCCAAACTATAACCGTTTCCGGCGCTGGGGCTAGTGGCCGGTCGCCGCCGGCGCACCCCGCCACGAAATGTCAAGGCTGCGCTGATACTACACTAGGACGCAACAGGAGCCGCCTCGCGCCGCGCGCCGCGCTTGCGCCCGCGCCCGCGCCGACACCGCAGGCGCATCCCCCAGGCACGCTGCACCTAGCCCCGAATGTACTTAGTTTTATGTTATTTATGTAAAGTGGCTGTGATCGAACGCTCATATTATGCCGTTACCTGAACGGTTTAGAGGCAACGATTAACAGGATAATAAGTTTAATATGAACTGCACTGCAGAAGACGTGTAATTAGGAATTGTGAATCTGTAATACTTACTATTAGATTAATATAAACGATAGTAACTTGAAACATAGTTTTCATTTGGTACAGAGAGGGACAATATATATTTTTGTTTTCGGGTACCTACATTCGGTGGTCACTTTACCCTTATATCTTCGTGATAAGTGAGAGTGTTACATAATTATGTGTCAATATGCAAACAGGTTGATCAGGTAACCATGGTTTAAATAGTTGAGATTATTTATTTCAATGCCTTCCATTAGCTCAGAATAATTTATTACAATTTTGTGGCGACCCTTGAATGATTAGATAGTAATTTATCATAAAATATACAATAAGCTTAAATTAACCTGGCTGGAAACATTCGATTTAAACACGATTCAATTCTATTCTACATATAATAGTACCTATATATGTATACTTCAGCGAATTAATCTCGGAAGGTCACGAATCCGAAGAACTTTTTTGTAGCCATTCAAAATCTTTTATACTTACATTTATTTGAAACGTGCTACGCAACATCTACGATATATAAATGTAGCAGGTACCTATGTACCAAAGTACCAATAATACAATCAAGGCGTCGCGTGTAAACACGAACAATCTCGCACATAGGGCATTACAGTAATTAGACCCTATCATTTAGTAATGGGAACAATGAAATATAATGTATGCGAGGTTAAAATGCAGTTGCTACAATCGGTGTCAGCCAGGCCTGTTCTAAGACATTATTCTTGAACACTGACTCGTTTCTGAAGCCATGGTTGAATTGTTACAGTAATTATTCCAACAATTGTTACTCAAGCCTTGGATTGGATATAATTAGCTTTAAGCGGTTAGCTTCGCGTATCACTACTTCACTAGTGAAATTGATAATTGACACACTTTCCAATTGAAACTTGTACCTTTCTTTACAAGCGACGTAACCAATGAAAGTCGGATAGGTACCTTACAATTTCTTTATCTGAAGAAAATTTGGTATCACTTTTCATAAAGAAAAGTGTCATTAATGTATAATATCTACAAATAACGATGATTACAGTGCTTTGCCTGATTGCGTGAGGTCTTTTATGTTTCGTTCGACGTTTTTAAAAGGTGTATCTCCTAATATACACTTAAAGTTCACCGGTATCTTTTAAGCTGTCATGTAGCGCGCGGGTCTGGGCACAAAGATTTTCTAAGAAAAAGCCAATTATTGGGAATCGAACCCAGGACCTCACGTGAAACCACTAGAATATTGACGTAGTTATTATAATTTGTAAGCGTTCTCAGTCTCGTAGACGTAGACGTTTAGTTAATGGCTCATAGATCTTACTTTATCCTAAAAGTTTAAAATCGGAAACTGTGAAACTAATCAATTATGATAGACTGCGTTATTTAACTTTGTTTGCGGAAGATGACGCTTCATTTATCATTAATAGTATGTCCGTTTATTCTCACAGGACATGAATAGCGACGCAGATTTAAAACACGTGTTGTATTGTACAGATTTAAGTATAAGCCATAGTAAAAACTCAGAAATTACTCGCTACTTAACAATAACCCAAATCATACACGATCATGCTAACATATAACAAAAACATACTTTACAACCCAGAAGCAAAAAAAAATGCAAACTTGAATGTAGTATATTACAGATATTACAACATAAAGCAGACAATACCTAAATATAAACAATAAGCTTCCACTCCCAACTTCGTTTTCGTAAAACATCAATCACAAAAAAAAACATAGGAAGCCTAGTCACTGTTGAAATTTTTGTTTGGTTATATAACAATGAAAGAATTTTCATAATCTGATCATTACTTCCGGAGGAATACAAATTCACAATCTAACAAATTTTACCTCTTCATAATATTAGTATAGTTTGACGACCTCTGTGGTCTAGTGGTTCGAGTGCCGGACTGCTGATCATGGGATCGTGGGTTCGATTCCCACAGGACACAAATATTTGTGTGGATAAAACATGTGTATTTGTGTTTCTTATGTATTATAAGTATATATTTACAAAAAAAAAAGTAAGTATTATATCCATTGTCTACTACCCATAGTTCAAGCTCTGCTTAGTTTGGGACTAGATGGTGTTGTGTAAAATGTCTCAAAAATATTATTATTATTGTAGAAGTATGTTCCTAAACATATTATAATAATCTGTAGTAGCGTGTCTTCAAGCTTGCCTAATCACAAGTGTTTCAATGAAACTGATGTGTGTAACACAATTTTCCACTCGGTATAATTTGAAGACATAAATTTTAATACAGTCTATTAACATTGAATACACGTCGAAACGTTAGGTATGTGGTGTACTTATTTTCTATAATAAAAATAATATACGTTCTTAAAGTTCCTCATTAAGTATCTGAGAACTCCAAGGTAATGTCATATAAGTATTTTTTTTTAAGTAAAATTCTAATCAGAGCTAGGAGTACTTCCGAATTTGTGAGCCTTGACGAGAACCTCATACGTAACAAGACTATAAACATCTTGTATTATACATGACAACTTTAGTGGGACCAGAATGTCACGAGTCGAATCAGTAGAACGTAACGTAGCGAAGAAATTCGGAAGCAACAGTGAGAATGTTGAGAATGTCGTTATTGGGCGCATTGGTATGACAACTGGTTGACGAGGTTTGTCACAAGCCTGCACGTTGCACTGTATTCACTTTTCTCCCACATCAACCCACCCTCGCCTATTACCGGCCCATCTACCCGTCCCGCCCCTCTTGTATTACACAATTACTGTCAGATGCTTTCACTCAAACGCTCTCATAATGAACATCACGATGAAAGTTTGATGATTAAAATGGATATTCCTATCAAAATGTTTACGTTATGTTATTTATTTATTTATTCTGTGCGTTGGCCAATATAATCTTACATGTCCTCTGCTGAAGATAATCCTGCCTAAGCTTTTGATACCCTAAAACAAAACTTGTTAGTGGATTAGCCTACAAAGTATTCTGCAATTTTGTAATAAACTAACTGTGTACTGTAACATATTTTCTGGTTCTGTGGGAATTGCCTAAATTCACCTTCTTAGTGATCACCTATGTTATATGTTCCGTGCATAATTTCACGCTTCTAGATTCTCTGGTTTCAACTGTGCGTTGTCTGCCAGTGTAGTAGTTCTATTAAGTCGATGTCACGTTACACAGATGAATAAATACGAGTGGGACTGAGAAAAGGTACGTTTGACATTTACACCACTGGCGAAAGAAAGTTGCCATATGGGAGAGAGTGCAGACATAAACACGTTATAAGCCGCTTCAATATATCCGAAGTTGAAGTTTAAATTCGAATAATGTTTACTTTAGTAACATTTTTTTACCATCGTACTGAAAAAAATATTCTATAAGTACCTACTAGATAAGACTACGAGTACATCTGAAAAATATCTAACAAGATATGACACACGCCTTTGATCTTCTAAGGGTGGAGATGCCGAAAGGGACCGATTCGGATTTAATCCAGTAGGTACGATTTAATGCTCGAACCATGCAAAGGACAAAATATTCCAATAATATTTAAGGTTAGAATGAAAATAAATTTGAGGATTTCAAAATTGTACCTACTCACATACCTATATGTATGGGGACATCTGGATCGCTACAAAATCAGATTACAGCCAAACGATTATATATCTTGACGTTGATCTCCTTTTCCCAGTCCTGTGGGAATTTCCCTAAACTCTTTCTAAGCAGATGTATACTCAATTTCAAGTTTGTTAGTTATAAAATTTCTGAGATATCGTAATTACTCAGATAGTGAAATTTCGAAAACTTTTATTAGATTATTCAGAAGTTCAGAACTAGGTTACAGAATAACTAATAGTAGGTACTGGTTACTACATATGATTAAGTTTTGTAAAATATACCTACAATTTATAAACATATTTCCACGTAATAAATAAGTAGGTCCTCGAAAGTATTTAAACCTCTTACAATAAAAGGTACCTACCTATAGGAAAACATACTTTTCTTTAGAAACGTTTCTCTTAACGTTTCACTCCTTTCAAACACGTTCACAAAGGTGAACGCTTATTTCTCATGGACAATAGTTGAGCTGTCAAACGTGTAAAAACTTCGTGTACAGTTAACTCTCTGTGTGAGATGAACGATTTGTCGGTTGGCCGACTGACACCTAATAATTGTCTTATGTAGGTACTGGCACGATCTAATAGGTACCGCTATCCAGCTATACAAGCAAGCAGCGGTTCTTGCACTCTTTTAACATATGTATTGTATTTGCTCAACGACTATTCAGGACAAGACGCGGATGTTGGCGAACACAACCAACTGTTTAAATAAGGTTCGCAATTTATCATAATTATACTTCTGATCCGTCTAAAATGGTTATTAAATAGATCATTACGTTTATTGCGAATTGACCTCATTTTTCCCACCAGATATCATCCATCTTCGTGCTTATTTAAAATTGGAGCGGCCATCTCGCGAGCCAGCTCTCTGTGCTATCTAACAATTTGTTTTCCTCGATGTTGAGATGAAACCAAAAACATTTTGAATATCATACTGAAATTGGTTTTTATTTTGAAAAAATATAGGTTAGTATTCACGATAGATGGATGCTATTTGATTTGCTAACCCGCATTGGGCCAATGAGGTTCATAGTCATTCATTTTTATAATATTGTCTAAAGTCCTATAGACAATATAAATATTGATGATATCGCTGCTTCACAATCTTGCAGCTTTACTGGAACTTACCTAAATGTAACACTATGTATTCAAAGTACTAAACTGGTAATAAATTAATTTTCATAATTAACTACATTACGTCCTTAATATTGTGAAAATAATTATTTAGGTTGACTGCCTCATTAGTCTAGTGGTGCTAAGCGCGACTGCTCCGCTAGAGGTCCTGGCTTTGATCCCCAGGTCGAGTAAAGTGTTATTGGGTTTTTCTATAAAATTCTCAGTAGCAGCTCGGAGTCTGGATTTGTACCCGGTTAATGGCAATAGGCTCGCCCCCTATTACATGGAACCGGTGAAATGTGGGTGTATATTAGTACACACCTGCCTAACCCTTCTGGGCATACAGGCGTGATGGTGTGTTAATTATTTAGGTACCTATATCGTCAGCGATATAATTTTGTTACAGGGAATGATCTGTGCTCTGCATTAGCATGCTAATCTATTATTTATTTGATATCTACAAAAGTATAATTATGCATTACTTTGAACACTTTAAAATAAAAGCGTTTGCTTACAGATTTTTTCAAATCCATTATTGATTGTAGCTACATCGGCAGTCTCAATTTACATAATATACTCGAGCTGACCTATCCAAGGCCTAAACTATTTATATTCTACGTAATGTACATAATATAGATACAAAATAATAATAAGTATTATTCATCACATAAATCAAACTGGATGTAATCATCTATGAGTGATATCAACGTGGGATGAGGTAGATACAATAATTGCCACAGAAATTACTTTGAACAGGAAGTGTGAAGTTAATACACTAGTTTAAGAGAATTTGACCTGAGCGATAAACTATTATTGTGTGCTAAGCTTATTACATGAAACACAATTGCTTGATAGCGTGACAAACTGTCCGAACCAAGTGTAGATACGTTTCAACATCGTGGGGAATTTATTTTCCTTTATTTCATTAGTTGTCTTATACAGGCGTCATGTCGAGACAGCCCCTTCGGTGTATTATTGTAAATGTCGTGTCAGTAAATGTGTTTTTGTATGACAACGCGACTATTACTTTGCTCTTCATCGCATTTTTATGTGGAACCTTTGAGACGTCAGCACACACGTGCAGCCTATAAACATAACATTATGATGAGCAATTATCGTTAAGAATATCTGGTTTCTGACTCTATAGCTACAGATTGTTATCAATAAACATAGACTTAAAGATCTGTAAAGCCATTTTAGATGTACAAAGCAAAGATATTCTGTTTTAAAATTCCAAGATGACCTTAACTTCTATAAAATAACTTTGTTTTTAATTAACGGTCTTTAATCTGGAACCAATCAAAGGCATAACCATCAAATCACTTTATGTAACTTTCCATTGCTCGTATAATAAAATACCTATCACAACAGAAGCTTTGCGTTGTTGTGTTATACATCTTTACATTTGTATTTATAGAAGTAATGATTCATCTTTCTTATATCCAATTAATCTACATGACGACGGACACATTTACTATAGACGAGTTGATTAAATTAATACTTATTCAAGCAAAAACCAAACAGGTGTAAAAACTAAGGATTATTATTAAGACGACCTTCATGTTCAATCAATAATCTAATATTAATATTATCGGTCTCGTAAACGTGTAATAGAGCCGGTGTGAGGCTGTGCGCGTCTCGAGAGCTCGTTTGTTTGTTGTGATCGGGAACGCTTACATTTATTTACGTTTCTCCCGCGTCTTCCGTCCGTGTCCAAACTCTAAATGTCTCATTCTCCACCCCCACACCGCGCCGCCGCCGCGCCGCCCCACGTCACGGCTCGGCTCGTTCCACACGATGCGCCGAAACCGAAGCGCCTGTCACCACGAAGTCCGATGGGGCACATCCACACATCACACATTTGAACTCGCGTGACTACGTGAATCATATCTTCACCCATGTCCCTTGTAAAGTAGGATAAAGTGTTACATCGCTCAAACTTTTTTTTTATGTAATTCTACAGCGGGCATGTTATTGTACTACCTCATTAGTGAAAAAAATCAGTTTTAATTGTTTGCTTTTAGTTCACTAATTTAAAGTAAAGTAAGTCTATCATTTTGTAATTACTAAAACTTTTAAAGCCTTCTGAAGACATTCATTATATTAAGTAGGCAATCCGAGTAGCTGGGCTTAAAAATATTTTGTATGGACTTAGAAACAAATAATTTTGTATACTTATACCTAAAACAGATTCGCTCGGGTAGATAGATACGTAGAAAGGTACAGTTTTGATACCTTAGGTAACATTATTAAAATTTTCGTAGAGTACTAGCTCAAATTTTTTGAAAAACAACATATAACCTCCATATAAATAAAATAATTAAAAAAAAATGGCTGTCTGTTTTGAGATAATCACAAACAAACATACAAAATATTAAATCATTTCTCTTTGTGATATTAGTTTAAATAAAAATATTCAATTTAAAAAAACTTGCGATACGATTTGTATTTTTGTATTTAATTAACAGAACTAGTTATTAAATCAAACTTTAGTGGTTCGAAAAGTTATTAATGTAAAAATAAATGCTGCGTAGATTATGTTCCTTTTTAGTGCATTTCAAATGTTGAAATGAATATAAAATGAGAATTTCAAGAATAACAATGGATGTTTTGGAGCCCGTTTTTGTTTATGAGAAAACATCGCTAAAAAGCAAACAGGAAAAACGATTATACGAAAACAGCAATGGGAATAAAGAAAATCGTTTGAGTGCCAACGCGCCCACTGTTCTACTATAGGTACCTAAATATGTATACTCCAAGGGCCAATTTTATTCCAGCGTTAGGTACTTTTGTATTACAAAATGTTGTTTCTTCAACTTGTTACATTTACATTATGGTTAGTATTAAAAATAACACCACAACTATAAATCTTTCTATTCGTGTACATGATAGTCACTCTCTATCCGACTTTTGACTGCAATCATGTACATTTACTAATGTTCCCTAGATAATAGTTCAATTTCCGCGGTTTCGTATGTAGGCTTACACGCAACACGAAACCATTTTGCCGTGTTTTATGGCTTAGCTTGTTTTTTAAGCTGTTATGCTCGATAATGATAAATGAAAGGGTAAAACAAGTAAGTAATGATTAGCCGAAAACCGGAACGTACTTGATTGCATAAGCCCATGTGCACGCTGCAACCAGTACTGGGGCCGATGACCGCTCGACCCTGATTTTTGCAAAATTTTCGGTTCGTGCACCGCAAATTACCGTGCTTTTTTAAAATACTCGCAAGTCGCATGCCATCCCACATATTCGTAAAAAGTTTATATACCTCAGCTTAACGGTGTGAAAATGATATATTGTTCAGTTGTATTTATTATTTGTTGTTACAAGGGTGAAGTGAGCTGGATTTAAAATACATGGTAAGTACTCCCCGAGGACACGTACAAAAATAATATGTTGGTTTAAAAAATCACAATAGAGCTTTCACCATGAAAGCTCGGTCATTACCAACTCAAGAATACCGTTGTAAGCGGTCTCAGGAGCCTTTTTACATACTTAGCTACATCAAAACGAATCTAAATTATGCAGTGTTTTTGAAGCATCTCCAATAAAATGCTTACTCAGCTTACTATTCAATAAAGCAAAATGCACAAAGTTTATAAATGAAAATGTGTTTCCAGCTACGCACATACTAGGCGTACTTTCGTCTTACTTTCTTGTATCATACAAGAAAGTAAAATGAAAGTACGCACATTACGTAGGTACCTACGACGTAACTAAAGCTTTGTCTACAAGTATATGATATATCCCATCTCTTTGTAATTCCAGATAGGGGTGTCACATAACTAGAAGTCTTTGAGGCGGAGGTGCAATAGATAGGTGCACAGGCTTATACTCTTATCTTTAGAACTACACCGGTCAAGCTAGTTTTTGTGGAGTGCAGGGACAAGTACCAACCCTTTTAAAAAACTTGTTTTTATTTTGTCACACACTTTTGGTTAGCAGAATATATTTAGTAAGTTAGTAGGTTTTATACTTACTTGTATAGTCAAAATTGGTGATCATACAGATATAGCATAGGCTTTCACATAATAAAACTACTTGACTATAAAAATTTCAATTAATGTTCACCTCAGTTAAAGTTCTTACTTCTTTCAAAGTTATTTCCACAGGACCTGGCTCGTGTCAAATGGCAACACAAAAACCGCAAACGTTCCATTTAAATGGAGAAGTTTCCAAAAATGTACTTTTTACACTTATGCCTCAGGCGCCTTTGGTTACATCAAAAGCATCTTTTCCGTGTGAAATGTCACCATAATTTGAAAGGAAGTTAGATGATTAAGTACGCAGTAGAAGAAAGACAAAAATGAAACGTTTCTTTACCACAAACAGTATGCGTTGGAGGCTACCCTAGATGCACAAAACACTGAAGAGATGCAATATGAGAGAAAGTTTAATACCTTCATTAAAGAAGTAAGTAGTGTGACAAGCCTATGATGGAGTGATATGGACGTAATAAATATATCTACGTCTAATGGTGGCTATACTTTTTTTATTTCCACATGAGAGTAAGTACCTAAACCTTCTAATTTCGGACATCAACCGTCAATAACGCCTGGGACTGGATTTCGTTGATGTTCGTAGAGTAGCAGGTGCGCTGACATTGTAGATGTGCGGACTTTGTTGCTGTAAGTAGTGATGCTATTGTGGGTCATGGGTTCGAGGCACGACAGGCACGTGACGACACTCTTCTTAACTGAATTACTCCGCCTTATGTTACACGGTTTTACACTTTGATACAATATATTTTTCCTCTAAGAAAAGTAAAATCTCTAAAAGGGAGGAGGAGACAAATGCTTCAGTTGTGGGAGTGACTGACATTTTTATATGAAAATAAATACGTTAATTTAGCTTCTGAGGATGAAGGAAACATTTTTAAGGAAATATTTTGTCCTATCTTGTAACGTATGTAATGTTGTCATAGTAACCTCAGTTACTATGACGACAGGAAAGGTAGTACGTACCACAAAAAGCCTTTCGCTTGCCAAAGGAGATGCGTGGTCGGATCTTAAGGAAAATTCCCCTTTGCATAGCTTTTGTATTTATATAGATGAACCATCTAAGTTTTTCTTACTTCTCGAAAAGACTCAAAGTAACAATAACAACGATAAAATCCAGAATATTATCGATGTTTACGATTATCGATATTTGTGACTTAGATTTCTTGTAGTAGAGCATGTAGACATATAAAGTATTCTTATATGTTAGTAAGTGTAGACGTAGTTACTGCAAGTGGCAAGTATTTAATAAGTGATCGTAATTTATATGTCCTCGACCACAATTCACAGATTTTTGTTACGATTACTGTGTACACGCCTAACCACTAACCACTAATAAGTTTATGTATGATCTAGAAGTGTGCTAGATACGATATTATTTTAAAAGTACATTTCAGAGTTCACGACTTACTTACAAACTAAGTCGTAAAGTCTCAAATGTACTACTTACGAAAAAGGAGCAATTTCAATAATATAAACATTCTGGTTCTGTTAAAGTTAACTGTAAATGCAAACCCTGCCTTTTTCCGGGATCATTATGCGATGAAACAATAATATACATATAGCAATACAATTAATGGGCTATCTATTTTCAGTACCTCGCCACTTCCTATTTATAACACTTAATCTTATACAGACACGCGCGCCCGTTACGAGAATACTCTTAGTTATCAGTTAATTAATTTACTGTTATGACGTCATATTATAGGGGCACCCATTGTGTGCAACTCTGAATAGGCTCCCGAAACACTCTAGTGTCCTATTTAGCAATTGAAACGTTGTATACACACAAAAGCAACTAGATAATGTTACTATCCTCTTTTGGAAAACCCAAGGAGTAATTGAATCTAAGAATATCCTTTGAGGAACATTGTCATTATTTCCTCGTTATTATTATATTTCTGAACGCTGATTTTCCAACGACAATGGTAAATGAAAAAAAAATCCTAAGCAAAAAATTAAATATACAAACAATAACAAAACCGTCTAAATACTCCTCAGTTTCGTCAACAACATCGCTCAATTTTGGCAACGTAATTGGCTAAGGATAAAGCTGATTTAAAATGAGTGAATCCTTGAGCTGGGTTAAGACACACCTGACTTACTACGAAACAGACGGAAAATTGGGTAGTAAAGAATTCATAAGTACCTACCTATCGCCCATTAAACTTCGATGCTAATTTGTTACGAAGCGAGAACGAGCGGCAGCAGCTGCTCATAATATCTTTTATAATAACTATGTTCAGTGATTTAAATAATTACTAGTAACACAAAAAACACTATGTAGGTATCTCAATTAAGCTATAATCTATCAACAATATTTCGTCCACGCAGTCGAAACTACTTAGAGCGGAACACAAAATTCGGGCGATAAGTTCCTTTTGTCACGTAGGCTCGCAATAAGAATACATTTTTGTATACAAAAAGTGTAAAATTGAAAAGGAAACTTGCAAGGAAACGTAAAAGTCGTAAACGTAGGAACGTAGGAAGTCTTTTCATCCACATCCTGTTCTATATCAATTTTGGACGCTACGTATCGCGTAGTTATAGTAAATGCAAATGCCCCATCAGATCTGAATTCTCAAAACCTTCACACAGAAGCATGATTTAACTTAAAAAATAACAGAACAACCGAAAAGATCTCTAAACATACTGACACTATGTCTAGAACGAAGCACGTATGGTGGGTGAGTTCCTTAAAGCGATTCAGGGCAATATAATATAGCGGCCTTCAGTGTTTTCGGGCCGCTAAGCACCAATCGAAAGAATGTATTCAAAATAAACATGGAGAAGTATGTCCTGTTTCTGTTTAATAATTACATATGCATATCTATAACGTCATATCTCGCACAAGTTACAACTGCCAGTTGAAAGATACGACCAGAGCTAGAACTCCATGCGACTAATCACTTAAAGTTAAGCGCTTTCGCGAACTTTAGCCCTGTACAGTGAGAGTAAGTAGGTAGCAAACTAGAAACTAGAAAATTGAAGACGTTACAATACCATGAATACCAACAATATTATATTCCTTCAAGTTATTATTATATGTGTATAATATACACATATGTGTATGTATATGGCATGTATGTATGACAAGATGTATGAATGTGGTCGAAGCGAAAGAAGTTTGCAAGAATCGTAGCAAGTGGCGTTCTTTAGTTTCTGCCTACCCCTATGGGAAAAAGGCGTGAGTGTATGTATGTATGTATGTATGTATTATTATTATTAATCATCAACCCATACACTGTCCCACTGCTGGGCATGGGTCTCATCTCAGAATGAGATGAGACCCAGATTACATTATAGTCCACCCTGGCCTAGTGCGGGTTGGCAGACTTCACTCGCCGTCGAGAAAATCTCAAGTTGAGAAATGTGGTATACTTATTCTTATTTTATTTCTGAATGCGATAGACAAACTTACCAAGTCGAAGCCCACATTGAAGACAACAGAGTAATACAAAGTGCTAAAGACTAATACAAATTATTTATGCTGTGACTCCCAAGATATAGGGCTAGAGTTCGATTCCAAGGCACACATCTTCTATGTTTTGCACATCATGTAGTTACGTACATATAAAACGGCGCGTATACCTGCATGCCTAGAGATTTTCCGACTGTATGTGAAGTCAGGACTATACCCTAACCCCTCTCATTCTGAGACCGAGTTTCGTGATCAGAACTGGGTCAGTTTTTTTTTATACCACTAAGGTAGCAAACAAGCATACGGCCCACCTGATGGTAAGCCATTACCGTAGCCCATAGACGCTTGCAACACCAGGGGTCACATCACTTGCGCGTTGCCGACCGTGTAAAAAATGTATCATAATCATCAACCCATATACTGTCCCACTGCTGGGCACGGGTCTCCTCTCATATTGCGGGGGAATAGGCTATAGTCCACCACGCTGGCCTAGTGCGGGTTGGCAGACTTCACAAACCGTCGAGAAAAATCTCTAAGGTATGCAGGTTTCTTCACGGTTTTATTTTTTATTATTAGGCGGCTGTAGTAACACTGCAACCGCAGTCGGTCTATTGTGATCGCCACTCGTTACATTATTAGAGTTCACCGCTAAACCCTGCGGCTATTATAAACTGCAGGATTTGCTTTAGGGGTGAGCTCTTTTATAAAGTAGGTAAGACTGAGCACTCTGAGTAGGTGGATCAATAATGAATACAAGACAATATACGTTCATACCTTTTTCCTATGGGGGTAGGCAGAAACTAAAGAACGCTACTTCCTACGATTCTTGCAAACTTCTTTGCTTCGACCACATTCATACATCCTGTTATACACACACGCCGATTTAACAATATAAAATACCTTGATTCGCTAATATTTGGCGCCAGTTAAGTTCACATCATCCGATGGGTCAATCATATGATGTCATGACGTAATGCAATTATTATAGCGATCATAACACATGACAGACGTAATAAATGGTCTCTTGATGGCGCAGCACTTATTGCGCGGAAACACATCACTTTTATTGTTGAGCACTTCAACTGCTTTGTGACCTGAATACATTACTTTAACAGTCCATCCTCTAGTACTTTTCTAGTCTCCTAATACATCTATAGAAATGTTCTTATTTCATTTAGAGGGACCGTTCCTATTGCTGGTGAGTCCTTCAGCGCGCGTAGCCAATAGTGTTTTTTTTATTCTAAATGAAGTAGGATGCTGACTATTCGATTTTTTTACTGCTGTGGATACGCTAATGAGAATTTCATAGAAAAACGCAATAACACTGATCAACCAGAGAATCGAACCCAGGACCTCTAGCGCAGCAGATGGGTTTAGAACCTCTAGACTGACGAGGCAGTTTTATGACTATAGAAAAGATCGTGACGGAAACTGAACTTAGTGACATAAGTTCGGGACCATATTATGTTTTTGAATATTTGTGAGTAACGTAAGTAATGCTAACTCGCCATAAACGAATACTGAACTAGACCCTAAATCTGGTAAATAAAAGAATAGATCTATGCCCAGTAATTAAACAGTATAGAGCTGAGTCAGCTGAGTATTATTAAAGCAGCAAACATTATAACAGCAACTAGACGACTAGGTACACGATTCAACAAGAACAATCATTGTTGGACGGGCCCCGAAATACGTCCAAACCCTTACGTGAACACAAAAGCCCTAATTTGACCGGTGTGCTTCAGCGCTCGCCATTACAAGAAGCCATGTATTCGAAACAAACTTAATCTTTAATTTAATGAATATACACTTGAGTTATGTTCTGACAACCTTTCATTGTTTGCCTCGTAGGAAAATATGTAATTATATGCATGTACTTAATAGGTTTCAAATTCCTTTTCCAATTCATCATCATCAACCCATATCCCACTGCTAGGCACGGGTCTCCTCTCAGTATGAGAGGGTTCCACCACACTGCCCTAGTGCGGGTTGGCAGACTTAACACACCGTCGAGAAATCTCTTAGGCATGCAGGTTTTCTCACGATGTTTTGATTTGACGAGGGTTTGATTCCCAGGTCGAGCAATATTATTGGATTTTTCTATGAAATTCTGAGTTCTGAGAATTCGGAGTTTGGATTTGTACCGCGGTTAAGACAATAGACTCGCCCCCAATTACATGCATGGGACACACATCCGCGAACTGTGGGTGTACATTAGTACACCTCTGACTAACCCTTCGGTGTATACAAGCGTGATTGTATGTACGTATTGCCATCGTTATTACTGTCATATACTTATATAAAATTACAGTGTACTTATATCTTATTTAGATTGTAAAGTACAGATGTTATTTTCTTTCTGGGGCCATAACACAACGTGGTTGTGAGAAAGGGATGGGGCTATTTAATTCATAGAGGGACATCCCTCTCTCTCAATCAAAAAACTATCGCAATAATAGGTGGTGGTACGGCCTCTGTTCCAATAAATTATTATTATTATTTATCTCCTTTTTGGATATCACGGCATATCTCCCGTGAGGAAGACGTCCGGTCCTTTGGCAGGCTTGCGCGGGGACACAGGTCCAACGCGTAGAGACCCCTTAGAGAGCTTTTATCTAAATACGGGATGGGGCACTAACCAACACTCCACACCTGCAGCTGTGCACTATAGCAGTACAGCCATGGAGTATACCGGGCGAGTGCAGGACTATTGTAAAATATTTGTATTATATATGCGTGTAGTTCTATTGCTTAATGTCGCTTTATAATTATTACGATCAAACTCATTCCTCTTCCATTATGTAATTAGTTATAATGGTATTATTCTTTACGGCTGCGGAAGTCAAGGCAGGCTATTATGGTCAATTACAAAGTTGTGATCTTCACATTAAGATGCCTCACCCGTCCAACACAAGGTAATTCCGCGATTATATTCGTCCGCTGCATGATTTCTCTACGATAATATACCGCAGTTTTCTGCCGTGAATATTAAATATATTGCAGGACATCTTCATTGAGACAAAGATCAATCGACCTAACCACAACAGGTATTTCCTCAATTCAAACGGATCGATAAATACTTATATATAATTGAACTAACTGTTGCCCCCGGTTTCACTCACATTCCAAAAGGAAAACATACTGATAGGTGACTTACAGGTGGCTCAAAAAAATTAATAGTAAGTAGTCCTTATAAATTCATGTTCTGAGGAAAAGTGTAGATATTTTACAGGCGGGTACGTATAGTCCATATAAATATTTCTCACAATGGGCACTGATTTGTTTAGTTTCTTAGTAAATAACCGATTTTTGTAAAGTTATGTTCTTCTATGAAATTCTCAGTAGCAACTCGGAGTTTGGAGTTCTACCCGGCTAAATGGTAATATGGTCGCCCCCTATATGGGACCTAAACATACCGGCTAATTGTGTCTGTATATTGGTACACCTCTGTCTAACGCTTAAGGGAATATAGGCGTGATGGTTTGCTATATTATTTCAATATTTTTTTGTTAACTCGTCTCTCTCGTTAACTCGAATTCTACTTGCCTTTATGGGTTTTCAAATTAAATCAGTTCTTAGCTTATTAGTGTCAAACGTCTATGGAAAAAGGAAAATACAAGCAAGTTTTATAAATAACTAGCTGACCCCGCAAACGTTGTTTTGCCATAAAAAAAAATCTAGGGGTATGAAAAATAGATGTTGGCCTATTCTCAGACCTCCCCGATAAGCACAAAAAATTTCATCAAAATCGGTCAAGCCGTTTCGGAGGAGTATGGCAACGAAAACTGTGACACGAGAATTTTATATATTAGATATAAACAGTTTTTCCATACATTTTTTTTTTAAATACGTATTCTAGTTGCCAATGTTTAAAAAAGAATAGGAAGTAATCCGTCCTTTAGACATAAAATGATTGTTTTTGTTATTGAAATACGTTTACTCTCATTTTACGGTATGTGATGTTTTTTATTAGACATTTATAAGCAACCTGGGTTATATTAAAACGTATTCTTTTAAATAAAAATTACTATCACTTATTTTCCATAACTAGGAAAATACTAACCCTACCCGACTGCAAAATATCTACACTCTTCCTCAAAACACGTAGATTGGATCCTGAGGAAAGATGTAGTTTAGGTAGCCCATAAACTTCCTCAGTATACAATCTATTCTTGCCAAATCTTATCAAAATCTGTTCAGCTGTTTAAGCGTGAAAATGTAACAGACACAGAGTTACTTTCGCATTTATAATATTAGTATGGATGTTGCAAGGGTACTTACGGGCAGAGGGAAAGGAGCTTGTCGGTGTGCCATCTGTGCAAAGGGTGGTAAACGGGGCGCGGGCGGGGCGGGGCCTGCCGCGGGAGGCGCAGGCGCATGCTCCGGCTGTGGCCGCAGCGGCAGGCGCACGGGGCCTGTCAGCGGGAACGCGAACACTTGCGACTGTGGCTCCGGGAAGTTCATCGGCCTGGAAAAAACTACTTTGTCAACACTTCTCAGTAGTACAAGGCGGATCAAAAAGATAGCAGAATTTGCCTAGTTGACATAATTTGTAATTACTGAATGCAATCAATTTGCATGCCCGCTGTGGACGCATGTTTATTTCATTATATTATCTTATCTCTCACTAATCATGCTCATTTACCTGATACGTGTACTCAAAAATGGCCGGTGAGCAGTGACATCGAAGGCAATTCAATATGTATTGGTAATGCTAGCCGAAATAACCTTTACAAAGAAACACAATCACGCTTTTCTTTTAAATTAAAGAAAATACTGGATATAATGAAACCGGTAATCGTTGCACCGGCAACGTTCAGATGACTACATTATACAAGTTAATAGATCAGCAAATTAACAGCACTTCAAGTGACTGGTAGTATAATGTGGAGATAAAATTGGGAAGGACCGACCGTCAAACACGTTTCAAGACTATATTTAGTTGAATACTCAAATAGGTATGGCCGCCTTAATTGGAATTGTTTGACTCAGTCAATTCATATGTATTCATTTGTTCCTTACGGTGAGCAAGGTTGCCAGTCCGCGAAGAAATGTTGTGTTGGCAGTGGGGGGACTTTGACCCTTATACTGCCAACCCAACTATTCCTCTTTCGTTGTACAGAGTCGGCAACGCGCAAGTGATACCCCTGGTGTTAAAAGCGTCTATAGGCTACAGTAACCGCTTATCATCTGGTAGACCGTATCCTTGCTTGCCACCTTAGTGGTATAAAAAAATATACAAGATGTCACTCAAATTAAGATCAACCTGCTATAACTTTTTCCTTTTTATACCTCTTGTATCTCACCCACCGATAGAGGTTGACAGGGAATGTCGCTTTCATACCGATTCAAACCAGACATGCCTTCCGTTGTCCCAATGGTCCGTTGTAACATAATCGTTGGGGCCTTGGGACTTGGGACTTCTGTAACCACGACCCTGACAAAAACCTGCTATTCTTAGCATAAGCAGTATGCACATAAAAACACAATCATGTTACAATACTGTGTACCTATAACGTAGCGAGTTATGATTACGGACGGTCTGTTGACTAATCGAGACGGCAGCGCCACTTGGCGACACTTGATGGAATTAATGATCTGGTCGTTACCGGGGCGCAGCGGACACTGCTGATTAACATTCGTAGGTCGACTAGAACACATGTCGTGAAACTGTCACGCCCACAATACTTCTGAAAACGAGACTGGTATAACGTCTCCAACATAATATATTAGCATCAAGTGACCTCTACTCAATTACTTTAACTAAACATTACGAGCCTAAAGCGATGCCCACAACTAACGTGTTACATGTTAACGTTGACATAGTAACATATAGACATCGCTTATGACTACTTACCTGACAAGCCGTTTGTCTTCAAGTAATACGATCCCCGTTCTAAATTTGACCAATTTAATTTCTCTCTCAAATTAGAACGTATGACTCAAATTATCATCCTAGTAAAATTATCTAAGCTCATTGAAAACACATAATATTATAATTTATTCTTAAAGACGACTTTTTTACCACAGAATCCTACATTTCTTCTAAGAAATTATATATAAAGACTGAAGAATAGGTCACATAGGCATAATTTCCATCACTGAAACTAACAACTCTTGTTACGCTACGAGTTTGAAAATCAAATAATTTTGCTGTAAGTATATGTACAAATACAAAAGTTCTCAGCTGTAAACTGGCACTGGCAAGTGTAAAAACTAGTACATATCCATCCTTTAGCCAGACACTGAATATTAAAAGATCGGCTAGAACCTAACATACATTGCGCTAGTGTTAAAAGTAATATACTTTCTTTTTTGCTCCTATTTTATGCCTATAACGTCTGGTGTTTCCCAGGGCTCTCATATCGGACCTCTCTCATTTTAATCTACATATAAATTACGTATTTGTAATATCCATATCTATTTTTTTCTTTACGCAGACGACAAGAGAGTTTTCAAAGCTGTAACTAGATAAGAGAACTTCATAGAATTACAAAATGATTTTAATGAATGATATTTAACAAAAAGCTTTTTCTTTAACGTGAAAAAGTGTAATATTATTATTACATTTGCAAGAAAGAAAAACTCATCATCATCATTAGCCCATATTCGTTCACTGCTGGACGTAGGCCTCTCCTAGGAAGAAAAACTAATTAACAAATAAATAATTACAAAATAAATAATGAATTATAAATGACCTGCAGTGATAGCCTAGTGTTATGACCATTGGAATCCAAGTCAAATGTCTTGAGTTCGAATCCAAGGCACGAAATTGAACGGCTTTTCGAAATCATGTGTCATTAATAATTATCACAGAAACCAGCATGCTTTAGAGATTTTTTCGATGGCGTGTGAAGTTGCCAACCCGCACTAGGCCAGCGTGGTGGATCATGAGGAGACCAATGCCCAGCAGTGGGATAATATTATATGGGTTGATGATGATAATAAGAATAATAGCGTGTCTGAGGTGCGGAATCTTGGGTATAAGGTAAGCTTTTATTTGACTCAATCACAAACAAGGCATTTCACATTCTGGAATTAGTTGGGTTTAGGCATCGATCAACTCTAATTATTTATACTGGCTAAAAACATTGAACAGATAAATATACCTATACTTGATTAAATGCTATTGTAGTTTGGAATCTTTATTACGATACTTATAAATATGTAACTGAATATTTTTGTTCTACAAATAAAATAAAATAAACAAAATAATTTTCATATCGATACCTAATTACTTTACGTCTCAGGATAATGAATTTATAGGTTTGCTCAAAACTTGAACTGCAGGGCTAAGAGAGCCACTTTCCAATAATGTGATTATGATTCACACTATAATATAAAGAATCTACTTCGATTACGAATTGATTATTACTGGTAGGTAATATTATATAATTCTTTTATAATTCTTATAATATAATTCTTTCTATTAATAAAGATTATTTATAATATTGCTAGTTTAATACGTTTTTTATAAGTTCTCTCATGTAAGGATATCCCATTAATACGTATGTGTATTACAGCTTATAGCATAATCAAGTTTCACAACTTCATTCTGTTAAGGATTCATTTATTGCGACGAAACCACATCCCTTTCACTTTGTCATCAATATTGAACATGCGTTTGTTTAGTAATTACGTCCCTAATGACTGTGTAATGTGCATGATGATTAGTGACACGAAATACGCAATATGTATGTAAAGTGATCAAATGTAACACAGACAGTTCTTACTTAATATGACGCTCAACTAAAGCCTCCACCATACCTTAGTATTCAATGTAATCATCTTTATCGTACATACACCTACAATTTATAGAATGCCATAAAAAATATAAACACGGTGCTTAAAATAAAACACGAATAAAGGAACTCCGAGCATTCTGAGGTTCCAAGAAACAGGAATAATCGGTCCACTCCGCCGCATTTCAATGCGAACCACGCAAAAATACCCAACAAAAGAATTTGATCTGTATTGTTAAATGTTTTGTACATAACGCAGACAGGTTAAGCCTCGAACAATGATGTGAGTTTTCTCGTGGTTTAATAGTTTATTGGAGCGAAATATATAGACCTCCATGTATGTGTACTTATATGTGTAACAAAGACATAGTAAGACACAGGCCGACCTTGAATACGACTTCCTATTTACACGCGTGACTCACTAGCGACGAGCCATAATGGTATCTTTGATCTACCTAGTAAAAGGTCAGCTACAAATGACAAACCTGTCTAATACCTTTAACGTAGGTAATCTAAAACAAAAACAATACAAAGTAAACATAAAACAAACGAGCGGGCATTACCTTCTGTGTAGAGAAAGTTTTGTCTATATTGCTATGTGGTTTACCGAGATAACTTGTATTTGGTAAGAAAGTCATAACTCGCTCTCCAATCGGAGTCGTCGTAAAAAGAAATATGGCAATTATTTATGTTGATTCGGGCATTCGTACCGACCAAATCGTTTATATCAAAACCCAAATAAAAAGTAGGTAGCCTAACCAATGAGTAAAATAAAAGTTCGAAACAAAAGACATATATGTAATCAAAGCATTTAGTCTAGCATTTAATGATTGTAGACAATGCTGATGTTACAGATCATTACGACAGCACAAAATACGTATTTATATAAAGTTATGTTGGTTTGTTACCATAATTCTGTTATAATACTGGGTGTGTGTATTACAGACTCATCTTAAAAACAACATACGAAACAGAATAACTCATCTGCCGTTTATTGGTGTTAATGGCCGTTACAGTTATTCGGAGAAAGGCCCACGGAGTTAATCTTCGAACTATTAAAATAATAAAGTATGATATGAGCTTTTTACCTAGGCTCATCTCCTCCGTGACAGATAATGGCGACACGCTCAGCGTGTGCGCTGCGTGGCGCGAATGCTCCGAGGATGTTGAAGGGGAATCGTCTCTCCATGGGATCATCGCGGCGCCTCTCAACTACGCAGTTCATACGGCCCCTGGAAACAAATGCATTTCATTTATTACCAGTTACATCACCAACTGATATTTAAACGGACGATTGGCTTGCTGTTGCTGATGTGGTCATCTTCACATGGATAATATTTGCATACAGATAGATTAGTTCCAGTTATTACAAAATGTTGTGAAATAGCCGGGGTCATATTGTATTAATACTTTAAAATTAACAACATCTTAACTCATTCAAAGTGACGTTTTTGATACTTCTATGATAACAACCAAGCATGGCCCCAAGATCATGCCCAAGATTGCCCTGCCTGTCGATCAGCGCCCAGTAATTTTAGATTTGATTATTTCACTATAGGTAATTGTCTTTATTTCCCAGATCCCAGAACCTTATTTCAATAAAAAACACAACCTTCAAGCTTCAATTTCTAGAACAAACAACACTCATCAAAACAGCTGATTGGTTGCTATTTTATGTAGGTACGGACCATATAAACCTTTTTTCTGGGTTTATTTTATTTGCAGACTTTTTACTGTGACTGACTTATTGATAGTGCTGGACTTAAAAAATGTTATACATTTTCTGCGATTAATGTGATGAAAATGTACAATTAGCGATACTTCAAGCTTTAATGGTGTTATAACGCCATTCAAATTCAAATAAATCTTTGTTTTATTTGCCGGCAGCAGCATAATTACATAACATGACCTAAATTTATTACATAATTTATAATCATCACATCGCATTTATGACTTATGATAACAAAGAAGAGTTTTAACAGCACAATACATCATCACTCAAACCCAAAATATATTTTGGTACCTATTTAGATAGTATAAGTAAGGTATCTATTATTTAGTAGATAGAACGAAAATAAATTGTTATCTTTTAAATTAAAAAAAAATCGTTGCAATATTCAACAATGCATCGTAGCTATCGAACCTCGTTAGATCACAGATCAGACATATTACCAATGAGCTCATGTAATGTGATTACACAAGTTCTCCTTCCGCCTAGCACCGCTGACGTTACGCAACCAGTAGAAAACATTATAATATGAGAACGCAAGAAAATTGTTTAGAAGAACATAACAATGAATACATCTGTTAACGAAGTTGTCTGCTCACAGAACGCAGTTGATTTTTCGCCGTAAAAGCCTACGGTTTACATGACAGCTGGACAATTAGCTGCCGTTCCCGTTAACAAGCTTTCATAGTGATTCATAACGCACTGTCCGGAAGCCGGAATAGTACCTACACGACGACTAGACTGCAGATTTGAGGGCGAAAATGTGAAGTTGATACGGTTATATAAATTTATAAGAAATACGTAACATCAAAGTGGACACAACTTATGAATATTTTAGTACTTTCTAAACACCCACCTAAAAAGATATACGACAAAAATGATCAAGTCCAAAAATCGTTTGGAGTGAAAAAATCTCATAAATAGGGGTGTACAATATTCCCAAAAAGATTGTTAAAATAAAGCACCTGACTGATTTTCCTTTGAGGTAATGTTAAAAAATCTACTATAATGGTGAAGATTAGCAATTGACGCGTATATTTTAAACTCATGAGTAGAGTAAATGTATTAGCTACACTCTATATTTCGAAAGGAAAGTTAAGCTAAAATGTAATTTCAAGCATAAATGTAATTTCCAATAATTTTGTTTCAATTTGTTTGTCAATTCGAACGTTAGAATGCAACTTATCTAAACTTCCTTCTGAACCACCACATTATAAGCCTCTAAGTTCTCCAACAACAAGTTACATTAAGGGGCTTCCCGTTATTACGGTGCTTCGACCGATAAATATATTCTCATTGAAATGTGTTCCAGTTGTCTCATACGCATTCATTTTTTTTAATTACTAACTGTTGTTTGGTACCATATTGTTTACTTCTTTCATACAAAACAAACAGATTTACCCGCTACCATTTATTTCAGGTTACACTAGTGCAGTGTGATTGTGACGTCTTTCGCGTTTGAGATAATTTATTTCGTGATGATTTGGTAACTTTATTAACATTACCTAATTCCAATTAACACAAATGCTAGACAGCCAGCTACCGTAAACTTGACCTCGTTCCGATTAATAACAAATTAAGTTGTCGTCTGAGCAAACCTAAATTTTTGAATAAACTAAAGAAGACAAACAATTCTTACTAGTGTAGTCTATATTAACTGTGATCTATATTAACTAAATAGTTTTCAACGATAAGCCAATTTGAATCCGAGGAACCAAGACGATAAAAAATCGCATAGCGAAAAATATACATCTAAACTCTGAAAATACATAAGCAAAGTAATAATAAGACTGACAACATACAATTAAAATTTAAACTCACTTCTGATTGTTAGCCAGGAAGGCTCCGGCCAGTTCATCGAGGTCGAACTGAATGGGCAGCTTGAGCATGGGCCTCACGGCGTCCAGCTCGTCTTCCTCCTCGGCCGAACTGTCAGACTCCGAGCTATCATCACTGACAGAGTTTGGCGAGTCATTCCTCTCATCGTCGATTTTCTGAAAACAGTCATAAACATTATTAAGGGGAGTTAATGAAGCACTGGTGAACGTGATAGATTTTGCATAGTTTCAAACTATGCAAAATCTATCACGTTCACCAGTGGCCTCTCGGGAAAGACTCGTGCCCAGGAAAGGGTTACATTATGAATAAGCGGCAACTATAAATTATGACATTATTTTATGTTTAACGGTTCATTGTTGTTAATTACAAATATCGTTAAAGTAATTAAATATGTATTATGCATGTAAATTTTGGACTGTAGAGCGTGTTTATTGATTGTTATTAGGATACAATAAAATCTGAATACGAGGAAATCAGTATGGAAGCTCTATAAATACATCAAGTAATAGGACCTGAGAACAGGAACTGGTTTAACCCTTGACACATTTGACCTGCCCTGCCTTAGAAAGGTAGCTTTCGCTTTCGCTACACTTGATCTGGACGAGAAGCGAAAGCAGCAACATTTATAAAAAATATTAAAGATGCATTCCCATCCAGATACTCGTAGCAGAAAAGGCTAGGACAGGGCTCTCACTAGGGCAACTAATACGAGCATTGAGAAAACAAATTGTAGAGGCAAGCTCCCTCTGCAAGGCTTACTAATTGTAACAATTCCCTCTTTAGGTATCGTAGCGGGCAGTTCAGTGTCCAGCCGTCGATATTTTACACTAGTTAGAGGGTGCTGGTAGAAATTATGTGTTAAATATCATTTAATGGAAAGCGACGTGTGAAACAAGAACATAATATATCTCGTTCTGTGCTGTTTACTCGCTACAATGGGTTCGGACATCCTGCGCGAGACAATGCGCCCGCGCACCATTGTTCCACCGCCCTCCGTTTGTAAATATTACTAACATTCGGATAGATAGCTCATCGCTGAATCAGCCTATGTCTATGCAAATCTTATTATTGTATTGAATGAATATCAGGCCCAGCGTATTGTTTGCTACGTCGACTTCGCCCTGCCTGCACACACCTGCGACAGGCGGTTAACGTTAACTATAACAGTCATCCATTGCTGATGTTGTTGGTATGAACTTTGTATACGAGTGGTATGACTACTAATGATTTATATAAAGCTAGACAGCTTCATATCTGATATTTGTTTTAAATAGAAGCCTAAGGCAACCCGACGTGCTTGACGTAGGCATGTAGGTCACAGGGGCAAAAATTTAAAGAAAAAACAACATAAGCGGATTTTAACGTTTTACCACATGCCTACATATAGGTACTTATCTAAATAAGGTATAGGTATACTGATGAAGACAATCTCTAAATCTTTGGGTTGAATAATACCTATATAAT
Source organism: Acronicta alni (assembly GCA_964056405.1). Classification (NCBI taxonomy): domain Eukaryota; kingdom Metazoa; phylum Arthropoda; class Insecta; order Lepidoptera; family Noctuidae; genus Acronicta; species Acronicta alni. The sequence continues at coordinate 7,389,353 of OZ043925.1, read as the reverse complement.
ATTTCCTAAATTCAAAACATTGCATTTTTCGTTTTCATTCATTTATACAATCTGCATTTAAAACCTTCATGTATGTGCATGTCATTTAGCGTTCGTCGTCATCTGGGCAATACAAATAATACAAAGTGGCCGCTTTCACGTGGTCGTGGTGCAACAGTCGAGTGGCAAGCCCCGCCAGTCACCCGCGAGTGAAAGCTGCGTGACGTCACCCCTTGCACCGACTGACAAATGCACATTTCATATGTCTACGTCTGCACGCAAAACTAACTTTTTTGTTAAATTTACATCTACGCTAATTACAGCATACCGACACAAGAATTGCATCAGTACATTATTTAATTTAACAATGATCTTCATTCATAATCTATAAGTTACTTGTAATTATAACACATAGTAGGTAGATGAGCTGCATTTAAATTTAAATTTACCTAAGCCTTTAACGCGTGAAACTATCGAGAGAAACCTTAGCCTTAACCAATTGGCTATTTTCGCCACCACTTTTACTATTACTAGAAAGATAATATAAAAATGAATAGAGTATGTTCTTTAAAACAAAAGACATAGGTAATTGGTGACACAGATCATTAACCACAGCTTCTTGGAACAGAGAGTGGTACTTACTATAACTTAATAGGCTATTGATGAGGCTGACTCGACGTCGTAACATAAACTTTTACAGGTAATAAATAATATTTTGCAGTAATGGTTTTATTTTATGCTTTAAAAAATAATGGAATACCTACCAAGCCTCCAGCGGAGTGTTTGAAAATTACATATATTTAGGTACTATATTTTATTAACAGGTAAATATGTACATGAAAAATAATAAGTACAAAGTACATATTATATATAAGTAAGGTTTTCATAAGCATTCACTTAGGAACAGTCTCAAGAACAATATTACTTATAAGTACCGACCGTGGGAATAGCGTACCTGTAATTTGTCTTCGTCAACTTTAGACTCGGCATGGTTGAGTGCGTCGTCTTTGAGTTGATTGGCGGCGACAGGCGCTTGCTGGCTCGGTTGCGCGGGCGCAGGCGCTGACAACTCCGGCACCACAGATGGCGGCGGCACGCCGTGCAGGGCGTGTGCGTTGTTTATCGGTAGAGGCTCGTCCTAAAATAATAAAACAACAATATTTTGGATTACAGATTTACTTTAACGTTTAATTTTAACACTTTTTGAGTTGACTACAATCTATTAAGGTGAACAGTTGACAACCCACAGATTGCCATGACGATACTAAGGGCTTGTTTTAGTGTAAGTTGTGGTTTGCACTGTTAAGCCGGGGAACGAACGCAATATACACCTTTTTTGTAACGGTCACAGTGTAAAACTGACAACATATGAGATGACATCAATGAGAAAATTATATTTAATATCTAGGTATTTCTTTAATTTAAATATAATAACATTCAAGCAATTTGTATTTACGTCCTTTGGGCTAAAACATAACTAACTTTATATTTCAAGCTTTAACTAAATACCTGTTTATGGTTGTATTTTTATTAAGTATATAAAGATTTGGTCGCAAAATAACATGTTTATAATACACTCAATCTACAACCAGCTAAAAGGTCTGAATCATTTAACCAAATCAAATAAGAAGGTCACACTTAACTCCTATTGTGGCAGTACGGCTACGAGTAACTTCTAGAAACTGTTTCAAGCGGCGACTGTGTCAATGTTATTTTCCACGTAACCGCTTTTTGTAGCTCGTTTAAAGTTATTTAGGAAATCTTTGCAAAATCGTAATTTCTACAACAAATTAAAGTTGAAGCATTGCCAACCTCGCCGCTCACTTTTCGCGCAAAAACCATCAAAGTGCTCATCGCAAAATGGCGGGTGCCTTTTGCATGCAGTCAACTCTTACGTAACCTGTGTACACGGGTTATGTACCTACACGTACCTATGTATTTACCCACACGGTATCGTGCCTCATCATTGTTCATGTCAATTGCTGTATTCTCACTGGATAATGACTAGAGCTGACCTGTGTCTATCATGCAAGTACTAAAAAACTTACATTTAACTGAATTCAAGGCTACTGCATTTTGCAGATGGAAACTTAAAACTTATCTTTTAAAAAAATACCAATATTAAAAATTCGAATAAATTACAAGACACTTTATACAAAAATGCTTACACAAAAGTTGTACTTCGAGAATCACGCAATATTTGACTCGATTCGAGTACTCTCTTGGCTAGTAGCCAGAAACCGCTTTGCTTTAAATTAAAACAGCATAATGTGCGTACAACCTTCGTATTTTAATAAATATTTAAAAAAATAATTCGTCAAGTATATGTATGTAACTAACTTGCATGCTAATGATTTGAATTGGAATCTTTAAAACAATAAGAACCCATAACAATTTGATTGCGCGCTCAGAATTGCGTCTTTGTTAATTCTTAATTCAAATTGATATTTAATATGCCACGAGAGGTCCACCTACGCACTTTTTGAAATTATGGAAAATACGTCAGTTAAGAGTTAATGTCGTTGTTGTATGTCATACAGCGAAGTTTAGTCACCCACGAAGTCACGCGCGTTATGCAGCTATGGTATGTGATAAATTTTCAACACGTTGTCTTGAAAACATGTCAGATTTGAAAGAGATAGGCACGTATCTTACTGTGCAAATGATATTCTGCGTGCTGTTCAGTGCCAGGGCGCAGCGGAGCGCGAAGTGTTTGCGACCGCAACTGATAGAAAACGACGATTACGTCGCCAACTATTGTCGCATTGTGCACTACGCCCACAGCACTTTTACTGGATTTACGAAACATTTTAAACATTTAATAGTTATTGTTGCTTTCCGAGTAGAACGTTGCGTGATAACGAGGAAATTACACCTCTCGCAAAGACTGAAAGTAAGCAATCTATGAACAAAGAGGTCTCCACATAGTCCGTAGGTCACAATTATTAATAAACTGTATGCAATATGTTTTGCGTGCGTAAATGGAATAAAATGGCCCAGACTTATTGGAATTCTATACGCAACTTTATTTACAAATACATAAGTAGCAGCTAGCAACGCTTACACCGTGAATACAAATTGGGATTGTTCATGTGAATGACACAATGACAATAAAGCGAAAATTTTATATGTAGAAAACAACGATTCAATGTATCTCAGTCGTTTACCTGTAGTTACATATTTTCAATGTAATTGTAATTTACAATTGAATTCTGAGGACAGGCCTGAAGGTAATAATACTTTCTAATCCTAACCTAGTCAATTTAAAAACTTAAATCATATCTCGAAAATATTATAATGATGACTCAAGAATGATGATTCTTTAAAACGCTGGTGTTATAGTGACCACCTCTGTACATTTTTTTTTTAATTAGGTAGATAGGACGACTGGCTTCTACCCTACGGGTCACGGGTTTGCTTCTACTACAAATATTTGTATCGTCTGATTGTTTGTGTACATAGATATGAATTTGTTGTAAACGAAGAAAATTCTATTGTCACAGTGTGCTGCAACGACTTTTAAGCTTCAATGCCGTTAGTGTAATTAAAAAGATACTAAATAACAATTCAATTCAGTTAAATTTTTTACTGAAATAAAATTGGACACGGTGAAGTAAATCGATGTCAACATGGTGGTCATATGTATATCTAATATATAAAATTCTCATGTCACAGTTTTCGTTGCCATACTCCTCCGAAACGGCTTGACCGATTTTGATGAAATTTTTTGTGCTTATCGGGGAGGTCTGAGAATAGGCCAACATCTATTTTTTTTTTTTATGGCAAAACAACGTTTGCGGGGGCAGCTAGTATTATATATAATTATGTATACCTACATGTACGAGTATTTTGTTTATCCTAAAGGTCAGTTTCAATTGCAAACATAATTAATGCTATACCTACGTTCATAAATCGATAGCCATCATTATTATATTTGCTATATCAAATTCTAGCGTAGTATTTACCTGAGAATTTGGAGCCAGTAAAGACGGCACCAACCTACCTGCAGCTTCATAATCTGCGTTATTTGATTTTTTTGGCTGATTTTAAACTTTAAACATTTTATATTAAAGTTGAAACATACAACTCAAATACAGCTACAAAATGAAATAAACATAAAAAATAGAAAATATATTTACATTATTGAAAGTTAATGATTATTTATTTATTATTTCTGTACAAAAAAAAACATACAAAGGTGAAGGCATTAATTACTACATATTTAAGAAAAAAATAACTCAAATCTAAGCTTTTTTTTTATAATAAATTTAATTGTGTTTATAGACAAGTATTTTCTCGAAAACTGCTAAGTAGTACTTACCTTAAAAAAAAGATTTTTATATACTTACGTATTATGTAAGCCTACACCCTAGTGGTACTTTCGATTACCAGTTAATTTCTTATGAAAGTTTCTCGCCAACTTGCCTGTTTTTGTTTAGCTACGTTTCGGATAACTGTTCGCTTTGTTATTTTATATAATTGGAAACAAGTCGAGAAAACAATGTCAGCCTAATCCGTACTGTCAAATAATGAAACTGTATACATTACTGACGCTAATATTTACAAGAATAAAATAATAATAGATTCTAACAGTAGAGGGGCTTGTGGTTAAGTAATTCCTAACTACGTTAAACAACCGATCCGCAAGAATAAGCTGTGCTTGCCGCGGTTTGTCTATGGATTATTCTATCGAATCGAGAACGCTCCATGTCTCTGAGGGCACGGTCCCGGTTGTTATATGAACACCGTTAGTAGTAAACAGAAGCAAAAAGTGTCAGACTTTTTGCTTCTGTTTACTACTAACGGTGTTAACCAATCTATCCTCAGGATATCGGTATTGCCCAAAAACGACCCCAACATAAGTATTTAGAAAACACTAAAAGCGTGGGAGAAGGATATTCTAAGAGCAGTGTTAATAGTGGCTTCAGAATGCACTTTTGTATGATCAATACCCGTCCTCCGTCGTCCGTGCCGAGGCACGCAGGTCCGACATGTTTACATGCTCTCCGAGGAGAGCATGTAAACATGTCGGACCCGGTTGCCATACGAACACCTATGACAATCGTTAGTGGTAGTCAGAAGCCCAAAAAGTCTGACAACCATCAGTCTATCCTCAGGATATCGGTATTGCCGAAAATTTGGGTTGCGGAATTGGACAGTCGCTTCGTGTAAAATATTGATATTCAGCCGCATCTGGTTAGACGGAAGCCGACCCCAACATAGTTGAGAAAAGGCTCGAAAGATAATGACGTGCCAATACGTTCGTAGTAGGGACAGAGCCCAGCACATCAAGCTACCATAGTCTGACAGATTTCTTTGATTGATTTTCAACTGTAATACAAAAAAATAAGGTGCATATTCAATCGGGAAAATTTGATATTTTTGGATAGCTTGACCTGCTGGCGTCTGTACATAATACATATAATTTAAATTAGCAAATACGCTCTAAAATGTCATGTTACGATGACTAAGGATAAAAGAATATTTAGTACTTGTGGGAATAACCAAGTTTCTTTACTTGAGTTCAACAGTTCTGACAAAAACATTATAGTATTACAAAATCATCGTCATGATCATATCATTTGTGTTCCCACTGCTGGGCACTTTTGGAAAGACTAGATTCTACCACGGTGGGCAGACTACACTATTCTCGGGATGATTTCCTTTGCCGTTTCAGCGAGTGATATGAATTACCAATACGCACATGGTTTCAAAAAATCATGCTAGCTTTGGCTTCGGTCTCTGAACCCTGTTGATATTATTGCCCACTCATAAATATCACAATATATACTAGATACATATATAAACATTTTAGAACAATATATATACAAATATAAATATTTGTTTACACAAATACCCAGTCTACTGTTCCCGACAGGTTTCAATAATGTTTTTAGACTAAAGTAAAGGACGATCAAAGTTCTCAGAACAGCATCGGACAGTAAAATCAATAGAACCGAGTCTTTTGAGAGAACAATGCGCCGTTGTTCGTTGTCTATAACCTGAGGTAAATTATTTCATTTGTCCCGTTGGCTACGCTAATAATTCCAGCGACTGATAAAAGATTTTTTTTTATTTAATTAATCTATGATTGATAACATTCTGATTTTTGCAAACAAATTGATTAGTTAAGATATAGGTGAAACTTAATGTATGAATCCAACCAATCCCGTCGTTATTGTACACCTCAGAGGCAAGCTAGCATTACATGTAATAATATACGATCGAGTCTCAAGTTAAGCACTTGTTAGAATCACCCGAGCATAAAGAATGTTAATTAAAGTACGATGGCGAGTCAATAATTAGACGATGACAGTGCAGTGGGTGGGACGCGCGGGTGGACGGATGCGGGGAAGATCATTGTGATGCGCGTGCGCGGAAAATCGGCGGCTTCCGTTCAACACGCACACACACACACACAAACGTGAATCGTTCACATAAGTATACCTATTTTTGTTGGTTCGAAAATTATCGCAGATAAGCTCTTGCATGACACGAAGTCCATCCACGTATGTTCTATTACAGGCCATTTTTTATTGGATTTTTATTGCTGTCATTAGAAAGATCTCGAAAGAGCGCGTGGCTAAGTAATAACTTGCTGATCAGCTGATTTGCAAGGTTAAGCTAAGCTAGCCGCGGTCAGTCTGTGGATGGGTGACCATGGGTGAGCACGTAAAGTCGTCGGTCCTGGTTGTCATACTAATACCTATGACAGGACAATATGATGGTCAGGTTTCTTAAGCTTCTGAATGGTACTGAGAAGCCTCAAAAACCTGACAATCATTCTATGCTCAGGATATCAGTATTGCCCAGAAGTTATGTTACGAAGGTCTGATGCCAGTCGCTTCGTGTAAAATACTGATATCGTACTGTTGGATGCGGTTCACCTAGTTTGACTGGAAGCCGACAGCAACACAGTTCGGAAAAGGCTAGGAAGATGAGATATACATAGATAGATACATAAAAATACCTGTTGTAGGTAGGTACGTAGAACCTTATATACTACATACAAGTAGGATTGGCAGTATCATGCCAAGACATGATTTTCTTTAAGCGGTTTTCACAGTACAAACCAGTACCCACTGTGACGACTAAAATGAGTTTCTTAGTTTTGAAGCTATTAAGGACAGCAAGCAGAACAATCGGGACTTTGTTCTACCGATAAAATTGGTTGAAAAGTTCTCATTGTAATGAGCAGGCCAAGTACGTGTTAATTTTCAATACAATCGGTCACGGCGACTGACTCAAGGACTTCACGCCTTTTGAATGTTTACATTCCAACTCGCCGGTATTGCCGAAAACATTGTGAGTCAAAGTTTATTAAACGCGAAATAATATTAACAACGTAAATATGAGAGCTGGGCACATGGAGCAAAATAATCATCTCATAGAAACTGATATTATATATATCTACATGTTTCCACACTATAAATGAGCAACAACAAAGTTGAACAGTTAAAATACCAATCTAGGTATTTGCATTTTGTACACATAGCTCGCTCAAATTATGAATGAAGCAAATATTACTTTAATGAACAATATTACGTTAAATCTGAATAATCATAATAATTGTATACTAAGTTGTTAGTATTATCTACAATTATATTATTTACTTTAAAGTAACCTAATGTATATTCGTGCTTAGGTAATGAATGAATTCTAATTACAAAAATTTTTAAAGCCGGCCGGTGTGACGGGCCACGCGCAGCGTAGGGTTCCGTAATAACGTCTAAAAACGGGCCCAAATAGAGTGAAGGTAAATTAATTTACACAACATTTTTACATTCCCAAGTAGATATAGAATAGTTGGTCGATTATTACTTGTTAACTTGTGAAACCTATTTAGTTGGGCATTGGGCATTTACTCTAGCAAAAATTAGCATCATCATCATCATCAACCCATATACAGTCCCACTGCTGGGCACAGGTCTCCTCTCATATTGAGAGGGATTAGGCTAAAGTCCACCACGCTGGCCCAGTGCGGGTTGGCAGACTTCATGCACACACCGTCGAGAAAAATCTCTAAGGTATGCAGGTTTCCTCACGATGTTTTCCTTCACCGTTAAAATTAGCATATTAAAGATTAATATTTCCTAACCTTTCCAACGACACCCCACCATGGGATAAACGAGAAAAAACGTTTATTTTAAGATTTTATTTTACTACTTTGTCGGTGTGATATGTATATAAATAACAAATTAAAGCTTTCTAGTATTAAGTCTCTGAGCTAAGCCGCAGTCCGATATACAGACGGACTGACAGAAACTATAACGGGTCCTTGTTGACTACGGAATACTAAAAACTAAAGTTAAATTACAGACGCAGAAGACAACGCCAGAAGAGATCCTATTACACCTACTATATTAATTATTAGGTATCTCAAACCTTAAGTAATTATTAAAATATTTTGTAATTCCCGATGGATTGAGAGATTACGTACTCTACGGGTTGGAAAATGGCATTCCTTACTACAATAAGATGTCGGGTTTGTCCATTCCCAACCTAAATGTCGTCATTATTGTGTGGCCGTGTCGAGCTGATTTATAATGTTGACTCTTCTAATATGAATAAGGCCATCAACTGTCTATGTTTACCAATAACAACTTCTAACGTATATCTTTTATTAATTTCTAAATTTATCTTAATATTGGCTATGAAGATAAACGGTCTTATATTGATTAAAGCTTGATTATCTTCCAAAGCTTTATCAAATAAATAACAAAAGCCGCGTGAAATGTATTATTATATGAAGAAAGTTACTTTCAATTAAAATCAACAAAGTTGGTTATGGCCATATAGTTGAAATCGTAACCAATTGGAAGATTTTATATAATAAGATCAATGACCTGCGCTAATAAATGAAATATTGGTGAATTCGTAACTTTTAAAACCAGTTAAGACCACATCATAATATAGAGGGTGTTACAAAACTACCCGTAAAGCCGAAATGAGGTTAAATGGGGCGTTATAACGAGGATACCCCAAAAACAGGAAAACAACAACATTTATGAATTAAAAATAGAAAATCTATTAAAGTAGACAAAATAGGTACGTAGGCCTCGAGAACATCACCCTATCTAATACCTATATATATGTATAATAAACCTACAATAGTATTTAAATCTGCATCTTATAAGACAACTAACTTAGGTAAATTATCTAGCTTTAAAAAAAGGACAACATCGACTGTAATAATTGTAAAAGTGTCTTAAAAGTTCATTAACAGAAATAAATATCATTTATTGTTAGAGAGCCATACTAAAAATAATGACACTACTTTCAAACAGGGCCATCATTATTATAAAGTCGGTACCTAACAGATTGCACATTCCACATAAAAAATGAGATATAGGTAATACTAAAGTAACAAACAAGAACCTACCTACAATGAAATTTAACCGTGATACGTGTGTCGTTATGGTAAACTAAATTAGAAATGGTACAATACACATGAGGAACAAAACAAAGAGAAAAGAAAGTCCATCCATTGAAAGTATTGAAACTATTGATTTCTGCCTAAATAACACAAATAACAGTAACTATGTTACTAAAGAAACTATTTGGCGACTTAAAAGCAGTAAACGAAGTGAGGCAATGACATTTAAATACTGAAACATGCTAGCACACATTATCGAAATTACTTTTTATTACTAACGTTAAACATTATTTTCGCAATTAAAAAGTGCCTACATGCTACACCTATTTTGATTTGTCTAGTCAACACCTGTATTCCCCAAAGGGTGAAGTAACCCACAGTTCGCCCGGTATGTTTAGATTCAATGTAATATAAGGCGAGTCTATTGCCATTATGAGAATTTGATAAAAAACCCAAAAACTGTGCTCGACCCGGGAATCGAACCCAAAACCTTTCGTAGTAGTCGCCTTCGGCAGCCTTTTTTATAGAAAATTAACATCAAATTTTAATGGGAGAAACCGTATTCGTACCGACTAAAGACCGCACTTGCCTTCACTTGCTCTATAGTCATGGCCATGGGATCCGTTAAATTCGCCACGACCATGACTGCTGTGGTCCTGTACTTCGGTGCTACTACCTAAATTTAAAAACAACTCGCTCAGAGTATCTTGTATTTTTATAATACCTGCCTTTATTTGAAAAAGACTTAAACATGATTTTAAACACCTCTAAAGATTAAAGGTCATGCTGTTTCTTTTAGAGCGAATCGAGCATTCGTATCTGAATTTAAAATTTAATGCTCCACGAGGAAACCTTGTGTTGGCAGGGACTTTGACCCTTATACTGCCAACCCAACTATTCCTCTTTCAATACAGGGTCGGCAACGCGCATGTGATACTCCTGGTGTTGCAAGCGTCTATAGGCTACCGTAACCGCTTACCATCAGATGGGCCGTATGCTTGTTTGCCACCTTAGCAGTATAAAAAAAAAATTATACGCGTAAACGAAACTATGCAAGGAAGGCGGTCTGTAGTTTCGATCTAAAGACCCTATAAGAACAGGCGTCAGCTAAGATAATATTTTCGCGTTTTTATACACATATACACATACAAATTAATGACAACTAAATAATATATGATGATTTATTCATCTAAAATCATGCATAGCACTAATGGATCCACTTAGCTTAGAACAATGATGATCATTTCTTTTAGTCGTTCATCAATAATCGTGAATAATAATAAATTTCAATACAATCAACATGTCCACCGTCCAGTCCATGACGTAAAAGCCCGCTAACTTTCGTACATAATAATTATACAAAATGTATGGTTGCTGTCATAAGATCATAATTTAAAAAGTGACATTCACTTTACCCACACATGCAGGCAACACTTATTTCGGGATTACTAAAGTTTTTCTAGTTATTCAATACTTTCAATGGCATTAAGTCAGTGGTATGTATTACGGTATCGTTTTACTCTCTCTAAAGGTAGTCAGATGCCAGGTAACGTGTGCGTGCTGTACTAGAAACGCACATGAGTTCATATGACATTACCATGTGTCACGAAATGATGCATCCGCATGACGGGTTCATCGACCCCAGTCGCCGGCCGCTTTCGCTACAGATACATAATCGCCAACGGCCAGGTATTTGTGCATTACACACAACTTCTCTCGATGAACCATCGCTGACCTTTGACTTACCCGCTGCAATCCTCTTTGATCGTTTACCCTGCGGCTTAAATACTCAGCTCTTTGCCTATCTATTATGAGTATTTCAAATTCGAATAAATAAAATCTATACAGCTGACTTTTAGTTAATTTATAGATTTATTGTTGATCATTTATTTTAACTATTGACATTTAAAACGTAAACAATCTGAAAGGAAATAAATAATTCTCTATGTAATGTATACGTTTATAAAACAAAGTTCGTGGAAAGGAAACCTGGCCTCGGGCTGAACAACAGAATGTTTTAAGTTACCAGCTTCCACGGACTCTCAGTAAAATATGGCGGATGCGTAGTTAAGATTCGTCAACTTTCGTAATCTTAGAAAACATTAGATTGAAGCTACGAGTCAACTCCATGTTGTGTGTAGAAATTCAAGGTGATCCGGTCGTAACGCAACTCGCTACGTCCTCAATGCTCCACGGACTCTAAGGAAACTTACAAATATACATTCGTGGGTATAGGTAGACACTCGTGCTCTCATGTAACTACCTCATATGGCGATAACATATTTCCACATCGCTAGTGGACTTACACCAAACTGTTCGTTGACTCGCGTAAAGCTTCATGTCTTACATCATATCACATCGTTGCCCACCGCCTTTTTAGACTACAGTGGGGATCGTAGGGGTACTTACGTTCTAACTTTCGGTACATACATTTAGTAGAAACAGATAATGAAAGTATGTTATAAGTTTTATAACTAACCCAACAATAGATATTTGCAGGCGGCATTAACGATTATTGACAATGAATAGTGTATCTTCAAGTGTTTGATTTCTATGTGAATGGCTAACAATTCCCATAATCATTTTATTTATAATCAATTTAAGGATATATCTATGATTATAACAAAAGAAAATACAGAAATAAATCAATTTTGATTAGGTTTTGAGAAACAGTTCTCAATAATAATTACCAGCGTTATTTATAACTCTGATTACCAGTATACTTAATGCTGGCGACATCTTTACATTGTTATAAGTTTCCACGGAAAATAATTGCCTACACCTAAGTACCGGTCTGTACGCGGAACCGACATCTTCACAAAGATTACATAACCCGTGTAAACATTAAATGTATACTAACTACAAGTCACAGATGATGGACATCACATAATATTCACATCATTTTATTCTTTGTCTGTTTATCGTGTTTTCCTCACAGGAAAATGATAAAAACTGTCAAATTATGGCTAACTCAGTCCAAACATCGTGATGTTTCCAAGGTTTCTTAAAGTTAACTACATAATAACAGAAGGTATTCATTTAAATTCAACCTGACAAGAAATGTAATTGTTGTAATGCACACGTAGGTTGCATTAAATGTCGAAATAAATTGCAATTGTATGAACATACTGAACAGTGTTGTAGCTGCTAATAATCAATAATACTAATACGTAGTACAATCATGTCACTATGAAATACTTTAATGGAAAACTTTTAATCTCAACATTCATTTGCATTGAAGAAATCTTGATAAAAGGCCTTTTCGATGTTCTGGTTTACATGCATAATTTTAAAACTGCTATGTAAAGTTCAACGCATAGCATAGTATTTTTTTATATAGGTATGCAGATTTAATTGTTATGACATGAACTTACATCTACGAGTATTTTAAGAATACTTGATGACATGCAAATTGAGTATTAGGTAACAATAATACACGTTTGTAATTTTGTATAGCCAACATGAATAAAGAAAGTCATGCACGAATTATATGACTTAAGAAACTTACGTGACTTATCCTGATTTGGCAAACTGCAGACTCAGTATCTACATAATATATTGTCTGTACAATACCACTTTAAAATGATAATAAACGCAACGCTACGTCATTATTATTATTTTTGGGTAACTGCTTCTTTTTCTCAGCTCATTGCTGGTTTTAGCTACATTTACGGGCCAAAACCAAGTAAATGAAGCTTGTGGTGTGTTATTGGGGTGTACTGTGTTGTGGGGCTATTTCGTTATTATTATTATTGGTATTTTTTCTAAATCCATTTAGGTACAAATATTTAAAATGTCTTCGTTTTCTAACTTTTCTGTTTTATTTTTCTTGTAAATATTCTAATTCCGTTTAATTACTTTATGAACAAATTGATTTCTGTGGTATTGTGAATTTCTCGAAAATAGAGCTACATTTATGTATTTAATTAACTATCGCAATGCAAAAAATATTTTGATGATTTAGACGAGCCATATTATTAACGCCTATAACTTTCCATATCGAGAAGCTTTGCATGAATGGCTACATTGTAAATGTTTAATTTTATATCTGCGTACATTCCCATGTCACACTTTACCGCCACCTTCACGCGCGGCGGCATCGCAGAATTTTTAATGGTTACCTGATATTATCACAGTATTCCGATCTCGAAGTATAAAAATAAGACAAAATATTATCTAAATTATAGTCAGCTACCTATGCTATGGTATATTAAAAACCGCATCAAAATCTGTTAAGAATGTAGTTTTTTGCATAATTACCAAACAATGGGAAAAAAATGGAAAAAGATTTTTTTTACGGTATTTCCAAAATTATGTATCTCATAGAACGTGATAATGTTTAATAATGTTATATGGTTAATATACCTTCTCGCCTTTTTTACGTTACAGCCTGTATTATTTTATTAGGGACAGCCTACGATTGCTGTGGAACGATAAAATCCCGTATAAATTAATATGTATTAGTAGTATAAAGGTTGGCCGAGGGTAAGAGCAACTGATGTGTAAGTAGATATCCGCGCTGGCAGGCTGCCACAATATATAATGCAGTTCTGCAAATTAACCCCACCATATTTTGTGTTAAACGTGACTTTGAAGTGGTGCGGCAATTATTGTGATAGTAGTATATGAATATATCGCCTTTCATTCTGCTGATAAAGTTCCTTCTGGGAAGCCCCACATTGGTAACTACGAACTGTTAAGTATGGGTGGTTGCCGAGCCTAACGTCTCCAATAGGTTTTTTTGAACTTTGGAATATAATAATAAATTAAATAAACAATCTTAAAATTGATTAGAAAAAAATATTGATAACTTTTCCATTGTGCAGACAATGCTTTGCTCAAATATAAAATATACGATTTATAATCATAAACCGGGCCTCCAGAGTATCTACCGTCAATGGCAATCTGTAGGTAGGTCCACCTTTGAGTCCTTCACGAGACACTTACCGCTAGCAGGGCATCGTTCCCATATGCTCTTGCTTCGAGTGCCAGCTCTTTGTCGAGCATGGCGTCCAGCTGCTCAAGCTGGTGGCAGGAGGCGCGCGCAGCCACCCAGCTGGAAGCCAGGATGAACGCGCCCAGGATGAACGAGGCTGCCACCACCGTCAGCGCTGCGATCCTTGCTATTTGTACTGATGTCGACACCCGCTGCCGGTACGCCTGTCAAACAAAAACATAATGTAAACACAATTACTCAAAAAATGATATCCATGCCCAGGAGTCGTGTTCAAAGTGATCAAATAACAGTGCTATTATATAAGACACATTTTCTTTTGGCATGCACTTGTTTCTATATTCATAAACTGATGGACATAGCCCTATCTCTCCTCGTGCCCAGCAGTGGAAATAGTCTAGAACTAAAAAAAAGTTAACTGAACTTAAAATTATGTATAATATCTAATAATAATGACGACACGTTTGGTGCAGCAGCTGAGCGATCGGCTTTTGCGCCACGGGTTGTGGGTTCGATCCCCACACGGAACAAATATTTCTATGATCTACACGTAGTTGCTCCTGGTCTGGATGTTTGTGTTTGTGTTTGTAAACGTATCCATGATACAGGAGAAAATCCAAGCATGGGGCAACGTATTTTTAAAAACCTAAAAAAATCATGTCATCATCTGCAATAGATTCTAGGTATAAGTAGTAGATATATATTCTAGGAAACTGACAATATATGGGTACTCGAATAAGACCACTTTTTTTATACTTATAATATTTTATTATGTTCCCGAGACGCGTGTGTACGCAGTAGCTGAACTATACCTACTTCAAGACTAAATATAATTAATATCTACCATATTTTACCACTTTTTTTCAATCTCTAGTCAGTCTACCTATTGTATTGAGTAAAACGGGTGTGTACAAACATGAATTTCTTTCAAATGGTTTTAGTTTCGTTGAATGGAATAATGCGTAAACATTAACTCCAAAATCGATCATGTTTATTTTCTAAAAAACAATTGTTTTCTGAAAATATCTTCTTTAAATCATGACATAACCACATGAGTAGATATTTATCTAGTCATGTGACACAACTATAAATTTCAGCAAACAATCAAGTAAAATAATATTCGATAAATTATATTGGAAAGAGTGACATGTAAAATAAGTGGTGTCTACATCATTAGCTAGATATACACACTCACGTTACCACGTTTTTGTTCCTTATCTGCTTAGAGAATTATTGATGGAAACATGCTTGAGTAGGACCCAATGTGGTGGTGGTCGTGGATCTAAAGTCCAATCCTTGTAATAGAAGTGATGTTCATACTTATTTTGGTACTTACTAAGGTATTTTATTGTCCTAAAATATAATGTTAAGTTGCTTAGCTAAAATAGTCCAAAAAATATTGATACAACAGCTTAAATAAACATCAGTTCTGTTCAACAGTTAATTAATGTAATCTATAAAAACTACTGTACTACTTAACGATTTACACACAGAATACCTTTTTTTTATTCAAAATGGGCCCACGTTTGGCCGCTTCTTTACCTATTGGTAAGTCTAGCAAAAACCTTGATAAAAATATAGGAAAATCCCATTAGGAATAATTCAGAAGTTATCACGAAAATACAAAGACGATAAATACTTTGATGATAACATTGAACTGAAAAGTCATGTGACATTGTTAGTTGTCCAAACGCTACATTTAATTTGAAAACAAAAGCTTTGAGAACTTAATTTCATAAAGTATTCTAAATAGTATGACCATATGAAACTTAGGAGTAAGATAAAATGACAAAGAATCATTAAAGAAAACACTTTGTATGAGAGGCAGACGCTTAGTAGCAAGTACTTTCATAAGTTTAAACAAAGAACATTTTAGTTCATTTTCGTTTCATAAATACATAATATCTCTCACACAATACATACACACATGAGAATTAATTAAAACACAAGGCAACTATAATAGCCTGAGAGTGCTATGTTCTTAGCAAGGTGTAGTTAATGAAGCTATGATTTACTAACAAACTGAAGTAAGATACTGAGGTAAGGTATACACAAAAATTACATAACCGTGGACGGGCACAGGCGGATGCCGGCGCCGGCGCACTATGCGCAAGTACTAGAGGGGGAGCGCGGGGAGAGGTCCGGTGAAAGTGCTTCTACCGTTGCATTTGAGAAATCCGTCATCTTTAGCGAGCCACAAAATGATGTCGATTTCAATCATGCGATTCGTTTGGCGCATCTTCAGTAAGCCGTATCGAAGTTCATTATTTACTACAGCTGACTGGTCAATGACTTTAGAGACCTTTATTCTAGAATGTTTATAAGCAGTGATGATATTTTGAAACTTTTATCTCATACAAACACGTCAGTCATTATATTGCGCATGTTAGTGTGCTTATTGAGTTAGGGTTCCAGGTAAAATAAGTAGTTCAAAAGGGTTATTGTCAAATCTTTCCTTCCTTCATGTCACACCGATGATTTTTCAGAACTCGACTTTTTTGACAATTTATTGAAATAGTTTGTCCACATTGATTCAATGATTGAAAGATTTTTTAGTTTTTTTGTTTGTTATTGAATATGCATGAATACACCTAATGAACAATGAAATCATAATGAACTATTGTTTATATGTTTTAAAAATGTTAAAGGTAACATAGCCATATTTTGTTAGGAATAATATTGTAATGATTAGAAAGCTGAGCAAGACTAAAATTACCGCAGTCGATGATTCGTAATTACTGTTTAAGAAATTGATAAGGATAATCTACAAATTATAGTTAATAGTAGGTAGGTAGGTATACTGAATATGATTTTTTTAAACTCCTGTGTTTTCTGTTTGGAGTATTATAGTATACTTTTAAACAAGACAACTACGAAGTGTTGCCAAACCTCAAATTATTTACAAAAGAATATATACCCGTAAAAACCATAATTAGTAAAGCTTTCTTACATACCTAAGGACCACATTGTTAAGATTTATAAATATAACCTGACAACTTTCTACCTTACAGCGGTCATCATATACAATAAGAAGTACCTATACCATACTCGCTCAGACAATTAATATGTATGGAAGAGTCTCCACATCGAACAAGTCGCTTGACTCGCTCATAAAAAATAACCGCTTCAGTCTTTTTATTAGATTAAATCATTGATATGCTATAGGAAACTAGATTCTGAATAAATAATCAATCAAATACGATTGTAAAATCTTTGAATAAGTACACACATCCAAAAAAGTTAGCGATCACTTTGAAAAATCGAATTCTTTTTTGTTACAGTAGATTATATTATGATTTCTTCTTCTTTTTAGATTCTTTCAAACAGGGTATATCTATTTAAAGAAAACACACAACAAAGAATTTTCTTGATAAAGTTCAATAAAAAAAAATATATCAGCTTATGCTAGTGATCGCAAACTTTTTTTGATGTGTGTATGTAAACAATGCGTGGAATAGTGCTTTCGAAGCCTTACGTAAATCCAGATCTGTTCAGGGGTAACTACACTCAAAGGTTTCTATTTTTCTTAAGGACTAGATGAGAGGCTCAAAATACCGACATTTAAGCGCAAAAAATAACAGTTTAATTTTTAGTGCAATTTTACTAAGAATTCACGTAAAAATCCTAAATTTAAATCAGTTAATCAGAAACCAGAGAGATTAGATGCAAAATGATATTTCGTGCAGCACAAAACAGTCTTCAAATTATTTTCAACCGAAAATTGTAAAGAAATTTGACAATTACCAACGTTCCAAAACTCATGCATCGACTATTTCATATTTGCATATAATATGCATGTAAACGATTGCACTCGGTTCCAGTAACACGTTGGCACGGCCAATTAAGTTATTGTGTAACGATTTACTTAATAGCAATCATTATATTATAGTCATGTACTCTCATCTACGTCATCAGAATCCAGAAGATTTTCTGCGCAATAACTACGTGAATCTTCAATACAGAAACATTGCAGTCATTCTCTGCTAGTTCCGTGTAAACAATTATATATTTATAAGACTGTTAAATAAGTACATGTATATATTTCGTGCAAATATCTAGTTTGCAAGCTTTGTCCGGCTCGGATGTGACGCAAGCGCCATTGTGTCCACTTGCTTGACTAACCAATAACGATTTCACTCGGATTGTCGCTGTTTATATTTTTTCTATCCAGACTTCATAGTCGTTTGCCTTGTGTTAACTTAGTTTTATTAGTCGGTTCATTTGACACCGCTTAAGAAATGTTTACCCTATCTAAGTACTTCTTATTACATAAACTCCCGTTTGTCGTTTCTGAAATAATTTGCAACTGCAAAACGGTGAAACTCTTTTAATCAAAGCTAGTAGTATTCGTGATATAAAACATTTTATTATGTTCTTAGTCGATTTGGTAACTCAACTGTAGAATTATATAGTCTCTACTCTCTACATAACCGCACATAAATGATGGTTTCTGGTTAGAAACTGGGCGGTCTCATATTTGGTTCTTTATTATAAAAATACAACATATTCTCAGTCTTTCTTTTTTGAGTATCAAACACGTAACGGACACGTATATATTATTATTTTGTATCGAAGGATTTCTTTGAACCTAACTTAGTTATCTAAAGTCCTTTGTTATCCACGTCATGTTTTGTATTTTTTTTTATTGTTATCTCAACAGGATTCGTGTTTTAAATGGTTGCAACGATTTCATTTACGTTTTATTATTTTTTACGTTTTATTAATTTAAACATAATCCATTTCAAGATTGAAATTTCGTAGGGTGAGTTGTCGTGCAAATATGTAAATAATTATATCAACACATACATTAGAGTGTATGTATCAACTACATCACTTTTGTTAGATACAATATGTATCTATTTCCCTACCGTGTGGAAGACTAAATTTATTTTTAGATCGCATACGTAAACGCTATTTATACGAAAGATAACTCATTAAAAATACAATAGCTATACAAAGATAATAAAAGCCTTGTTTTATCAACCTACCGGTACATGCAGTAATCTCAAGTTGTATGTTAATTCTAAATGGAAATAACCAATAATATCCTCGCGCCGCGAGCCGGCCGCTAACTCCTAGGTACATGCCACACACCTGTAGATAATTGTATAACTTAGTAACTGTAACACTAACCTAACCAAAGATGGAAATCTTAGCACACCAATATTATATTGTTACACTAGTTTAACGAAAAATTGCTACATTGACTTTTTAAAGGGATTCTAAACTGATTCAGCCAAAGGGCGACTGTGTTGCGGAACTGCGGGATCCCTTGGCGTCTAAGACTTTAGGTTAAATATTGCCTTAAACCGGCTTAAACTTCCTCTTCGAACGCAGGGAAGAAAATGATTTGTAAAACTAAACAAAATAGTGATAGGATCTAATGATCCGCCTAGCTAGCTACTGCTCGCACCTATAAGCCCGACTCCAAACTTATGTCGTGAATCTTTATATGAGATCAAGAGGCTGAAATGGTACGTGCTTCGTTTTAGATCCTGTTTATACTTTGCATCGAGCAAGACGCATTCGGTAAAGAAAAAAAACAATATATTTCCTTCTCATAATCTCATTGCTTACCCTAATAACTTATTGCGAAGATAATCTTATCTTAGCAGTGGGGGCTGGCATGGCCAGCAACACTTCGACCAAATGTGATCTGTTGTGTTGTCCCCAGCATGGTACATTCCTTACTCTTCAAAGACGTGGTTCATGAAGGCGGCTAGCCCACTAAGAGGAAGGAACCTGTAGTCCTCTGGCTTCGGGTATCCGTTGCCGAGATGACTCATCCGTTTCATCGCTAGGACGTCACAATCACACAAGATGTGCTGCATGGTTTCCCTGAATTCACCACGAAGTGCGAAGATAATAAGCATGTATAAAAAACACAACTGTTGGACGGTCCTATTTCTGACATCACTGCCTTGCTTACATAGTTAAATGTGTTTTTAAATATGTAAGTGAAGTTGCGTGATAACTATGATAAGTGGTGAAGGCTATGTTAATAGATGGCCAGAAACAATGGAACAATGTATTTTCCCACATATCACAATTCTCGGGAATGGATCTGTTTTAATAGGTTCTTATAAACCTATCCACCTATTTAATTTGATGGCTCGAAAGGACGTTAAACTTGATACAACTCTCAATTAATGAGTTAATTTATTTTATAACAACAAAGCCTGCAAGTAGAGAAACGTTTTCGTTTACGACGTGCGTGTCGGAATACGTTTTCAGGGGATTCTAGATGTCACTGATAATTATTGCTTGCCATTGAAATTAACCTATTAAGGTAAACACATTGTTTGACTAACATTTATAATTATTACAACTTAAGAGTAATTTCTACTCTGCTTATTTCTCTGACAGACTGAGCAAGGTCAATGCATAGTGCTTACCTATCTTGTATTTTCAAGTACTTAGCCTATTAATAGAAGGATAGTTAAGAAAATTATTATATATTTATAATAAATCTCTATTTATTTAGATAAAAATACCAAATACCCCCTCATCCCCTCACTTATACCTATACCTATAGGTTACAGCCTACTTCAAATTTGGTAAGATAAGATTTAGGGAAGTCCCGCAGGCTTGGGCAAAACCCGAACACCAAACATACGTTGTTGTACGTAAACAACAAAAAAAGTAACTTTTCGAACGAATTTTTTGATAGATGATTTGAACGGTACTGGCTTTTTTCATGGATATCTTTTTTTTTTATTTGATCACATGGTTAAAATGTAGGTATGTTTTTCTTTTATCTTAGTCTTAATTCACGTCACGGAGTGATCACACAACTTAGACATAATAATAATATTATTATTGTTGTGTTTATGTTCTATAACGCAACCTGATTCTAATTAAATTTTTGTGTTGATATAAATATGAATAACTACCTTCTGCCCGCTGAAATTTACCAATTTCCTGCGCAATTTTCATAATTTTTGTTTCCGTAAAAACCTTCTAAAAAGCATTAGATAACTTTAAAAAAAAATAATCAAATCAGTAAAGTCGTTCTCAAGTCATGGCGTGACCAAAGGAAACAGAGATTCATTTTTATATATTTCAGTGCTGATCCCGTCCCATTACTTTTTTACGGTACTTAAGTATTTGAAATAACCACCTATAAGTACAAAAATAATATACTCGTAAAGTGAATGTTTCTTTGTTTGTCCCGTACGCATTCCGATACCATTCATCCGATTGCGATGAAATTTTGATAAGTTATTGTGCACATCCCAAAAAGAAATTAAAAAGAGGTACGTATTTCAACCCGTTTACAGTCCCACTGTTTGGCACAGACATTTCCTCGGAATGATAGGGGTGAGGCTATTGTAGGCTATTAAAGTAGATTCTAGTAGTCACGTAATTACGAGTAACTGAAAGCTATTATATTTTTACTATATCTTATTGCACCGAGCTATGCCAATGCCAATATAAGTATTAATTATTTTGACGAATCAATTATTTCTTATTCCAAATTTGATCTTTCCCAAATTTCATTAGATAAATATCTTTATCTTAAACATTATATTAAACAAAGTTAAGTATAAATACTTAATCATTATGTTGAAAAAAATAATATTGACTGTGATTTTAGGGCGCATTTATACCAGTATAGTATAGCTACAACCGATGTTAGCTGAAGTATGTTTACAAACAAGCCGCTACGCGCCAGCAGCGGCCTCACTACAACTAAGTGAGTCTGAGAGAAAGGCACTTTCCACAGTTATATCCCGCACTTAGTGGACCACCCATCAAAAACTATATTTTATTACCAAATAAACAAAAATATCCACAAACGATTAGGAACTTGTCTCTGTCACAGATGTTTCCAGTTTACAATGCTGTCTGAGGCCAGATATCTAAATTGAGTCTTGTTTAAACTTAAGCTATACAAGTAGGGAATAAAGCTTGCCATATAATAAGTAGGTATAACAAAGCTTTGATTTCCAGTCACGATGGTGACGAGCCGCCAACAAACCTACACGTTACATGTTTAACATTTTTATTCAGTGAATAACGGAAATTATCATACCGGTGGGGGTTCCGACGTGCTGTATACTTCAGATGGAGGATATTCCGGTTTCATGGTGATGGTTGCCATGGAGTCTGGTTGATGCTCCTTCTCCATCACGCGATTTTATCTTCACAAAAAAAAAACTAGTGCCAGGTATTGTTGCGCGCGTAATGTTTGACGATCGAAGTAGAAGTGCGCGCGAGTGAACGGTGCTGCACAGCGTAGGCGCAGTCGCCGTTTCAAACGTGGTGGGGCAGCGCGACACTGCCGTAAACGCACTCACTTATGACCTATGGAGACTATTCCTCAGATTATGGCGAAGAGTCTTATCCCTGTCCTTATTTTTTCACCTCCACAAGATGCCTAATATACATAAAGACATCCTACATCGAAAGTTTTAACTAACGCCACATAATTAATGACGTGCTGCTCTGTTATCCTCCTTGATAACCCAAAGAGTTTATAACAAAAGATTAGGCTAAGAACATTACACATACGTTCCACATATCGGGCCCAATTGACATCCTTTTTAATTAAAGGTTTCTTTATTCGCAAGAAGGTATCTACATACACTATCCAAGTCAGACGAGTAAAGCTACACTTATCTATATACCTTTACCTATATACCTAAGTATATATTATTACTATATCTTTATATTATTTATGAAGGTATCTACAGGTTAACCTCATTGGCGAGCCCGTGGCATCCTTTCACTATTTGTGAACACTCGGGACATTGAAACAAGTATGTTATTATTATTTTATATGGAAACCCGACTAAGATGGACTCACTACAAAAACTGTATTTACGTTAAAAAAAAACTAGCGTATCTATATATAAATTTCTAATAGTACAAAAACAAATAAAGAGGTACCTACGTCAATAATTACACATAATACTGTGCATACTTACACAAATTTAAACTCTACATAGGAAGTAAATAGACAACCTACGTCAGTATCGTAAGATGCTTTCGAGTCGGAGAAAATGTTTCAAAAATTGGAATTCAGCACGTATGATTCCAATCAAAATTAATAGTTTCCTAATCAAAAGAATAAGAAACACGTCGTGTGACGTGACAGTCTTTTGAATAACGATTTTATTTATTTCAAATAAAGACATATCTACAAAGTTCTCCCATCTACTATTCCTAACTCGTGGCCTAAATATTGTTAATGTGAGCTAAAAAAGGCGGCATAGTCTTGAATTATGTAATAATTGAAACGCTAGACAGGCGAAAGCCTATTACTTATAATTATAAATAGATGGATTTTGTAGTTTTTTTTTTTTTTAGACCAATGTGTTTCTCGCATTACTTTAGTTGAGGCAAAAGCTGAGTTCTGCCACGAATCCCATACTATAACATATATTCACAAATACCTACAAAAATACTTAGCTTATCAGCTGAGACCTAAGACCTACCGGTATCGGGCAGGCTGGTAGCCAGCGACCTTTTTGCCAAATTAAGATCAATGTTTGGGCTGCTCCCACAGAACAGTGCACCATACTCTGGAGAAATTTCAAACGTGGGCAGAGAAGAAAAGCGCCCTGACCTCTCACTTCCAACTATGATTGAATGTATGACTGAAAAGAGCATAGCGAGCGCGCGGATATACATACCTACTTTCGCCTTCCATCGAGCAAGTAAGTAATTGATAAAACAATTTAGGAGGGGGCATCACTAAAAAACAATGCGACTCAAATTAGAATTAAATAAATAAATAAAATAATATTTTTGGGACATCTTTACACAACACCATCTAGTCCCAAACTAAGCAGAGCTTGTACTATGGGTACTTTTTTGTAAATACATACTTATAATACATAAGAAACACCCAGACAAACACAAATACTCGTGTTTAATCCACACAAATATTTGTGTCCTGTGGGAATCGAACCCACGACCCCATGATCAGCAGTCCGGCACTCGAACCGCTAGACCACAGAGGTCGTCAAAGTCAATTTCAAATTACAATTATTTAATTTCCTATCATGTAACAAATTACAGACACAATAGAAAATAGTTTCTGGGCGCCGCCGCCGGGACAAGAGAATATGTGCACAAAATATGACAACCGTCATCGCGTCACTTTTCATACCACTGACCACTATAATACAAGTAGACGTTAGTGATACATAAATTAATATACCATCACGTCTGTATTGCCAAAGGGTTAGGCAGAGGTGTACTGCCGTGCTCCCACAGTTCGCCGGTATGTTTAGGTCCCACGTAATAGGGGGCGCGGGTATTGCCATTAACCGGGCATAAATCCAAACTCCGAGTTGCTACTGAGAATTTCATAGAAAAACCCAATAACACTTCGCTTGACCAGGAAATCGAGTCTCAGCTACGAGAGTCGCGCTTAGGACTAACGAGGCACTTTTTTTAATTTGTTAACAATGTTATTTTCTATATTTATATTATAATTTATATTTTTATTTTATAATACATATAATTTCATTTAATTGCATGTTATACCTTTTTTTTTTGGGTGGGGAAATGCTCCTTATGCATGCCGCCTCGCTCGGGGACGCGGGACGGTTATGTTGCGCTCTCCGGCCAGGTGGCTAGCATACCGACTAAAACCACTACCACCTTCCGCATAGTGGTGGGACCACGGGGATCGCTCTCGCATTATCCGCGATCCCACCGCGGACGTCCATTGATAGACCCTCCCGGAGGGCAAAGCGTCGGGGGCGACTGACGACCCCGAATCCGCCGCCCATGGCCCTCTTTGCGTCGGGAAAGATATGTGGTCCCACCGCCGTCCATACCCCCGCCCGCAGAGGGTAAGGAAAGCGGCGTATCGTAATACCGACATTATGTACTACTACGACGGCGTACTAAGCTCCGCTAGTCGCAGTCAGTCTGTGGATGGCCATTCTTAACACATCAATACCCCTCTGTGAATCGGAGAGCATGTAAAGCCAGTCCCGGTTGTCATGCGAAGACCTATGACAATCGTCAACATCGTACGTTAGTAGTAGAAACCCAAAAAGCATAACAACCAATCCAGCCTCAGGATATCGGTATGGCCCAGAAATTGGATTGTGGACGTCTGATGGCAGTCGCTTCGTTTAAAATACCAACCGCAATATTCAACTGCATCTGGTTAGACTGGTAGCCGACTGCCGACCCAACATAGTTGAGAAAAGGCTCGGAGGATGATAGAATTGAAATTGTCAGGCAACGGCTTCTAGTATTTTAAAGGTGCCCGTGTGAAAACATGAAAACACGTCCGCCGACTACATAAAGCCCCGCGTAGATACATATAACCGTAACATCACCCCCCAGCACAATTACATACATACATACATACACTCACGCCTTTTTCCCATAGGGGTAGGCAGAAACTAAAGAACGCCACTTGCTACGATTCTTGCATACTTCTTTCGCTTCGACCACATTCGATTTGCTCGCAGTTTTTATTTTATTCCACTAAGGTGAATACGAATAAGAATATATTTATTTACAAAAGTACTGTGACTAATGATGTTACAAATGGTGGCAAAATAATCATAATAATTTAATCTAATCATAGCCATCTGTAGTTGTCGCCCTTTTTTTTTTTTGTAATGCGGCAAATCCTGAAGAAGGCTATTATATAGGGCTCGTGGCTCGTGGCCATGGGATCCATAAAATTCGCCACGATCATGAGAGGTCTGTGATTGTCTCCTTATTGAGCCCTAACGTATAAAATATAGTGCGACAAACTTACAACGCCCGGTAGCGTAATTGGTACTAAAGGTAGTTTGAACGCGCGTCGCCATTTTGATGTCAGTCGTGTTATCGTGTATCAATTAGCTTCAGTGTTTACATTTTTTCCAGTTTATTAATCAGACAATAATACCAAAACTATTTACTGACTATAAATGAATCAGAGTAGGTATGTCCTGGTCTAGAGAGTAGAATAATTTAAGTAAAACTAATGGGAATGGATTTTTTTCTCGTATTTTTTATTTCAATTTATTTCTCCTGGCAAATAATATGGTACATACTTAAATATATTTTATTAGTAGACCCGACGGTGATATTGTCACCGTCACATGGGCATTCTTATCGCTCTACTTGTATAATACCTACGTTGCACTAAACCTATAAAAATATTACCTAAAATACGTCTCACGAATGAAATCCCGCAAACGCGGCGTCACTGTCATGCGACGGTTTATTTCTATATGCTAAACTCTATTGTTTTAGACTCTCCAAATATTAAAATTATGTAATACCTGTAGGATGAATCCGATTTTATTGTTTCAGTAATTTATTGAAATTGATTTATTGTAAAGTTGTCAGAGTTTGCAAAATTAGGTCCACTCATTTCCGTGGGACTTCTTTCGTGAGACGGACTTTACCCTCACTTTGTGCAATATTAGTGCCAATAGCAAGATTTAGATGTCATTGTCAAATGTCAGTTTGTCATTGTCACTGTCCCATTGTCATAAAATTAACAAGTTAACGATATATATAATCATCTTCAATTCTTCAGCTTCACCTTCAGTAATTCAGTTTCTGCAGCTTCTTTAGAAAACTTCTTTAATTAAAGTTAATTCTAAATACATTCTGTAAGGCATATACAATGGCAAATTCCGGAAAAGGCACTTTTCAACCAGTAAGGCCTTTTATAAAAGTTATTGCAATTGATTAGGTTATAGTCACCACCATAAGTATTTCTATTCTAGGACTCAGATGTTCACATTTCGTTTGAAGATCAGCAGAAAATAAATAAATTTGCTCGCCTCAACGCAAAATTAGACGATTACAAAGAAGAACTTATAGTGAAACAAAATGACATGAAGAATTTAGAAGAAGCAGTAGAAGAACTAAGTCTTGCTGATGATGGAGAAAAGATCCCTTATCTCATAGGCGAAGTATTCATTTGTCAAGGGCTAGAAGACACCTTGGTAAGCATTTGTCAGAAATACCTAAAATAATAAGAACAGCACTTTGGGGTGCGTTTTCGTGCAAAGTCGACTCATGCAAACACATTGTGTTACAGGCACAACAAATCCTGTCATTCCAAGCTCTATAATAGCGCGCAGACTGGGTGTGTTTGTTGTAGGGTAAACATACCGGTTATTGGCCGTTTAAGCGGCTTGTTGACTTCAGAGTTGATTTCTATCATAATGCTATAATCTTAGACTTTTCAAAAAAAAATAATTTCATCCTAGTAGTCTAGTTTCTTAAAACCTAAAGTTTATAGATGTATCAGTGATACATAATTTAAAAATAAATATTATTTGTAAAAATAGCAAATATACCAGTTACCGGCCCTTTCACTCAGTTATCGTCCACCAGTGCACTACCAACCGTCACCTAATTCATGGTAGAAAAACGACTCTCATTCAATAGCTTATAGGGTTTATGATAGTATGAAAGTGAAACAAGTAATCAATTCAAAAAAAAATTATATTTTTACTCTCTTCTACAACTTGAAAATACAAATATGTAATATATTTTACATATCATTTTTTTTTTAAATTGTTTAGCTTTAATAATAGTTGACTACATTATCGCATTAGGTGGTAAACCTGTAAAGATAATTGTATGGTGGAAAATAAATTAATATTAAAATCTCGAACTTGTATTCAAAAGGTCATGTTGATTTATATTTTTTTAAATGGAAGGAGGCAAGCGATGTCACCTGATGGTAAGCGATCACCGCTGCCCATTGACATACACAACACCAGAGGTCTTTGAGAAAAGAATAGGCTCGCTTCTTTGAGAAAAGAATAGGCTTGCTTCTTGAAGATTGCCATGTCATACCAGATCAGAAAAACCTCCGCTGGTAATTGATTCCACAGAGCAGTCGTTCGCGGTAAAATATTCTTGAGAAATGCATGGTGGTGGACACCCATTCATCCAGGTGAAATTGATGAAATTTCGATCTCCGGCGAGTGGATCTGTGGCGGAACGTAGCGGGAGGTACAAGTTGGACCAATTCCTCAGAATACTCTCCCTGATAAATGCGGTAGCGGATACATAGAGATGCCACATCTCTACGCAGGGCAAGAGGATCAAGCCGATCAGTGGCTCTCGTCACCGACGATTCGTGCTGCACGAGGTTGAATGCAAAAGGAAGAAGCTGTATACTGTGGAGACCCGGCCCAGAGGTGGCAGCAGTATTCCATGTGCGGCTGTATTTGCGCCTTATACATATAATTGGAAGCGATGCACCGACGTGAACTACTGCCTAGCTCTGTTGAGGACACCCAGCTTTTTGGAGGCCAACTTAGCTTTTTCTTCCAAATGACCGCGAAGTTTGACGTCACTTTCTACGTCGAAATCCCAATACTTACCTTAATATCAAGTGGAGTGTTTTGAAACTGAGGAGGCACGACCATGGGAGCTTTTTTTGCAGAAACCGCGCAGACCTGTATGTTTTGGGGGTTAAACTTCACTAAGTTCAAATTACCCCAATTCAAGATTTGGTCTAAGGTAATCTGGATCTCATACAAAAGTTTGCTCCGACACTCAAGGACGTGTGCCTGAGAAATTTTGGAGTGGCCAAAGTAAGAGGCTTCCAGCGTACTGTCATCTGCATAGCAATGAATGTTATCAGAATGTAACATATCACTGATATGCAGAAGATACAGGGTTGGGGAAAGCACACAGCCTTGTGGGACACCAGCGTTCACGGTCTTAGAGCTGGAACATGAACCGTCGACAACGACGTTGATGTTACGCTCCATGAGAAAGCTGGAGACCCAGTTGCAAAGTTTCCTAGGCAGGCCATAGTAAGGAAGCTTCGAAAGAAGCGCCTTGTGCCACACCCGATCGAAGGCTTTCGCAATGTCCAGACTGACCGCCTTTTTTATGGATGAGGTGCACTAAAGCTGTCTTCCAAGATTGTGGGACTACTCTACTCCGCGGTTAACAAGTAATCTAATGAATTAATTCAGAGTAAAGCTATCTCTATGCCAAATTTCATTCAAACCCATCTAGTCGTTGCAGTATAAAGGGAAAGGCCGGAGTCGGGTGTAATTTTTACCTATTTTCGGCCGCTCTTTATTTCAAACGGCCGGGTGACAGGTTTTGTTTTTACTGGTTATCGGCCACTAAACATTTCGTATTTTTTAAGGCCCATATCTTTGAAAATATGAGGTAAACTGGCGGCCGGGATCTAGTTGTGAATTCACAAAATGCTAGCTGTTCACAAATATAATGGATTCTATGTTAGTGAATGTAAGGTTTCCGCAATAAAGGAAAAGAGAAATGACGGGAATAAGCCAGTTTTGCGACCACCTGGTCGGAAAGTAGATTTTGAATCTAATCGTTGACGTATTGTCCGCCCACCAAAAATATCACAAAATATGATAAGATTGATGAGTTTGGGCACTTGAATATTGAAATTAAGCATGCTAAATACACACAAACCAAGTCAATCACCAATAAACCAACAGTAACACTTAAAAACTTACCTTTGAAAATCAGACCACTTGCTATTTTTTTCGCTAAATTTGACACGCATCCACACACCAAATTTTGAAGTAGTGACTGAGTGCTCAGTTTGCAAATTTCGATGTCATGCCGTTGGAATATGAATCCTGATTTTTGTCCGGATCCAATGGTGCGAAAATAGAAAGGAGCAGTCCTATACACTGTCTATTATTAAAAATAACGTGCAAAGTGGCCGAAAAGGGGTAGTGGCCGGTAAACCGGTATGTTTACCCTATTCAATCAGCAGAACTACTCATACATTTAAAGTGTACCTACATAGGTATTGTCTGAACTTGTTGGGATGTATTTATCACATATGACCATTCTTTTAGTCAGCATTAATAGGACAGAATTCACCAAATTCATTACTTGAAAAAATTGTCCAGCACCCATTCAATTTGCCGCTTCCAGCCATTCAGGTGTCGCAGCCTCAGCAAAGAATTATTTTGCACATTAAATTATTCATTATGATAATGTCACAGATCACGGACATTGTGATCCAATTTACTGGTATGTTTAGGTCCCATGTAATAAGGGGCAAGCCTATTGCCATTAGCTAGAACAATCTCCAAGCTGCTTCCGGGAATTTCATAGATAATCCCCATAAAACTGCTTCACCTGGAAATCAAAGCAAGGAATTGCTCTGCAGTCATTTTAGCAACCACTACACTAATGAGGCAATTTAGTGTTAAGTTATTTGGTCTATAATCCACCAAGCCTTTTGCCAAATATGCTGGGGTCTGCTACCAATCTAACCAAATGTGACTGAAAATCAGTAAGTTTTTTTTGGGCTATAATCTATACTAATATTATAAAGATGTAAAGTTTGTGAGGTTGTAGGGGGGTAATCTCTGGATCTACTGAACCAATTTTGAAAATTCTTTTACCAATAAAAACCCACATTATTAAATAATTTTGTGAGTGTCATATCACTACATAGTATAAAACGAACTCGCTTTCTCTGTCCATATATCCCTATGTATGCTTAAATCTTTAAAACTACGCAACGGATTTTGATGTTGTTTTTTTTCATAGATTGAAAAGGAAGAGGAAGGTTTATATGTATAATACATGTATTTTATTAGAACATTGCACCCGTGCGAAGCGGGGCCGGGTCGCTAGTTTATGTATATATATGCATGTTATTAGGTAGTACATTGCAATCGTGTGAAGCTGGGGTGGGTCATTATGATAATATAATTGCTGGACCTCGTCCATTAGTGAGGCCTTTCCTCGCATACTGATTTTAAGGCCCACTTCGTCACAAGCATGCTATTGGGGTAATTTTCTGGTCAGGTGAATGGAATCCCCCAATTCAACCGCCTGCAGGCCATTTGTTGCATGCCTGCAAGTACTCTACTTTAATAAAGCACTTTTATTTTCAGAAATCCTTAGATGATGCCAAATCAAGGAAGGTGAATGAAATAAGTGAACTTGAAGCTAGATGTGAGGAACTCAAATCTCAAATGGGTGAATTAAAAGCCCATTTGTATGGCAAATTTGGTAGTCATATAAATTTGGAAAATGAAGAAGAATAAAAAGTAGTAATTCTAACTGAAATACTACTTATCTTCTATAATTAAAATATTAATATTGCTAAGTTTGGCTTATTAATAAAAATACTATTGCACTTAATATATTATTTATTATTTTAAAATTTTTAAGACAGTGTATTACCAAATTAAAAACAAATTACATATCCTAAAATATCACCAATTATATATTTTTAAGAATAATTTGCCTCTCCGCATGATCGACAGTTGGAAGTTGCAACTTGAAAATAATTATGCAGCAATACATTTAAAATGAAATGCTTTTTACTGGTTAATATTTTATATTAGCCATATTATTTTATTAAGAAATATAACATTACTTATTTGTTTTTTTAAAAGGCATGTAATATTAATTAAACAAGTGTCATATTTATCTTGCGTTGTCAACTACTTACACCTTCCACTAAGTTTTTCAATAAGATATGAAAGTTAATTTCTTTATAAAATTTAATAAATAATATGAAATACTTTGCTTTGTTATGAGAATACAGTTTAAAAATTAAAGCTAATTAACAACTTAAGTACATTATTATTTAAAGTACCTTTATACACTTAAATCACATTTAATGTGTATATTATCAACAACCGAAAACCACTGCTGGGAATATATTGCACTGTGAGGGCTGCAATAGCCTTACATAATAATGTAACTGACTAACTGTTGTTACAATACAATTTTATATTACTACTTGTGCTCGTGGTCAAAAGGTATGCCGCCACCATCGCAACATCACGTAATTAGTGTGATTGATGGCGCAAAATCCCGCTAATCTTTGGCGCGTATTTACATTAAGATACTCTAAGAAAAAATATACTTTAATACATCACATTTCTTGACTAAAGTATAATAATACTAAATAGGAAGCATACAAGTACTCATTAAATAAAATTACAATTAACTAATATTTCCTAGGTCGATGTGATTTAATAAAAATATAAAATTTTGCTAAAGCAATGTTACTAAGCTTGTACTATGTCACTTGTAACCAACATTATAAATTTTACAGGGCGTTTTACAATTAATGCTATCATTGGATTTTAATCAACAGAAAACAATCACTATTGGAAATGCCAACCCAAACAATGATCTAAAAATGTTGTGTAAGTTTAGGTGTAGTTACAAGTCATTTCCAAGGATAGAGCACATACAAACTATATGTTATATTCTATACACCTCTTTGGAGACTGCTGTGTGAATTAGAATGTGAGCTTTGTTGCAGACTCTCCTCTTCATCAGTTTCTCGATCATTTGATATTTTTATGGCCTGATACCACTGGTTGGTGAGATCTGTCATTTGACTTTTACAATCTTTTAATTCCTGAAACAGAAATTTAATTTAATCATCAAAGTTACAATCGCTATAAATACACTGGCAAACTAGTGTCCTCTTCCTAAAAGACTGATGAATAAATTACTTACTATCATAGGGGTGCCCTATGACAACATTACTAGAAGGGAACATTCTCTTTTAGTTGCAATTATACTTAATTGTACTGTACTTATATTTCGGATAATATTAATTAATCCTCTTATATTTCGATTTGCATGTAGGTACGAATGTACGATTTGCATGTTCATCGATACTTATACCACTTATTAATTATTTTTTCTAAACAAATTCATACCTGATGAGTGAATCGCCGCGTGAAGAATGGAGTTAAATACTTCATATCTAGTCTCACGAAACCTCGTAGTCGAGTTGCATGGGAATAATTAACCTGAAACATTTTGTATTATGTATATATAATTTTAAAAAATTAAATTGTGTTTGTTGGCCACCAATGACTCACTAGAGAACGGTTGGACTAATTACTAGTGTGGGGCAATGTTTTAAAAAAAAAATCGTTTAAAAAATTGCCCTGAATCTAAAAAATCTGGAAAAACTGTGTTAATATTCTATGGCATTTTAGTATAAGTATATTAAAAGAATAATCTCGGAAATCTGTGACCCACGCGGAGCTCAAGCGAAACATCTCATTTTTTATGTTAACATAGGTATGTTAACATAAAAAATGAGATGTGAGATCGAAAAAATGAATATTGGATCATTATTCATTAGACATAGGTACGTCTAATGAATATTCATTTTTTCGATATCAGTGGCTAACTTAATTAAATAGCCTTCGGAAGTATTTTTAATGCTTACATAAAACGTGGTAAAATATTAATTTTAATCCTAACTAATGTCTGTTTCTGTCTGTCTGTGTGTTACGCAATCACGCCTAAACTACTGAACCGGTTTAAATAAAATTTGGTACAGATATAGTCTACACTCTAGAGTCTGGGAAAGGCTGGTCTAGAGACTGAGAAAGGACATAGTAATGCAAAAAAAGGCTGTAAGGAACCCCTTACAGCCTTTTTTTGCATTAATTTCCATACACACTTTCATCCCCTATTTCAACCGAAATAGGGGATGAAAGTGTGTATGGAAATAACGTAATTTTTAAAGCTTGAAACTTATTTTTTAGGCTTTTGATTAGAAACTTAGGGAATTTCCCAGAAAACTGATATAGGAGACTTACTTATGGGATTTGAATGAAATTTACGCTACTTTTAAATATGTACTACGCTACTTTTTATCCCAGAGAAATGTGGAAACATCCCGGAAATCCCGAAAAACTGATACCGAACTGACAGGAGAACTACTTACAGGATTTGAAAGAAATTTTGGCACCTACTCCTACACCTAATAGTTTGTGACCAGCGCTGGCATATTAAATACTTCCAATCTCGGAAAAAAGCGGGAATTTCGCTAACATTGAGTACTTCTAATCCCATGAAATCAATCCGACAACAATAAAATTGTGTTACTAAGTATACGTGTACGAAGTTGCGGGGAAAAGCTAGTTTCTAATAAAAATTTAAATGTTCGAAATCTTAAAAATCTCCCGAAGTTCTTAACCGATTGCTTCGAAATTTTGACACAACATTGCATTCGTGTATGCTCATTTTCTATACTCTCTGCGCTACAGCAACGCGTGGCAGTTTCTTTGAGAAGACATTGCAATAAGCCCCTTTTATTTTTGCCGCCCCTTTTATATTTGCCGCCCCTTTTATTATTATATACTTTATTTAACTTTATACATACATATTTATTTTAAGTCTATACTAATACAATAAAACTGAAATGTTTTTGTTTGTTTAACATTACACTAGAGCCGAGCAAAAAGGAAAATGTCAGAGCGGTGGATATGGTATAAAAATATAAAGAATAGTATCCCACCGGCATCGGGAGCAGAATTCAAACTACCGGTGGTCAGTGCTCCAGAGAAAGTACTGCTTTCTGTATAAAACCCTATTGTTATTATTTTCTTACCTCCAATTCTTCTTCAGTTATCTCAGACAAATGTTCTGAGTCTATAGCTTGTCCCCACTCCCGCGTCTTAGACAAACTCACTTCTTTCTGTTTTCGTAATGATCTTGACCGCTTCGTTTTCTTATTGGCCTGTATAAAAAATATTGGTAAGTAATACCTTGAGCAGATACTAAAAAATAAATAAAAATGTTATATTAAAATTGTTGATCTCTATGTATTTAGATTTTCAAGTACCAGACACGTTGAAAACTAAAGCTATCCAAACGTGCTTAGTGACATGGTAGAATTATAACCATGCGCCGGGTATTCTCTTCCTACGTTTGTATGCGGTGACGTCACGATCAGTGTTGCCGTTGCTTGACATCTTCCATACAATTGATGATATTTATAATACTAAATAAATTGTAGCGCACCTATTTTTACCTCGTGTTTTTGCATCTAGTCAGTTGTTAAAAGTATAATGTATAAAATTACCAATTCAGAATTGCTTCATTAAAGAAGCAAACAAGTGAAGTAAGTTTATTACTTAAAATACATCAAACAGTCCGATGAATTCACTGCATACCAATCACGACTAGCTGTCACAAGAAGAGAATACCTGGTATTATTCTACCATGCATAGTTCCATGCCTAACTTATGCTCCTCAGACCTGGCCACTCGTAGAAATTACAGCAGAGAGACCGTAAGTGACAACAATAAGTACAGCCAGCAGGTCAAGCAAACCAAAACTGTCAAATTTTCTCAATTGAAAATGAACCTTATCATTTTGCATTTAAGTTGAAAATCTATAATAGCCTGATGTGCTGGCCACTGTACATGAAAATTATTTCTATAATTATTATTAATTGCCTAGAAGACGTGGGCGGGTTGAAGCTCGAAGTAGAAGCGGTAGGGCCACACTTACCCGCAAAAATTTTAGTAGAGGCATTGTAGATCCACCGAAGAATAACGTCGTGAACAAGACAATTATGAGAGTAGTAGTTATAATCACATGTCGAGTTTCGTCAGAGAAACCAAGATGAAGTGATAAAGCATAGGATATCGCTCCTCTTAATCCTGTAAAATGTTGTCATAATTATATAAATTACATTATCACAACCATATTTTGTGTTTTCAAGAAAATCTGAATTTCGAACAATGTTACTAAAACATCAATCAAGAAGGCAGTACACGACCGCCGTTTTATTCATGTTAATAATGTTACGCCGGATGCGTAATAGAACGACTGAGATGGCTCACGAAGGTTCTAGAAACACGTGGAAGTTTAATCTCAACACTCGCGTGGGTATAGGTAGGTACTTATATCTATAAGTGCCTATAACAATACCTCAAGGACACGCGGCTCGCGACACAATAGGCCGAGGTCAACGCCCGCGAAACAATAGGCGCGCGAGTACCTACTCGTATTTTTTGTAGCATTTTCGGGATTATTCGATTCTGGAACTTTCTGAGCCATATAAATAGCGGTCCTAAGGGGCCGGCAAGGCAGTTCAATTGTGGACACGGACAAGTGAAGATCGAAGCGAATTACGAAGTGACTACAGTGCGACAGTGAATTGTGAAGTGAACTAGTATAGCGACATACTGGTGATTTGTATTCGTGTAAGCAATTAAAGTTTTGATTGTTTATCGGTTAAATTGGTGTCATTTAATTTATCCCGAACCCCAGCTCGTAACAATTGGTGTCAGAAGTGGGATAAATTATGCCAGTTCTACCGAAGGAAGACACGGACGGTATTCGTACCAGGAGTCAGCGGCAGCAAGAGATGGACCAGAGACGGTTTGGAGATTCTCCGTCACAACCCTCGGGCCCTCGGCAGCCGACGTTAGATCCAGTCGCTGGTCCATCTGGAGCCCTTCCAGCGCCTGCCGTTGACTTGTCAGCTTTGCTGGCGCTGATGCAGGAGCAAACCCGCAAGCAGGAGGAACAGGCCCGCCGGCAAGAGGAGCAGGCCCGCCGGCAAGAGGAGCAGGCCCGCCTACTGCGGGAGCAGTTGCAAAAAGACAAGGAGGAGCAGGCCCGTAAGCAGGAGGAGCAGGCCCGTAAGCAAGAGGAGCAGGCTCGCCTACTGCGGGAGCAGCTACAAAAAGACAAGGAGGAGCAGGCCCGCCTACTGCGGGAGCAGCTGCAAAAAGACAAGGAGGAGCAGGCCCGTAAGCAGGAGGAGCAGACGCGTCAATTGCAGGAGCAATTACAGCGTGGTAAAGACGACCAAATGCACTTTTTAAAGGATGTTCAAGCGACATTTGGCAAAGAGCTCAAGGATGTGAAAGAGCAAGTTAAGCAACACGACTGTTGGATTTCCGAAACCAAAGTTGAAATATCTGATATAAAGAAGACTTTAGGTGATCTCAAGGCAGGAAACGGAATTGTGGCTCCTGTGGTTGGTGGTTCCACGATGCCTTCACTTCGTGGATTCAAAGTGCCGCCATTTGACGGGACCTCCTCTTGGTCGGCTTACAAAATACAGTTTGAAGCCGTCATGAAGTCGAATGGATGGGACAAAAGTCAGGCCATGACGGCACTCACCTTATGTCTCCGCGACCAGGCTTTAACGGTACTGGAGGCCCTCGGCAACGACAGGACCTATGATCAGCTGCTTGAGGCGTTGGACTCTAGATACGGCGACGCACACCTGGAATACGTGTTCCGTGCCCAGCTGAAGGACCGCGTACAGCGTAGCACCGAGTCACTACAGCAGTGGGCTGTGGAAATTGAAAAGCTGGTCCGGAAAGCCAACCAGTCAACACCTGCATATATCGACGGAAATCTGGTCCAGGCGTTCGTCGATGGGATTCGTGACCTAGAAGTCAGAGCTGCAGTGAATCTTGGACACCACAAAACCCTTAAAGATGCCTTGGCCCATGCCTTAGAAGTGGAGGCAGTTAGACAGGACCATCGGGCACACAGAGTTCGAGAAGTCGTGTTGCCAACCTGTCACCTCTGTGGGGAAAAGGGTCACTACCAGGCGGGTTGTCCAAAGCGTAACGAGGGTCGAAGGGAAGGTGTAGGATCACCACGATGCTACATTTGTGGTGAGAAGGGTCACCTGCGAGCAAATTGCCCCAAAGGAACTTCGTGGCGAGAAAAAGGGCAAAGCGTGAAAATAAAGGCGGTTAGTTCCACAACCGAGGAACAACAGGGAAACGAGTAAAAGCCAGGACTGTGGGGCGGGTGCTGGCTGGTGTGAAAGGAGCCCCAAGGATTTCGATCTCACAAGCCCATGATGGAAACAGCCTGATCATCAAAGGCGAAGTCAACAGAACACCATGTAAGCTGACACTAGATACTGGAGCTTCTCGCACGGTCGTGAATTTTCAGTTAGCACGTCGGGTTCTTGGGGATTATACCGGTGACCGTGATCATATACAACTAGTAACAGCTACTGGTCAGCACATAGCCGTCCGAGGCGAGAAGGAGGTGGAATTAAAACTTGGTAACAGAATATATCGGCATAATGTCATCATAGCCGATATAGTAGATGACTGCATTCTGGGACTGGACTTTATGCGGAAGCATTTTTGTGAGATCGATGTTAACCAAGGAGTATTGAAGTGTGGTTCAGAAGAAATCTTTATGGAAGGTGCGTCTACTGGGAATGTGTTCTGCTTAAGGAAGATTGTTCTTCCCCCTAAGTCGGAAACAATCGTCCCAGTCACTCTTCCACAAAATGCTGGACAGAAAAATCGATGTGTCCTCATAGAAAGGTTGGACGATGACTTTTCATGGAAGATGGCACGAACGTTGGTAAAGGCTACCAATGTATCAGCAGTACGCATATTGAATCCAAGCGATAAGGAGCAAGTTATCAAGAAGGGCACATTGATGGGTACTTGTGAAGAAGTAGTCTGGATGCGACGGTGCCAAGATCAACGTGCTGGTAATAAGGTACAAAACGTTAAGTTTAACGTTGCGACGCTCCTGAAAGATTGTCAAAATCATCTGTCTGAAGAAGAAAAGAACAAGGCTAAAAAGTTGTTGCTTCAATACGCTGATATTTTCTCATCAAATGATGCTGACATAGGAAAGACTGGTCTGGTTCAGCACAAGATAAATACTGGCAATGAGCCACCAATTCGTCAAAGACCCAGAAGGCTGCCAGTTGCAAGAGAAAAAGAAGTGGAGACCATGATTGAGGGAATGGTGAAGGATGGTGTAATAGAGCCTTCATCTAGTCCATGGTGCTCTCCTGTGGTGCTGGTTAAAAAGAAAGACGGTAGTATGCGCTTCTGCGTAGACTATCGACGATTGAATGATGTCACGAAGAAGGACAGCTATCCATTGCCAAGGATTGATGACACACTGGATACATTGACAGGAATGAAATGGTTTACGACGTTAGACCTAAAAAGTGGTTACTGGCAAGTGGAGATAGACCCAAAAGATAAAGAGAAAACAGCATTTTCTACAGGAAAGGGTCTGTGGCAGTTTAAAGTCATGCCGTTTGGACTATGCAATGCTCCTGCCACATTCGAGAGGCTTATGGAACTAGTGCTCACTGGCCTAATTGGAGACGCCTGCCTGGTCTATCTAGATGACATCATCATAGTGGGCCGTACGTTTGATGAACACCTTCAAAACCTGGAACGTGTCCTTTCAAAAATCCGAGGGGCCAACCTAAAGTTGAGTCCGAAAAAGTGCTCATTTTTTAAACATCAAGTAAGCTTTTTAGGACACGTCGTTTCTGAAAAAGGTGTTGAAACCGATCCAGAGAAGATAGTTGCTGTTAAGGATTGGCCAGTTCCAAAAGATAAGACGCAAGTCAGGGCATTCTTGGGCTTGTGCTCCTACTATCGACGGTTTGTGAAGAACTTTTCAGATGTAGCGAAGCCTCTACACAAACTGACGGAGGAAAAGTCACAGTTTTGCTGGGACACGAGTTGCGAAAGTGCTTTCCAAGAGTTGAAGAAACGTCTGTGCAATACACCTATTTTGGGCTACCCTGACAATGAAAATGAATTCATAGTGGACACAGACGCAAGTAATACTGGTATTGGCGGTGTTTTATCACAACGAAAAGGAGATCAGGAGGTTGTGATAGGTTACTTCAGTAAATCACTGTCAAAGCCTGAAAGGAACTATTGCGTCACCAGGAGGGAATTGCTGGCCATAGTTAAGACACTACAGCACTTCAGCAAATATTTATTGGGGCGGAAGTTCCACTTGCGAACGGATCATGCTGCACTGAAGTGGCTATTACAGTTTAAAAACCCGGAAGGACAGGTAGCAAGGTGGATTGAGCTTCTGCAGGAGTTCGATTTCGTAATTGAACACCGTAGTGGCAGATCTCACGGTAACGCAGATGCGTTGTCAAGAAGACCTTGTCCGGAAACATGCAAGCACTGTGTCAGGCAGGAGACTAAGGAAGCAGTTCCGGTAAGGATGCTGAAAACAGACCTTAGTGACGAGTGGAAGAGAACTTTACAGCAGGCTCAAGAAAATGACACAGATGTCAAGCCGATCCTCGAGTGGATGAAAGCTGGTGCCTCTAAACCAACATGGAGTGATGTTGCGGCACTGAGCACAGTTACCAAGAGTTATTGGGCACAGTGGGACAGTCTGTTGTTACAGAATGGTGTCTTGTGCCGTAAATGGGAAAATGCTAAAGGGGACAAGAGCCATCTGCAGATAGTAGTCCCCAAAGCTAAGGTCCCAGATATACTACAACTTTATCATGATGGATGTTCAGGAGGTCATCTAGGAGTAAAAAGAACTTTGTTAAAGATTCGAGAGCGCTTCTACTGGATCCACTGTCGAAACGACGTTGAAGACTGGTGTCGTAAATGCACGAGTTGTGCAGCGGTCAAAGGGCCTCACACACGCAGCAGAGGTGCATTAAAGGTCTACAACGTTGGTGCACCCTGGGAACGAATAGCTCTAGACGTTGCGGGACCATTCCCGGAAAGTGAAAGTGGGCACAAGTATTTTATGGTTGTGATGGATTACTTCACAAAATGGCCGGAAGTGTTCGCAATCCCGAACCAAGAAGCATCGACGGTTGCCGATAAGTTGGTCCATGAGGTCTTCTGTCGATTTGGAGTACCTTTAGAAATTCACAGTGATCAAGGAAGGAATTTTGAATCTCAAATATTCCAGGAGACGTGTCGAGTCATGGGTACTCATAAAACTAGAACCACCTCGTACCACCCACAGTCTGATGGAATGGTTGAACGGTTCAATCAGACGTTGGAGAGATATTTGGCGAAAGTTGTGGGGAACAGGCAGAGAGACTGGGACAAGCACATCCAGCCGTTCCTTTTGTCATATCGAAGTGCAGTTCACGAAAGTACGACGGTAACGCCAGCCTTCGCGAACTTCGGAAGAGAACTACGGTTGCCTGCAGATCTCATCACTGGTATCCCCCCTGACACTCCC
This sequence comes from Acronicta alni, assembly GCA_964056405.1. Lineage (NCBI taxonomy): Eukaryota > Metazoa > Arthropoda > Insecta > Lepidoptera > Noctuidae > Acronicta > Acronicta alni. The sequence continues at coordinate 7,348,338 of OZ043925.1, read as the reverse complement.
CGCTGTGTAACTGATTATGCGAACGACTTACGGACTAGAATGAATGACATATATGAGCATATCAGGGAATCGGGCAAACAAACGTCCGAGAAAACGAAGACCCGCTACGACCGCAAGATGAACAATAAAGGCTTCGACGAAGGTTCGCTAGTGTGGCTACATAACCCGGTGCGCAGCAAAGGAAAGTCACCTAAGTTACAGCCAAAATGGGACGGTCCCTACAGAGTCGTGACTAAGATCAACGATGTCACCTACCGAATTCAAAAGGGACAAAGAGGTGCTGCGAAGATCGTTCATGTGGACCGCTTGGCACGATATCACGGATCTAATAATGCTCGGGACGAGCATGTCTTAGGAGGGGGCAGTGTTACGCCGGATGCGTAATAGAACGACTGAGATGGCTCACGAAGGTTCTAGAAACACGTGGAAGTTTAATCTCAACACTCGCGTGGGTATAGGTAGGTACTTATATCTATAAGTGCCTATAACAATACCTCAAGGACACGCGGCTCGCGACACAATAGGCCGAGGTCAACGCCCGCGAAACAATAGGCGCGCGAGTACCTACTCGTATTTTTTGTAGCATTTTCGGGATTATTCGATTCTGGAACTTTCTGAGCCATATAAATAGCGGTCCTAAGGGGCCGGCAAGGCAGTTCAATTGTGGACACGGACAAGTGAAGATCGAAGCGAATTACGAAGTGACTACAGTGCGACAGTGAATTGTGAAGTGAACTAGTATAGCGACATACTGGTGATTTGTATTCGTGTAAGCAATTAAAGTTTTGATTGTTTATCGGTTAAATTGGTGTCATTTAATTTATCCCGAACCCCAGCTCGTAACAATAATACAGCTTAGATTCTCTTGCACTTTACTTTTTATGCGTTTATCTTTATTATTTATTTTCTCTTTTGACGACCTCTTTGGTCCAGGTCAAGTGGTTCGACTGCGTTTGTGTCGTATTTTTGTTTGTCTGGCTGGGCGTTTCTGTAATATTCTATGTATGTATTTACATATAAGTAAATATTATATCCATGAGTATAGAAGGGTAATATAAACCAAATTTAAGTGCAAAATTATTGATTATGATTGAAATAAAACTACTTTTTACGGATTGTATCGCGTTATATTGATAATTATTATTAATCGCGACGTTTCGGACCCTTTACAGCGTCCATGGTCACGGGTAGTCAGAAATCAATATTATTGATTATTACTTTATAATATTTTTTAATGATTAAAGAGGGCCTTGTGGCTAAGTAATAACTAATCTGATCAACCGATCTGAAAAGTTAAGCTGCGCTAGTCGCGGTCAGTCTGTGCATGGGTGGCCATTCTCAACACATCGAGACCCCTCCGTGCCGCGAAGAGTACGTAAAGCCGTAGGTCCCGGTTGTCATACGAACACCTATGACAATCGTTAGTGGTAGTTAGAAGCCCAAAAAGCCTGACAACCAGTCTATCGTCAGGGTATCAGTATTACCCAAAAATTGGGTTGCGAAGGTTCTCTTTTAGCAGACTCGCCAGAGACGCATGGAGGAAGCTTTTACAAAATGTTAGCTTCTGACTTTAGTAGTTGATTAATAATTTTATTCCTGTTAATACTTGACAAATAAAATATAGGTATAACACAAAGAAATAAGTGGCTTAAAATTAAAGCAACAATTGATTTTCGACCGCCTTATTCTTTCATATAAATTTAAGTTGATCGAAAACAGAATAGTAATTTTAGACTTACTCTAGTTTTCGGCCACTACAAAAATGGGTTAAAATACCCATTCCATTACGGTAAAGATGCGTATGCGATGACTTTGGCGGCCGAAAACTGCAAGATTGTGTCCTCACAAGAGTCGCAAGGATATGATTAATAAATCATATCCTTGCGACTCTTGAAGAGGAGCCAAATAGCGCGTAACCAAATGCATGAAAATACAAAAGTATTTTGTCTGTACGCGAGCTACTTTCCGCCAAATATTTTAAGAATTTTCTAAGTCATTTTCTGGCCACCCATTTCACTAACTTTTTCAATAAAATGTTGCACAAATCAATGTTAAAAGAGTATTCAGTTATTTATATAGTGGAATATTATGCGAGATATTAGATAATCATAGTAAATACACTGTGTTTTATTACTATTTGCCAAATTGACACGTTTTGATAGCCCCTAAGCCAATGTCGATTTGAACAATTTATTATAATTAATTTCGCCTGATATAATGCAACTACTTGTGAATGTATTAATGCAATATAACTTATTAAAATCGTTATTAAATCAAACTTACTGCAGCACCTAGTGACAAAGTCCGTAAACTAGACCCGGCCCGCAAACCAGCACAACAACCATATTTTCACGATTACTCTGGGCCGGGGCTGCACTTCGGCCGGTCAACGGGCATCTTGACCACTGACTCCGACCTCCGGTCTCGGGGGGGCAGTGATGTAGCGACATCTACCGCGCTACATAGAACTACGAAGTCCTGAATCGCGTAAGCAACATTCGCAACGAAAGTTGCATATATACAACCGCCCGACATCAACCGTCGGGCCGTGGCCCGCCAGGCACAACACCCGCCTGGTTGGAGGGCTTGAGAGGAGTTGTAGAGAGACAACCTCGCCTCTCCACAACTCTATTTTTATTGTATATCCAGTATACCCACATAATTCATTTACCAGTTCTATATTTTTATTATTATAGATACAATCATAAATACTTTGATAAATAGAAGTGTTTAAATGATGTAATCTAAAAAAACATTACTTACCACTAAACCACATGATAAACATCATTTTCTTTGTTATCTTATGTTCTCGGAATTTATTGCACAGTAAGGCAAGTGGAAAGATATTAGCTGCTCTACCAACTAAACACATGACTATACTCCACACTACTAGTGCTGGTTCCACACGATGTCTGAAGCTAATAAATACAAGAAAAGATTAAAATAAATGACCCACCTTCAAAACTTTCTGAAGAGTTACAATTTTGTATTAAGTAATATTACTAAGGTAGGTATAAGTACCATACACAAAAATTATTCTTGCAATATGGTGATGACCTGCCAAGTCATAGATCTCAAGTTTCATTATTAATTATTTTTAATTATATTTGGCACATTAGAATTTTTCTATCAAAATGTATATCTTTGACCATGTGCTTACTTTATAATTGATTATCACTGCATGAAGGAATTCATTTGAGAAAACCTGCTTGTAATGTAGTTCCCAGTGGCATAGTATAGCCTACCCTCCCTCCTCTCATTCTAAGATTTCTAAGAGAAGATGCATGCCCAGCAGTGGGACAGTAAATAAGTATGATATGTGATAATACCCAATGAGGTAAGTAATATAGCACCAGCAATAGTATAGCAGTGATATAGATAAAAAGCAGTGATAGCCTAGTGGTATGACCATTGGACTGTCAAGTCGAAAGACTCAAGTTCGAACCCAAGGCATGCACCTCTGACTTTTCGAATTCATATGTGTATAAATAATTAATTATCACTCGCTTAAACGGCGATGGAAAACATCGTGAGGAAACCTACATACCTTAAGAGATTTTTCTCGACAGTTTGTAAAGTCTGCTAACCCGCAGTAGGCTAGCGTGGTGGACTATAGCCTAATCCCTCTCATTCTGAGAGGAAACCCGTGCCCAGCACTGGGACAGTATATGGGTTGATGATGAGTAATAAATAAATAAAGGAATTATTTAAATAACAAAAATTACTTTCAGTAGACAATTTAAACCAAGTTAAATCAATTTATTATTGTGTTAGGTTTAACATCTATTGTAAAATGATACCTACCTGAATATAGCCAATCCTAGGTATGCAAAGACACAGGTCTCAGCTATAAAGGCCAATGTTCTCATGGTCTGCTGCATAGTGACCTGTGTCACAGTTGATAGGTTGAAATGTGTGTAATGTGACATCACAACACCACAGAACAATATTGCCATTATTCCTGAAACATAATATACCAACTTACTCAAAAACTCATACCGGGACCTATGTATTATTTATTTTAAACAGTTTTAATAACTTGCCAGAAAACTACAAAATAATATTTACAATATTTACCTGATAAATGAATCCCTTCAGCCAGTACATATGGAGCATAAGTAAATACTAACATCATACCAAATTCAAGAGACGGATTTTTACGAAGATCAACATGTTTTAACAAAAGGGCACTGACAAGTGCAAATAAAACTCCTATACCCGCCGATGCAAAAAACATTAACCAAAACCTATTAATTGCAGAAAGAATAGCTTCACCCGTGGACATAAGAGGATCATTAGAATCTAAAACTGCTGTTGTTAAAACAATAGCAACAGCATCATTCAATATGCTTTCTCCAAAAACTAACATGTTAAGCACTGGATCGACATCAAGAGCATGAAAAATCGCCACAGTAGCAACAGGATCTACTGCTGATATCAGGGAACCAAAGGCAAATGATTCAACAAAACTCAGTTTATATACTACTTGTGCCAACCCTAATAAATATATGCCTGCACCAATAACAAATGCTGATATAGCAGTTCCAACTATAGCAAACAATAAGATTGAACCAATATTTTGGAAAAAATTACCCTTGTGTAGATTATAACCTGATTCAAAAATAATAGGTGGCAACAAAACTAGGAAAAATGCAGTTGGTGAAAATGCTTCTTCCTTTCTCCAGTTTGCTATATTTTTTATAGACATCAAATTAATTATCATGCCAATTAAAGCACCAAGAAATACTATAACAACACTCTCAGGAAGATATGAGAATCCAGTTTGGAGCATGAGATGAATAAGTAAAATTCCAAGTGCTAGAACACACAATACAAAAAATATAGCCATAGAACTGTTGTGTTCATCTTCTGCTGAACTTTTTTCTGGCAATGGTGCAGCATCAGAAGGACTCACAACTGAACTATTCGGAGTTGCAGATGAAGATATATTTACTAGCACTACCGATAGTATGGATGATTCCTTATCATTAACACTATTTGAACTTTCAGCTGGGGTTGGACTTGAACTTGATGTAGAATTCACATTTAGACTACCTATAGGTGATTCACTAGAACTAGACACACTCTGAGACTGAGCCTGAACAGAGGCTCGTTTTGACCTTGATAGTCCAATTTCGTGATCGTTGTTGAAATAATTGGTAAATACTTTTCCCTGCAATGTATTACTTGGCTCCGTAAAAAATGACTTAGGATTTCTCTGTTCACTTGATAAAGTAGATGACTTCAGATAGTCTCCGTAACAAAAACTAAATAAACAGATTATGCCAATCCAAAATACGTATTTTCTGCTAAAAAGCATTTTTTAAGTTTTAAAATAGTGTAGTATTTTATCGTGGCTCTCTGACTCTGACTGAGAGTCTGTCTAATTTTTTTTTTTTTATTTATTTGGGCCTTGGCACAAAGCCATCAGCCCAAATCGATTCAAAAAACATTATTAATTATAGTAGTAGAGTACAATTTTTAGAACTAGAAAGAATAATATAACATAAAATAAATAAGAAACAATATGAAATATTTACAAGTACTGTACACGAAACAAAATGATATTTGTGTGATACAATTGCGGGTTTTTTAGTAACTCCTTTACATGGGACATTTCCTAAAATTTATATACAATTATTTATTAGTAATAAACGTTAAAGATTGAATTTTGTACATGAAAAGAAGATATGTTCAAGATCACAGAGATAGTAATTACAATATTTACAAACAGTGTTATCTAATAATTTTAATCTAAACAGGTGAGAAGGAAATTTATCTCTATGCCCTATCCTTAATCTGCAAATAGAAGTAATAAAGTGCCTGCTTGTATACATAGTGCGTTGTTCAAACCAAGCCTTTGTACTTGGTTTAGGCACAATTTCGGCTTGCCATTTGCCTTTAAACTGTCTTGAGGTATCCAAGTATGAAGACCATTGAAGCATCATATTCTTTTTTACAAACGCAATTAAATCTGTGTAAGGAACTTTATATGAACAATACGTCGGATCTATACAATACTTCCCTAACTTATCAACTAGTTCATTTCCGAAAACTCCTGAATGGCCTTGTACCCAATAAAGTTCAACAGTTACATTTTTGATCTTTAGTTCGTAAATTAATGATCTTAGTTCGTATAGCAAATAATTACAAGATGCTGAGATATTTTTGTTCTTAAGAGCTTGTAAAACACTCATAGAATCTGATATTATTAGAACTTTATCATAATTATTGACGGAACATAACACATATTTAATTGCTTGAATAATAGCAAGCTCAGCAGAAAAAATAGAAAAGAGATTGTTACGTAAGAAAACTTTACCGATTTTAAGAAAAGAATCATATAAAGCATAATTAGTTCTGTTTTTTGTCAGTGTAGATCTTAATAAAATCCTGTTTAACTGTAAGGTACTTGGAAATGTTTATAATAAAATCCATTACGTTCCCAAAGAAATTATAGTCAAAGCATGGTAATTTGAAAGACCAGTAGATATCATCCTGAAACTTGTAATTTAAATAACAAATAGATTCATTAAGTGTTACAGAAGGTGAAGGAATAACATCGCTAAAATTTGGAATATTAAAATGTGCTAAGAATCTAGGAACTACTTGATTATCCCGACTGACTAACTTCAAACAATATTTATCAATAAGATAACTACGACGAATAAATAAGGGAACTATTCCACGTCCGACTTCAAGAGAATTAATTGGTGACGACATCATGGCACCTGTGATAATACGAAGTGCTTTGTTTTGAATAATATCAAACTTTCAGTGGTATCAAACGGCATTGGCATTCGCAAAATACATACTCCCATAGTCAAAATGACTACGAATAGTGGCGATATATATATTCTTAAGAATTTTAGGATCTGATCCCCATTTGACGCCTACCAAGGATCAGTACCTATATTTAAATGTAACTCTGCTCTTTTGCAAACATTTATAAAATGAGGTTTCCAAGATAAATCGTAACTTAAATTTATGCCAACATATTTAACACAGGTTTGCACAGGAATAGGCAAATTGTTATAAGTAACATGGGGCCTAATAAAACCAATGTTTGAAAAAAGGATAGCTGAACTTTTAGTGGTATTAACTTCCAGTTTAAGACTGTTATTTAAAATTAAGTGCAAGTTCTGTAAACAGTTATTCATAATAACTTGCCCTTCAATTACATTATTACACTTATCATATAATACTAAAATATCATCTGCAAATAATAAACTTTTGATAGTATTAGAAGAGATACCCTTCATAAAACAAACTAAACTCAAAATAAGTGGAGAAATCACTGAACCTTGCGGAGTACCCTTCGATGTGAGTCTAGGACAGAACAGCGTATTATTGATTTTCAATCATATGCTACGATTGTGTAAAACATTAAATAGCCAGAACAGAATATGGCCCGGTAAATCAAAAGAACGTAGACTTTCTATGAGATAAGAATGGTCGATGTTATCAAAGGTACCCTTGATATCGAGAAAAACTGCCAATGTTAATTGATGGTTGTTAAAATTATTATTAATATCCCCAAGTAGGCAACCTATGTTGTCCATTGTACTCATACCTTTCCTAAAGCCATACTGTTGTGTTGGAATGAGGCTATTTTTTTCTACCCACCATTCTATTCTATTTTTTAACATAGTTTCAAAAAGTATTGAAAAGCACGATGTTAGCGAAATAGGTCTAAAGGAATCAATAGAATTGGGGTTCTGATTTGGCTTTAGGATAGGAACCACAAACTGAATTTTCCAACTAGGTGGAATGCAATTAGCAACCCAAAGGTGATTGTAAATCGATAGTAGAATATGTTTAACATTATCTGGAAGATGTTTAATTACACTGTAGGGTAAAAATTCAGGACCTGGAGACGCTTCTTTTTTATAAATTAAAGCGGATTGAAGTTCGTCAATTTTGAAAGGGTTTGATAACCATTGACTCTTATGCGAAGTGTATGAGAAAAAGTCTTTTAACCTATTGGAAACTGAAGAATCGTCTGTTTGCGTAATTTTGTCCAAAAAGGCATTTGCATTTAGAGGATCTTCTAGAAATTGCGATCTGGATTTTGTAATATTTAACTTGGAGTGTTTGAATCTACGGATATAGTCCCAAATTATTTTCAATGAAGTCATGCGATTGAAAGATGAACAAAGATTTGACCAGCTTTTAACTTTTTCTTTAACTAAAGTAAGTTTTTTAATGCGTCAAATTTTTTATACAGCATGTAATTTTCAACAGACTGGTAGCGTTTGTACGAAGCCAGTGACATTTTACATTGTGAAACCGATCGTTCACTTATATCATTCCACCAAATAGTTGACTTAAAATTTTGGCTAAAATGGCAACGTTTTTTCGGAAAAGTCTTTTGACTTTTCCGAAAAAACTAACAATTTTAACTAAAAATTTTAACTGACATCCTTTTGGATGTCAGTTAAAATTTTGATGAAATGAACACGAAAATAATGAACAGCCTCTTTCAGCGCCCTTCAATCTATTCATAAATTCCCTTTTAAATTAAATTGCTCTCACCCGGTTATTTTTGACATTAGAGCCCTTACATTTAAAACTATTTCGAATGGTCATTCTGTGCAATTTGCTTGGATTCCAGCTCACGTCGGAATCCACGGCAATTAAAGAGCTGATAAACTTGCCCGTGATGCGGTGCCATGTGGACACATATATCCTTACAAAAATTTCCACTGCGATCTCATGGTTTATCCCGATATCCCAGTGAAGCCATGGTTTTCAAAGTTTGATTTTGGAAAAGCGTCTACTTCGGTTTTAATAAGAATGAGACTAGGACATGTTTGTTCCCCAGCCCACCTTGCCAAACTTCACATTGTGACTGGCCCCTTGTGTTCGTGTGGATTAGAGGTGGGCGACGTTAATCATTTTTTTTTCCTGTCCTCTCCTTGACCACTCTTCTTTCCTAAATGATTTAATTTCACTTGATGTTCCTTTCCCTTCGTCTATTCTTTCTCTCTTACATACAAATAATCTCTCTGTTTATAAATGTATAGCTTCATTTATTTCCATTAATGACATTAAACTGTAAATATTTCTTTGTATCCTCATCTCATTGTTTCCTATTGTAGAATTTTGTGTAAATAATATCTTTAGTTCCATTCCTATTTCCTTATCTATAATCTCATAACTCTCCTGACCTGTCATAATTCCGTATGTCTAGATACTTATATAATTGAAATTCCGTTTCCCTAACTTTAAATAAAAATCTACCACTTGTCATTGGCAAAATGCACAAACCGTGCGAAGCCATCAAAAAAAAATATTTTTATAAAATCGTTATTAATAGTGTAATTGTTGTGTTATTTTGTGACTTATAATGTTTAAAGGGTTTAAAGTAATTTGGGTGTAAATCAGTGTGTAGCGTAGCTATTTCAAATATTTTATTATTACTGTGTTATATGTACCTACTCGGGGCTCCGCTGCCGGCCCGAGCCACTAAGTTCGGTAGATACCTAAAGTAACGCGTGGCAACGGTCGGGAGCGGGGCGCCCCACCAGTGAGAAATGAGACACGGGTCGAAACGCACGTCGCCTGCGCTCTGGTTCCCGCGCTTGCGCTCACGTCCACGCGCTACTCTTATTGTACCTACGCTGTTTGTGTTCTGAGTTTGTAACTGTTTATGTTTACGTACTAAAATTAAAATTTATAAGTGAAGTTCAGTTTAGTGTTTTACTTAACACAACCCGATCCGCTTCAAGTGTGATAGATAATCTCGATGTAGTAGTTGATTACATAGAGAAATATATAAAAAAATAATGTAAGATAAAATAATAATTAATCTACTCGTAAAACTACTGTGCATGCAAAAAGTTCTGAAAACATTGTACCGAGTTAACTTGCATTGATTTGTCACCTTCTTTTTTACGAAGAAATATTTTTCCATTCGTTGACCAACAATATTTAATCTCGTTCACTTTTGCAAATTTTCGGGCTTCATAAAATAGTTGTCTGGTAGGCAACTACCGGTAGGAGGTAGGCGATCCTCTATACATATAGACAGGAAGTTTATCTCCGATTATCCCCAGGTATGTAGTGTTTAGCTTTTCTGTAGCGGGCTTCCCCTTATTATAATCACGCACAGCAAGCAGAATATCATTTTTCTTTGTTACAGAGTGAAGTTCTGTGACAATTGATTTCGAAGGTCCCTGGAAGGCTACCATCAACTTTACAATAACTATTCAAACGCGAGGCAGTTGAGTTTAGGTGCCTAAATTGAATCGCTTTCTATCATACCATGACATTCTTAAAGTTGAACCGAGTTTGAATCGTTATTAGTGAATGAATGACCGATGTTTGTCTCTGATCGGCATTTAAAACGCCTTTTGTGTGAAAGTGACAGAGCTATAACCGTACCATATAAGTGTGTCTCTTTCTCACAAGACTGATGGATACATTCAAAAACTAATATGCCATAACTTTTTCAACTTTACCGGTTTTTAAAAACAAGGAAGAAAGTACTTATAAATTAGAAATTAAAGAAAAACCTTAGTGAAAAAATTACTACAAAATCAAAATAGACATTATTTTGTTTATTACCTATTAATTTAACAAAAATAAAACGTTACTTGTGATGTTAACTAATATTGTGTGTGAGAATATTTGAACGTACTTTCTTGTTATAAAAAAAGATGACGGTTGTCGGTTCAGTATGTCAAATTGTCAATTGTCAGTCTTGTGTTAATGTCAATTGTAATTTTTGCGGCAAATTTAATTTTAATATTTCATTAAATTAGAAGATTACTTTCACTTCTGGAGCAGACTCAAAAAGTATATTGGCAAGTGTGACATTGCCCCCCACATCCCAAGAATTAGTGGCACCTTTTCCGGCTTTCCAACTGCTACCATACCGGTCCCGTGGTCTCTTCCACCTCCGACTACCCCGCCAGCACCGAGCTCCCCAACTAGTGCAGCCAGTACACACCAGCGCAGGCGGCGCGGGCGCGCGCTTCAAAGTCCCCGCTCGGTGCCGCGCAGCCGGCGCCGCCACATACTCCGTCACGAGTTGCCGATTACAATGGACACTGCTCGGCGGCTTTAATACAAGTATCAGAGCAGAGGGTCACCGAAGATAGACGGAGGAATGATTTGCTGGAGTCTTTGGTACAGGAAATCAAAGAAATTAAAGAAATACTAGGTGCTTAAAACGTTTAATAAAATTAATTTTCAACCAACAAGGTAGAATTTATAAAATAACAATAAATTCAAAGATAAATAGAGTCGCCTACTCATTCCCCCATATCCCTATAATCTATCTTGCTTTGAGCGCGTCTGGACAGGTTTGCTTATTAGCATGCTACATGCTATTATCGATCTAGCAGCAGATGTGTGTGCACGTACGAGTTCGCGCCAAAATTTTGCTGGGGAGACGAAAAAGAGAACGAGCTTGTTATTAAATAGCATGTGTGTTGATAGCAATGCTTTGAGCATTCTTTATATTTTATTTTTTAAGCAAATGTATACAGCTGAAGAGCATGCTAGTTTTACGCATCATAATAAGCATACTATTTTAGTAGCATGTCTATCTGTACCATAAGGTTATTTCAAAAATGTAACTATAGTAAAAAAAAGACTTAAATTTAATGTAGGTACAACTGTCAGGCTTCCCGCGCTGCCATCAACCGACGTATGAGAGCAGCTCTGGTGGACTGCCCCTGTTGCAATGCCTGGTTATGATGGTCCACATCTCTACCGTTACTATGATGAACCTGTATATCGAACTCTCGCGCAGGTTCTTCCTCTTCAAGTGTCTGCTTAGGCATTTACAATAGATGCAGCCACCTCAGGCTTGTAGTGCAGCACCCTATGCACCAACAGACACCGAAAACGTGCTTTGAGAAGCCCTATAGTCCTCTCAACTATATTTCGTGTCCGAACGCATATCGGTGTAGTGTCGCTCCGGTGTGCCCGGCGCCGCGTCCATTGCACTACGGGTGTCACCATGTTTCTCCTCACGGGATATCCCGAATCACCTGTGGAAGGCCACTTAACATGTCAATGATAGAAACATAGCAATCAGCACATTGATGATTTCATGGAAATAATAAAATTTGTTTCTGTTAGCAACTATTTGAGTATATTACTTTAATAATTTCGTACTTCAAATAGCTCAAATATATTAGTTTAGTTGAAAATTACTGAGCCCTTTGGGGTTGAGACTAGTCCAAAGCTGGAATCCACACTCATTATTTGCATTGCAAATCTATTAAAAAATTCTACGATAAAGTTTCACAATTCAAGAAGTTCACTGTTTTCATAGCAAATGGAAATTATAATGAGGTTTTCTGCCTTTTACTTTAACTGCCTATGATATTATACATAATTCACTGAAAATGTTTCCATAGTATCAGAGTGAAGGAGTAAGAAATAACCAGACACTTTCGAATTTATTATAATTAAGTAATAGATATAAATCTGCTAATGGTGAAGGAAAACACTGTGAGGAATTTAATGCTGCAGTTACTTGAGCCAGTGCTGAAGAGACTGTCTGTTGTGCCATGGAATACGCACCAATGTCTCCAATATGCCTCTGATAGGATCCAGTAGCATAAAATGACAGAGCAGTCAAAATGTTGATAAGTATAGTCATTTCGAATATTACTTATGTGTAGTATTAAAAGTACCTAACAATCGAAATATAATGTTACTTTTAATAATGAAGCTATAGTCACTAAACTTTAATAACACGAAAAACAATGTTGAAACTTACCTTTTCTTCTACTGACAAATCACAGGCTTTTACAGGCTCTAAACATTGGTCTTAACTCGTCGCATAGATCGAGAATCAGTGGCTTAGAGAGCCGGTAACGACGTATAAATTCTTGATCCTCCAAAAGAAACGGGTTGGATTGGTAGCGTGTTATGCGTCTGTTGTATTTTTTAGCCGAATTGTTAGCGTAATCACTCTCTAAAAATTCGAGCAGAATCAATTCATCCGACATCTGTAAAATAAGGTGATTTATGTATCTGTTTATATTTTAACTGAAAATTACAGTACCGAATAACTATTTAAGTTTAGTACTTACGTTACCTTTTCAAATCTCAATGAAATTCACAACTTATTCTTTTTATTTCACTCAACTATTCAATATAGGCTGCAAAAAGAGTAACTTTTATTGAATCGTGAACTTTGACAGTCCAGCGTCTCAGTTTAGGTTTAATTATGAGGTCATGGTACCGATTAAACGAATGAAATGAGCATTAGCGACGCAACTTGACAGTGAAACGCTGTCAAAGTTTTGGGCGTAAAATCAATCGCAATTATGACGTGGTGGTACGAATAAGCAAAACAATTCAATTTAGGTCCTAAATTGAATCGCGATAAGAGGTCGTGGTAAGTAAGCTGAACTTTGAACATAACCACGTCCTAGTAGACAGAGACACACTCCTAATCGACACCTCTCCAAGTTCTGCTTATTTTTAAGTAATGGTAATAATAATACATTGAATTGAAAAAGCACTCGTGGTTAAATAATCATAGAGGAAAGAATATGACTGTGGTCAACGTGTAGAACTGTAAAGCGAATGGCTCGAAGGCCTCTGAAGCCGTGACAAAAATATTACAAAAAAAAAGTGTGAAGCGTTAATTAATCATTAATCTGTGGAGAAAAATGAATTGAATGATTGAATGAATATTTTAGAAAAAACATGACGTAAACAAAATGAAAATAAAATTGTACTATCATATTTGATTAATGTCAAACTTCATCAGAAGCGTCTTTCTTTTGTAATGAAAGTGTGATTTTGTTTTTTAAAAACCATCCAATAACCATTGTTATTTTAATATAAGCACAAGTCTCAAATGGTGAGTAACTCGATAAAATAAAATACAAAGGCTTTATTGAAGTACAGCCACACGGTACACAAGACACTACCAAACAGGACTGTTATTGTTACACAATAAACAAGGAAGCTTTAGCTATTATAAGAGAATAGTCTGTCAAATGAATGCTTTGGTAATGATAAAAAATAACGAAACAATGTATTGGTCTTATTTGCTAGATATCACAAGAGTTTTTATCAGAGTACTTAGGTCTTTCATCTCTTTAATAAAAAAATGAGTGATATAGTACTTTCTGAGATTGAAGATGGAAATGAAATTACAATTTTGTAATATGTATACAATTATACTTAAGAACTTTTAATTTCAATAAAGAAGGATAGACTGCCTCATTAGTTTAGTATTTCGTATATTCGTAATCTTAAGCGCGACTGCTACGGTAGAGGGTTCGATTCCCGGGTCGGCGACAAAGCGGGTTTATGCCCCCGTAATGCATATGTACAGACGCCAGCGGGTCGAGCTATCCAAAACTTACAAATTTTCCCAGTTGAATATGAATCTTTTTGTCTTAAAGTTGAAAATCAATCAAAGAAATTTGACAGCTTATAGTAGCTTATTGTGCTGACCTCTGTACCAAACTGGGTACACCTTTGATTGATTTACTAAGAAATAATACTATTGCTTATTTTGAAAAATGGCAATATGAATCTGAAATTCTCCCATCAAAAGAGAATATTGAGGTTTTGTTGTTGGAAAAAGGCAATCTTAAATTAATTTGCTGTTACAGATTTATTTATCATGGAAAAAGAAGACATATTGCTGGGAATGGAAATGGGACGGCTAGAAATAGAACCAGTAAAAATAAAAAAGAATAGAAGTAATGAAAATCCTTTTATAAATCCTATTTTGCACAAAAGTTGTACCAAAAGCACCATTCCTAAAGAATCAAAATGTTCGTGTTCCTCACAAAGAAAAATAAAACCTTGTGGAATCTACAAAAAGAAACATAGTAAGATACTTAAGGAACCTTTATTGAATATATTAAAAATATGTGGCAAAACGATTATATTAGAAACAGATGAATCTACAAGTAATAAAAATGTGACAGAAGCTGAGACATGTGATCCATTAAGTTTATGCACACTTGTTGATAACTGTAATCAGCTTACAATATCATCTAGTGGAAATATACAAAAAACAATAGTGACTGATGATAGCAGGGCAAGTAGATGGTGGAAAAATGATGTGTCATGCTCACAGGAATATAAAGAACAAAAACAACAGAGTAATAGATCAGGCAGTTGTTCCCAACAAGCTCTTAATCCTCCGTGTGATGTGACTATTGATGAATTAGCAAGCTATTTTGAAACTCTGGTACATATACCAAAGAAAATGTCAACAATGGCAGAAATGATGTACATTTAAATCAATTACAAAATCAACTTGTATTGCATTTAGGATTGTGAATGCACTTTGTGATACATCAACACCATTAATGTAAAATTTTAATAATTCAAGTGCACTCATAAAATGCAATTGCTGTAAGGTGTACATACTTACATCCACAGGTAGTTAAAAAATACCTTTCAATAAAGAAAATTAGATTAATAGTTGCTGTGAAAACTTATCTTCTACATCTTTACTCAGTCATCTTTACATAATGTTCTCAGTTCAATTTTAACAATAAAATTGATTACCTACCTGTGTATTGTATATGTCCTCATATAATAATTTAGCACCATTTGTTTGTATATAATTCAGCAAGATTGTAAATTGTTGAAATATTGTGAACAGGCAATCAAAATTACAATATGATACGTACATTTTCGACAGTTTATTATAATCTTACAGTGGATGGCCACCATAAGTATAATATTTCTGATTGTGATTTTGTGAACCAATTTTCATTTATTTTATATGGTCCAATCAGTGCTCAGAATTACTTTACTGTGGTGCTAGCATGTATCAAGTCGTATAAAAAAATTTTGATGCGATAATAATTGATATTTATTTTCTCGATTTAATCTTGAAACAATGGTTCCATGCTACGCAATGTCAGAAAATCTGACGATTTCAATATTTTAACGATGTCGACAGTTCCATGCTAGCACCACACCACTGATATTTATTCCGTCGACAGTGAAATTGTGAACTTTTATTTGATTGTTCGTTGTTGGTAAACAACCTTGTTGTGAGAATTACGTAACCCAATTCAACCAATACGAGCGCTTCTTCCGTTTCGTCCTTACCCTACCTACTCGTAATTTGACGGCCAGTAACCGTTACATTGTGAACTTTTGAAAACAACTCAACAATTAATTTCAAAGTAATTTCATTAAAGAATGGTTCACAATATTTCCTCAGTTTACAATCTCGTTGTTCGTAAATAATGGATTATTTATTTACAAACAACAACGGCGAATGACGCAAAAAACGGTGCTGACAATACTATAATGACTTTTTGAAATATGTACTTTTGTTATTTAATGCTTTCTAGCACGACCACGTCCGAGTCCGATTAATACGACCGTTTTGCGCCTTATTTTTTACAAGTTTAACCGTGATTTATGAACAAGAATTTAAATTGATTGCAATGTTTATTCTATCATATTGTATAGTTGTTAGTATCTAGGTATTATTAACATTTTAATAATACTAAAATCTAGAGGGTGATTATAATTTTATGACTACCTATCTATAAAATATATTTCAGTGAGTTTATTAGCTGTCTCAATGCACTCATTCACACTGCATTCATCTGATATTTTAAATTTATCAATTTTATTATATTAATCGTATAAATACTAAGTACAGGTAAGTAGTTGATTCCAGCATGAAAATGATTGTTTTATTTCATATTGTAGAATTATAAACCTGTGTAAATAACTATCTGGTTTGGATGTTTTTAATGGAATGATAAAATTTCTGTCTATTATTTAAGCTTCATCAGATCTTTAGTGGAGTGAACTTATTTCAATTGTTTTGAATGATCTGTATCAATTCGCACTAGTAAGTAAGCTGGACCTCATGAATACAATTATCCTAAGTAAGCCATTTTATGCAATATTTTAATTTTTATTGAAAATTCCCAAAATGCAAAAGAAAAAATTGTATGTGGTTGTGCTTTGATAGCATCCCACATCCTTTTAATTTGTATTTGTATTAAATTGTAAGCTAACATTAGAATTAGTTTTGTTTCTATTTGGTGTCATCTGTTTATAAATAAGTACAGTCAAGTCAACGAAGGTTTTTTTACTTTAGAATCCTCAACACCATTCACTTCAATGTAAGATTTTCAAATAGTATATTTTTATTATATTTAGAATTAACTCATGCTAAACATTTTTAAAGATGTAAATAGAGAAAGAAAAAATCGATCCCAGATAGGGTTTTTACCTGCGTCACACCACTCACACCACACCTATAGTAATATTGAAGGACATACTAATATTTTCTTTGATAGATGTCGCTGGCTCTATAAGACGTAACAATGTGGAAGAGAAATTCAATATTACAGGCAGTTCTCTCGGTAGCTAAGTTGGCTAAAACATCCGGTGTACTCAACCGGAGCGACGCAGGTTCAAACCCTGCATGGGATCGATTTTTTTTTCTGTATAATTTGAAATACCTCCAGTGTATGCTGCGCCGTGTCCTCGGGGCAGTCCACGCCACGGAATATATAAATAGGGTTAGAATGGTAATGTGGGCGTAGCCGGCGCGCCACAATTGAGATTCGACAATCATAACTCGACTGCTTCATTCGATCACCGCATTCAGTGTGCTTGGGACTATTTCAGAGAAGCTCTGCATTAAAATGCCGTGTTGTGCAATTATTACTTGTAAGACAAAAATTCAGACCTCAAATTTATGGGAGGAGGTATATTTTTCCATCGGTAAGTCTAAAATAACATTTCATTACATACATACATACACTCACGCCTTTTTCCCATAGGGGTAGGCAGAAACTAAAGAACGCCACTTGCTACGATTCTTGCATACTTCTTTCGCTTCGACCACATTCATACATCTTGTCATACATAACATTTCATTACTATACGTATTATTAGTAAAATGAAATTCCGAACATCAATAACATTATGCATTATGTTACAAAAAAAAACATTGCCCGATGTGTACTCGCCTAATCAACGCAATGGCCGAATCCGCTTTCAAACTACATGCATTGCGAGTTGCGACCTCACTTCAAAGTTCAACCATTGCACGTTTCGTCGCTTGCCGTGATTGGCCATCGTGCACAGCGCGTAGTAGTGTGCAAACGAATAGCTGTTCTGAGATTTATGATTGTGTGCTTTGGTTGTATGCAAAATATTTGTAAACATAATATTGAGTAATATTAGAAATTAAAATAGTGGGAATCGAGCGGCGACACTGGTCCTAATACAAAATTGCAGCGAGCGCAATAGAACAACCGGGATTTGGCTCGCGTAAGCGACCCCTTAACCCTTTTTGTTTATTATTCAGGAAATTTGTTTAATTATTCCATAGCCTCAACACTTATTTTTACAATAAGGTGATTTGCAACTCTGTAGGTTAAATTGAAAGATGGTAGCATTTTATATTGAACATACCCTATTTTAAAATAAGATGGCTGCCATTCGCGAGGTGTTGGGTAAGGAGTTTAAATAAAAGTGCATTTGTCGATAAAATTGAGCATAAAATATGCCCTTAAAGTATCAGTAACCGTTTCCCAAACACATTGTATATTATAATACCGGAAAAGTAAAGGGTGAGTTATAGGTACCTACTTGATGCGCCTTTGCTAGTACACTATAGTAGCATCATAACATTGGTTCTAACCTACCAAAAGATTGGTTTTGGTACTTAGGTATATTTATAACTAGCTTTTACCCGCGACTTCGTACGCCTAGACTTAGTAACACAATTGTTGTCGGATTGTATTCATGGGATAAGAAGTCCTCAATGTTAGGGAAATTCCCGCTGTTCCTAGAATAGAAGTATTCAATATGCCAGCGCCAATCACAAACTATTAGTGTACCAACATTTCATTCAAATCCCGTAAGATATTCGTTAAATCTGAGACAAAATATTGGTTTGATCTCACCGGGAATGAAATGATAGCGTCCAGGAGGCGTTCGGCTGCGCTCTTCGCATTGTTCTACGACGGCGTCGGTGTAGTAGCGGAGACTTGAGTAGAGGCTTTGGTAGCTGGAACTGTGCAGGCAGGTGTTGTGGCGGGCTCGACAGCTGGGATCGGCGTGCTCGGCATGGCTAGAGCCTGGCAGGGCTCCATGCTCGCCACCCGATGCAGATCGTAGCTCGTTCCTACGCGCCTGCTCCTCCAGATCTTGTAATCTCTTCAAAATCTCGTCCAAGCTATTGGAAGGTGAGGGAGTCCGTGCGTGACGCCTCCCCTTGCTCGTGCTTTTCGAAGGCATTGCGTCTCTGCCCGATTTAACTTAGAAAGTGCAACTACCGACAAGCTTAATAACAGTTGACGGTATAAATTTATAAAATCAGTGGAGGTATTCGAGCAGACAAAGCTTTCTTATCCCACTTCGGCCACTTCTGATCTTATAAATAAAACATTAATTACATTAAAAAAAATAATTACTTTAATAACTGAAAATTAATATTACACAAAAATTTATTTAAAAGATAATCTCAACAAAATATGGGCAGACCCGCAATGTGTGTCTCCTTCGGCGGCTGGTGGCAAAATGGACGATGCCATTTTTTTTTTTAGGTCGGACATAGTTTTTGGCTCGAGGGAGCTTTAAAAACTTAGCCGGACTAGGTGGCGAGGCACCCAATGCCTCCAGCCAGGCGCAACTTATAAACTAAGCAACACAGCTAAGGGCGTCCCCTGCGGGACTCGGACCTCGGCTTAGGGCGTTGCTGGGGGGGCAGCTAGGGACGGCTGGATCTGGGTTTAAATTATTTAGGGGCGAATTTATAGCTACTGGCTCGGCACGGGCCGGCTCGAGCAGGGGCGGGGAGGATTACCGTTAAGGGGTCTTCGCGATGGGCCTCGCCGGCGAGGACGGTATATCGGGCGGCGATACGGGACGATGCCACGCTTTCGGCTTGACTTTATAGGCGCGGCTGCGTCGGTAGCGTACGCCCAGTGTTGTCATGTAACAGTATGATAACTGGACGTCAGTTCAATCACGGTAATTTATTATAATATTACCGTGGTTCAATAGTCCCTACATCATATAGTATGTAGCCGCTCACACGGTATTATCTAGACGAGAAATATCTTAAGCTTGGACGAAAAAAAAAGGAGCTCACCCATAAAGCAAATCCTGCAGTAGGTAGGTATAATATACTCAATACTCAATATTTTTATTGCATTCCATAAAGTTTTTTACAGGTGGATTATAATTTATGTGTTCAATATGGACCCTGTCGGGCACAGCAAAAATTAGGAGAGAGGAAGAGGGTTTAGCAGCAATTTGAATAAATTGATTGTCAATGAAGTTTAAGATTACAATGACTGTGTAATTATGTATTTATAGTCATATATTTTTTATTATTTTATATATAATATATTTATTTGTTTATTATTTATTACTTAGCCGCAGGGTTTAGCTGTTAATTCTAACTCAACGAGTGACGATCACAATAGACCGACCTTGGAAGCAGTGATAGGTACTATAGCCATAAATAATAATAGAAAAAAGATATGTAGCCAGCGTTATGTATGGTAGATTCACCATAGGAAGGAAGTTACATAAGTAGGTATGTATCAATATCAATTTATACTATTTTTATAACGTTTTACACCGATAGATATAGACGTGCTTTTCGTCAACTTGATAGCTGTCAAGTTGAACACAATAGGTACCTACATAATTAAAATAAAGTTTTTCTACAGTAGGTATCTATCAATAATAAAACAATTTTAAACAACAAATAGGAATTCTAAAAAAATACCTGACACCATATCTACAATCAAGTTATGTTGAGTAACAGTGCTAGTTGTTGGTATGGCATATTTTTAGATGCCTACACTTATTCCACAAATTATTTACTTTTTACAATAACAGTTATTATAACATCAATATTATTGTTATGGATTTATGAAAAACCTCAGTTTTACAAGGTATTCTTTCTTCTTATAGTTATGTAGACTATGTAGATACCTAGGTCAAGATATTGAATTGAAACCACTCGGTACATAATAGAAGTTATTTACTTTCTTCGTGTATTTTCATGTGGGTACAGCACATAGGTACATGCCAAATTTTAAATTTCTAGGCTTTATATAGTTTCTGAGATTTCGTTTCAAATCTGTGAGTGGGTGGTATTTCGCTTTAACGCTTTTATATACTAATCATCATCATCTACCCTTATACTATCCCACTGTTGGGCACGGGTCTCCTCTCTGGAGAGGGATTTGGCTACAGTCCACCACGCTGGCCTAGTGCAGGTTGGTAGACTTTACACACCGTCAAGAAAAATCTCGTAAGTCATACAGATTTCTTCTCAATATTTTCCTTGACCGTTTAAGTGTGTTAAGATTTAATTACCTATATATTAATAAGCACATGAATTCGAAAAGTTGGGAGATGCGTGCCTCTGAGTCAAAGTCGATCCCTTTGACTTGGCAGTCCACTTAAATTAAACACCAATAATTTCAGGCACAATAGAAAACATATTGTTATCGAGTTACTTCCTCAGCCGGCAGTCGTTTGAGATTTGATTATAACATAATCATACTGTTTCTCTTTTTCTAGCTTATATTCAAAATAAGTAAGCATTCAAATATGAGCCCCTTGGAAAGTAATGAGACAATTGAAATAAATTATAACGCAACCTTGTTGGATAATGAGATATCAAATAATCAAGAGGAAAAAAAGACCCCAGAACTCGAGCCAGAATCTGAGTTATAATAGTGCAAGTTATCACACAACAATAGCAATCAATGTGTTTCTAAATAAAACTTACGCACAACGCAATGAACAAGTTACAGTTATTTCAGAATCTATTGTTCTTGGGATTTGCTGAAAACTAAAAACGCGTATGTTGAAAGTTGAAACAAACTACTTATAAAATTTGCATGTAAACTGACTTAGACTGACTGTTTTAGCTGCGCCTACAATAGTAGGCGGAGTTAAGTCAGTCAGTCTCGCATTAGTCGCGTTTCGATGCGGACGTGTTGCTGACTGCTTATTATTTTTATAAGTCGTGTAGCGCGGCGAAAGCCGACGCTCGTAATTTTTTATCGCCATGAGTCAACAACTCGTTGCGAACGAACTACTAGCGTTTTTGCAGCAGAAGTTGGACGTGATGGACGAGGTGTCTGCAGTCCAAATCTGCTCAATGAACTTCAGTGAGGACGACATCGCTGCTTCCAAGCTGCTCTCTTCACTCTGTTGAACAAGACCAACAAGATGGTGTCCCGCAGACGTGACGGGACTAAGAAAAGCGTGCAGGACATCATAACGCTACTAAAAGAGACCGACCCTGACGACGTGCCGGCGTTCGTGGCGAAGGATCTATACAAGCTTCCTCCCGTCACCTTCGACCACGTCGATGTAACAAGCCTACTGAAAGACATCGTCTTTCTAAAGGCAAGCCTGGTGGATGTGCAGAAGAGGTTGGATGCATCCCAAAACACCGTCGCTGATTTGCGCAATGAACTCACAGAGTTGCGTAAGACAGTAGCGGTAAGTGGGTCACCATCAAGTGCATCCAACGTAAACACGCGTCGCGGAGCGGGCCACAATACATCGGGGGCAAGCTTCACTTTTGTCGTCGCCGCCGCCGTCGAACGCCGAGCTTGCAGTGTGCACCGTGCGCGCCCCGCAACCCCGCTCCCGCCCCTGCGGCTCCTCCCCGCGCTGCCGCACAAGTTACCCGACCCTCCGAACAGCTGCCCGTGTCAACAGCTCCCCCTACGAAGCCCGTGCCTGAAAAGGCATCAAAGTGGGCCGATGATGATGGTTTCGTGATGGTACAAAGGAGGAAGCGCCGTCAACGAACCAATAAGAACCGCTGCGGTGCGGCTCCTGCTGAGCCTAAGCACACCATACGTGCCGCGAAGCCGAACACTCCAGTATACATCTCCCATCTACACTACACCACTAGGACGGAGGAGTATGTGCGCCAAAGATTGAAGTACACGCCGAGAGTGCAGCTGCTGGAATCGCACCGCAACGTCACCTCTTAGTGCGAGTACCAACTTCCAATCTGCACCTCGTCATGGAAGAGGACTTTTGGCCGCAGGACGTGGTGTTCCGACGCTTCCGCGGACAAGTGAACTAGAACGCACTGTGACTAGTGCTAAGTGAAGTGTCTTACTAACATAGGCTAAGTTTTATATACTAACATAAATTTTGTTAAACATTTATGTTAGTTTAAAAAACTTTATATATGCTAGTTTGTAAGGTATTTGTCTATGGGCCAAAGTAGCCTGAAAATAAAGTTTTATTATTATTAGTATTATTATAAAACAAGTTAGGTACAACCTTAAAACATGTTTTGATTCGGGAATGAATTTGCCACGACAATGACAGGCTATGGGCCTGCCGTCGCTGGTCCTCTTCAATCACCTACCGACTAAAAATCACACGGTGTTCCTTCTCGCACCTGCTGCGTCGGGGGTTACGGGAGCAGAGCATTCGTCCGCGGCCCCCCGGACTGTTGATGGCCCGCCGGGGGGAGTGACGCGTTGAACTATGCGACACAGGTACTTACTTCCCGAAGCAGCCGTGCCCCGAGAGTACCTGCATCGCCCGGAACGTCAGGGAGCCATGCCTCGTCCCCAGCCAGCGCTTGAGCATCGGCCGCAGGCAAAACCCTCTTCCACCATTCCGCCACCAGGACTCCTGAAGCTCCGACCAGCGCAGCATGATCTGTCGCTGCGCCGCCTCCGCGACGGACGTATCCAGAAAGGACCAGCAGCCGGAAACACTCGAAGAGGTATTCGACCTTGTACTCGCGGAAATACACCAAGGAACTCCTCAAAATCAAATAGACAATGTGAAATGATCGAGGCATAGGTTTATGACTATCGTATAATAAGGTAAAAAGTACTTACCTACACCTTACCCTTGACATGGCGATGGAGACAGAAGACAATCGAGGGAACTCTTCAACGGTTCAGCAGCTATCTCGTGTTTGGGCTTATCTTAGGTATTATCAGTTATCTTGAGAAGACTTATTATAGTTGAACTATGATAGAGACTTCCCTATCATAGTTCAACTATAATAAGTCTTGCTAATGGTATGGATGTATGTACTTACATACATCCATACCATTACGCCTATATTCCCCGAAGGCATATATATAGGCAGTTGTACTAAGGTACAACCACAGTTCGCCTATGTACATAGCTAGTACATACCTAAATATCTACTTATAGGGGGCGAGCCTATCAAATCCAAATTCCAAGCTGCTACTGAGGATTCCATAGAAAAACCCAATAATATTGAGAACCCGGACCTCAACGTAGCAGTCACGCTTATGAACGATGAAGCAGTTTAGCAAGAAAGTAGATAGAGATAAGAAAAAAAAAAACCTTTTCCTCTGAAAAGCGAAAAATAAAATACTTGAGTAACTCTTTTTTACTCTTAATTTTGAGTCGGCGCCAAACAAATTTAACTTCGAAGTACGACTTATTTACATAATTATGTCATCACTTTCCAGGATTTGATGGTTATTAGCGACAGTATCAGCTAGTTTATAATAGAGCGTTTTTTTTCCAAAATCAACTTGTTTAATTCCTGGCTAGGATGTTTTTTTTTAAACCCAATGATACAGATTTAATGTTCATCAAAATCGGGACATTTGCGCTCATTTGAAAAATTCACTATTGAAGTAATTGTTTCCACATAGGTATCTAAAAAGAACCATTTAGATGGCATTTTAAAGTTTTTATACATATTTCTTAATTTAGTTTGGTTATACATTTTAGCGATATGAAATCGGATCTCAGGCCAGATTGAAACCTGCATCTTTCCGGTTAATAAAATAAAATAAATATATTTAGACAGTTTTAATTTAATAGCACTTTTCGATATCTATAATATCTAACCGTCAAACAATCATAATTATAATGTAATTGAACATACAGCCAGCGCCGCCTATGCCTCGTACAGTCACACTCAAAAAGATGTACCTGAACAAAGTTCCATTAAAATGTCTACATCCAGTATGCAAAAATATTATAGGTACAGACGCAAGCAGGTCAAGCTATCCAACACTGTCAAATTTTCCCAATTGAATATGAACCTTATATTAATGTGTTAAAGTTGAAAAATCTATCACAGAAATTTGACAGATTGGGGTAACTGTGAAACACTTATGAAACTGCCACGTAAAGTCCGTCTCACGAAAGAAGTCCCACGGAAATGAGTGGAACAGTGAAATTTTGAAAACTCGGACAACTTTACATTATATCAATTTCAATAAATTACCGAAACAATAAAATCAGATTCATTCTACAGGGATTAAATATTGAATTTTTGGAGAGTCTAAAACAATAGAGTTTAACAAATAGCAATATTCCGTCGTATGAAGTGGCGCCGCGTCTGCGGGATTTCTTTCGTGACACGGACTTTATACAAAGTTTTGAAACAGGTATTTACTTAGAATTGACAAGTTTACTACGTAGCATGTTAATTCATTATGGATGGATATTTGGCATAATGGATGGAAACATTTTATTGGAATTTTGTTCAGCTATACATCTTTTTGAGAGTGATTGTACAAGTACCAAAAACATAACCTGTTATGGCCGAAAGTATTTTCATTGCTGGTTGTAACGGTATTATCTATTACGCCATTTTACTTGAAAAACATTATTTAATACAATCACTTTTATTCGTGACAGCCGAAACAAGCAAAATTATGTCTTATAAAAGTAAGACATTATGAAATAACACTATAAAATAAAAATAAATGTAATATCAACACGGAGAAAACATACAGGTGCAAAACATGCTGTGGCTACTAAAGAAATCTTTCATTTATAATGGGTACATAAATGGTATATTTTGACTATTACAATAGACTGATTTTACTTTATTATAACGAATTTATTATTATAACAAATATTAAGTGCATAATTACCCTTAAAAATTAAAGTACCAGATGTAAAAAAATGCTATTTCTTAAAGAACAAGGTACTATTATATCAGACTAGTTTTTACATTTTGAATATGTACTTATACAATTTTAGCCAAACATTACTTTATGCACGTAACATAGATATTTGTAAGATTACATCAATTAGAACTAGCTAGCTCCTAAATTTATATGAAACTCAGACAATGTCTTTATCGCAAGGTTAATTACTTTAAATTTATTAATTAATCATTTTAAATGTACAGACACGCACAATTAAAACGGATATTACCGAAACTTGAAATCGTAAAGGCGTTTTATTAACGCATTGACTACCGATCCTTTTCCCGGGACCTTCGCACTTTTCTATATGGCTTAACCGCATATGTGGGGTTTAACCAACCAACCAACACAGTGGCTCAAACGCACATGTGAGAATATGCAATTTTTAATGTTAACCAATTATTTTATAACAAGAGAAACGGCAGACATGTTTTATTATAAAAAAAAAAAGAAACATGGTAATTGGTAATTATTAAATAGGTTTACATTATCAATACATAAGGATCAAATCAAATTGGAGTGATATTTCGAAATAGCTGTTTTTATAAACCAAATTAAGCATTTTTAAAGGTTTTTGGGGGTTAGTAAGTCTTTATTTGTCTTTGACTCTGGTAATTAACACAGACCTATGTGGAACATAGCAGAATTAAAACTAGCATATACATTGCAGGCACAAGGCGAAACTCACTAATTAGGTACCTATATGAAGTCACAAACGCGTTCAAGCCACTGGGTGAAAGTCACGAAAGCACATTACGAGTATATGCGTTGTCGGCAGTGAATTCGTGAAGTAAATAAGTAATTCGATCCTCACTTTTGGCTCCAAAATTGAAAAAGTTGGCTAGGACTGGAATTTTCCAACGGTTTCATTATTCGTTAAATTAGAATAAAACCTCGTCTTCATGTGCCCATATGGTACAATTGGTAGTTTATTTTTTTTTACAAATTTCGTTTTTACTAAATATACAAGTACAACGATAACTTTAGAAGCTAAAGCAAAATTCTCACTCTGTATGTTATTATAATTATGTTAGTCATGATTATTTACGATTCCAATACATTTCTGTTACAATATGAATACAATCACATTATCAATTTTGATTACCGACAAAATAACACAATTCATAGGATTTATTGTGCACATTCTGAAACCACTGTATACATAATATATGTAGAGATATACAATATTTTGTAATAAATTTAACATGATTGACTACAGTATAGCACCCTAAATATTGTCCAGCAAACCAACGCTGCTATAGGGTGTTTACTAAAGTAATATACATTTCATACACAATTCCACAGCTCACATTGCGCACCATTAGAAAAATAAATTATGGATGCTCCTAAACTAAACCTTCAAATTTATCTTGGCATATTTTCGCTGCACATCTGAAAATAAAATTAAGTTTATAATTATTTGAAAATATACATACCTACTTACTTACCTATTCAAAGAAGATTATATAGGATGACTCGTAATAAGTGTGAAATACTTAAACACATGATTGTGCTTATGGCAACAAACAACTTTCCCAAATAGTTATAAAAAAATCCGCTCGCGGTTCGACCGAGCTGCGTTAATACCGAAGCGGTTTTAAAATTAAAATAAAAGAATCGTGTATTTGGAAATGTTGTTAGATATAATGAGTATTTTCATCTGTTTATATATTTTTCACTAATTAGCTAATTACCAGTCATCATTATAGAAATAACATTTATTCATTTTAGAAGATCGAAGCGAGCTATCACGCAAATAGTATAATTATATAATGCAAATGCAAATTAAGAAATAATATATAATGCAAATAAAGCTTGCAAATATCGCCATAAAATAATTATTTTACTAACAGCAGTTGAGCAGGAGATAGATGAATAATTTGTCTGAGGATTTGGAGAGCCAGGAAACATGTTCATCTGCACATGAGGTGGCGGCGGCGGCGGTGGCGGATGTGTGGCGAGAGGCGACACCGGCGGCACGCCTGCGCTCGCGCATCCCCCGGCTGCATTATTGGGACTACCCGTCGTCGACAGTCTCGAAAACGCCGCTAGTGCATCGGGAAAATTAGGTGGAGTAGCAGGAGTATTGCAAGGTGTCATCAGTTGCTGAAACAATTTTTCATTTTATATTATTACAATTTCCAATATTTCAGTGATGCTTGTAGCTACAAGCCAAAAAGAACGTAAACCTTAAAGACCTATTTTTATTTCTTATCATTTTACAGGGTCGGCAACGCGCAAGTAATACCCCCAGTGTTACAAGCATCTATAGGCTACGTTAACCGTTTACCATCAGGTAACTAGGCTTGTTTGCCACCTTAGTGGTATAAAAAACACTAACTGCGAATCGGTTATTTCGATGCGATTTCGTGCGGCAAGAAACCTAATTGGCACGGTTTGGGTAACCATTCCTTCGACGATCATCTACATCGCAATTTTGTATTTCGACTCTAAACCCTGTAATGCTCATATTCTGTGAGAATAGGTGTCTACCGCTGTCAGCATTGTTAAAAGGCGCGGCGAATAAAATCAGTCAATTTTTTCAAAATTCCTATGACACGTAATGTCAATATCACTGATTGCGTAGTGTTTGCCTGCAACAACTGTTGTAGGAGTAGGAGTGTTATTTATTTTATTATAGCAGTGCCAGTGTTTGCGATTTGTGATAGACTATGACGTCATACTAAGTGTTCCCAGTTCGGTTAGCTATCTTAATTTGTTTTTGATACCTACTTTGTTAGTTTTTTTGTGTTGAATATTTTTTTACCATTATATAGTAATGTAAATAATCGAATAAAAATATTAAAAAAATATATGCATATTCCGTAATGTGTCCTGCCTTTTTGGAGTCGGATAAAAAGAGTTAAATTAGATATACATACTTATCACTGAATGGAGTATGGCTCACCTGACGATAGTGTGGTGCAGCGATCCCGTTAGCACCAGCAGGTATGGCTACTTCTTGAAAAAATATTGATAGTGCTGTCTGTAAGGGAATTAAATAGAAGAGATTATATTAACTACATTTTACTATTTTTCTATAGCTACCCAGAAAAATGTTTCCTTCACAGTCGAGTCTAGGACTAGCTAAAATTATTGTTCTGGAAACGTGATATTTGAGCTTCTTATGCCCTTAACGTCGAATTATGTTAGCTACAGTTAAAACGAAAATCACTTAGTTATATTTAAAGTATTATACGAAACTTTTGAAAGCTGTACCCGATGTCCTGTCCAAATTTGAATCATACAAAGATCGCATAGAAAAATAAATAAATAAATATTCAAGAGCAACATATAGTCCGAAACTAAGCAGGGCTTGTAGGTACTATGGGTACTAGACATTGGATATAATACATAAGTTTTTGTTTTGTAAATACTATACATACTTATAGTACATAAGAAACACCCAGACAAACAAAAACTTATGTTCATCACATAAACCAAATGTTTATGTGATGAACATAAGTTTTTGTGTTTGTTCTGTGGGAATCGACCCACGACCTCGTGATCAGCAGTCCGACAGGCGAACCACTGGACCACAGAAGTCGTCAAATCACTGTCACTTCTCCCACATTTTAGTGACTCGCCAATTCACTATATGGCCCTCCTGAAAAGCTGCCAGGAAAGGCGGAAGGGGGCTACAGCTGTGTGAGCGGCTACAGTGTAGAGAGGTGCGGCGCAGATTTCACCACCGCGAGTCTTTAGTGACCCGGATTAAGTTTCCGCGTTATTATGCCATTAGATACTTCCATCCCCCGAGCATATAACTCTGGCGGCCCCCTTCTAGCCCACCAGTTAAGGCAAGACAGAGCTGAGAGTGCCGTGTGCGCTGTTGCGGTTCTACCCCAATGTGGTCAAGCTAGAGACCGATTCTCTAGGGTAATATGGACTGCAGTGCCGCTACTCACCACCAGCTTGCCATAAGATGCCCTGCGGTTTTGCGCTTTTCTTTAAACGTTATGACACATTTTATGTTTTATGATCATAAATATATAAAGAAAGAAAAACATGTTTTCGCTTTAAAAAAGCGTTTCTAATATACCCTCCAGTTTTATGTTAGCCTGATAATGAGGTGCCACTTGTCCCAGGAGGGTTTATTATTATTATTGCAAGTATTGTAGTGTTCCACTGCAGGGGCAAGGCCTCCCCACTCTTCTTCCACTTTTGTCTTTGTGTTGCTGTCAAGGACCAGACTTTTTTGAACAAATCCAGCTCATCCTGCCATTTCTGTCTGGTTCTGTCAGGCTGTCAGGTGACACTTGGTAAACTGACGCCCGAAGGGTCCCACTTAATAGTGGGACCCTTCGGGCGTCAGTTTCGGACATACAACAGATATGTCCACCCTAGTTCCATTTCAGTATGGGAGCTTTCCCCGTGATTCCGAGTCGAAGGTCTCGAGATCGAATCCAAGGCAATATGTAGGTCGCTCTCGCACTCGCTTAAACGGTAAAGGAAAACATCATGAGGAAACCTGCATGCCTTAAAGATTTTCTCAATGGTGTGTGAAGTCTGCCAACCCGCACATAGCATGGTGGACTATAGCCTAATCCCTCTTATTCTGTGAGAGGAGACTCGCGCCCAGCAGTGGGACAGTATATGAGTTAATGATAATGATTTAAAAGAATAATGTGACAGACAACAGAGTGATATGGTTTATTGTTTATGCCCCACCACTCTGGGTTTGAGTTTGTTTAGTTTACTCTCAGAAACTGCTGTATTTTATTTTATTACTTTAGAAAACTTACAGATAATATACAAAATATAATAAAAATTATTAAAATACATACATACATACATACACTCACGCCTTTTTCCCATAGGGGTAGGCAGAAACTAAAGAACGCCACTTGCTACGATTCTTGCATACTTCTTTCGCTTCGACCACATTCATACATCTTGTCATACATACACGCCGGTTGCGAGTACTACGCACCTGACCTTTTTGAAGAACCTCACCAATAAGGTCGGTATAAGTTTTCCTAGAGCGTCCCTTCTCGGCGGTTCCACTGATATTCGCCTTATAAATCCTTTTTGTTAGTCGCCTTTCATCCATTCTCTCGACATGCCCAAACCATCTCAGCATATTCTTCTCAATTCTCTTCACTACATCGTCTTTTAAGCCGCAACGTTCTCTTATCATACTATTTCTCAATCTGTCATTCCGAGTTACACCGCACATACTTCGCAGGGAACGCATTTCTACAGCATTTATTCTACTTTCATGTTTCTTCTGCCATACCTCATTTCGCATGATGTGATCTCCCATAATTAAAGAAGCACTTGGCTTGAAGGTCAATTGTAATATTTTTATTAGCATGTAAGGTGTATTCTTTGTCGGAGATCCTAATAAAATAAAATAAAATACCCAACTTTCACTTCCATACATAAGTGCAGGTACCAACACACCGTTGTGGATAGCCATCCGTGCCTTTTTTGACACCGACTGGTTAGCCACAACCGCATGTATAGCACCATTCACTTTATTTCCCGCATTTAGTCTTCTTTCCACATCCGCATCAATCTTACCATCCCTTGTAAACATACTTCCCAAATAAACAAATTCATTCACTTGCTCTATACTCTTTTATTTAAAATATGGCCAATTAAACTGTAACTATGGATTTTCATATGCTTTAACCCAAAATAAAGTGTTTTTTAGGAAGATTTAAAGGGTATAAATTATGAACATATCCATGTGAAGCAGGGGTGACTTACTAATAATAAATAAATCATAATTTATTCAGATACTGAACCATTTTTCTAGGGTTGTAAGCTCAACTACAACAGTAGATTTGTGTCCTATTCCAGTGTTATTGAGATTTTCTGTGAAATTCTCAGTAGCAGCTCATTGGATTTGTGCCCAGTTAATGACAATAGGCTTGACTCCAATTACATGGGACCCAATCTCTGTGTGTGTGTGTATTAGTACAGCTCTGCTTTACTCTTACAAGTGTGATAATATTTTTGTTGTTTATTATTCAGTTAACTAAGATCCAGAATAAATGTATGCATCTAAGGTAATAACATCTAACCAACATTGACAATCTATAATATACAGGTACCATTCCCATGTTTTCAGGAATGGTAACTGTTTATTAGAGATTGTTTAATATTAAACACAGCAAACAATCAATATTGCAAAATGTATGATTTTTATAATATAATTTGATTAGTACATTACTTACATAAACAAATATGTAATACCATCTGATTATGTCAAGATGATAATAATTAAAATAAATGAATTTATTTGGATCCTTCTTCTGAAAAAATAGTAATCCACCGGGGGTAGTATTTTTTATATTTTATACCGATCTTTTTTTTTGTATATTTTTGGCATTTTCCATGCTAAGATTTTAAAGTTATTTAGAAAAGGAAAAATACGTATATTTTTCCTTTTCTAAATAATTTTATACCGATGTTAAAAATTTAATAAAAGAATGTACAAAGGTAAATAAATATTTTTGAGAAATATTACATAGCATTATCATCATGGTTATGAAGTTGTAATAGATATTTAGAAATAAAAATTATAACTTCACTACATAAACAATGAGTAACTTTATGCAAATCAAATGTATTATTACACACTAATACCACATTATGTAAGTACGCTTTTATGAATTGTAATAATTGTCTCTCTATGGATCTCTTGGATGCAGTATAAAAATTAACTATAAATTTACATCAAGGCTAAACCAGTAGTTAAGTTGCTTAATGCATATAATTTTTCAATTCATTCTATTTGTGTCAGTAGAACATAAAATAGAATTTGTAAGCTTTACTTATCATAATAATTATAACACAACCTATTTTTTATCACAATATAATCACATGGAAAGAATTTCAATGTTTTTCATTCATAATCCACTTGGACAAAGATTAAAAACATTCAAGTACCTAGTCATGTATCTAAATTGATAACAGCGTGTGACAGCAAGGCTATTGTAAATCAAAATATGTAGCAGCCATTTCATGATTACATACTGTTTGTTTACATATATTATAAAATTTACCTCGAATTGCCAGTGTGCAGCTTGCAATAACTGTTTCGCTTGTTCTTGGGCACATCCTGCCGCTAACACAAATTGATTTATCATGACTTGTTCACGTAAAGTTGAATCCATTGTAACAAAATTCAACAAAAATATAAAAGAAGTTCACCGATTTTGCAAGAAATAACAAGCAAAAGCAATGAAGTTGGTAATAAAACCGTAACCGTAAGTAAAATACGTTTCCATTCCCATGAAGTTGGGCTGAGCGCTAGTGGACGTCGGGAATAGAGTAAGTGCAAAAGAGAGATCCGATTTCTTTATCCAATGGCCACCAATATAAGACGATTGCAATTAGAATAGGATAGCATGTTAAAGCTTTGACAGATGTCAGCACCTCCGATTGTTTGTAGGTACAACCCGTACAACACCCAATCAAAACTAATACAATGACATTAGCAATGAAGTCAAAAGAGTTTCATCCAATAGAAATTTATTGGTTAGACGTAATGTAGGTACGTTGCGCCACTAATTTATAGTTTGGATATTCGGTTATGTATCATCCACTGAAATCAGGTAAGTGATTGTAATGTTCTAAGTTCTAACTTCTAGTTCTACCATATTGTACTACTACTACCAATGAATTGAATGTATTACAGGATCGTGTACTTATCATGCATGAATGTTACGTCAAGATTGCGACCTATGTCAATGAAAACAAGCAGAGCGAGAGATATTTCAAAGGAGTTTATCTCTCTGCCTACTCTAAAATCTTTCATATAGGGTGTCGGCTTTAGAAAAGGACCGTACGAATTTGTTATTGGTTGCTGAGTGTTGTAAATGTTGTAATGGATTGTTGGGGTAGATATTTTTTATCTAACGAAATGCCTCTTCCCGCAGTGACCTGCAGTTTTTTAAGGGTGTGTACTGGAATAATGGTTTGGTTCATTGGTCAAAACGCTCACATGTGTATTGTATCAATGTGTACAATGAAACGACGAAAATTTTAAGAAAAATATTTATTTATCTTTTTGATTTTTTTGGCATTTCCCAGGCTAAGATTTTAAAGTTATTTTAGTCAAGTAAAAATTCGACTGCGGGCAGGATTCATTTATATTCAGGAAATATTTATTTATTAAAAACTAACGGTGACGATAATTATCTGCTAACAAATACATGAACCTTAATTTGTCACTACTTTAACTTTTGAAAACAATTCCTTTATGCAGCTGCAGAGAGGATACGATTCTTGACCTCGTCCACAGTAAGTAAAATTTTCACCACAAATGGAACACGAAAAAGTCTGAAAAAATATGGTAAAATATTTTTTTTTTACCATATTTTTTAATACCTTTTGTCGTCGATAAATTGATTTTAACGTGGTAAAATTTTAATAGTGGTGTTACCGCTTAAATCTTATAAAATAATACTACACTATTTTAAATACGATTTAAAAAATACGTAACGAACGACATTATACACTTTACGGTACCATAATAAATGTTGTATCGCATTGATATGAATGAAATGCACTGCATTTGACAAAAATATAAATTTGGTAGCTTACCAAATAGATAAATATCAAAATAAGTGAAAGTAGTATTTAACGTTGGCAGCCTGTTTGACAAGGACCCACTCCTCCTAGATGCTATCTCACCATATATGATTCTCTTTTTAGAAAAGTGTTATTAAATAGAGCCTTATCACAATCGATTAAAGTGTAATTTCGTATGCTTTAGAATATCAAGTTCACGATAGTTCTGTTTTATCATAGTGGTAATTGTCACAGTCACTCATTTGTCGTTGTCATTGTCACTGTCAGTGTAAAGGTGACGAGGTGAAGGTGAATGTGAAGTAGAAGTGAACATAATGAACTGAAATCAGAAATTTTGTGCTGATCTACGTACGTGCTGCTATTGTTACTGTTTTGCAGATAAAAAGTATTGATTTTTCCCTTAATTGTTTAGACAATGGAACCGAATCCTGTAATTATTGCTGCTACAGCTAAACAAACAGCGTCTGTAAGTTCTGTTTATGTTTGTTAATTTAGTAACTTTGTAATCTATTAATTTCATCGATTATTAAAATCTTTATCGGTATTTATTTCAGCTTATATTTCTACATGGATTGGGTGATACAGGGTTAGTATTTTACTTATGATGTCCTTTTTTAATTTAAGAGTAAGTTAGATTTTTTTTTTAAATTAAAAATATTATTTTCTAGCCACGGTTGGGCAAACACCATCGCTGCTCTTCGTGGCCCTCACGTTAAGGTAATATGTCCAACTGCAGCGACGATGCCTGTAACATTAAATGCTGGTTTTCGTATGCCGTCGTGGTTTGATCTGAGGACACTAGATGCCACAGCTCCTGAAGATGAAGAAGGAATATTAAGAGCCACTGATCTTGTTCATCGACTTATTGCTGATGAAATCAAAGTAAGTAATCAATTTATTAATTCACATTATTTTCATTAAACATAATCATTACAAATTACTTGTCTTAAACAATATGAAAAAATAAAAGGAATATTCAATTATTAGCACATTTAATTGGTATGTATGTAGTATAGATTATTGATACTTGTTTCAACAACTAAATAAATCAAATATATAATTTTGAAGTACAAACACAATATAAAATCCTGTACTGATTTACCAATTTATCAAATATTTATTTTCGATTCATTCATTTGCAGTGTGTAAATTAGATCCTATCACTACATAATTATGATAGCATGCAACTATTTATTAAGCATATAATGTGTATGCATATAACGGATACATTTACAGTATTATAATGTCTGTAAGAAGTCATAATTAGGATAATAAATAAGATCAGGCAGTTTACATATTTATTTTATTACATTTTAAAGTTAACTTATATGTAAGCTGGAACAGTTACATTCTAAGGCTGTAAAAACTGTTTTCAATAACAAATCATAACAATCAATAACATATCTGGTTTTCCCGATAACTTGGAATTTTGACACTTATGTATGAAGCTGTATGGAGCTTATGTCAAATTTCTATTCGAATGCAGCCATTAGTGGACAGACTGTAATCCTTAAATTAATAAAAATATTAGTATTGGATATTTAGATTTAAAGTAATGTATATTGAATGCTAACATAACATAAATAACATTAATGTCCTGGACTTACAATGTTTTTTTTATTCCAGGCTGGCATACCCTCTAATAGAATATTACTGGGTGGATTTTCTCAGGGAGGGGCACTGGCACTTCATGCTAGTTTGACATATCGGGATCCACTTGCTGGAGTAATGTCACTATCTTGTTGGTTACCTCGACATGCACACTTTCCAGATGCAGTGAAGGCTCCTTTGGAAATTCCGGTAAGAACATTGGGGAATAATTTTGCTGATGCTGTTTACTGCTTGATTTTTTAACTTTTACTGTTATCCATATGTGCAGTCAACATTGCATCCATGTTTGCCATTCCATGGAAACAGATTGCAGGATGCAGTTTACACTTTCATATAATCTGTAAACTGCATCAATCAACTCCTTTGTGGCAATTTGACGAAGTGCAACTGTTACGCTACAACCAGAAAATACCTCCTGGGAGTGGCCTGCGTCTAGAAGCCCCTTTGATGAGGATCAGTGCCTGTCACGGTCGTAGTGAATATCGAGAATCCCATGGCATTACTATAGGGCAAGGAAGGCAAGTGCGGTTTTTAGTTGATACAACCAATACAAACCTAATAACCATTGGACTGCCAAGTCAAGTTTCGAGTTCCAAGGCACGTACCACTGACTTTTCGAATCATATGCATATTAATAAACATTTAATGACCTCTCGCTTAAACGGTAAACATCGTGACGAAACCTGCATGCCTTAGAGATTTTCTTGATGGCATGTAAAGTCTGCCAACCTGCATTAGTGCAGTGTGGTAATCTATAGCCTATTGACTATATCCCTCTCATTCTCATTCGGTTATGGAGTTATGATGATAAAGCAAGAAGCTTTTTCAAATTTGACATCATTACATTAGAATTCCAAGTCCAGTTGATTAACCTAGACTTCCTGTAAATATAAACAAATACAATAAATATTGATAGCATACTGTTATGTTTTAAATTGAATACAATGAGCATTGAATAAATCAAATAAGTACAACTGTGAATAGGTACTATGTTTTAAAGAGAATACATTTGAAGTAGGTAGGTACAAGTAAACAGTCACCATCAATCAAATAACTTGAATTAAGTCAATCACAAGTTCCGTATCTGGTATAATCTGGAGTATACTCCAAAGTATTCATGTGTGACTCATAATATTCCATGCGCAAGCTAAGCTGTCGGGATCAGGCATACCTACTTGGAAATCAGTTGCGGTGGGTCGAGTCATATCTGAATAATAGAAGTCAGCTAGTGACTTTTAAGGGTCATGCTTAATGAAGCATGACCCTGAAGAGAGAGAAATGTCTCTCTCACACAAATGTAGACATAATAACACATGGTTATTGTATGCATTGCGTTGTGTACCCGAATATATATCTCATGATATATTTCCACCGTAAGCACGCCACGAGAACTGCATATCTTTGAATGTTCAAAATGGTGTGTTATCTCTCAGTAACCAAAGTCAAAAAATTCTCATACAACTGAAATTTGCGTGGACACAACTTTGATAGAAAAACTGCGACATTTTATGCACATTATTGATTAGAGGACTAAGCTTATGAAGCAATAAACTATTTTGTATTTGTAGCTTCTCGGTTTGGTATGTACAGAATCACCAAAAACTTAAAGAAGTCAAGGTCTTTTGGTTATTTATTATACTTTAATTCGAAGCATCTTGGGAGTATAACCTGTATATCTCACCCCTTAGGAATTAAAAGAAAGTGTTTATAAATTATGTGCTGCACAAAACTAAAATCATACAGTGAAAGACTCGACAGATTTAGACTACAATGAGACTCGACGTAAATGCAGTGATCACATTACCTACCTACCTATTCAGCCGGTAACACCCACTGCTGAGTGAAGGCCTCTTCTCTACCCCGCCACTGTTGCCGATCTTGAGCAAGTCGCACCCACTGATTCCCCACTGCCCTCACAATATCATCCGACCATCGGGCTGGTGGTCGGCCCTAAGATCGTTTTATATCCCTTGTCCACCATTCGGTTACTGCTTTGGTCCACCTAAGATCCTCCCGTCTTACTAAGTGCCCTGCCCATCTCCACTTAAGTCTCGCGATCCGTATACCTACATCTTCGACCTTTGTTCGACGTCTAATCTCGACGTTAGGTTTTCGATCTACGAGATGTATTCCTAGCATGGCACGCTCCATGGCTCTTTGAGCAACTCTTATTTGGTACATGTGCTCCTTTGTGAGCGGCCATGTTTCAGATCCGTAAGTGAGAATGGGCACCACACATTGATTAAACAACCTGGTCTTTACACATTGTGGTATTTTAGACTTAAGAACATCCTCCAGTTTTCCAAAAGCAGCCCACCGCAATTGAATGCGCCTGGAAATTTCTCGCATCTGCGAGTCCCGTCCAAAGGATAAACGATGCCCAAGGTAAACATACTCATCAACTGCCTCTATATCATGATTTTTGACAGTGATATTAGGTATGCGTGACGGGTGGTTTGTCATTAGCTCTGTTTTGGTCATGTTCATCCTCAGGCCAACGCTCACAGATGCCTCATGCAGCTGGACGAGCATATCTTGAAGGTTGTTGGCGTTTTTTGCCACTCAGATGAGTTCATCGGCGAATCGCAAATGTGTCAACTCACGGCCATTGATATTGATACCTTTCTCTTCCCAGTTCAAGGTCTTCATAACGTCCTCCAAGACACATGTAAAAAGCTTTGGTGAGATAGTATCTCCCTGGCGCACACCTCGGCGTCTTCATAAAATTGTATACTCTGTCATTGATTCTCCTGACTTGTTGTCGACCTTCAACGGTGAAGGGAAACATAGTGAGGATGTCTTCATAAAATTGTATACTCTGTCATTGATTCTCCTGACTTGTTGTCGACCTTCAACGGTGAAGGGAAACATAGTGAGGATACCTGCATTCCTTAGGATTTTCTCTGAAATCTGACAACCCGCATTATGCCAGCGTAGTGGCCTACAGCCTAATCCCTCATAATAAAAGAGGACACCCGTTCCCAGCATTGAGACAGTATAAAAAATGGTTGATGATAAACTTCTTAAAAATAATGTACCTAAGCCCACATATTTATATCGCTAGATGCGCCCTACGCCCTACCGCGTCAGATAATGGTCACGTTTCCTTAAGTAAACTGGTTGACATCGGAAGTATCGAATCTGTTGATTGTCTCGTTCACTCATACTGAATATTGCACACTTTCGTCCTCTGTCTCTAATACGGAATGTGTGTATTCACTCATCTCTATATGGACACGTTTTCGAGCGGTATAAGTACGGTGAGGGCAAATCTAGCGATTTAAATCTTTGCCTAAACCCATATGAAATATAGGGAAAGTAAAAAACCTACGTAAATTCCTCAGTATGTAAGTAAATGTACGTGAGGAATACCTGGAACGACATAAGAATTCAGAAAATGATATTTGAGAAAAAAATGAGCTACTCCGAACTGGACTACCTCTGGAAATCG
Organism: Acronicta alni; assembly: GCA_964056405.1. Taxonomy (NCBI): domain Eukaryota; kingdom Metazoa; phylum Arthropoda; class Insecta; order Lepidoptera; family Noctuidae; genus Acronicta; species Acronicta alni. The sequence continues at coordinate 7,308,801 of OZ043925.1, read as the reverse complement.
CTAGAAGATAGGCGGCCCTGATATATGAGACATAAAAACATACCGACGAGCTGTCAACAGCAGTACTCTTTTAAGTACACCTCTGTCTATGTTATGTTATCATATGACAATTATTATATATAAATAAAATCTCTCGGATTTGTTCCAGATATTTCAAGCCCATGGTGACTGCGATCCAGTAGTTCCATTTAAGTGGGGACAGATGACTGCCTCGTTTCTTAAAACTTTCATGAAAAATGTTGAGTTCGCAACATATCAAGGATTGACACATAGTTCTTCAGAGGCAGAACTTAAAGATATGAGAGCGTTTATAGAAAAAACGTTGGCTGCTTAAGAAATAGATTAATTTACAGAGGAAAACCTTTAAAAAGTACAGATATTTTAATTCAACCTGTAACTAGTTCAAACTCTTGTTATATTAGTTGCACTAATTGCTAGTTAAATCCCGAAATAAGTACCCTTGATGATGATAGTTATCCTGGTATTTTTTAGCTGCTTAGATTAAGTTTAAAGATATTAAACATACATTTACGTTGTAAGATAAAATTATGGACCGCCAAATAAATTCTATTCAACATGACTCTTCTTTTATATTATCGAAAAGAACTTTCGCGCGCAAGATCGCAACTTCTTTTACATGGATGTCGATTCGATTATGACGTGACTTTATACAGACCTTCGTGAGATAGAATGATGATTACTATCAGTAGGTATAGTCATTCTGTCTTACGAAGTACAAATGTGAAGTCTACAATGCCTTACAGGAGATATAGCGTGTTTGGGGTGTTAGAAAGATGTCCATAGAGGCCCCATGGCGGAGAACAAAAATGTCGCATCGGAGAAACGCTAAGTAAACAAAATAAAAAGAAGTTTTGGGGTGATGGTCGTCGGGGTTACTTATTTGAATTTTATATTTATTTGTTAGCTTAAAGCTGAGATGATTTAACCAATCGTCCTAGAGCTAAACCGAATAATGAAATTGAGCTCTGAGGATTTCAAAATTCCAAAATTGTGTTCTTTCACACTTAGCATTTACCCTACACCAAGATTCGAAAGAAATATCTACATAAATCATTGTCTCTGGTGGAAATCTAACCTACAACGCTACGCAATTGGCTAAAAGTGGTTATTGGTGAGGACGTCAACGTGCAGTGAATATTTAATAATTGCTTGGAAAATTAAAAATACATACTGCCTTATTGAGTCCTGGGTTAGATTCAAAAGTTCGAGCAGGCTTAGAGGGAATTCTATGAAATTCTCAGTAGCAGCTTGGGATTTAGATTTTTGTACCCACACCTAAAAAAAAAACAGAAAATTGGGTAGGTAGGTACATTAACGACTATTGTCAGTTCCTATGTTTTTTTTTGTGGGATACATGGAACCTACACATAATGGCTACGGTAGTACACCTCTGCCTCTAACCCTATCTATGGTCGTCTTTTGTTTGTTTTTGTTGAGTCGCTATTTTGTACACGCTACATCAGGATGTAGCGTGTGTAAAAAATATTGGAACCTATCTTTAGCCCAAGGGGTGCTTTGTCTCAATTCAGGAATTGAGACAAAGCACCCGTTGGGCTAAAGATAGGTTCCAATATTTTTATTCTCTAATGTACAGACGCCAGCAGGTCAAGCTATCCAAAACTGACAAAATTTCCCAATTGAACGTGAACCTTATTACATCGTATGAAAGATGAAAATCTATCAAAGAAATTTGACAGATTGGGGTAACTTGATGTGCTGGCCTCTGTACTTGAGACAGATTTAAAATTATATAAGCTATATGTATAAATATGGGTTTCGCATAAGAGTAAAAGAGAGACAAGCGTCTAACGGTACTTTCATGTGTTAAAAAGAGAGAGAATATGCTTTTGGCGGGACCAAACCCGTATAATTTACACTACCGATCTTTGATTATATACTTGTCTAGATGCCACATTGACACGTACAGAACGGCCCAAATAAAGTCTACTAAAATTGGTAGACTCTCTTCTCACTTACGTCAGTGTCATTTGGATCACTTCAGGGTGTGGAGTTCTCGAAAAATAATTAATTATGTCGGTATGTGCTGTCAAATTGTGTCGCAATTATGTGGGAAAACCGTATAATTACACTAAGATCACATTACATCGGTAAGTTTTGTTATTTAACCTCTATTATTTTATGAAAACATGATTTTTCAATTCGTTAATTTGTAGGTTCGACAGAGTAGCCGGTGTTGTCAATTTATTACAAGGGAGATTTGGCGAAACTATGGGAGATAAAATGCAAATATCAGTCATCATCTTTCGATCAGGAGAAAATTTTATTATTTTAATAATTACCTACATAATTTATTTGATCACTAAATGATAACTTGCCTTCACAAAATAAATGAAGTCATTCACTAAATAGTATTTTTGTTAGTTCTTTCTAATATTTTGGGTTTCAGATTTCTTAAGACTGGAGAGACATTATACAGCGGACACGAAATGAAATATAAAAAAAAAACTATTTCGAAAACAAATACAAAGAGATGGATTTTGATCTATAAATTGCTGTATATATTTTTTCATTGTATTTTTTGTTTTTATTAAAATAAATAAAACACTAATTTATAAAATAATTACTTTATTCAGCCTGTTTCGTTTAACTGTCATCCCATTAAATAATGGAGAAAAGGTAAGTTAATAATTTGGAGCAGGCATCCCTAAACACGCACACCTTGACAGTTTGACTACAATAAGTACACAAGCGGTACTCACACATATCACGCAATTTGGCCCCAGTTTTCGCGTGTCGTTTGTTTGCATTGCTCCATCTAGACAAGTATATAATCAAAGCTACCGATCTACATCTACACCGGCCCTGTCATTATGCGCGCAAACGTTTAGTTATTAAAGTACTATTTAACTTCATTACGATGGTTTCTTGTCCAATACAATATATATTATTTTGACCGATATCGATATATTATTGCAACACAACACTGTCGATGCACACATTGAAATTATACATACCTACGTACACAGAGCCATACAGATGGGTGAATTGCGCAAGCAAAAAAAAAACACACGGCAAACCTGAGAACGGTAGTGCAATGTGCTGATTTTTAATTTTATATATATTTTCTCAACAACGTAAGTACTTCTCTACCTTGGCAAAAAAAATCATTGATTTCTACCGATTTCTACCCTCTAATATACCAAAAAAAATATATTACAAAGTGTTATTTTATCATCACGGTGGCCTGTCCCGAACCCAATTCCGCTCATAAAATACCTTCCCCTGCAAATACATTCGTAATATGGATTTAAATCGATTTTGTTATCATTAATTTATAATAATTATATTCGATCAAATAAAATTATTTTTGTTTGTTTATCTTCTTTCTCATGGATTGGACAGGCAGTCAACTTTTGTCCGGAAAAAAGTTATCATTTCAGAGGACAGTAAGTTTTAGTAGAATAGCCACGTCAACATTACGTTGTTACGCCCCTCTCGTTTCCTCACTTCGGATCAGTCCGACTCAAGCTCTCGGCATGAACGCACAGGTCCCAACGTCTTGCGGTTTCCCGTCAAAATGATATGATAAACTTACATAAGTTTATCATTTCAGTGTTAAGGGGACAAAAATAGTTTCATTTCGGTGACTGTTATAACTCGTGCTAGATTTGTTTAATTTGTTTCAAAATTGTGTATTAAATTCGCCGTAAGTACTGTTTTGTTTGAGTAGTGTTCATATTTTATTAATAATTTTATTTCGGCGTTAAATGTAGAACTAACCTCTATTTTATCATCTCAGTGTTATCATTTCAGTGGATTCGGTGGACTGTTATACCAATTACAGTCCACCAGAATGAAATGTATCTCCGAAATGATAAAACCATAAAGTTTTAGAGATCCTTGTGTCAAATAAAAAGTCAGTTTTGTAATGTACTTTTACCTAGAGTGTAGATTAAATTGTTCAGGTGTATTATGTGAAAATATATAATATGTAAAAAGCAGTGATAGCCTAGAGGTATGACCATTGGACTGCCAAGTCGAAGATCTCGAGTTCGAACCCAAGGCACGCACCTCTGACTTTTCGAATTCATGTGCGTATTAATAATTAATTATCACTCGCTTAAACGGTGAAGGAAAACATCGTGAGGAAACCTGCATACCTTAGAGATTTTTCTCGACGGTTTGTGAAGTCTACCAACCCACACTAGGCTAGCGTGGTAGACTATAACCTAATCCCTCTCAATATGAGAGGAGACCCGTGCCCAGCAGTGGGACAGTATATGGGTTGATGTTTTTTTTTTATATAATATGTATGAAAATATAAGTTGATTTAATTTTAGAAGTTTTACATATATACCTGTAGAAACACTATTCTCATCTCGTTATCAATTTAACTAAATTATATCTCGCATTTTTCTCTTAGTGCAATAGGTAGACATTATGTATTACTATTAATGGCGTAACTTACAAATGCAGCCATCATATTAATCAGAAACTTTAAGCTTCCTAATCGCGCTTCGTTCACTATTTTGAAAATATATCAAGTAAATATGACAACGTCTGTGGTCTAGTGGTTCGAGTACTGGACTGCTGATCATGGGGTCGTATGTTCGATTCCCACAGGACACAAATATTTGTGTGGGTAAAACATGAGTATTTGTGTTTGTCTGGGTGTTTCTTATGTATTATAAGTATATATTTACAAAAAAAAAGTATCTAAGTATTATATCCATTGTCTAGTACCCATAGCTCTGCTTAGTTTGGGACTAGATGGTGCTGTGTAAAAATGTCCCAAAAATATTTATTTATTATTTATTTATTTAAATTAGTATTAGTTCATAGACAAACAAAAACGAGAAAAATTACCAAAGCTTATATAAGTAAAGAAACAATTCATTCATATCATAATAAACATTACATTTATATCATTCTTTGAGGTTATTGTAACCTCAAAGAATGATATTTGTAATACTAACTGTAATATATGTATATTAATGATGATATTAAAATAACTGTGTACTGTCCTGTCTCAGTTTATCTAAAATTTGTGGAAATCAAACCTAACAAAGTAAAGAACCCTGGCTGTCCGGCACGGTTGTTCTTAGCTGTATCATTTCGGTGGATTTATTTCATTCCGGTGCACAGTATCATTTCGGTGGTATTTTTTATCATTTCGGTAGACACTTTTCATTTCAGTGGACTCTTAAACATTAATCCTTAAATATTTATGTAAGTTTTGATGATATTTTGATGTCCACTCACGCACAATGTTATAAAATAGGCTAAAGTTTTATTTGTCACTAAAAATATGTAGATAGCATTGAAAACAAAAAATCCCACCGAAATGATACATAAAAATCTCTTGTTGAAATTCACCCATATATATTTTCACGACTGTTTCCCATTGGCGTAGGCAGAAACTATAATTTCACGTCCTACGGTCCTGGCACACCACTTTCGCTTCATCTATATTCATTAACCTCATGCATGATCATCGGTGCTGTTAACCTGGATTTTTTTGAGAACGTCTGCAATTTGTTTGTGGTACGTTCGCCGAGGTCGGCCCTTTCCAAGTCTTCCATCCACATTCGCCACGTATACTTGTTTAGTCCTATATCTTCTTTCACTTCACAACGCTCCCATACTTACGCTGTTCCTCACACTATCTTTCAAAGTGACACTACGCATACCCTCTCAATCTCTACGGGATTTATTCTACTTTCATGCTATATCTTACTTTCACTACCATACATTAGCGTTAGCGCCAATACCCTCCCAATCACAGCCAAGCTGCCTACTCGGACACATTTCAGCTGTTCATGAAAGTGTGTAGCGCGCCATTCACCTGGTTACCAGCATTCTCTCGTAAACACACATTTAGTTTTCTAGTCTTGTTTAGACATGGGTAAGCGACTTCTTAAATAAATAAGATGAATGAATTCACTAGACTGAATTGTATGATTCAATCAGCAGTAAAACTAGTCCTAAAGACTCAGTGCAGTGAGTCAGTGCAGCGATATGGTATGGCACTACACTGCGTCGTAGTCTATGACATAACACGTTAAGTCTATCTCACTCACGCAACAAAACCTGTCCGTTCGTTTCGCTTGCAAGTACGCTTCCCAAGCGAAGGACATCCCCGTGGAACGCGCCGCGTTGTTTTGACTGTAATATTTAATCATTAAACTTTGATTTTATTTAAATTAAGCATGAAGGAAAATCAATATAAAAGTCGAACAGTAAAATTAGGATCATATTTTCATGAATACAAAACATGCTTGTTCCAAAATATTCATTCCGAATACAAATGACTAATGAATATTTAGTTATTGTGAATTTGTGACTCTGTTATGACTGCTGACAATGATAAGTCTTAAGCCTCCTCTACACAATCGGCCATGATGGGCACTCGTTGATCGTCTGTGATCGGCAAGGTAATCGTCACTATCATTGTGGAAGCATCCACACGATCATATTGAGCGGCAAGCCTTCAAGATGGACGTGGAGGTTATAGCTGCAGCTACCATTAATTTAATTTCCGTATACATCATTTTATCAATGTAGTTGAACGAAAAGTTGTGAAAAAAACACAAATATATGTGTCCTGTGGGAATCGAACCCACGACCCCATGATCAGCAGTCTCAAACCACTAGACCACAGACGTCGTCAGAAGAATGATTATTTTATTTTATTCTTTTGGCGCAATATAAACAAAAACTACGCGACTTCCGCACGGCTCACTGTCCTCCGGCGAATGAATAATAGGCGATCGTGTGGGCATGCGCATCAGACTACAAGCGATTCCCTTTGATGCGTGCCCGAAAAACCGAGTAGTCGCCGATCGCCGCGATCATGGCGCCGATTAAGGACCATGATGGGCGACTACAGGCAAGTACCCCTTCTACACGATCGTGCTCGCGTGTAATCGCCCATCATGGCCGATTGTGTAGAGGAGCCATTAAAGTCAGTGACTCAGTGCCTTATAAGCGTAAATGTCATAGTTGACAGTTGACTTCACGAACTCATTCGTGAATCAAAGAATCGGGGGTGAATTGGGAATCGTTTATGGTGAATTGATTCTTTCAGGTGAACCAGACTAAGTAAATCAGTTCAGTTAACTGTATTCAGACTACCCATTAAAACGAGACTAGACAGTCTCGTTTTAATTTCGGAATTAATTATTTATGACTTCATGACAACAATGATTGGTATGGCACAAAGGCCTTTGAAGCCATGCCGAAAATATTACAAAAAAAAAACGTTGTGACTGTGAAAGAAGAAAGAAACCTCAGAATTCAGAATCAGAATATTCTGAAACAGAAACTGTCAATGTCAAAGTCAAGGGTCAAGCCATGTGTTTTGGATTTGATTAAGTATTTGTTTTTATGATGAATAAAAATAATAATCCATCAAGAAAGCGACGCGGTGAAGTGGAAAAATGTAAGTTGTCAAGTAGTATTCGGTAGTCGATGTATAATTATTGACATTTAATACTCCAGGCCGTTGTAGGCTGACTGTGACCAAAATACTTCTTTATTAATTATTTACTTCTCCCCTAAGGCGAATCTCTGACTGAATCTTAATTGGTTTATATTTCAGCTGTTAATTCATTAGAAAATGGACTGAAAATTGAAACTTCAGACAAAGTCATAAAGAAACGAAAGAAAGCAGTGCCAAAATTTCGCTTGAAAACCAATGGACAGCATGCTTCTCTATCTACAAGTAGTAGTGAAAGAATTCCTATAACACTCACAGACATACAATTCTTATTACTACACTCTCTGCTGGGAAACCTTAACTTAACAGAATCACCTAGGTGGTATGTGTTAGATAAATGCGAAGCGATCAAACAAACAACTTGTTTGATTTTAGAAGGCCTTTCTATTAAGCAATGGGAAAAAAACTTTGATCAATTTAAAAATACAACTGAAATATTCAGTGATTTTGTTGAAATCCTAACTCCTTCAGTTTATGGGGGTTCCTTAGTCCAAGAACTTGCTTTAGTTCCATTATCAGAAGTTGAAAAAGAAACCATTATCCACAACTATGGGAGTATGAACCTAGCACTAGAAGCAAGAAAAGATTTAATGGTAATGATGAAAGCTGTGTTTCCTATTGGAAATGAAATTATCAGTGGGGTAACTTCAGCAGTGGATGATAAGTACCCTAGAACTCAACTGGTATTGGCAGCTTGGCAATTGATTGAAGAAAATTATCCAGTACCTCTTAAGGGAAAGTTAAGTGATGCATATGCTGACTATGTACTCACTAAAGACGAATATGCACCTGTCACTGCCTCCTCTCCACTATTTGGGATAGATTGTGAAATGTGTTTAACAAGTGCAGGTTCTGAACTGACAAGAATTTCAGTAGTTAATGAAAAGCATGAAGTTGTATATGAGACTTTAGTAAAGCCTTATAATGATATAACAGATTATTTGACTAGATTCTCTGGTATTACTAAATTACTACTAAACAATGTTACAAAACGACTTCAAGATGTTCAAAATGATTTAAAAGCAATATTACCTCCTGATGCTATTTTAGTTGGACAGTCATTAAATACAGATATGCATGCATTGAAAATGATGCATCCATACATAATAGACACAAGCTTATTGTATAATTTTACAGGTGAACGGACTCGCAAACCCAAACTTAAAACTTTAGCTAGAGAATTTTTAAATGAAGACATTCAAATGGGTCAAGCCGGTCACTGCTCTACTGAAGATGCTTTAGCAGCATTAAAATTAGTGCAGTTAAAGTTAAGTAAAAGTATGGAATTTGGAGATGCTGTACATACAAATAGAGAAAAGTATAAAGAAAATATAACAAAAATGGTGAAAACACCACAGTATGCCTTATCAATATTTAATCACATGCTGGAACAAAAGAAATCATCAGTTATTATAGGTTGTGATGACATAACCGGTGACTATCACACATATTTAACTCAAGCAAAGGAAAGTTTGTCCACTCAATTCAAAAAGGCAAATCCTAAAAAAATAAAGTTGGTAACTGATGAAACTGTTGAAGAAGTAATTACAACATTCACAGACTCTGTTACTAATTACAACTTGGCTATGGCTCATTTGAAACTTGATATTTGTAATGGAAAGGAAATAGAACTTATGAAACAAATTGATATTTGGATTAAAACAGTTTGGGATAGTCTTATGCCATGTTCTTTGTGTGCTATAGTGTTTGGAGGAACTAATGAAGACAATGGTTTGGCATTTGTGAAAGTAAAGAATACATAATTAAGTACCACTAATTATGTTACTAGTTATTAAGTTTACTAAATAAAGAAATCATAAAAACAAACTACACTAAATCAATACCTTATTAACCCATCATACTAAATGTAAAAATTGGTACATATGTACGTCCTCAGTTTTTCTCTTCTTTCAAATCATTATTAATTCTTATACAACTTGTGGTTGGACTGCTGCACGGTGTGGATGGTGGCCGCAAGGAACTAAAAAATCGAGCAACCAAACGAACCCTCCACTCCAAGTGGAGCCACAGTCCGTTTCACGGTCATCTGCGTCTCGAGTTCCGTCGTCAGGGGTACCTATACATCTAGGTACATATAATATTTTTAGTTTTCAAAAGCTCAATTTGCAAAAATCTATTTTTCTTTTGGGGGTTTGACGTTCAAAAAGTACTACTTAGATAGTCTGTCTTGAATAAATTATTTTAACTTTGACTTTTTGACATCGTTGGTCCCGTGTAATAGAGGGTGAGCTCATTGCCACACATTAAACACAAATCCAAATTCCTAGCTGCTACTGAGAATTTCATAGAAAAACCCAATAACACTGGTCGACCTGGGAATCGAACTCAGGACATGTAGCAGTCAGTAAACCGCTAGCCTAATGAGGTAGTTAAAAATAATATTATTTTCCGTAACAGTTTAGTGATAAATTATGACTGGACTGCTAAGGGTTATTACCTACTTCTTCTCCTTCTTAGGTACGCCACAAAACAACCTTTTGAAATAGTATGTCTTAATAATGACGACGTCTGTGGTCTAGTGGTTCGCGTGTCGGACTGCTGATCACGAGGTCGTGGGTTCGATTCCCACAAACCACAAATATTTATGTGATGAACATAAGTGTTTGTGTTTGTCTGGGTGTTTCCTATGTATTATAAGTATGTATTTACAAAAAAAAAGTATGTAAGTATTATATCCATTGTCTAGTACCCATAGTACAAGCTCTGCTTAGTTTGGGACTAGATGGTGCTGTGTAAAGTTGTCCAAGAATATTTATTTATATTTATAATTACCTTGGTGAAGAAAAATATCGTTAGGAATCCGGCATCCCTGAGAGACCGACGGCCGTCCTAGTAGACTAGACTTACCCCTAATTATAGGTAGGTACTAACTAGGTACCACTCTATCTTTTCGAATCATTGAAACAGTGTTTTGTAAAATAAAGACTTTATTTGGAAACCGCATAAATTTGACCTGTAATAGGATCAACTGTAAGAGAAGGTGGTAGTTCTGCAGCAATGTCCGCAAGAGCCTCCCATCGAGTCGCACGACTGCTCTCAGATTGAGTTGGACTTATGGCTTCTTCCGGATGGCACTTCCTAATGACGAAAATAAGTAAGTTTAGTTTAGTGTTATGCTCTGTTTTACATAATAAAACTTTAAAAACCCCCGATCTGAATATAATATTCAGTTTCGCCAAGACCTTGAAACCGCTAAATCAACCATCCCTAAAAATATCTGCTTTGAAAACTAATTCATGATGGTCTATTTTATAAAGATGTAGGTATTTTTAATGCATTAAATCTTTCGATCTAAAAGGCTCCTAGCTTTCGATGTGGGAAAACATCGTAGAAATGTAGGTATAGGTTTCTTGAGACCGTGAAGTCCAAATAATACCTAAGGGCCTTAAGTTTCCAGCACGCATAACAAGCAGAATAAGATGATTTGATCTACAGTAAAATATAAATTTTAGCGAAACAAAATTCGATCTCAGGCAAGATTCCAACCTGCGTCGCTCTGCTTGAGTAGGTAGGTACTTACACGTGACGCGTAATGTCGAACTTCCACGTCTTTAATGTGACCTCAGCAATCAGTGCCGGCAGTGGTCTGGGTTGCTTAGTTGTCTAAAGTATCTGGTATGATGGACGCAGGTTCGAAAACTGCTTGAGATAGAATATAAAAGATATATCTTTGAAAATGTTTAGTATGCGTTAGATAATGCCAAATATTACAAAAATTAAACTAATATCTTATATCCTTAAATATTAACAAATGACTACCTACTTACTTATGCTCGTCTAGTTCGACTTTTACGGTTTCTTCATTATCACCTACAACTTCAATTTTTTGCAATTCCTTTATATTATTACTTTTAGCACTAAATTCTTGGCTTTTTTGCGTTTCTTCGGATATTTTTGAAACGGGTTCCGTTTGGTTTAAATTTTCTGAAGTATATAATTCTACAACTTTCTCAACTACTTCTTCTAATTTTGGTACTTTTTCTTCATGTATTATATCTCTTGAAACTGTTTGTTTATGACTAATCACACTAAATTCTCGGTCTTCTTGATCGTCTGAAATAATATTCTTAGGTAAGTATATGATGTGTATCATCCTCAGACGAAACTTTGCCCACATGACCACGTTCAACTCGGTCTACCAGTTCCGTTGACTTCTCACATTTAACTAACCCAAGGTTTTCTAGACAAGAAATGTCGGTGGGGAGACTAAGCATAGCAACTAACAATGTGTATGCAAATTACAACACTTAAAACCAAAGGTTCTAAATTTCTAATATCGTACGTACTGTTAAAGTAAACATGTCAGTAGGTAAATACCTAATGTATAAGAACTTATACTTAATGTAATGTACTGTACAGGCAGTACAGGTAAGCCTACTTACTAGTACTTAGGTAGGTACATAACTTTAACCGATTAATAAAGGAGGATGTTGTCCAGTCGACATCATAAGCATTCTAGATTTTTTCCAGCTATGAGTCGCCTTCCAGTATTGATACGGCTGATTATCAATATTTTAGACACCTACACAAAGCGAATGTCATCAGAACCATTAATTTTTGGTGCATAGGTACCCTAAGAATAAACATGGTTGTTAGGTCTTTCAGGCTTCCTACTACCATAAACAATTGCCTCTCCGAGGCATGCATGGAGTAATCACGATTTCCTAAGAATACAATGTTTAGACAGTAGTTGCCGTTAACCGTGTGTAGCCCAACTTTGTAGAGCGGTTGATCAGCGTGATTTTTATCCCTATTATTACTTTACCGTCCCGGTTTACCAATACTTAAAAACGTTTCGCTCTACGTCCGATCCGAATCCGTGCAAATACGTTCCGGAGTAGTGGTAAAACTATTTGTATGGTATTTTACAAACTAGATCCAATCACAGATTCGCAATTTCGCATCGGATTCGGATCGGACGTAGTGCGAAACCAATCTTACGGTTACTTACATTATTTATTTTAATTTCTAAATAGTATAAAAAAGTCGTACTCTGTTGTTCTAAACCACGCAACGGATTTTGATACGATCATTTAGATAATTTCTTCCGATAGGTTTATAGATACAGAAATATGTGTAATAAATACATGCATGTCATTAGTACATTGCACCCGTCCGAAGCCGGGACGGGTCACAGTAGGTAATAAGCTTGAGTTCAGTTACATCACATTTAAATTTATACATATACCTACCTATTAATACGAAAATAGGAGATGTAATTTTATATTAATTAGTTTACTAAGTAGTACTTACGTAGTAAGGTAGGTTGCACTATAATATTATAAATGTTATTAATTTAATATTGAAGCTAAAAACAAAAAAAAACAGGTACCTACTTAAATAAAATTCAAAATAAAAAAATACAGTCGAATTGAGACAGGTACTCCTCCTTTTTTGAAGTCGGTTAAAAACCTCATAAACCTCAAAATAAAAAATCCTCCGCATTGGACAATTTGTCATTTTGTTTTTCCCTAACTGTTCTCAGAGATTTCCTCAAATCTTCGGAAATTCTTTCCTCAAATCGGATGTCTATCCGATAAGGTAGGATTTAGTGTCGTAGTATATTATTGCAAATATTACCCTATGTCACTCTCTTAAACGAGACGAATCTATTGAAACCTTATAAATATAACAAATCCGTCAACGGTTTAGGCTGAAGAGTGCGTAAAAATGCTAAAGTAGATAGACCCTCTTTCGGCAGTCGGATAATAAAATAGGCAAATCGGTTCAGCCGTTCTCAAGTGATGAGCTTATTATACATTATATAATAACTTTTAATTGTTGTAAAATATATAATTAATTGTTGTTGTACCTACAAATGAAATGCAACAATACCTACCTTTTTCAATTTTTAAACTAGGAGTAGATCGATTTCTAACTACATGTACATTACGTTCTGCTAAAGTATCACACGTAGGATGCGCGGTACTTTCGTTTACATCGTTTGCTGCTCTATAAATTAATTCTTCTGTATGTTTTGACTGATTGTCACTCATTTCCTCTTCAAAATGTATACTTTTTTCTGAAACAAATAGTAAAAAATATGTGAAATTGTTACTTGGACCACTCGTGCTGTCTATTATCTACTTATAGATGTCTTACCATTGATTGACATAACTAGGGTTTTCTAAGTGAATGGTATGATATGATATTATTTACTCTCCCATCTATACATCTATACAAACATTAACAAATATGAACGCACACACACACAAACATACGCATCCACACCAATACGCATATACACTAACTCTCACTCACATACACATCACACTTAGCTACTTACCTACACTTATTTCATAGAAAGCTTTGGTTTATGTAACAATAACACTGTCTCACTCGTTGTAATTCTTTATTTATTAATTATTGTACTACCTATAAGGCGGAACCCTATCTCTTAAGATACAGGCAAGACCTAGTTTATGGGATAGAGTCTATATAATTGTGCTAATTATGACAAATGTAACATTAATGGTGTCCAATGTTAACAGTGCAATGTGCTCATGTTTTTATGAAATATTTTTTTTTATTATATAGAGCACGTCCACGTGATAGATGATTAAATACCTTAATGCCCCATCAAAATGTGTAATAGGTACTTAATTTCATCAAGATTTTTTTAAATTATCAATTCTTAATTTTATCAAGATAGGTACCTACCTGGTTAATTACATCAAAATACAATACCGCTTCCCCGTACTGTGGGCGTAATGGTATGCTGTTATGACTGTGTGCCATTAATTGGTTTACTGGTTTTATTGGTTATATTTCTATCTTTTAAATATTCTAGAAGCAATAAGTAGATTACTAGAATACTGAAAGTGAATTTCGATACATGTTGTTATTTGATATTATTATCAGCCCAGTCCCACTGCCAGACAAAGGTTTGTAGATATAATTGTGTTTAAGTATAATATATGTAGGTATTTAAAAACTAGATAGGACTATTTACTTATAATTTGGTAATTTGAAAGTAGGTAGATAGGTACCTACCGTGAATACTTTTATTTTTATTTTTTTTATTTTATTTTATTTGGGAAAACAAACAATCGTACATTATGTATGTACATATGTATACACAGTGTGCTATAGGTAAACGTACAATGACTACGTTTCCACATGTTACTTACTAATACAATAAGATACGTCATGTAAGATTGAAATAAATATAATTATAATAACAACACGATACAATTTACAATTTTATCGCTATCTTCAGATCTAATAGAATCTAAATGTATTATATAATTAATTGTTAATTATAATATAATAGAATATATCATAATTAAGCATTTTGAGCTAGGCGTAAAATAATTTGTTTTTTAAATTCAAGTTTAGATAAGGCAAATACATCGATATCGGTAAAATAGTCAATATAAGCCCGAACCAATCTCTGGAGCAGCGCTCTTTCAAATCATCGCTATCAAATCATATTTAAATAAATCAATCTATTCCTGCATAAGATAATGTCTCAGAATCATTATCATTACGGTCTATTAAAAATTATATTCAGTTATTTTTTCTATAAAATTGCAAATTTGTAGTTAATTAATATGAACCAACACTACATAAATATTATATTAAGCATATTGTCACCACGTGTCAGTGAAGATAAAACGTCTCCTTCATAGATAAATATAGCGTGTAAAGCTCGATGACCCTAGTTTCAGATTGCTAAAATAGACATGAAACACAGTAATGTTTTACTTTTATTACGTAAGTAGATAAGGATTAATTCCACAACTTTTTATAAATAAGTACAAAAGTTTATAAAATTGTAAATTATTATTATACCTAGGAGGTTGTACTTTGTAACTATGAAAAGGGTTATACCCAAATGTCACATTACCATACCTGTAGTACTCGAGTTGACCATGTTTGGGGTACTGCTAGTACAACCCATGATCGAGAGAATGCTAAGTTAGGCACCGGCCATGAGTTATAAGTGTCCACACTAGTAAGATTGTAAAAAGTATTCAGTGAAAATTGGGCGCGATGTTGTTAGCTGCCTCAGCCCGATGGACACTTGACCAGCCGTCCGCAGCAACTCGGGTCGACTGGCCGCTATACGACTCCCCGAGATCGTATCGTGGTTACCTACCTATTATGGAAGGAGGCAGCCCGCTAAACTGACCTCGCACCCGCACCCCCATCGCGTTTTTCCTATTACACGAACAGAGTACATTCTTAGACTCGCAAATGGTTTAGTGAAAGACCTTTCTTCCGTTTAATGAATTTATTAGTAGGTATTAATTTTCAGATCTTTTAACAATAATACACAAAAGGAACATGAATATTAAACTACTTTATGTACTTACTCGTATAGGTACGTGAAATGTATGATATCTAGCTGTTGCCCGTGATTACACTCGCATTCCAAGGAACTTTGAGACAAAAGGTATGTCCTTCTCTAAGAAATGATCTATCTTTGTACCAAACTTTATCAAAATCAGTTCAGCGGTTTAGGCGTGAAAGCGTAACAGACACACTTTCGCATTATTAAGCCGGTCACATCTCGCGGTGAATTGACAAACGCTGGAGCATACGAGTTCTCGAGTGGAGATTGTCAGACTGCATCTAGGTAAGCGTTGTAAAGATGTACGGTTGTAATCGTACCCAAGTCTTTTGCTGCTTGATAATGATAATAATTGATGTAATAAAACTAATCATTTTGCACTTGTAGGACGCCCGCCGCCCGGTCAGGTGGAGTGACGACTTGCGGGAGGCAGCTGGCTGCGACTGGATAAGGAAAACCGAACTAATAGAAGCCTACGTCCAGCAGTGGACGAATAGAGGCTGATGATAGTTATGCTTTTGTACCCCGTGGTACTGCGTAAGAACTTTCTGGGCTTGCTTTTAGAACTCCCAGAAAATTAATTTAAAAGAACCTCGGACGAAACATAGCGTCCAATTTGTGCGCGCCATAATGTAAATTTTATAAATTAATAAAAAGCAAGTTTTTGTATTGGAAAAGTATCGTCAGCCGCTGCCGCTGTCGCCGCCGCACCTTCACGTTGCCGTTCATGTATTTGTATTTCACTATACAATGTAGTTTACTATGTATAAGGTAGTGCCTCTCATCAGTAACACGCCTTCCATTTCGTGAAATGAAGACGTGTCTTCGGAGCTACTTCCTATAGTTAAAATTGAGCTCCCTAAATTATAGTCGAGCTACACGGTGACTGATGCACGACTGCTAAAGCTAAAGCCGCTATGGTTCTTTCTTTAAAGAGCCATTTCAAACATTGCCCTCCTAAAGTTTAAAACAGAGCATGATTTTCAAACTTTGTTCCGGTGTCTCTCAGAAGTTGTCTGTTAGGGAACTCCATCTAGTACTTACTAAAAATCTAAAAACGTTGACATGTAAAATTATTTTATAAGTTCAATCTTATCAATATTTCTAAAAAAAAAACGGAATGTCCACTGTCTGTCAGCTGGTACTACTTTGTGACTTTTTTTAAGGCCAGTAATCAGCATTAAAATACAATGAATTTTTTTGTTTTTTTTCTCAATATTTTCTTGAAGGGACTAAATATTTGATACTTAAGTACCTATACCTTAGTTATTAAGGTTAAATTTTTCAGCGGTTTAATTTATTTGTTATAAAAGTTTTATTTTATATTTTTTGTGGCTATAATCTAATAATTACTACATGCTACTTTTAATTTAATTGTAATACACAAATCAGTATTAAAATCTATGAGTGAACAATAAATCACCCCTGTTTTCCCATCCTTAGGGTAAGATTTTCCAAATTTAGGGACCAACTTCGAGGTATACCCTATCCAATAAAAAAATAATTATCTAAATCGGACTACTCTATATAAAGTTATACGTGGTCATATCTTACAATCAGTGAGTGAACAATGTTTTTCTACCCTTATGGTTGGAATATTTTTTTGAAATTTATATGGGACCAACTTCGGGGTATACCCTTTCCAATAAAAAAATATTTATCAAAATCGGACTACAATGTAGAAAGTTATGCGTGGTCATACATAAAAATTAAAAAAATATATACACGTCGATTTGAGAACCTCCTCTGTTTTTTGTTTCGTCGGTTGAAAAATGTATAAGTACATATTTTTCATTCCATTATAATGGAACTTAAGGCGACTGTAGGCACCTTATGTGTAAAATTGCTACTAAGCTGCTTCATCAATAATCATAAATTCATAATTTATGTATGTAGCTATGTAGGTAGGTTTAAGCAAAAATTTAAAAAATCGTTAGATTTACCCTCACCGATTTATACCGCTCGAAAATGTGTCCATATAGAGATGAGTGCATCACACATCCATGTAGGACGTCAGTGGGCAATATTCAGTATGAGTGAACGAGACAATAACAGATTCGATACTTCCGATGTCAACCAGTTTACTTACGGAAACGTGAGCGTGACCATTATTTGACGCGGTATCATAATCATATAATATCGGACGCATCTAACGATTCAAATCTTTGGGTATAAAATATTGGTCGCATGTTAGAAAACTCATCTTGCTTTCGTTTTTGTCAGGTTATTGACACCCTTTGGAGTTTAGTTACTTAGCTATAAGTTTTACTCCATTTACTATTAGATTTATAGCATTAGACAAATAACGGCGAAATAACGATGGTCATTGTGTTATTTTGTTGAAGTTATTGCACTTTAGACACATTTATATTTGTAATTTGCAAATATTCTAGTCTCGTAATCTGTTTTTATTGAAACACAAATTTCCATATTTATAAGTAAGAATACAAAAATGTAGGTAGGTACCTCCACGCCCACGTACAGAATAAGTACTTAGATCCTGTCATGGTCGTCGGCGTCGTCGCCATGGGTGTAGCATTGAACTGTCTGGACGTAAGTTTAATGCTATCTACATCTATGGTCGTGGCGAATTTCGCGGATCCCATGGCCATGACTATAGGGCAAGTGAAGGCACGTGCAGTTTGCAGGTGCGAGTCCGACATACCCCCTGCCGCCAACTCAGGTGGTACCCACTTATATGATCTAAGAGTATTCATCGTACTAGAAGAAAAACGGTAGGTACCTACTGCAGGTTTGCGTGTCTGCGTGTGATTGCAAATATGGATTTTAGTTATCATTTTCTTAATATAAAATATTAGGTAGGTATCTACCTATTTTTAATTATATGTAGAATTACCTATATTTGAATATAATCTGTTTTTTTTTTTCTGATAGTAGAGTTTACTCTTAAACAAATGGATCCTTCATACGTTAATACCTTCTTAAAGAACCTTCGATTAATGGAAAAATCCTTTAGTATTTAGCTCAGATCAAATAAAAAAGTTGTATTTAGTTACTTAAGTAATTACCTTGCTATAAATAGGCAGTAAGTGGGGTTAACAAATAATGCTTAGTGGACTGTGGATGGTTAACTGTAAAAGCTCTTTGTTCTTAAACACACGCAATACCTGGCTTACGGTGGCGCATGGCGGCCGCTACCCAACATACACGTACTTATAAATTACGCCGTCTCCGCCTTTCTCGCACC
Source organism: Acronicta alni (assembly GCA_964056405.1). Lineage (NCBI taxonomy): Eukaryota > Metazoa > Arthropoda > Insecta > Lepidoptera > Noctuidae > Acronicta > Acronicta alni. The sequence continues at coordinate 7,289,796 of OZ043925.1, read as the reverse complement.
TAATAGTTTCCTATTCGTATCCCTACTAATTTTGTGCGACATTTACCAAAACTGCCTAAATTGTTTAGTTGGATGATTAAATTAAATATTAATAATCTTATTAATAAATTTAGAGTAATTGTGAAATTGAATGAGTGAGATTAGATGTATTTAACCCCTTTTTATTCTATAGACCGGAATATATTTTTAGTACTACAAATTGTCGTTAGTCATTTTAAATAAGTAGCCATTAGTTGTATTCTACTGATAAATAAAATTATTGCCATTTTTATAATCTGTTCTGTCTGTTCAATTTGTTGTGCCTACTGGTAATTACTAACATTAGCTATAAGTAAAATTTTCCTGTTACTAACATACATATGGACTTGATGGTCTGAATTAAATTATTTTTATTTTATTTATAATATCAGTTAGTTGATATATCGACAGATATAAGTAGATACCTCTCAATCCCCTGCTATTACACATAGATAGATTTGGTATCGTTGGGGTAAATTCGATTAACCCCGATGACACCAAATATTAAGAAGTTATTAAATATACTTTTCTTGACTTTCAGACGAAAAGACAAACTATCTACCACATAAATCGTTTTGTGTATAGCGAGCTTTATGCAAGTTACCCGACGACCGTCGTGCTGTAAACTACCGTTTTCATGACCACCCACTCTAGGTCAGAGTTTTAAAAATAGTGTCTTATTTATTTGAATAATAATAAGAATGTATGCTTTAATAAAATTGTAAAGTAGTTTTAATTTGATGTCTTATTAGTTATTAGTCTAGTGGTCAAGCGCGCCTGATGTGGTGAGATCCATTAGTGTTTCCCATCATGACTTTTTCTACATATAGATTAATTATCAATAGCTACCTGGAGGATTTGTGATCCGTAAGTAACCCCTAGGAATCGTCCCGATATTATGGATTCTAAATAAATATTAGGCGAGGGTGAGGGTGGCGACCTGTGGCTGTATTGGTAGATTCCTAACCCTCTTTAACCGTATGGTGGTATAAATTATGTGATCAACGACACACCGATTCGGTTTCACACAACGCGGACCACGCAGTCACCGCAACAGCGTCACCATCGGACTGAGACGGCAGGATTATGGACCTACTGGGTCGGCAACGCGCAAGTGATAGGTACCTCTGGTGTTGCAAGCGTCTATAGGCTACGGTAACCGCTTACCGGTGTTACCGGTGGGCCGTATGTGTGTGCCACCTTAGTGGTTTAAAAAAAAACCTACTTACTGTAACTTTTTAACTATTTAGTGTTTAACTTTTTTTAAATCTTAGTAAGTAATACTGTTGTTAGAAGAATTTGGGACTAAAGCTACGGAAATGTGTCCCGCCTAATGATGGGTCGAGAGAATGTTCTCCGTAAGAGAATTGTTTGTCACCGAGAATGTTCTGCAATATTGCGAATGTTCTCAGAACATGCTCCGACACTGAGGAATTATTAAAATACAATACTATTATTTTATTGAAACTTATATTTAAATAGATGTAGAAGCATTGTCATCTCGTGTAAAGTTTAATAGGTTAGTACATAAGCAGTACATAGGTAAGTACATAGCAGTACAAAGGTATGTAAGTATATAAGTAGTACATAGGTAAGTACAGACAGAGCAACAGGTCAACCTATCCAAAACTGTCAAATTTTCCCAATTGAATATGAACCTTATGATGTTGTATTAAAGTTGAAAATCTATCAAAGAAATTTGACAGATTGTGGTAGCTTGATGTGCGGGCCTCTGTACATAAGCAGTACATCGGTAAGTACAGTGATGGGCAATTCTCGGGAACATTCTCACATCGAGAACTTGAGAACATTCTCTGGGTCGAGAATTTATGAGAATTTAAACTTTACAGAACGTTACAGTCATCGGAACTTTAAATTTTAAACTTCCAATGACTGTTTTCACTTCTTTCTAAGATAAAAAGATTTGGTATTACTTGAATTTTTTTATGAAATTTACGTTCAGTATTATCAGCTGAAAAACCATTTTTCTCGGTAAATTCTCTTCAGCGAGAACATTCTCGAGTAAGTTCTCGGATAAATTCTTGGGAATATTCTCGTTACTTGCATGTTATTAATATTTTATAAAGGTTTTTTTAAATTGAACAAATTATGTTTCAATAATCAGTTTTACTTACAACTTACGTAGTACTTACCTAATTACTACTTATGTACTAACCTATCTACTTACCTATGAACTTACCTATGTACTCCTTATGTACTTACTCCCCTATTATACTACTTATGTACTGCCTATGTACTAACCTATGTACTACTTATATACTTACCTATGTACTGCTTATGTACCAACCTATGTAGGTACTGCTTATACAATACTAATCTATGTACTACTTATGTACTAACCTATTTACTACTTATGTACGTACCTATTTACTTACCTATGTTCTTACTATGTACTTACCTATGTACTAACCTATGTACTAACCTATGTACTTACCTATGTACTAATCTATGTACTTACCTATGTACTGCTTACGTACTAACCTATGTACTTACTTACCTATATTCTAACCTATGTACTATGTACTACATAGGTAAGTACATAACTATGTACTTACCTATGTAGTACCTACTCATGTACTAATGCACTTATAAAATGCACAATAAACTAATTGTGGTTGTTGACTGTGATTATAGTATTTTAAATAACAGGGATGATAACTCGTTATGACTGATTATGTGAAATTGTGAAAGCAGTGATAGCCTAGTGGTATGACCATTGGACTGACAAGTCAAAGGTCTCGAGTTCTAATCCAAGGCATGCACCTCTTAACTTTTCGAAATCGCGTATTTATAATTAATTATCACTCGTTTAAACGGTGAAGGAAAACATCGTGAGAAAACCTGCATACCTGAGAGATTTTCTCGACGGTGTGTGAAGTCTGCCAACCCGCATTAGGCCAGCGTGGTGGACTATACCCTAATCCCTCTCATCCTGAGATGAAACCCGTCCCCAGCAGTGGGACAGTATATGGGTTGATGATGATGATAATGTGAAATTGTGAAGCTATGATTGTCATTTCATTTGCCAGGCTTGCGCGGGGACACAAGTCCAATACGTAGAGGCCCCTTGGAGGGATTTTATCTAAATATGGGATGGGGGACCAACCCGGACACTCCACACCTGCACTATAGAAGTACAGGTATGCAGTAACCCGGGCGGGTGTAGGACTATTGTAAAATATAGAACCTTTAATTTACTGGGATTATGGAGATGGGGGTTTGGTGGAATGTAACCTCTACTGCCGGAGGAAAACAGCGTCTGCCTTACAGCCTTGAACATACATCCTTAGGGATGGCAGACGGTAACTCGCCAGCTCACTAGCTAGACCCCCCGAAAAGCTGCCAGTACAGGCAGAAGGCGGCAACAGCGGTGTGAGTGGCTAGGGGTGTATAGAGGTGCGGCCCCGGTTTCACCATCGCGGGTCTTTACGAGACCCGGATTGGGTTACTCCGCTATTATGGCATAAGATTGTGCCATTCTTTTGACCTTATGACACATTTTTTGTTTTATTATTATAGGTTTGTAGAACTAATCTACCTTCCAGTTTTATAGTTACCTTACGTAATTTTTAAATGACAATAACGGTTATCAAATGGTGTTTTTCATATTATATTCTATATTATGTAGTTTTATTTTTCTATCGGATTTTTTTCTTTAATTATAACTTTGAACATTTTTTTGTTTGACTTTACTTTTTGACTTGAACAATAGATTTTAGTATTAATTTATTGGTGGTCCCAGTCGCCGGAAGAAAAATATTAAAATAAATCGATCTGGCGACCGGGACCGCAGTTCGAGTTAATTGCGGTCCCGGTCGCCGGAATGGTCCATGAGCTACGCCCTGCGCGTTTGTTGGTATTAATAGCTCAAATAGCTACTTTTGAACAGCTACTTCGATCTCTATCACAATATTACCTTTTAACTTACCAAAAACTTGGAACTTAACTTCTTTTTTGGTAACTTGATTCAAATAAGAATGGGACTGACCTCGCGCCATCCATGTGAACCGTGACATTGACAAACAATGCAAGGACATAAGCCTTAACGCTCGATGAACATTATTTATCTACAGAACAATTATTTTGGTCTGGCGGTAACGCGCTGCGGACGCCGTGCATAAGTTAGAGAGATCGAGCCCAGCACGGTGCATGATCACTTTTTGCGTTTCTTTTTCTTTGTTGTTTTAAGAGTAAACATTCCAGCACCGTGTTTGATCACTTTTATTATCATTTTCTTATTATTTTGCTATTTAAATATATCTAAATATGTTAAAGAGAACACCCCCGAATAAGCCAACAGAAATGCTGTATAATTCTGAGCCAGAAATAAATTCGGTAACACAACAGAATCTCTCCAATATCACTCAGAGGTTCAAACGCAAACATCAACAGGGTGACGACTTAAACGACTTTTTGGGAGAGATAAGAAAAATGATGACGGATTTTATTGAAAGCCAGGATAATAAGCACAAGGCATTAATGACTACAGTAAATGATATAAAGAGCCAAAATAATGAGATACAGAAGACTACCCAATTCCTTTCAGACAAATATGACGAATTACTGCGTAAACTGGGTCAACTAGAAAAAGAAAATAAAGAAAAACTAGCTTACATAGTACAAATATTGGAGGAAAAAATAGAACATCGAGAAACGTCTTTTAAATCATCTAGTCTGGAAATTATAAATTTGCCTTTATGTCAAACTGAAAACAAAGTCACACTATCGGAGACCTTAATTAAGACTGGGAAGGTTCTGAATATCAAATTACAACAATCAGAGATCAGAGATATTTGAAGTCCAAATCCGAGAAGAATAGTGGTACCGTAGTACGTAGTAGACTTAACCACAGTTACCGCTAAAGATAACATTCTGGAAGCCTATAAAACCTACAACAGAAATAACGGGAAAAACAAATTATCTTCAAAAGATATACTGTTAGACGGTTCAGCAAATCCGATGTACATGTCTGAAAGTTTGTCGGCTAAAAAGAGACGGTTATTTTATCTCGCCAGAGAGAAAGTGAAAACCCTTGATATATGTACTGTTGGATTTCTCACGGAAAGATCTTTTTGAGAAAAAAAGAGGGTATTCCTGCAATACGTATCGACACCGAAAATGATCTAAGCAGGTTAAAACTAATTATAGAATGACTAAATGTTACTAGTAAACCAGTCTGCTTTCTGTTACTGTTATTTTCTGCATGCTTTTTTGTAATAAAACTCAAGTATTGATAGTCAGACTGACTATTGATATCTTTTTGCATTATAAATTTTATATGCTTATGGTTAATATTTGTAAAAACATACAGACATACACACATACGTACACATTCACTCATTATATAATACTAACATATACACACTAATTGTGTATATGTTAGTATTATATAATGAGTGTAAGTAACATCTATTTAGTTACCTTCCAAGCACGACTCTTTACGCAACATTCACACAGCTCGCACATATTTCACAAGAAAAGGTTTACGCAGCATCAACTTATTCAATGCAGATTAATAATTAAAAACAGGCGACATTACATAGGCCAACCACTAGCATCTACATTACACTACTGGGTTTATTGCTCTTGAACACATCGTTAAATTAATTAAATTGATAAATTTAAATTCTATATTTAATGAAATAGATGCTACTGGTACAGCCCCGTGCTATATTTGTAAACCGGATCAATGTAACAGTTAAATGTAACTAGTGACTCGCTAAAAATACTGCATATCAACATTCGTAGCGTAAATCGAAACTTTGATGAATTTAACGTATTTTTACACAGCATAAACATATTGCCGGAAATATTGGTCCTATCCGAGTGTTGGCTAAGCAAAACATCAAATATCCCATTACTGGACGGTTACACAGCCTACCATACAAAAAATATAATTAACCAAAATGACGGCATTATTGTCTACGTTAGATCAACACTACTACACATTTGGTGATCGAACCACATATTTCCAATGCAAACTGCTTAATTTGTAAAATTGATACCATTAATCTTGTAATAATTGCCTTGTATCGCCCACCTTGTAACCGTAATGTTGATAACTTTCTTGATGCTCTAGATAACACCCTCATATCTATATCAAACTATAAGAACATGGTTCTCGTTGGTGATATCAATATAAATATTATTCCAACAGATTTAAATCAACAGGCCAACGAATATCTTAATTTGACAGCATTGCACGGTCTTCTGCCTACCCGTGAGAAGAGCTGTTTAGACCATATTTTATTAAAATCGGATCTTAAAACTATCACACTGGTATTTGAAACTTTTATAACCGATCATGCACCTGTTTTAATTAGAATTGAACTCACATCAAAATCACCCAAGCGTAATAATAGCTTTGTTAAACTGGATTATCCATCTGTTTTTGCAGCTATTTTTAACACTGACTTCAACCCAGTAATGAACATGTGTGATGCGGAGAAAGCGGCTGATGTGTTAGTTTCAATGATTAGGTCGATTATCCTTAGATCATATTCTATTACTCAGCTTATTCCCTCAAAGCTTCGGATTCTTAAACCATGGATAACTAATGGTCTACTGCGATGTATCCGCAATCGTGACTCAATGTGTCGAAGGTCGCAGAGCGAGCCTGAAAATCATGTCTTGATACTAACTTATGTCAGATACCGCAATTTCTGCAATAAGTTTAAAAAAGACGTATGATGAAATCCAAAAAGCTCAAAATAACCCTAAAAACCTTGGAAGGTGATCAAAACTGTTAGAAGCTCTGATTGCTCAGAAAACTCCTCTAGCCAACTTTTAAGCATGAACTCTGATGAAAATGTGTCAGTTAATAAGGTCAACGATTATTTTTCTAGCATAGGTAGAGAACTAGCACAAAAATTTGGTTCCATTTCCGATAATACACAAATACACGATGAAACTACTACTGCCAATTCCTTGGTACTTATGCCGACAGATGACTGTGAGGTTGAAGCTATAATTCGGGGCTTACGTACAGATACAGCTGTTGGTTGGGACTCCATCTCAACAAGACTGTTACAGAAGTGTTCAAGCACCCTCGTCCCTGTGTCCACACACATATGTAATGTCTCAATGTCAAGTGGTATTTTCCCGAAATCTTTTAAAAGAGCTATTGTTCATCTTATCTTTAAGAGTGGCAACAGAGACAGTGTTAACAACTACAGGCCAATATCTGTTTTGCCTGCCATGTCTAAAATCCTTGAAAAGTTATTAAACACTCGTCTTGTAAATTTTTTGGAGAAAAACAGTATTTTGGCAACAAACCAGTTCGGTTTCAGACATGGAAAATCAATGGAGGATGCTGTGGCTTTTTTAGTTGATCAAGTAGTTAAATCTCTTGACAACAAACAGAAATGCTTAGGAGTCTTCCTTGATCTTACAAAACCATTTGACACTGTCTTTGTTCCACTCCTCTTAACAAAGATAGAAATGATAGGAATCCGAGGTTATGCTCTCCGAATTTTCAGTGACTATCTATCTGGAAGAACACAATACGTCAAAATAGATTCGCTTATTAGTGACAACGCCTCTCTAGATTTCGGTGCATCTCAGGGTTCCGTCCTAGGCCCTACCCTCTTTCTCCTTTATATAAACTCTTTATGTAAACTTAATATCCCTAATTCCATCATTTGTACCTATGCAGATGACACTTGCTTTGCTCATACACGGAAATAATTGGACCCAGGTGTTTGATAGAGCCGAATATGCCTTAAGACGTGTAATGCACTGGCTGTCTTATAATCGCTTAACCCTTAATCTTAATAAAACTACCTACCTAACCTTCTCATTGACAACATCTACTCAGCCTTCTGAAGACTCTTTTGTTCTGAAAGCACATTCTTGCGAGCCAAGTAATTTAATTGAACCCTGTAGCTGCTCCATATTAACTAGATCGACCCAAACAAAATATCTAGGTGTACATATTGATAACTTACTAAGTTGGAAATGTCACATAACTACTCTTACTTCCCGTGTACGTAAAATTATCAATATATGTATTTAAAAAATTGCGTCACTCTGCGGACCTCAACACCTTAAAAACTGTATACTATGCTTTGTGTCAGTCTATCCTAAGTTACTGTATATCCGTTTGGGGCGGGGCTGCAAAAACTCACGTACTGGCCCTGGAACGAGCACAAAGAGCTGTACTCAAAGTAATGACCTTCAAACCCTTTAGGTATCCCACTTCTCAACTTTATGATGACTGCCAAATTCTTACTGTGAGACAGCTCTTTGTGCTGCAAACAATTTCCAGAAAGCACATTTCTTTGCAATATGATGCAAATTGTAATAAAAAACGTCGATCGTATAAAGTGTGTCAAACACAGGCCTTTAAAAGTTCTCTGGCTGTGCAAAACGAAAGTATATAAATGGCTTCTGACTAAATCCTATGCTGAAACGGAAGACCTTTTATAGTTAACAGTACTCTAATAGAATTCGTTCATGCTTTACTTTATAACGTACACACACACACTCACACACACACTCACAGACACACACACGCGCGCACACACACGCGCACACACACGCACATACACACACACACACACACGTACAAGGAAGGAACCAAACATTTAACTTTTTATTTTTTTAATTTTGTTATAAACTATATTTCACATTTATAGCATACCACCATAAAAATAACTTCGTAGAAACTCACACGAGTTGCACCACATATTGTTTCATCATTTAGTTGTGAGGGCCCTGGTGCCTAAAACTCAAGTTAAATCTTACCTTGGGTACCAGTGTTCAACTATTTTGTACCTATATAACCTGTATTAGTGGATAGTGTTTTTGTTTCTATAGTGTACTTCAATATGAAAATAAATATTATTATTATCTTGTAACGCTGAGCTGAAGCTGTCAATTCAAAACAGCTAGGTGAGCAAATTTCTGTTCTGTGAGCAAAACAGTTTTTTAAATTATAATATTTTATGTAGGTAGGTTTAAAATATTCCACCGACTAGCGAATGTTATATTTTAAAAGAAATATATGTAAGTATTTTATTACCGGTGTTTATAATAAAACTAAAGTTATCGTCATCTTGAAATTTGTCAAATTTCTGTCAAATTTCCCTTTGCTGGTACAGACGCCAGCAGGTCAAGCTATCCAAAACTGTCAAACTTTCCCAATCGAATATGAACCTTATGGTTTTGTATTAAAGTTGAAAATCTATCAAAGAAATTTGACAGATTGTGGTAGCTTGATGAGTAGTAGGTACCTACAGTTTTCGCCAATCTTCTTGTCATATTATTACGACCGGCTTGAAGTTAGGTCGTGCCAACTTTCAAGCCGGAAAAATAGATTGGCGGCATTAACTGTCAAAATAATGTTATTTAGAAAAGGAAAAATTGGACCGCGGGCAGGATTCGAACCTGCGTCTTCTGGTTAGGTACACCAGACGCTATGACCACTAAGCCACCAGAGTCGCGGTGGCTTAGTGGTCATAGCGTCTGGTGTACCTAACCAGAAGACGCAGGTTCGAATCCTGCCCGCGGTCCAATTTTTCCTTTTCTAAATAACTTTAAAATCTTAGCATGGAAAATGCCAAAAATATACAAAAAGATGTCAAAATAATGTTTGAAATAAAGGTTGTAGTTTCCCTTCTACAACATTATTTTGTTCCCAGGTTATGGACCATTAATAGATAGGTGACCCATTTTTGGTTAGTTTTCTCATGGTTGGAACGAAACCAGTTCAGTCGGGTCCAAGATTTACGGTCCGAGTCGAAACCTGGCATGTTCTTAGTGGGATCCGATACGAGATTCGTATTTATGTGGGTTGTGCGATTGCGGAGCACCTGACCAGATCCTGTCGCATGTGGTAAACGAATGCTGTTTTCCCGGTGGAATGTCGGAAGTCCAAAAACACACCAGTCGCCGCAATCTGACTGAAAACCTTAGATAGACATTTGATCCATGCAGGACGACTGCCATACGCAATGGTGATGATGAATAGATAGGTACAGACGCCAGCAAATCAAGCTATAAAAATAACTGTCAAATTTTCCCAATTGAATATGAACCTTTTTTTTTGTATTAAAGTTGAAAATCTATTAAAGAAATTTGACACATTAGCTAGGTTAGCTTGATGTGCTGGCCTCTGTACTTACCTAAGTACCTATATTATAAAAGTATAATAAATCCATGTAAGATTGAATATTATGCTATTTTTCAAGTCTACTGACACGTTAGTAAGTAACATTGAAATGGACTAGGTTATTTAAATAGTACTTAGTGATTAATAAAAGCGGTGAGTGTTGGACGTATGTAAGCAGTAAGTGTAGGCATACCCTATGCATGTGAAGGTGTTGATAAAGTACCTAACGTTTTTTAAAATTTTATTTTAAAAGATTTGGGGTAGAATTTTATAATAGGTATATATTTGTTACATAACACGAGTATTTTTTATTATCATAGTAATTAGAATATAATAAAATTACAAGACAATTACTTGTAGAAATTAAAAAATGGTTAAATATCTAAAAAGATGCTTATTTTAATTTATTTAATGGCAATTCTATCCATAATCTTAAGTGCGTGCACATGGACAGGGGCCAGCCTCGGCGACGACTAGATCTCCACTCAGCGCAATGGCTTCAATTTCCACAGCTGCGTCCTTAGGCAGTTTAGCTACCTGGTAGGTAGCACGCGCTGGACAATCTTTTGGGAAAACTGGAATGAATAAGAATTATTTGCTTTAATTTTGTCGATTTTTACAGATTCGTGGGATGGCTTTATCGCTTCTGTAGATAGTTTATTAAACTGACACGACTAAGAATCATTCTTGTTATTTATTACTTTAACATGATATTAATTGGGAACCTATTGTCGTCTTAATATCCGAGTATAGTATGGATTGAATTACCTTATCTATATCATTTTAAACTACTGAGCAGTAAAAAATCTATTTCGTTGTAACATGGACAGTCCCACGGGGTAGGTTTGTTGTGCACACGCTACTCGATTATTAATAATTGTCATATTTTTTATTTACCGAAAAAAATCAGTCAAATTGTGCCTACTCTATCACTATTAACAACTTTTGATATGGGACGAATCCAGAAATCGTGAAAAAGTATCAGCTGTTCAATACATTCAGGTAGGTAAGCACTCAATTCGACAAAATGTATGGAACATGGAGCCCGCAACAACAGGGTCCATCATCTATTTACTGAGATCCGTGTTTATTAAATTTGCGAAATTAATTACATTCTGCATAAACCTGGTTTACGGCTTGAAAGTCGTCCATGCGCGCGAGCAGGATGGTGGTTTTCACGACAGACTCGAGAGAAGCGCCGCCGGCCTCGAGCACATGCTTCATGTTCTCGAGGGCTAGTCGCGCTTGTGCTTCGGCGCCCCCACTAATAAATTGTGCCTGAGGATCCATTCCTAATATACCAGACACATACAGCGTTTTATCCGCCAATATTGCGTGGCTGAAACAGATTTGTAACATTAACGTACCTACTTAAATTTGTATCTTCGGCGCCTCATAACTCCAGGAAATTGTGAAAATGAAAAAAAATAACGCCTGGAAATCAAATCAAGGAGTTGATGACGGTAAATGTACTTTCAGTTAGATAAGTCCTACCTCGCCACGTTCTCCACATGAAAAAAACATGCGTTACTTCCCGGAACATAGCTGTGTCTCTCGAGTCTGTCTGAAGCACCCAGCAGCTACTCGAATCTATGCAGCTCAATGACGATTATTTATCATCTATCCATTATTACGTTTACGTCACGATAACCACTTTAGAGTTTCGACAGTGCCCGTACTCTACAAAGTTTTTAGGACATTGTTTGTGGACATTGTAGGTACCTACTAACTCAAAATAATTTGATTAGGTATTAGCATTAGGTAGATCCTGTACAAAAATAAGGTACAAACCTGTAAGGTCCAACGGGCTTGTAAATGTCTGGCGATGTAACAATTGTCTTAGTAACTTTATGAATGTTCGTTTTGGATGTGTTATCTGGTTTTGACGGATTCATCTTGGACGGACCGTCTAACTTGTTCTTAGTCTCAATATTCTCTGACTCTGCACTCATACTGTTAATAAATTTAGATACGCCGACGGGTCATCAGTTCATTCCTCGGCGACAGATAAGCGCATTGAATAGGTATGTTTATCGTTTAAGCTGATAAATATTACACAATCATTTTGAATATAAGCTTTTGAAATTATGTCAACTAGGTATAAAATGTCAAACGATAATAGGACCTACTGATAATGAGTAGGTACATAATGCAAAAAGGGTACCTTACATTAACCTAAGTTGATACTATAGTAAGTACCTACTATTACTTATTACTTAACTGTGGCAGCATTACTTCTTTGGCACTATGCTAAATATCATTCATAGGGTCGTCTTTATTATATTTATTCTGGCTTGTTTTTCACGAAATTCATAAGATTTCTCTGCAACATTTTATTGTCGTGCTGTGATAAAAAGATAATGAATTAAGACTACTCAAGGGCCAACACAGAGCGAGGATGGCTGCGACCGACAACCGTGCCCAATTCCAACAAGAACAACTTGAAATCGGCGAGAAATTTGTTTGAGGGGAAGTAAACCCCCAACAACTCAATTTTATTTTCGAGTACCGCCGCTACGTATCCCCGACCTCTTATTACACCACCAATGAGTGGCCCCCCACTCATTGGTGGTGTCCCCAGCCGGCAGTGGTCCGTGACAATATAATGGCCACCAAGCCGTCAATATCGCCCACCAAGTCATCCCTGAGTGGAACAAAGTACGGCTCGGCGACCACTGTCACATTGATCGACCACTGTGCCATGCTCTGGAGCTGAAAGTCCTGAGCTCTAGCCGAGTGGTGGATGTTTGCTTGGAGGAGACTGAGATTTGAGACTATTACTGGCAGTCCAACGTCACGCGTCACCTCCCCCTCTAAATCACGCGGCGCCAGATCAGTATCAGCCGTGTTATGGGTGGGGCGCAGGTTTGCTGTCGGCCCGGTTATCGGCCGGCTTACCAGCTGCTGCACATACACGACAGCGCGGTGCAACATCACAAAACCTACCTACGTCTCATATCAGTTCTCCGTGAAATATAGATTACATTTTATATGTTATTCCTGGTCACATACTACTTATTTGTATTCTTACGAAATTTCATTAAAATCCCGTAAGCAGGTCTCCTATACTTATAGGTTTTTGAGAAATTCCCACATCATATTGGGATAAACTATTTTAAAGTTTTTAACCAAAGGAGTTTTTAAGTAAAGTTTTTAGCCTATTTGTTATTCCCCACATACCTAATATAAATGTATGAAATTTCATTCAAATCTCGTAAGTAGGTCGACTATATCAGTTTTCCGGGAAATTCCCATATAATTTGGGATCATACCTACGGTATGTGATGTGTTTTATTAGAGAAGTAAAAAAAAACAATCTTGGTTGTCATAAAATGTACCTACAGACCTACTTCTTTTTATAAAAATCACCCAAAAAGTGTATCTTTTGAAAAACATGTTAATTGCCTACAACTGGGAAATTAAAATAGGTACTTACTCTATATCGGGCCGTAGTGCCCGTAATAAGAAATATTTACTACGGACCATAAATGTAGCATTGAACTAACGTTCTGAATGCTACATTTATGGACTAACTATACCTAGGTATCCGCCTGCAAAACATCTACGTATGTATCAAAAACCCTGTCCGATCCTTAAGGGTCGTATAAGGTGTCGTATTACGTACACAAACACGTAAACGATAATTAGATACGAGATATTTTTTTTTCCCCGATTAATTTAAATATAATTTTAAAAAATACTAAACCTTTTACATGTCAACACTCAATCCACGAAATAAAGTTTATTCAATTCGATCTACACTAGTGTCAAAGAAACCGCCCGAGCAATTTGCCGCTTTTTGATCCTTTGTCATGTGCCGCCAGCCCGCTCTGTCGCGTGCTGCCAAACAAATTTAATGCGAATGAATCTTACCTACTGGGCCTACACGTAGATATTAGCTGATATCGATTAGGCATAGTTATGTTTACCTAATAATTGACGTTCTTTTGTGTTTTTCATAAGTATCAGCTGTTACGTATTAGTCATAGGGATGATTACCTCCTACCGGGCCTACGCGTAGGTATCAGCTGGTATCGTACAAGCATCGTGATACCCAATACTTCCGCTTACGCGTGGGTATCAGCTGATATCGTACAGGAATAGTGTTGCTTACCTAATAGGTACCTAAATAATTATTGACGTTGTTTTTCAAGAAACAATGAACTAAATGTATTGCTTTGTTAAAATTATTTTGTAAAACATGAACTTGATATCTACAAAATTCTGCGATCGTGTTCCTTAAGTGAACTTCCAATAGGTACTTACTGATATTCCACGTCGTGTTTTCGTGGTCTTTCGGCATTAGGGTAATGAGTCTTGTACTCATTCATGGACACTGCTTGACACGTGTTCGTACACGTGTACACGTGACCTTCAAGTTCATGGAGACGTTGGATACACGCTCCGACGGCACTGGCATACCTTGCCTAGCAAAACGCACCCCATACTCTCACTCACTCGTAGTCTTTTCGAACATCTGCATAATTGCAGCATAAGCACATTGGAACACGACATTGACAACAGATTGGAATACGACATTACTCACGATACGATGGGTAATCGAGGTGATAAGAGATTCACGGACGTCCGATCAGAAGCGAACTCTACGCGAGACTGACATGTCAAGGACAACAATTGGCTTACACGTGCCGCTCTGTAGGTAGTTAGGTACAGTCTGTCGGCGACGACAAAGCGCGCACGGAGCGGCGCCACTTGGCGGCATCCTTTGAGGTAAAAATGAAAAATAAATTGGTAAATATTAAAAGATTTCGCCGCTGGGTGGAGTATTGTCAACTTATGAAATTTTCCCATATTTAGTGGAGAATTGTGTAAGTTTATTAGAAGAAAAAAAATCGATACTTTCTGGTTTCTTTAATATCGTATTTTTATTTATGTTTATTAGTAAGTATATAAGAAAAGGAATACGCCTCTTTCGGATCGGACAGGGTTTTTGTTACATCCTGTATAGGTACCTACTACACCCTTCTTCAAAACAACCTGTATAATAGGTGCAAATCTTGAAATACACACTTACTGGAGAATTATTCATTGAAAAATAATTTAGCTGAAGAAAGAAAAAGCAAATCGCCCTTCATGTAATTCAAGAATTTTCAATAAAAATGCAATAATTTAAAATCATTATTCCGCTACAACAGCATTCTACTTAGAACATCGTAAACATTTGACATCGGTAAAGCTGTCAGCATCCAAAAAAATAGAGATAGAAACTAACAAGAATATTAGAATACAAAAGGGTCTACCCTACGTTAAAAGGAGAAATCACAAATCGAAATGACAATAACCTATCTCAATGATCACCACCACCACACCATGATCAATGACAATGATGATGACAATGATGTTATGACTGACTGACTCGCTGGACTCAAATCCTATTAAATATTACTACAGCACAGCTACACTATTGCTAGCTACAGCAGTTAGCATTTAGATTATTGAAGTAGGTATTATAGTATCTAAGTAGATAGGTATATACACTACATAGATATGTATTGTAAATGTTCGACACAATACGTTTTAGAAAGTACTTTCAAATGAAAATTACCTATAACTTATGTACAGTTATAGGTAATTTTCATTTGAAAGTACTTTGAAATTAAATTACAATTTACAATAATACTTACTAAAATAAGTACCAAAAAACCGGCCAAGAGCGAGTCGGACTCGCGCACCGAGGGTTCCGTACAAACCTGTAGGTATACTTTTGATTGCGTTGACATATAAGTTTGATTTTGTTACAGCTTAAAGGTATTATAGACCTCAGTATTTGATATGAATTTCAATTTAATACCTCTACGCGTTCATGAGGAAAGGGCTAGTAACTGTAAAATTATTAAAAATATTTTTATTATATGAAGTAACTAAAAATTTACGGTTTTTGCAATTTTTCCTTTATCTGTGCTAGGTATAAGAAGTTACTTCGTACCAAATTTCAAGATTCTGAGTTCACGGGACGTACCTTGTACCCTGTAGGTTTTGATTCCCTTCCCGAGTTTGTTTTTTTCACAGCTCTAAGGGACAGTAGACTTATTTGATATAAATTTTAGCTTGATACCTCCACGCGTTCCTGAGAAAAAGGGTCTTGACAGACGGACGGACGGACGGACAACAAAATGATCCTATAAGGGTTCCGTTTTTTCCTTTTGAGATACGGAACCCTAAAAATTGCAATTTTATTGAAGCAAATACATAGAACTTAATTTTATTTGCTTAAGTGAATATTTTCTGGTTAGAAGGGTGCATATAGGTGCATCCACACCGCAGTTACTTTTTGTGGAGCAACAGAAGCAACATGATAACATTCTTCAACTTTTGCGACTGATTATTACTCTTTGTTGAATGATCGCATCCATACCAATAACATAAAGTAACAAATAGTAACCAGCGAGTTTCACAGCATATTATGTTCACCAAATAACAAATGTTATCGATAGTTACCACCATGTTGACGCAACTTTACCTAACACGGTAAGCTTTAAAAAATCACTCTTCGTTGAGGACAGCAAAACAAGGAATAACTGGCAGCTCCACTCCAAGATGACACACAACAGCCAAGAGAAGATATTAGATACCTATCTGCACAAAAATTTACACCAGTCTTTACTAGGTACTAAAATATACCATTCTTGGCGTACCTATTCCCATTCGGATTCTAAACCATTATTTGTGACATCGCCACTCGCCGCACCCTCTCCGCGCCTCAAGCCTCCCCCCGCTCGTCGCACATAAATACATTCGCAGACGACGCGCGGGCCTCTTTCTTCCCGCTGCAGCTGCCCGAGCAAGCTAAGTGCCACCCTCTACCGGTCGGACCTCACCTCGAAGCCTTCACCGAACCCGCCGTATTTTGAATTGTAACCCTAGCGTCAATAAATTTTTATATGTTGTGTTCCTAGTGTAATTTATCTCCACTAAATAGTTTCCACTACGTCACATCTGGCGCCCAATTTAAAACGGCAGAAGGCTTCGAGTCGCGAGTTTACAGCTCATATTCTATTTATTTTCTATTACTGTGTGTGTATGTGAAATCGTCCAGGAAGGTATACTTTTCGATATATTCGTTCCGTGTGAATATTGTACTAATCATATCCTCGTGTGTATCCACATTTTTATTGCACCCATCTTAAATCTTGTAAATTTACTCGTGACTCGTGAGTGATCGTGCCACGAGGCCTCACTGCGCGAGCGCAACAATAATCTCAACCCACCGACATTGGTTAATAATTAATTTCTCTTATTTAGTTTATTCTCGGACGGATTTCCACAAATATATTTTTTTCTTACTCTTGCTTGCGTTGTGATACCTATTATAATTATATCATCTTCGGGAAAAATGGCATACAGTCAAACGGGGTGAATAGGGATGCTGGGGTGAATCGAGACAAAACTTTGAAAGGGATTTTCAGCTTTAATTATTATATTTTGATGCCAAAAAGGTCTTCTAATGGTTTATTATAATTTAGGAACAATATTAGAGTTCCTTTTTCCAACAAACTATAATAATTCAAGCTAAAAATCCCTTTCAAAGTTTTGTCTCGATTCACCCCTGCGTTTCTATTCACCGCGTTTGACGGTACGAAATTAAATTCTCGCATTTACAAAAAGCTGAACTACAATACGAAGTTTCTATAAGAGGAGGTGAGAAATCTAACACCGTAGACGAACTGCGCAAACAGATTTCGAAGCTCGCACCAGGTTCTCCATCTGAGGACCCTTTTGAATCATATTTGCCCCCCGAAGAAGATATAGCATCCGTAAAAAAATCCTTATTTAAAGCAAATAAATAATATTCGAATGTTACAATCTAATCCGACAAAAATCTTTTAAACTGAGTCACTTTTACATCATATCTACCATAGACTAAATCGTGTGAATGAATTCTTCATTGAATGGGTATAGTAGTTGGCAAACGCAGGTTAACTAATCTGCGTTTTGATACTACTGCTACTCAAATCATCACCAACAGCACTAAGCACAAAATTAGGTTGGATGGACAGGATATCGATGAATATACCTACTTTGCCCAATCTGTCTCCTTCGAAAACCTTTGGTGAAAAGCACGAAAAGCTTTGGTGTATATCGGACCTTCCAATGGTTGCCAGAAGGCGGCTGTCGACGCTGAGGAAGGCCCAGAAAACGCTGGCGGGACGATTTGGACGCTTTGGACGCGAAAAAAAAACTTTTTGTTATCGGATGTTGCCCACTAACACTTGAAAACATTGCTTCACAAAAAGTAGCTGCGGTGTGGATGTACTATAATATAAATATTTTTTGTCTTGGTAAAATTTATTCGCTGGAAGATAAGCGTTCACCAACTAGTACCTATACCTACTTCCTTATATTTTTTGAGTCGTACTTTACTTACTTATTATACATTTAAAACTTAAACGTGACTAGTAAAACTGCTTCATAAAAACAACACAACAATAATCACGGCAGACTTTAATATTAACTTTAACTCACTTAATGATAATAAAAGATTATAATGGCTTCTCAACTTAGACTATAATTTGACAGAGGAATTCATAAAAATAATAGAGTGATACAGACCAGACATAAACACATACACACACACTCGCACACACACACACACACACACACACACACACACACACACACACACACACACTCGCACGCATACACATATTGTTAATATTCTATAATATAGATGTAGATGTAGAAATTGTTTTTAACCTCATGTAAACCAAACGAAAGAGCCTAGCTCCCACAACACAGGGAATCCTAGTGTGGGATCTAGGGCTTCAATCCACTTTTTGTAACCATTTGAGACAATAAATTATTATTATTAATTACTAACTATTAACTAATCTGGTAAGTATCTAATAATGATAATAAAACAGTATTTAATGGCAATTCTATCCATAATCTTAAGTGCGTGCACATGGACAGGGGCCAGCCTCGGCGACGACTAGATCTCCACTCAGCGCAATGGCTTCAATTTCCACAGCTGCGTCCTTAGGCAGTTTAGCAACCTGGTAGGTAGCACGCGCTGGACAATCTTTTGGGAAAACTGGAAAAAAGTAATTCTTTTAATTTTGTCTTAACATAACGGATTCGTAGGGTTGTTACTGTCGCTCGAGTAGATCCCAGGAAATGTCTAATAGTAGCCTAACTGAATATCTAATTAATTACTAACCACTTTTCGGGAATCAATATTTTTTCCTTTAAATACTTAAGTATATAAAATTTCTTAAGGCGCATCCACACCGCAGTTACTTTTTGTAGAGCAACGTTTCCAAGTTTTAGAAGGGAACATCCGGTAACAAAAAGTTATTTGTTGTTAGTATAGTAAATGTTGCCGTGTTAGATAAAGTTGCGTCAAGATGTGGTAACTATTGATAACATTTGTTAGTTCGTGAAAATATGCTGTGCAACTCACTGATATTACTATTTGGGTGAATTTCCTAAATTACTTATTTTTTTGTCTTCGGTGAAATTAGTATTTGAAAAAAAAGGAATATTGTTCTGAATTATTTTTCTTGGCCTTGGCCCGCCTGGTTTGAGGCTGGTTTCTCCCTTTGGATATAAGGGCAATATACCTAGCCTCTCCACAAAATAAATCGGAAATTAAATAGATTTTTTGTGACGTCATCGACTGTAGTTAGTGAAATATCAGGTTAAAACATAAGGTTTTTATTTGTATTTTAAACTTCCCAGATGTGATGGGTATCGATTGTGATAAAACAACAAAAACTTTTCTCAACTCATTGTTCAAGTAACAATACCAGCGGTCGTTGACCCTAATAAAAACATAAAATATTTTATTATCACAGTAATTAGATATCGATATCCACCACGCCTGCAGAGTTTCGCTAGGTAATTTAATTTCACTATTTAACGGTACCTACTTTAAAATAATAAATTATACTAAAATTGACTTTGTAGTTATATTTTATTACTTTTATTACAGACATGAAAGGTATCAATATATAAACACTATAAAACAAAAGAAAAGTGTTTCACAAATCATGATTCAGGTGAAAACAATACCAGCGGTCGTGGACCCCCAAAAAAACATCAAATCTTTCAAATCTAGTGTTAAGATATCGATAAGATACGTTTGTAGTTTCGCTAGGTAATTTTAAGTGACCCTTAATAGGTAGATACCTACTTTAAAATAATAAATGCTGCTAAAATTTACTTTATTTAATTTTTATACGTTTATCAAACACCGTCTGAATAACAGGTAGCGAACCTTCAATCTAAAAAATAAACCTTCCACAATGTTTATTGTAACGTACTATCAATACTTGTATTAGAGAATAAAAGTTGGAAGTATAGTCACTGAATTCATAAAATAATGATTCATAAAAATATTTTTATATTAAATGCCATGTCTGTCAATTCTAAGATCTGTGGTTTTTACTTGTATTCGTAAGGTGTTCAGCAGATGGCGCTAGTATTGCTTTACGAAGTATTTTATAGCGAATGCTCAAGGTCATTTGCTCAGGGTAGCGCCTTAAACCACAGAGAACTAAATTATGATGATGCTTTGTCAAAAAAAAAACTTAAAACTTAAACATTGAAATAGGGAGTTAATAGAATAAGCATATGATGGGTCTTGAAAATGGCATAGAGAAAAGTCCGCATGTTTCTATCTCCTAAGGTTGGCTCAAAAGTCAGGATAATAATTTTAATTACATTCGGCATAGACCTGGTTTACGGCTTGAAAATCGTCCATGCGCGCGAGCAGGATGGTGATTTTCACGACAGACTCGAGAGAAGCGCCGCCGGCCTCGAGCACATGCTTCATGTTCTCGAGGGCTAGTCGCGCTTGTGCTTCGGCGCCGCCACATATTAATTGTGCCTGAGGATCCATTCCTAATATACCAGATACATAGAGCGTTTTATCCGCCAATATAGCGTGGCTGAAACAGACAACATAGCACAATAAGGTAGGTACTTTTTGCATTTGCGTCGCCTCAAGGTAATCCAGAGGCGCTAAAACGGCCACTTTATGAATCATCAGCACATCCTAACAAGTAGTCAGGATCCATTCACACATTGTTTCGTTCTATCTAACATACATTCATACATACACCCTGGTGTATGTGTGCGAACGACACAATTGACTGCGTTCGTAACTTCAGGGAAGTAAATGTAGATACATTTACTTCCCTGATGTTACGATCGCAGTTGTAAGTGTTAAGTACATGTATACTTTCAGGACGATAAGTGCTACCCCCACGTTGTTAACAAAATGTGATACCTACTTTCCGGAACACAATCAAATGTCCGTACCAACCGGATTCTGCCTAAAGCAACGCCAGTCCAATATATGCAGCCCAATGACGAAATCCTCCATTACGTTTACGCCAAGATGAGTAATGTAATTATGTTCTTTAAACTATAAGTGACCATTAATTTCTGAACATTCATTACTTCAATAATATCTGAGCAAATGCTTATTGACATTTTAAAACGTTCAGAAGTATTTTGGTCACCTAATTGTCTGCTACGATTTATCTGATGGCGACTGTATTAATTAATTTTGAATTAATTTATTAGTACCTAGGTACTAGTAGGTATGCATACAAAAATTAATGTACGTGTGAACTGAGACCACACTGGTATTTCGAAAAAAAATATTGTAGGATTTAGTAGAAGACTTAAAACAATGAACTTGGGAATTTGTAAACAAATACATTAAAAATTACAGTCCACTCTTACTAAAACTTTATGTAGAAAAAGAAAGATTTTATTTATTTGATTCGGTAATATTTACTAATAGTAAGTAGGTATATTTATGTTTTTGTGTGGATTGAGGGACCACCGTTTTAAATTTTTTATCTTTGATTATTGGTGGTCCATTATTTAGTAAATATCTTTACTAATTCTTTACTAAATGTCTATAGTCATAATAATTATCTTAATTTTTCGTGTACTTTCGATAGATCTGACTGATGGTAGGTATGTGAGGACTGAGGGACCACACTTTAAGGGCTGTATGTAGTTTTTAATGTATTTGTTTACAAATTCCCAAATTTGTTCTACAATTGTTAAAGTCTTCTACTAAATCTAATTTTTTTTTTTTTCGAAATACCAGTGTGGTCCCTCAGTTCACACGCACATAAAAATTAGATACAAACCTGTAAGGTCCAACGGGCTTGTAAATGTCTGGCGATGTAACGATTGTCTTAGTAACTTTATGAATGTTCATTTTGGATGTGTTATCAGGCTGTGACGGATTCATCTTGGACGAACAGTCTAGGTTGTAAATAAATAAAATTACAAAATCATTTTGAATAAAATATTTTGAATTATTAAGTCAATTAAATATCTATAGGCATAAAATGTCAAACGATATCATTGCGTATTGAACAAGAACATAGGTAATATGCAAAAAGGTTACCTACCTACTTGATAAGGTTACCTACCTACTTGATAAGATTTGACGTGATAGGCGTTGCGCAGGAGGGATTCTGGGGTGGTTTATTATGATCCATCCATATGCTGATGAGCCACCGGGGTGGTTTTAGTGTAAGTAATCCCACATTCTCCGATCTGATTCCCGTAGACCGGTAACCTTTTGAAGGTTTTCCCCCTTAAACAAAAAAGCTACAGGATGTCCTCGTGACGGCTGCTAATTTGACCAAGATAGAGCAGTAGGTACCTACCTACTCATATTAATCTAACTGCTTACGACAACTAAATCACCTGTTACGGTCGTGAGGAAAGCCGTTAACCCATAGCCGTGACGATAGGGGCAAGGAAAAGCAAATGCTGTTTTTACAAGATTTTTTATTATTTATTACAAGATTTAATTTGACCCACTTTCCGGTTTCCGATTGAGCTGAAATTTTGCACGAATATGCAAATCGCGTGACAATGCATTATATGATGACGTGGAGCTGATCTGATGATGGAGCTGGGAGGTAGCCATAGGAACTCCGTAATAAAACCACATAACCCCATCGAGTTTGGGCTCGTTTGATTCGTCTTGATGAGTACTTTGTCTTCATATAGTTTTCAGGGTCTGATGATGGAGTTGGAAGGTGGTCATATGAACTCCGTAATAAAACGAAACGACACAACCCAATAAAGTATGGGCTCGTTTGAATTGTCTTGATAAGTACTTTGACTTAAGATGGTATCAAAGGTCTGATGATGGAGCTGGAAGGTGGCCATAAGATCTCCGTTATAATACGACATAACTGCATCGAGTTTGGGCTCGTTTGATTCGTCTTGAAAAGAACTTTAACCTTAGAATATTAGATGGTATCAAAGGTCTCATGATGGTGCTGGAAGGTGGCCATACGATCTCTGCAATAAAAAGACGTAACTGCGTCGACTTTGGACTCGTTTGATTCGTCTTGATGAGACCTTTGGTCCTTTATAATATCAAATCAAATCATTTTATTTGCAATATAGGTAAGTACAAAATGTTGTTACAGAAAGAAGTTAGTAGGTATCTCTATATTTTGCCATAACAAGGCGTGCAAATATTTACTTAATACAATGAAAGATATTTTAATAAACTACAATTCTTAACAATTTAGTAGAAAATGTCAATAAAATTACTCTTGTCAATGTTATCTATTAGGAAATCATTAATTGTATAATAACATTTTGTCAACCAGAAACTTATTTAAGTATATTTTTTTTAAATTGAGTTAAGTATATCTAACTTTTTAATGTCATCTGGTAGTTTATTAAAGATTTTTTGTGCCATGCAAAGAAACCATTATCCCCAAGGAACCCTTTTAGATTTGGGAAAATAAGTTCGTTCCAATTGTTATGAATCTGCATTCTGTTTGATTAGATGGATGACCAAGGTGAGCACGTGCCGAGGGCTGAATGGTATGAGGGTGTTTAAACATGTCATAATATATCGTTAACGTTTCGTTTCAGGGTACCAGCGAACCTTGTTGTATTGTAGCCCTTATCCCCCTACAATGGGCCTCTCAAAGCCAAAGTCAAATATTTTATTTCAATTAGACCATTAAAATAGCACTTTTGAAAAGTCAGAACTAGTTGCACGGTTCCAAAAAGTGGGCCTTATGGAGAAGAACCGGCAAGAAACTCCATAGACACTCTTTTCAACAAAAAAAAACATGATTACAGTGTTCAGTATTACAGGTTAAATCTGAATAGTTCATGAGAACAATGTAGTTTGATGTGTACTATTAAATTAATCTAGCATAATAAACAAAAAAAAGAGGTTGTCATTGACAGTAAGAGCTGACCAGCCCCGACAGACGGCACCCGTTCACGAGTATGACGTGCGTATCGGCGTCGTTCGACACAACTATGTTATAGGGAATAAAACGACCCGACACACAACACCACCATCAGCAGGACATTTTAGTGAGCATGACAAGCTCAAACCGCTAGGCAACTGAAGGGCACAATGTAATGTTAAGTCATTATAATGCATATCAACATAATGCAACATCAATGGCTGCACGACTCTCATACTTTACAATTCATGTTTTTACAAAGATTGTTAAATTGTATAACGTACAGTAAAATTATTGAATTACAAGATGTTCATCTTGTGGAGCTGGACCAGCATTCCGCCAAACATTTTTATCTAAAAGATAATCTTCCAATTTATAGTAAGCTTGCCTGCACAGGGTAGACTTAATGAATTTTTTTTCTGTTATTATAAAATCTAACGCAGTACCCTCTAAAAGAAGTATGAACTTTAGCTAGACGAAATTGTGGCTGCATTAATTTTGATTTATGTCTAGTATTATAATCATGCAGTTCACATTTTCTGACGTACAAGTGCAAATTTTTTCTTACATGTAAAATATTCTCATAGATATACTGAGAAGACACTGTCATTATATTTATTTCTTTAAAGATTTCCCTGAGTGAATCTCGACTACGTAGGTTATAAATAGCTCTAATAGCTCTTTTCTGCAATATAAAAACAGATTCTATGTCTGCAGTACGGCCCCATAGTAATATTCCGTAAGACATAATGCTATGAAAGTAACTAAAGTAGACTAGCCTTGCAGTTTCTACACCTGTAAGTAGTCTGATTTTTCTAACTGCATAAGCAGCTGAACTCAGGCGTCCTGCTAAAGTTCTAATGTGTGGACCCCACTGAAGCTTTGAGTCTATCCTATTTCCCAGGAAAACCGTTTGGTCGACAAATTGAAGTTTATCATTATTTAGTATAACATCGCATTCCATAGATCTTACGTTAGGTAGAGCAAACTTTATGCATTTGGTTTTCTGCCCATTTAATACTAAATTATTAGCTGTGAACCACTGATGGACCTTAAGAAGTGCGTTATTTACATCGTCAGTATTAGGTTTACGTCTGTTTAGTTTAAAAATTAAAGAAGTATCACCCGCAAATAACACAATCTTCGATTGATCCTCAAGCATGTAGAGTAAATCATTTATATACACTAGAAATAAGAATGGACCTAGAATGGAACCCTAAGGTACGCCCATTTTCACCTGAGTGCCGGGCGATTTTACCCCATTTATTTGAACTTTTTGTTGTCTACCTTGCAAGTATGATTTGACAAGTTTCAAAGATTTATGCTTCAAACCGTAATGCTCCAATTTTAATAACAGAGTTTCATGACTTACGCAGTCAACGGCTTTTGAAAGGTCACAGAATATACCGATCGCATCTTGAGACTCTTCCCAGGCCTCAAAGATGTTTTTGATAAGTGTGATACCAGCGTCATTAGTATTACGTCCTTTGGTGAAGCCATATATTGCTGGTCATAAAAAAGCCTATTTATATTGAAATGCAATAGCATTTGATTGAGCATGATTTTTTCAAATATTTTGCTAAGCACAGGCAGAACAAAAACCGGCCTAAAATTGCCAGGATCTTGACTATCTCCAGATTTAAATAAGGGTATAACTTTGCTGTATTTCATTAGATCTGGGAAGGTTCCTTGGTCTACCCACTCGTTAAATATTATTCGCTAGGTAGGGTGCTATAGTGTTAATAATACTTTTACAAACATTTACCTAAAGGCCCCATAAGTCTTCAGTTAATTTATTTTTTATTTCTTTAAAAGTTTTTAAAATACAATTGGGGCTTACATGCTTAAATCTGAACGTTACAGGACAGGTAGCTACATTTTGTTTCATTACAGCAGCAGAATGTGCAGGTGACGAGTTTAAAGATTCAGTGATCTTCCAGGGAATATTGGTAAAAAAAATTCTCAAATTCTTGGACTACTTCGGAATCTGCGTTTATGAGACCGCGTACTGTTTGAAGAGCGACATTTTTATTCCCATCTAATTTCGATTTACCACTTTCAGCGTTAATTATATTCCAAGTGGTTTTGATCTTATTATCGGCACATTTACTGAACTATAATGATACAGAAAATCTATTATCAACAATATCCTAACCACATGCACAGAAACACTTCATACTATCATTACATGCATACACACTCTTACTTAAGCCACTCACACGGTATATAACTCACCTGCACCTTAAACTCCTCAGACTTATTGTATTATTTTATTTTTTATTTTTCCATTGTTATTATTTTTTATTATTAGGACAATAATTATTCTTATTCGTTTACTCGAAATAATACTCGTATGGCTCAACCTAATTACACAAGTTATTATGTTGTTTCGTTGTTTGTCATAACTTGTCTTTTGTTTTGCATATACTACATAATTTGTCAAACTACCGTCATTAAATATCGTCATATAATATAATAATTTGTTAATTCTATAGTTTTAAACTGTACATTACCAACAATTAATTGTAAAATGTTGTGGGAAGTGTGTGAGTGAGTGTTTGTGTACGAGGAAAACTGACCTACCGTGATACAGTATTAACTAGTACGGAGGTCAGTGCGAATCAAGCTCAAACAAACTTATTATGTTCCTAGACACATATCACTGGATTGTTAGAAGTTGTAATTAAGGTTTGTTCTTTTATATTGCCAATAAACATTATTATTATTATTTAATTTTTTTACTTATATACTAAGATTTTGCTATTTGACATACCTTTTTAAAAGTCTTTGAATATTTATTTACATACTGAATAAAGTTTTCACTTTTGTTATAGCACTTTCACCAAAAAAAAAACGTTCCTTGCTTTTACGAATAAGTACCTGTAGTAGCCCAATCAGTTAATAGTTTTTGATTTTACTTTGAAAAATCTATCAAATTCATTTCTCACAATAGAAAAAAAATGCGAGTAATGTCCATCGCAATTGTTAAATCTTTTTTGAACAGCTAATTTACTAATTAATGAATTGTTAAGTATATTTTTCTAAATCTAATGTTATATGCCTAGACTTAATTTGTATTTTACTTGCATGTATACTAGTATTAAATGTGACGGTTTGTCCATTGTGATCAGATGAGAGACAGTTTATGATAGCCTCTTCAAAGTAATCACAGTTGCAGAAAACATTATCAATGCAAGTTGCAGATGTCGACGTAACTCTAGTAGGTTCCAAAAATACATTAATTAAGTTAAAAGATTTAAATAAACACAGTAATTTGGAAGTAATTATATTATCCTCTAAAATATTAACGTTAAAGTCGCCACACACAATTATAGATTTGTTTGAATCTGAAAGTATTTTAAGTACGTCCTCCATTAAGGATTCAAAAGTGGCGAAATTTTGGCTATTTGGATATAATGCATATTGTATTATACACATAATACAATATGCTTATCCAGCTCAACACAAGAGATTTCAGTACAATGTTCAACCGACCTCGAGACTAGGTATATCCTTACGTCCTTTTGCTTTCAACGAGTTTTTAACTAATATAAGAGAACCACCGTGTATCATATCATAGACTTTCGGTTAAAACAACTAGCTACAAAATATTTTTTATAATTGATTGCCATCTGGTATTCTTTTAACCAGTATTCCGTTAAACAAATAATGTCAAATTTATATTTTTCCAAGAAAAGTTCAACTTCTAACATTTTGGAAGAGAATCCTTGAATATTCTGATGACATATTTTCAAAGTATTCAGATCACTTACTTCTATATTGCTATTATCTTCTGTTGTCTTATTTACTAGTTTAAACTATGATCCGGAGTAAGATCCACAACGCTAGTGTCAGAACTACTTGGCAAGGCCACCCGTACTTCCCGTACGTCTCCCCATCTGTGAACAATAGTTCACCTTGCTGGTGAGGGCATCAGGCGTCATGAATTCCAAAAAGGGACACTCCTTCGTTTTGCCACTAATGTTATCAGTACAACTAGATACCATCGGCCTGTCATGTGAGATTAAATTAATATTGTGAGCTATCAATGTAGCGATTAAACACTTGTATTTCTTAAGAAGAAACATAGCTTCCTGTGTCAATTGAAATCCACTAACAAATTTGTTTGTGCCAAAATACATTAATTTGTCACTATGTAACGTTCGGATACACAGCGCGGCTAGTGCGAAGGTGAATATCTTCTTGGCGCCTTACCACGGCCCTTACGTTCAGGGAGCAGCTGACGTTGGGATATCACCGCTACATTATAAGTATGAGTATGTAATGTAACTTAGTTGCACCAAGTACTTGCTGGGTGCAACCAACTGCTCTTTATTTTTATTAGTCAGTACAAGTCCGATATAAAAAGCAGTGATAGCCTAGTGATATGACCATTGGACTGCCAAATCAAAGGTCTCTAGTTCGAATCCAAGGTACGCACCTCCGACTTTTCGAATTCATGTGCGCATTACTAATTATCACTTGCTTAAACGGTGAAGGATAACATCGTGAGGTAACCTTTTTTTTGCGGGTGGGGAAATGCGCCCTATGCATGCCACATGGCTCGAGGACGGTTATGTCAGGCTCTCTGGCCAGGTGGCCAGCATACCGACTAAAAGCACCACCACTACCACCTTCCGCTTAGTGTCCGTGGGATATAAAGTACTCTATGCGTGGGATCACGGGAATCGCTCTCGCATGATTCGCGATCCCACCACGGAGTCCAGTGTCGGACCCTCCTCGAGGGGCAGATGGCAATGGGCAACTAAGCAGGGAGATCGGCGCGCCGTGATACCAGCACTCCTCTCCCTCCGCAGCTCCGTAAACCTCCAGACGCAGTGTTGCCCATACAACACTGCCGCCCGCCTCAGTTGTGGTGCCTCCCATACGACACTGGAACCTACATTGGCCGCTCCAATGCAGGCTTTGGTCAAGCACACAGGAGCAGCCCCTCGCTGGGATTCTACTTCGCTTCACCGTGGGCATCCAATCGGTTACTAACCCCATTTTAATGTAAATAAGATATTAAATAAATTTTTAAATATTTGAATATTAAAATACTTACATAAAATATTACTAGAGAGGAAGAAGAGAGGTTCCTCTTTCTGGAGTCTTAATATTTTTTTAAGGGCTTTGTAAGGGCTTGATACTAAATGTCATTCCTCATTCAGTATCAAGCCCTTGATTCTTTATTGTAACTTTAAAGGAAAAATTAATTATTCTACACTAGTTATTAAAATTATTTTATTGGGTAGTAACTACTATATTATACATTACTTCTATGCTTTCTTAAAATCACCAAGGTCTTACAGGACTCTGACTTGCATGTGTTAAAATCCATGTATTCAATGGTTTCGGCTTCATTGCCATTTGTTTATGACGAGGAGATTTTGGACAGATAACATACAATCTTTCATCTCTAACAACAAAGTAACATGATTTGCATCGTCGTCGAACGCGACCCTTTACTTTGAAACTGCAGATTGGATTGAATATAGGAAGGGATGGCTGTAACAAACTTTCTCTTGAAAATTGTTGCAATGGACTCATCATCGGTAACTGTGTTTGAATGGTCGTTAAACCACTAGGTGAAAATGTTTTAATAAGAGACAAAAGTCGTTGCATCGTTTCTGAAAAAAAAAAATAGATAGCTTCTAATAAATATAACACCATCACGCCTGCATTTCCCGAAGGGTTATTTAGAGGTATACTAAAGGACACCCACAGGTCACAGGTATATTTATGTCCCATGTAATACAAGACGAACCTATTGCCATTAACCGGGCGTAAATCCAAAGATTTAAGTAAATCTTTGCGTAAATCCACACTTACGAGCTGCTACTGAGAATTTCATTGAAAACCAGCTTCAAATCATTGGAGTACAATTTAATGAAATCATAATTATCAATACAATTTTAAAAAATAATAATAATAATACCTACCTTTAGATTGTAAATTGTAATGGTAAATTAGAGGTTTTCAAAATAAAATTTAACCTCACATCTACAATTTTAATAATTTGTGACTTGACAGTTGACACTGACAGACCAAGACTGTAGCTGGGGGCACGGCAGTGCCCCCGCCGTAGACAGAGGAACTACTAACGTCTATCTATATAATGTTCAAAATTCAAATTATATTCTCAATGAACATTCATACTACGTAATTCTCTGTGTACAAATGTGTTGAACATTCACCTTTATATTTGAATTTACAACAAGGGTACAAGTCAACGGCCAAGTCGCACAACATTAACAGCTATAAATAATAAAGAAATCGCAGTAAGGAACCTTAGATTTGGCACGACTTTGTCTAGATTTCATTACTCTACAGAGACAAACAAGCAGCTCCATCGAGACTTGGCTAGTTTTTTACAGAATATTTTTAATGGGATTACTTTTACTCTTTTACTGCATTGCGGATTAAAATGTCACTAAAAACGAGCAGAGCGAGAGGCATCGAAAAAGAGTTTGTCCCTATCTACTAGTGAGCAAATAACATTTGAATTTATTTTTTTGTAGCGAAGCTATTTCAAATTGGTACGTTATTATTGTATTACAGTCATATTATGTACCGACGACGTGGGCCTCCGGTTCCATCCCAAGCCACCAAGTGCAGTAGATACCTTTTTTTTTTAATTTTTATTATACAAGGTCATTCTTAGTATATGTGAAACCTGAATATAGTTTGTACAGAATAAGTAACTGAATCGATTCCAATAATTTTTACATCATGTAATTTTTTGTCCCAAAAACATTTAAAAAATGTTACGAGTAGGACACCGAGCGACACTAAGTACCTATCCGCAATCATATGCGCGCAACACAGGTCACTGACACTGAGCGGTCAGCGCGGGCGCAGTGGGGCGGGCGGGGCCCGGGGGTGAACCAACCAGGCAACCACTTCAGTCGCCCGGCAGCTATAGGGAAGTGTGCACGTATGTCGCTCCCGTTCAGATAAGTAGGTACAAAACGAGAGCGCGACCGCGAGCGTAAGCATTTCGATTGATCTGTACCTATCGTATGTAAAAAGCATAGGTAGTGTTCGTGTAAGAAATGGTACGTACACTAGCGGTTTGTGGTGATAACGTGAGCGCGCGGCAGTTGTTTCGGTTGACGTGTACCTATCGTACGTAAAAAGCATAGTGTTCGTGTAAGAAATGGTACGGATACTAGCGGTTTGTGGTGATAAGTGATAACGTATTCCTGGCAGTGCGGCACGAGGAGCAATCTGACATTAAAGTATCGTGACACATATGAACACACGTTTTTATTTGTACCTACAGCCTGTTGTTGTTAAGTAATGTGATGTTTAACATTTTTCATCCATTTTGAACTTACAGTGTTTGGTATAAGGTGCAACATATCGCATTGACTACATTTAATCACTTACGGCTGCATTTACAAATAAAGTACTTATTAATGTCTACCTACACTTGACCATTACGACAGTCCAAAGACTGCAAGTGTGATGGAAAATGTGGAAAGTGTGATCAATACAATGCAATCGGAAATCGCCGTACGGTTAGGTACCTACTGCCACATTATTATCAATGAGCGCCGCGACGACCGACGCGGGCGCGGGGCAGCGCCCGCGCGTGATGAGCATGTTTTTGTACGGACAAACAGGTAACTTAACAAGCTTCTAACTTTGTGATTTTTTTATGATATAGTTTTTAAGTTTTGTACATAGATTCTTTACATAAAAATACTAGACACGTGTTTCAGGTTTCGCATATACTAATAATGATGCTGTATAGCGGCTTAAGTATCACTGCGACCGCAGTCGTTCTATTGTGATCGCCACTTGTTGCATTAGAGCTCACCGCTAAACCCTGCGGCTACTATAAACTGCAGGATTTGCTTAGGGTTGAGCTCTTTTATTTCATCTGGGCTTACGATATGTTTCCCTAGATGAACACTGCGCTTGTGTATTAGAGACCCGCATTCTCCCAGGAGATGAAGTGGCGTTTCGTCCGCCTCCTCACAACGCCGGCAGGTTCGCGTGTCACTCAGCCTTAGGTTGAACATGTGCTTGTTTAAGCAGCAGTGTCCTGTTAAGGCTCTCGTTACAATGCGCAAGTTGTTCCTATTTAATGCTAGGACAAGGTTTGTGTGCCGTTTATTGTAGGCTTTAATTAGAGCTTTGGAGTGCACCATGCCTGGCGATTCCTTCCAGAGCTTCGTAGCAGTTTCATAGCTTGAGTTCGTTATAGCTCTTAGAGCAAGGGCTTTCGGTATTCCACAGAAGGGCTCGGGTCCCTGCTGCGTACCACTAGCCCCCGCTCTAGCGAGTTCATCGGCACGTTCATTGCCAATGATGCCCGCGTGACCTGGAACCCATCTTAAAATCACTCTATTCATCATTCTTAGAGAGTTCAGTTTAGCCATGCAGTCTTCCACCAGTTTCGACGAAGTAACGTTCGAATCAAGCGCTAAAAGAGCTGCTTGGCTATCAGAGTTTATGTATATTGTTTGATTGATGTAGCGCTTTCGCAGATTGGCTTCAGCACATTCCACGATGGCGTAAACCTCTGCTTGGAAAATGGAGGCGTACTGCCCCAAGTTAACGCTTTTGTCGAACTTGGGTCTCTCTCCATGTATTCTGTCCCATTTTGGACCCATCGGTGAACCAAATTAGGCAACCGGCCTTGTATGGTAACTGGCCTTTAGACCAGTCTTCGCTTGAAGGTATTTCTACGGAGTAGTGTTTTAGGTAAACATGCCGTAGCAACATGGCATCTGTTGTCATGCTAAGGAATGGCGTTTCCAAAATTGAGTCCTGTAAGGTACTAAATTTTTTGGATAGCCAGTTTTTGCCCTGGATGCTGGCTCTATACATGCTGGCTTTCGCCTCCCTGTATATGAATTTAGTAGAGCCCCAAAAGGGCATTCAGCGCCATCGCGGGGCATGTAGACATAGCTCCTGAGGCAATAAGACAGGCAGTTCTCTGCAGACTGTCTAGTTTTTATGTAGTATTCACTTGATGGGCCTTGTCATACCATGCCACTGATGCGTACGTAATAATCGGCCGCACAATGGCAGTGTACAACCAGAGCGCAATTCTAGGATTTACACCCCAGTTGCTACCCATCAGGCGGCCACTAACCCCAAGTGCCATCTTGGCTTTCTTTAGTATGTTCGCCAAGTGCGAGTTCCACGTCAGTCTTTGGTCGATGGTGACGCCCAAATACTTGACTTCCGTGGACTGAATAATGATCTTCCCGTTCAGCTTTGGCATTGTGAGTTTGTCCAAACGCCGTTTTTTCGTAAAAGGTACAATAACAGTTTTGTCAGCGTTTACAGAGAGGTCACTTCTGACGCACCATTCACTGACAGTGTTAAGTCCCTTTTACATAATGCTTGTAATTTTCGATTGACAGAAACCCCTCACTATGATGACAAGGTCATCTGCGTAACCCTGCGCGTCAATTCGGAGTTCAGCCAACCTGTGTGGTAACTTATCCACCGCGAGGGTCCATAGTAATGGCGATAATACTCCACCTTGTGGACATTCCCTGGCCGTAGATATTTCTATTGTTGTGTCATGAAGGGCTGATTTCGCTCCTCTATAAGAAAGCATCGCTCTCACCCATCTGATGGTGGTTGGGTCGACGTTTTTATCTATCAGCCCATTCACCAGCAGTGAGATAGAGGAGTTATCGAAAGCGCCTTCAATGTCAAGAAACGCACATAGCGCTATTTCTTTGTCCTCCATGGCCTTCTCCACTTTGTCTATCAGACTAGTGAGGGCAGTTTCCGTTGATTTGCCCTTACTGTAAGCGTGTTGGCTGTGGTGGATGGGAGATGCGATCAAAGCGACATCTCTAATATACCTATCTAGCACCTTCTCCATTGTCTTAAGAAGAAATGAAGTGAGGCTGATTGGTCTGAAAGACTTTGGCTGGCTGTAATCTTTCCTACCCGCTTTAGGTATAAAAAGGACCTTGACCACGGTCCATTGATCTGGTACATAACCCCAGGCGAAACTAGCTCTGAAGATTCTGACCAGATAGGGAATGAGGATGTTCACCCCCTGTTGTGAGAAAACAGGTAGTATCCCATCCTCCCCACATGCTTTGTAGGGTTTAAAGGAGTCAACGGCCCACTGGACTTGGTTGGGTCTTATAACCTTAGCAGCTCTGCTCCAGTCCTCGTTACGAGGCCTATAGCAGACTGGCCGCTGTTGCATCAAGTCTCTTTCCCGAGACCCGGGAAAGTGGGTCGTGGCCAGCAACTCTAAGGTCTCCTTTTCATTGATTGTAAAGGAGCCATCTTCCTTCTTAAGGAGTCCAATCTGATTAGTATTGGCTTTAGAGAGCAATTTATGTAGTCTTGCTGCTTGTGGGAGGTTTTTAATCTCTTCACAGAGCTTCCTCCACGATGCCCTTTTTGCCTTCCTTATCTCTTTGCTGTATTCAATTAAGGCTTTTTTATAGATCTCCCAAGCTTGAGTCTTTTTAGCCCTATTGAATAATTTCCTGGTTTTTTCTCTGAGCTTTCTCAGCTTTGAGCTCCACCAAGGAATCTTTCTTTTCGAGGTCTTTGACTTAAGCGGACAGCTCTCTTCATAGGCTTTGTGTATGCCTTTTGTGAGGGCGGTCACCGCTATCTCTAGACTCTCGGTTGTTTTTATAGTTTTTGGAATGATCTCAAGATTTCGTCCTAATTGTTCTCTGAAGACAGCCCAATCAGTTGATCTTGAATCCCTATATATTGTGGTTTGGGCGTTCAGAGCTGCCCAAATTTCAAACGTTATATGCCTGTGATCTGACATTGAATTTTCACTACTAACTTGCCATTCCATTATGTGCCTGGCTAGGTTATTTGTGGCGAAGGTAATATCAAGGACTTCCTGCCTAGCACTTGTCACGAAGGTCGGTTTACAGCCTACGTTTAGTGTTATTAAGTTGTTTGTAATGAGGAAGTCAAAGAGTAACTCACCTCTCTTGTTGATGTCACTACTTCCCCAAGAGGTGTGATGAGCGTTGGCGTCGCAACCAACCAGAAGCTCGGCGTTGTGTCGGACGGCGTATGCAACCACCCTCTCCAAGTCTTCCATCGGGTTGTCTCTCTCTCCGGGCAAGTAGGCAGAGCACATGATTACCCTCGCTCCGTTCCACCCTTTGAGGTTAACAAAAGCAGCCACCAAGTCGTCATTGCAAACTTCTGTAATCGGCAGAAAATTAACATTATTATTAAATACCATGCAGGCTCTGGGTCTGGTGCCTGTACTATTACTAAGAATCTTACCGGCAGCATTAAGTCCCAGAACCTGAGTGTTAGCTACCCAAGGTTCTTGGATCAAAGCGAGGCTTGCTTTGCCCTCTACAAGACAACACTCCATTACCGCAGACGCTAATGCTGCATGGTGGAGGTTGGCCTGGAGAAGCCTCACCGCTCCCACCTGGGTAACTCCTAATTGTTTTTTTGTGGCACAGGCTTGGCCCGCGCCAGTTTGGGGCGGGCACGTCCCCTACCTGTCGCGGTCCGCCAGGCGTTTTTTAATTTTTTACTAAATACTAAATGTATAGTATTATGTACTCTGCAAGGTCTTAACAGTTCGACAGCTGTACATACTAAGAGTCGTTCTTCGTAAACAAGCTGAAACTCCTTTCGATGCCAACTTTCTGTCAAATACACGTAGGTCGGATAGAGTCTGCAGTACAGAGCTAACGAGAACTACTGTTGCAATGCACCAATATTACTTTCTCAGCCCTAGAATATACAATAAAGTACACAGAGAACTAGCGACTTACTCATTAACTTTAAATAAATGTAAAACTAAGGTAACCGATTGGCTAATATACTCTTTCTTACGAAAGAACTGAAGATCTGGTAAGAGTCATACACTAGACCAAACTCTCCAATACAATTCCACATGCACAGATACACACTCCCACTCATCCAATTCACACACATTTATACACACATTTTATTTTATTTTTGTTTGCATCATTACATTGTTTTATCTATATCTCTTTATTATATTATTATTATATGCTTTTTGTATTTTTTTGATTAATTCACGTTTTAACAAACTTTACGTCGTCAATATTTACATCATAAATAAATATATTATTTGCACTGTAAGTCAGTCTCACGTTTGGAGGAGGGCGATACGGATAAAAAGTAGCCTATACTTTATTCCCGGTCACATACTAATAGTATACCAAATTTCATGCAAATCGGTTCAGCCGTTTTTGCGTGATTGAGTAACAAATAAACAAACAAACATCCAAACATTCACATTTATGATATTAATATGATTCCCCGGATTCAGTCTACGTTTCCTTTGGGAGCAAAAGATCAGTAATTTACAAATAGGACATGACAGGTGGGCCGCCACCGCCGTTGTAGAACTATTAAACTATGCAATAAGTGATTACTTATTGCATAGTTTAATAGTAAGCCTTGTTTTGAAAATTATTGATTAATAATTTTCAAAACAAGGCTTATACAAGGTAAAAGGAAAACTAAGAATAGACACAGATTCTTAGTTTTCGGTTGTATGAATAGGTAAGTAGATAGGTACATACATTTAATACTTTCGGGTACCTATGAATTACAAATAGTATCGACTCGCGCAATAGGTAGTTTAGGTTTGTTTAAGTGAAATTAATTTCTGCTCTGCACTTTACTTAATCTTTGAGAATGTTCCGACAAAAAATCGGAAATTTCTCCAAATTAGTAAGTAATACGTTTTGCCGACACTAAAATTTTTTTCTTTGTTTTTATTTTATTTGACGCATCCTTTCGGACAGTATGTCTAGCTTTCAGCAAAGTTATTTGGCAAAGTGGGATCTTGTTTAATAATACGTCCTAACTTAATGAGAGACAGCTTCTTCACTAGAGGAACAGTTTTCTCCTGATAATGAACAGCCACAACAAATCTGTTAAGGGCATGTAAAATCGATCGCAAGATGTTATTTTTAAAAAAACTTTTTTAAAATAAAGCAAGGTGTTTTAGATTGTAGCGACATCTACCGCGCTACATAGAACTACGAAGGCCTGAATCGCGCAAGCAACATTCGCAACGAAAAGTTGCATAATATACAACCGCCCGACATCAACCGTCGGGCCGTGGCCGGCCAGGCATAACACCCGCCTGGTTGGAGGATCCTCCCTTTGGATGGAGGGGCAATACACCTCGCCTCTCCACACTCGTGACCCTGAGCAGCACATCAGCGCAGCCTTCCGGAGACCAGCACCTTCGTCATCACTTTCCCCTCACAGCAGCCTTCAACAGCATCGAGCAGCGAGTCATACAGCTAGCCAGCACTCTTCCGGCTTCAACGGGCAGCCTGACCACATGCCGGCAGCGGACATGCAGCCTGGTCAGAACCCTCAGCCGACATCAGCGACTTGGCATAGCACACTGCACTTCGGCCGGTCAACAAGCAGAGGCCGTCTCTCCTGGTCGACGCAGCAGCCAGCCACTACGCTTCGCTACGCTCCACTGCACTACCTCGACTCACTGAGGTCTACGCAGCATCGCTCCGACGCACTGGGGACTCATCGCACTCACCGCTCACAGTCCCGACTCACTGCGGACTACGCGGCATCCGCTCCGACTCACTGGAACTCGCACTCCTGGCACTAGCAAGCTCTTCAGACGCACTGACCGCTGACTCATCAAGATCATCGACCCTCGGTCTCGGGGGGAAGTGATGTAGCGACATCTACCGCGCTACATAGAACTACGAAGGCCTGAATCGCGCAAGCAACATTCGCAACGAAAAGTTGCATATATACAACCGCCCGACATCAACCGTCGGGCCGTGGCCCGCCAGGCATAACACCCGCCTGGTTGGAAGATCCTCGCTTTGGATGGAGGGGCAATATACCTCGCCTCTCCACAAGATGTAGGAGGTTGTATATGTACATTTTTTACTTACCTACTCGAAAAGAACGTTAAAATGTAACTCTAATATTTATAGCGATGATTGATGATGATTATTAAACTAAACATGTACCCCAGGAAAATCAGTATTTTTATTGGTATATTTATCCTGCGTAAGTCAGTATATTTCAGTATTTTCTTTAGGGTTCCTCGGTATTTTCGTAAATAATAATCTGGTCACACTGTATGAAAGTTGATTTGAAGTCGACTGAAGGACTTGTATCCATGGTCATGCAATAAATAAAAAAAAAAAAGTTTATTTGAAGTTGATTGATTGATTCTGGTTTGTTGTATTTTGGTTGAAATTATTTCTTACAAAATAAAGTTCTTATAATATATATTTTTGGAAGGACATTATCAATTAATAACAATATAGTGATCTTGTAACGGAGAAAATAAATGAAACCAATTTGAAAATGAAAAAATAATAAACTTCCGTTTAATAGAAGTGATTTTTACAAAATAATGTATTGAATATTGAAAACAAGAGCAAGATGAATGCTTCCGACGATAGATCAGGTAGGTATTTTGAAATCATTGTAATATTACATTAATCAATCGTTTAATAAAAAAAAACAGTATCAGTCGGTCAACTGAACTGAACAGTGCATGTGTACAACATGCACATATTATGTACTAATTAATAGGTTTGTTGATCCTTCAAGATGTTTAAATTCCACGAGCGACTCATCATGAAAAGACTGGTTATATATCTTACAAATTAGGATTTCACGTCTTAAACTTCTAATAAATGTTGTTATTTACAGAATTGGAATGTGCCATATGTTTACAAAAGTGTAATCATCCAACAGAGTTACCATGTGGACACATTTTTTGTTTTCTCTGTGTGAAGGTAAATTAAGTTTAAAGTATTAAAATAGAGCATCAGTAGATTAACCAATCAGGTAACAATTATTAGCAGAGACAATAGAAAAACAATTATTATATTTTATGAGTGAAGGTGACAATTTCTAAAAATCTATAACATTTGAATTTCTCCATGTGTCCAATTTTGGGTACCTACTTTTTTGTTGCGATTTGAGTCAGTCTAATAGTTTTTGTTTAGTAGGTACACAAGGTCTACAGGTCAAGTTACCAATATCCTTGTGTGAACATGTTTATCACATGCTCTTAAGTTTTGATGTTCAATTTAAAGACCATAATTAAATTATGTTTATTATTTATTTTCTCTATTAGAAAATATACTGTAATATTTTTAGTCCGAGGTGTAATGACTTTAATGTTTTTATTTCCGTCAGGGTATTGCATTTCAAAGTAAAAAATGTGCAATGTGCCGAGCAGTTATACCCCCAAACTACCTTGATAATCCAATACTACTAGGATCATTGTCTGTTGAAGAAGAAAACATTAATCCCCCTCAAGAAATATATCAGTGGTTTTATGAAGGAAGAAATGGTTAGTATTAACATGCTTAAAGTTCATTTAGAATTAGTAGGTATGTCATACAATTATATTTTAGGTGTTTGCCACCGATAAGGTGGCATCTATTGACAAAATAAAATCTATATAAAATATCTTAAATTTAAAGTCTACCTGTGACTTTGTAACACAATTATTGTCGGATTGATTTCATGGGATAAGAAGTATTCAATGTAAGGGAAATTCCTGCTTTTGTCCGAGATTTAAGTATTAAATATGGCGTTTATGCGTTAGTCACAAACTATTAGTGTACCAATATTTTCATAATTAAAATCCTGTAAGTAGTTCTCCTATATCAGTTTTTCGGGATTTTCCCACATTTCTCTGGGATTAAAAGTAGCCTATACTTTATTCCCAGTCACATACCATATAAGTGTGAAATTTCATTCAAATCCCGTAAGTAGTTCTCCTATATCCGTTTTTCGGGATGTCCGGATATTCCCACATTTTTCTGGGATAAAAAGTAGCCTATACTTTATTCCCGGTCACATACTATTAGTATACCAAATTTCATGCAAATCGGTTCAGCCGTTTTTGCGTGATTGAGTAACAAATAAACATTCAAACATTCACATTTATAATATTAGTATGATATTAGTATGATTATAATATTAGTATGATAGTCAAATTGGCATTGTATGTATTTTGTCTATTAACCTATTTGGTAGTGTAATTGTTATAAAATCGTGATGTACCTGCATCTGTACATTGTACATTGAAGATATTAAAGAAAACATGGTTTCTGAATAAACCTAATGGCCTTTTAGCTGCTTTCTCCACATTAGCTTTTAGGTATTTATGTATTAGGTATTTTGAAGTCCCATGTTATAGGACCATGTAATATGCCAGTCTATTACCATTTATCAATACAGTGCTCCATGAGGAAACATTGTTGGCAGTGATTGGATTAAGAACCTTTTACTGCCAACCCAACTATTCTTCTTTTGTTTTACAGGCTATGTGCAAGTGTTACCCCTGGTGTTGCAAGCGTCTATAGGCTACAGTAACCCCTTACCAAAGGTGGGCCGTATGCTTGTTTGCCACAGTAGTGGTATTAAAAAACTGGACACAAATCCAAACTCCGAGCTGCTATATACTGAAAATCTCATTTATAAACTTGGAATTCAAAACCAGTTTTTGTAATTAAACCTTTTAGTTCCATGAGTTCTGTCACATATTACAGGGGTAAAATGTGATAATCTTTAACATCTCAACATAGCGTCTCGCCTGTACCCCCAAGGATTGAACAGAGGTTTACTGATGTACAATAATAATAATTTTGAATGTGACACATTTTAATTACTTGTTCCAGGATGGTGGAAATATGATGAGCGTAGCAACTTTGAATTAGAGGCAGCTTTCACTGCTGGTAACCCTGATTGTACACTGCTTCTTGCCGGAACACTATACAACATAGATTTTCAAAGTATGACTCAGGTTAGGCAGAGTGATCAAACTAGGCGTCGTCGAGTACGACGAGATACACCAATGTTCCCGTCTAAAGGTTTATATTTATAGTATATGTTATACATATAAAACAACTTATTCAGTTTTCAGATATGTTTACTGGTGTATATCTTTTATACACCAGTTGGTTCATACTTGGCGTAAAATAAATGTTTTTTTTTTTCATAACGTACTTTAGACAATGTATCGAAAATAGTTACATAATTATTCTCACACAAAAGACAAACCGACCTTGCATTTCGCAGACAGCAAAAATATTGTTGTATAAATATTTACTACATAATATAATATTTAATACATAACTAATAGGTGATGAAAGGGTAAATGAGAATGGAATAAACCTATTAGAAGTATGTTTGGAGAAGAATCTTTCTGTAATGAACACTATGTTTAATCACAGGAAGATTCACATGTATACATGGGAAAGACAAGAAAGTAGAAGTATGATAGACTTTGTGATTGTCGATGAAAGGTTGAAGAGTAAGGTTACAGATACAAGAGCGTACCGGGGCGTCAATGTGGGAACGGATCATTACCTAGTTGTGTGCCGGATTAATGGTTTGTTCAAGCATTGGCGCCATCGGGTTCGAGTTCCTGTAACTGCTCTAGAGAGAATAAAAGTAGAGAAGCTACAAGAGGTAAAAGTGAAAGAGGAATATAAGAGAGAGGTAAAAGAGAAAACAAACCAGATAATGGAAGGTATGAATGACTACAGCATGGAAGAATTATGGGAGGTAGTGAAAAATAGTATGGTGCAAGTAGCCACAAAAGTATGTGGTGTAGCACAGAGGAAGAAAAGCATAAGGAAGAATGATTTTTGGGTGAACGATGAAGTGAAAGAAATGGTGCGAAAGAAGAAAGAGGCTTGGCTTAATGTATTAGCCTGCAAAGCCAAAGCCCGAATGAATCAGGCAACGCTTTTGAATGATGATTTGGAAAGAGTGAAGGAAAGGTACACCGAAATGAAAGAAAAAGTGAAAGAGATAGTAAAAATTAAGAAGAGTGAAATAGAGGAAAAGGATAGTAGGAGATTTTCAAATAACTTCCGGGCCAATGTTAAACTGTTTTGGAAACAGGTGAGATTGGTTCGTGGGGTTTCAGGAAAATCAAGTATGAATGTGATCAGAGCAGAAGACGGATGTTTGATCAGTGATGAGTGTAAGGTTTTGGAACGCTGGAAGGGATATTTTGAAAGTTTATTTAGATGGCAAGATAGTGTGCAAAGAGTGGGTGATTGGGCAGAAGTGAATTGTCCGGAAACGGACTCGAATGTAGATGAGGAGAATGAAATTGGTATGGATGAAATTGTAGTAGCACTGAAGAGTATGAAAGTTGGGAAAGCGGCAGGGTACGACAGGGTGTCTGTCGAAATGCTTAGGGGTGGTGACGGGGTGGTAGCAAGCCTGTTGTACCGGATCTTTAATATGTGTTGGAGATATGGCCGAGTACCGGAAGACTGGTGCA
This sequence comes from Acronicta alni, assembly GCA_964056405.1. Lineage (NCBI taxonomy): Eukaryota > Metazoa > Arthropoda > Insecta > Lepidoptera > Noctuidae > Acronicta > Acronicta alni. The sequence goes on along the minus strand of OZ043925.1, from coordinate 7,247,150 downwards.
AGGCTGTTATTGTACCACTATATAAGGGAAAAGGATCACAGCAGGAGTGCAAAAATTACCGCGGCATTAGCCTTTTGAGTGTTGTCGGCAAATTGTATGCAAAGGTTTTGATTAAGAGAGTGATTAGAATAACTGATGAGAAAATATGGGATGCTCAGGCAGGATTTAGAGAGGGAATGGGATGTACGGACCAGACCTTCTCCTTAAGATGCATAGCCGAAAAATATCTGGCAAAGCACAAAAAAGTTTATTGTGCTTTCATTGACTTGGAGAAGGCCTATGATAGTGTGTGGAGGGAAGAATTGTGGTCGACACTATCTATGTATGGAGTGGACGGACACTTGGTGCAGGCTCTGAGATCCCTGTATAAGGATTCCAGTGCTTGTGTCAGGTTAAATGGGGCCTACACGGAATGGTTTGGCATTTCTAGAGGTGTCAGACAGGGATGTGTAGCGTCGCCTTGGCTGTTCAACCTATATATGGATAGTTGTCTGACAGATTTGAAAGAAAATGAGTGTGGACTAAGAATGAATGAGCTACCTGTGAAATGCCTTCTCTATGCTGATGATCAAGTTTTACTTGCTTCGTCGGCAGAAGAGTTGCAAGACATGGTAACAGTAATGAATGGAGCATGTAAGTTGAAGGGAATGAAAATAAATGTAAGTAAGACGAAAGTTATGGTTTTCGAAAGAGATGAAGATGTATGTGTGTGCGATATAAAGATTGAAGGTAAAAGTATAGAGCAAGTGAATGAATTTGTTTATTTGGGAAGTATGTTTACAAGGGATGGTAAGATTGATGCGGATGTGGAAAGAAGAGTAAATGCGGGAAATAAAGTGAATGGTGCTATACATGCGGTTGTGGCTAACCAGTCGGTGTCAAAAAAGGCACGGATGGCTATCCACAACGGTGTGTTGGTACCTACACTTATGTATGGAAGTGAAAGTTGGGTATGGCAGAAGAAACATGAAAGTAGAATAAATGCTGTAGAAATGCGTTCCCTGCGAAGTATGTGCGGTGTAACTCGGAATGACAGATTGAGAAATAGTGTGATAAGAGAACGTTGCGGCTTAAAAGACGATGTAGTGACGAGAATTGAGAAGAATATGCTGAGATGGTTTGGGCATGTCGAGAGAATGGATGAAAGGCGACTAACAAAAAGAATTTATATGGCGAATGTCAGTGGAACCGCCGAGAGGGGACGCCCTAGAAAAACTTATACCGACCTTATTGGTGAGGTTCTTCAAAAAGGTCAGGTGCGTAGTACTCGCAACCGGCGTGTATGTATGACAAGATGTATGAATGTGGTCGAAGCGAAAGAAGTATGCAAGAATCGTAGCAAGTGGCGTTCTTTAGTTTCTGCCTACCCCTATGGGAAAAAGGCGTGAGTGTATGTATGATGTAAATATTTACTATCGCAACAAGACAGTCATTCATATCTGCTGTTATTTTATTTATAAATATAATAATGTACATAATATTTTATGTACCTACCTACTTACAGATAAATTTTCAATAAACATAATCATATTTTCAGTTAATTTTGGAAATACTTTTTAATGGCACAACCGACATTATGGTTGATTGGAACATTTGCGCCTTAAGGTTTTGAAATTTTTCATTTTTCACAAAATATGCCTTAAATCTGATTTCAAACCTCATTTATACATTTAACCTTAAATAATTTTAGAAAAATAATATACACACATCGAACATCTATCTCTCTCTAAGGTATAATCGCTCTCCTTCTATCTCTTTCTAACTCTAAATTTTAATAAGTACGCACGTGTCGTATCCAAATTCCAAAAATGAGCAACAAGAATCCCATTTTGGGCATAGGATAAGTGATTAAGATTATCATCAATAACAACAATTTATAAAGTTCGATTCTTATTAAAAATAGTACGCTTTTTTTGTGGCTAGTTTACCTAAAGTATATTATACCATTTTGGAATCTTGATTAGATGCGTAAATTTTTTAAAACTTGCCATAGTAGTGCCGATACTTTTTTTTACACTACGATGAATTTAATTGGACTGAAATTAAAAATCTTTCAAAATTTTAGGGAAAAAAATATTTTTTATGTATTTTTGTGTAAAAAGTACAAGCATTCTGGGATTTTTAGGGGTTTTGAAGGATAGCACTACTACTTAGGTTGCCGATACAAAAAAATAATCTGAAATATTTTAAAAATTGTGGATTTGGTAGTTATAAATGTCATAAGGGGTTGTAGGCTTGTAGCAGCCATAAACCGCTACCACAACCGCTTCCGCCTATGACGGTGTGACCAAGGTCTAGAATCACGCCACTCTACGTCATACGGTGTGATGTCGCGCGATGCAGCCGCAAGAACTTTTGACTAGATACTGTTACAAAATACACCTGTTGCTGTTTTATTATTTAAGAAGTTCTACTCTAAATCATGATACAATTGAAACTAAAAGAATCGATATGTTTCCATCAACAACAAAAACTTGTAGGTACTCTAATATTAATATTTTTTTAACAAATGTGGTGTGCTTGGAGTCGTATTAATCCAAACATATACGGTACGTTTATGGTGCTAAAGGAAAATCAATATAGCGAACACTCACGGAATATAAAGTGTTAGAATTATTCATTTTATTTTCCATGTGTTTGTAGGTACAGACGCCAGCAGGTCAAGCTATCCAAAACTGACAAAATTTCCCAATTGAACATGAACCTTATTACAGCTTATGAAAGTTGAGAATCTATCAAATAAATTTGACAGATTGGAGTAGCTTGATGTGCTGGCCTCTGTACAATTTAGATCTGAAATAGTTTCAACAGATCCTTAACACTTAGCAAACATTAGTACAGGTGCTATAGAATATTATTGAATTTAAAACGATTAAGATAGTAACGAATTTAAATAATTATGTATATTCTTAAAAAATATTTTAATATTAAAAGATTAATTGCAGTGACAGCCTAGTTGTATGACCATTGGACTGACAAGTCGAAGGTCTCCAGTTCGAATCCAGGGCACGCACCTCTGACTTTTCGAATTCATGTGCATATTTATAATTAACTATTATCCGCGACTTCGTACGCGTAGACTTAGTAACACAATTGTTGTCAGATTGATTTCATGGGATAAGAAGTACTCAATGTTCTCAATGGGAAATGATAAAAAGTAGCCTATACTTTTGCTGGTTACATACTATGTGTGTATGAAATTTCATTAAAATCCCGTAAGTAGTTCTCCTGTATCCGTTTTTCGGGATTTCCTTGATATTCCGATATTTTTCTAGGATAAAAGGTAGCCTATACTTGATTACCGGTAACATACTGTGTGTATGAAGTTTCATTAAAATCTCGTAAACAGTTCTCCTATATCCGTTTTTCGGGATTTCCGGGATATTCCGTCATTTTTCTGGGATAAAAAGTAGCCTATACTTTATTGCCGGTCACAAATTATGTGTGTATGAAATTTCATTCAAATTCCGTAAGTAGTTCTCCTGTATCAGTTTTTCTGGATTTCCGGGATATTCCGTCATTTTTCTGGGATAAAAAGTAGCCTATACTTTATTCCCGGTCGCATACTGTTCGGTCTATTGTATATTAGTGTATTCGGTCACATATTAATGTACCAAATTTCATGCAAATCGGTTCAGCCGTTTTTGCGTGATTGAGTAACAAATAAACATCAAAACTTTCACATTTATAAAATTAGTAAGATTATCACTTGCTTAAACGGTGAAGGACATCGTGAGGAAACCTGCCTACACGCACTAGGCCATCGTGGTGGACTTTTAATCAAATCCCTCTCATTCAGAGAGGATACCCGTGCCCAGCAGTGGGACAATATATGGGTTGATGAGATTAATTAATAACAATTATGTACCTATCATTAACTATGTACGAGCAGAGTTCCTATTTAAAATGTCGGCTACTGAATAAAAATTATATTGTATCAATCTTTCTTTAAGTTTCCTTACAAATGTATCAGCTGGAAGGTATTTAATATTTTTAGGTAGAGCGTTATAAATACGTCCACACATTATAAAGCAACTCTTATTACATAAAGTTGTCTTAGGAATATGTGGCAAAACAACTCTATTAGGATTCCTATTATTTCTTGGATATTTGATTTATTATGAGCTTTTTTAAGAATTTAGCACATTTCAAAATATAACTATGGTCTGTAACTTTGTTACCACTATTGTCATGTTCTCTCACTTGTGACTAATGATGATGAAATATTTTTTTAGGTATAGCTGGAATTAAGAGTGGTGATGCAAATGCACGACAGGTTAAAAGCGATGATGAAGAATCTTCTGATGTCGTTCATGTACCAACTGATGACGAAATTATAGAGATAAGTGATGATGAAAATGATGTACTTGTTGGATTGGCACCTATTCAGTTCGAAGATGTCAACAATTTAATTGATATTATTAGGTAAGCATATGCAATTTTAGATATTTAATGCATCTTTCACATACAATATTACTAAGTACCTCGGTAGGCCTACTAAATAAGTGAGTAATTTTTATTACAGCTCTGTGAATCTCCAGGAGCCAAATGTTTCTCTAGATCGAAACCGTGAAGACACCTGATTATTAACGATAACAAATGTTAATATTGCCTTAGATAACTTAGAAGGGGCTATTTATTTATAGTACGTCGCAATCACTAAAGCTGGAAGATTTTGCGAATGAAACAATAACAATATAAATAAGAACTACAAATGAAATATAATTATGCAACTGTTCAACGAGCAGCTGTAACGACGACTCGACATGCGTTCTAGATTGAGTATGTCCTAGTGCAATAATATTTTTGGCTTTGATGGAGTTAATTCTTGTAAACTCAGTTTAGCAGGATCAATTCTAAGTACTGATTCTCCTTTAAAGTTTTCTAAATTTAATGTTTAATTTGTCTTTTTATATTGTATGTTCTTGTAACATAGTATAATATATTTATTGTTACTTATACTTAATGTATTCTAATTTCTATCATAATCACCTCGACTATCTTGTATTCATGCAGATCATTCATGATCCAGATATTTACACATGCATTCGATTCGTTTTCGTGATTCGTAAAATACGTTCGTAAGCCTTATTACGCTATATGCGGTTGTTTGTGCATTGCTGCTCCGTTTGTTATTTTTTATTTATTTTTTTATATTCGTGGTATATAGTGGTGGCAAACAAGCATACGGTCCACCTGATGGTAAGCGGTTACTGTAGCCTATAGACGCTTGCAACACCAGAGGTATCACTCGTTGCCAACCCTGTAAAAATCTTTCCACACCCTTCTTGAAGAACATGCTATAGTCTCTCGGGAAAACCTGGACCGGGAGCTGATTCCACAACCTAAGCGTGCGTGGGAGAAAATGCCTCTGGAATCGCACGGTATGAGACCAAATTGGTCCACAGGGTATGTGAGAGGTCCAATGGTAGAAAGTAGCCGTTGGCATCATCTCAAACAATTCCTCAGAACACCGCCCGTTGTACAAACGGTAGAACACACAGAGAGACGCAAAGTCTCTCCTCACACTTAAAGCTTCCAAACCGTTTGTGAGATTGGGATCGTTGACAATCCTAACTGCTCGTTTCTGGACCGCGTCAAAAGTTTCAAGATGGTATCCTGGTGCTCCTGCCCATAGGTGACAACAGTTCTCCATATGGGCCCGGACTTGAGCTCAGCTGTGAAGTACCGCCTTGTCTTATTGAGCACACCGAGTTTTTTAGATGCCAGCTTTACCTTGCCTTCTAAATGACTGCGGAATTGAACGCAGCTAGAAATGTCAATGCCGAGGATCCCAATGCTGTTACAGATGTTAAGGGAAGTGTTCTGGAATTGACGAGCCACAGCAAAAGGGGTTTTCTTAGTGGTGAACGCGCATACTTGTGTCTTAACAGGGTTTAAATGGACTAAGTTAGTCGTCCCCCATCGGAGACTAGCTAGAGTAGGTACTCTCGATTTCAGACACAAGTTTCCGACTTTCCTCCACCTTGGAACGAGGGATGTTGGCAGGCCCCGTGTAATAAGTATCCCCTGTACTGTCGTCCGCATATCAATGAATGCCATCTATGGACAGCATATCATTGATGTGCAGCGCTTATAGCGCATAAGCGATATTTTAGAATGAGAAAACACATGGATCGACAAGAGCAGGATAATAGAAAAAACGCAGTACCGGGTACAAGTGCAAAGTCACATTAATTTTTCTGTTCATATTTTATTATATACTTTACATAGATAATACAAATTTGTGTTTTTTTTTTCATTCGTCTACAAAACCTTGTTAGATTGAATAAATAAAATAATTTATTTTATAAATCTCTCAAAAACCAAGGTAAATAAAGGTATTGATTTCTGATATTTACGCGAATATTATACATTGAAATAAAACTACTTTTTACGGATTTTATCGCGTATATTGATATGATTAATCCCGACGTGTCGGACCCTTTACAGCGTCCATGGTCACTGGTAGACTGAGGTGGTCTTGATGATATAGTTACTGATATTTGCATTTTTTATCATTTCCCATACTAAGATTTTATTTTTTTAAGAATAAGAAAGCAAATTTCGACCTGGACTCGCGGTGGCCTAATGGTTATAGCGTCTGGTCTGGTGTATCTAACCAGACGACGCCGCTTCGAATCCTGCCCGCGATCGAATTTTTCCTTCGCTAAAATAACCGACCAAAAACTTTTAAGGCCTTAGAACTTTAGTTGAAGTATTTTTTATCGACCTGCGCGACGCAAAGGAGGATTGAATAAAATTTGAAATATACCGTGTTTATACAATTCCTGCTTGGTTACTGAAAATTCAGGCTTCTATATAGTTTTATCCACAACGAAGTTATAGGGTGTTCGAAAATGGCCTGAACTACTTCGAAGAAAGGATGGTACGGCCTTGCCGCTTTGGTGGAAACTCCTGTTATTTCATCTCTAATGAATATATATTCATTAATTTAATTTAACTAAAATGCAGTATAATTAAAATTAATTAAATGAGTCAAAAATAAAACTAACAATAAAACTATTGTAGAATTGAACATTTAATCCCCAGCTTAAAAAATATTACACAAGTAATCTGGAATGAATGAACTTGAATTACCTACACAAAAGTAATCAGCAATTAAAGAATTATTAATTAATTTACTTTCACTTATCTAATTGAATTAAGTAAAAAATACCATGGATTTACTTGTCCTTTACTTTGATAAGATCATTTAGATCTAATGCTACACATATTTCCTTGGAGTCTGTGCGGGGGTTCCGGTCCAGTATTTCAGTGATAGGGTAATAATTGTCTCTGTTGTCAACATTCCACCCAGAGTACTGTAAATTTAAACAACAATTAATAAATTTAATTTTCTCAGTAAACTAATGTTCATTCAATTGACACTAGCAGTACAATAATAACGCATGTATCAGGACTATATACAGTCACCCTCAAAAAAATATCTATATCCATTATCCCCAGATACTATATCCAACCAGAGTGACAAAGCACGCTATTTAGTGTCACTTGTTCATTCTAAGTAAACATCTGTTTCAAAGCTTTGCAAAGCTTTGTATCCTTAATATCCAACAAGTGACCAAATTTCGCAGTGAAATAAGTGGTTCGAACAAATGACGCGGCGATTACGGAGATCGTTAACGAGCCATTCAACACCAAGACAATACACAAAAGTTATGAATATCCGTAATCACGCCAAGCCGTTCTTTCCTAATAATTATGCTTGAGGATTGCACAAGTTATGAGAAATATTATTAGATTGTTCACCAAGAGGAGAAAGTGACATATTACTAACGAGTGTGTATTTTAGACCCGAACTTGCGAGGGCCGTAAACCACATGATTTTGTAATCTCTACTTTCCCCCAAGTGAAGCATAGTACATTTTACTTCACATTATGAGGAAAATAAAAAGCTTAATAATTGATTTTTATATTTATGAAAGTAGGTCTATACAGGTATAAAGAGCTACTTTCTGCGCCGGTATTATAATTAGTAATGTGACATATTACTAATTCTCTCCGAGCAGGTGGATACATTACATAAATACAATAAATAATTAATATACTATAGGGAAAATTAGTGTCGAGAAGAATATAATATAATTATGGTTTGTCCAGCAAGAATTTGGATGGTGTCAAAGGACTGCTGCCTGTTGAGCATTCTGATTTCCAGGGGGAGAACTTTACACAATAGTATAGATCAAACAAAGCTAGAATATATAAAGAGTGGTGAGAAGAATATTGAAGAAGATAATTATCAGATGTTGGAAGATGTTAATTAGGGAAGGAAGAAATATACTAGAAATGCGAAGAATAATAAGATTGAGAATTGGGAGGTAAAAGTAAAGAGTAGTGGGGGCCCTTAAGATCTTGACAAGCACAGTATTTGTGCGCACTGAGAGCAAATTTTTCAGACGATTGAAAGACCACAGGATTCCCGTCACTTCCGTCTACCGATTCCAAATTGCACTGGCTAACAGGTTGCAATTTGGGATCGCCAATTCTAACTGGAGTCACGGTGTAAGCCAAAATCTTTGTTGCTGGACTTGGAATGTATGCATTCCTATCTTGAGCATATTACTCCTGGTCATCGGCATAAAGATGATATTGTAGCTTTTGAGTAATTCATCATCATACTAGTGTACAACTGCTGGGCGCATCTATCAGAATGAGTGGGTTTAGGCTTTAGTCCACCACAATGGCCTAACTGAATTGGCAGATTTCACATGCTCTCAAACTTTTCCTTCACTGTTTAAATGAGTGATAATTAATTATTAATATGCACCTGATTTCGAAAAGTCAGAGGTGTGTCGCCTTGGTTTTTTTGACTTGGCAATCCTGACTTGACTTGGTATCACTGCTTTTGAATCAGCCACATTTACTTATAAAGTTTTGGAACAAATGTTTACTTACAAGTTACATACAGTAAATAGCATGTCCAGGACATAATATTTTGGCATTATATCCGCCCAGGACATAAAATGTATACAGAGAGAATGTAGACATTATAATGGAACTTCTACTTCTTAGAATTCCAGATCATAATTTCTCAGAGAGAAGAGATATTATAATTATGGTACCTAATGTTGAAGGTTATTCAGTATTTATTTACTTTCAAACTTATGCATCATAATTAATACAAAATCATTAAATGACATTTAATATAGTCCTTAAACCAACTTCAAATAGTTCCAATGGTAAGTTACAAGTTTTGGTCTTATTTTGTGCTATTTTACAAATAGATTTCATGCTTACCACACATGTGCATTTGTGTAATATTTTTCCATTTGATTCCATTGGAATAAACTTTTGCAACAGTGCTTTTCCATCTATTTTCCACAAATTTAGTTCATCCAACTTAGAGGTGACAGTGTCTCCATTCCATTTAACATCAGACTTTAATAATACAAAGTTTCCAGACTGAAAAAATAAGTTACTTATTAATAGATTACTAAAACTCAGAGTAGAATTAACTCAATTTTTTTTAAAATTCTTGTCATGTCAATAGTTAACCAATTTACGCGTAAGTTTAGTGGTGTGTAGATGTGGTCACATATTATATCGTAACTGCCAATCTTGTCAGATACAACATGTTAAAATTTAATTTTTGAACTCATCTTTTACTGAAACATTCTCATTTACATACACAACCATATTATTCATATTAATTATTAAATCAGATATAATTTATATCAAATTTTGAACAATATGATAATTTGATGAACCATTTTTACTACACTTATTCTTCAAGGTGGAAACTAAACAAATACCACAGATTTAACATTTTTCCAAATGGTGACATATTACCTCAACACTCACTTGATTATCTTGAGTTAACAACTATGAATACCATTGAGGCTTCTAGTTCCTTGAGATCTCCAGTGAGTTGGAGTGAGTGAGTCAAGGGGGTTTCGAGGTCACTTCAAAAATACTGGTAACAAATGTTGCTAATCTGATTTTTACCAAATTTATACATATAGGACAAAGCTGATGCAGTCCCTGTCTTATTAAAATAAAAATCTGTTAAGAAACTCTAGACATATAGCATGGTCATATAGCAAAAAAACATTATAAATATAAAAAAAAATTGGAATAACAAAAATATACTTTCTTTAAGTAAAAGAACTGCCTCCTTGAGACCAGTTATAAGAACTGGGTCACATCTGTGAATTATTTTAGTTCAGCAGTTCACCTAAAAGTCTGTCCTTTTAAATTCATGACAATGACGTGCTGGTGGGTAGGATCCGACTAAATAATTAAATGCAGCTCAGCAAGCAGGTAGCCATAAGATCTATTGAAGAGAACTGAGAGATAATCGGACAATGGACATGTTAACTTAAATTTATTACTTACATGGAAATGCTTTGGTATATCTTTTGACTGACTTGAATCAGACTTGTTCCCATCAGACCCATTTTTCTCGTCATCAGAACCCTCTTCCTCATCTAATTCCCCCTCCTCGTCCTCTGCTTCTTCGTCTTCTTCCCCCTCTCCCTCACTCTCTTCAGATGAAGAGTTTTTACGTTTCTTTTTGATGTTATTCATGGAAGCCTTAGATGCCCGTTTGCGAGTTCCTCTTCCAGGTTGTTCATTCTATCAAGAGAGGAATTATTATAAGATATTTAACTTTATTCATGTTCTTAGTCGTTAAAAAAAATGCTTAGTACGTTCCTGTTGTCGTTTCAGGAACCTAACCTAATTTTCATTGTTTCTTTACAATCTATTAAACCACTAATTAATTACACAATTAAATAAACACAAAATGAAAATACAAAGATCTCTAATCTATATCTGAAAAGTTTTTTAAAACTTGCATACACATCCAACACTTACAGAATCGGCATCCGGCGTCCAGTCTTCGCCAGAGTCTTGGAATTCTTCTGGTTCGGCTCCCGGTTCGGACCCATCAGAATCATCATCAGTCTTCTTTACCGATTTCCTTTTGCGCATATTACCAGGAAATATCACAAATCGTCAGGAAAAGCAATTCACAAACCACGCTGTAACCCGCAGTAGCCTTGCAAAATGACAAAAAAGCTAGCACCCTAGCAAGCAGGAGAAACAAGCAAGCAAACGAAAACAACTAGGGCGCTAGTATCGACGTAAACGCATCGCAAAGCGCAAACCGAAAAAAAAAACGATGGAAATGAATGAATGAAATACATATCAGTCTTGAGTCTATGGTCGTCACTCGTCAGTTCGTCACTCGTCCATATTTATTGCAGTGGGAGGTATTCAGCCGTAGACAGAGGAAACTATCTTTCCTCTGTCTACGTATTCAGCATTGTACTATCAGATTTGCGTTTATTTTAAAACACAAAATTATACGATTTGTCTTTTTAGAATACTATCACTTTTCTAAGCAGAAAAACGACCAATCCCCATAATCAATCCAGAATCTAGGAGTAGTAGGTACTGGGTCCGTGTCTAACAGCTTAACAAGTTGACTCAATAAATTTTCTCTAGCAGTTTTTAAATGAAATATATATTTGTTACATTAGTTTTAACTGTATAATTATGTGTAATATATGTATGATAAATTACTTAGGCCTATTCTGCTCACTGGGTTTACTTTTTGACAGTTTTATGTGATTCAAATACGAATAAACCTGACCTCACGCTATCTTGTGACGTTATAGCTCAATTCAAATCAACTAGGGTAAGCAAAAAGATATTTTTGAAATAATATTTTATGGGTACTTATTTAAAATATTTCACAGACTGTTATTTAAAAGAAAAATTAAGTATTTTATTACCTTTGTATAAAAGCAAAGTTATCGTCATCTTGAAAAGGGACTATATTTATTTTTTATTCATTTGAGATGGTACTGAACTTCACTCGTAATGAACGAATTGCTTCCAGAGTCGGATTCTTTCTAATTGTTGAACATTATTGTCTGCCACCCTACGCTTAATCAAGTGCCAGATAAGTATATTGAACTGGATTTAAACCTTATTTGTAGTGAAGCAGCCTCAAAACTTTAAAGCCTTTTGGGAGTTTAAAATATTGTCTATAATATAGTTTTTTGGCGGTTTGTGTCTTTTTATTAACTCGCTCAGTTCCGGATGTAGTATAAGGTACTGTTTATAAATATATTATAAAGTTTGAAAATTAAATTTCTTTGCAATCTGTACTTTTTTTTAGATATCGCGGTCATTCGAGGTCATTGACGTTCCTATCCTATGTTTATTGCAAATGCTTTGTAATTTGTCTTTGAAAGTGACTGTTCCAAATTACGTAAAAGTGAACTTTAAAATGGTCATTATACAAAATATGTAAACTGCCTAATCTTATTTAATTATCTTAATTATAACTTATTAGACATTATTTAAGTAAAATATATTTGGAAAGGCTCACCCTCAGTGTGTGTTTCGCTAAGTCTAACTTTTCATCTAAAAGTATAACCTACTAAACTACTAACACAATAAACTCTATAGATTGGGTAAGAGAATAAAAGTGAAGTATGGAGTATGATATAATTATATCTGTGGATAAACATACATAAGTATTATGGTAGATACTACACATCGACCTAATTATCTCGAAATGTTGTAAGTTTTATTTACATCCATAAAAATGATGGCTGGCGTCGTTTTTATACACCTGGTAAACTGCCCAGACGTTTACACCACAACACAGTTTATACGAATTAGGACTTTTCTTTTAGAGTTACTACTCTAAAAGAAAAGTAATATACTTAAGCGCACCCTAAAAAACATTTTTTTTTCTATTAACAGAGTGGGCAAACGAACATGCGGGTCACCTCATGGTAAGTGATTACCGCCGCCCATGGACGTCAGTGACATCGTGGCTGTCACCAATGCGTTGCCGGCCTTTTAAATGTGTTTATGCTCTTTTCTTGAAGGCCCCCATGTCGTACTGTTTCGAGAATACTGCCGCAGGAAGGTTATTCCATAGCGTACACGTTCTCGGTAGGAAGTTTCGTGTAAACTGGACTGTGGTGTATTGCCAACTATCGAGGTGGTGACGATGGAACTTATTTTTATGGCGTTATTTATTAACCCGAACAATTCATCAGAGCACTATAATAAATTTTATGGAAGATGCACAGAGACGCAATGTCTCTCCTCAAAGCCAGAGGACCTAGTCGACCAGAAATCTCGGGTTCCCCGACGATCTGGCTGCCCTACGCTGTATTAAAGTATACCTACGATCAAAAGGAAGGAGACGACATTGGGGTGCCCCAGCCCAAAGATCGGTTTAGAGATTCTTTATTGTCTTAAGAAATTGTACAAATTTCTCTTTACAAGACAACTTATGAACTAAAAAGTGTAACATAATTTAGATGTAGGTAGTGAGCATGCATTACTATTTATAATTTAACATAAATGTACAGTTATATATTAACCTTATATATTACTAATATTTTAACTGTAGGTGTTCTCTTGTATTGCAACTGTATATATTATTTTAATCTAATGTCTTAAAAATTCTGAAACCCAAAATATTAGAAAGAACTAACAATATTTAGTGAATGACTTCATTTATTTTGTGAAGGCAAGTTATCATTTACTGATCAAATAAATTATGTAGGTAATTTATTTGATTAATTCACGCAAGTAAATATTTAGATAAACATATCAAACGATGATCTGCCATTGGCAACTAATGTCAAATTTAGTACCCGGGACGCTCAATGGGAACGCTTTGATGTGGCACAAAAAAAAACTAACATTTCGAATAGAAATAGAATATTTAGTCCAGCGTACTAACGTACTTATTATAGAGGTCAGTGGGTTCACTTAATTTATAGAAGTTTTGATCGAGATTTGAAATTTGCAGCAATTTGGACCTGGCACAATAGTCACAAGCACACAATCTGCTTATTTGGTACCAGTCTGTAACAGGCTTTTTCTGTCTATTTTCTATGGTACATTATCGATTGCCAACATAAAAAAAAGATAAATTGTTCCTTTTGTATTGCTTGTCATATCAGCTGATTGCGTCATTGCTTCATAGTCATAAAACGCAAAAACAAAAAACAAGTCGCAGTAGATATCAGATCCGACTTAATTGGTGTTAATATTGAAAATTGTGGAGTGCGCAACACGTCAACATGAAATTCCAATACAAAGAAGAGCATTCTTTTGAAAAGAGAAAGACGGAAGGCGAAAAGATTCGCAGGAAGTATCCTGATCGTGTTCCGGTAATTGTTGAGAAAGCTCCGAAGGCTAGACTCGGGGACCTCGATAAAAAAAAGTATTTAGTACCATCCGATTTAACAGTTGGTCAATTCTACTTCTTGATCAGAAAACGCATTCACCTGCGGTCAGAAGATGCGTTGTTTTTCTTTGTCAACAATGTCATTCCTCCAACATCTGCAACAATGGGATCTCTGTATCAAGAGCACCACGACGAAGACTTCTTCCTCTATATAGCATTTTCCGATGAAAATGTTTATGGATATTAATTTTTTATAATTAAAGAATATTTTCATTATACTTTTAATTATTGTATTGTGTTGAATTATCTGACCATATGGTAAAACTTAATTTTAAGGTTTAGCTTAATGATGATGTATTATGTTACAATGGTGAATTAATAATTATTGGCACTTTCACATTGTGTTATGATAATATTACATACCACTTTATGGGGAAATATATTGCAATGTTTCTAATTCTTTGTTTGGTTTAGGCATATAAATATTTCTGTATTGAAACAATAAACTTAAATAAATAGAAATATGTACTTTATTATTTTCCCAAATTAACTCATAAGCTTCCTCATAAAAATGTTATTCTTCAACACGAGGAATAGGTAAATATTTTGTGCTCAACATTGTTATTTCTTTGTTTATTTTTGTGTATTATACACACAAAAAGTTAGTTTTTTTATGGGCAGAATACAAACAAAGAATATTATTGGGGTTGAGCAAGATTCATAAGGCTACCCAGGTCTAGACAAGTTCTTAGTAAAGGATAGATCATTCATATATCAACATAATGTAGGTACCTACCTACTAATATGAATTATTATCAACAATAAAAACACAAAATAATGTCAACACTTAAATTGGATTATATTATTTATAAGGCTAAGGCTTTTTACTCTTCTCTTTTTAAAATTTAAAAACAATGTCATGTCATTATGGTACATAAACCCCCAAATGAAAGGGCCTTTAATAGTGTTTTTTTTGGCTGTGCATTGTACAGACGCCAGCAGGTCAAGCTATCCAAAACTGTCAAAATTTCCTAATTGAACGTGAACCTTATTACATCGTTTGAAAGTTGAAAATCTATCAAAGAAATTTGACAGATTGGGGTAGGTTAATGTGCTGGCCTCTGTTTATGTACTTATCCGATTTCAATTCTGATTGAACAAAGTCCCGAATTGGTTGAAATTAGTCGGTAAGATGTGGGAAATAGACAGTAGATAAAGGTAAGGCAAGGGTAGTCGGGTTGCCCAGCCACACAGGACTTTTCCGTGCTGGGCAACCGCTATATCTCGCCAACCAAATCACCTAGTGGAAATCTGTTTGCACCTAGAATATTAGTCATTTGGTCGAAATTACTTGCGAAACTACAGAATTATTCGGATTTTGGTTAAAAAGAGATTGAAGAATACATTTTATAAATACATTCGGTAAATGCAGGTGTGTAGAAAATACTTGAAAATGACAAGTTTTTCAATAAGTAATCCAATTACTAAGATTTTTTAATACAAAAGATGTTCATCAATATTATTCATTTTTATAACAATTGCCGGCTATTGAACCTACCCATAATCAAGGTGGCGTCTATCTAGGAGTGGAACCTGTGGAACTGAAAGGTGGAACCATCTTGTGATCACCAGTTGGCGAGTATGAAAAATGAGGACATAAGTTTCCAAAAGACAAAACTTTCGTAAAACAGTGTTTCGTAGCGATTCGTAGGGTCAACTACTTAAGTCCTAAAAGTCTATAGGTCTAAAAGTCCACATTCGCGTGTTTATAACTATTATTATGCGTTATCTTTTTGTATTTCTTTTTTTGCATTTTCCATTTCAAAAGTAGGTTTCATACATATTATGTAGACTAGGCATTTAGGTAGTCAAAACAAGATATTTCCAATTCTTATATATTTAGGTAATAGATTTTTTCATTGATATAAAACGACTTGTTTTTGGATTTTATCGCGAACTGATAGTAAAGGCTCATTTTCACACTGGTCGTTAACTTATTTCGTTATACCGTACCTATGTGGGGTGTCCCCGACTACGGGATAACTTGCACCATCGATATCTCGGTCGATATGCAACATAGGTACGGATATTCCACGCACGCGGCTTAACAACCAATGAAATTCGGTCGGTTGGTGTAAGCAAGTGTGGTGCGGGGATTTGCGAAAAAGTTATTATGATCTTCGACGTCACACTCCAATTCTAAATTTAACTACATATAAACAATGTTTCTGACACACTGTGCACCTTTCTTTTTTTCAGTAAACTTCTCACCCAACATTTTTTTTCTTTATATTCAACGAAGCCAGTAATTTCTTCATTACGTCACAAACAGATAAAATTGCTCCACACAGAGGCGTCTCAAGCCCATGTAGCCCCCGAGTGCAATGCAATCATTACATGCGCCCTCTAGTACGCGCCCGGTAAAAATGAAATGGGTACAAGCAACAGTACACAAGCTGTCACATTACCCCAATGGATAATTAACACTATTGATTGGAGATTAAATTGAAAATAGATTGATGAACTTTGTCAGTTTTGGATGCCTTGATAAAGGTGAGGTGAAAAAAATCAAACATCCAGCATTCCCATCGACTAATGAAAACGGTTACTTACCTATGACATGTTTAAACTTATCTCCCGTACCCCGTATTCGGGCCCCATCGACTAATGAAAATGGTTTCAGCATGCGGTCCATGATATGCGTGAACAAAAATCTCGCACCCCGAATGCGGGACCTAACGACAACTAGGGCTGTCAAATTATGGGTAAACTGCCCCCTCCTGAACTAGGCCAGGAGCCTGTGTTTTAGAGCAGTGGATGGCGTAGCATGGATTGTTCATCCAGATTTAATAGCAAACAACTGTGAAAGACTGTCATGAATCATTTTAGCGCCGCATCGTAGATGAACGTATTGAACTGATCCGGACAAAAAACCCTTTGGGATGCTGTTGATGCCGCGGTAATAATTTTCTTGTCACTGGCAAAATAGTCGCCACATATTGCCACAAGGAAAAAAGGTTATTGTAATTTTATGTAACAATGACAACGCAAAATTATGGTTATGTTCATTACAATTTATTTAAATGTAAATAAACTAAACAATTGTCCAAACAGTACATGTAACAGATGCTTCGAATTTTGCAAAATAAAATTAATTTACTTGTCTTAATGTAATTGTCTTGAAGATGTTATTACTTCTATTTAAATTGTTATTATAGTGTGTATAATAAACACAAGTCTTAATAATTAATAATTATCTTCTAGTTAATATTAATTATAATTATCATAGAATATTACAAGCTTAACAATTTACACACCTTCGGAAATGTTTATTTGTAGGCTTTTTACTTTTTATGTCTCTTTAATTGATTTCCACGATTGCATAAGGGTTTCAAGTCAAGAGAACGACCGCCGTTTTTCCATTGTAGTGACTGGGAGACAAAAATAAGCATATACGACAAGCGGGACATGTTGCTAGAGAATCAACAGGTTTACTTGTTGTTGTTATCGTACTTTATTTAACCTATCAAGATCAATTAGCAGACAATATTTTTTTAACTGCGCGGAAGCGGGGCTATCGTCTAATACAAATGTGTAAAGGTCGTTCACATGCACGGTTACTTGTAAGTGTAAAGGTCGTTCACATGCAGGGTTACTTGTAAAACACTAACAACATCGCAGGACTATATTGCTAACATCATAATCAATAACTTTTTAGGATTTTGTTTTAGGACTTGATATCTCATAATTTTTTTCTTTCATACAAAATTAAAAACATTTATTTTGATCGCTCTAAATATTAACAACTACGCGGTATCAAATGAAAGCACTAGATAAGAAAGTAAAGAAACAGTCCGTTGCGAAACGTAGGGGTAACCCTAGCCTAGTTCAGGCTAGTTTCTGGTAAATTTATTGTTTTGTATGAAGTCATAAAACACTAATTTGTTGTTTATGATGTTACTAATATACTCCTGCGAGGTGATTCCTGGCAGTTTCATAAAATTATATGGTTGGTCACACGTTTTGTATTTAGAAGTAACCCTGGATATTCAGTTAAATCAATCAGTTGTTGGCTAAGATAGTCTTCGGTTGAAAAACAGATCTTCTCTATTAAACATTAACAGATATTCTACTATTATGGTTTTCTCTTAACAATGAATATAATTTAGCCACTGGTTAACTACGAACAACTAGTTACACAAGATATTGATAAACATGTTGTAATTTCAGCATGGTTCGTTAATTTTTTTTATAATATAATTTCCAGACGACTATTTTTTTTTGTAGGCAGTAAACTTACATGGTATATTTTGTTCCAAACATTTCTATAGTCTTAATAATATTTTACACAGGGCTAAAAGTTATCACAATAAAAGGATGTTACAGCCATTGAACTATTTTAAATCTAAAAAAAATAAAAAAAAAACAATGGTTCCATACCAAACCAAGAATTGAATTATCGAGTCTGAATGAAAAGATAGGATTTATAACAGTTTTTGCGATCTAGTAGTACACACTGCCCTTGTTTGTGTAGCGTTACAGTAACAATGCTTTAAATTATGACTTTGGAATGTGTAATCAAATAATTTCATATAAAAAATGAAATGGTTTAAGCAGGGAGTGATGTAAGACAGATACTGGTTACGGTATCACATACTATTTTAAGTAACACAAATGTTTAGGTTAGTAACATTATATGATATAATTACAAAATATCTAATATTTGCAAGATTTTTGCAAGAACAACTGATTCTATAATATTATTTTATATAACGGTAAGTATTATCAGCATAATATACATTGAATTATATACATATCTCAAATTATATAAAATGTATTTAATTTAATGTGCTACTTGAACTTATCACTCAATTTTACGTAAGATTACTACTTCTGGGTGTATAAGAAAAAAATCGAGTTCTATATCCAACTATCAGTGTTGGACTGCCCTACGTCGCAATATAAATTAATTGTATCGATATCTATATTAAACGACTTTCATATTAGATAACTTTGAATCAAATTTTGATTGTATTCGATAAGTTACAGTTTTCGAAACTATGTATGTTAGATGAAATAAAATAATGTTTTACACGCAATTAATTCGCAAATTATCATTTCACAATAACATTGTCGACTTTTTATTTCACAAACTGCTTTTACATTGACATCACAATAAAAGCTTTCATGTAGCAAGAAGCCATTTTAAATGCGTTATTTTATTTTATTTCAAAAATAATTATCATAACAATTTAATTTTTTTACCGACGCAAAAATAAGAAGAATTATTTTATGAGTTTGTGAAATATCTTATAAATAAATATTTTGGTTTGTGAAATGAAGATTTTGCATTACGTTGCTCGTGTCATTCATTATTATAGCTTGTGAACATTATTAAAAATAAATGAATAAATACTCTTATCATCTTATATGAAATACTATGTACCGTAAACGTTATGAGTGATGAAAAACCACAGTTTATAACCATGCTGAAATAGCAACATAAAAAATGTTCACATACTTATAGAAAACTAATTACAATTATTAGGAAATTTAAGTAGATGTAATAAGATTTGTTGTCTTATGCCTACACTTAACACATTAGAACCTCATATAATTGTGGGATCTTCGGGAAGGCCTTCCACGTGATCGCATGCCACGACCGCGAGGTCCACTCTCGCTGTCTGTAAATTAAAATAAATATTTAATCAGCCGAAAATTACCACAAGTTGAATATGTTAGTGTCGTCATGGATTAATTTTAATCTATAGTGTGTGTGTTACCGGCGCGCATCCACCGTTGATTCTGTGAATGTGGCGAGTGGGGCGAGTGGGGTGAGTGCGCGTGCGGCTGGGCAGGCCCGCGCCGCGCTACGCCCGTCGGCGCACTCGCTTCGGCTTCGCGACCCTCTTCCGCCACCTGCTTGGGGAATACTTTTATATAGCTAATTTAGTTAATAAAGTCACCTAAGTTATCTGACTGCTAAAGTACAATTCGAGCGAAATAACTGAGCGTGCCTAAAGTTGTAAGCAAGTGGTTGTGTAGTAGCAAATTTCAAATTATAAAATTATTTGTCCTGGACTGATCAAAAAGCAGAATTTGGAACATAGGTTTATTTTACAACGTCAGAATCCATTGGGGTAAGGATTTTTGAAAATATCACTTTAGAACGTATCGATTTCACTATTTTGTATATCTTGATAAGAATCTGACGACACGCAATGTTATTTTCTTGGAATGTAGAGAAGTTTAAGAACTCATTCATACTCAACTAATCAAGTCTAAGTGTACGAAATCGTAGGTAAAACCTACGATTTCGTACACTTAGACTTAGTAACAATTGTTGTCGGATTGATTTCACGGGATC
Organism: Acronicta alni; assembly: GCA_964056405.1. Lineage (NCBI taxonomy): Eukaryota > Metazoa > Arthropoda > Insecta > Lepidoptera > Noctuidae > Acronicta > Acronicta alni. The sequence continues at coordinate 7,226,592 of OZ043925.1, read as the reverse complement.
AGAAGTACTCAATATGTTAGTTCTGGTCACAAAATACATGGGTAGGTACCAAATGTCATGCAAATCTGTTAGGCCGTTTTACTGCAATCAGAATCCCGAGATTAGAATTTAATTGAGAAAATTATCTAATTGAGTCGTCTCCGTTGGGTAAATAATATAATATTTTTGGGACATTTTTACACAACACCATCTAGTCCCAAACTAAGCAGAGCTTGTACTATGGGTACTAGACAATGGATATAATACATATATACTTTTTTTTGTAAATACATACTTATAATACATAAGAAACACCCAGACAAACAATACTCATGTTTTATCCACACAAATATTTGTGTCCTGTGGGAATCGAACCCCAAGATCAGCAGTCCGGCACTCGAACCGCTAGACCACAGAGGTCGACGGTACTATAATATTGTTAATATAAAGGTTTGTTTGTTACTGAATCACGCAAAAACGGCTTAACCGGTTTGCATGAAATGTGGTACAGTAATACTGTGTGACCGGGAATAATACATATAGGCGTTTTATTGTAATAGGTACTTCGAATGGACATAGAATCTTCATGGTTTGAGATTTTTGAGTGAAACTTTTTTCACATGGTACCTATGAAGTTTTTCTTTTAAAAAATGTGTAACATTCGATTATCAACTTTCAGTTGTTTATTTATTCAACTTAGACAAGAAAGATCGATACTTCGAAAATTCGAGTGATTTTTGAATACGAGTCCCGACGCGGAACTAACGCGGCAGTAACAGTTCGCAATATCAATGTTGCGTTTGGAGAGGGGACTATTAATGAACGCACCATACGATTTTGGTTTAAACGCTTTCGTGATGGAAACTTTGATTTGAAGAATGAACCACGTGGAAGACCGGACACAGATGAATAACAATGAATTGAAAGAGATGGTGGAAGACGATTCAAGCCAAACTACGAAGGAATTAGCGGTATGGTTTAACGTTACCTTACCAACAATATTGACTAATTTGCGTCAAATCAATAAAATAAATAAATATGAAAAATCGCTAGCTCAGGATTTGACTGATCTGCAGAAAGAAACGCGTGTTGAAACTTGTGTTGCCTTGTTGAATTGATACAGAAATGAAGGAATATTGGATCAAATTGTGACATCTGATGAAAAGTGGATTCTTTACGCTAACCTTAAGCGAAAAATGCAATGGCTGAGCCCAGGTCAAACGCTGCAACAGTGTCCTAAAGCAAAGCTTACCAATAAAAAGGTAATCGTAACTGTTTGGTGGTCACAGCATGGTGATATTCACAATAGCTTTTTCCGATCTGGTCAAGCAATAACGGCAGATGTCTACTATGCCGAACTCCGAACAATGATAGCAAAACTAGTAAACTTTATTTGTTTTATTTATATCTATTTAATTAGAAACCATTCATCACCCTCCGTATTCGCCAGACCTTGCTCTAACGGACTACAATGTTTTTCGTGATTTGGACAATTGTCTACGTGATAAAAAGTTTTCTTCCCAGGAGGCAGTACAAAATGCTTTCACACAGCTTGTCGAAACTAGATCACCAGAGTTCTATCACAAAGGCATAAATGACTTCCTATTAGATGGCAGCAATGTATAGATAATAATGGTAATTTTTTTATGTAAGTATACTAAATAAACTTTTATAGTTTAGACAATAAAAGTGTTATACCTCTAACATCTACCATTGTAGTGCATCTACCATGATCGTCTCTGCACCACCTAAAGGTTGTCTGGCAGATAATGCCTAAGGCATTAAGACCGCCTTTGTACACTTTTGTACATTAAGAATAAATAAAATAAAATAGATAATAAAAAAAAAACGCATTTCAATAGGTACAGAGGCCAGCACATCAAGCTACCCCAATTTGTAATTTTTTTTTAATATAACTAACACACCACAATAAGGTTCATGTTCAATTGGGAAAATTTGACAGTGTTGGATAGCTTGACCTGCCGGCGTCTGTATAAATCGGCAATTTCATACTTTAACCCCTAATACATATATTGTATGTTTATGTTTTACTCGTTTTAGCAATGGAAAAAATAAACATTCACATTCACAACAAACATAAACATTAGCCTTAGAGAAAGCAACAGAAGCGAGGTACTAAATATTTATTTTTGTTTGATTCACAGTGATCAGTGACAAAGTAGTTACATATTATTTTTATATATTTAATAGTCCGCTCAAGTTAGCCCAGAAAATAGGGGTAAGGTTACTAAAATTCGCATAGAGCTGAAAATTTGTACCAATGTTTGAAACACTATTGAGCATAAACCAGCTTTTGCCCGCTACTTCATCCGCGTGAAATAATTACTTTGAGAAGTATTTTTATTTTTCTTAAGATACTATGCAAATAATATAGCGTAACGTCCTAGCGCCTCAGCTTCGCTCGGAAGTAATTTAGAACAAAATAGTTTACTAATAACTACCGCCATCGAATTATTTTGTCTCGCGGTGCCATGTGTGTGGGTATTGTACGCAGCTACATACCTAACCCTTTGGCGCGTAATTATTTATGTCGAAATCCGTATAAAAATGCATATATTTCGTTTGCTATCTGTATACTTATTTACTACACCACTAATGTTTTTTTCAATCGCGTGTAATTTTAGTTCGGTGATATCTTTTAAAATATTAAATGGCCGATAATTAACATACTTATTTTGATAAGGATTATTATTTATCATGCATTATTTTAGAATACATTTTATATTTGTGAACTTTGACCTTGGATAGTTTTTTTTGCAAAAGTCGGGTTGATAGGAACTTTTCACGTTTCATTTATAATGGTGTTCCGAACATTCGTACATGTGAATTTTAGTAACCTTGCTTATCTAACTTGAGCGGATTATAAATAAACTTGACGGTTATTTTTATTTTAGAATGAGAAAACACATGGATCGACTAGAGGAGGACTAGAAAAGACGCAGTACCGGGTACAAGTGCAAAGTCACATTCATTTTTCTGTTCATATTTTATTAAATACTGTTACGAGCTGGGATTCGGGATAAATTAAATGTCACCAATTTAACCGATAAACAATCAAAACTTTAATTATCCACACGAATACAAAACACAAATCACCAGTATGCCGCTGTACTTCACTTCACAATTCACTATCGCTTCGTAGTTCGCTTCGATCTTCACTTGTCCGTGTCCACAATTGAACTGTCTTGCCGGCCCTTTTTTTTTTTTATGACGGACATAGTTTTTAGCTCGAGGGAGCTTTAAAAACTTAACCGGACTAGGTGGCGAGGCACCAAATGCCTCCAGCCAGGGGCAACTTATAAACTAAGCAACACAGCTAAGGGTGTCCCCAGCGGGACTCGGACCTCGGCTTAGGGCGTTGCTGGGGGGGGGCAGCTAGGGACGGCGCCTTGCCGGCCCCTTAGGACCGCTATTTATATGGCTCAAAAAGTTCCAGAATCGAATAATCCCGAAAATGCTCCAAAAAATACGAGTAGGTACTCGCGCGCCTATTGTTTCGTGGGCGTTGACCTCAGCCTATTGTGTCGCGAGCCGCGTGTCCTTGAGGTATTGTTATAGGCACTTATAGTATAATACGTACGCGATAAGTACCTACTTATACCTACGCGAGTGTCGAGATTAAACTTCACGTGTTTCTAGAACCTTCGTGAGCCATCTCAGTCGTTCTATTACGTATCCGGCGTAACAATACTTTACATAAATAATACAAATTTATGTATTTTTCATTCGTCTACAAAACCTCGATCGAATAAATAAAATAATTTATTTCATAAATCTCTTTCATAAACCAAGGTAAATAAAGGTAACCAAATAATTTTAATGATTATAAGGCGACGGCTTAAGATTGTATAGTCCGTCTCGACACTCGCGCTACACTGCTTGCATTGTGTATGTGGGGGTAGCTACGCGCACATATACAATGCTGCCGTCTTTTACCTAAACTCGAGCGTAAAGATTTTGTGAAATGGCTCTTAATATTTCACCGATTCTCCGATCCGCAGCCTCGCTCCGCTCCAGTGGACAGGCAGCCTTAATCCCGACGGCGACGTTTACAGCGTTCATGGTCACGGGCACTGAGGTGGCAGGCATATTGACATTCAAATGTGTATGACCCCTATCTGTCTGGTGGATATACATAATAAGGTCTAAGATGGAGCACGTAATAGTTCAAAGAAATACGATGCGCGAATCGCTCACTTAACCGATTTTTTATAGAGCGAAGTGTCGTTCTCACACATACCGACTACAACTACACCTGCTTCTTGTACCTTTCGTCGGTCGGGCCATGTCGGGCAATTTATAAACATAATTATGTATTTTCCACGACCTCGATAGGTAGCTCGACTCCATTAATGACATGCAATATATTCTTGTTATTCCTTTTATTTAAAAAAACGTTGATCCACACCAGATATACCTGTGTAGTTTGTACATCCGCATTTTTCTTAGTACGGCTTTAAAACGTGAGTGAAAAGTGAATTCGAAACTTTTGATGAAAACCTTTTAGAGATATTTGTCCATAAAAGCATTAAAAGACCTGCTATGATACAGAACAAATTCGTCATGCAGGATTAAAAAAATGTTTCTGCTTGTGGCTTTATTAGACAGCTTGCAAAGTTACATACCTGATGTGGAGAAGATGGTTCACTGCCCTGTGAACTAACAGCAGCCGCTTCCTCTTCCACTCGTGATTCTTCCCAGTCTCTTGTCTCGCCCCCTTCAGTACCTAAATTGCAAGACGTTAACTTTTTATTATAACTGTTAGTTTTAGTGTTCGTGTACAGATAGATAAATAACTAACAATAGGTTAAGGTTTTGTTTAATAACACAATAACATGAGAATTATTAGCGATACTTTAATGATATGTACGAATAATTAGTTATAGATCTCGTTTGAATCAAAGACTTGACTTTTTTTTAAAATCATGTAGGTACGTATTAATAATGTTATCATTGGCTTAAACGCTGAAAAAAGCATTGTGAAGGATTGCGTGTATGAAAAATATTGACAAGTTAAAGGTATCAAAAACCTGTAAGTAAAGCACCCGAATGCTAATATATTAGTACTCATGATGGTATTTGTTGCACAAGTTTGCGAAATGCGGTGATAGCGTGGTGTGTAGATACTAACGCGACTCGGAGAGCGCAGGCGCGGGCGCGTGGGGCGCGTGGGGTACGTGGGGCGCGTGGGACGCGTGGGGCGCGTGGGGCGCGTGGGGCGCGGGCTGCGAGGGGGGCAGCGCGGCGGCCAGGTCGGCGTGCGTGTCGTGGTGCTGCGCCACGCTAGCCTCCGCGAACGTGAAGCGCGCCGCACCGCCGCCGCCCCCGCCCCCGCCCGCTCCCACCGGCGACACCACCGCTTCGCCGAACCTGCGCCGCACACCAAAACTTTATATTAACGTTAAATCAAACACAACACTAATGCACAATAGTATTTTATGTTTGGCACCGGTTATCTTTAACAAAGTACCAAAATCATAGTATATTATTAGTACATTGCACCCGTGCGAAGCGGGGACGGGTTGCTAGTATTTAATAAAAAAGACAAATATTTCAACTAAAACCATGTAATTATTAAAGTTTTTTCTGCCCAGCATTTGGGCGTAAATCGTTTTTGCCTGCCCTATTCGCCCAGTTTATGCCCATTTTTGCCTTTTGGGTTTAAACCCTCGGCACATCACTAGATTTGACTTTTCAAAAGTGCTATGTTATTGGTCTAATTGAAATAAAACATTTGACTTTGACTTTGTATGAAATTTAATTCGGTACCCATAAGAAGGTATCCTACATAAGTTTTCTGGGAAATTCCCACATAATTTTGGGGTAAAATGTATTCTATTTGTTATTCCACACTGTGTCTGTATGAAATTTCATTCAAATCCCCTAAGTAGTTCTCCTATATTCGTTTTTCGGGAATTCCGGGATATTCCCACATTTTTCTGGGGTAAAATATATCCTGTTTGTTATTCCCGATCACATACTATGTGTGTATGAAATTTCATTAAAATCCCGTAAGATATTAGTTTTTCGGAATGTCCGGGATATTCGCACATTTTTCTGGGGTAAAATATATCCTATTTGTTATTCCCGGTCACATACTATGTGTGTATGAAATTTCATTCAAATCCCGTAAGCGATTCGTTTTTCGGGATTTCCGGGATAGTCCCACATTTTTCTGGGGTAAAATATATCCTGTTTGTTATTCCCGGTCACATACTATGTGTGTATGAAATTTCATTCAAATCCCGTAAGCGATTCGTTTTTCGGGATTTCCGGGATAGTCCCACATTTTTCTGGGGTAAAATATATCCTATTTGTTATTCCCGGTCACATTATATGTGTGTGAAATTTCATTCAAATCCCGTAAGTAGTTCTCCTATATCCGTTTTTCGGGATTTCCGGGATAATCCCACATTTTTCTGCTCGAGCGTAAAGAGCGTCCATACCGGGGACGCATATTCCAGTGTGCTACGGACAAGACTGTTAAAAAGAGTTTTTAAGGCGAACGTGCTTTTAAACTCCCTACGTTATTTTTATGAACCCGGTCATTTTAGCCGCTTCGACGATTATGTTGTCTATATGTGGATTGAAAGAAAGAGTTAAACAGTACTCCCAAGTCTCGGACTGTGTCCACTTTCTGCAGCGTTGGTCTGCAAGTGAGTAGCTCGTGGGTACAATGTTTTTCTTACGCGTGAATGAGATTTGAAGACACTTGTCCACGTTTAGTACCATTGCGTTCATATCACACCAGGACTGTAGTGCGTTAAGGTCGCATTGAAGCAGAGCAGCATCCTCAAGCGAGCCAATTTTGCGATATATTTTCAAGTCGTCTGCAAAGAGTAAGCACTGACTATGACGAAAGCAGTCTGGTAAATCATTTACAAAAATTGAAAATAATATAGTCATTTACAAAAATTGTAAATAATATAGATTTTTTTTAATATTTATATTTATTTGGACGAGTAGCTGTTACATTATTTCTTATATCTAAAAAATAATCACTTCATTAGAATTAAATGCACAGCATTTTAAGGTGTCACAGCATGCATCAAATTGTAACACCGGTAACATTGTAAAAATTAAAATGTAAAAATATAAATAATTAAATTAGAGCAGACAAAAAAAAATAACAATTAGTCAAATAAAATTTAAAACTTGATATAAACTAAAATAAAAAATCAGCTCTTGTCTCTCAACAAACTCAACACAACTTTTCTAAAATTTGGCAATTTATCTGCAAAAACATCCACGTCCCCACAAATGGTATTATATAATTTAGACAGTCGGGATAAGGCAGAAAACTGCTTCAGATTAGTTTTGGCAGGCGGTTGATGCAATAACCCAGCTCCAGCAAGCGTGCGCCTTGGTACCCGGCGTGGAACACGTAAGTTGATGCACTTCAATAAGGGTGGACAGTCAAATTCGTTTCTTGAGAGGCCGGCGCGGCGGAGCGAGCGCGCAACTTCGACACGAGGCGATTGCAAAAATACGTCTAAATATTGTTTTCTCTGTCGGACTAAAGTGGGCGTAGCCAAAATATTCATACCTAGTGACATGTGGCTTTTAGCTGAGAATTTAATTCTCTAATATTTCTCTAACAATTTATGACGTGTTCAATAAATGTGATATTTTTTAATTTTTTTTTTGGTTAATCGGTAGGTAATGTCGAGAACTAGAATGCATTTTAAAGAAATTTCTTTACGAGGGTTACATCGTCAGATATCACATACCTACCGGCTTATTTCCGCGGATTTCGCGATCACGTTCCAGGGCCAAGGTGGGTAGATCGGTGCTAGCCAGCGGCTTAGTTACCTATTTCGTGTTAGTTTTTCTCAATACCAACCAATTTCCCAAACACCTTGACTGACATGCCAATTGGTAGGTCATTGTAATGTTTCTAACTTCAAGAAAAAGAAAGATAGTAGATAGGGAAACATGTGGCTTTTAGCTGAGAATTTTTCTCTAATATTTGTAACAATTTATGACGTGTTCAATAAATGTGATATTTTTTAATTTTTTTTTGGTTAATCGGTAGGTAATGTCGAGAACTAGAATGCATTTTAAAGAAATTTCTTTACGAGGGTTACATCGTCAGATATCACATACCTACCTGCTTATTTCCGCGGATTTCGCGATCACGTTCGAGGACCAAGGTGGGTAGATCGGTGCTAGCCAGCGGCTTAGTTACCTATTTCGTGTTAGTTTTTCTCAATACCAACCAATTTCCCAAACACCTTGACTAACATGCCAATTGGTAGGTCATTGTAATGTTTCTAACTTCAAGAAAAAGAAAGATAGTGGATAGGGAAATATACCTACTTACTTATGAGTTCATTGATACAATTTCGTAACTATTTATACTTTATTCATACTTATTACTAAACTACAAAAATATAAAAACAAATCATGTCGTGTGTGTGACGGTGACCATATATTATTTTATCGATAAGTAGGTAAGTACCTATTTTAAATTTTACAATGTGAGCGATGAAAAAGAATCCGCTAAGGAACTCCGTAGACACTAATTTAAAATAAGCTAGCTGATGCCCACAGTTTCACTCGCAGCCCAAAATGGATGTAGGTACTTATAAATTTATTAAGTACACTTACATCCATTGTGGGCTGCGAGTTAGTTAATTTTGTTATTAATTATGTCCTTACTAATTAGGTACTTACCTATGTACTATAGTAACTGTATCAATTTATATTAGACATTTTTATATCTGTAATAAAAATAATGCCTTGGCAATTGCGCGGTTACCTACCTAATAACTTATCTATCTATTACCTATGCATTATAATATCGATCTGAGAGGGCCCGAAAAGATACTTACCTACTGTCAACTTTTTGAGTACCTAAGTATTTATTATATTATCAGTAGGTATTTGATTCTATAAGTAGGTATTCCATCATCGTGACGTGTTGGTGCATTATGTGAACTAGTAGGTATTTAATTCGAGGAGTATTTCTTCATCATCATAACACGCCGATTGATCATAGTTATTATTAAAACATTCCACTAATCTAAAAGTAATAAAAACACATACAATTTCAATTTAAAATTAAATTTTTAAATTTAAATTCAATAAAAAATGCGTGTTATTTATGTATTACAAACTATTTACAGAAAAATACTTTCATCTGCTACGACACGCCACTTTTACTACTCGGGAGGAAGGTAAACAACAACTTTTGTAAAAAAAATAGTGTCCTATGTTTTTTACATTTTGACAGCACTATCGGCTTCAACACCCTCGAAAACCATGAAAACGATACCCATGACTAAAAAGTTGCAATTTACTGCAGCCGCTATCTTGGATTTACATTTTGACCGCATTGTCGGCTTCAACACCCTCGAAAACCATGATAAAAAAGATGATAATCAATTGTAGCCACCATCTTGGATTAACATTTTGACAGCACTATCGGTTTCAACACTCTTAAAAACCATGAAAACGACACCCATAACAAAAAGTTGATAATTTATTGCAACCGCCATCTTGGATTGACATTTGGACAGAACTATCTGTTTCAACACTCTCAAAAACCATGAAAACGACACCCATAACGAAAAAGTTGATAATTTATTGCAGCCGCCATCTTGGATTGACATTTTGACAGCACTATGGGTTTTAACACCCTAGAAAACCATGAAAACGACACCCATGACGAAAAAGTTGAAAATTTATTCCAACCGCCATTTTGCCCGTACTATCGGTTTCATCACCCTCGAAAACCATGAAAACGACACCCATAACGAAAAAGTTGATAATTTATGGCAGCTGCCATCATGGATTGACATTTTGACAGCACTATCGGTTTCAACACCCGCGAAAACCATGAAAACGACACCCATGACGAAAAAGTTGATAATTTATTCGAACCGCTATCTTGGATTTACATTTTGACCGCACTATCGGCTTCAACACCCTCGAAAACTATGAAAACGACACCCATGACGAAAAAGTTGTAATTTACTGCAGCCGCCATTTTGACAAACAATAACTAAATCATTCTAACCTTTCAAAATCAGCAAGAAGTTTAAAATATGATAGCTCTGCTTTGATGAAGCTGAGTCAGTTTTTTATGAAATAATAAATATATAATATAATATTTATTATTATTATTATTCCTATTCTGTGGCCTAGCTATCACAGTCGTGCACCTACGTTTAGTGAAGCTGTATATGGGTGTAGGTAAGTACCTACCTACCTATGTAGATCATAGCTACTCGGGTAAGGAAGTATCTACTGTGTAAAATCCCTGTTTTTCCACAAAGATAAACTAGTACCTACCTATCTTAGTAAGCACCTAGGCACTGTAGAGACCGTTGCAAGGAGATTGCATTACTATATACGTATGTATAGTTACCTAGTAATAGCCTTGTAGGTATCTACAAGGCCATTATAATAATATCTACATTGGCCGGTAACAGTAAGGACTACAAACAAATATTCAAATATTTGACGAGTAGACTTATATAGTCTATACAAAAAAGTTGAACTATAATCATTCTGTACCATAACGATCGAGTCCGGTGCCTTATTGTAGTTAGGTACTTACTCTTGGATTCATTCAACCTTAGGGAAAACATTATTAAAAAAATATACTAACGGCAAACAATCCAACTCGTAATAAAATTCACGTTACGTCTTCGTCAAACACGAACACTAACGAACTGCATCGCCCGACGGGCAGCAGGCCACACCCCCCGCTTAGAACGCACGAGAGAGCAATATTTTCCTTCAAAATTTGGGCTATATTGCGTGGCGTGCCGTAATTGAACATTTTATAAATTAAAAGTTCATAGTATAATAATTTTCTGATGTTTTAATGATTATTTATAATATAATCTGTGTTCAAGAGACGAAAAGAGTTCAAATATTGTTGTTTTTAGTATTAAATCAATGAGCGGAAGACCGGACGAAAAATCGTAAAAATATCAAGATTTACATTCGCCTATATTTATTTCCATTGAAGTATTTTGGACAAAATGGTACCGTAGGAACCTAGATTAAAGGTATCCGAATCCAAATAATAGCACAAGTTAATAAAATTGTGTTTGAATTATGAATTATATGGATATTACGTTTGTATGGGCAATTCACGCTCCGCCGGACCCTTAAATGTCAAATCGTGTAGCTGTCGGCGAATCAATAAACTATCCAGCCTGAAATGCCTCAGTCTGTCACTATATGATGGGAGCTGTTTATGCTGCCCAGAGGAAAAAGCAAGAAATCTCAGGAAGCGTCTCTGAATTTGTTCAATTCTCAGTTGATGTACGTTATACTGGGGTGACCAAACGACACTACAATATTCGAGATTGCCCGTACGTAAGCATTATAAATTGCTATTTTAGTGGCCGAGTTTCGAAATAATTTACCGTTTCGGATGATAAAACCCAGCATTTTAGAAGACGTTTTAATGATTTTATCTATGTGAGGTAAAAATGTCAACTTCGAATCAAAAAGTACGCCTAAGTCCCTTATTTCCGTTTTTTCTTGAAGTGTAATCCCGTTTAAAAGATATTGGGTCTTAATATAATTGTGGTTTCGTGTAAACGTAATGGAGAAACACTTACTAGTATTAAGAGACATTCTGTTTATAGTACACCAATCACTTATAGCATTAAGATCCCTTTAAAGAAGATCACTATCCATAATACCATAGTAGCTCTTACCTTTTTGCTGATGACTTAAAGCTATGTAAAACAATAACAACAACCATGTTGCAGTATATTCTGAAGATTGATAACCTTCCAATACCACTCTTTGTTTTCGCTGATCTAGATATGATTTGAACAATCAAACAATCCAAGAATGTTCCATGCACGCCATGGTTTCCAAGCTTTAGCAGTAACATTCCGTGATCAACTTTATCGAAAGCACTACTAAAGTCGGTGTAAAGGGCGTCAATTTGTAGGCCAGCGTCGACGGAAGCAGAAAGACCATTCAGGTAACATACTAGGTTAGTGACGGTCGACTTATTGCTGCAAAAGCCATGTTGTTGAGGTGAAATCAGTACTTTTATGTGGGCAGCAAGAATTGGGCATAATAAGGAGTCGAACACTTTGGAAAAGATAAGAGAGTATTGAAATGGGACGATAATTAGTCGCGTCAGATCTATCTCCTTTTTTGTACACTGGGACCAGGTTTGCCTTTTCCCATTCTGATGGAAAGAATCCTGTTGTTAAGGATCTATTGAATATTATTGTAAGTGGAAAAGCCACATTGCGAGCACACTTTTTAATAAAAATAGGAGGGAGCCCGTCAGGACCTGCTCCTTTTGTTATTTCTAGCCTTTGAAGGCCTTTAAGGACATCCCTTTCAGAAAAAATGATATTACTGATAGTGAGTTGAGGAAGTCTAAGAGACCTCGAAACGGATACCACTATTGCTTCCTGTAGTGAAGGCCGACGAGAATTGAGAGGCAAAAAAATTGCATATATCGTCACCATTGATAACCACCGAATTGTTTAATTTCATAACTGATGGAATTGAGGAGGATTGTGAATTCTTGGCTTTAAAAAACGACCAAAATGTCTTAGGATTGTACCGAATAATGCTTTCCATTCTATGCACATACTTTTTGTAGCATTCTTTAATTAGAATACGAGCTCGGTCAGTAAGCATTTTATATTCGATTTCATCACGTGGGTTACCGTCTTTTTTGAAACGATTCCTCAATTTCTTTCTCATTCAATCTCTTAACTAGAGATTTTGTATACCAGTGCGGATATTTGGAGCTAAGACGCTTTCTTTTTGGAATAATCTCACTGATGATAGTATTTAAATGATCATAAAGAGTAGTGACCATATGGTCAACATGAGAACACGGTTCCAATAGGCTTCTCCAATCGATATCACCCAAATGGTCGATAGGAAAATTCCTATTGATCGATCCGTAGTCGGCACCACGGAAGTTAAAGGTTTTTGTTTGTTTGGACTTTAGTGTAGCGACGCTTACAAAAGGAAAGTCTATTTCTAATGGTGGATGATATTCGTCAATCCTACACAATGGAGTTCTACACTTATTCACATGGCCAGTCAGTACATTTGATAAAACCAAGTCTAAGATTTTATTTTTAGAGTTTTTTATCGAGTTACACTGTTGCAGAGAGTTAAGAGACATGAAGTCAACAAGCGAGTAACCTAGACTATTGTTGTAATTTGAAGGAACAGTTAAAGTTGCGTTTGTGATGTTCAGATCCAATTCCCAGTTTACAAAACCAAGGTTGAAATCACCGAGTATATAGTTATACTCGATGAAATTCATTGAAATGACGGATGAAGAGGTAGTCCTCTTCACCCGTCATTTCAATGACTTTCGACGCAGCGTCCAGGAACAAGTTCAGATGTTGTTGAGTCACTGGTGGGGGTAGATATACAGCGCAGATGATTATTTTCTTCCGATTTTTTAATTTAATCCTGACCCACAGGTATTCTGCCGTGGTTTCCCATTGGCATGCACGAGAAGAATCAAGCGTTTTGGCTGTCGCGATTAATACTCCACCCCCACTTTACTTCCCAAAGCACTAGAGGCTCTATCTCTATGATAGATAGTGTATGAGGTGTCGAAGATCTCTCCGTCACTGATGTTCCCGTTAAGCCAACTTTCTGTTGCCACAATGATGTCGTACTGATTCACACTGACTGCCATGTTTATTTCGTGGAGTTTAGTCCGCATACCTCTTAGATTTTGATAGTAAATGGTGAAATCTAAAAGCAAATCCTACGGTATTGTGCACGTATAGGTCTTAAATCCGTTACAATAGAGAGACAGCTTGCAGGGATTTTATATGCTTGACATTTGCGCCGTCATCCTTACGAACAAGAATGCGCCCATCACGAACCCAGACGTATCTATAACCTTTCATACGTGCCACTTTCCTGGTCTCTGCATGGATAGATTTATTTAAAGGAGACAAATATTCAGAGACGAATACTGACATTTTAGTACTGCCATATCCCAAGTGAGAAGAATTTAATTTGTCCTGTGAGTGGCTCCGGTTAAACTTGGTGACGGATGCTAGGACCTCGTCTCGAACTCTGGTGCTCCTCAGTTTGACAATAACTGAGCGTGGACGGTTGCTGTGGGTATCCATTTTCCTGATTCGCGTAAATGACAAAACATCATGCTCATGAATGTTGCAAGATATCACGTTACCAAGCTGCAATACGGTATTCAAAAGATTTTCACTTTTGTTTTCAGGAATGCCGTTAATTTCAATATTGTTCTGCCGTGAATGCTGTCCGAGGGAGTTTACACGCTCAGATAGATCCGCCACACAGTTTTTGAGAGAGTCCTTCTCCGACTTCAATAACTTAATAGTCTCTTTATTGCTCTCAAATTCAGTTTTTATATCGTCAAACGTTTGACTCATAAAAGTCACTGAATCCCTTAGTTCACTGAGCAACTTAAAACTGTCACTGATTTTAATAAATTCGTCATTTAAGTATGCTTTAAGTGAAACCTGCAACTGGGAGGCAATCACAGATTCAATCTCATGGCGGATAATTGCAACAAGCTTTTCATCCAAGGTATGTAGTCGGGTGTCGCGAGCTACCTCGTCACTCATTGTTTCTTCAGTTGATATTGTATTTGGTGAATCGGCCACGCGCGGCCGTTTCGTACGGGTGGAAACTTTGCTCGTGCTAAAGTTGTCAGGACTAATATCATTATTTTTCAAGTTAGATGTAGTTGGCGGCGCACTTGGTTCTGTAACAGGTGGGGGCGTTCTATGCACACGCGGCATCTTGCTTAGATTTAATGAGTAGTAGGTCACCTTGGTGGTTCAATCGCGTAATTTTAAATACGCGATAGCACACCAGTTACAATTCAGCTAGTTGAACAATGTGAGAGATATCCTTGCAAGCAGGTAGGTACCGATGAGGAAGTTTCCACGACACCCGTCTGTCACGATCTCTCAGCGGCGCGAGAGCAGGCCTGTGGAATCCACCGTAGCGCAGGTTCGTATCCCGGCAGCCGACTATGGTTTGCTTTGTTTAAAACGCCTCACGTGTTACCTTTTGAACAGCTTGACTGCTGATCTTTTTATTAATGATTTTATTTTATATTCTCAGATTAATTACTTGTTTACTTTTCTAGTGTAGCCGCATTCGTCTTTACTCCTAACGAACGACAATTTTTCTACTAAACTCAAGATATTTTTTTTATATGGTATCACTATTAGTTCTACCTCTCTCCACTTGATACCGTAATAGCACTAGTAGTAGTATTTATTTGTTCGTCTATTCGCCACGAGAGGAACTAATGGCGCTGGTTGTTGAGTAATAGCAAAGTTCAAAGTCCAACTTTTAAGATATTTTTTCTAACTGTTTTTGTCTTAGCTAATTCATGTAAAAACCTTAAAAAATGCACTAAACGCTTATATTGTCATCACTGTTTAGAGTTATAATTATGTTTCTATGTTATTATGAGCACTGAACAATTGTAATACCAATGTTGAACACCGTAATACTCCAAGTATACCATCAAATTGACAATTTTGTTCTCGCACTTGTTGTAGACTGTCACGAATGATATCACTCGAAGATAATAGTTATTAAACTCGGTCGCACTACTGTGTAAAGCAGATAATATATAATAATAAGATTAAAAATATTATTTTTACAGAATTTTAAAATACGCGGTGATGTATACTGTACTCTTTGATTATATACTTGTCTAGATGGAGCAATGCAAACAAACGACACGCGAAAACTGGGGCCAAATTGCGTGATATGTGTGAGTACCGCTTGTGTACTTATTGTAGTCAAACTGTCAAGGTGTGCGTGTTTAGGGATGCCTGCTCCAAATTATTAACTTACCTTTTCTCCATTATTTAATGGGATGACAGTTAAACGAAATAGGCTGAATAAAGTAATTATTTTGTAGATTAGTGTTTTATTTATTTTAATAAAAACAAAAAATACAATGAAAAAATATATACAGCAATTTATAGATCAAAATCCATCTCTTTGTATTTGTTTTCGAAATAGTTTTTTTTTTATATTTCATTTCGTGTCCGCTGTATAATGTCTCTCCAGTCTTAAGAAATCTGAAACCCAAAATATTAGAAAGAACTAACAAAAATACTATTTAGTGAATGACTTCATTTATTTTGTGAAGGCATTCACTTCACATTTCATTTTTTTATCATTTACTGATCAAATAAATTATGTAAGTATTAAAATAATAAAATTTTCTCCTGATCGAAAGATGATGACTGATATTTGCATTTTATCTCCCATAGTTTCGCCAAATCTCCCTTGTAATAAATTGACAACACCGGCTAATCTGTCGAACCTACAAATTAACGAATTGAAAAATCATGTTTTCATAAAATAATAGAGGTTAAATAAGAAAACTTACCGATGTAATGTGATCTTAGTGTAATTATACGGTTTTCCCACATAATTGCGACACAATTTGACAGCACATACCGACATAATTAATTATTTTTCGAGAACTCCACACCCTGAAGTGATCCAAATGACACTGACGTAACTGAGAAGAGAGTCTACCAATTTTAGTAGACTTTATTTGGGCCGTTCTGTACGTGTCAATGTGGCATCTAGACAAGTATATAATCAAAGACTGTACTAGTGTTGCCAGATACGTTAGAAAAACGCTAGTAGAAGCTATCGTACTATCACAGTTTAACTATTGTGGCACTGTTTACGGACCGCTGCTTTATAATAAGACTAAACGAGCTATACAACGCGTACAGAACGCTTGCACACGTTTCTGCTATAACATCACAAAAGAGCGCATATTACTCCGTATTTGAATGAGAAAGGTATATTGAAGATGGAAACGCGTAGACAACTTCACCTCACATGCCTCGTTCACAAAGTTGCGCTTAAGAAAAGGCATAAATATCTTTTTGAAAAACTAGAGTGGGTGAAAGATGTTCAGCATAGAAATACAAGGACAAGAGAAGATAACAAACTGGTAATCACCGCTCATAGAACATCGCAATTCAAAGGCAGTTTTAAATAATCGGCTGAAAAAATTGGAATAATTTACCCCCTCCCCTTCGTCAAGGCATGCCCCAACCCATTTTAAAAAGACATTTATTTAAAGAACTTTTAAATTTTCAAAAATTTCAGTAGATCAGTTTATGATTATGTGTCTGTCAGCCCCTTTTTAATTTTAATTTTTTTATAATATTTTATCTATTATATGTTGTCATTATGTATTGTTGTGTGTATGTTATATGTACTTAATTGTTGAATATTAACATAGGTCACCTTTTTCTTGTGCGCGTTAAATTATAAAATGTGGCTCAAATGTCAGGAGCCAGCTGAAATTCAGTGCTGTGCTTAAATGCACAGCAAATACTGAGCTGAGTCTCCTGCCACACATAACTTCTTTTTGTCTAATGTAATTCATCTTATTTTGTTAAATAATTTTGTGTATGTGTGGCAAATAAATGGTTTGGCTTTAAACAAGTATATAATCAAAGGGTTTTTTTATTTTATTGGTTGAGTTGCTTTGTTCTTATAAAAGTTTCAGTATAGTACGAATAAATTAATGTACCTATTGCTTGCTCATTTCATGTAACTTCGTAATTAAATAGATAATTTCGACTTTTACGTTTTTAATAAATAAAACTTTCACTCAAATATAACTTTTGTTTTATCTGTAATAAAGAAAACTATGAATTCCCCATTTTGTACGTGTCTAAAACGCTATACGCGAAAAGCCAGAAAAAAAGGAACCTCATTCTTTTGGTCTATGGCCGATCGCCATTATTAGCCATTGTCAGATGCGCGCGGATAGGAAAATTGATTAATTTTTCCCGCCAATGCGAAATATATTTTATAACTCGTTTTCACTGTTGATTTTCTTCACAAGTGTGTTGAAAATGTTTTATTTGGGTAATTAATAGGATAGATAAATATGATTAGGCAATTTATACTTTAAAATGCGAGGTAAAAGGCATATACTCTATGCCTTTTACCTCGCATTTTAAAGTTTACTTCTACGAAGCTTGGAACAGTTACGTTCTTAAGCAGCTGTCAAACGTTAAATAAAAGTATATTGGGAGGAGTGTGATTGAAACGAAGTGAGCTCTGACAACAACTAATTTCCCTGCTTAATTGAACAGAAGATCTAACGGTTGGTACTGTCCCAACAGGGAATCCTAAATAAACAAGTTGAAATCCAATACATACCCGTCATTGCGTCTTGGCACGTAAAGCGTTGGCGTGGATGGCACAATACTGTCGTCACCGTCGTCACCGTTGTTACCACTAAGAGATAATGCTCCACTTGCTAAAAAAGAATTGTTTCTTTTGGAAATGTATATCAAATAAAATAAATAACAACTAACTAAGCCAGAAAGCAACATATTATTATGAATGAAATAGATATTTATTAAGAAAAGATTTTTTTTTATGCAATGAATATTTAGTTATCACGAATAACTAATATAACATATTTTATTCGTTATTTCTTATATACTATTAAAAATCGTAAAGAAGCTGCGTCTGTAAATTAATGTTTATTAAAAAAAAAACTAAGTTGGATAGAGTTTATACATATTTCCCAATAACCCACGAAATCCCAGAAGCCAAATGTAATTCTTGAAAACATCTAAAATGTGGCTGACGCTAAAAATGGTATTCATGAAATTGTAAACTAAGTACGAACGTTCGGTGCCACTGCTAATCGCTTCAATCTGTTGATGCGCCGGTGCACGCTCGCTGTCAGCCTCGGCGCGCGCCGGGGCCTCAGCTTCTTCCGCCTCCTCGCCCGCTTCCGGGGATTGCACCGGCGACTCCTGCATCATACAATCTGAGATATAACCGTCGGATGACGTCGACTGCCGAGCCGAGTTTAGAAAACACAGCCTGCAGATAAGGTGCAATCTAACAATCTCTCTCGCTTGTATGTACAGAATTGGAAATGGCAACGAGGGATGGGACGTTCATGAATGTAATTTCCGCGAATTTTGATTCAATTCGTTTGTCGAACGTTAGATTGCAACTTTTCTAGGACCGCCCTTTATATGCCTAGCCTGAGTGTGTGTGTATGTTAGTGTCTGTGCGTATATATAAATGTGCATGGCGGGCGGAGTGTATTTGCGCCTATTGTTGTGATTGTGGTGTATTGCTATCTTAATAATATGCTTATTCAAAACTTGACTGAGAACGGTTTTTCAGTTTCAGCGTAAGACTTAATTTTGTGTAATTTTAAAAACTAAAATACTAATGTAGGTACATAATATATGTAATTTTTGCAATTTTTTTTGGAGGAAAGAAAATCACGTCGGTTTCACCATTAGCGACATTGTCGTATATAATTGCACACATACATAAGCCACAATTCTAATCGCTAATATTGGCCGAGGGTTCTGACCACTACACGCATGTGGTCAATTTGCCTGAATGCTGGCTGGCTGTGGGACTCGCTGCTCGATCATGTTGAAGGTGATTTCGAAGCTGCTGGTGTACGGAAGGCTGCGCTGATGTTCTGCTCGGGGTCCATTTTGCCAACGTTTTGGCAAGGAAAGAAATGAGATGATTTTTGGTCTGGTTTGTTCTATATACAAATGGTGCTTATATACTAATGTGGTACGAACATATAATTATTTTATTTAATCACTATTTTTTTTCTACAAATGTGACTTATCTAAATATGTGCAATTATGTATGACTTCTCTCATCTTAGAAAAAAATATAATATTAGGAGTGATACCCACAGCATAAACACACGTCACACATATTAATAAGTAATACCAAAATATAGGTTGTCACATAATTAAGTAATTTTTATGAAATGGTGTACGATTTTAAAGTACAAGACTATGTTCATGATAGGCACGTTTGAGGATAGTCGGATTGATACTTCTGCACATATGGCTTCCCCTGGAAGCTCTGTAAAGGTGCATCCACACCGCGGTTACTTTTTGTGGAGCAACAGAATGCAACACAATAACATTAGGTAAAATTCTTCAATATTTGTAGTCTTTGTAAACTGAGCGCATCCACCGCCAATAACATAAACTAACAATTGTAACCAGTAACCAGCGAATTTTTAACAAATAGTAACTAATTATTCCATAAGCAATCTGGACGACAGTTCAATATTATATATATGATTTAGACGATATATATATGATCTGTAGGTATTATTATTATAACATTGTTGAGTACCTGTCGAGCGGCATTCTCTCCTTCGTCTCCTTCAACCTCCTCCTCCTCTTCTTCGCCTGCCTCTACTTCTTGTTCCTCCTCCATATCCTCATCTTCCTCCCCCTCCTGTTTATATAGAAAAAGTAGGGAATTAAATTTCTGATTTAATATCTGAGATATAGCTAATTGAGTCATTAGTTTAAACCATACCCTATACATAGTGCCAGTGCATCGCTCGTCATCCTCCTCTGAGTCGACTACGATGACGCCTTCATCGTCTTGATCGCAACGTGAAGACGTCGGTACTTGGTACTCTACTTCCACTGACCGCTCAAATCCCTGAGCCACAAAAATAAGAAAAGTACGTCAACATATTAAATTCAACTAAGAAAATGCAATATACAAAAGGCACTGAATCATGATCTACATCAATTAACTAAGACCGTTGCACAACGTTATTACGATCGTTTTGAGATTGAGACGGAGACATGCTCTATACATTCAATAGCGCTATCCCTTTCTCACAACCTAAAAATGGTCGCATTAACACGCTATAGTACGACCTCAGGTCTCATTTTGAAAGTAAGCACACCACGAAATCAAAAGTACATAAGTTTTCAAAGAAATGGGCATGTAATCGAAAGTCAAACACTTAATTATAGACTAACGTGAAAATCAGATTATAAACAAAATGCTGATACGGGAACATAATTACATGGGCGTAAATGCTAAACCGTACTCTTGGAAAAGGCGGATTAAAGTTTGTTTTTATGAAATAAAGATTAGTGGTTTTCAACATACAGTACCTTTGTCAGTTGATATGCTTTTTATGAGAGAAATTAATCACATCCGGTGTCAAAAGAACAAAAGATTAAGTTTGCCCATAAATGCCTATTATCAGTGGTATTACCCGTACTAGAAAAACTCGTGCCCAGAAGTGGGATAGTAAATGGGTTGATGATGATAATAAAGCTTCGTAGTTATTTTAGATCACGAATTATTGCTTATGGGAGAGTTGGCTCTCCCAAAGCAATAATGAGAAGTTAGGAAAACTCAAATTGCTTGGAAACTAACAAGTAACAGGAACAATGTAATGACATAAACTCTTTGTGCCCTTATTGGCACTTTAGCATGTATTTCATCTGATGAACAGATGAATCGAAAGTTTGTCCTTTTTTAAATCAGCGGTAATTTATTCCATTTCGACATTTGTGATCAATGAACACTTAATTGGATAATTAAGTGTTCATTGATCACAAATGTTTTCTAGAAAATTATTTATATTAAAACTAGAAGAATTTCTAAGAACAAATCTTCCTTTTTATAACGGTTAGGGCAGTAGTTATGGAGATTACTGTCTAAAACTCTCTCTGGATACAATGGACGCAGGTAGGCAACGACTGCAGAATAGTAGGTATGCTCAATATGCATGCGTAAATAATATTACAATAGCACAAAAGCACAGGTGGCCGAAATCAGTAGGAACTAAATTAAAGTAACACGTACTTGTACCCTAGTTCTCTTAGCAGCAAGAGGGCGTTGTTGCAAGCGGCGTTTGGCAGGGCGCGCGTCTGGCGGCGCGTGCGATGTGCTGACTCCTGGGGGCGGGTGCGACGTGCTCACGCCGGGCGGAGCGTGCGACGTGCTGACGCCAGGCGGCGCGTGAGACGTACTGACGCCGGGCGGCGCGTGTGACGTGCTGACGCCGGGCGGAGGGTGCGACGTGCTTACGCCCGTCGGTGCCAGTGATGTGCTCACGCCAGCCACCGGTTGGGAAGTGCTCACACCGGGCGGTGCGTGAGACGTGCTCACGCTTCCAGATGCTAACGAGCCCGCACCCGTACCTGCCGTTGTTCCTGTTAAATGTATGCCAACTACTAAAAATAAACACCCTCGGAGAGCGTTATCTCAGCCTGCCCGGCAAATTTACTAAGATTTCTTGGAGTGCATATCTTTATAAACTTAAATGTATTGTGGAAGTCTAAGACAATATTAAAATCAATTTAAAGTTTATATGCGAACTCTTTACATTGCAGTGTTATTTTTAATAAGTTGTTCGAAAGTGATTACGCACTGAAACATTACATTTCATAAGTAAAGTGAACACAGATGCTATATAAAGCGAAGTTTTCATAGTGTTTTTCATATTGTATATTGCATGCTGTTTTGTCTCTGTTATCTGCTCCTCCTTCTCTTGCTAAGTATTGTTTTACGGAGATGTACCCAGACTATCTTATGTGCCTCAAAATAAATTTACCGCTTAAGGATGCTGCCGATGCAGCTGGCGTTGGCACGCTGGATGCCGCTGCTGAGCTCGCCGTCGATACGCCGGAGACGCTGCCGGACCCGACACCGCTAGGTTGCTCAATACGCGGCATGACCATTGCCACTGCCTATGAGATAAATAGCAATTTGTTTTAACTGCTGCGGAAAAACCATTACTAATACCAGAAAGTAGGCTTTTGCATGAATTAATACTATAAAATCGTAAATAAATACCTGGTGTGCAATCACAAATCAGCGTGATTTGTCGTATTTAGCCGCTTTACGTTAATACAAAGAATCCTGCTGAGCGACACTCCGCACGTGAAATAATACATACAACTAACTGCAAGACGTCTGTCGATGTTATTCTCAAGCGGTGTTGTTGATAGCTACCAAACCGTGAGAAATAGGTTGCATGAACACGGCCTACGAGCATATCCAATTAGGTACCCACAATACGTCATCGGAATCGAGCCCGTCGAAACGAATAGTGTCGGAAATATATGGAACACTTGACATGGACCCAGGAGGATTTAGGCCTGATACGAGAAGGGGTCAGAGTGTATCGTCATCCCGGAAATACTCAACGGCTGAGATGCGTCCAGGAAGTGCACCCTTACTATGGCTTCACGGTGATGGTATAGGCGGTATTATGAACAACATACGAACTGAGCTCGTTTTGTAGATGGCAATATGAACGCTGAAAGTTACGTTGAAGATGTCCTCGGACCTTATGTTCTTCGCATTTGCACAAAGTCTTGGCTCAGATTTCACGCTGATGCATGACAATGTGCGTTCGCACACAGCTCGGGGGACCAGACAGCACTTGGCAATGGAAAACATACGGGTATTGCCGTGGCCTGCCCAATCGCCAGATCTCAATTCCACAGAGCACGCATGGGCCATGCGCCAGAGACGTGTGCTAGAGACGAAGTGTTGACAACCGAACAACTGAAAGACTAGTTAAAATTCCATTGCCGTAGGACGAAAAAAACAATCTTATAAATTATGAAAAATCGAAGTTTTAAACAAAGTTATTAATTTTGTAAAACATGAAAAGTTTAATTTCGTTTTAACTGTATTTTATATTATTACATAAATATGTTATGATACACAACTTGTTCATTATTATGATTAAATGAACAATTGAATGAAAGATTTTGTTGCTTTAGTCACTAATGCTTCAAAAAATGCTTAGTTATTTATAGAGATATAAATTTATAAAGTAAAATTCGTTCAAAAGTTCCTTGTTGCTTAGATTTTTTTGATGTGTGTAGTAGATGTTAACTATATCTAGCAAAAGCCTACGTTAAATTTGTTCTGTAACTTATGGTCAAGTATTGGGCTTGTCTCTGCGCCAACGAAATTGGGCGTCTTCACTAGGTGTTTGTCGAGATATAGAAGGAGCGCAGTCAGAAAGTGCATTGTGGGTGTACCACCACTTTATAACAGTCGGACTTTCCTCGGAAATTTTAAAACCCGTAATGATTGACTGTTCAGATGAGCACGAGTTTAAATTGTTCTACGGGATCATAATCCATATTAGGCGCTAGCATGTACTGCGCGTGGCCACACGCTCGTCTGCAGGAGGAATTCAAATCTGCTGCACGTATAAAAAAATTCAGAACATAACACATGAAACAAAATAATACATATTATTATGAAGAAACAAAACAGTTTAGAAATATGTTTTTTGAAAGAAAATATTATATAACCTGTTGAGGCGCTTGCGAGTGTGATGATGGTTGTGCTGTACTGTCACTAGACGCCGAACTGCCCATTCCAGCCTCACTAGTCTCCATATCCTGAAAATCCGGATAAAAATTAGTTTAAAAATATCAAATTGAACTAATGCAGTGATATGCGTATTACATCAATGCGTTAATATGTATTGTACCCAGGGAATAGATAAATAAGGTTGGAAAGTACCCTCGCTGCAATTTTGTATTACAATCAGCATTTTAATCTCAGTAACACATACGCAACTTCTTTAAATCTTTTGGTATGGACATAAAATTGTTAGTGTTACATAATTAAAATCATTAAATAATTGATTTCTAACATTTACGCGAATATTATACATTGAAACTAGCTGACCCCGCAAACGTTGTTTTGCCATAAAAAAATATTGGGATGGGTCACCCTTATCATTTAGGGGTATGATAAATAGATGTTGGCCGATTCTCATAGATACCGGATAAGCACAAAAAATTTCATCAAAATCGGTCAAGCCGTTTCGGAGGAGTATGGCAACGAAAACTGTGACACGAGAATTTTATATATTAGATAAAATAGTAGATTATACAAGTTAAAAAAAAGGGAATTTAATTCGAGGGAGTAAGTTGGATCCCGAGAGCAGCGAAGTATTCTAGATTAGAATCCTGAGTGGAGCGAGGGATACAAGGACGGAGATAAATTATTTTTTTCACGAGTTGTGTACTCTACTTTTTACCATTGACTGCGAGAAAATAAGTAGTATAGTATTTATCA
Source organism: Acronicta alni (assembly GCA_964056405.1). Lineage (NCBI taxonomy): Eukaryota > Metazoa > Arthropoda > Insecta > Lepidoptera > Noctuidae > Acronicta > Acronicta alni. The sequence continues at coordinate 7,201,692 of OZ043925.1, read as the reverse complement.
CATTTTATTTTATAATCTGTAATAAGAGAACAAAGGATTAATTTATTAACATTAAAAATTAATAGTAAAATTAGAAGTTCAGTTTTCGTAATTCAGTGTAATGTTTTTGTTTGGTTTTGAAACGGTCGTTTTAGATAAGACTTGGATGTTTGGGCGAAACAGACAGAAAAGAACCTAAATTGGGATATATATTTTTAAATTTAATTTTATAGCTCTATGGAATAGCTCCATATCGCCAGCTAGGACGTACTTTCAGCACGTTTTATTTATTTTTGTACATAATTCGTATATTTGTGCTTGTTCCAAATTCAAAATGTTTCTATTCACTCGAGTGATTAAAAGAAAGTTTTATACACTGTTATCGATGAATATAATGCCCTTTTTCGAGTGGCAATGGTAAAATAGTACATTATGGTACAAGTGTGTAATGTTGGTGATTACCACTGAGGCGCCAGGTTTTAAGAGAGCCGAGGACGGTAATCATCAATACACACGTGTATCGTACGACGTTTTTCAACACATTTGTGAAGAAAATAACTATAATTTCAACAGTGAAAACGAGTATTTACATTTCGCAATGGCGGGAAAAATTAATCAGTTTTCAACGGCAAATAATGGCGATCGGCCATATACTAAAAGAATGAGATTGATTTTTTTGGCTTTTGGCGGATTTTTGGGTTGTAGCCACGTACAAAATGGGGAATTCAAAATTTTCTTTATGTTTTCTCTGTAGAAAACAAAAAATATTTGAGTGAAAGTTTTATTTATTAAAAACCTACAAGTTGAAATTATCTATTTAAATACGAAGTTGCATGAAATGAGCAAGCAATAGGTACATTAATTTATTTGTACTATTGAACACGATCTTTTTTGTATCGAAACTTTTTTAAGAACAAAGAAACTCAACCAATAAAATAAATAAAAACCTACTTATAACTCACTTGTGAATATTATCAATGAAAAAGTCAGTTTGATAACAGGTGTCATTATGTGCCTAATTGCAGTGAAATTATAGCCATTTTATGAGCAAGTGTGTTGAAAAATATTTTGTTTCTATCATTAAATAATGTCTTCGAAATGGAAGTTCATTATTATGAATGCATGTCTTCATTTTGTGCCTCTAATTTCTTTGCTGGAATAATTCGATTTTTTCCTTAAAAACTCAGCAACCATAAAAGCATATTCGGAAAAATATTCCGATTGTGCTTTAAAATATTCGACCTCCATACAGGTGGTTTTATACCGGGGAGGCGAGGCGTGGATGGGATGGGCGAGAATTTAAATTACGCTTACCCTATTACACCGCAAGATGTCCATCGCTATTGTATGCAGCGATGGACATCTTTCGCTGAAGAAATTTTGCCATACAAATTTCTATCCACGCCCTATGCTTGGTGTAAAAGGTCTAGATGCGCGAGGATGTGCGAGGCGAGAGTTGAAATATTTGTTAGTACAATATTAAACTGTATATGACTATAAGAATATAGTATTTATTTACTTTGTAAAACGGATATAAATCTCGCACCAGCCATCGAGGACCCGCACGGTCTCTCTGTGCTGGACTCGCGATGGCGATGGCTCGCTCCGAGCAACGGGAGACATCGCATATAATAGCGATGGACATCTTTCGGTGTAAGAGGCAGTGGCGTGCATTCCATAAAGACAAAAAGACACTGCCTACCCTACTTAGTTAAGATTTATAAACTTTTTTTTACGATATTATCAATAAAGACAAAAATCTTAAATCAGCTCCATCTGTTGACATGTAGTGGTATATATTGTTACCTACAGTATTGCTCGTTTACTACAAAAACGCAATTTCGCGCTGCACTAGCTCCGCCACAGGAGTCGGGAAAGCCACAAACTATTGTTGGCTAAATGTTTGTATGTGTGCTCTCGTGATCATGCAGATTAAATAGGTGTGCGTTCCTATGAATACGTGTCACACAATTTCAATAATAACGCACACAAGCGCACGAATAGGCAGTGCCTAACCTGTGGTTTGGATGTAAGTATTAAACAACACGACAAATTACGATTCTTGCCGAACTTTTCCGAACCGAAGGTTATGTAACTATTTTAAAAAATAGCATTTTTTAATTGAATTCTTGATTTAAAAGCCCCATTACTTTTTGTCGTATTATTTTTTATATTGAGTTGCCATTGTTTGTTTGTTTTGTTTTGGTTGTGAGCTATACATTCCTATTATATAACAGATATTTAGGATAGTATCGTTGATAATAGTGTGAAAAATGGATTACCTATTCACTGGTTGAAGTAGTTTAGGTGGTGTGTGTATAGAGAAAATAAAAAATTACATATACGTAAGTATTCAAAACTTCGGTGAAAAAAACAAGGCGATCGTGGAAGGTTTTTTGGTGGTCGTATATTCAATACAAAACAATATGATTCATATTATTGGCTCACAGGTTGCATACACAGCAATAGGTTGTTCCGTTTCCCTTGTCTACTATCAAACAATAAAAACATCCTAGGCACGATGCCGGATACGCCGATATTCATTATGAGCTATCTGAAAAATACTTAGAAGCTTCACATATTTTTGGAAAAAATCGTAGGTTGAGTCGCGTTTAAATTCTCAGATACAAATCGACATTGATAGATAGGTATATCGCGAAAGTCGATCGGAACATTGTTTGCTTTTTGGAGAAACAAGAGCTCGCTTTTCGTGGAAGTGACTAATCTGTGTCGTCAATGAATAAGGGTACTTATTTAGACACGGTACCTAAACTTGCTCACGAAATACTGATAGTTTTGGAAAATAATTTACAAAATTGCACTAGCTCTTAATCAGATTCAAAATGACCTTATCTCTAGTGTAGCGTCTGTAAATATAGGAACAATAAAATAACAAAGGTCGATTCGACACACCAGGTGTAAGCAGAAAAAAGCTTATAATTTTTTCTGCCTACCCTATCTGAAAACTCTGTGCACGCCACTGGTAAGAGGTTACCCTTTTTCGACTAAATCTATTAAACTATAAGTACAGAGAACTATTACAAACAATAATTTACTTCTTTATTTTATAATCTTTATTTCTCTTATCAAACTCCTTCCAATATGTCTCCGTTTAATAAAAAATAATGAGAATTAATGAGAGGAAAACAAAATGACTATGAATATACTTGTACACATGGACACGATAAATATACTTATAAATGGACTCAACCTGTGTGGATTCTGGCGGTGCCGATGCTGTAGATGCTGCTAAAGCGGCACGGGGAAGAGGTCGTGAAGACGAGGCTGGCATGTACTCGGTAGTGTGAGCGTCGTGGGGCGCCGTGGGACCCACCTGGGCCATTGGCCGGATCGATGCCAGAGGTGTCTCACCTCCCCGCCGGCTTGCAGTCACACTTTGTTGAGCTACTCCTGATAAATAAAAATATATATTATTTAAAATAATAAATATTTGTGTTTTATTCAATATTTATTATTTTTAAAAGCAGTGAAAGCATAGTGGTATAACCATTGGACTGCCAAATCGAAAGTCTCGAGTTCAAACCCAAGGCACGCACCTCTGACTTTTTGAATTCATGTGCGTATAAATAATTAATTATCACTCGCTCAAACAGTGAAGGAAAACATCGTGAGGAAACCTGCATACTTGGAAGATTTTTCTCGACGGTTTGTAAAGTCTGCCAACCCGCACTCAGCCTGCGTGGTGGACTATAGCATAACCCCTCTCAATATAAGAGCAGACCCGTGCCCAGCAGTGGGACAGTATATGGGTTGATGATGAAATTCGCCACATTTAAAAATATTGGTTAACTTGCCACAGTGACAAAATAATTCACAACAGGTATAGTAAACTCGTCACAGGTACGTCAAACTTGTTTTGAATGTACCGACAGCAAAACGATATTCGGCACGGGGCTCCTCTCATATTGAGAGGAATTAGGCTATAGTCCACCACGCTGGCCTAGTGCGGGTTAGCAGACTGCCAAAGTGCCAGCATTTTAATAAATTGTACTTTAGTTTGTTCAAATAAATTTCAGTTTGAAAAAGGTAACATGTGTATGAAATTTTATTAGAAACTGTTTGTACGGATTAATGGGATTGAAGTTCTTATCCCAAAGTGTAGAGTCAATAATTTGCAGCAACTTTCTAAGAAATAAAATTTAATTAATATAAACACTCACCAGCCATAGGTTTTATATTTGCAGTAGGTGGATCTGTGGTAGTTTTTTCAGCGGTTGCTTGTTGCTTAGATGCTGAAGCCTGACTAGCAAGTTGCCGCTGTAACATTGTTACTTTTTGATGTAGCGCTTCCACCTCTCTAGCCTTCTCGGCTTGTACTTCACTCCGCTCTTTCTCTAATCGTGAGAGACGTCCCTCATATTGAGATTTTATTAGAGCCAATCTCACATCCTGTTCATCACGCGTACTTTGCTCAATTACACCTATTTTATTTCGGGATTCGTCTAATTCTCGACTTAACGTATTTTTTAGTTCAGTCAGTTGAACTATTTTACTTTTGGCTTGTTTTAATACTTGTTTTGATTTTTCTTCCTTTTCCATATTGGCCGACCTAAGTGTTTCTAATTCTTGTTTCAATTTTTCTGTATTTGACCTTTCAGTTTCCAATTTAGCTTGAAGTTCAGCTATATGTTCTTCAAATTTCTTATTACTTTCTGACATTGCAGCATCAGCAGCAGCAACATCGCCTTCACTTTTTTTCTTCTCTTCCTCTACTGTTTTCACTAACTCCTCATATTGAGCTTTGTATTTTTTAGCAATTTTTCTTATCTGATTTTCTTTATTTCTGATATCAGTCAAAGATGCGTCTTTATTAAGCAATTCTTCTGTTAACTTTGAATTAGTGGCAACAAGTGAGGAATGTTCAGCTTTGAGTTTAGTAACCTCTTCCGTAACACGGGTCATATCATCCTTAAGAGTTTGCAACTCTTCACTTAGTTTTTTGTTTTCCTCTGCTAAAGTATTTTGTTGTCTTGATAATAAGGAATATTGTTCCTCAATTTTAATCTTTTCCACTTTTATAACACCGAGTTCCTCATTGAGCTTCCTAACATTCTCTTTTTCATTTGTCAACATTTTTGCTAGGGTTTCCCTTTCATTTTGGAGCCGTTTCCAGTCTTCGGGACTAGTTTTGTTTGCACGTTCAACTAAAGCGTTAACTCTTGTTCTCCACCTAGCACAATCTGCCTTCAAAGCATTATTTTCGGATTGTAAAGTTTCATTCTTCGATGAAAGGTCAGAAATTTTATCCTGTAATGGTGCTAATTGGGACTCCATCTCTTTTGCTGTTGCTGTAAGTTCATCGACGCGCTTAGATAATACATCGCGCTCTTCTCTTAAAATTCTATTACTGTCTGTCAACGCATTTAATGTTTCAACTTTACGTAATATATCAGATTGCCTATTAACAGTTACCATGCTTACTTCTGACTTTTCTCTCTCTGCTGCTAGAGTTAGTTTGGTATCATCTAGCTGTTTCTCGACGATCTCTAATTGCGATTTAAGTCGCATAGTTTCAGCTTGTAATATATCAAATTTAGCCATAGCAATATCTTTTTCTTTTCGCAAAAACTTAACTATTTGAAATAATTGTTCTGATGACTTCCCATCTTCTTCAGTAATTGAGATATTAATATTAGAATCATTTGCAGATTCATTTAAGCTCTCTGACCGTGATCGAGAGGCATGAGATACTGAAAGCTGTGTGCCCAAGGCTTGGATCTGATCATGTAAAAGAGCATTTTGGTCATTTAAATCTTTCAAGCGCTCAGTTAGTTGACTATTTTCACTAAGCAGTATCTTTTGTCTATCAAGCCACGAAGTCTTTTCAGTTTCTAAATCTTCCACCGCGCGATTTTTCAAGGCTGTCAACTCATTTATTTGGTTCTGTGCTTTAAGCAACTCTTCCTTTATTTGAGATAAAACTTGTATATCACTAGAATGTAAAATCATTTCATGCGTGTATTTATCTTCTGCGTGCTGGACTGCTTCAGACAACTTAGTTATTTCGGCACGAGCAGATTCAAGTTCTGTACGGTAACCATTTGCATTGGCTAAGGCATTATTAAGTTCTTCTTTAATATTAGCTAGTTCATTCTTTAGTGCACTGTTACTTGAAGAATGCTCTCCATTCGCATGTAATGATAATTCACCTTCTAGTTCTGAACATTTATCCTCCAAACATTGTAATTTATGTGTATAGTCAGAGAGTTTTGCATTAGTGTCGATTTTATAAGTTTCATATTCACTGTGAAGAGTTTTTAACTCCTTTTCTGCACTCTCTGATATGTCGCAATATTGCTTTATGTGCTCCTTTGTTACATTTAGTTGCTCTTGGAGTGATTTGACTTCTCCTTGCTTATCTGATAATTTATTTTCCAAGTCCCTTATTTTCTTAACTGTATCCAATGACCCATCTGTGTTAGGAGCAAGGGCGACTTGAAGCTTCCTAGTAAGTTCTTCGTTCGCTTTACCTTTCCCCATTAAGTCTTGTCTCATTTCTGTTATTTCCTTTCTTAATATATCTGCTGCATCTTTCTCTTCCTGCATTCGTTCTTTTGCAGTATTTGTTTGACGTTCAAGATGGGCCGCTAATTCTCTAAAACGATCTTGTTCTTCCTGCAGTCTTCTTCTTAAAGCAGAACATTCTCGGGTAGCTTCATCTAACCTTGTTTCTATTTTTGCACGATTTTCGGCTTCAACACGCTCTAAGCTAGCCTTAATTAGTTCTAAATTTTTAAGCAATAAGGATTGGCCTTGTCTTTCTCTATTTAACATTTCTTTTTCAGTTTGAATTCGTAACTCAGCATCTTTAAGCAATTTAACTTCCAGTTTTAAATTTTCTAGTTGTATTTCAGCAGCAGCAAGTTTACTTTGAGCATTTAACGCTTCATCTCTTAAATGTTGTAAAGAGACTTCGTGTTTAGCAATAGTTGCATTATATGCCTTATTTTTTTCTTCTAAGGAAGAAATTTGTTTCTTGTATGTCGTTATATTGGTTTGCAAAATTTTAAGTCTCTCATTATTATATTCTGAAGTTGAAGCACATTTACTGTTTGCAGCAGTCAGTTTTCCTATCTCTTGTCTCATGTTATCAATCTGTTCAAATAACATTCTTTCATTGGTTACTTTTTCTTCTTTGTAAGTTTTATATTCCTCTTTCAACATTTCTAATTGTTTCTCTGTTTCTTTGTATTTTATTTCATATGAAGATATCTCTGTCATAGGTTTGGTAATAATTTCTGGTGCAGACTCCATGGAATATATTCCACTCTTTTCCAATTCAGCAGCTTCAGATGCAGATAGTTCATGTCGTTTGCCTTTCATGTGGTCATGGTAAAGTTTCTTAAACATATCTCTTTGTCTAATAAGACCATTAACCATTTTAGTTTGACGTTCTTGAGCTTCAGTTAACTCGATGACTCTATTTTTCAATGATTCTATTTTATTTTGCATTTCACCACTCTCAAATTGCTCTTTATTTCTCTCAAATTCTTCTTGCTTTTCAGTCATTTCACGAATCATTCGCAATAGTTTTTGATTATTTGATTGTAATTCTTGAATATCACTGAATGTTACTAAGGTTTTAGAAATAATCCTCGATGAGCTTAATTCTGATGAATTTGTTGTGTTAGAAGCTGTTTGAGATGAATCATGATCACCATTGGGTAACAGTCCCCCGCGACTATGTTCAATTTCTTTCAGCAAGAAACAAACTTGTCTACCTAGATCAGCTAATTCACCTTTGAGCTTGGTATTTTCACGACTGTAGTGATTAGCAATTTTAGATGATTCACTGTAGTCATCACGAAGTCTATTACATTCAATAACCAAGGAATCAATTTGCTGTGATAAAGCTGTATTGCTCTCTAAAGCTTCTTCAAATTCAGCCTTTTGTTTTTGTAATAGGGGAGCCTTTTCCTCCAACTCCTGAACAATGGTGTTAATAGTTATGTTCAATCTTCTGTTATCTTCCTTCTCTTGAGACAATTCATCAGTAACTTTCACCAGCTGAGAGTATATCTGAGTCAATGACATACCTGACTTCAACAATTTACTAGCTGTAGCTGCTGATGGAGCTAAATCACATAATGCCATATCAAGATTTTGAGCATTTGCAGCTTTTAGAAGGTCATTAGCATGTTCTAACTCATTTTTTAAAGAACTAATGATTTCATTTTTCTTTTCCATTAGTTCTTCGTGATCTAACTCAGCTTGTTTATATTTTGTCTCTAAGTCACCATATTTTTCAGTAGCTTCATTTAATAACTTTTGTAGTTCAGCAATACCTTCTGTTAATTCTAACGTTTTTGCTTCAGCATCGTCATGCATAGTTTTAAATAGGTCTGCCAGTTTAGACTTAGCTTCTAATTCTTGCTTGTAGTTTTCTGTCATTTTATTTTCTATTTCCCTTTGTTCCATTAAGCGCTGAGTTAGATTTTCAGCTCTATTGTTAAGATTCTTTTTAACCTCATTTAACTGAGTTATGGTTTCGTTTGCAGCGTTCAACTCCTCAATTTTTTCAGCTAACTGTGTCTCTAAGTTCACCGATCGACTGGTATTGTTTAATCTAACAGTTTGCAGTTCTGAAGTCAATCGATTAACTTCCTCTGTCAACCCAGCAATCTGTGAATTAAGTAATGTTCTTTCTTGTTCAATACGTTTTTCTCGATATTGTAGTGAAAGCTCCTTACTTTGAATTTCATCGTTTAATGCTAGAGCTTCACATTTAGCATCAATTGCTGCTCGCAATTGTTGGGATAGTGCCGATTCACTTGAAGTCAATCTTTCGATTTCAGCATCGCGCCTTTGAAGAATTCTTGTCAGGTCATTTCTTTCATCAACAGCAGCATCTCTTGAACTTTTGAGAGAAATGATTTCATTTTCTAGGCGTGTTATTTTATCACGAGCTCTTTCTAACTCTGTATTCAAATTTTCAACTTGACGTGAAAGTTCTGTAATAGTTTCATCAGATGTTGTCAACTTCCTTGCTGCATCATCATATTCAGCCGTAACTTTCAGAATTTGAGCTTCTAAAGTCGATACTTTTTCGGCTAAAACAAAAAAACATATCATATTTTAATAAATTTATTTTTTATATGGTTTATTAAAAGAGTTAATATAAATAAATGTTACAATTAAGATATGATTTATTACTGTAACCGAAAAATGTACTTATTGAAATTTTATTTATGTTTACATGCTCTTTAGAATCTTAGTCTTTGTTTATTTATTTACCTATTTACTGTGCAGTCTCTTATTCTGATTATTTTAAAAACATGCTTAATTGATATACAGGGTGAAAGGGACATCGACGCGCAACAACTTCGTGAAAAGCTTACACATAACACCATAAATAAAATTACGGAAGTCATTAATCTCGGTATTAATGCTTGGTTACAGAAATTGATATTTTAGAGCCTGCAATGTATTTCAAACAACGCGATCACCACCAAAGCTCCGCTGTGAACGTTAGCGCGCGCGTGTGTTACCTAACTACCTACTCACACACACAAAGCAGTGCCGCCGGCCGCGGCTGCTGGGTTTTCGTGATCGTCCCTACGACATATCGCTTAAACTAAATACCTAAAATCACTTTTAATTTGCCTTGATAACCGATGATAAGTAGGAACCTGACTTATTAGGTAACAATTATAAAGAAAAAAACTATACGCTTATTCCTATAAAATTGCGAGTCCGCTGCTTGATTATAAAAAAACATGTTTGCAAGTAAAGCGATTCAGTAATGTAGCTCACCTTAAGCTCGCTCATACCTGATGAGGTAGGGTTCGAAGTGGTCATCGCCAAGTCGCTAGCAAATCTGAGCGCGGCGCAGTTTCAGCGTGCACATGGGGCAAAAAGTTAGGGTCCTGAACACACTCCTCACGCAGCGTCGTAATTAATACGTTTACAATACGAACTCTCATGTCTGCTGCGGTAGGTCACCGAGTCACAAAAACCCTATCTTTGCAGTCATTTTTAAGTACCTAACTCAAATCACAAACACACACTTATAAAAAAACTTGATTTTGATGAACTAACAAACTGCACATCTATTCGCTGTCACCGAAAACTAGGAACTGACAAAAAAAGCATTAAAATCAGCAAATGCAAAAGAAATTTATTCTTTCCCTATTCCATATGGAGTAAATATGATTGTATAGTATAGCCGCTTTTTGTCAATGTTATGACGTAACTTTTGTTGTATATGTATAAAAATTGGCGGGAAACTGTTCACGCTCATTTTCTCTTGTTGACGATTGATTGGTAATAAAAGTTGGTACCGGATTATTTCTTTTATTAATTACGGATATCCTGCTGCTCCAATATTGCCCCGCCGTTTCATATGTGTGTTCTAATAATAAATAATTATGTATCTAAGTTATTTAGTCTAATATTCTAAGCTAGATTATTATTCGTTTATGTTGTAATAGCATTTTAGGATTAGGTATTTTAATAATTATTTTTTAAATTTATTTTTAATCTCTATATTTTTTATTGAATCAAGTAATTTATTATATACTTTTACACACATTACAAGCGGTCCAGAGTGGAACATGGCAAGTTTAGAATTGGGAAAAGCTAATTTATTTTTATTTTGTAGATTTCTTTGTTGGGGTAGTTGGTCTTTTTGCAGTGGAAACAGCGATGGATTTTTTTTCACGAATTTACATACTTCAAAAATGTAGATACTTGTTAGTGTTAGAATTTGTAATAAATTACCTGATAGATAAGTGAGATGACTCAGGAATCCCAGAAAAACTGTGCATTTTTCTATTAACTTGCAATAAAATAAAGCACTTCACACACACTCAAATGTGGTGTGCATTATTATTTGCCTGCCTTAAAAAGTTTGTAGTAGTAGCAATTTCTGCTTTCTTTGTGTTACTAAATTTACTTGCATTGACAGATCTTTGGTTTAAGTATGTATTTTATTTTTTCCATTAAAAACATATTAATACCTATGAAAATGCTTAAATTTGGTTGCACTAGTAAATACTAAGGATTAGGCATGCGCAAAATGTATCACTGAAATGAAAATATAATAAATGTGTCTTTTCATTACAGTGAACTATATCCTTCTTCTAGTTCAATAGTTCAGTTGCTCATAAAACTTGTAAACTTAATTAAATGTATCATTCAGTTTTTATTCACTATTTCATTTAAATATTGAATAGGTTTTAACATAACCGTTAATTGAATCATCTTATCGCAAGCTAGTTAGACAAGCTGAGATACGACCCACACGTTACAAATTTAAATTATACCACATATTTTCCTTCATACTTGATCAGGCTTAGGACTAATACACATTCCAACTAGAACAAACGAGATTGTAAATTATAATATCGTAAATAAAATTGTAGTGCTATGCTATGCTACAAACTCTTCTGACCCGGTGACAACATCACTATGCTTTTTTTTTTATAAGAGATATGTTAGCGTTTGACCACAATCTCATTTGATGGTAAGTGACGATGTGGTCTAAGATGTGGCACGCTTACCTAGAAGATACCTATTCACTCGTGACTTGAAGACCCCAAATTGTACATATCAGGAAATACAGCTCAGGCAGTTGATTACATTCCCTCTCTGTACGGATAAGGAATGTCGAAGCAAAATGCTTATTGCGGGTTTCGGAAATTTCAACCATAAAATGGTGACGCTTTACAGTTTGCCTTGTTGTGCGATGGTAAGCTGTTAAAGGCTGAATAAAGTTTAGATTCTCATTCCCGGCCGGTGGACTCTATTACGTGGGAACTAGACATATAGGTGAACTATGGGTGTACATTTTTGAACACCTCTGCTTAACCTTTTGGGAAATACATGTATAAGTGTCTGTATGTATGTGCGGAGTAACTGATAATTTAAAGCAACCCTGCAAAGGGATGATGGAGGAATTCACAATTATAAATCTAGCTGGCCTTCCATAAGCAAAAGCAACAAAACCAGTTTAGGGTGGTAGCTTGTTGACTAATCAAACAATAATATTCAATGTACCTCCTCCTCAAAGACAAATTGCATTTAATTATCAGCAAAACTTCAAGATGCTTTTGATAATTTCATAGACAAACCCAATTATTACACAGCTCGAACCTGGGACACCAACCCAGGATCTCAAGTGTTGTAGTCGCACTTACGACCTCTAGTCTAATGAGGCAGTAACCCAGTATATTGCAAATAATGTAACGTACTAACATACTATCTGCTCTGTTCTAAAAACAAAATACCATTCACACACTTGGAATTTGGCATTTAGGTTACCCACAAAGTGTAGACATCTGCTAAAGAATAGTGAAAACTCACAACAACGGCAATAATTAGATGTGATCAATGCGGGTAGCACCGCGGGGCGCAACTAGATTCGAGGTTATAAAGTTTATAAAAGTATGCATTTTAAAAACAAGGATACTTGTAAGTACAGCGCAAAATACAGTACCTATACAAAATCTACGTATATTTTATTTTAAATTTCCAGGTTTTAATTAAAATTTACAATATCGTTTGGGAAATGTAATAAAAATACCTGACAATAAAGCTAATAAAAATGTGAAACACAAAGGTGAAAGCGTCAGAAAACACCGGTTCACTCACCTATCTGCGATTTGTTAGTTTCATGCAGTGCTTTAGCCGTTAAATATTCTTCAAATCTTTGATCAATATACACGTTGATCTTTACGGCAATAGGATTGGGTACATTAGCAATTTCCTCATCTGATAAAAAATTGTTCAAATGATTCTTTACGCCGGCTTCTGATTCGGCGGCCTCCATCTTCGTTTTTCAATTTCATACGTTAATCTCTCACTCACAGTCAAGTCAAAATTACACACACAAACAGGACCATAGAGATTATAGTAGCTTCTACATAGACACACCAAAAGTTCTGTTAGCAGTCTGTGATTATTTATACCACCTTATTTAGGGTCAGTCCAGGTCAGTGTTTTAAAAACTCAAGAAAGAAGCTCACACTGCTCACAGGATAATATCCTTGGCGGCCACTCTATACCTAAAACTAGAAACTAAAATATATTATATTATGGAGGGTAGAGGTAAAGGAAGGAGGAAAGGAATATCTCTATAATATGAAAAAGTGTCCGTCGAAATGTATTAAATTAGGGTGGCGCTACAATCGCATCGCACGAAAAATAAACAAGGAAAGAACAACATAAATAGTTGAAAATTATAGATTATTTATTTAATAGTCCTACAACGGCGGTGGCGGCCCTCCTATCTGTAAATTACTGATCTTTATTCCCAAAGAAAGCGTAGACTAAATTCGGGGATTATTTAGATATTTGATGTTCACGAAATTCCCCGAGCATCAGCTCTTGTCGGTGGAGCAATCGCCACTGTTCTCTATCTTCAGCTTTCCGTTTCACCTCTTGATACGACTCGATCCCCACCCTTTCCTTCACTTGTTCCACAAAACTTCATCTAGGTTTTCCCCTTCCTCGTTTTCCTTAGAGTATAATTCTAAAGTAATCATCGTGTCGTATCAAGTGGCCAAACATCTTTCCTCTCCTATTTTCTACGGATCATAATAACTGTATTTTCTTTGCAGATGATATAGCGGTAACAGCCGATAGCACAAATACCTACGTTAGACATTTTTTTGAAAATGATTACCACTTCTTTTAGACTCATCATCACCATGGACTTAAAATTAACATTATCAAAACTAAATTTTAATAGCGTCAAATTCCCATCAGTATCTAGACTAGTCATACTAGATAACACACAATTAGAGCAAGTCGCCAGTTTAAAATACCTATGAGGCCAAATAACACATGACTCTCGATGTTCACCTGATGTCATAGCAAGAATTGCAATAGCCAAACAAACATTTATTTACAACCAAAATAAAAACAGTATCAAAAAACGAATGATAAAGACCTATATCTGGAGCATAGCATTGTATGGCTGTGAAACTTGGACCTTGACCCAAAGGGACAGAGAATGTTTAGAGGCATTTGAAATGTGGTGCTGGAGGAGGATAGAGAAGATCAGTTGGACGGAATGAAAACAAATGAGGAAGTATCTTTTTGTATTTTTTGGCATTTTCCGTGCTAAGGCTTTAAAGTTATTAAGCAAAGGAAAAATTCGATCGCGGGCAGGATTCGAACCTTCGTCTTCTGGTTCGGTACACCAGACGCTATGACCACTAAGCCACCGCGATACCTACCCGCTATGTCGTATTTGGCCTTCGCTTTCTGAATTTACGTCTTTATGGTGACGTCAGTGACACCTATTGAAAAGGGTATTTTGCTCCTCAACCGACACGACTTACTTTACAGTTCAATGTCGAACGCATTGGGATTAAGATAGAAAAATTGTGTTGTTTGAAATTCGGCTAAGAATCACAAGAAAACTGTTAGGTCACTGATGTGACTTAACAAAGCTTTCTTGTGATTGAACAACTGCTACGAAGTCTTATTCATTAACGTATCACGAAAATAAAATTATGTAAAGGAATCTTATGAATGTCGTGAAAAACAACCCAGAAATTCTGGGTCATCTCTACTTAGTCTGGGCCAAAGAAGTAGTGCTGGCGTGCTGCCTGCTGCCACAAATAATATGTTTTAGTTTCTGCTGTCACCGCATCATATTATTTTTTGCCGTAATAAACAAACCTACTGTTTGCTACTACTTTGTTACTAGTACTTGGTACAGCTATTTGCACCATAGGCTCTCTATGTAATGAATCTGAAAATTATACTATAGAAAATATTGCTATTTGTGATTTATTTGAACAATTTGAAAATGTTACTAAAAATGTAACATAGATAATTAAATTTTTACCTTGCAAAATGATACTACCTACTCCTTGATTTATTGCTATATTAGGAACTGCTATTTGTTTTATGTGCCTTGTTGAATCATAATCTGATTCTTGAAAATGCAAATTGCAAATCCTTGCACTTCCATAAAACTTCATTTTCAGTGGTACAATCACAATGGATAACCACAATTTCCTGCGAGTACTATTTTTAGGAAATCTAAAAAAACATATTATTTATCTATATTCTATATTTTTTATCTATATCTTCATGGTGATGATCGGTGATGATCAGTGACTTGACATGAATGACATCAATATGTTCAATTCAACCAATCAATGTCATATGTTGTTCATTCAATTTACAAAATACATTTTACAATAAAATAACATTATCAATTATAATTTTATATAAAATAAATACAATACGGCGACGCGACGAATGATTTAAGCCTGGGATTAACCGAATTACGATTAAGTGGATATGGAATGGCCGACAATTTGGTCGCATTATAAACAAACACGAAACGAGAAATATCTCACTTATACAATCATTATTAATAGATCGTAATAACGAGGTATTTTTCCAGTTTAATTATGAAAGTTGCAGGTAGATTCGGTATCATTATTTTGCTATGATAGTCAATTTCTTTTCCAGATTCAGTTATTCAACTAAATATGGAAGAAGAGCAATGTTTACATGAATGTGAAAACTATATTCAAAGTCACAATATTTCAGTATTATTAAAAGATTGTATAGTGCAGTTATGTGTAAACAAGCCTGAAAATCCTGTGTCGTTTTTAAGACAATATTTTCAAAAGTTGGAACGGGTGAGTCTAGAAACACCAGTTGTTCACTATAATCTATTAAAATAAATAATTACATTATCATCACTGACTTTTGCAATTTAACTGACTTAAACATCAGATTTTTTGTATAATTAAAACTATTAAAAAATATAATATTAAGGTAGCAAACAGATACTAAATATTTACATTAACAATGCGGTTAATACTAAGATAAAACGGCTAGCCTCTAATATTGGTACATTAGCCTAGGATTTTGTAATTTTTATTGTAGGTTCCTACTAATATAAGAAAACGATTTGCCAAATTTCAACCATCGGAAATGAATAGTTTCAGAGATATTCATGAATTGTATCAAAAAAGATGACATTTCACAACACACCACAGACAATTTTTTATATTATAACTTTATACCACAGACTATTATTAAAAAGAAAGCGGCCGACGGGTAACCACACTTATTACAATAAACTTGAACTCAGAACCAACTTTGTCAACCCTGACACCCTGTGGTCTTGTTCTACCCTACCCCAAGAGTGTTTTTCAGAGCCCGGAGGCGCGCAGGAAAGGCAGTTACCATTTTTTTTTTAGCAAAGGTGAAGGGGCGCTTCCTGCAGTGCCGGAGATAAGCACTCTGGTTCTTACTCCCCTACCCTTTGAAAAATGGTAACTCCAACTGAAACTACAAGGGTGGGGAGGTGCTAGGTACTCCTTTCTCCTCCGCCCCCCTAAGCATGTATTAAATATTGCACATGGTTGCATGTACAACTCTCGTTTGGTCCAACCATCCTGACAGTCACTCTCTCTTAGTAGTAAGGGGCTGCTTCAGGGTTGTCCAATGTGAATTATATTAACTCTGAGATTGAGTATATTTATAGGAGTTTAACCAGTTGCAATACTGGTGTAGTTCTGAAAGTGAAAGTCTGTCTTACTTTTTTTTCAGACAAAAAGCTACTCTGCAATTTTTCTTATGCACATATTTTGAATTTATTAGTAATAAAGTATATTTTATAATCTGATTGTGTTAGTGAAGTGAAATTATAAACATTCCATTATGCTTTTTTTTCGGGTGGGGAAATGCGCCCCGCTTGGGGATGCGCCCCGCTCGGGGATGCGCGACGGTTACGCCACGACAAGGCGAGAACCCCTTGGGGGAATACTATTATGCCTGTATTCCCTGAAGGATTAGGTGGAGGCACACTAATGTATTTGCACACGGTATGTTTAGGTTCCATGTAATAGGGGGTGAGCCTATTGCCATTAACCGGACACAAATAAAAACTCAGAGCTGCAACTGAAAACTGTAGAAAAACTGAATAATAAATACCGCTTGACCTGGGCATCGAACCTCTAGCATAGAAGTTATGTTTATGATCACTAGCCTAATGAGTCAGTTTGGAGGCAAATTTTGTAATTTGTAATTAATATACTATTATAAATAACCTGTGTTAGGGAAAATAATAATATTATTAACTGTGCAGTCAATATATTATATTATCCTCATACTTGCAGTATGAGGAAAATTATGTTTTCTATTACTGATTGCCTGTAGGTAATAAATAGGTATAATTTAGTGAAACAATTACATCAGTTTGTTTTACAGTAGCAATTGAAATTATTGGTGAAATATGTCGCATAATAACGTGCTTATGATGGCAAGTAGATACATTTGTGCATTTATAATATATTAATTAACTATAAGCTTTCATTCGCTACTTTGTCTGAACAGTGTGTAAATAATACATTTAGTGCAAATTTCAGAATTGGATATATATTTTTGCTACAAAGACGAAAATTTATAGGTTGTAAACAGACTGAAAAACCCACTTTTGATTATTATTATTATTTAAGTGTTAAAGTCTCGTAAATCGAGGCGTATTTTTCCCATACCTCTTTGGTCTCCTCCCAGAATGAAGGGGTTAGACTATACTCGAACACCGCCAGTCTACCTAGCTTAAATTATTTATTAAAAATGTGTTATATTTTGACTGCCTCATTAGTCTAGTGGTCCTAAGCGCAACTGCTATGCTAGAGGTCCTGGGTTCGATCCCCAGGTCGAGCAGTGTTATTGGGTTTTTCTATGAAATTCTCAGTAGAATCTCGGAATCTGGATTTGTGCCCGGTTAATGGCAATAGGCTCGCCCCCTATTACATAGGACCTAAACATACCGGCGAAACGTGGATGTACATTAATACACCTCTGCGTAACCCTTCGGGGATTACAGGCGTGATGGTATGTATTATATGTATTTATGTGGGTGTTAGTTCCGCATTAACAACAAATAAAGAACTAAACATAAGTGTTTGTCTGGGTGTTTCTTAATATGTATTATAAGTATATATTTAAAAAAAAACTATACATATAAGTATTATATCCATTGTATGGAAATACTGATATTACAAATATTTAGGAACAAGTAAAGGCGGCTCAAGCTGCAGCAGCTGCATCAGAAGGAGAAGCGGATGGAGAACTTTCACCACTACCTGTACCAGGGGGACAGCCACCACGCAGGCGCGGTGGCATTAGTGCGGAACCAGTAACTGAGGAAGATGCTACCAGTTATGTTAAAAAGGCAAGTTCATTTTTTTTAAAGGCCGCAATCTCCCCCACTAGTGTACAAGCCCAGTGTTGCGAGTGAATTTACAATCATAATTTACGGACTCGAAGTACACGTAAAAGACTCTAAACAAATATCTGAATCACACAAAGATTTGCCTCGGTAACCGACTAGTTTTTGTGCCTTTTACCTGGAATCCTGGATGGGCCAAATATGCCCGTGGGTATTGGTCAAATCACTAAATGAGCTGAACACCATTAAATAAAATATTGTAAGTTCCACATACATCGTTCTACCACTGATATAATGCAGTTTTTCTACGTTTATCATTATATTTTATAAATAAATGATCGATTCAATAACGTCAAAAGATTTAATTTATCGATTAATAAATAAAGCTATTTGACTAGTGAACTTTGAGGCGATACACTACGGAACTGATAGCAATAAACGACCCAGTGTTTGAGCTCATGATAATAATGTTGTATGTATACTAAAGTCTACCTTTAACTGTTTTATTAAAATACCCACATTTTAAAATCTGAGATTTAAGTACTACCTTGCATGACCTAGTGTGCGACGAGCTCTCCGGGGCACGGAGGGCTTTAGATATATTATGACTGGTTGCCCATCCATAGACTAACCCTGCCAAGCGCTGCTTAATAATATGCATATTCGGGTAAGAATAGACAGTAATAATAATAATCAACCTGGGAATGTTTATTTGGATACAGTCTGACGCCTATAGTCACGTAATATGTCTATTTTTAATCATTTACTTTGTACTCATAAGAGGGTGCGTTTTTAATTTCGCGGAAAGGAGGGTATTAATAGTATAAATACCAAGTTTTATCATAATTAGGTCATTAGTCATTGAAAAGTGTGAAATATGAAGAAAATTGAATACCGTGCCGTTATAAAGTTCCAAGGAAAATCTGTTCAACAATATTGGAAGAGATGTCATCGGTTTACGCGGATTCTTGCCCAAGAAAAACCATGGATTACAAGTGGCATAGTATTTTTAAGCAAGACAGGGAATCGCTTGAAGATATCTCACGGCCTGGGCGGTCTGTTGAAGTAACCACTCCAGAACTTATTCAAAAAGTCGAAAATATTATACTGGCAGTTGCTCGGCTAAAGAAGAAACAACTTGCAGAAATAGTTGGAGTATCTGATACAATCATTTTTTAAATTCTATACGATCATCTTGACTTGACTAAGGTTAGTGCAAGATGGGTGCCTTGAATGCTCACGCCTCCACAAAAAAAATTGCGCGTGGAATGTTCTTGTGCGTTTTTGAACCTCTGTACTGAAGACAAGGATCATATTTTGGGTCGGATTGTTACTGAAGACGAAACTTGGGTTCATTATTTTTTTTATTCTACTAAGGTGGCAAACAAGCATATGGCCCACCTGGCACCTGATGGTAAGCGGTTATCGTAGCCTATAGACGCTTGCAACACCAGGAGTATAACTTGCGCGTTGCCGGCCCTGTATTGAAAAAGGAATAGTTGGGTTGGCAGTATAAGGGTCAAAGTCCCCCCACTGCCAATTCCAACGTGTCCTCATGGAGCACTGGCAACTTTGCTCACCGTAAGAAACACAACACAGCTCAAAGCAGTGTTTTTTTACTTCGATTTTTTGCAAGGCGGAGGGACTTCCCCAGTCGGGCAGCTCCAATTTGAGTAGAATTACTCCCACTACGCCCTACCTTTCTTGTAAAATTATGAACTTGAGTCCAAACAAGACTCCATGCAATGTCATAATAAAGGCATACCAACACCCAAGAAGTTTAAGGTGACACAGTCGGCCGGAAAAATCATGGCGATGGTCTTCTGGGAATCTGAAGGAATCCTTTTGATCTATTAAAAACATAAAGGCGTTTCCATAACCGGAGAATACTACGCTTCAATCCTAGAGCAGCTAAAAGAAGCTATCAAAGAAAAAAGAAGAGGAAAATTGACAAAAGATGTCTTGGTCTTGCACGACATTGCTCCAGTCCAGAAGAGTCGTGTTGCACTGGCTGCCCTCCATAAAGTGAGCTAAGATATTTTAAATCATCCACCCTATAGCCCAGATCTGGCCCCGAGCTATTATTATCTGTTCCCAAAAATGAAAAAAAAACTCCAGGGGTAAAGAAAATCGAGCGATGAACAAGCGAAGGAGACATTTTCCGAGAAGAAGATTCAACATTTTTTTATGAAGGCATACACAAATTAATTTAAAGATCGAAGAATTGTATAAGACTTGCAGGCTTTCCTTTTCAATGTATTCACATTGATTGAAAAGGAAAAATAATAAACAATTTTTTTTTCTCGCCTTACCTCCATATTCCACGAACTTAAAAACGTGCCTTCGTATGTCGATCTTTGCCTCCAAATATATCGGTAACGTGACATTTCGGGGTACCATATAACTGACTTATTTTGTTCGTTTATATGTCCTCTACCCATACATATCACTTTCATCGTGCGCCGCGATTTCGAAAAATAAACAAAATGGCGGGCGGGTCGATATGTCACATCGGTTCTATTCCCTTTACTCCAAAAAAGAAAAGCAAAATATAAAAAATACTATTAAAATAATAAAGCCCTTTATTCCGAATAAGAAATTACAACAACTAGATTACAAAATTATAGATCTATAAAATTAATGAAAATGACACAAACGTGACCGCACATTACATAAATATATATCACATATTGAAATGATAATACGAAACCCTCAACCTCACTTCTGCGTAAATACATGAATATGTTATATTAAATTATTCATTTAATTTTTAGGTGGTGCCGAAGGATTATAAAACAATGGGTGCTTTGTCACGTGCTATAGCTTCAAATGTGTTATTTACCCATTTGGATGAGTCTGAGCGAGCAGATATGTTCGATGCGATGTTCCCTGTCCAGTGTCTACCGGGCGAAACAGTGATCAGACAGGGAGACGAGGGTGATAACTTTTACATAATTGATTCTGGAGAAGTTGAAGTGAGTTCATTAAAGCTCTAATCATGTTATTTTTACTGACACTATCAAAGAACTTGATGATGATCTAACCTATAATGTTCAGGTCTTAGTAAATGGGGAACCTGTTACGGCCATTGGTGAAGGAGGCAGTTTTGGGGAGTTGGCTCTTATATACGGTACACCACGAGCAGCTACTGTTCGGGCACGCACACCGCTGAAGCTGTGGGGCCTGGATCGAGACTCCTACCGTCGTATACTGATGGGGTCCACCATAAGAAAGCGACGCATGTACGACGAATTCTTGTCGCGTGTGTCAATATTAGGTAACTGCAATAAATATACTCATTGCCTTTGTAGTTGCAGATAATGATTGATAAGTAGCCATTTCGGGACATCACGGACAATATCGCTGTATGGATATGTATCGTATGGATCTTTTATTTTCTTTCCAATTTCGCTCTGTCTCTAATCATAATGTGTCACCAAGACAAATAGAGAAAACATATTATATAATTGGAAAAATAATATGAAAATGTTCCCAAGGTCCACTCTATAGCTCTTTTATTTCTCTTTGTTGATAAGTAACTTAACCAATGCGTGTCTGTTTCGCTAAAAATCTAGGCAGCCGCTTAAGAATGGTCACCCATCCACAGACTGACCGCAGCTAACGTAGCTTAATCTTGTAGGTCGGTTGATCATAAAAAATATCTAATTTGGATATCTGGTATGGCATTGAATTTCCTGAAACAGAAAACAAGTTCTACATAACACATTATAAATAATTTTATAAAATGGGCTTTTTTTTTCGCTAAAATAATAAGGTTAGCATAAATTGAACACAATTAAAACTATTTTTTTTTATTTCTCAGAAAGCTTAGAGAAATGGGAACGGTTGACAGTTGCAGATGCCTTAGAACCAGTATCTTTCACTGATGGCGAAATAATAGTCAGACAAGGTGAACCTGGCAACGACTTTTACATAATAGTTGAAGGTAATCCTATACTGTTAGTAAGAGCAATTTATATTTGTTTTGTATTCTAATAAAATTACAGCCGCCAGCACGTCAAGCTTTCCAAAACAGTCAAATTTTTCCAATTGAGAATGAACCTTATTTTATAGTGTTAAAGTTGAAAATCTGTCAAAGAAATTTGACATATTGTGGTACCTTGATGTGCTGGCCTCTGTACCTAAGAAGGAAATAACATACCATCCCCTGTATTCCTCGAACTGCCCGGCAACAGTCAGAGCTGTAGTTGTAAACTCTGAGTTCTGTAAGTATTAAGTCCTGTGATAAATGGTAGAACAAGATAAAAATTCCAACTTTGAGCTGTTACTGAGAATTGTATAAAGAAACCTATCTTTCACTTTTGCTCGACATGGGTATCGAACTTTGGACCTCTTGCTCAACAGCCGCGCTTACTAGCACTTCTCTAATGGCCCCGCCAAGACGAGCCGGAGGAACCAGAGCACTTCCTTTTTTCGAAGTGTTTCGTCGTATCGTATTTTCGAACCTTCAAGGCTTCGGTCTGGATAATACTAGAGAACCCGATTTCAGGATACGATGTAATTAACAAACTAATGAAACACAATTTTAATTTGTCTAGCCTTTGTGGATAACATTATAAAATATTAAAATTATTTAGCGAAGGAAAAATTGCCC
This sequence comes from Acronicta alni, assembly GCA_964056405.1. NCBI lineage: Eukaryota > Metazoa > Arthropoda > Insecta > Lepidoptera > Noctuidae > Acronicta > Acronicta alni. Next base: position 7,178,926 of record OZ043925.1, on the reverse strand, counting down.
TTTCACGGGCAGAATTCGAACCTGCGTCTTCTGGTTAGGTACACTCGCGGTGACTTAGTGGTCATAGCATCTGGTGTACCTAACCAGAAGACGCAGGTTCGAATCGTGCCCGCAGTCGAATTTTTCCTTCGCTAAATAACTTTAATATCTTAGCATGCAAAATGCCAAAAAATACTAAAAGATTATAAAATATGTATTAATACCTAAAATACGTCGATTTCATCAGTGATCATTTAAACCTCTAGAGTACTTCCTGAAGTTTTGGAAACTTCACAAATTTAGGAATTGTTATCAGGAATAATCTAAAAGTAAGTACCTCAAAAAATCCATCCATGACATTTGATCTGATAACTGAAACATTGAAAAATTGAAACCGTATTGAGATCGGAATCTAATCGAAGTCTATATTTGAAATGTTTTAGTGGAATATTTTTTCTCGTTTCTAACCATTCACGTGAGCATTTTCTAGTCATAGAACCACACAAAAGTAACAGCTGACGGGAAAGAACGCGACTACAAAATTCAGATCACGCTAAGCTGAAACTGTTATAATATTTTTAAATACCTATTTTAACTCTCATAAAACGTGAAAGAAAGTGAAAAAAAAACGGGTATTAAAAGATCAGCTGTAGTCTGCCTAAAAAGTATGTTCTGATCGCATTTCTGAACTGAGCAATAGTTGAGAGATACGATTAGAATATCATACTTTTTAGTGAGACTAGGATTAGGTTCTTTAATTATTGTTCGTGATTGATGTTACAGGTACTGCTGTCGTGCTGCAACAAAGGAGTGGCCAAGCTGAAGGTACGGCAGTAGAAGTAGGTCGATTAGGGCCTTCAGATTACTTCGGAGAAATCGCACTGTTGTTGGATAGACCACGAGCAGCAACTGTACGCGCTGATGGTTCTCTAAAATGTGTCAAGCTTGATCGAGCCAGGTTAGCAAAGATAATATTAGATTTCATTGTCGATAAAGCGTCAATAGTAGTACCATACTGCTTACAATATAACGTATTAATTTTCGATACTTTATAATGTATCCATGTCAAACCGTCACATTGTTTAAGAACCTGCTCTAGATTACCAACAGGTTTCACAATCTGCCCTGTTTTAACACTATTCTTTAAAAATATCAACATAAATTCATTATAAAGAAGAAAAGTACTACAGTTTATACCTGTTCTAACGTTATGCATGCAATCGTTAGAACAGGTATTAACTGTAGAAGAGATCATTAAATATGTGGTTAAAATAAGAGATATTATACTTATATTAATCGTCATTTTTATTTGTCAAAATTTTGAATGTATGTGACGCGACGAAATATTATTTCGGTATAAAACCTTCATTGTGGGTCAAATTCTAGTTTATAATTTTTTTTTAAACGGAGACATTTTATGTCACTAAAATACATAGTTGGATAGAGTTGGGATCATTCACAGCAGAGTGCCAGTAGTCCACTCTGCTAGGAACCTCGCTGTAGCCGGTGAAGTCAATATATTTTAGTTAATATTTAGTAACCACGGATAGTTCAAAGTCAGGAGTAGGGTTCCTAGACTACCGGTAATAGGGATCCTCAAAGCTTCAAAAAAAATTAAAATGTAAATTCAGTAATTCTGGTAGGCACAAAAACAAAAGATTTTACATTGTTTCTGTAGTTTGTTACCTGACAGCTTAAATTGAATGAATGCATAGTATTTGTTTTTTTTTTCAGGTTCGAGAGAGTACTGGGCTTGTGTGCTGATATTTTAAAACGTAATATTGCACAGTATAACAGTTTTGTGTCACTGTCTGTATAACACGGTATTGTCATGAAAATTACGCTAGAAGCAGAACAAATATTAGTACCTAACACTAGTCTGGGAACATTTACGCAGATAGCATGTGAAAAATCATATGAACTCATTTTTTATCCGTCACACGTGCTACTGTTTATTTAAAGGCCTGCTAAAAATCACAATCACATTTTGTTCACGATTGACGACATGGACGATAATATTAAAATACACGACACATCTGCGTGATACCTGAATCTAACGTCTACTCCCAATTCATAAAGTAGCTCCATTGATTTTAAAATTCATATTTCATCGGAAGTAGCAATTGTGACAATTAAATCTTAGTGTGAAAATTTATTGCCAACGAAAAGTAGCAGGCTGTGAATTCATCATCAGTTCAGATTTCCCAGGTGAAATCACTATGAAAAATAATACCTAATCTTTCATCAAATTAAAGCGCACGAAAAGTAGCAATCATTTCCATGTGTACCTAACGCGGAGTGATGTCGACAGTACTTATGTACTTTTTTAACCTTTTGACCGCCACGGACGTGTTTAGACGTCAAATGAAAAGTTGCTTACGACGCTAACGACGGCATGGCATTTTTTTGTTCAAAATAAATACCTATACAATTTTATTGTTTTTTTTTTACTTATTATTAGTTACAAGAATTTGTCGCTTGGCGTAGAGAACACGAATTTTCGTTATTGACGTGGCGGTCAAAAGGTTAATAAATATTCAAGAAAAAAAATTTGGTTACCATATTTGTAAGTTCTAATAATTTTATAATAAGTAATTATACAGACTTGCCAATGGGAATGTTAAATTTTGTTTATCTTAAGTTATCCCTTATCTTCGTATAATATTATAGAATATTCTTTATCACCATCAATAAATGGTAAATAATGGGCGGTACATACCTAATAATTGATTGACGGAGAGGTGCCTTTAAGTACCAAACGTTGGGTCCCTCAGACATAAATAATTTGGATCTCAGTTATAAAATCTTTACAGTACCTATGCAGTCGTGGTCAACTAATTAGGGACAATCTCTAGTTAAGCCAAATTGTGAATTATTTTTTTATTTTCCAACGAGTCTTAACAATATTCCATATCTTTTACATGTAAGTGTAATTAGTCGTTTATGTGCGCGATTATACAAACAATAACAACTTCTTAAACATTAAATCTCTTTACAGTATAGCTGATAAATTATCATAGTGCTATTTGTTCAAAGAATGCTGGCTGGTCATTTAATTATTGCGTTCTAATTTCAAAATTGGAATTTTAATACTTTTTTGTTTCTTTTCTTATTTTTTTTTTCTCGTGGTCGTTTTGGCGGCAATCCAGATTTTTTATTTTAAGTTTTGAGAATTATTTTGAAGAAAAATGGGCAAAAATAAAAGTTGCGATCCAACACTACGAAAAATTATCATGAAGTTTGTCGAGCGTGGTTGGTCATACCGAAGGATAGCACAACATTTAAATTGTTCAAAAACTATGGTATGCAATGCAGTGCTTTAAATGTGTCCAGAACAAAAAGATCGAGAAAAACGACTCCGCAAGAAGATAGAATGATAACCAGGTTAGCTAAGAAAGATCCGTTTCTAGGCTCTATTTGAATTAAACACGAAGTGTTTGGGGCAAACAAAAGAGCCGGTGTATCTGCGAGGACCGTTCGACGACGTTTGGTAGAAGCAGGGTTGTTCGGAAGAGTGGCTCGTAAAGTACCGTTGTTGAAGAAAGAACAGAAATGCTCGTTTGGCGTTTGCACGTAAATATGGACATTGGACCTACGCCCAATGGCAACATGTACTTTTCTCTGACGAGACCAAGGTTAATTTGATTTCTTCAGATGGAAGACAATATGTACGGCGTCCTGTAAAAGCGGAAATGAATCCAAGATTCACAAAAAAACAGGTGAAACATGGCGGTGGAAACATTAAAATGTGGGGTTCATTTTCTGGACGTGGAGTGGGACCTGTGAGGAAAGTTCAGGGTAACTTAGACCAACATCAATACAAGGCAATATTGGAAGAAACTATGCTTGGAGCATCTCCTCAACATAGGGACGTTTCAGCAGGATAACGACCCGAAACATACCGCCCATTCAGTCAAGTCGTTTCTTAACAGTCTGTCTGTATCGGTGCTAGATTGGCCAGCAAATAGCCCGGACCTCAACCCAATTGAGCACCTTTGGCACGAAATCAAGAAAAAGTTGCCACTTATCGTAATACAAATTTGGATGAACTTCATGAAGCTTTTTGTGAGGCATGGGCAAACATTCCTGTCGAAACATGTCAGAAACTGATAATGTCTATGCCACATCGGTGTCAAGCGGTAATTACTAACAAAGGTTTTGCTACTGGGTACTGATTTTACACGTAATAAAATATATTAAAGATATTAAAGATATTATAACACTGCAGATTATAAGTTTTGTTTAACTGTATTTTTCATTATACTTTACTGTCCTTAATTAAATGTCCACTACAGAATTGTACCCTAATATTTAATACATGTTTAATTAAAGTTTTAAATAAATAGAAAAAGTATTTAATATCAAAATATTATTTACAGCCATTTATAGCATAATAATCGGACATTGCAAATAATGGGTGCTGAGAAATCAATAGGGTTTTATATTTACATGTACATAACCGGTTATAGCCCTTCACTATCTTGAATGTCCCTAATTAGTTGACCACGACTGTTTGTGGGAATATCCCGGAAATCCCGAAAAACAGATATAGGAGAACTACTTACGGGATTTGAATGACATTTCATATACGTGTAGTATGTGACCGGGAATAAAGTATAGGCTACTTTTTATCCCAGTAATATGTCGGAATAACCCGGAAATCTCGAAAAACAGATATACAGACAGGAGAACTACTTGCGTGATTTGAATGAAATTTCATACAATGTGACCGGGAAAAACAAATAGGATATATTTTACCCCAAAATTACGTGGGAATTTCCCAGAAAAATTATGTAGGAGACCTACTTACGGAATTTTAGTGTACTTTCATACACACATAGTATGTGACAGGACCGGGAATAACTGATAGGATATATTTTACCCCAAAATTACGTGGGAAGTTCCCAGAAAAATTATGTAGGAGACCTACTTACGGAATTTTAGCGAACTTTCATACACACATAGTATGTGACAGGACCGGGAATAACTAATAGAATACATTTTACCCCAAAATTATGTGGGAATTTCCCAGAAAACTAACGGAGGAGATCTAGTTACGGGATTTGAATGAAATTTCATACAGACATAGTATGTGACCGTAAAATAAGTTTAAGCTACTTTTTATCTCAGAGAAATGTGTGAATATCCCGGAAAACTGATATCGGAGAACTACTACATGATTTTAATGAAATATTGGTACACTAATTGTGACTAACGCTGGCATATTAAATACTTCAAATCTCGGAAAAAAGCGGTAATTTCCTTAACACTGAGTACTTCTTTTCCCATGAAATCAATCCGACAACAATTGTTTTACTACCTTCCTTTAGCGATGCTTGTAACGTGGCCAGATGTAACGTGGTTATGTAAGTTCATTTATAATAATAATATTGATTTTATTATTACTGATGTGAAACTTTATAATATTCTAAAAGTTTAATGTGTTAACAATATTAATTAAATATATTTGTACGCCTCTGGGCAAAACATAGAGGATCTGCCTATCTGTAACACCTCACACAATATTGTAATTTGACCATGTTTACAAATAAAGCATTCTGATTCTATTATTAGGATGCGAAGGTACATTCAATTTTATTGATTACGTAATGTATATGCAGCAACAGATAAAAACACGATGAGGTTGAATAAGGTGCAAAGGGTTTTAAGAAAATAATGTTCTTTTGAATGAAAATGAATGTATTTACAAAAAATGAAAACAATAAGTTTCTCGATCACGAGCTTACGGAAGATGGAATAAAATCCCTTGCAAAATTCTTAACCTCCATCAAAACTAGTAGACAACCAAACACGATTGAAGAAATACAGTTTCCTCGGTCACGTTAATTTGGCGGGCAAATGAATTCCAAACAAGACGAAGCATTCAAAATACTTAAACATAGTTTGACAAATATACTCCAAACCATGCGCAAGAATTGAACGGTAGGTACTCAGACTACAAGCATACAGTTTCAAAGTTATTACTGCTCAGGTAAATCAAATATTGCTGACCCCATTTCGAAACTATGCCAAATACCTCCAACTAAGCCATTTGAAAGCGAAAATTATATTATAAACCAAATTGTTACATATTCTCGACCTATCGCGATTTCCCTTAATGAAATTGGAACATCGTCATCAGTAGATGATGTAAATGTAATGTAGTCTTAAAAGTAAAAAATGAAATTTTCGACCAAAATTAGCATAAATCCGTTAATAATTTTAAACTTATACAAAACGAACTTTGTTTTACGGTTATATTTTATTGCGGGGTACTATGTATAGTTATACCAAAAGATCAACGACACCCTGGTATCTTCGCAATGAAGGGTCGCTTAAGAATAAAAGTGTGGAGGCCTAGCTAGGATCAATGTAGATGCTGAGCGCTTGATAAATCACCATCTGTATTATTTTTATAAAAGACGCTTCCGAGATAAAGTACCTTTCGCCCCAGACATAGAACATAAATTGATAGACACCGATGTGAGAGATAGGGATAGGTTAATGAAAGAAAAGGGGAAAGAATATGGAGATAGGAAAAGAAGGGCTACTGATCCTAATTTGGAAATAGGGGAAAAGATATTGGTAAAGATTGGCGTTGTTACGTCGAAAACGGAAAAAAAATCATTGTCTATACCGACCACGCTGTTCTCAAGTGGTTCTTAAAGCTAAACAACCCTACAGGTCGCTTAGCTGGGTGGGGTATTCGATTATCCGGCTATAATTTCGAAATTAGACATCGTCGAGGTTCCGAAAATGTACTACCCGATTTCCTTTCCCGTTCCATACCTGTTTCTCTCATTACAAACGCCGTCGATGAAAATGACAATTCTAGTTCAAATCCGCCAGTTTCTACTAATGATTCTTGGTACTTGAACATCTACAACGGATGTAAAACGCCCCCCCCTGCCTTCGTTGATTATCAGGTTATAAACAATAAACTACTATCGTTTTAAAAAAACCTTAAACTCACTCACTATAGAATTTCAACGAAAGGAGGTTGTTTCGTCAGACCAAATGTCTAATATCATAGCTGAAAACCATTCTTCGCCCACTGCTGGCCATATCGGCATTTTCAAAACATACAAACGCTTGGCATTAAATTACTATTGGCCTGGAATGTACTCCGATGTGGTTAAAGCTGTCAATTCATGCGACACATGCGTCGCCCACAAGCATCAAAATCATTGCACCTTAGGTCTTATGGGTACCCCTAAATCATGTACATACCAAACCATTCCAAATGCTAAGTCTGGATCTTATCGGTCCATTACCACCCAGCAGAAAACAGAACACATTTTTGTCATCAGCTGTTGTTTTTCTAAATACTGTTTGTTTTTCCCTATAAAACGGGCTACCGCAGAAATTATAACAAAAATTGTCGAGGAAAACGTATTCTTACTTCATGGCATACCATCCACTATTGTCTTGGATACTGGAAAATAATTTATTAGTACAACATTTAAAAACCTATTATACAAATACAAAATTCCAAATGTACACTACACACCGCTGTATACACCTCACGTAAACTAGGTCGAACGATATAATAAAACCATAATTACTATTTATTTATTATTTAATAGCTATTTCTACTTTCATTGAACGCGATCAACGCATATGGGAATGGAAGCGCACATTTTACCTTAGTGACAAAGATAAATATTTTAGTAAAAACTAGCACATAAATTTGTAAATTGTAAAATTTTCTTTGCCTTTTTCCAACGCTTCCAAAAAAAGCAGTTTTACTTGCCATGAAGTCTGTAAACTCCTTTTGGGAAGGTTCAACAATCATATCCCTGACATTTATAATGCTTGTGGTGAACAGACTGGGACGTAACTGCCTGCTTTGCACATTCATTACCTCCTATGCCGCAGTGGCTTGGTATCCTAATTTGGATTGGACTGTAAATTTGCTCTTATATGGGTTCTGTTTCAGGGCCTGCAAGCAACTTAGGGAATCAGTGAAAATGACGCCAAAATGTATGTTATGGGACTCGATGTAAAGACAAGCCTCTAAAATGGCTACACACTCACCCGTGAAAACGGAGGATTTTGTCAGGACATTTAAATTTTAAAATTATTTTTGAGTTTTGATAATATACTGCAACCCCAGTACAGCTAGAATTATTTAATTTGGAAGCATCTGTGAAAAATCTTTCAAAACCGAGCCATCGTTCACCAACCACTGCACTTAAAATAGAGTCCGCCGAAGTCAACGACTTGGTTATGCCAATGTCGAAAAAAATATTAGGTTTAAATCAAATTACGTTGTAGCTGAATGGGGAGTTTCGGGAATTGAGCGACAAGCGAGTCAAAATTTTAAAAATCTCGAAATGATTTCATATATGGGGAATTTCCTTATTATTCCATTAAGTGCATCTATTACAAAAAATATCTAACTCAATCGCTCTTTGTCTCTGGTCCAAAATCGAGAAGCCAGAATTTGTCTTCTTAAAGACAATTGTGGCTCAGCACACTCTACCTGTAATGATCAATTCATTGATTGGCGAGGACTTCATACAGCCTGACATGACCGAAGACACTTAGCTTGTATCCCATCAAGCCTAGCGAAAGCGCCTTTGTTACAGGGAATCAAAAGAAACGAACCTTAATCAAGAACACTTTGGATTAGGGCATTGTATACCAGCTTCAAGGTATAGACACTAGTAAGTACTTTTAAAATGGATAATTATTTCACATCTGTAAACTAAATAATATATGTGGTGTAAGCCTGTTAATTTTGAATCTTAAAAAAACTCCTAGAAACTTTACTACAGAAACGACAGGAATACAATGCCCTTGGATAGTCAACGAGACCCAAGGGATTAGTCTACTGCGTGAAAAAAACCACCACCGAGCTCTTTGACAAGCTTAGACCATGTTGAAGTAGGTAATGGAATTATTAGAGACATACAGAGCAAGATCATCTGCATATTGTAGAATTCGGCAAGCGTTGTTGAGGCATCTAAATCTGCTGTGTATAATTTGTATAGCAAGGGGCTTAAGACGAAACCTTGTTAAGCCCTTCCATGACAGTCTATGGTTGAATTCTTCACCTGGAACCCTCAAAACCAATGACCGACCCATTAGTAAACTGCATATGGATTGTACCATCCTCGCCAGGAGTCTCAGCTGTTGTAATTTTTGCCAGAAGAAATGTCGAGAAAGGTAGCAACTACAGACTCATTTTTAGAAAATGACAAACGTGTGTCTTAAATTAATATTTCAAAACTATCCATTGTACCAAGGCCTTTCCTAAACCATATTGGGAGCTCGGCAGCCAGTCTCTGGGTTCAACTATCCACTCCAAACGGATCTTAATTAAATGTTCCAGTAACTTAGCAAAGATAGGTGATGTATCACCTGTCTTTGCTAATGATCCTAATTCATTTAGACCTGTACCTGTAGCTACAGGTCTAAATGAATTAGGACCACCAGCATGCTTTCCCGTCTTTAAAAGGGGAATAATCACTTGAATCTTTCATTGAGGGGAATCCAACCATTGATATAAAAAAAAAATTAAGTCTAGAAAATAGTTTTTTGCCTTAGGGCCTGCATGAGACAATGAAGGAATAAACTATGCCATCAATGCCAAGAGCGGAGTCATGGACATAATTTACAACCATATCAAGTTCCTGAAGGGAGAAAGGTGCATCAAAAGGGTCCTCTGATGAAGAGACTGGCGGCGGTAGCAGGCATTCCGCCTCTGATGGAACGTAAGGAGGAGCTGTCTTATCAAAGAATAATTCTGCGGTTTCTCGGGTAATTGGAGAGGACAAAGAAGAACTACAACCGTTTCTAAATCTGTTAATACTCCTACGCTACATGTAAAGTACTAGATTAGAGGTATTTATTTCTGAATTGTATTTAATTTCAGCGTCATCTTTCCTTAGTTGCCATAGTGCAGTCCCGATCCCACCATGGTGGTAAGAGAATCTTGCCACGAGCAGTTTTTAATTAGGAATGAGGAATCAGTGCTTAATTCAATGACAGAAACAAAGGAATCTTAACAGTTTGACACATGGTAGCGACTAGAAGATTCATCGTAAGGACCTACATTTTGGAGAGAATCAATTTTGTCCTCCAATGATGAAGAATACCCTGCCCAGTCAGGATTGGACAAATTATACCGCAAAAGTGCAGGGCTCGTTTTTTCTAGAAAAGTGTTCTCAGACATTGAAATGATAATTGGATAATGATCACTTCCATGTGACAAACTTGTGCATTCCCAATAGCATGATGCCGCAATATCAAGAGAGCAAAAGGTATGGTCTACTACTCTTGTGTTCACCAGGAAGTGTTCTGCCAGTAGAGCACCCATTATTGAGGACGCAAAGGTTAAGATCGTCCAAGATTTCCACCAAACCTTCCTCAAAGGACATCGTTCAGAGCCCCATCCAAAATGATGGCAGTTGAAGTTACCCATGACAAGAATAGGGCCATATCAAGCAAATTCAGAATGTGAAGGCAAAATTCGACATGGCAGGTAGGTGTCGCGGTGGCTTAGTGGTCATAGCGTCTGGTGTACCTAACCAGAAGACGCAGGTTCGAATCCTGCCCGCGGTCGAATTTTTCCTTTGCATAATAACTTTAAAATCTCAGCAATCTTATCTTTTTGGAAAATGCCAAAAAATACGAAAATAATAATAATAATAATAAATTCTTTATTGAACAAAAACATACTATAACTATAACATTGGTTGCGGTAATACCTACATTAGTAATAATACTGTGTCGTAGGAATTAACGCCCACCACAGGAAAGGACAATCGCGTTCTAGAATTTATACTAAATACAGGTTAACAAATAATGTGTGTGTGTGTGTGTGTGTGTGTGTGTGTGTGTGTATGACGGAAGAGGTTGATATTGGAAAACAATTAAATCAGGGTTTGACTAAGCTCTCCATGTCCTCATAGGTGAGGGTTTGAAGCCAATCGTCAGTGAGTTTCTTACAATCCCTATAACAACGAGAATAAATATGAAGTAAACTGTTAACCTTATTATATAACCTAGAGCTAAAGAATTTGTATTGCCGACGGACCACTTCAAGTTTCGCAGACACTATCTCACAGACTCTGTCCGATCTACACCCACGTCTATGGACAATAGTGACGGAAGGGTCGTAAGGCAACTCCGATAGAAAAGATAGATTAGATAAAAGTTTAATAAGCAATTGAACAATAGAGGACAGGAGATTCCACTTGTTGCTTGTCATAGACGCAACCATTACCCTGTGAAGGTTGGGGAGAAGAAGGGGAAAGAGGGGCATGGGTCTTAGGTTTCAGAGTAACGGTTTTGCGGTAAGATTGAGATTGGGATTTGGTGATATCAGCATAGCTGCGAGAAGAATTGAGAAGAGAGTGTGATATCGCTTTCTCAGCCATGATAATTTCAATGGATTTCTGTCTGCTATACTCCGGACATGCTTTGCTATTTGTTTCAAAGAGCGTAACACACAGAAAGACTCACTCTCAGCGATGCTACAACCATCAACAGGGTGATCATTACCGCACTTGCTGCAGCGAGGTCTAGAACGACATAGGGATTCCACGTGACCGAATCTGCAGCACTTGCAGCACTGTATGGTGGGGTAAATATATTTCTCCACAGAAAGAGATGTATAGGCACAGAAAATCCGTTTTGGCAGAACTTGACCACTTGATTTTTTGATTCCACTCAGTTATATTGTCCCTAACAACTCTTTTATTCAAACGTCTAATTTTTAGAATGGGGCCGCAACCTGCTGGTACAGTTAAATATGCTTTTGCCTCCTCATCTGACAGGTCAGTAGAAATACCAATGACAACGCTCATACGTGTGATATTAAAAGATGGCGTAGCGGCTTCAAAAGAATGTTTACGTAAAAGACTATAAAAGAATTTGCAATATGAGGGGAAGCAAAGCAGAAACACGATTTCTGCCAACTCTCTTCACCCCATTACGGTCAATGTTATTGATGTTATTTTTAAAGAGAAAAAGTCCGAAAGATATTGGATGAAGAATGGTGCCAGAGTTGGGTTGGGTTTCCTGGCGAAAAACATGTAGTATATAATATGGGCCTTTATCTAAGGCTGAGTATTTAACACGTCCTACGTGACTTCTGGGCTGTTTGGAAGGCCGGTCTGAAATGCTATCTACATTTACGGGACGCTTACGGGACTGGGATAAGGGGGTTGGGGAATCTATGTTGCAAACGACATTGGTAAATTGACTCAAGGGGTTTGTTGGTAATAAGCCAGGCCAGTTAGGGGGTCAGGTTCGTTTTTATTAATATTTCAGGATAATTTTGGACGCTGAGATAACAAAAACCTACGATACGAACCTTGGATAAAGTTATTAGTGAGAATACAATAAAACAAACACAATAACAAGTCACAATAGACACAAATAACACAAAAAGCCAAAATTCACGCCACGTGTAACCTAAATACACTCCGTGGCGGTTACCAAACCCTTCTTTGATTTGACATTATTTGATTGTCAAATGCATAGCATTTAAGCATACTGTCAAAATTTAAACGAGTTGATTGAAAGTTGAAACAAAGATACGGTGAAAACAAAATATTATCGGGTCAAGTTTTTTAAATTACTTTACCTTCATATTCCCAGGAGCATATATAACAATAACAATAGAATTATATTATCTACACCCTATTCCAATTTGCCGTGTCTACAAAAATCTAATTAACTATTGTTGTTGTTCTCATAAAAGTCGATTTCAACAAATAAAGGCCAAGGCCATCGCAACACTTAAAAGTGAGGATTTAAAGTCCTTATTATAATTCTGTTTATAAACGAGTACACGATACAGTAATATTTGAGAAATTACAAATTTGTTATTTCTCAACTATTACTGTCATTTTATTAAACAATTTTCTCAAAATCTACACATTTGAGTTACCTACTGTTTTTAAGAAATGATGATTGTAAACAAATAGTAAACTTACTAGTGAAATGAGTAAGTAATACTGTGGATTATGCTTCTTTAACATATTACATCCTGTGCTGCACAAGTATCGCAATAACATTATTACTACACTGAAAAACACTAATTCATGTAAATAATCGCCAAATTATGTAAGGGTACAAAGCCGCTACAGGCCGGTAATAAATGTGTAGTTTCGTTGACAGCTTCACTCTCTCTCGCTCTTTCTAACACATCGAAGTACCGTTAACTTCCTTAATACTCTTTTACTCTCATTATCCAATAATCCAATCTATAAAATCACACCCTCTACGTTCACTAGCGCCATTGGACATTGTCCTAGATGGTTCTTAGGTTCTTACAAAATCACTAATCTGTGCTCCATGCTGCCTCCATATTCCAGTGTTGTGTAATAATTCGTTTATCTGTACATATATTCTTCTGTGAAAAAAAAGGCGGTAAAATGGCATCGATCTGTCATCTGTCTGCACTGCCGCTGCACATATTATTGTAATTATTGGTTGGAATCTCTGTTTCATATTAGTCAATTAAAAACCTAATCTTATCTGCTTTGTGTTAATATGGATGTTATCGAAACAATAAAGAAAGACAAAGCGTATTTAAAATCTAAACTTATAGTTAAAGGTTGGGAAAAGGACTTCAAGATTAAATACAGTCGAACACCTACGAAATTCGATATTAAAGAAGCTCCAGCAAAGATTAAATACGCTTATAAGAAATACTTTCAACTAAAGAGCAATGCTCTTGAGAACTCGTTGTCCATTTGTGATATCGACGAAGAAGCGGAAGAAGCAACGATGTCATTGGAACCTTCTCATCCACTGGAAAACATCAATAGCGACTTAAACCCGCAAACCTTTCTCCCTGCCTTGCCAAGTGGTCAAGAATTAGAGAAGTTATTAATTAGTGCAGACATTCATCAAAATGTTAAACCTAATACCACATTTACCGAAAATCTATCCAAAAAACTATTCCAAAACCGAAACTTTTCGCTAAGAAACCCCAGAAAGCAGACATTGCACAAAACATTGTCTACAATTGAAAACAAACCTCAGTGTAATAATAGCAATAAATTAAATAGTATCAGCCAAGAATCTTTAAGTGATTCTCTTGATTCTACAAATGTTATTAATGATTTTCGGTTTTCAAACAGTTCTTTTACAATGGTTGAAGGACCAAATAATTCCAAGAATGTCTCTTTGCCCAGTTTTTTAATGAACAATACTGATACTTTGGTAAAACCATTGATGAGACAGTTAAATGATGCTTGGCTTGATAGAGCTTCTGGTATTGTAGCAGAAAAAAGTGAGTCATCTATTGCGCCTGTAAAGTTTGGTTTGAGAAACATCAAAGACAAGCATTGTGATTATGTGGAAAACAGTGAATCAGAAGAAGAAATTGTTGATGAAAAATTGAAACCTGCTTTGAAGAAAAGAAAATTAGATAATGATAGCAGCTTTATTGTTAGTGATAATAACCATTCAGTCTCTGAAAATGATAAAAAAATTAAGCAAGATCCATGCCCACCAAGTACACATATTTACAACAAGAGTATGAACAAGGAACAATCTCAAAACACTAAAGCTTTTGATTGTGATGGAAAACAACCTCTTGATATTCAAGAATATATCCCATATGGTTTAGAAAAAGACATACAGCCTAGACACTTGCAAATCAATGTGCTCAAAAATTTGAACTCCGCTATTATTAATTGCACTAAACTTGATGACTCCAAGGAAAACAATAGTTTAGAGAACAAAATTAAATTTGGAACATTAAATGAAAATTTTGTTAAAATCAATATTGAAAAAAAAGTTTTTGCACGGGGAAAGAAAAATATTAACTATTCAAAGTATAAAAAACAACAGTGGAAGAGTAAGAAGAAAAGTCTTCATGGTGGTATGGAATTTCCAGAAGCTGGTAAGATTGCTTGTTTTAAGTGTGGCGATACTGGACATATGGCGAGGTACTGTAGATCACATAAAGGAGAAACACTTTTACCTCTAGATAGTTATAGTGAAAATGATATACCCACCTTGGAAGATATGCAAAATTATGCATCAGAACCATCTTGCAATAATCAATCTATAACTGATCAATTACAGAATTCATTGTACGAACCTAGCCCAATTCCAGATTTTTTTAAGACATTGTTGGCATCTACACAGAGAGATGACTGTAATATCAAACCACTCTACAATAATTGTGAAGAAAATATATCAGTGGATTTAGAAAAGGCTCTCCATATGTTTGGCCATGAATCATTTCGTCCTGGACAAGAAAGTGCAATCAAACGTATTTTGTGTGGATTATCAACTCTGCTAATCTTGTCAACAGGAGGTGGAAAATCACTGTGTTATCAACTACCAGCTTACCTCTATAGTCAACGTTATAAATGTATAACATTAGTAATATCTCCATTAGTGTCACTGATGGAGGATCAAGTCTTGAATGTTCCAGAATTTTTAAAGGCTGGTTGCTACCACACAAATCAATCTCTGACACAACGTCATAAAATATTACAGTGTTTGAAGGATGGTTTATTAAATATACTTCTTATATCTCCTGAAGCATTAATAGCAGGTGATTCATCAAATGGATTATCAGGTCTTTTCAAGTCTCTTCCACCAATAGCTTTTGCTTGTATTGATGAGGCACATTGTGTATCACAGTGGAGTCATAATTTTCGACCTAGTTATCTTATGATCTGCCGAGTTCTAAGGGAAAAATTAAATGTTAAATGTATCCTTGGATTAACTGCCACAGCAAGTCAGACAACTATAAAGAGTATAATTAGTCACATCAATATACCTGATGGTGAATGTGGAGTTATTAGAAATCCAGCCCTGCCAGACAACCTTTGCTTATCAGTTTCTATTGAAAAAGATAAAGACAGAGCTCTTGTATCATACTTGTTATCAGAACAAATAATACAATTTAATGCTATCATAGTATATTGTATAAGAAGAGATGAATGTGAAAGAGTGGCAGCTGTGTTAAGATCTTGTCTACAAGAAACTGGTAAAGTAAATATGGAGAGTAAAAAAAACAAAAGAAAAAGAATGTCTTACATTGCTGAAGCTTATCATGCTGGCATGTCCTCTGCACAGAGAAAGAAAATACAAAAACATTTCATGGATGGCACACTTAGGATAATAGTTGCAACTGTTGCTTTTGGTATGGGTATAAATAAATCAGATATTAGGTGTATTATACATTACAATATGCCCAGCAGTTTTGAATCTTATGTTCAAGAAGTTGGAAGGGCTGGACGAGATGGTCAACTTGCATACTGCCACTTAATTTTAAGTAATAGTACCAATGATAAGAATGAACTTTTAAAACATATACATGCAAACTCTGTTGATAGACCTACAATAAGAAAATTGCTTTCGAAAATATTCATTCCTTGTGAATGTGTTAAATTACAGAGTGACACACCAAGCACTTACTGTAAAGGTCATGAAGTTGGAGTTCCTATTGATGCAACAGTAGAGGAACTAGATTTACCTTCAGAAAATATTGCTACTTTGTTATGTTATGTGGAACTTCATCCTAAACAATATATAAAGTTTTTGAATAATGCTTACATTAACTGTAAAATCTCATCCTATGGAGGACCAAAACAAATTCACGATGCTGCAAAATCGTGCAGACCTCTTGCTATGGCACTTCTACTAGAAAGTAAAAAGAATCCAGACATCATGAGCAGCTGTGTTCTGGAATTTAATATCATTGAAGTTGCAGCAATGCTTGGCTGGGAAAGTGGTGTAACGAAATACCATCTCAAAAATTTAGAGTGGAAAACTGTAACAGGAATATCACAACGATCCCATTTGAAGGTAGAATTTAATACTTTAGGCTTTAGAATTAGAGCCAGAGGAGACTTGAATTCTACAGAACTGGATAGAGTTTTAGATGATGTGAATAATTCTGTGATTTCTCAAGAAAAAGCGCGATTATACCAGTTAGAAGAATGTGACATTGCTTTTCACAAATTAGGAAATTATTCTTTAGAAAATATCCATTTGTGTAATGAGATGCTTTTAAAAACTTCAGATGAGTTAAAATTCACTATCAGAAACTATTTCGAAAGAGCTCATAATTTGCCTACTTCTATTACATTAAAAAAAAGATCTACAGATGAGGAGAGAGTTATATCAGATGTTCGTTCTTTAATATGTACATACAAAGATTGTAATTTTTCCGGAAGAAGTATAGCAAGAATATTTCAAGGTATCTCATCTCCAAATTATTCAGCTCTTGTATGGGGTAGATGCAAATTTTGGAGGTCACACTTACATGAAGATTTTAATGAATTGATCAAGATAGCAACTCAACAAATTATTCAAATGAGAAAGTAGGTTACAATGGCATCTACAATAATAATGAGATTTTGCTTGGAATTATATTTTGTTTTCTTTCACAAAATGCAAGAAATGTTTTCTGGTCATATTATTAAATTTAGGTACTTAGATAAGATTTTTATTCAATATCCATAATTCAATTAATAAATTCATACATCGATCGGCTACCTACTCGTATCTTGAGCTCACGTAATGGGTAAGGATAGGTATATAATTAGATTGAGAATAGTACACTTTTTTTCCTTAGCCATTCCTGCTGATGGGCATTGTGTCGGGTCGTTATATTCCCTACCTTTGATTATATACACGTCGTTTAAAATCAAAATTCCCTACAACAGTGTTTCCAAAACATTGTTCTGCCATGGCTGGGTAATTTTCACACTGCCCCTTAGTGACTTGGCACTTCCAAGCTGGTTCCATTAGGTAAAATAATACACACATTTAATATTACTAGTTTTATTATTACTACATATTTTGGTATCGCCTATTTAGTCACTAAATTTTAGTGCCGAAGTATGGAGTTGCTGCTTATTTAAGTATTATTATTAAAACAAGGCGGGAAGATTGCGACCCGACTAATGGGAAACGTTGCCTTACAAAATGCTTGAGGCGACCGGCGGCGTTGATACATAGGCACATCATGATCGCCAGCGTTAGTCGGGGCTGGCCAGCTCTTACTTGATATGGTTTATTATTTAATTAAATGTACCTACGTCCGTGTAACCAGCAGGTCAAGCTATCCAAAACTCAAATTTTCCGAATTCAAATTCCAAGAAAATCAATCAAATAAATTTGACAGATTGTGATGCTTATTGTGCTGGTCTCTGTACATACCAAGGGCATTAATCACATATTAAGCAAAATTATAAATCAAGAATTTTAAGTACCTACCTACAGTAACCATGTTTTTGTAAGAGTGGGAGATTCTTGCAGATTTTTCTCGACTCACTTTTAAGAATCATGCAACTAGTTTTAGACTATTCAAAAATAGGTAGGTAGGTACCTACCTTTTTTAATGGCAATTAATCATTTCAATTTAAATAATAAACATTTGAATTTGACTAAATGTTAGTGCTGGTCACAAACTATGTGTAGGTACCAACGAAATTTCATCTACCTACCAAGTTTTCCTTACCTACCTATAGGTTTCCGCGATTCCCAGATTACACGTTTAGGTAGTACGTGACCGGAAAAAAAGGTTTTAAGCTTTATTTCACGGTCACGTACTACCTAAACGTGTACCATATTTAATGCCATTTCATTTCAACTTGTTCAGCCGTTTTAGTGTGAGTGAAAAACAAACACAATAAAAGAACATAATATTATGTAGGTACCGCTATAGTATAGCGGCCTTGGTGGTTGAAATTTCTTTACTTTACCTACTCAGAAAGTGACATACTATCTTTAATTAAGAGGAGGAAAGTAGTTCTTTACAGCCCTACGGCCGTAAAGTTGTATGTGAGAAAATCCATTTTTTAGGTTTGGGTTTGTTTTTTCATACAGATAAAAATACCTATGACCTCTTGGCAGTTTTGATATTACGGTGGTGTATTTGTAGAAATCTCTTCTAGGTTTCTGAGGTGCGAGGATGGCTTAAAATTTTGCACAAGAGACGCGGCGAATCGGTCCAGGGTAGAGTTGCCATTTCTAAAATCTGGCAACCAGGATAAGAACGCGAAAACCCAGAATTTTCGGGCTTAGAACCCGGACATGTCATAAAATTCAACGATTCATTCGCGCGTTCGCTGGATGGCAACCGATGACATTAGAACGCCCGGACTACAAATGAAACCCGGCGCAGACGCTTTTCGGACGTCCTCTAAACTAAAACAAATCCGGAGAAACCCGAAACAGATGGCAACCTTAGTCCAGGGGCCCAAGTGGTAAGTCTGCTATTTCAATTGTATCAGAAAGACTCAACTGAACAAAAGGGAAGGGTTTATAGATTTCTTAGACATACCTAACTGTAAAAAATCAATACCTAATTCTGAAGTCATTGAACGATGATTTTGACACAATAAAATGAGAAGACTTGGGCCCAGAACTGTGCTAGTCGCTCCGCATATCTTGTTATTGACGGTATGACAATAGGTGAAGGCAAGTGTGGTTTTTAGTCGGTATGAGTTCGACATATGTTGCCACCTCCCCGGATGGCGGAGGATCCATGAGGATTTTCCGTACTATAAAAAAAAAGGTACGAAAGTCGAATGATATAACGACCTAGCTGTGTTCTAGAGGTATGAGTGCTGATCTCGAGGTCGTGGGTGCGGTTCCCACAAACATTTATGTGATGAACGATGAGTGGGCGTTTCTTACATATTATAATTTGGTACATATATTATTTACAAAAATATAATTATTATATATGTTATATATCCATTGTCTAGTACCCATAGTACGGTCGACAAGAGTTAAGTATACAGGCAGCTAATTAAACATCGTGTTTTTTTAAAGTTTGTGTAATTATGTATCACGCAATACGTGTCAAAACGCGGGTGTTGTAAGCTGCTACACATCAAACCCTTTGACGGGTAATTATTTTTTAAATCACAATCTGTGTAAAGATGCAGATTTCGTTCGCTACCTGTATACCAAACTCTTTTGTTGACTGTACAAGCTCTGCTTAGTTTGGGACCAGATGGTGCTGTGTAAAATATACAACTTACCTATTTATTTACTAGCTTTTAAATTACCTTCGCGAAGAAATTTTCATTTTTCAAGTAGGTATTTAATATGCCAGCGCTAGTCACAAACTATTAGTGTAGGTACCAAAACTTCATTAAAATCCCGTAGGTAAGCAGGTCGACTATATCAGTTTTCCGGGAAATTCCCACATATTTTTGGATTAAAATGTATCCTGTTTGTTATTCCCGGTCACAATGTTTATGAAATATCATTCGAACCCCGTAAGTAGTTCTGCTTTATCAGTTTTTCGGTATTTCCGGGATATACCCACACTTTTCTGTCGTATAAAGTAGGTATGTATTAGATATTCCCGGTCACATAATTATCTTTGTACCTACTATACAAATCGGTTCAGCCATTTTTTCGTGATTGAATAACAAACATTCAAACTTTCACATTTTTGTAATATTAGTATAATATGATTATATAGGCGCTACTCTGCCCAAACAACTCCAGCGTGAGCTTCATTATGTCCTCCGGCAGTCTCCGCAACGGTGACAACCAGGGTTGGCCGACATAGGTACCTACTCGGCCTACGCGAAATATGGTATCTACTTCCAGAAACAACCATGTCCCGAGACCACCTGTCAGCCGTACCTACAGATTGACTACGAGATGAATGAGAGTATTTAAATAATAATAAGCACTTGGTATTAAAATTGATTGTTCAGTTTTATTTTTCACATATTATATACCTATACATATATTTTGTTCTACAAAGGCAAAAGTCCAACATTGTATTGCGACGCCGCATCCCGTAACAAATAAAGTACAGAGGCCGCAAGTCAAGCTATCCAAAACTGACAATTTTTTCCAATTGAATATGAACCTTATTACTTTACGTTAAAGTTAAATACGAATCAAAGAAATTTGACAGATTGTGGAAACTTGATGTGCTGGCCACTGTACATAAAGTAGGTACCGTGGGTCTGCTGGGCGTCATTTTTTATTTATTTTCAATATTGAATAGAACTAAAAAGTTGCATTGTATTGTTTAGGCACATAAGTACAAAAAAATATATTGGAACCTATCTTTAGCCCTCTACCTCATGAAGATAATAAAAAATCATCAAATACCTAGAGCAATAAATTTATATGTATAGGTACTTAAGTACTTAACGTAATATAATATTTTTTTTATTGTTTCTGTAACCATCAATAGGTACTCTAAATATCACAAATATTAGATATAAAAGATCAATTTGCTGACATAACACAAAGTTACTTTTTACGGATTTTATCGCGTATATTGATATTATTAATCCCGACGTTTCGGACCCTTTACAGCGTCCATGGTCACGGGTAGACTGAGGTGGAGGGCGTCTTGATGATATAATTACTGACAGCTACCCTACATTTTTAATTGTTACATGATCAATGACATTTATTACTAATTATTAATTAAAACTAGATGGAGCCGGCATTTCCTAGCTGACGACCTCTGAGAAGAAACGCCGAAACAAACTCAGAGAATCATGGTCTCTTTTAAAGTAACAATATTCAATGATCATGTTTTAGTTGTTAATTATTGGCAATCCGATTCACGCAGAACGAGCTCACAGTATCCTTTGGTCTTGCAGTTGTAGGCCTGGATTTTGGTTTAATAGAATCTAAACGGGATTCCAAGCAGGTGGTAAGACCCAGCCATCTTCTCTATTGAAATTTGGATGTTTTTTAATATCAATAGCCTCACGAATCATCCTGGGTAGGTATCAACTTTCCTTCGCAAGTATTTGTGGTTTATCAAATCTGATATAATGCTGGGCCTTGTCAAGAGTATGTTCACAAACTGCTGACTTCTTGGAACGGCGGTGTTTGACATCGGCGATGTGTTCTTTTACGCGGGTCCCTATGCTTCTTTTAGTTTGGCCTATATATGAGAGACCGCAATCACAATCAAGCTTGTATACGCCCGCATCTTGTAGAGGTATGTGGCACTTGACAGATGGTAAGAACTGACTGATCTTCTTCAGCGGCTTGAAGTATGTTTTAATTGAAGCACGCTTCAAGATGTAGCCAATTTTGTCGATGACTCCTCTAACATATGGTAGTACGGCAGGTAAGCGCTCCATACCTCTACAAGATGCGGGCGTATACAAGCTTGATTGTGATTGCGGTCTCTCATATATAGGCCAAACTAAAAGAAGCATAGGGACCCGCGTAAAAGAACACATCGCCGATGTCAAACACCGCCGTTCCAAGAAGTCAGCAGTTTGTGAACATACTCTTGACAAGGCCCAGCATTATATCAGATTTGATAAACCACAAATACTTGCGAAGGAAAGTCGATACCTACCCAGGATGATTCGTGAGGCTATTGAAATTAAAAAACATCCAAATTTCAATAGAGAAGATGGCTGGGTCTTACCACCTGCTTGGAATCCCGTTATAGATTCTATTAAACCAAAATCCAGGCCTACAACTGCAAGACCAAAGGATACTGTGAGCTCGTTCTGCGTGAATCGGATTGCCAATAATTAACAACTAAAACATGATCATTGAATATTGTTACTTTAAAAGAGACCATGATTCTCTGAGTTTGTTTCGGCGTTTCTTCTCAGAGGTCGTCAGCTAGGAAATGCCGGCTCCATCTAGTTTTAATTAATAATTAGTAATAAATGTCATTGATCATGTAACAATTAAAAATGTAGGCTAGCTGTCAGTAATTATATCATCAAGACGCCCTCCACCTCAGTCAACCCGTGACCATGGACGCTGTAAAGGGTCCGAAACGTCGGGATTAATAATATCAATATACGCGATAAAATCCGTAAAAAGTAGTTTTATTTCAATGTATAATATTCGCGTAAATGTCAGAAATCAATAACACAAAGTTATATTAAATACGACGTCAAAGTAAAGAAAATAAACAAAAATCCCTACTATTTATTTCCTTAAAAATAAAATATTACATTTAGGATAACAGGACTTACAATAACAATAAAAGGAATGTTGATTTCATATATTTAATAAATAGCTTTATTTGGTGATTGTTCTTAAAGAGCCATTTCACAGAATCTTTACGCTCGAGTTTAGGTAAAAGACGGCAGCATTGTATATGTGTGCGTAGCTACCCCCACATACACAATGCAAGCAGTGTAGCGCGAGTGTCGAGACGAACTATACAATCTTGAGCCGTCGCCTTATAATCATTAAAATTATTTGGTTACCTTTAATTTCCTTGGTTTATGAAAGAGATTTATGAAATAAATTATTTCATTTATTCAATCTAACAAGGTTTTGTAGACGAATGAAAAAGACACAAATTTGTATTATCTATGTAAAGTATATAATAAAATATGAACAGAAAAATGAATGTGACTTTGCACTTGTACCCAGTACTGCGTCTTTTCTATTATCCTGCTCTAGTCGATCCTTGTGTTTTCTCATTCTAAAATAAAATAAAAATAACCGTCAAGTTTATTTATAATCCGCTCAAGTTAGATATCAAATAAATAAAAAAAAAAAAAATCTTGGACAATTTTACACAGCATCATCTAGTCCCAAACTAAGCAGAGCTTGTACTATGGGTACTAGACAATGGATATAATACTTACATACTTTTTTTTTTGTAAATACATACTTATAATACATAGGAAACACCCAGACAAACACAAACACTTATGTTCATCACATAAATATTTGTGGTTTGTGGGAATCGACACCACGACCTCGTGATCAGCAGTCCGACACGCGAGCCACTAGACCACAGACGTCGTCAAATGATATGCAAGGTTACTAAAATTCACATCTTACGAATATTCGGAACACCATTATAAATGAAACGTGAAAAGTTCCTATCAACCCGACTTTTGCAAAAAAACTATCCAAGGTCAAAGTTCGCAAATACAAATATAAAATGTATTCTAAAATAATGCATGATAAATAATAATCCTTATCAAAATAAGTATGTTAATTATCGGCCATTTAATATTTTAAAAGATATCACCGAACTAAAATTACACGCGATTGAAAAAAACATTAGTGGTGTAGTGAAACGCATGGCGCCGCGAGACAAAATAATTCGATGGCGGTAGTTATTAGTAAGCCTTTTTGTTCTAAATTACTTCTGAGCGAAGCTGAGGCGCTAGAATGTTACGCTATATTATTTGCATAGTAGGTATCTTAAGAAAAATAAAAATATTTCTCCAAGTAATTATTTCACGCGGATGAAGTAGCGGGCAAAAGCTAGTTTATGCTCAATAGTGTTCCAAACATTGGTACAAATTTTCAGCTCTATGCTAAATTCGCATCACAGTTTCTGGGCTAACTTGAGCGGACTATTAGATACATATAAATAATATGTAACTACTTTGTCACTGATCACTGTTTATGAATCAAACAAAATAAATATTTAGTACCTCGCTTCTGTTGCTTTCTTTAAGGCTGCAGAATGTTTATTTTTCCCGTTGCTAAAACGAGTAAAACATAAACATACAATATACACGATGATTTTGTAATCGTTTTGGAACCGAAAATTTTAGACTCTATATCAGTAATAGAACCTATTAAAATATAATTTAAATTAAATAAAAATACATTATTTTATTGATTATTAAAAGTAATGTCATATTCGAACAAAAAATGAGAACTCATGATAATTCCACTCAATGTTACGTACTACGATCACTACAATCGATGTCATTCAATGTTACACACACAACACTATGCGGTAAAACATGCCTAGACACGTTATCCGCCCATTGGATGCGGCGCGGCGCCCGCTGCCTACAATCCACGCACACAGCTGTAATGTATTATGTACCTACCCCTAGTAACAGGCTGCGTGGCGCCGCCGCGCCGGCGCACAGTGGGCTGGGATTACAAGGTTGGGTCTTAAGAGATCAGATGTATTTTTTTGGTATCTAGGCATAAATTTAAAACGTTTTTATTCTTTGACTTTTTTTAATTTAACGAGTACTTTCGGAGATATAGCCATATCAAATTTGTATGAAGAGTCATGTTATTTTAGTTAAGCAATTTATTCCAATTAAATTGAAATTTAAAATAATGTATACTAAACGGCCTGAAAACCTCAATACCTACTTAGTTCTTAAAAAAAAAACAATGTTCGACATTTTCCACCACCATAGGCAGGTATGACGTAATTTGTTTTGAGACTTATTTCCGGGAATCAAGGGATAAGAGTGCGCGAGCGCAACAACAAGTTATGACGTGTCGTAACGTGATTGGTACAATGATAGGGTACCTACGGAATGTTCGGTTGCATTCAAAAGTACTTCAGTGTTCTATTACCCACCATAATAGACGCACTACCCCCACACATTCATTACTTACTTATTTGTTATTTTGTATTTGTGAAAATGTTTGAAAATTTAGTGACAAACCTTGAACTTTTCGTTATTTTAAAAAACAGTGGCAGTATTAAAAATAATGACAGTTTGTGTAGTGAGATAAGATCTAAATTTTTAGTCGAATTAAGTGATGATCACGAAAAGACCTTAAAGTTGTTTTGTGCAAAATTTTGTTATAATTTAAATAGAAGATGGGAAAACGCTTATCGTAAAGAAAATATATTCAGAACTAAAAATAGTGAATGGTTACAAGAAAACATAATATGGCCAGACATTATTAAGTGTTTAATAGGCAGTAATCAAGATCAACCAGTACCGAGTACATCAACTCAGTATGTATCACCATCAAAAGTTTCTGTCGGTGTCTCCACCGAACAAACCCCAAGAAAACCTTTTTGTGAATTAACGCCTAAACAGAAAAAAAGACGTGCAGAAAACTTTCATTTATCTTCGGACGAAATAAAATATGCATATTTTGAGCAGTTGAAAGCGGATGGGAATGAGGAGGTTGCTAAAATACTAGAACATTTACTAAAGAATCCCCTAGATGTAAAAAAAGTTAAAAAGTGCATATCTGTTAAAGAAACAAAACCTGTGTTTTCTCCGGATGAGGCTTTAGGGTTATTTTTATCACTTAAGCCAACCAAGTGGCAATACAATACTTTAAGAAAAAGTGTTAACGAAAAAGACAGTAATATATTTCCATCTTATTATCAAGTGCAACATGCGAAACAGAAATGCTATCCACCAAAAGATGCTATTACAGTGACAGAAACCTCAGCTAAAATAAAGTTACAAGCTCTATTGGATATAACGACAACAAGAATAATGACGTCACTCGTCATAGATAGTGGTTGTAAAGAATTTACACTAATCAGTAAGTGGGGATTTGACGGTGCTTCTAATCAAGCCAATTACAAACAAAAAATGCAAACAGACGATGAACAAGAAAGTCAACTTGACGATTCAAGCATATTTATGGGTAGTTTAGTGCCAATAAAATTAGTGTGCGGCGAACAAGTTATCTGGCAAAACGATTCACCAAATTCATCTTACTGGTGTCGTCCAATCTTTTTCGAATTTGTGAAAGAAAATAAAATAACGATATTGCGGGAAAAAAGTGCTATTGAGGAAGAGATTGTAAATTTTGTGAAAACAGAAGTTGGAGAAATAAAAATTTCACACTCTTTATTAATGACTATGATAGACGGAAAAGCAACATCAATTTTATGTGATACTTCATCTCAGAGATGCGACATTTGTAAAGCCACTCCAACAGAGATGAATAATTTGCCCTTAATTGCATCAAAACCGACTGATCCAGATCTCTGTAAATACGGATTGTCATCATTGCATACCTGGATACGAATGATGGAATGCATTCTGCATATAGCCTACAGATTAACGATACAGACATGGACAGTAAAGGGAGACAACAAGTGCATCATGGAAAGAAGAAAGAAAGACATACAAGACGCTTTTAAAAATAGAATGGGACTTCTGATTGATGTTGTTAAACAAGGGCACGGCTCCACGAATGACGGAAATACTGCTAGAAGATTTTTTGCATATCCAAACATGACTGCTGAGATAACTGGTGTTAGTGAAGAATTAATAAGGCGATTTGCAATCATTTTAGAGGCAATTTCATCAGGTTACCACATTGACACAGCGAAATTTCACGAATATGCTCAAGTGACCATGAAACTGTATTTGGAATTATATAGCTGGTATTATATGCCTTCAAGTGTTCATAAAGTTCTTATGCATGGTGCAGCTATTATTGAAAGTTTTGGTCTAATACCAATTGGAAAGCTATCTGAAGAAGCTGCTGAAGCTAGAAATAAAGACTTTCGTAGATACCGCCAACACCATTCCAGGAAATGCAGTAGAAAAACTACAAATGAAGACATTTTAAATAATTTATTGACCAGCTCTGATCCACTCATCTCAGCGAAACGTCACAAACTTCGCAGAAAACATAAAACTTTGTCAGTAGAAGCACAAAGTTTATTAATAATTGAACAAGCGGAAACATTTGATGATGACGAATACGAAAATTTTGCATTCGTTAATGTGGATACCCTTGACAGTGATTAGATTAAAACAGTGCAGTGGCCAGTAGTGATTGTGATTTTTACTTATTTATTTATTTTATTAGTCCTTAGTGGATTAGGCCTAAAGGGGAGACCACTACATAAAAAAAACGCGCCTAGTTCTTAACCTCTATGGTGGTGTGGAATAGAGAACAAAATTTGAAATTGCGACCAAATCGCAGAAAATCGCAACCCGAGAATAGGCGCTAAAATAGGACAAATATACGTACTATGCATACGTAGAGTCAATTCTTTGAGAAAATTTGAGAATTTCGAGATTTTCACATTTTTTTCTTTTGCTTCATACAAAAATTACTTTGGATATTTATAACTCTGGAAATACTAAGTTATCTGAACGACCCTCATAGAAATAATTACTTATAATCGATAGAAAAATCCAACACAATATTTAAAATTTCAGAAAAAGAAACTTTTTTTTTTTAAATGCTAAGTCCTTTACCGGCCCGTTTCAGCCCACTGTGCGGCGCGGCGGGCGCTCCCGCGCCGTCGCCCGCGCCGCACCCACCCCCGTTAACCGACGCGCACCCGCCAGTTCTGCTGCAACTCGCGCGCGGTAACGGTTGCATTGTTTACGTTTTACGTAGCCACGCGAAAATGAGTCTTCAGTATGAATATTCGAACGCGGAGTAGTTACTTGACAATGGTTCAGCTGTACACTGTTACTAGTTACAATTTGGAAGGCCAAGCGGTTGTATTCCCGGCCAGAACATTTAAAGGCGCTGCGGCTACGAGGTATTGAAAGTCCTCAAGTACCTTCAACCCCTACCAACTTGGCTGCAACTCAGCGCCTTCTCAATCATGGACAATTCCGTGTGCCGGCTCACGCGCAAGGTCGAGGGCGCCTAAATGACTCGCAGGAGAACGAAGACGCTATTCTGGAGTAGATACTTCGAGCGGGCTCCGCGGCGGAGCACGAGAATGGCGGCACAAGAATTTAATGTTAGCCAATGCTTTGTATGGAAAACATTAAATAATAATGGCTTAACATCCCTATAAGTTCCGTCGAGCTCACGTCATCAACAACAATGATGCACCGGCAAGAAGTGTTGTGCGTGCTTACCCAAACAATCAGTTCCGTGATCGATGGATAGGCCACGTTGCGCGGCGCGGCGGTCCCGTAGCTTGCCCACCACGGAGCCCAGACTTAACGCCCCTGGATTTTTCTTGTGGTCGGAAATAAAAAGACTCCTTTATACCCGTGAACATGAAAGTCTTAACGAGTTACGCAGTGCGATAGTGGACGCCTTTGATAAAGTGAAAAGTGATAGGCTAAAAGACAATAGCGTAAAACGGACACGTTTGTGTATTGAACGCGGCAGACTCCATTTCGTGTAGTTGCTTCGGTACAGGGAAGTGTAAACAATTTATAAATAAACTTTTAATAGGTAAGTACTTAGCTATGTACATAAGTTAATTATTTTGTAAATAGCTCAAATTCCAAAAATCCAAACGCCTGAAGTACCTACTCAGTTCATTGGCTCTCTGTGTCTAATTATTGATAGCTACAGTAAAATAAAGATAAGTTCAATTCAAATAAAGTATTTCTGCCGGTCCTAAGCCCGTGTAAAGTATGAACGAGAAATTGAAGTAGGTACAATTTACGTAGTTGGCATGAAAATGTTGATGCGCAGCGGCTGTGCGAGCGACTGCTGCGCCTGTCGCGGGTTCGATCCTCGCTCGGAACAAATTTGTATGATCTGTGGGTGAATGTTCTGGGCTTGCGTGTTTGTGTATGTGAAAATTTATGTTTGTAAATGCACCCACGACACAGGAGAAAATCCTAGTGTTGGGCAACGTTTTTTTTCTTAAATAAGAACTACGATGAAACCTACCTACACACAGTCTTATTCTAATTTTTTTAGTAAGAATGTAGGTATTACGTTCGTGTCCCGTATCAGCTGATTCGCTGGGCGCCATACTTGTAGTATTTGAACTGCGATCTAGGTACTAACCTAACATCAAATTACGTCGCTATTTGCATCGTAATGCAATTTATTTTAATAATAAAATGTACTTGTCTAGCTACTAGCTATTAAATCACGCGTAGTAGGTACTCGGACGAATCATCCGACCGTCGTTCGTCGCTCGCGTTGCTGTAGGTAGGTGACCAGCTGATGAGCTGACTCGTACCGCGCTCGCGCCACCGCGCCCCGCGCCCGCGCCACCCGCCGCGCATCATTGATAAATGGCAAGCTTGAGACTGCGGCGGTTTTAGAATGAAATATTCGTGCACTACTACGAACAAACTTGAACAAGTGAAATTTTTTTTTGAAATGCCAACTTTTTTATTATTAGCTGTACAGTCAACTTAATATTTTTTATTTGTACTATTAATTATCCTAAGTTACCACGTTTCGGTTCCAAAACGACTATAAAGTCACGGTGTATTAGGGGTTAAAGTAATTGCCAATTCGTATTACTGAAAAATTGAAATTTGTTTTTTTTTTTATTATCATATTAATTATATAATCAAAATTTTTACCATTATTATCTATACATTGCTGCCATCTAATAGGAAGTCATTTATGCTTTTGTGATAGAACTCTGGTAGATGAGTCTGATCTAGATTCGACAAGCTGTGTGAAAGCATTTTGTACTGCCTCCTAGGAAGAAAACTTTTTATCACGTAGAAAATTGTCCAAATCACGAAAAAAATGGTAGTCCGTTGGAGCACGGTCTGGCGAATACGGAGGGTGATGAATGGTTTCTAATTAAATACATATAAATAAAAAAAATAAAGTTTACTAGTTTTGCTATCATTGTTCGGAGTTCGGCACAGTAGACATCTGCCGTTATTGCTTGACCAGATCGGATAAAGTTATTGTGAATATCACCATGCTGTGACCACCAAACAGTTACGATTACCTTTTTATTGGTAAGCTTTGCTTTAGGACACGGTTGCGGCGTTTGACGTTTCATTAGTAGTCCCCTCTCCAAACGCAACATTGATATTGCGAGCTATTACTGCCGCGTTAGTTCCGCGTCGGAACTCTTATTCAAAAATCAATCGAATTTTCGATCTTTCTTGTCTAAGCTGAATAAAAAAAACAACTGAAAGTCGATAATCGACTTACACATTTTTTAAAAGAAAAACTTCATAGGTACAGACGCCAGCAGGTCAACCTATCCAAAACTGTCAAATATTCCCAATTAAAAATGAACCTTATTATGTTGCTTTAAAGTTGAAAATCTATCAAAGAAATTTGACAGATTGTGGTAGCTTGATGTGCTGGCCTCTGTACCATGTGAAACAAGTTTCACTCAAAAATCTCAAACCACGAAGATTCTATGTCATTTCGAAGTACATATTACAATAAAACGGCAATTTCATATTTTAACCCCTATTATTATAATTATTGTATAAACTACTAAAATAATACTTTACTATTTGATAATAAACAAAACTTTTTTTTCTTTATTGTAATATAATAATATAAATAATAATAAAGAAAAAATACGAAGTGTATCAAAATGTTGTCGTCGGAGTATAATTATGCGTTCGCGATACGTAAGCTCGTATAATGGGGCGCGGAAAAAAGTGACACAGGTCCTTCCTCTACAGGCGCTCGCGCCGTACTAATCGGTGCCCGCATGTGCATCGTAATTTATCTAATATTAGAGTGATGTTATTATCATTATTACTTCTAAATAAATAAAGGGATTTTAATGAAACTTTAGAATTAGATTTGTTAAAGGACATAGTTTATTATGTCAATTTAAAAAAAATGTAATTTCGCTTTATTCAACCCAAAAAGTCGGGATAAAATAACAATATAAAACGTAAAAATTGGCTTAACACTTTATTTTTTTTCTAATTAATGTTATAAATAATCTATATTCTACGACTATTATGTGACGACAAGATTATATGACTGATGCTTTTTGTATTTTTTTCTAATTTATTAGTATTATTGATAGATATTGGAGTCCGAAATATAGGTACTCTGCGATGATTTTTCAGTAAACTGGATGTGGGAGATTAATTACCACAAAATAAAGAAACTAGTTTTTCAAAATGTGTTTCTAAAAGTGTGAATACGAAAGGTTGGTCTATTTTTACATGTATTCAACAATCACAGAGTATTTCCTAAAATGGTAAAACAAGCGACTAAAATGTTAGATATTCGCGCGAAAATGTAAAATGGCTCTTAAACTTCAAGCGCTGGTGAAGGGCTTAAAGATATGTCAAAAAAATAAAACCGAAATATATTTAGGTACATAATTCTAATTTAGCCAAATGCTAGGTACTTTCTGCAGGTATTCAAAATGACTGCTATATTACGCTCCACCCTATTGTACAGTGCCGGAATAAAAAGGTTTTTCAATTTTCAAATTCGTTCATATGTGTACAGATATAGATACGCGGATCCCCGTTTAGCCATCAGACTTGCACATAATTATGTACCTTTGATTTTTTGAGGAATAATAATGGCCCAATCCCTGCTGACGAATGTGTGGTGTTTTAGGCAAGTCAAATTATAAAAAAGTCATGCAGTAGTATTAGTATGCTGGTCTCTATTTGTCTACATCTCTAAATACATCATCAGTCCTCAATCTTTAACGATAAAGATGTAAGGACCTAAGTGATATGATTTGTTAATGAAACTGTTTTATTTAAGTGAATTCATATGTAGGTATCCCGGCCGCTCACTCGGACAAATCGATCCGATGGCAAAACGGTACGATTATTCCGAACCTGACCCGAAATCCTAACCCACGTCACAGGTACTTAGAGGAACTTGAAAAAAATTATAATATTTGTTCCGAACATAACCCTCTTCCTAACCTGACCTTATGTGTACCTATACTCCATTTGGTTAGGTACTTAACTAAAGGTAAACAATGAAAATGGCGTCGTTCAGGGCTGTTCAACCTATTATCTTTCTAACAAACTTTGAACCATGTTTTCTCAACATATTTATATATGTTTATAATTGTACATTTCTCCAATTACGAAAGAGACCCATTCGGAACGTAATTGCTTTGGTGATCGAAATGTAAGCAAGGCTAGTATCTGGCTCGGGAGAACTCATTTAACCAATTAAAAGTACTAACAATACAACTAACAATCAATAAAAACAACGAACAAACGGAATAATAACTAATTAACAAAATTTACGGCAAGAGAAACACAAAAACGAACGAAAATAAAGTAAACACAAACTGTCACGAATGGCGTCTGGTTAACCGACTTAGGTGTAATAACTGTTACATATTTTGCAGCACTTCCTCGCAGTACTACTTCTCAGTTTTTTCAGAGTTATCTACTACATAGAAAAATGTTTTGAATATCTGTCTTTTTAGGTTCTTTTTAGTAGGCACATTGCAATACTTTATGAAATAATTATAAATTTTAATATAATTAATTGTTCGCAAGCTTAAGAATTAAGAATTACCATTTAATATTATCAAAGTAGTTAAATATACTAGTATATAAAAGGCAAAGTGATTTTAAATGATTAAATAATTTATTTAGGTTACGTTTTATTTCGAAACGAAAAATGGCCCTATAAAAGAACCTTTTTTATGGTTTGTTTACCTTTAGTTAAGTACCTAACCAAATGGTGTGTAGTTCCTATCATAACCCGAATTGCGATATAGGTAGGCTTCCCTCTCCTCTTTCTTAAAAGATACCGATGTGTCAAATCAGAGCTTAATATTTACAATACTGTAGATATCAAAATATCAGATAAACAACGAAACATTTTTAAGTACGTGTAAGTTTTAGGTACCTAACGACAACAAAAGTGAAATGGAGCACACACGTTTTATAAGTACCATAAGGTTTAATACGTGCTCATGGCCGAACTCGTCAAAACAGTGATACCGAACTGGAAATCTCTCAAGTTTACATCGGATTTTGTAAAAACCAGCCCTTAAATTTTTCCTACAGCTAAGATTAAGGGCTGTCAGGTCCATGTGGCAAAAAGTTGTGAAGAAACGAATAAAATAATTAAAATTAGATAAAACTAAGCTACAATACCGAATCGTAGCTTTGTGACCTGCCTCTTCTACCCCGAAATGGAATTATCTACATTCTGGACTTTATGAACTCTGATGAAAAAATGTTTATATGTATGAGTAGTGGTTAAAGATGAGAAGATTATTAACTTCAGGTCATGATTTTTACACTCGATTAAATGATTATATTGTTTTGATATTAGGAATAGTTGAATCTGTGATATTTTGATTACGTAGGTAACTATTGCAGGTATCTAGGTATCCAGTTCTTAACCTAACCCGCGCCCGGGTTAGGGTTTCGGGTCAGTTTCGGAATAATCGAAAACGTATTGACAATAATGTAAAATCTGAAACGGCGCTGTTTCCGTAATAAGCAGTTTTATTTCAATGTATTATATTCGCGTAAATGTCAGAAATCAATAGTTAGTTTTTTTTTAATTACTCGTTTTAATCATTTAAAAGAAACTGAGTTTAAATAGTTTTAAATTTATTGATAGGTACCTTCAACTATCCGACCGCGACGTAACAATGACTAGCGATACGATTATCCAGACTTCGTAATGATCATAGTAGCTATTTGTCTTCATTTGCAATGAAGTAGACAGTGGTTTTTGTTGATAAAAGCAAAAACTTAATAATGTGACGAACCTTTTCTTTCCGTGACTGTACATATCTACCATACTCCTTTAAAATTATGTAAATTACTTAATATTATTTAGCTACCACAGTAATTATTGGGCTATATTGTTGTCTAATCTCGCTCTTTTAAAATCACAATAAAAGCCGTCGCATCGGTAGATTAAGTTGTTACGTAACTTCTTTAAGATTTCAAAACGAAATACAAATTTTGTCAAACCCTTTCTAATAGCCCAGTCTTCTCATTTAGTTTACCTATAGAACCTTTAGGATCGGGTGATAAGGAACTCCACTGTGTGGAAACACAATTTTCAAACGTATGTTGGCCACATGTTAATTTATCTTTGATTTCATTATTGAATACTATACACGAACCTAACACATTATAGAACTCCAAGCTCAGTCCGTCTATCCATTCTTTAAGGTCTTGGTTTATTCTTTTTATATTTGATTGTGAAATTTTTTGTAACAATATACTCTCTTCTTCTTCTGGAAGAAAATTTTTTGGCTTTATGTGTGAAAAGTTTTTATATGAATTTTGCGATCCACTGTGAATTATATTAGCCTCTTGATAAGACAAGTCTTTACCAGAGAAATATTCTAGCGGCAATATGAGAAACTTAGTTGATACTATTATTCTATTTTTTTCAAATAAGCCAACTTTCCAAATTCCAGGTAAAAGAGGTACCTTCAAATTAGGTTTGATAAAATTTGTAAGATTAGTTTCATCTATGTGTATGCTATTAACATCAGCAATAACTCCAGCAGGATCTAACCAAATTAAAGTAAAATTTTCGTTTTTTTTATCTATTTGAGCTGATAATTGATAATGTAAAACAGGCTCTGATAATGGACCTAAAATATTTGCTAGGTTCCTAAATGTCATTTCTTTCTGATCATAATCAGAACTTACTTTAAATATTTTAATATTATCTACATAAGGATTATCGAAATTTAGTTCCATAATTTTTTTAGGTTTGTACCAAGTCTCAATTAATATTTCTATTTGATCGAGTACCATCGCTTTATGTATTATTAAATTTCCTTTATAAATATCTGCATGATTATAAGAATTAATTTCAATTACGACATCAGGTTCTATTTTACATCCTTCCTCTAATAGAATTCTTGCATTATGTCGGACCATGCTACCCGCGTGACTCAATATCATGTCATCTGAACTGGCTGTTAAATCATCTATATTATATATACTTTGCCAATATCCTTCTAAATTGGGAATCAAATGGTGATCCTTAAATCCGATATACTTCTCCACTCTGTTTATAATTTCCTGATTAATAATTGGTTCAAATTTTCTTGCAAAAAACAATTGGCGGTCTTGAGTGTTTTGTATTCTGGGCCAGTCTTCTGTTCTAAAATCATTAGGAGAACATCCACACCAATCAACCACATGTTTATACTGGCATTTGCAACCCAGTTTTCTTTTCCAGTTTGTTACGTGTAGATTATTGTCAACATATGAATCACAAAAATGTGAATTTCTCAATGCTGTATGAAAAAACGACTCTGCAGGTAACAGAGTATGTTGAAATATTACATCCAAGCCAGTTAAGAGTTCGTCTTTCTTACCGACTACATATTTGACAAATTCTGGGGATAATGCAATCCAATCACTACCACCGTCAATAACTATTCCTCTAGGTAACTTCCTTTCGCCAACTCGCCACATGTGGGTATCACATTCAATAAATGTTTTGTCTAGGCCTTGTTTCTTGATGAACCTTTGTACTTCTCGCCCATGTGATTTCACAAAGTTAAGACCTTTATTTACGACCAGAAATTTTTCTAATTCATCCAAAGACTTAATAGGAAAATCACTTTCACTTAAATTTATAACATAATCCCATTGCCAGCCAAGGGCAATAAAATCTTTCATAGCAGCAAGTAACATTTTAAGTAAAGATGCACCACCCCATATAGTAGAATACCTTCTTGGGGCTAATTTTATATTTGGAAACTGTTCCAAGATAGATAGTTTCCTATGTAAATAATCTTGACGCTGAAACAAACAAACCGCTATTTTAATACAACATTAATTGATTTACTGAGGATTAGTTTTATTTATAAGATTCCAGAGTGCACAAATGCAAGGTGACATATATTTAAGAAAGCAGAGATGTTTAGCAGCTGGACTGTATCCACTGACCGAATGCGGAGATGCGTACTGGCTAGACCGAGCAGAGATGTGTACTGGCTAGACCGGTGCTGAGCTGCGTGCGGCGAGCTAGGGACGAGGAACTAGGAACTAGCGGTGCCACTCGCATCTCTCGCCTCCACTGCGCGCCGTCGCGTGGCTAGGTCGCTAGGCTCAGCTCACATCTCTGTTTTGTTCGCGCTACGCAAATATAAGACATCTCTCCTCTGTGCACAACTGTATCCAGTAAAGCTAAACGCAGCCCAGATTTATGTAAATAACGAAATCTTTTTGGTCATTTCCAAAATAATTATCTACTCTCCTCTCGTCTCATCTCAGCTTTGGGAGATCTATACCCATCCCGTTTTTTTTTGTTTTTCGCTAAATGTAGGTCTAAAAAATATTAAAGATACATGAAACTATTAAACGCAAAATTGACAATTAAGTGGCTGTGATAATATATTTTTTTGTACACAGTTATGGAATATTTTTCGTGTATCTATGGCTGAAAGCTTAGTGCAATCAAGCTACTCTTTTAAGCTACCTGCTACTCTCACAAATACTCAGCTCAGCACACACAAAATTACACAACACGTTTAAATCGTATCGTTTATGTATAGGAAATAATAAATTAAATAAGTAGGTACCTACCTACTTAGAATATTTATAATCATACTAGTTGTTGCTCGCGGCTTTGTTCGCATTCCAAAGGGATTCTTGAGACAAAAGGTAGGCTATGTTTTCCAAGGTCTAATCTATATCTGTACTTACCAAATTTCATCTAAATCGGTTCAGCGATTTATGCGTGAACAGGGCAACAGAGAGACACACTTTCTCATTTATAATATTATAGTATGGATTTGGTTTGGGTACTTATCTTGTAAATTCTTTCTGGAGATGGGATAAGTATCTATCTTACTAAGTACAAGTTTAAACCTTGCATAAAAGAATATCCCTAAGTTGAGTACCTAATGAATGTAATTTAGGTAGGTACTTTAAGTTAACATAAATACTTTTAAACATTTGAAATGCTTTTTTTTTCAGCTAAAGATATTAAAAAAATAACTTACCTTATCAACATGTATGTAGAAGTAATGATTGCTTCTATATAATGCGTTAATTAGTCGGTAAACTTGTCTAAGTGCGCGTCCATTTAAGGTCAATAAGAATACAATCTGTATAGATTCTTTTTCATTGCTTATTGTTTTTGGTATTCTAGGCGTAAATTCTGTAACAAATATATAAATAATATTTCTGTAAAGAAATCCTAAACTAAAATACAGTCTTACAAGTCATTGTTTTAGGTTAATATAAGGCATTTTCAGATTTTTTTAAGTAGGTAGGTACAGAAAATCATCATGGATCGTCTACCACCTGGGGAGGTGCCGGGCATGTAGGACTTCTACCGACTAAACCGCGTTTGTCTTCCCAAAGATCATGGTCTATTTTAAAGTCCAGGAATTTTGATTCTAATTGAGGAAAGTGCCATAGCAACTTTGAGTTGGCCTGTCAATCCATTGCCAATCTGGGAGATTGGCAATGGATTGCCAATCTCCCAGACTCACGGCATGCATGCATGTAACTCGGCCTAATTAAGGGAGCTAAACTCGACGGCGTCATATAACCGGTCACCTTTGTTCAGTAGTGGACCTCCTTCGGGTCCCTGTTTTAAGTTAGTCCCCAGTCCTGTTACTTCCCTTTACCAAACTACCTTTATAACGTGACTTGTGAGTGACGGTCCAGTCACTCACAAGTCACGGTATAAAGCTAGTTTGACAGACTACCAGAAAAACTATCAACATCCACAAACAATTGTAATCAACCTGTTTTAAAAATTAATGCGAATGGGTTTTGATAAGACATTCACTTTATTTGTTGAAATAATATTTTTACGGATAGAAGAAGACATAAGGCAAAAGGAATACAAAATTAATATGACAAGAAATGGTTTTG
This sequence comes from Acronicta alni, assembly GCA_964056405.1. Lineage (NCBI taxonomy): Eukaryota > Metazoa > Arthropoda > Insecta > Lepidoptera > Noctuidae > Acronicta > Acronicta alni. The sequence continues at coordinate 7,140,809 of OZ043925.1, read as the reverse complement.
TACAATTTAGAATAAAATTGCTAATTTGTAATTTTAACATTTAAATTTGATACTGTGGTTTCCTACAACGGAGGGAGTACATTTCTCTGTACCTACATGTGTTAGTTGATGATCTGTAACACAAATTCTGTATGTCTCTTGTTGGAAGTATATTGTACAATTAAATAAATAATCTACCTGTGTGTCAGTTACCTCACAGTGCAACATTAATGCCTTAGTATTGGCACGGTAATATTATCATTACAGTATTGTATCTCGGCCGTATTTTAGAAATAAATGCCCACAGCCGCGCGGTACGTAAACATGCGATAGGGCTGCCCGCCTCCAGCATTTTAAATACATTTGCCTACTTTGTGTTTCCATTTAGTTATATACTTTTTTTATTTAATCAAATAAAATACCTACTTTGTGAATTGAATAGGAAGTGTTCAATAAAAATGCGTGTTGTAAAAACAACACGCATTGGTAGATTTAATTGAAAAACTGTTTATGTTTGAATAACAAATCGGTCTTATAAATTTGCGACCAAAAAATATTTGCGCCTCAACTGAGACATACGAAATGCTTTATTATTAAATTTTAAAGTAAGCCTAAAAAATCCGCATTCTAATATAAACTACAACTCGTCATATTAAATATGTAAATATGTACTTGAACTTATTTTTAGTGAAAAAATCGCGCGGTTATTGTTAAAAAAACAACACACCGTCCGTTCGTCACTGCGGCACAGTCGCGTGCCGTCTGTCTGCATGCCCCGATAGAGGCGCGTAGGTATAGCTCGCAATTCGTCAGTTTGTATGAAGATGGAATACTGTATAGATAATATTACCGTGGTAATGGCGACTAGATTAGTGACAAATACCATATTGCCTATACATGCTGTTTCTTTAAGGTGTCAAGCCGGTGCAGGGTGATAGTACTGGACTACCATGCCTATCGATTGGACCCCCATGTATGTTCCGCGGTTTTTAGTAGTTTTCGAGTTAGATTTTATTATTCACTTTTCCAAAATGTTGTTTAAGCTTATTTTGTTTTAAAAGCTTTTCTCTTAATTTTTTTTTGTAATGTGATCCTCATAAATTGTAGTGTCATACATAAACAACTTACTTACACAAATTTTGATCGAGAGTGAGTAATTTATTTATGAGCAATACAGATTGGAATTTTTTACTAAGATAAAAACCTAAGAATTGGCATGAAAACACACTAATAGGTTTTGATTCTGATTCCAATTAATTTGGACCTATTAGGAGCAGTAGAAAGATTTACTTACTTGCTAATCCAGTTTCATAAATATTCATCGTAAAGTACCCCCCACAATGTTGAGTTACATTTCCTGGACATTTCATGTCACACAGATCATTAGGGACTGAAGAAGAAGGTTGCGGTTTGTTTTCTCCACAAAAACACTCTGACCTGAAATACGCAGTTATTAAACAGTTGTTTTTTTAAAGATTGATGAAAATACTTCTCATTGTATGAGAAGTTATGTGATAGAGACAGACACAGAGGTGCAACTGTAATGGGACCTTAAAGAACATACTGCAAAAGAAACCTGTGTATCAAGTGAATTGATATGATATGTTTATGATAACTTTGCTTATCCAATGTTTTAATACTCTTAAGTATTTGTCAGTGGAACCACCAGGAGAGGATGCCTTAGAAAGACGCATTACACCATTGGATTCTTCAAAAAGGTCTGGTGCATTAATTGCAACCTGCATGTGTGTATGATAAGATGTATGAATGCGGACGAAGAGAAAGTAGTATGACTTTTAATAATTCATAAAGAAATAATTTCCATTAACAATATTGTGAAACACAGGGATGAGAGTATTTACTACAAAATACAGATTTAGAAAGTTACAGACAGTAATCAAAAACTTGAAATTATTCTATTTTATGGTAGATTTATTATGTCTTGTAAAAAATCATAAACAAAAATTGCTGTTTATGATGTTATTAATAAAGTCCTGTGAGTCGTTGTGTAACAGTAAGCCTGTATAATACTGCTGTTTTTTTATCCATCAGACATAGTGCTGGTAGATAATACATTGTACACTTTGGATCACCATGAGAACTAATGGATCTATATGGGAGAAACTCCACATCAATGAGCAACTGTCAAGAATAGTGCCAAGAGCAGAGGGACACTCTTCAATGACCAAAATTGTAATTAACCTCAATTGATTAATATCATAATTATATAAACTTAAAAGAGATATAATGCATGGTCACCTAAATATAATATATATTATCACTTCACCAAGTAACATGGAATTTATTCGTTAAATATTTCCTGAAATAACCTAGCCTATCGCCCTGTACCCACTTGAAATTGAGTTTCTGGACACATGTATATTTATGAATATATATTTTGCCCCATACCATATTATTTTGACAGAACTTAAGCTGAATGCTTTTCAAAACTTACGCATATTGAACTCCAGCATAAACAAAACCAGCTTGTATGCATATATCTAAACATGCAGTTGGTGAGTTTGTATTTGCATAATTGCCATAGAAACCTGTAAGCAGTCTCATTTTCTTTTCATCTGCATAACATCCCAGATATCTACCATAGGTTGTTTGGCCACGAAGACAGTAATTTGGAAGTTCTTCTGAATAAAAGAGTCCGTTTTGTATGAGACATGTTTTGTTAACAATTTGCTGTTTACAACTTTGTGTCTTAGCTCGATGAATCGCAGATATAGCTTCTCTACTCTTAATTTCACAAGGAGGTTTGAAATCCAACTCTTCTACTCTCAGATATGTAGCAACTTTGTTTTGATTCTTAATATTTATAGGTAGGTCTTCGTCATCGCTAAATCCAAAACTGTTTTTTCTTGCCGATATTTCACCAACCAACTGCCGTGCAGTAGATACGTAGCCACTCTTTTTTAATAAATTATCATTTATAGATGGAAAGTAACTGATTGCAATAAAAAGGTGTATAAAAAATGCAAGTAAAACTGTTATCACTAAACACTTTGCATACCTAATATAAAACCTTCTAAAAGTAAACGCCATTTCCACGACGATTCATTTTATATGATTTTTAAAAAATACTAAATAGATTCCATCTAAACTACATTGTTTTTTAGGTTATATTTACAATTTACTTACTGTAAGTCTGTAACTGAAATGTCTGAAATGGTGAACTGGTGACACTGACTGACTCAAATCTGACTGAATTTGAAATTCTGATTTTCTGAATGTCAATCAAATCAAATCCTGTTTAATGTTACTAGATACATTAAATTGAATATAATTGGTTAGTTTTACTATTTCAATTTATTTAAACTTTTTTATGAATGCTTGGAATATGTATGTAAACTGATAATAATATAGATTCGATAAATATCGATATTGTCTTTTCACTTGCTCATCCCTATGTGAAACTTTTGGTGTAGACTGTAGCCGTGGTAGCTCGATATCTGCACAGATTAATGATTACTCCATGACATGAACTGACTAACTGCTCTGACTGGGTAACTGCTCTACTAAAATTAGTAGTAATAAAGTACTCCTAATAATATGAAAAGATTAGAGATCAGACTCTTACATACATGTGAAGATTAGCGGGTCAATCTTCAAAAAACATTATTTTTGAGTAAATTTTGTGGATTTTTTAAAACCTGCGTGCATCGCTCGGATTTTTTTAAAGTATTAATAGGCATGTTCAGATTATAAGATTTACTCAGAATAAACAAGAATTTATAGAGATATTCATATATTTGTTTAAACTATTGTTGAGGATAATGATACAATGTGAGAAAAATGATTTTTCAAGCTTAGGACAATAACGATATGTTGAGGATAATGATAATGGTCATGTATTTAGTTCTAAATACTTTTAAATAAGTACAGAGGCCAGTACATCAAGCTACCACAATCTGTAAAATTTCTTTGATTGATAAAACTTTAATCCAAAATAATAAGAAAGAAAGAAAAACAAAGGTAATCCTTGCAAAAAATTAAACTAACACAAACAAAAAGGTTAATATTCAATTTGGAAAATTATACAGTTTTGGATAGCTAGTAGGAGGACGATGATGATATATGATTGTAAAAAACGGTAAAATAATTGTAAAAATCGCTTATAGAAGTACAGACGCTAGTAGTGACCTACTAGCGTCTGTACTTCTATAAGCGATTTTACCCTTATCCTAAATTACTTGAGGTCCGCGCAGTATGTCTTTTCCTTCCATACATCTCTTTTAGCCGTCATCTCATCATTCACTTCCGTTGTAGCCATATCATCTCGCACACAGTCCATTCACCTTTTCTTTGGTCTCCCTCTTCCCTTATATCCCACATTTATGCTCCTTCCTGGTGGTAACATGGTCTTCACTTCTACGCATCACATCTCCATACCACGACCAGCGGTTACTGCACAGTATTTCTGTAACAGGTGCAACTTTCAAACTTTCTCTTATATACTCATTCCTCACCTTGTCCATTCTGGTAACCGCAAACAACCGCGTAATAATCTCAGCGACATGCAATTGCCTTTCATGCATCCCTTCCGTAGCCCAACATTCTGACTACTACAGGACGGAAGGCCTTAATATGCTCTTGTATATTTTCCCTTTAATTTTAAGGGGGACTCGGGAGTCACACGTTGTTCCCATAACCTGCCGCCATTTCATCCACCCTGCGTTTATTCTGTGCTTGGCAGTCCGGTCTATTTCCCCATTGCTTTGTACCACTGAACCGAGGTATCGAAAATCAGAGCAGACTGGCAGTGGTGCGCCATCCAGTGATATGGCTCCAAAACTGGATAGACCGCCGAAATCACAGAACTTGTATTCCGGTTTGGTTACTGGTTGGTACTGATTTTCAACACTCTTCAGGTTGTTGCCATTTTACCAATCTGCTCTTCACCTCGACACCCTCTTCACCGACGAGGACAAGGTCATAGGCAAACAGCATGCTGTTTGTTGATATGATTTATAATTGCACCAGGGTGCTTCTTCCTGAATGTTAGTGCATTCATTATCAACAGAAAGAGGTAAGGATTTAACGCTTACCCTTGGTGCAAGCCTACCGTCACACTGAACTCCGAACTGGAGCTGGTGGCTCCAGCAGGTGACCGCACGTGGGTACTAGATTAACTATATACATAGCACGAATCAACCTCACATATTTCGCAGGCACACCTTTATCTTTCACTGCCCACCACAAAAAAAATCTAGGGACTCTATCGTATGCCTTCTCTAGGTCAATGAATACCATGTGCAAGTTTTTATGTGCACGTCTACACTTTTCACCTAGTTGGCGACGTGCAAAAATGGCCTCCATTGTCCCACAGCCTGGCATAAAGCCTATTTTATTTATTTATTTATTATCAACACAAATTAATTTACATTATATTAAAAAGGCACAGTGTAAACATAAACCAATTTAGGTTTTTCTGTACACCGATTGAGTCCGTCGACAGCTCGATTTTCAAAAGATGTAGGTAGGTGAACACGACGTATCGCGCTCGCAAAGCTACACAAAACGGTAACGGTACTCTCTAAAATGTAATATTTTAAACGGCATCACAAATTTATACAGCATGTTGTTCTTTTATGTATTTAAATTATTAAGATTATATATTTCTATTAAGCTTCAATTTCTCGAAAAAGTATTCTTTAAGTTTATATTTTATGTTTTTTTGCGTTAATTCATTTTTTAATTTTGGTGGTAGTCTGTTTATTATTTCTGGTATAATATATGTTAGGCGCAGTTTTCCATAAAAAAATGTGAAATTAGGTGTTACAAGTTTAGTGTGTGTATTGCGTAATGTCATGTTCGGCTTTGTATTGTAATGTTGCAATTTTTTGTTAAAGAATTGTTCAGTTAATAATGTGAATTTCACTTTATCGTGTATGGGAATGAGTTGACAATATGGAAACAGATCACTGTAATCATTTTGACATTGCAGTTTTATCTTGCGTGGTACAATGGTTTTCGTACCCCACAATCTTCTAGCTTTTCCAATAAAATGTCGTGCCTCAGCGTGTCAAATGCTTTACTATAATCAATAAATACTGCTAATATATGTTTTTTGGGTGATCTTGCTTTCCTCTCGCAATCATTTTCTATCACTTTCTCCCACACTTTCATAGTATGCGACATGAGCTTTATTCCTCTATAGCTGTTACAGTCTTACTTATTTTTAAAGATGGGCCTCCTCATGCAACAACTTATTGAAGAAAGTTAGCCAATAATATCCATCTTCTTTCAATAACTTCAATACTTCTACTGGTATACCATCTGGCCCCATAGAGTTTTCGCTATTCATACTGGTCAACGCCTTCCTTACTTTATCCATACCAATTCCATTTACTGGGCTAGTAAACGAAATTGGTATGGATTTACTTTTGGACATTTACTTTTAGATTTCCCAATCAACTAGTGGACATACATACGTCATTTTCTTCAATCTATATTTTTCAAAGTACATCTTCCATCGCTCCTTTATTTCATTCCGTTAAGATCTTACCTTCCTCATTTTTTATACATTTGATATTTATTATATCCCTTGCTCGCTTTTCTCTAGCTTTCGTTATTCGGTACAGTTCCTTCTGACCCTTAGGACAGTCAAGTGAGTTATACAACTGCGTTTGTGCCTTAGCCCTGGCTACTGATACCGCTTTCTTAGCTTTATTCTTACGTTCTTTATTATATAGTCTTCTTTCTCTCTTTTAACCTTTCATTCCTCTCATTAACTTTTTGTCAGTCTATAAATTCAAGTTTCTTTTTTTTAAGTACATTTTGCACTTCTTCACTCCACCACCATGTATCTCTGTCTATTATACCTTACCCTTTCGATTCTCTAAAACACATCCTTTGCTGTTGCTTTCTGATATTTTATATGACGCAAACAATATTTTTTATACCACTAAGGTGAAAAACCAGCATACGGCCCACCTGTAAGCGGTTACCGTAGCCTATAGACGCTTGCAACACCAGAGGTATCACTTGCGCGTTGCCGACCCTGTAAAAATTATAAAAATACTCTATAAAAATTCTCACAAACTTATTGAAGGACCCCATTCTTTAGTCTCTCCGGAAACCCTGGGCCGGGGGCTGATTCCACTACGTAAGCGAGCTTGGGAGAAAATGCCTCAGGAATTGAACGGTATGAGACCTAAGTGGTTCCAGGGTATGTGGATGTACTCCATGCCGATGGCATGGTGGCGAGGTATGGTGATAGAAAGTAGCCTTTGGCATCATCTCAAACAATTCCTCAGAATACCGCCCGTCGTATAAACAGTAGATGACACACAGAGAGATGCAAAGTCTCTTCTCCAACTTAATGGCTCTAAACCGTTTGTGAGATTGGGCTCGTTGACAATCTGAACTGCTCGTTTCTGGACTGCGTCAAAAGATCCAAGCTGGTATCTTGGTGCTACCGCCGATAGGTGACAAGAGTACTCTACATATATGGGACCGGACTTGCTACTTATACAGTAGCAGTCTTTGCCCCGCTGTGAAGTGCCGTCTTGCCTTATTGAGCACCCCGTGTTTTTTGGATGCCAGCTTTACCATGCCTTCTAAATGACTGCGGAATTGAACGCAGCTAGAAATGTCAATGCCGAGGTCAATGCTGTTACAGATGTTAAGGGAGGTGTTCTGGAATTGAGGAGCCACAGTAACGGTGCGGTGAACGCGCATACTCGTGTCTTAGCAGGGTTGAAATGGACTAAGTTAAGTCATTCCCAATCGGAGACTCTAGCTAGATCTATTGTATGATACCAACAAGATACGAGATAGTTTTAGATACGAAGTAAACTGTACTTCGTATCTTCTAACGGTGTTGTGTGTCATACATATTAAAAATCGAAGTCTCCGCTATCTTCACATACAGAAGAAGAAGGTAATCAATTTGAAGAAGATCTTCACATTGATCACCTTCTTATGTAGCGTTTATAACATTAAAATCTTCCAATATGTACAAAAATTGTCTTTCATCAACAAAAAGTTGATTTGTATATATATATCTTTTTTAATCTAATTAACTACTTGAGCTCCTTGATGGTATTAATTATTATTTTCCAGAAACACAACCTTAAACAAATGCATAAATTACGAACTCACATCATTAACCTCAACATTTGTCATTTTTCTCAACATGTGTCATTATCCTGGCAGTAAGAATTCAGGACAGTGACGTAGAGAAAAATGATGATTTTGAAAAAATCTTAGTCAAAACATGTTTTCGCACGTGGTATTTCTAAAAAAGTTTTATTATTGCATGTGTACACAAAACCTTCATACTTTTTTGTTAAATGAAGAACTAACAATAGTATTTTATGGATAATAAAAATGAAAATATAAATAACGTTTTTTGGCGAAACTTTTGGAGAATGAATTTCAAAGGCTTAGGTACCTACCAGCAAAAAAACGAGCGTGTGTATCTTTACCAAACCACGTCCCCAGGCTGAGGTGCGGGAAGGTCTGTTCGCCTAGCCAAAAGTTTCCCTCCCTCGCGCCATTTACCCGACATAATATTGAAAACAAACATTGCGCAGAACAATGACGCACATTTTTTTAATACGAGTTTTTTATTTATTAGCTTAACGGGTATTGGTAATTTTATGAAGAATATGAAGATTGATTAGTTATAATTACAGCACCCCATAACAAGTAGTTCAACGAAGTCACAATTTTGTCATATGGCCGAAGTGACACGTGAAAAAGTACAGTACGTGCACAAGCACGTACACTACAAAGTCATCACATAATACTCGACTGAAATAGGCATTATCAAGCATCTTACATCACATCACATTCAATCATTTTTTTTTAAATTTATTTCATGACCATGGATACAAGTCCTTCAGTCGACATCACATTAATTACCACCAAGGTTGCCAATCTGTGGGGAATTCCCCAAAGTGCGGGGATTTTCAGTCCGATCGGGTAATTGGTGGGGAAAACGTTTATGTGAGGAAAACGCGGGGAATTTAGACATTCACACTAGAATTGAACTAAGAAGTAATAAAAGTAGTACTTACTAGAAGTACTTATAAATTATGTATGTTTAATTCAAGTTTAACTCAACTTCAATCAATCATTCATTACTTTAGTATGTAACGAACGAACTATGAGGAGTATACAAGTATTGTATTGCAATTTGCATGCAGACAGCCGTTGACTGTTAATGAATTCACATAACATTTTGGTGCGTTTGTGCAAATATGGACAGGTTCCGTCTTAAAAACAGTGCAGGTCATGAAATGTTTTAAAATTTGAAATATACAATAAACCTATTGCTGATCCTATCTTTTTCAAATGCATCAGTCGAAAGAAAGAAAAAAAAGGATAATGGAGAATAAGAAGAAAATTTAGCGGTCTAAGGAATTTGAAAACAGAGCATCTTAATCGTCTACACACTGACATTGTAGTAGCGCTTATGGCCACTAGACAAGGAAGGAAATTTTGATCCTTAAAATTATAAGTTAATAAAAAAAAAATTGTAACGAAGAGCTTTGAAAAGTATATTAAATCATGTAACGTCTTTTGAATATTTTTAAATATACGTAACTGAATATTTTTGTAATAAATAATGTTTGTTTTCTATGAACGTTACTTTTTTTTTGTTGAAAAAATTTGGGCTAAGATGTGGGGAATATTGATTTTATTTTCCCCAAAATTGGGGATTTTCATTCAGGTTCTGTAATCCAGACCATGGACATCGGCAACACTGATTACCACTAATGTGTGATTCGACTGAAGGACTTGTATCCATGGTCATGAAATAAATTAAAAAAAAAAAAATTACTAATGTGTGATTTCAGTCATACGTTCAGTACAATCAATCCATAGATTTAAAAATGGTTCAGTCTTGAGTCTGTAGATCTCAGTAGTTGAGAGATACCTAGGTTCCATAGAGTTAATAAACAGCGCAGTGAACTACATAGATTAATATATTATAATACTGGTGAACTACACAGTAAACATTATTGGTAAAGTGATTATCTGAATAGGTACCTTTTTAAAGAGTTTAATAATGTATGTATCTTTATTATAATTAAGTATATTTTCTGCTATTTTGTAGGTAAACCTTGAAAATGTATCATCATTCAGTCAAAATTATGTCCAAACCAAATATTTTGAATCAACATATTATACCATACAATTTAAGTGCCCGAAAGGTCCACGATGGTAGGTTTAAAGGGAAAGTGGCAATAGTCACAGCCTCAACCGACGGGTAAGTAATAAATAATAATATAAATAACAAGTATTGCATTGTTTTAATTAAATACCTAAGTAGGTAAGTACCTACCTAAATAATTTATTATTAAAGTATTATTTTGAAGTTTGATCAATGATAAAAAGGCCAAAGCACGGGCCAAAGTCTGACGATAAGAGTGATTATTATACATACTATTTTTTTTAATTACAGTAGGTAGGTACTACCTATTTAAAAATTTAAGTTAACTAAGGTAGGTACTAAGATTTTTTTAATAATATTAAAAATCGTCATAAATTCAAGACTGCAGGACCAAGTCTTTCAAGTCACTGAACTTGATGGGTAATCAGTAATCTAATCACAGCCATCTGAGCCCTGAGGGAATATCACACGCATTCTCGGATATTTTTTTCCATTCCTCTTGAGTCCATCCAAAGGTTGTCTGTAAGAGATCGCTTCTAGAGATAAAACTGGGCGGTTTTATCTCTAGAAGCGATCTCTTGTACCATTCTATGATATTTATGAACTTGGCATTTTAAGTGTATTAGTGTGCAAATAAAGAATATTCTATTCTTATTAACCTTGGTATATTGGACAGATTGTGGTGGCTTGATTGGTTGCTGGCTTCCGTACATTGCACCCGTGCGAAGCGGGGGCGGGTCGCAAGAGTAGGTATCATATTAATATTATAAATATGAAAGTTTGGATGTTTGTTTGTTTATTAGTTACCTACTCAATCATGCAAAAACGGCTGAACCGATTTGCATGAAATTTGGTACCCTAAAAGTATGTGACCGGGAATAAAGTATAGGCTACTTTTTATCCCAGAATAATGTGGGAATATCCCGGAAATCCCTAAAAACGGATATAGGAGAAATACTTACGAGATTTGAATGAAATTTCATACACACATAGGTAGTATGTGACCGGGAATAACACATAGGATATATTGCACCCCAGAAAAATGTGGGAATATCCCGGAAATCCCGAAAAAACAATATCTTACGGGATTTGAATGAAATTTCATACACATATAGTATGTGATCGGGAATAACAAATAGGATATATTTTACCCCAGAAAATGTGGGAATATCCCGGAAATCCCAAAAAACGAATAGCTTACGGGATTTGAATGAAATATCATACACATATAATATGTGACCGGGAATAACACATAGGATATATTTTACCCCAGAAAAATGTGGGAATATCCCGGAAATCCCGAATAAAGAATATCTAACGGGATTTGAACGAAATTTCATACACACATAGTATGTGACCGGGAATAACAAATAGGATATATTTTACCCCAGAAAATGTGGGAATATCCCGGAAATCCCGAAAAACTAATAGCTTACGGGATTTGAATGAAATTTCATACACACATAGTATGTGACCGGGATTAACCAATAGGATATAGGAGAACTACTTACGGGATTTGAATGAAATTTCATACAGACACAGTATGTGACTGGGAATAATAAATAGGATACATTTTACCCCAAAATTATGTGGGAATTCCCAGAAAACTTATGTAGGAGACCTACTTACGGGATTTGAATGAAAAGTTGGTACACTAGGCGTAGGTACGAAGTCGCGGGTAAAAGCTAGTAATATAATACAACATAAATATTGACCAAAACCCCACTGCGTTAAATATATTGCGTTATATTATATTAATACTAAAAAGCAAAAAACAAGTTCTACAGAAAGTCTAGAACTTGAATGTTGCAAAAAGATATGGCAGGTGGTTTTTGTTTGCCTTTCCGATGTCAACACACATTCCCCAGGTGGCGGATAATCCATGTGGATTTGTCTTACCATTAATATTCCGTGGAACGAATTTCTTTGTCCAGTAACTCACTTACTGATTAATCACGAATTTTCATAATAACTATTAACCCGACTTGAATGAAATTTGGCATGTAGGTTGTATAAAATATCCAAGAAATCCCAATCCGCTAAGACAGGCATTGGGAAAATTCTCACGGAATTGGCAAGCTAGAGATCAACACAGATACCGCTTTATCACTCACTAATGAATTACGAAATCTCAGAAACTATAAGTATAGAAACCTGAAATATACTGCAGCTGATAAAGGAATTTGGGAAAACCCTAGTAATCATGACTATCCCCCGTTACTGCATCATTAGCCCAGTGATCGTAAGCACGACTGCTGGGCTAGAGGTCCGGGTTCAATTCCTAGGTTCATTATTGTGTTATCTATGAAATCTCAGTAGCAGCTCGGAGTGTAAATCTGTGCCCGGTTAATGGCAATAGGCTAGCCCCCTATTACTTGGGACCTAAACTAAAAATACAGGCGATATTTGGATGTAGATTGAAACACCTCTATCTAACCCTTCTGGGAATACAGCCGTTATGGTATGTTAGGTATTCCCGTGGGTATTCCTAACTTTTAGTGGGTTATATTTTTTTATTTTAAATAATGGCATTGATATTATTCCGGGCCTCGAAGAGCACGTAAAGCCGTCAATACCGGTAATTCTATAAAGTCAACGTAAATGTGAGTACTTTATGGGCTAGATATACAAACATACAGATTTTAACTGTCTAGTAGCTTAGAAAATTATAACGTGACCTACTCAATTGTTCTGTTGATCAATTCAATTCGATTTATTCAGAAACAAAATCTGGGATTTGGGTTATTGAGCAAGTTACATAGTAGTTTGGTCGAAATACATATGTAATTAGGTACTGATATGCGTGCGTTGATTGGGACCGGGATACCCAAAGCCGCTCTTTCTTTCAAAGCAATTTACTTTTAAAACCCTTTAATTTGACACCTAACATTTTCATAGTCCAATATACACCATGTTGCTAATGCGTTCCTAGTGTCCTACACTTCCTACCACCAATCGTGGGGTTCGTTGCCGTTCAGATGTCAACACACGTTTATAATCAGCGTGCGGAGAATCATATTTCCAGTGTCACGACTTTTCAATGTGTTTCTATCTAGCTGGCCCCCCACATGCTACAGCAACGAAAGCGGTGTAGGCTGATATCTTGTTTAATGTACCTCTCCAAAACAACGATAATATTCAATGTACCTCCTCCAGAAAGACAGAAATGCCATTTAATTTCGGTTTCTGGCCAGCGGGCCCATCCGTGATTTTTAGAGAATTGAAAAAAATATACCTTTCGAATTATACATTTATTAACAAAAATCTTTGATAGTAAAGCAGCAATTAAATTCGAAAAGTTTGTCTGTCCAGCGGGCCCCTTTTTAACTATTATATTTACAAGTGTAAGTAGTATACCAAATTAAAGCATTTTCAATGTACCTGCAGGTAATAATGCGTTTTTGTATATACGATAAGCAAATAAGTGTATTTTTTTAATAATAAACTTATGACGAAAAAATATGTGCGTGAGTTCCGTGCAACTGGTGTTTAAGATAAATTCCGTTGCACGGATATATTGGATAGCCTTTGTCCTGCAGTTAGCATCAAATGCCGGACGATAAGCGGGCTAAGAAAAAAATAACTTCATTTATTGCGATCGAATTGCATGTAGGGTCAGCAACCATATGTGATTGGTCAATTAAGGTCAAGCCGTTAATTATCCAAATAATAGTAGTAGCAAAATTGCATTCATCTTAGTTAGCGTGACTGATTAAAAACAAACAAACATTCACATTATAATATTAGTATGATGATAATACCAATTAGTTGATCTGACCACTATCTTACAGAAAATCATATCTTTATTTTAGTGAAAACCAGCAAAAAATTTAACGTTATTGTTTAAATGAAACTGATAATTGGAAATTCCAAGATTATTATTTAAGTCCAAACCCAATGTTAATTTAAAACAAATAAACAATAGTTTTTCAATAGTAGTTATAATAATAGAACTGATTTGATTAGATATTGATTTGTAAAAATATGTGTAAATAAATATTAATTGTTCATTATTATTTACCAAACATTCCGTTATCATGCTGACCTTACTTTGTGGTCACAAATCTACGAATTACTTTTCCGTCATTTGTGTTTGTAATTATGGTGTTTTCACATTATTACCTGCAGGTACATTGAAAATGCTTTAATTTGGTATGCTACTTACACTTGTAAATACTATAGTTAAAAAGGGGCCCGCTGGACAGACAAACTTTTCGAATTTAATTGCTGCTTTACTATCAAAGATTTTTGTTAATAAATGTATAATTCGAAAGGTACCTACATTGGAAGGAGTATCTCCAATATTTTTTTCAATTCTCTAAAAATCACGGATGGGCCCGCTGGCCAGAAACCGAAATTAAATGGCATTTCTGTCTTTCTGGAGGAGGTACATTGAATATTTTCGTTGTTTTGGAGAGGTACATTGAACAAGCTACACCGCTTTCGTTGCTGTAGCATATGGGCGGCCAGCTAGATCGAAACACATGACATTTCAGACTACGACATTATACACTGTACCCGTACTCGTAGCCGTACACTTATTACATGCAGTCGTATTCCTAATGGCACCTTACTGATTATTTAACGACACCTAGTTTATTTAAATCGGTTAACTTATTAAGTAGGGGATACACACCTACATAGATGTAGAAATGATACATAAGTACCAAATATTTATAATGATCCTATTAATTTTAGCATCGGTTATGCTATAGCTAAGCGATTGGGAAATGAAGGAGCTTCTGTGGTAATAAGTAGCAGAAAGAAAAACAACGTGGATAATGCCATCAAGAACCTGCGTAGCGAAGGCATTACTGTCGAGGGAGTTGTATGCCACGTAGGCAATGCTGATCAACGGAAAGAGCTATTTGATGTCGTAAGTATAGATGGGTCACCATCTATGATGATGATGACTCATACTTAGATTATGATAGTATGAGGATTATTATCCATCCATCCAATACTGACAAGAAAATATATAATTCAAATACTAGTCATCATAGGTAAGGTGTCTTAAAAAAAAGACGGCCACCTGATAACCTAAAAAATCGGACACCATACGACGCTAATAGATTACTTTCTCCTTCTCGTCACACGCAATAGCCTTATCCGAGTGAAAGATTGCAAAGTACCACTAGGGGAAGCCTTGGTGTCGCAACATCGACTTCTTATTATGGACGTTAAAATAAAAATACAGCTCAGTAAAAACAAAGAGCGACATCCCTTTAAGATAAAATGGCATAATGTTATGAAAAGAAGTGTGTGCGAAAATTTACAAAGCGAGTAGTGAATAAAATGGTAGAAATGGGAGATATGATTGGCCAAAGCGTGAATGACTGTTAGAATGAGATGGCAGAATGTGTCATAAATGCGGCTAAAGATAGTCTGGGAATATCGAAAGGAAAGGTCACGATTATTAGGGATACATGGTGGTGGTCATAAGAAGTACAAAGTGTGATAAAAGAAAATAAGATGAAATATAAAGAATGGCAGATAGAATGTAAGTTTAAAAATGGAGAAGAAGATCAATTACGATCAGTGTAAGAGAAAAGCAAAGAAGCCGTTGCTGTATCAAGGGCTTTAGCCTAGGACCAAGCAGGGGAGGTTTTTCCGATGATAAAGAAATCACGGATCGATGGAAAAACTATTTTGTAAGGCTAATTTTATTAATGAAGCGAAAGAGTAGAGTGGAGTGCTTGAGAATAAACCAGTGAATGTGGGATTATGGACGCTCTTACGTCGGACATACAGGGGAAACCCCCTGGTGCATGCTCGCCGACTACATAATGCTAGTTGGTGAGTGTGGCCCTGAGGTCCAGAGCAAACTGACGGAGTGGTGGCAGAGACTGGAAAGTGTCGGTTTGAAAGTAAGTAAAACCAAAACAGAGTATCTGTTCTGTGATTTCGGCGGCATTTCCAGTCCTTTGTCCCTAACTTTGGACAGCATACTCTTGCCAGTTTGCGCTAACTTTAGGTATCTCGGGTCACTCGTGCAGTGGTCGAATTCATAGGGACGTTACACATCGAATCAACTCAGGTCGAATGAAATGGCGACAGATCACAGGAACAACTTGCGACCCAAGGATGCCTCTCAAGATCAAGGGCAAAATCTATAAATCGATGATAAGACCTGTCGTATTGTATGAATCAGGTGCTGAGTCGTGAAGATGGATAAAAGAAGACTACATGCAACGGAAATGAAAATTTTGAGGTGGATGTGTGGAGTAACTAGAATAGATAAAATAAGGACCGAGTACATTAGAGGAAGTTTGAAAGTGGCGCCAGTAACAGAAAAGTTCAAAGGGAACCGTTTTTTTAGGGTATAGGCATGATAAAAGAGTGATGAATATACATGGAGGGGTAGAGGGAGGCCAAAGAAAATAAGGATGGATTCTGTTAAAACGGACTTGATAGAAAAGAGAGTGAATGATGATGTGAAGGCTGACAGAGAGAAGAAAAATAGGTACTTAAGTGACCTTTTCCTTTGAACCACTCGGTCTGGAACGCCCTGTATATTCGGTTTGTTCGTATATACGAATGTAGGTATGTCTGATTCTTTGACACGCTCTTCAGTCTAATACCGGTCTAAACAGTAATTATAGGACTGATTTTTACATAATGAGGTGTCAATAGATTCGTTTTAGTTGTGGGAGACGAGTGACATTAATATGACCCGCTTGCTCGTTTGCCTCCCTCTTCCATAATAAAAATGGTATGTATATTAATTCATTTCTTATTCAATGTAAATTATTTATTTCAATTAAATGTAACTACTTTAAAGAGAAGAAACTTAACGTTATTTGATGAAGACAACCAAATTTTGATTTGAGTAGGTACCTACCTACATATTTTATCTAGATATCGACTGCCGCTACCGCTGGCACGATCCTTTCTTACAGACAGACGCCAGCACATCAAGCTACCCTAATCTGTCAAATTTCTTGGATAGATTTTCAACTTTAACTTAAAGTAATACAGTTCATGTTCAATTAGGAAAATTTGACAGTTTTCGATAACTTGACCTGCTGGAGTCTACATGAGTAAATTTTTAACACCTTATAATTTTTAATATTTTAATACTCTGAGACAAACCGGATTGGACAGACCGTATCGCAGCGGTTTTTTTGAATAGGTACCTACTTTTATGTATAAGGCAGTTTTTGTTGGCCTTTAAACTTCAAAATAAAATTGTCACGCCACGATGCAAATACCTACTTTTATGCTAAAATAATAATAAGTAAGTGTATTTTAGCATAAAAGTTTAAATTTAATATCTATTTAATAGATAAATAGATATTAAAGTAAGTACATACTTAAAATATTAATATAGCCCTCCATATTGCAATGCTTCTAAAAGTCCGCTAAGTAATTTAAGTACCTACCTAACTACTTACTCAATTATGTATGTATACACATACATTTTGAATAACTAAAAATAATAAAACTGTTTTCGAGTACTTAAAGCTTGCCCGCCCAGCCCTAGAACTTTCACTACCATCGACTACCTAGCGAGTTCAATGTCGAAATCTATCATCATTCTAAATTAATAGATCAAAAAGTATATGTACCTACTTATCTACCAACAAAATAATGTTGTTTTTATTTCAGGCGAATAGGAAATTCGGAGGCCTAGACATACTCATTTCTAATGCTGCAGTTAATCCTGCTGTATCGCCGATTTTAGAGGTAGATAACTAATGTATATGTATAATGCTTGTTGATAATGAAAGAATACCTATACCTAGTTAATAAAACTGTAAGAGATAACAGACATGACTATTAAAATAATATTATTTTATTTTGTAGACTGACGAACCGGTATGGGATAAAATTTTTGAAATCAATGTGAAATGCTCGTGGTTATTAGCAAAAGAAGCATACCCTGAACTCATTAAAAGAGGTGGAGGAAATATTGTATTTATTTCTTCAATTGCGGGATATCAACCAATGGAGGTAAATTTTGTCTTGATGAAAGTTAAGAAAATTAAGTTAACAATATGTAAGTAGGTAATAATAATAATCCAAAGGCTCTTTTCACCGGTTGTCGTGCTTCACCTACTTTGAATGTTGGCGTTATATACATGATCGGCACGGATCTTGGGCGCTCACCGAAAGGAAAGGAACTGATGCATGGTACACAGTGGTGCACATATACCTAAATGGTAAAATACAATGATCACTATTATTTTTTTATATACCGTCAAACGGGGTGAATACAAATGCAGGGGTGAATCGAAACAAAACTGAAAGGGATTTTCAGCTTTAATTATAGTTTGTTGGAAAAAGGGACTCTAATATTGTTCCTAAATTATAATGAACCATATAGAAGACCTTGTTGGCATCAAACTATAATAATTAAAGCTGAAAATACCTTCCAAACTTTTGTTTCGGTTCACCCCAGCATTCCTATTCACCCCGTTTGATTGTAGGTAGCTATTAAGTATTGTTGATGGTACTATCGTTGAAACGGATTATTTTTAGTCGGTTCCATTATTTGTTAAACTTGTTTAATCATAAAATGACAAAGTATTTGGACTTGGGATTGTAATTTATCCATAGGACTTTAGTCTAGATAGTTAATTATATACATATATACCTATTATACAATTATAATGTTTATGGGACATGTGCGAAACATTGAATATAGTAGTAGAGTAGTAGGTAAGTATAAATAAATAGATAACTAGATACCTACATACAATTGAAAAATAAATTAAAATCAATAAAATTGCAAAGTAGCTGTGAGACGCGTAAATAGAATTGAGAACCAATCTGCAATCCCTTACACCTCATGTCATACTGCCTAACAGACCCATTGTCTTCTACGCAGATGAGTTCAGTGCTCAAAGCCCGTGCTGGTTACTGTAGGTATGCAACATTATGCTTTCGTCATACGGAATAGTGAAGTCAAAAATCATTGCACGACGCTCTAATCGATCTATCACCACAATATCAGGCTTAGATATATGTAACAATAGTAGGTACTGTCTGTTATCCATGACAACCAATAAATATAGTTATTGATTAAGTTTTTTACTTATATGATTAGGTATGTTTTTTTTCGGATCAGAAAGTGTAATTAATATAATATAAATAATTTAATAATATGGGAGCTTCGTCTGCCAACAAACTGCCCTGCAGTTTGGCAGAAGTTATACATTTTTGTAATAATATGTTTTTTAAATTCTACATAAATAAATACTTTTTCATTTTAATTTTTCATGTACAATGTAGCATAATCGTTTTTGAGAATTGGGTGTGGGTCGGGCGCATACCTTCCTACTTGTAGTACGGTACCTCCTCCGATTCCACAAGATTGTATAAGCAAGTTACTGATGATTAATTCTGGCCACGAGGTTACCTATATCTGTGCAACTATGTTGTCTCACGGTTGTGGTATTTAAAAAGCCTGGAATAGAACACTTCCGCGGGATGATACAGCCTCATCACCGAGGAGTGTGGGTGATGCATTCGGTCTGTAGTCAGCAGCCAGCACATCAAGCTACCACAATCTGTCAAATTTATTTGATTGATATTCAACTTTAAAACAAAGTAATAAGGTTCATATTCAATTGGGAAAATTTGACAGTTTTGGATAGCTTGACCTGCTGGCGTCTGTACCTATGGACATTCCTATCCAGGGCGCCAAGTTCTATCCAATTCCACTTGAATAGGTATGCCAAAGTAGTACATCTAGACTTAGCTAGCTTAGCTTAACACTCTTTGTTTTTATTTTTCTACGTAGGTAACAACCACCTGAGTTCGAGCGATGGGGTATGCTGTAAATCAGCCCTGTGGACATTATTGTCTCCACAGTGTTAGTTATGAGCTTACGACCTTTTAAGACGTTTTAAGACCTTCATCAGACTGGCAAAGAGGCGCTCTCGCAAACGATTGTTTCATGTCATTCCGTTAATGCCTATTGCTACCGACATACCCATGTAAATATATGTACCTAAGCCAGAGCTAAGAGGAAAGTGATCCAAGTTGTGCGAGATCCGAGAGTTGTATTCCCTCAAAATCCTCAAGATCAATCCTCAGAATGCCTCACTCGGTAGCTCAGCCCCGACTCCTCTAGTAGTGTACTAAGAGATTTCAGGGCTAAACAAAAACACAGCCCTGTAATATGGGCCATGTATAGCGCACTAAGTCATAGGCCTTCCAATCCAACATGTCGACAGATTCTTTCGGAAGCGTCGAACCTGTTGCCTGATGGTCATATTTTTGAGGAATAGCTCCTTGGTAACCATTAACCTACATTCATTTTAAGACGCAGACATATTTTTTTTTTCTTTTTCAACAGTATGAACATTTAAACATTTTCGCCCTCAAAATAGATAAAAGATTTAGATCGTCTAGTCGGTAAACAAGTGAGGGACTACGACTACATATAATTTTTGGGTTCCTACTAGATTTATGGATGGAATGTTTGGCAGCGTCCCATTTTCTAAAGATGACTGGAATTGAGACTATAAAGGAGCTTGATAACTACGTAGCCATTTTAAATCATTAGGCATCCAATCACCTTCAGTATAACTGACGGGTACCGACCAAATATTACGCCAGAATTAGTTCTTAGTGTCATACGCACGCCTGTCAGCACGCATGACTAACATCATTATCAGGATGCTCGCAAACAAAGGCGGCTTTGCCTATGGTGTAGGGTGTGCGTTGCACACGGGCGCAGTCGTCCTAGGGCCGCCGGGCACTACTCTATCGACTGCGGAATTCTAAATACAGTCAACAGGACATCATGGCATCCAAATCTATAAAATTTCTTCGATCTATCGATTTTCAATTTAATCTTAAGAAATAGACGACTTTATTAACCATTGGGGAAATTTGATAGTTTGCGGTAATGTGCTGTTATTTGTGCCTACCCATTCCATTTTGATTGCGCGCTAGGATAGGGAGGTTTGAGAGGGCGCTAAGGTAATATAATAGTATTAAAAAAGTTAGTTAAGAGAGGCAGGGCATAGTGGGAGTAATTCCAGTCAAATTTGAGCTGCTTGACTGGCGAAGTAGGTCCGCCTTGGTTAAACAATAACACTGCCTTGAGCTGTGTTGTGTTCCTAATGGTGAGCAAGTGCTGCGCGACGAAACGTGTAGGCAGTGGGGGGACTTTGACCCTTATACTGCCACCCCAACTATTTCTCTTTTGTTTTACAGGGTCCCCATGATGTACAAGCGTCTATAGGCTACGGTAACCGCTTACCATTAGGTGGGGCCATATATGCTTGTTTTCCACCTTAGTGGTTTTTAAAATAGTAAACCTCTGCTTATTTTGGGGCTAGTCCCAAGTAATAATTTATTATTGTAGAATTATTTTTATATAATTTTAAATATATATGTATATAAAATGTATTTATTTATAATTATTATTTTAACCCAGTATTATCACTCGCTTAAACGGTGAAAGAAAACATCGTGAGGAAACCTTAGAGATTCTCTGGACGGCGTGTGAAGTCTGCCAACCCGCACTAGGCCAGCGTGGTGAACTATAACCTAATCCCTCTCATTCTGTGAGAGGAGACTCGTGCCCAGCATTGGGACTGTTTATGGGTTGATGATGAATCTCAAAATTTCTTCATGTCAGTCGGTTGCACACCACTGTAGACCATTTTGGTAGGAACGCATCCAAACCATCCTGCCACCGACGAAATCGTATGTATAAATAGGTACTTAAATAAATTTATTCGTTGCAGCCTCTAGGTCCTTACAGTGTCAGTAAAACAACACTTCTGGGCCTGACCAAAGCAATAGCAAATGAAATTGTCCATGATAATATCAGAGTAAATTGTGTTGCTCCAGGAATTATTGCTACGAAATTTGCATCTGCTGTAAGTATTCAAAATTAAACTAATAAGTGCAATATTTATTACGGACTGACCGTGCCAATGTTCTATTATATCCTCTTGTACTCATAGTACCTACAAGCTGTTCTTACGTTTTGGACTAGATGGTGCTGTACAAAAACTTACACACATGATAAAAAGGTATAACGTGAATACATCTTGATAAATTAATTTTTGTTAGGTTAGAAAAGGATAGTGCGCACAGCTGATAGTTAATGACCTGAATTATTTTTAAACATAATGTTACGAGCTGGGGTTTGGGATAAATTAAATGTCACCAATTTAACCGATAAACAATTAAAAATTTTAATTATCCACACGAATATAAAACACAAATCACCAGTATGTCGCTATACTAGTTCACTTCACAATTCACTATCGCACTGTAGTCGCTTCGTAGTTCGCTTCGATCTTCACTTGTCCGTGTCCACAATTGAACTGCCTTGCCGGCCCCTTAGGACCGCTATTTATATGGCTCAGAAAGTTCAGAATCGAATAATCCCGAAACTCTCTGCATTTCCCTGTACACGGCTCCTCAACTGAGCACGAAACACATGCTCCAGGTGTGCGTCACCGTATCTTCTCGCTAAAACCTCAATCACCTGCTCACAGGTCACATCCTTCCCGAGAACCTCTAGAACAGTCAAGGCTTCATTGCGAAGACTTAAAATAACTGCAGTCATGGCCTGTTCGTTTGTCCACCCATTTGCCTTCCTAACAGCTTCTAGTTGAATCTCATATGCCGACCACGAAGACGTTCCGTCGAATGGTGGCAACTTGAATTCACAACGTGAAGGCATCGTGGAACCACCAACCACAGGAGTCACAATTCCGTTTCCTGCCTTGAGATCACTTAAAGTCTTCTTTATATCAGATATTTCCACTTTGGTTTCTGAAATCCAACTGTCGTGCTGCTTAACTTGCTCTTTCACCTCCTTGAGCCCTTTGCCAAATGTCGCTTGAACATCCTTTAAAAAGTGCATTTGGTCGTCTTTATCACGCTGTAATTGGTCCTGCAATTGACGAGCCTGCTCCTCCTGCTTACGGGCCTGCACCTCCTTGTCCTTTTGCAGCTGCTCCCGCAGTAGGCGGGCCTGCTCCTCTTGCCGGCGGGCCTGTTCCTCTTGCCGGCGGGCCTGTTCCTCTTGCCGGCGGGCCTGTTCCTCCTGCTTGCGGGTTTGCTCCTGCATCAGCGCCAACAAGGCTGACAAGTCAACGGCAGGCGCTGGAAGGGCTCTAGATGGACCAGCGACTGGATCTAACGTCAGCTGCCGAGGGCCCGAAGGTTGTGACGGAGAATCTCCAACCCGTCTCTGATCCATCTCTTGCTGCCGCTGACTCCTGGTACGAATACCGTCCGTATCTTCCTTCGGTAGAACTGGCATAATTTATCCCACTTCTGACACCAATTGTTACGAGCTGGGGTTCGGGATAAATTAAATGTCACCAATTTAACCGATAAACAATTAAAACTTTAATTATCCACATGAATATAAAACACAAATCACCAGTATGTCGCTATACTAGTTCACTTCACAATTCACTATCGCACTGTAGTCGCTTCGTAGTTCGCTTCGATGTTCACTTGTCCGTGTCCACAATTGAACTGCCTTGTCGGCCCCTTAGGACCGCTATTTATATGGCTCAGAAAGTTCCAGAATCGAATAATCCCGAAAATGCTACAAAAAATACGAGTAGGTACTCGCGCGCCTATTGTTTCGCGGGCGTTGACCTCAGCCTATTGTGTCGCGAGCCGCGTGTCCTTGAGGTATTGTTATAGGCACTTATACAGCATCATTATTAGTACATGCGAAACCTGAAACACGTGTCTAGTATTTTTATGTAAAGAATCTATGTACAAAACTTAAAAACTATATCATGAAAAAATCACAAAGTTAGAAGCTTGTTAAGTTACCTGTTTGTCCGTACAAAAACATGCTCATCACGCGCGGGCGCCGCCCCGCGCCCGCGTCGTCGCGGCGCTCATTGATAATAATGTGGCAGTAGGTAGCTAACCGTACGGCGATTTCCGATTGCATTGTATTTAACTGATCACACTTTCCACATTTTCCATCACACTTGCAGTCTTTGGACTGTCGTAATGGTCAAGTGTAGGTAGACATTAATAAGTACTTTATTTGTAAATGCAGCCGTAAGTGATTAAATGTAGTCAATGCGATATGTTGCACCTTATACCAAACACTGTAAGTTCAAAATGGATGAAAAATGTTAAACATCGCATTACTTAACAACAACAGGCTGTAGGTACAAATAAAAACGTGTGTTCATGTGTGTGACGATACTTTAATGTCAGATTGCTCCTCGTGCCGCACTGCCAGAAATACGTTATCACTTATCACCACAAACCGCTAGTATCCGTACCATTTCTTACACGAACACTATGCTTTTTACGTACGATAGGTACACGTCAACCGAAACAACTGCCGCGCGCTCGCGTTATCACCACAAACCGCTAGTGTACGTACCATTTCTTACACGAACACTACCTATGCTTTTTACATACGATAGGTACAGATCAACCGAAATGCCGTGCGCTCGAAGTCGCGTTCGCGTTATGTACCTACTTATCTCAACGGGAGCGACATACGTGCACACTTCCCTACAGCTGCCGGGCGACTGACTGAAGTGGTTGGTTCACCCCCGGGCCCCGCCCGGATAGGTACTTAGTGTCGCTCGGTGTCCTACTCGTAACATTTTTTAAATGTTTTTGGGACAAAAAATAACATGATGTAAAAATGATTGGATTCAGTTACTTATTCTGAACAAACTATATTCAGGTTTCGCATATACTAAGAATGACCTTGTAGATATAAGTACCTACCTATACCTACGCGAGTGTCGAGATTAAACTTCCACGTGTTTCTAGAACCTTCGTGAGCCATCTCAGTCGTTCTATTACATGTCCGGCGTAACAATAACATGGGCAGGGCTAGGTCCAGAAGGAATAAAAAAATATGTTTTATCAAAATCTTTTTTACTTCACCTGCTCAGAAAGAAACCGTGGGAGAAAGAAGTTCTTTACAGCCCTGGGGCCGTAAAGTTGTATGAAAATTCATTGATATAATATATAACATAAATATTAAATTTATGTTATATGCAAAAAACCATATCTGTGGTGATACTGAAAATTCAAAACTATATTTTCGTGATATTGCGCGTGCTTTGAGTGCGTTGTCGCAAGATTTTATTAATTTTTATTTTTCGTGACGCATTTATTCTTATATTATGTACCCGCGATGATCGAACCACCATATCACCATACTATAGAAATTTCCCAAAATTCTGTCAAAAATCGATGTTGCGTGTGCTCACCTAACTTATTCATTATTTACCACTCAGAACAGAACACCGCCTTAATGTTATATTACCATAATTTATTGACTTGAAAATTTAATACCTAGTACATCTAGCCTCGTACTCCAACAGTTACTTTTAACTGACACACTTCTGATGAAGAAAAGATTAAATTAAGGTTGTGTCAAGATACGGCCTTTGAAGGTACTCAAAATAGGTATTTACAGAAGTAATGATCATATTATGTGTATTCAAAGAATTACACAGAGACAATAACTCTCAGTAGATACTTGGAATTTTCGGCCAGTGAACTAAATTCACCTTAAAGTTAGTACCAAGTAGGTACCAATAGTTTTATTCGGTCATCAGACGTAATAGGACTAACAGTAATTTGGTTCCCTAACACTAAAATAATCATTTTCTTTTTAGATTACAAGTTCAGAAGCAGGTAAAGAGAAAAGTTTATCTATAGTCCCAATGAAAAGGTTTGGAAAACCGTCAGAGATTGCTGCAACAGTGGCTTTTTTAGCTTCAGATGATGCAAGTTATATAACTGGAGAAACTATAGTTGCTGCTGGAGGAGCATATGCTCATCTTTAAGATTTATGTTACATGATTTTAATATACATATAATATTTAATATGTGGTACCTATTGGACTTGATTAAAAATAAAGCATCAGTAAAATGTTGGTGTTATTATTAAAAAATATATTAACTGCACAAAGAACTCAAAAGGAGCCTTCCTTATTATTTAAAATGAATATTGAATTTTTTTAAGGGCGGCTAGTAATGAAACTTACATATTTGGATAGCTCACGCTAATACAAATATGAAATAGGTATACTTTAAAAAATATCGTAGTGTCAGGTTTCCAAGATAAACGCTTTCAAGGTTGTTGTTAAACTCAAGAATAGGTCGAATAAATGTGTGAATTGACTTTAAATATTGTTGCAAGCATACGGGGCGCCAGATAATAAGTGGCCCGTGCAACCAGTAATTTAACTGGCTATATAATCCTTCAAACCGGAACACAATAATGTTAGCTTATTATTGCTTAGTGGCAGAATATTTGGAATTATTTTAGCAGTGTATTTGTAATAGTCAATTTATATTGCAGGAAGTATGCAAGAATCATAGGATGTTCTTTAGATTTGGCTAGCCCTGTGAGAAAAGGCGTGAGTGTGTGTAAGTATGTACTGCTTCATCATCATATCAGCCACAAGAAGTCCACTGCTGAACAAAGGCCTCCCCCATAGATTTCCACAGGGACCGGTTATAAGCCGTCTGCATCCAACGACTTCCAGCGACCTTTCTTCCAGGTCGTCCGTCCATCTCGTTGGAGGTCGTCCTACGCTGCGCTTTCCGGTGCGTGGTCACCACTCGAGAACCTTTTTGCCCCAGCGGCCATCAGTTCTACGAGCTATGTGCCCCGCCCATTGCCACTTAAGCTTGCTAAGTCTTTCAGCTATGTCGGTAAGTTTCGTTCTTCTACGGATCTCCTCATTTCTGATTGAACACGTAGGGAAATACCAAGCATAGCTCTCTCCATAGCTCGCTCAGAGACCTTGAGCTTCCTTATGAGACCCATAGTGAGCGACCACGTCTCTGTGCCGTATATCATCACTGGTAACACACTGGTTAAAGACGTTTATCTTCAGGCACTGCGGTATTGTAGACGAAAAAACGTTGCGAATTTTCCCGAACGCTGCCCAGCCGAGTCGGATTCGTCGAATAATCTATTTTTCGAAGTTGGACCTACCTAACTGGATGGTTTGTCCCAGATAGACATACTCGTCAACAACTTCGAGAACAGAGCTCCCACGGATATAGGGATGGGCACGACATGGGTGTTCGACATGACTTTTGTCTTGCCCATGTTCATTAAGACCCACATGTTGGGAAACAACAATAAAAGGAATTACAACAAAATACATACATTAAGCTCAATAAAATAATCATGTTATCGAGTTTAATGTACTTTGTTATTTCTTATGGATAGTTGTTATGGAAATTGAAGCCCGAAAAACGCTTACACACGCTGACACAACACGACGTGGCAAAAATTAGAATATTTTATTTCAATTAGACCATTAAAATAGTACTTTTGAGAAGTCAAAACTAGTTGCACGGTTTCAAAAAATGGGTCCTATGGAGATCGTATCGTATTTTAAGTCATAGGAAGCTAAAACATAGAACTACCGACTGCATTAGCATCGTAAAATTTGTGTGTCGAAAATGATTTTCGTCTTGGGAGTACAGTAAGATTACTCGAAAGGAACCAGAGTGAAAGTGAAAGCAATCATTTTGGTGAGATTCATTTAAGTACTTTTTAGTACAGTATTCCGTGTAGTTGTTACTTTCTTTACCTTGCCTTTAAAGCTTTGTTTGCTTATATCTTGGAAATTTGACACTACGAGATTGGTACGAAATCAGGCTAAAATAAAATATTCAAACCCCTTTACTTTGTTACTTATAGTTAGGAATCGTCATCAGAATCCAATAAATCAGTTTTGCTTACGCCTACACACCTCAGAAGATTGCTTGATGGCCCTGTTGATGCTTGTTCTTCCTTTATACTTTGAATAAGATTTGAAAGCACTGTTTTATTATCTTTTATGTTTTCTATTGATTCTTTTTGGAGTTTTGCTTTTAGTTCTCTGTCGCAGTCATTATCCTCGTCACTATGATCGCCTTCGTTAGAATAAATGTCAAAATCTGCGTCACTTTCAATACTTTCAGTATCCTCTTTACTACCTGTACTTAACATATTTAACATTTTTTCAATGCATGACACAAATTGATCCGATTGAAAGTCAATATTATCTGGTTCAGATTCCTCAATACTTCCTAATTCTATACCTTCAAAATCTGAGGTTTGTTTGAGGAAAGACGATAACTCTTGTGTAATTGCTTGAGGGGTGACAATATCATTATTTTTTAACTTAGATTGTTTCCCGTAACGGGTATATAGTAAATCGTTTAATTGTTCTGCATTTATATTTAACCAATCTTCATTATCTTCTACAATATCTAGGTTTTCTGGTCTGTTCTTCAGTGAATCTTTTACTCGTTTAAAATCATTTGTTGTCATCAGCTCGGATATGATAAGGCTTACATTAGAACTCTCAGGATGTTCCACAGTAGAAAAATAATGCTGAGCTTTTTGTAATAAATTATTGTACTCTTTAGACCCTTCAATATTTTGTCTAAAATAACCGTTTTTCTTCAAGCTGTTAAGAAACTGATGATATTCTTTTGATGAAAACGGATCATTTACTAAAGCTTTGTTCATGATGATTTGAAATCCACACATTAACTTCAAACCAAGCATGTTCGCTTTGACGTCTTCTTTTTTAATGTAATTTTTCGCAATGTTTATGACTTTAGAATGCTTTAGTGCAGCATACAAAAAATGGGTAAATTTTACTTCAACCATAACGCAGTCGTCAAATTCTATATTATTACAATTTGAGTCAAAAATATCACGGTTACAGTATGCATTGACAATTGGTGCAATAAGGGTAGGTTTTAGTGTCAATAATGTTGCTAAGTTAGAAGGCAACTTAATTATAGCCCTGTGAATCAGCTGTGAAATTTTCTCAGGATAGTTTCCTATACGGTTCAAGATTGTTTGTTGGATTTCGTTAGGTGCTTGTGTTAATTCTGGTTTTTGATTTACCATTTTTAAGGCTTCTTCTAATTCCAACTTGGTTTCTAATTCAACCAAATCTGGTGGAATAATGTGTATATGATGATTGTAAATAAAAACCTGAAACATAAAAAAGGGGATAGTTTTATTTGATTATGATCTTCAAGGCACAAATAAAACAGCCTCTATTAATGAAACATTATACTAGGCGGCGCAAAAGTCATCACCCCAATGGTTGTAAATGTCAGTTTTGCTTTGATATTTGTGAAGTAAACAGATACAAAATGCACATCAAAAACACATAAATCGCTATTCAAGAACGCGGAATAATTGACAAAGTGTGTAATATCCAATCATTAACCCATATACTGTCCCACTGCTAGGCACGGGGCTCCTCTCATATTGAGAGGGATTAGGCTATAGTCCACCACGCTGGCCTAGTGCGGGTTGGCAGACTTCACTAACCGTCGAGAAAATCTCCAAGGTATGCAGGTTTCCTCACGATGTTTTCCTTCACCGTTTAAGCGAGTGATAATTAATTATTAATACGCACATGAATTTTAAAAGTCAGAGGTGCGTGCCTTGGGTTCGAACTCGAGACCTTCGACTTGGCAGTCCAATGGTCATACCACTAGGCTATAACTGCTTCGTGAATGAATATTCTTAATTTCTCCAAATTAACCACTTAAATAAATAAAATAAATATATACTTATATTTCAGTTAATTTCTTCTTTCGTTCAAATTAAAGTTTAAGTAATTTTGAGTCGGCGCCAAATTTTTGGAATGTTAATGTTTATCGGATCTGGAGCACGGTAATATTATCTTATACAGTATTTTGACTCGGCCGTAATTTAGAAATAAATGCCATACGTACGTAAACATGCGTTAGGGCGGGCAGCCCTAACGCCTCCAGCATTTTAATTACATTTGCCTACTTTGTGTTTCTATTTAGTTTTGTGATTGTAAATATACTTTTTTAAAATAAACAAATAAAATACTTTGTGAATTGAATAGGAAGTGTTCAATAAAAATGCGTGTTGTAAAAACAACACGCATTGGTAGATTTAATTAAAAAACCATATTTATGTTTGAATAACAAATCGGTCATAAACAAATTGGTAACAAATGCTTTATTATTAAATTTTAAAGTATAAAAAATCCGCATTCTATTATAAACGACTACTCGTCATATTAAATAAGTAAATATGTACTTGAACGTATTTTTAGTGAAAAAATGGCGCGGTTATTGTTAAAAAAACAACACACCGTCCGTTCGTCACTGCGACACAGTTTGGCACAGTCGTGACTGTCTGCATGCCGAGCGCATGCCGAGATCGAGGCTCGCGCTTCGTCCGTTTGTATGAAGATGGAATACTGTACAGATAATATTACCGTGTCTGGAGATTTCATGTTCTCAAGTATTACAATTTAAAAATAAAACAACTTACTCGGTTTTCGGTGTTGTTGGGATTTGCCCAAGATTGTAAATGGTTTGCAGCCTCTATCAAAAGAAAGTCCCCGTCGTTATCTTTCACCTGAATGATAAGGTTGGTGTATTGTTTAGAAATTTCTAAAATAACATAAACAATGAACCACTCGTCTTCTAGGTTGTCACCAAAACAGGTTGTGCTACAAAGATGACTAGGAGTTTCTGTAAATGAAAAAATATGCACTTATTATCTTCTCCACGAGGAAATGTTGTTGGCAGTGGGGGGGGGGGGGGGGGACTTTGACCCATACACTGCCAACCCAACTATTTCTCTTTCGTTTTACAGGGTCTGCAACGCGCAAGTAATACCCCTCATGTGCAAGTGCAAGCGTCTATAGGCAACACAGCAACTTTGCTGTCTAAATATTCACTGATGGCAGTAAGATCGAGGGTAAGGTCGGAGCTGCACTCTCGTTCTGGGAGGCAGAGGTGGAAACCAAAACCATGAACTCAAACTGCCATCATTCAGCACAGTCTATTAGGCAGAAATCCTGGCCATATGCTGAGCCACTGAAATTGTCCATGGCGATACTCAGCAGAGTTTTGTCATATATAGTGACTCCAGATCTGCATTGGAAACTGTCAAAGTTCCGCATTTGTCTGGGATAAAAATAAGTGTGATTATCAAAGATATTTTTCAAAACGAACTTAATATCTCAATAGTAAACCTACTCTTTAAAGAACTTCATCTTTAATCAATATCAGATAATTATATATCTTAACTGAAGAACAAAAGAATTCGGACAAAAAACCTATTAACAAAGCAATTAATAAATTTATCAAAATAGTAATGACAAAAGTAGATACTTATATATGTACCAATTTTTGCAATATTCTGTGACATGACTCGTAGCCATCATAATAAAGGTAGACATCATATTTAACAACATAATGCCATTTCCTTAATTACCCTGTAACTTTTAATACACATACTTACAACTAAATATTCAGTGAATATTTCAAGTGTCTATCTGTTGCTGTTATTAATATTGAGCAAAAAATACATGTTTGTTGTATGAGAGCCTCTCTTAAATATTTATTTCATTGTTTTTTTTTTAGTATTTGTTGTTATAGGGGCAATAGAAATACATCATTTGTTCAACTGTCTAGCTATCACGGTTTTGTATCAATTGTATATTTTTAGTTGAATTTTATTACATTGGAAGAGATTATTCAACATACAGTGCTTAAATTTGGATTGAAAAATCTTAGACCATAATACTTACCATCTTAACAGTATTGCCTGTCCTAATCCTAACTCATGGCTAGGTATTTTAATTAATTTGAAAGTATTTTTCTTCTATGTAAAAATGTACTAGCATGTTTGTGCACATGAATGCAATCTACTTTGACTATTTATAAATCAAAGTAGATTGTACATTCATTTAGTTTCAATTAATTAGATACAGATTAGACTTCATACATACAAAAAATCGTGTGAAATGTGTGTGCTAATCTCAAACAGAATAGCTATTCTGTCTGAGATTAGCACACACATTGTTGTATCGTAGCTATGATACAACAATGGTGTAAATGTTATTGATAAATAGGGTCTGAGAGTCGGATTGGATTGCGGAGTTCTGATGGCTGTGGCTTGGCTTCTGATAAAATATTGATTTTAAGCCGCATCCAGTTAGACTGGAAGCGGACCCCAAC
This sequence comes from Acronicta alni, assembly GCA_964056405.1. NCBI lineage: Eukaryota > Metazoa > Arthropoda > Insecta > Lepidoptera > Noctuidae > Acronicta > Acronicta alni. The sequence goes on along the minus strand of OZ043925.1, from coordinate 7,108,732 downwards.
ACAGTTGGAAAAAGGCTAGGAGGATGATGAGTCTAAGAATGCTTTTAACATTTTAATGTTAATTAATTAAATTGTAATGCTTCGAATTACTATTATTAAAAAAAAAAATTACCTGCTGAACCACTACTTTCAATAGGAACGTAAACCAGGAATTCATCGCGATGCCAAATATAATCTCTGGTAATAGCTTTTATAAAAACATTTAGTTTTTGACACAAATCTTCCCATATTTTTGGATCTGAACCAAGTATTGGAGAGAAAAATAAACACTGAATTGTATCATCATTTAAAGGTTCCTGTAAAACACAATTGCGATTCATTTCCATTAATAAATTCCACAATAAATTCTAAAAACGCTGTGGTCAACTGGTCTCAAAACGACATAACGAGCAGCGAGAGCGAAGTATTATCTGAATAACTGTCACTGTCATAAATCATAATGTCAAAAAAAAAAAAAAACAAAATGTTTTATGTTTTTGATTCGATTTTTTTTTTAAACGAGTTTTCTATTTGTCATTGTCATTGTCAGTTTGTCACAGTCACACAGGTCGGTCAGTGGTCAATGTATCGTTCGGTGTTGAAAGAAAGGTAAGTTGAACTGGCATCGTTTGTAGTTCATAATTTTAACAATCATTACTTTTGAACAATGGACACAGATTTAGTGTTAAAATCAGTTAGTAAAATAATATTGTAAAAGTAAACCTTACATTATGGCTGCATTGTCTTACTTATGCGACTATGGATCAAATTCCGAAGATAGTGATTGTGAAACAGTTGACTTTGAACATGATAGGTGGGTAATCAAAGTAATTAATTAGGTACATTTATTATGAGTATAAAATCCCTCTAACCTTCCCATCAGCATATAATTATAGGGTACTGATTTGAGATAGGTACCGCTATACAAGCAAGCAGAGACCAATGGCTTCTGCATGTGTAAATAAAACATTAAAAAAAAAATTACCTATCTAGGTAGTACACAAAATTTTGTTTTGCCTAATAAAATAACATTATACTAATTTGTAATACCTTTCAGACCAAAGTTACCTACACCTGATTTAAGTAAAGTTCCAGTACTACCTCTAGACATATATGAAGATGATCCAGAGCTTCATGGTGGTCGTTCACGATCATTTCCTCATGTAAGGGGGAACTGGACCACATTTGTTTTTGTAAATTGTATGTATGTACTATGTTTATAGTCTTATTAAACTTAATGTTAAGTTAAGAATATGGTGAGAGCAACAGCACAATACGGGCTGGGACATTAGAGCTACCCTTACATACTGGCCCTTCATCACAGTGAGCCATTGTGTGTGTTGCACTCGCAACATTTTAATAGTTATTAAGTTAAGTATTTAATTTAATTCATAATTATTAATTACAGTAGAATCTGTTTATTATCTTCTGCAATGTTCATTGATTCCCGACGGCGTTCAGCATGTGACTCATTTTGGTTTTGAATCTCAGTGAGAAATTGACACATAGCTTTTAGTGATATCCTGTGAAAAGTAAATAAATAATTTAAATTGAAAAAAAAAAAAGTCATCTCAACACCATAAAGTGTTTAAGATTGAGGAGAAAGGTGCAATAATATGCAGATTAGAAAATGGAGAATCAAATCTTCTCTCGTGAAAGAATTTGGCCTGGGTCATTCGACAATCTCTGTATGTATGTGTCATAATAATAATGTATCATACTTATTACGTGCAATTTTTATTGATTTTATATGCTATGTTTCTCTATTAAAATAAGTACTTACCTAAAAAAGTTTTTTTTTCCCTAAACACTTTGTATGACATCCGCTTATTATGACGTGTTTGTGCCTTCAATGTCAATGAAAACGGATTCCACTGTAATTATTAATTCATATTATAATACATTTATTATTACCTCAATACCTAATAATATTAATTCATAAATAGCCTGTATTGTTTGCTAGTTACAACTTTAACCTCCATAATCTGTCTAGCTCAACAAAATAAAGGTGTTGAACTACAAGTTTTTTAAACTACATGGTAAAAGTCCTTTTACCTAATTTTCTTTCTGTTTTAGATAATCAAGTAGATATAATCTGGGATGTAATAGCGAAATTGAAAGAAATTGTATCAACAAAAGTTGAATCTTGTCACCATTGTGATGATTTTCATATAAGTTTGTCAAAAACATTTGTATTGAAATATCATCTAATAGGGCCATTCAGCTCGTCACTTCACAAAATTCTCACCAATGTTGAAAGGTATGTAAAGGTGGTAAAGGTATACACATTTTTATTTATGTTTTGTTAAACAAATAAATTATCATGTAAAATTGCACCTGAAACTATTGTAATATAAGTGAGGTACCACTGTTGTATAGTCTAATTTCTGTCTTTTTTCAAATATGTGGTAAGCAGAGTAAAACCTAGCTTAGTATAAGCAAAATGCGATGTGAAACAGATTCAGCACCATTAACTCTTGATTTCAGGTTTGAGCTTGGATTTGCTGCTGTGAAAGTATATTGTAATGAAGAAAACTCAAGGACTTTTATTTCGCTTGAAGTAGACCCATTTGCACAAAAGTATTTACAAGGTCTATCAAAGAAAATAGATGATGTATTAAATGAATTCCAACTGCCAAAATTCTATGAGGTGTGTATACCTGACATTTTACTGGACCTAATACCTACTTACATATACCAGGCCACTCAGAAAGTTTTAATGTATAAGACACTGGCCACTTGTAATTATTTTGAAAACTTCGATTGTTTAAAAGTAAAAATACCACTGTTCGATTTTCAAATTTCCCTTCGCATTTTTTTGAGAGCCAATTCAAATTTTCTTGTCTCATAATAAAATTGATCTGCATCGAGAACATTTTCGTGCATGTTTTTTTATGATTTCAAATTTGGCTTAAAACCTGATGAGTCATTTGATCGACTTCGAATTGCTTTTATGGATGAAGGACCTTCAAAAGCAACTATCTACCGCTGGTATAGCGAGTTCAAACGCGGTCGTCTTACTTTGGCGGATGATCAAAGGAGTGGTCAAATGAACAAGAAAGTGTGTTGGCAGTAAAATAAAAATTCAAGAAAACAGACGAATTACGTAAGAAGAGATTCAGCATACTCTGCTGATTGGTTCAGGAAGTGTTCACAAGATTATGCACGAGCACCTTCACGTAAGGAGGATAGTTTCCCGCTGGGTACCGCACAACCTCACCGAAGCTCAGAAGCAGGCTCGTGTGGATTGGTGCCGTGATATGATACAAAAATTTGATACGTCACCTGTCACAAGACGTGACGAATCCTGGATTTATCAATACGATCCAGAAACAAAGCGTCAGTCGACAGTTTGGCTGTTTCAAAATGAACCAACGCTTAAGACAGTGAAGCGATCGAGGAGCGCAGGAAAAATTTTGATCGCTAGTTTCTTCACTTTGATGGGGTACCTAATTTCAATTCCACTTCGAGACCAAAGCATCATCAACGCCGAATGGTATAGCACAAAATGCCTGCCAGAAGATTTTTCTGCAATGAGCAACGCGACCGAACACCGGGCTCCGCGGGGTCCTTCTTCACCACGACAACGCGCCCGCGCACTCGGCGATCAAAACGAGGGACTTCCTGGACTCCACACCGGTCAGTCTTGGGACACCCTCCTTACAGTCCTGATTTGGCTCCGTGTGACTACTTTTTATTCCCTAAAATTAAAAATCAGCTCAAAGGGATACATACAGTCTTCATCGCCGGAAGACGCGCTCGCAGCGTTTGAGAAGGCCGTGGAAGAGGTGTCTGCGGAGGCCTGGAAAAATTTTTTTGAAAGTTGGTTCAGACGCATGAAACTTTGTATAGAGGCTGGTGGAGTTCTTTGAAAAGATTTATTAAAAATACTTTTTTCATAGAAGTTAGTTTTTTAGTTTCTCAAATCCGAGTGTCCCACGTAAATACCCAAAAATAGTACATAATCGAATTATTCATGAACTCAATGACTACTTGTAAAGCAGAACTTTGCTGTTTTATTATTGAGTATTTTCATAAAAGTAGATCATGCTGCCTCATTAGTCTAGAAATCGAGTGGGACTGCTGATCCAGAAGTCCTGGATTCGAATGACCCCAGTGTGGGGATTGAATGTTATGATAAACTGGAAAAATTATATTAAAGGACAGTCTGAAATCCATAAGGCTAAAGAACTTTTTGTTGGGAGTATTTTAGGTTGGGTTTTTCTATAAAATGTGTTTTATATTTTATTTTGTGATTTTGTGATCTTAATAAAATATCGATTGTTTTTAACGGTTTCTCTTTTTTTGTTTCAGAATCCTTCATTTCACATGAGCGTTCTGTGGATCAATGGTAATAAGAAATTTGAAATAGATAATATTGTGGAGGCTTTAAATGAAGTCTTTTTTCAGGAAATTGAAAAATCTCCTAAAACTTTATTAGTAGATAAAATCAATTGTAAAAGTGGTAATAAATACTTCCAGTATTCATTGTGTTAAAATATTATCTATAAAAAACAATTAGGTTAACATGGATAATCTAGATAACTGTAAAAATAAAGTTTACCTCAATCCAAATTTCAGTAAAGCTCCCTTAAATAATTTGTCTAGCAATGCTACAATGTATGTAAACCCAAAATTCACCCATTTTATATCAAACATTCAATGCAACACACAAACTAAGAATAAAATATATGTCAACCCCAATTTTATAAAACCTAAAACTTTATGTGATGGTGACATCTCCCCAACCACAACAAAGAATGACGTTATTACTGATAAACAACATTTAATTTATGCTTCAAACTCAATAGATACCTATCAGCAACTGGCAGAGGAAAAGGAAGTATTAACTCTCCAAGTGCCAATTTCACAATCTCGTTACTGTTTAATTAAACACAATGTGACTAATAAACTTTTAAAAGCCCCTGTGATAGAGAAAACTAAAAACACCTTCAAAGTAAACAAATATAAATCAGTGCCATGGAATGATATTAAAACAAATCTAGAAAACATTAGAAAAATTACAAATAATAATTCAAATTTTGGAACTCGTCTTGAAAATAATTTTAAATCTGTAGTCAATGGAAGTAAAAGCAAATTCAAGCTCATTAATTCTAATAACGTTACTCTTGTAAATCAAGGAATAAAAACAAAAATAAGTATGGATGAAAATAGTAAAACGTATAACTCAAATCAAGTGACCCAATCAAGAGTAAAAAAAGTAAAGGGAAATTTGAAGAAAAATAATATACCGTGCCCTTTATTCCGTAAATATGGAAAATGTTTAAGAATTATTACAGGTGATAAGTGCGAGTTCTTGCATGACAAAAAACATGTATCCATTTGTAGAAAATTTATCAAAGGACTCTGTCACGACAAAGACTGTCTACTATCACATGACTTAACGTGCAAAAAAATGCCCACTTGTTATTTTTATTTACAAGGAACGTGTACAAAATCAGACTGTCCATATTTGCATGTAAAATTGAATGAAAAGGCAAAAATTTGTTTAGATTTTCTTAAAGGGTATTGTGAAAAAGGTAGTAACTGTTTACAACGTCATATCAATGTTTCTAATGTTAAGAATAAGCATTTTTCCCATACATTAAAAGCTTCAATAAAAAATAAATGCAATTCAAAACCATGCAAGATCAGTTTAAATAAATCGGATGGTCGTCAAAACGAAGAAATGTTTAGAAATGTCGAAATAAAAAGTCAAGAGAGCTCTAAAGTACAAGTAAAAAATGAAAATAATTCCGAATATAGGTACTACAAAGAGCATCGCGATCGTGGTAGCACCGATGAAATATGTGAAGTCATAAAACCTATGAGATGTAAATTAGGGATGTTGCCCTCCTTCATACAACTGTAGCACTGATTCAGAGACGAATCTGATGCTTAGGGTTAACTTCACTGATATCCGTATCTACTGGTCGTCGATTGAGAAATGAAAACTATTAAGGGCCATCGTGTTTTTTTTTTGGGGTTTTGTCGTATGCGGATTCGCCGTCGATTGACAACTTGAGCTATGGGAGAAAAGTCGAGGATACCATTTGAAGAAATAAATCAGAATATCTATCAGCGAAAAAGATCGGTTTATGGGCCAACTAGTAGGTAGTTAGTATACAGCATTAGTTTTTCAAGTGGGTGTGGATGACCAAATCCTTTAAGCAACAGCGAAAAATACTCGGGTATTTTTGAGTTTCGGATTTGGCCATCCACGCCTACCTACATTTTTTGTCTAAAGTGCGTAATATACCTTCTGTAATTTTAAGTTTGTTGCAGTAAATTCGTAAAATGCTGATTCCTGTATATCTTTTACCTACATATTACTTTTATATATTTTTTACATCGATCTAAATTGTATATTAGGATTAGGTTATTCCGAAATAAAACTTTGTAAGAATTATCTGTTAGCGAGTTTTTATTATACCCGAGTGCGTTGTTCTCGAGTCGAAGGTCACCTTTGACGTACGAGGCTGCTATTTCTTTATTGGTAAATTCCAGACGGTGCGACGTTTAAATATACCAAAGAAGTTCCATCCGTAGATAGTCATGTAGTCTCAGAAATTACCTACATAATATGTAGGTACATCTGCATTCTTTTTTTGTATTAACATCCCTTTTCTATTCAAGTAGTGTGAATTGAGTGGCTCGCGGCTAGGTAACAACTACGATGGTAACTAATCGTCATTTTTTTTTTGTTGACGTCGACAAAAGAGCAGACGAGCCACCTGATGGTAAGTGGTCATCGTCGCCCATGGACATCTGCAACACCGGAGGAGTTGCTGATGCGTTGCCGGCCCTTAAGGAACCTGTATACACGCCGTTTGAAGAACCCCATGTCATAGCATAAGTGAACTTCACACTTTTCGACAGAATTCGTACTGGAGGAACAAAACTATCCCTTTACTTGTATCGTTATATAGTCAAGTTAAAGAAATACAGATAGCATTAGTGGCGGTTGTAGCACTACCAGCGTCCTGGGCGAGTTTTGTCCGGCGCCCTGGGCGGTCGCCCTTTTTTTTTTTTGCTTATCGTGTGGAAAGTCCATCATGGACTTCCGCCGCCCGGGGAGGCGGCGGGGCGTGTCGGACTCTACCCAGAGTGTCGGGCCGTGGCCCGCCAGGCAAAACACCCGCCTGGTTGGAGGATCCTCCCTTTTCGTTGGAGGGGAATACACCTCGCCTCTCCACAAAGCTATCAAAAAACTCAAATGATTTGAATGTATTAAGATTTGAAGATATGCGAGAGTTGTGTCTAAAATTCAGTGGTTGGTTTTCATACAGATGGGTCCAAGAGTGTAAAAGGTCATGGATCTGCATTTTATGTGCCTAATGTGGATATTATGAGTAATCAAAGTCATCATTGTTTTAAAATATGCCAGTCCACATCTATTATGACGTTGGAACTTGTTGCAATCTGGAAAGCTTTGACTCATGTACTCCATAATCAATATAAAAACATTGTTATTTTTACAGACAGTAAGAGCTCTTTACAACATATAGCTCGATGCGCCTCTGGTCGCAGAGGTGCATCGATAGCTTATGATATCCTATCTCAGATATGATGGAACTGGCATACGCTACGCGTAAAAGTTCCTTAAAAATGTAGAATAAAAAAAAACTACGATAATCAAATATCTGTAAGGTTAAGTTGCGGTCAGTCTGTGGATGGGTGACCATTTTTAACACATCGAGACCCTGAGAGCTCATAAAGAAATCAGTCCCGGACTCCCGATTTTCATACGAAACGAACGCTTATGACAACTGTAAGTGATAGTCAGAAGCTCAACAAGCCTGACAACCAATCTATCCTCAGGACGATACTGCCCAGAAACTGGGTTTTGCGGAAGTCTGATGGCAGTCACTTCGTGTAAAATACTGATATGCATCTGGTTAGACCAGAAGCCGACCCCAACATAGTTGAGAGAGGCCGTAATATCCTGATAGTCCTATTGTGTGGTCACCAGACGCCTGTATGTTGTATATAGCAACAGTGTTTTTTTCCAGATACCGGTATTCAGGGAGTTTTAATAGGTCAAAATATATTCTTACTAGATTTTTTTTACTAATCTATTGCATTATTTGTGTCTTTAACTAACATCTTTTTTCGGAAGCGTAACGATTGAGGGACCATCTGAGAAAAGCTGAAGCATAATATGGTTTCTAGAAAATTGTGCCCTTTACTGATATTATTAGTTATTACATAACTTTAAAGATTTACAAATTACAACCTGTAGTAAAAATATAGATGTCTAGCTTTATTAATTCATTTTTTTTTATTCACGATAGGCCTAAGCTTGACCACTAGTTCGCCTGATGTTAAGCGACACTGCGATCTACGGTGGAGCGCGCTTGCCTAGAAGAAACCGATTCACTTGAGATTTAAAGACACACAGATTATAGTTATTGGGGAAGACCCACTCAGGAAGCTCATTCCACATTTCAGCGGTACGCATGATGAAACTTGATTTAAAGCTTTTCGTTCGGGCTTTTGGGATGTCCACCATGAATCGATGACGCTTTTTCGTGCTTCTGGTCGTCCGATAGTAGAAAGGGCAAGGGGGTATAAGATCGTGGAGATCTGATGCACACTCTCCGAAATGCATCCGATAAAAAACTGACAAGCTAGCGACTTTGCGGCGATGTTCCAGACTCTGGAGTTTAGCTCGGACGAGCGAGTCGTTGCCAATGAGCTTCTTGGCGCGCTTTTCAACGGATTCCAACGCCTCAAGCTGGTACTTAGCCGAACCATCTCAAAGGTGCGAACAGTACTCCATGCACGACCGAACTTGTGCTTGGTACAATATAAGCAATTGTTCCGGCGTGAAATAACGACGCACCTTTGAGAAGATACCCAGCTTTCTGGCAGCTACCTGAGCCTTGGACTCAATATAGGAGCCGAAGTTGAGGGTTGACGTCAGAGTAACGCCCAAGAGCTCAAGCCGATCAGTTACTTGAATAGATACATCTCGGAAAGTAGGAGCCAGTTGGAATGGGCTCTTTTTGGCGGAAAACAGACACGCCTGGGTCTTTGCAGCATGTAAATTTGACCAGATTGGCATCGCCCCATTCGGAGACTGCCTGAAGGGACAAATTCATGCGATCGACCATGGCCTCTCTTAGATACTTGATTTCCGGTCCACCAGTCCGCGCATTGGATGAGTAGCTCTCTACAATGGTGCTGTCATCTGCGTACGTCGAAGGGAAGGTGTAGGATCACCTCGATGCTACATTTGTGGTGAGAAGGGACACCTGCGAGCAAATTGCCCCAAAGGAACTTCGTGGCGAGAAAAGGGGCAAAGCATGGAAGTAAAGGCGGTTAGTTCCACCACCGAGAAACAACAGGGAAACGAGTAAAAGCAAGGACTGTGGGGCGGGTGCTGGCTGGTGTGAAAGGAGCCCCAAGGATTTCGATCTCACAAGCCCATGATGGAAACAGCCTGATCATCAAAGGCGAAGTCAACAGAACACCATGTAAGCTGACACTAGACACTGGAGCTTCTCGCACGGTCGTGAATTTTCAGTTAGCACGTCGGGTTCTTGAGGATTACACCGGTGACCGTGATTATATACAACTAGTAACAGCTACTGGTCAGCACATAGCCGTCCGAGGCGAGAAGGAGGTGGAATTAAAACTTGGTAACAGAATATATCGGCATAATATCATCGTAGCCGATAAAGTAGATGACTGCATTCTGGGACTGGACTTTATGCGAAAGCATTTTTGTGAGATCGATGTTAACCAAGGAGTATTGAAGTGTGGTTCAGAAGAAATCTTTATGGAAGGTGCGTCTACTGGGAATGTGTTCTGCTTAAGGAAAATTGTTCTTCCTTCTAAGTCAGAAACAATCGTTCCAGTCAATCTTCCACAAAATGCTGGACAGAAAAATCGATGTGTCCTCATAGAAAAGTTGGACGATGACTTTTCATGGAAGATGGCACGAACTTTGGTGAAGGCCACCAATGTATCAGCAGTACGCATATTGAATCCAAGCGATAAGGAACAAGTGATCAAGAAGGGCATATTGATACCCATCAATATGCCCTTCACAAGTACCCACTTGTGAAGAAGTAATCTGGATGCGACGGTGCCAAGATCAACGTGCTGGTAATAAGGTACAAAACGTTAAGTTTAACGTTGCGACGCTCCTGGAATATTGTCAAAGTCATCTGTCTGAAGAAGAAAAGAACAAGGCTAAAAAGTTGTTGCTTCAATACGCTGATATTTTGGTTCAGCACAAGATAAATACTGGCAATGAGCCACCAATTCGTCAAAGACCCAGAAGGCTGCCAGTTGCAAGAGAAAAAGAAGTGGAGACCATGATTGAGGGAATGGTGAAGGATGGTGTAATAGAGCCTTAATCTAGTCTATGGTGCTCTCCTGTGGTGCTGGTTAAAAAGAAAGACGGTAGTATATGCGCTTCTGCGTAGACTATCGACGATTGAATGATGTCACAAAGAAGGACAGCTATCCATTGCCAAGGATTGATGACACACTGGATACGCTGACAGGAATGAAATGGTTTACAACGTTAGACCTAAAAAGTGGTTACTGGCAAGTGGAGATAGACCCAAAGGATAAGGAGAAAACAGCATTTTCTACAGGAAAGGGTCTGTGGCAGTTTAAAGTCATGCCGTTTGGACTGTGCAATGCTCTTGCCACATTCGAGAGGCTTATGGAACTAGTGCTCACTGGCCTAATTGGAGACGCCTGCCTGGTCTATCTAGATGACATCATCATAGTGGGCCGTTCGTTTGATGAACATCTTCAAAACCTGGAACGTGTCCTGTCAAAAATCCGAGGGGCCAATTTAAAGTGAGTTCGAAAAAGTGCTCATTTTTCAAACATCAAGTAAACTTTTTGGGACTCGTCGTTTCAGAAAAAGGTGTTGAAACCGATCCAGAGAAGATAGTTGCTGTTAAGGATTGGCCAGTTCCGAAAGATAAGACGCGTCAGCATTCTTGGGCTTGTGCTCCTACTATCGACGGTTTGTGAAGAACTTTTCGGATGTAGCAAAGCCTCTACACAAACTGACGGAGGAAAAGTCACAGTTTTCCTGGGACACAAGTTGCGAAAGTGCTTTCCAAGAGTTGGAAGAAACGTCTGTGCAATACACCTATTTTGGGCTACCCTGACAATGAAAATGAATTCATAGTGGACACAGACGCAAGTAATACTGGTATTAGCGGTGTTTTGTCACAACGAAAAGGGGATCAGGAGGTTGTGATAGGTTACTTCAGTAAATCACTGTCAAAACCTGAAAGGAACTATTGCGTCACGAGGAGGGAATTGCTGGCCATAGTTAAGACACTACAGCACTTCAGCAAATATTTATTGGGGCGGAAGTTCCACTTGCGAATGGATCATGCCGCACTGAAGTGGCTATTAAAGTTTAAAAACCCAGAAGGACAGGTAGCAAGGTGGATTGAGCTTCTGCAGGAGTTCGATTTCAAAATTGAACATCGTAGTGGCAGATCTCACGGTAACGCAGATGCGTTGTCAAGAAGACCTTGTCCGGAAACTTCAGGAGACTAAGGAAGCAGTGCCGGTAAGGATGCTGAAAACAGTACTTAGTGACGAGTGGAACTTCCGCGTGCTTCTAGAACCTTCGTGAGCCATCTCAGTCGTTCTATTACGTATCCGGCGTAACAATATATTGTATGTGACCGGGAATAACAAATGCTTAGGCTACATTTTATCCCAAAATGATGTGGGAATTTACCAGAAAACTGATAGAGATCTACTTACGGGATTTGAATGAAATTTTATACACACATAGTATGTGATCAGGAATAACAAATAGGATACATTTTACCCCAAAATTATGTGGGAATTTCTCAGAAAACTGATATAGGAGAACTATTTACAGGATTTGAATGAATTGTTGGTACACTAAGTTTGTGACTAACGCTGGCTATATATCAAATACTTCAAATCCCGGAAAAATCGGGAATTTCCCTAACATTGATTGCTTCTTATCCCATGAAATCAATCCGACAACAATTGTGTTACAGTCTACACGTAAGAAGTCGCGGGTAAAAGCTAGTCTATCTATAATATGATTATTAACCAAACTACTATACACAAAAAGTTACTAACCTAGTTGTTGAAGTTATTAAACATAAGACATAACAGACCATCTCGCATGTACTCCCTGAAAGGATGTGCTAATGTAAACCTACAGTTCATAAGCCTGCTTAGGTCCCATGTAATAGGGGGCGAGGCTATTGCCATTAGCTGGGCAACAAGTCCAAACTCCGACCAGCAACTGAGAATTTCATAGAAATTCATTGGCACGATCTGGGAATCGAACCCAGCACTAGGCTAATGAGGCAGTTTTACCCGTGAAGTGTTAGTGAAGCTTTACTAGTATGTCTATGACTAGTTAAAATTAAGAACATTATTGAGTTGTTAAAAAAAATGTGCAGTTGTTGTTTTTAATTTTATTTTACACAAGTGATAATTATTCACCATATAAAAACAGTACGATACAGTCGTGTTAAGACCCTATGAATATTGTTTTTTTTTTAATTCTTAAACCACTTTGGCAGTTTACTATTCTTGGATGTTGACGCTGCAGATGTATTCGGTTTGGGCGAAGCCTTCTGCGAATCTTCTTGTTTCGTCCTTGTGGGTGCTCTAAGAAACAATGGAAGATTAAATAGTGTGTAGCGTGGTAGCGCTGGTCATCGCGAGACGGCGCGGTATAGGATGGACATGTTTCGGTGTAAAAGAATGAAGCGCATTTCAGACTACGCTATAATAATTATAATAGCTTAAAGCATATAGTTATACCACACTATGTACTACTACAGCACTACAATATCGCTCACCATACATTTTTAGAACATGTTCATGAAAACTTAGCTATAATGCTATGAACTAATATATTATTGGCTTGCTATATGAAATTGAGCGATACGCTGCGCTATGCTACGCGCGGCGCATTCTCCTCCCCCCGCCGCCCTGCAAATAGATGGACGATACGACACCTCTGGTTTTTTGCTTGAGATTATATCACGTAATGAGACCGAAATGCTATTATAGTATAGGTTGATGGCTTTTAATGCTGTACTATTATATAGCAGAAGAAAAGAAGCTTTTTTTTTGTAAATACATACTTATAATACATAAGAAACACCCAGACAAACACAAATACTCTTGTTTTATCTACACAAATATTTGTGTCCCATAGGAATCGAACCCACGACCCCATGATCAGCAGTCCGGTACTCGAACCGCTAGACCACAGAGGTCGTCAAAATGAAGTCTGAAATGCGCTTATGCGTGATTTCAATTCTCGCCCATCCCCTCTACGCCTCGCCGGTACCTTTATAGTCTGTAACGATTGCATAATTATAGAAAATTATACATAAATAACTAAGCAAGTTCGAAATTCAAAAACAATTCGATTTAAATTAAATTCAAGGACAAACAATTTTTACGTTCACCATAGCATAATCTGGCATTGAAATTCTTATTCACGAGTAAATTACTCCGCCAAGTCTCGACTAATTAATATATATGTTACGGGCAATTTGATAAGTCCGGGCACTATTAATAATGGCCGGTCTGTATTCATAATGCCCGACTCAATTGGGCACTGTGGCCTAAGTACGACTTTTTAATTTTATTTAGTATTTATAATTCCTTGCATATTGGAGCTCAACTAATATAATTGACCACAACGCGTTGTGAGCTGTTTTTGGTCCTTGACCGTTTCTTATGTACAAAATACTTCATGAAGTCTGTTTCCTTTTTTTTATATTAACACCTCTGTGCCCCACATTTATTACATTGCCCCGCTACAAGTAGGGAATTATTCATACTGCCCGATCCAAGTGATAAATTCAAGCTATCTCAAACACTGACTTATTACATGGACCACGGGCCGTCTTTGCCTATCGCTCTTGGGCATTATTAATAATGGCCGGTCCTTATTAATAATGCCCAGTTAATCACGTTGCCCGTAACATATATACCAGGATAAAAGTTTAGTATGGTTATTTCTTAGAATAAAAAAAATCGGAAATCGGGTATAAATATATTACATAAATGCCTGTTGATAGTGTAGTCCCATAACTTACCTGTATTTAGAAGCTAAGATACAGGCTGCATCTGAAGCTGTTTTCTTTTTATATACCTCATCCTTCAGATATGGCTGTTTAGTTTTGTCCTCCTCTATCCACTTAAAATGCATGTGGACACAAGGCACAAATTTTGCATCTATTAAAGTCATTTTAGGCTCGAGCGTTTCTTTTAGGGGAGTAGTGACTGTAACACAACACATGTTTATCTCATTTAAATTATTAGATTATTAGAATCTGAACCCGTTAGGTATTTTTTCTCGGGCTCTGGGGTACTTGCTATAATGTAACTAGTAGGTACATTATACATAATTATGTATGTAGTATGGCTGCCATTATAAGTGGCTCCAATTCAGCTATTCAAAATCGTTCAAGGACTGTTACAAATTCAGTGGTTTAGATAATATAGTGTTTATATTTTAGTTTATTGGACGATCATTCCGAAATAATTTAAATAGCGTCTTAAGCCCCAAACGGTGCTACCCAAGGTAATTATGGTAAATTATCAATATTACTATGCGTTTCAAATATGAATAGGACTGACCTCCAGCCATCTTGTGACGTCATAGCTGTCAATTCAAACCAGCTAGGTAGGGTGAGCAAAATATATGTTTTGAAATAATATTTTTTATGTATTTAAAATATTCCACCGATTGTTATTTAGAAGAAAAATAGATATTTTATTACCCGTGTTTATAATGAAACTAAAGTTATCGTTGTCTTGAAATATTTCCCTTTTTTTGGTTTTTATTTTCGATTCATTTGACGTAGTTAATTTCTTTTTCCAATCATCACTGGTAATTGAATCAATAGTTTCCAGTGTTAGATTCTCAACTAGGTTTTCTAATTGTTGAACATTATTGTCAGCTACCCTACGCTTATCAAGTGCCAGGAATATTTAATTGAATTTAAATAACAATTATAGGGTGGCAGCTTCAAAACTTCAAAGCCATGGGAGTTTAAAATATTGTCTATAATATAGTTTTTTGGCAGATTGTGCCTTTTAATTAACTTGGAGACTTCCGGATTTGGTATTACTGCTTATAAATATAAATATATTATAAACAAAAGATAAAATTAATTTTCTTTACAAGCTGTACTTTTTGACAGATCGGGGTCATTCGAGGTCATTGACATTCCTATTCTTATTTGAAACGCATAGTACATACATCTTATCAACTATTCGTTGGCCATTCCTGGTACATCTATACTCCTCCATATGCACGGCGTGAATTTTATGTTATAATCGTCGGTGAGATGTAGGTGTTTTATTTCACTGACAAAATGGTATGAGTCCTTCACATATGCTGCCGTGTTCCCTCTTAGTGTAGTGAGTACTTTGGCTAAGTGTTGAGCCAATCTATAGGACTATTTGTTGTGGAATAATCAATTCTACACGCAAGTAGATGGGGTAGCAATGGGCTCTCCGGCATCTCCCATTATTGCTGATATCTTTATGGAAGATTTAGAGGAGATTGCCTTACAATCTGCTCCTGTAACACCTAGGTTCTATAAGCGATATGTAGATGATACTTTCACCATATTACCATCTAACAAAGTAACAGCATTTCTAGATCATCTCAACTCCTTACATTCAAAAATTCAATTTACTATGGAGTCAGAGGCTAATAACTCTTTACCTTTCTTAGATGTTTTAGTAATTCGTAATCATAACAACACCTTGAGTCATACTGTGTATCGAAAGAAAACCCATACAGACAAATACCTAAATGGTGAATCGCACCACCACCCAATACAGTTATCTACCGTCGGTAAATCTTTGTTTCAGAGAGCACATGGCATCTGTGATGAGCAACACCTGGCTGCTGAGCTTCAACATGTCAAGCAAGTCCTGCACGACAACAAGCTCCGAATACCGCGCCCTTGTCACAGAAACCGTGTGAAACGTGCCACAGTTGAGCGCTTACCTGCCGTACTACCATATGTTAGAGGAGTCACCGACAAAATTGGCTACATCTTGAAGCGTGCTTCAATTAAAACATAGTTCAAGCCGCTGAAGAAGATCAGTCAGTTCTTATCATCTGTCAAGTGCCATATACCTCTACAAGATGCGGGCGTATACAAGCTTGATTGTGATTGCGGTCTCTCATATATAGGCCAACCTAAAAGAAGCATAGGGACCCGCGTAAAAGAACACATCACCGATGTCAAACACCGCCGTTCCAAGAAGTCAGCAGTTTGTGAACATACTCTTGACAAGGCCCAGCATTATATCAGATTTGATAAACCACAAATACTTGCGAAGGAAAGTCGATACCTACCCAGGATGATTCGTGAGGCTATTGAAATTAAAAAACATCCAAATTTCAATAGAGAAGATGGCTGGTTCTTACCACCTGCTTGGAATCCTGTTATAGATTCTATTAAACCAAAATCCAGGCCTACAACAGCAAGACCAAAGGATACTGTGAGCTCGTTCTACGTGAATCGGATCGCCAATAATTAACAACTAAAACATGATCATTGAATATTGTTAGTTTAAAAGAGACCATGATTCTCTGAGTTTGTTTCGGCGTTTCTTCTCAGAGCTAGGAAATGCCGGCTCCATCTAGTTTTAATTAATAATTAGTAATAAATGTCATTGATCATGTAACAATAAAAAATGTAGGGTAGCTGTCAGTAATTATATCATCAAGACGCCCACCACCTCTGTCTACCCGTGACCATGGACGCTGTAAAGGGTCCGAAACGTCGGGATTAATAATATCAATATACGCGATAAAATCCGTAAAAAGTAGTTTTATTTCAATGTATAATATTCGCGTAAATGTCAGAAATCAATATGTCGACAATCTTGAAATAGTTGGTCGATAATTTTATCAGTCAAACAAGCAGTCATTTCAGAGCTGAACTTCTTAGACCTGTTAAGAAATACGTGATATTCGCTGCCGCTAACTTGTTTCGCAAAACCAGTGAAAAATCAGGCGGACGATACGTCACGGTACCGGTATTCGGTACGGAATATGGGTTTTAATCTCAATGGGCCTTTAAAAACATACATAGCGATGTATATAACTATATTGAACAACTAGCAGCCCGCCTCGATTTCGCACAGGTACATACCTATATAGAAAATACAGCCCATTTTAGTCGCTGATAATGTAGCTTTCTATAGGTAAGAGATTTTTTTAAATCGGTTAGTCGTTTTTGAGTTTATTTATCTATACTAATATTATAAACAGGAAAGATTTGTATGTTTGTAACGAATTAGTTCTAAAACTACTAGAACGATTTAAAAAAATATTTCGCCATTAGAATGCTACTTACATTATCTCTGAGTAACGTAGGCTATATTTATGTATAATATATCCATGTTATCAGGTAGTACTTTGCACCCATGTGGAGCCGGGGCCGGTCGCTAGTTACAAAAAAGAAAAAAAAATTAAAAGTATACGCCTATTAATATTAGTTCACAAGTATACGCCTAATAAACGTTATTAAATAATTCTGTAATTATTTAATAACGTTTATTAGGCGTCTCTAAACTAACTAGAAATTATACCCGTTTCTTCTTTCGACTGTCGTCTCACTTTCTCATCCTTATCCTTATAACCTTTTTCCAACTATATTGGGGTCACCTTCCAGTCTAACTAGACGCAGCTGAATGTCAGTATTTTACGCAAAGCGACTAATATCAGGCCCCACTACCCAATTTCAGGGCAATACCGATATCCTGTCCTGATGACTGGTTGTCAGCCTTTTTGAGCTTCTGTCTACCACCAACGATTCTCATAGTGTGTTCGTATCCAGAACCAGTACCCAGGACCGAAGGCTTGACGTGCTCTACAATGCACGGAGGGACACCAAATCCTTTTTAAATGTTATGCTTTATAAGGAGGATACTCTTTAATTCTTACCTTTAAGTATAATTATAAATAATATATAGTTTTAATACTTACATATATGGAATTCTTTATTTGGGTGTCGTAAATGTTCTTTTATAAAATTAGTGACATCTTCAATTGTGTTCGTAGGAGAAAATATACCTTGAAGTATTATAAGATCTGGAAATTGTATTCGGACCACGACATTTCTGTATATATTTAGTTTTTGTTGAGATGCCTAAAATTGAAAACAAATTGCTGTAATATGCGTAGGTACTTGTCAATTGTTTGGGTAAGTAAATAAATGAGCTGAT
The DNA here is from genome assembly GCA_964056405.1 of Acronicta alni. NCBI lineage: Eukaryota > Metazoa > Arthropoda > Insecta > Lepidoptera > Noctuidae > Acronicta > Acronicta alni. Next base: position 7,090,501 of record OZ043925.1, on the reverse strand, counting down.
ATTTGTTGTTTAGAAATAAGTAAAGTTTAATTGTGTTTTCAATGAGAATGTAGTCGTAATCGCTTTTTTAATCTCATGAAATGGCCTAGATTAATTGCCTGCTGACCTTTTTTAGTAATGTTCGTAAGTAAGAGATGTTATATTTTATAGCGTGATATATCTAACTAGTTAAGTGTGATGTGCGAGAGATGATTCTCTCGCTATATCTCGCGTACGATATTTCTCGCACATCACACTTAACTAGTGATCATGGTGCATCAGCACCATGATCACTGATATCCATTTACGAAAATTGATTCAAGGTTTATTTGGAAATAGCTAATGAGTTAAAGCTCACGTTATTATTATATCAAGCAAACAAAAAAGTAAAAGAGCGATTTACCTGTTCTTCTAATTCTTTTTGTTTGGTGGATGTTAAGAGTGGTGTATTTTCTAAAACAATACGATGTTGTTGTAAGTCATGGTATAATCTTCGCACTTCTTCTATAGTCAATTCATAAAAATCATCTGGAAGATCGTCAATTTCCTCTTCTGCGAAATCTGGCTGCATGAAAGCTATAGCTTTCTGTGGTCCCAGCTAGAAGAACAGAAGACAGTAAATATAGGTATATTGATTTATTATATTTAATTAAGATCTAAACCAAAACTAACACAGAATAACATAGTAAATAAAAGGTACAAGGTGAGGACTCACTCAAAGGCGGACTCACTCACAGTACCTAGCAAAAACGCGCATGGAAATAATCACTAACACAACACAACTTTAACTAACATATTATTTTCCATGCTCCTAGGTTCACTCTACCAACACCAAACCTAGAAGACATCAAGGAAAGTCAATTACGACGTTATGAAAAAGTCTAAAAAGTTACGGGATCATTTCTGGAAGAGGTGGCAGAAAGAATATATCTTTCGGAATTGCAACAAAGGACAAAGTCAACACGTCTAGATATCCAGAGTGGCAGACATTATTGCCAACAAAGGCGTGTGTACGACAGTCCCCGGCTGAGGACCTTCAGAGTTGAAAGTAGGCGAGCGTTGAAAGTGGAATCAGCCGGAACTATGTTGAAGCGTCTATTAACTGTTAATGCAAAATGTTAGTGTCATCAAAAGTCCATCTGTAACCAGGAGAACAAGATATCGATCGGTTATTAAAAATTGCGGTAAACATAATTATATCTTTACCGCAATTTTTATGACAGATACTTGTACCCTTGTTGTAAATTCAAATAATATAAAACACATTTGTACAAAGAGGGTTACGTAGTATGAATGTTCGTTGAGAATACAATTTGAACATTCTTTATACGTTAGTGGGTACAAGTCAACGGCCAAGTCAAACAACATTAACTATAAATAATAAAGAAATCGAAGGAACCTTAGACTTGGCACGACTTTGTCTAGCTAGATTTCATTACTTTTTAGAGATAAACAAGCAGCTCCATCTAGACTTGGCTAGTTTTTTACAGAATGTTTTTGATGGGATTTGATTTCTTTTTGTAGAAACGTGGGCTTATTATATGTCGACATCTCTAATAGTTTGGTTGGGCTCTTGTGTTTTCTAATCAGGGTAACCAGGTACTCCAGATCTTCGATTATCCTAGTTATTATAGTTTTCCCTTTATGTGGCCATTAAACCCTAATTCTACCAAATTTCAGCTCTCTGAGTTAATGGGAAGTACTAGTTCTATTTTGATGATCATGAGTGAGTGAATGAGTGAATGCGAAACTTTGCTTTCGCTTAACTTCGGAACTAAATGACCTACAGACTTGAAATTTTGGATTTTAAGTGTGTAATTATAGCTTACTGGATGGCGATTTTCTGCTTTCTGGTCTTATCCAGAGGTTCTCAAATAGGGGCCTGAAAATGCGGCGAAATGGTTCCAGTAAAGGATGGTACGGCAGTGTTTGCTTCGCGCTCGTCTTGGCGATCCCAGATTTGAGTTATTTTTAATTTTTCTAATAACCGAATTAAATTTACTTACACCATTTTCAAAAAATTACTAACATTACTCATTTCTGAAACACGGCAATTTTACTCGTGCATTTGTAATGATCGAAACTATACAATTTTCAAATTAAAAGACGACGTCCATTTTTGAAGCTCCAAATCACGTGTGGCGATCAGGGAATAAATTTATCAGATAGTTTTTCATACAATTAGTTTAGAGATTAAATTGAAAATCGATTGGAGACATTTGACAGTTTTGGATGCCATGAGGCGCCCCCTAGGACCGCTGCGCCCGTGTGCAACGCACACTGCACCATAGGTAGACGCCTCTGGCGGTCAATGTTTTAAAGGTACACATAGAATTGTACAGAAACTGGTTTATACATTAATCTATCATCTTTCACTTAATTTTGATAAGAATAATTGTATTTACTTACAAATGTGACCTCTTCTTCAATTTTTAGTCGCCTTTCTAAACATTCTCTTGATTGCGAAGAAAATGATACATTGCTTTGATCTTGAGGAGCTTCCATTATTTCTTTTTTAAGAGGTATTTCATATTGTTTGTTTGAGCTCTCACCCTCTTTAATTGTATTAGTATCTTCAATTTTGTTTTGTTGTTGTGTACTTTCTTTATATTTAGCTATAATATCGGATTCGTGATATTGATCTTGGTTTTTCTTATTAATTTCCGAAGGTCCTGAAACCGGAGTTTCTTCTGAATTTAGTTTTACTTCCATCTCATTTTTCTTATCTACAACTTTTGTATCCACAACTGGACGTCGATAGAAGGTAGATACATTGGCTTGTCTAAAATTTAAATGTTTATGAGATTCAGAAAAAATAGGTATTACATACACATTACACATAATAAGATAAATTAATAATGTATTAAATAGAAATAGATCCATGTTATGAAATAAAGATCTTACACTTGTTGACATAATTTAAAATATTAGCTCACTAAATCAAATATATGTTGATTTCTGACATTTACGTGAATAATATACATTGAAATAAAACTACTTTGTACGGATTTTATCACAAACTGTCAGCAGTTTGTGAACATACACTTGACAAGGCCCAGCACTTTATCAGATTTGATAAACCACAAATCCTTGCGAAAGAAAGTCGATACCTATCCAGGATGATTCGTGAGGTTATTAAAACATCAAAATATCAATAGACAAGATGGCTGGGTCTTACCACCTGCTTGGAATCCTGTTAAAGATTCTATTAAACCAAAATCCAGGCCTACAACTGCAAGACCAAAGGATACTGTGTGCTCGTTCTGTGTGAATCGGATTGCCAATAATTAAAAACTAAAACATGATCATTGAATATTGTTACTTTAAAAGAGACCATGATTCTCTGAGTTTGTTTCGGCGTTTCTTCTCAGAGGTCGTCAGCTAGGAAATGCCGGCTCCATCTAGTATTAATTAATAATTAGTAATAAATGTCATTGATCACGTAACAATAAAAATTTAGGGTAGATGTCAGTAATTATATCATCAAGACGCCCACCACCTCAGTCTAGCCGTGACCATGGATGGTAAAGGGTCCGAAACGTCGGGATTAATAATATCAATATAACGCGATAAAATCCGTAAAAAGTACATAGTTTTATTTCAAATATATGTATTAGAGAAGTCACACCTATGAGAGAGCAGATATTTAAAGTATTTAATTTAAAGCCTATACAATGTTTAAAATAGTGATTAAATTACCTTGATTCTGCTTGCTTGTTAAGCAACCTGAGAATGGCTCTACCCTTTACTAATCCCAACTGTCTCAAAGTCTTTCCTCTCAGTGCTGTCTCTCCCACAACTTCTTGACGCATATACGAAATAGTTGGATGCTGCAATGTATTTAATTCTCCTGGAGCTAGTGATATTACTAATTCATATAATGATGTGTTGGGTGGAAAATCAGCAGTTCTTCTTTCACCTTAAATACATAAAATTTCAAATTATCATAATTGTAGGTGCTAATACAAAAATCACATATATACTTACAATGCGTTTCAAATAACAATACGACTGACCTTCGACTTGTCGATCTTGTGATGTCATAACTGTCCATTCAAACCAGGTAGGTAGGGTGAGCAAAACAGATATTTTTGAAATAATATTTTGTATGTATTTAAAATATTCCACCGATTGTTATTTAGAAGAAAATTAGATATTTCATTACCCGTGTTTATAATAAAACTAAAGTTATCGTTGTCTTGAAATATTTCCCTTTTTTTGGTTTTTATTTTAGATTCATTTGACGTGGTTAATGTCTCTTTGCCAATCGTCACTGGTAATAGAATCAATAGTTTCCAGTGTTAGATTCTTAATTTGCCTGTCTAATTGTTGAACATAATTGTCAGCTACCCTATGCTTATCAAGTGCCAGGTATATTCAATTGGATTTAAATAACAATTATATGTTTGCAGCTTCATAGCCATGGGAGTTTATAATATTGTCTATAATATAGTTTTTTGGCAGATTGTGCCTTTTTATTAACTCGGACAGTTCCGGATTTGGTATTACTGCTTATAAATATATTATAAAGTTTTAAAATTTCAAAAGATAAGATTAATTTTCTTTGCAAGCTGTACTTTTTTGACAGATCGGGGTCATTCGAGGTCATTGATGTTCCTGTTCTTATTTGAAACGCATAGTAGTTATTAAATTCTCATACAAACTTACCATAATTACTTACTCTAATATTGTTCCCTTTGCAGTGAAATTTCACATATATCTTTTGTCCTTGTGTTACAAATAGTGATGGGCGGAGTATAAATTCTCGGAAGATATTTACTCGAGTATTTATCCGAAATGGATAAATATCCGTTTTTACTAATTTTTACCGAATATTTACTCAAAATGATTTTTAAATAATAATGACTATAGGCCGACCGTTTATCTGAGTCCTCGCCTGCGGGGTACAGGGGCGCGGGGGTATGACGACAAAGGGGACTGAGACAGGTGCGTGCGGCGGGGGCGCTTAGTGAGATATATACGAAATAAATGCGCCAAGATAGTTCCTAAGATATGTGACGTCATAGTAAAGAAATAGTGATTTATTAAATGAAAAATTATTAATGATGATACAAAATTTTTATTAACTAACTAAAAGCTATGAAGGTACGTAAATAAAATATTTGGTAATAAACTATTGTACTATTTATTATATAGAATCATCATCATCATCAACCCATATACTGTCCCACTGCTGGGCACGGGTCTCCTCTCATATTGAGAGGGATTAGGCTATAGTCCACCACGCTAGCCTAGTGCGGGTTGGCAGACTTCACAAACCGTTGAGAAAAATCTCTAAGGTATGCAGGTTTCCTCACGATGTTTTCCTTCACCGTTTAAGCGAAAAGCGTTTTGATGATTATAATAATCATCAAATTTATATTTCAATCAGTTATGTCCATATCAATGTCGGTGGAACTTGATTCTTCACTTTCGAAGGAGCCATCATCGGATTCATCAGAGTCGTCCAGAGTGTTGATAATAAAATCAACAGCATCATCCCGAAGTCCATCATGTTTGCAGTACTCGTCCTCGATATTAATTACATGGTTAACACAATGCTCCCACTTCTGTGCAGAATATTCAGCAAATAATCCCTCTAACATAGTTCTAACATAGTCGTCCTTTTTCAGTTTATCATCGAAAACCACGTCGTGTCGTCGTAACCCTGTTTGCATAACTGCCTTGGTAGAAGCCATAGTCGGCTTTTTTTCTTCTCGAACCGAATGGTAAGCTGCGTTATCCATCACGATGACGGAATTTGGTGGTATATTGGGCATTAGCTTTTCATTTATCCATTTACTGAAATTCACGAAATTCATAGAATCGTGATAATCACCTGTTTTACATTTGAATTTAAATATTACAAGTGCTCCGTCTACAAATCCAGTTTGACCTCCACAATGTACGATGATCAAACGGTTCCCTTTTCCAATATGAGATAGCACGCCATGTACATCCTTGGATTGCCAGCATTTTGAAACGTTATGAGACTCATTTACATATGTTTCGTCAAAATATAAAATATGTCTTCCTTCTCTACGATATTTTTTGATAGTCCTTAGGTATTTCCACCTCCACGATGTTATATTTGGCTGTTCAATAAGGAGTTTCCTTTTAGAACCGCATTTCTTAAATTTAAAACCTAGGTCATGTAACAACAGCCTTAAATATTCCCTTCCGCAGTGTAATATATTCTCTTCTCTAAGTACAGCATTCAACATTTTCAGAGTAGGTATTTTTTTATCAATTGTATAAAACTGAGTGACTTTTCTTCTTACCACTACTTTTGTGAAATCGTCTATTTCTACTCTTTTTTTTCGATCCTGTTTTGATTTTTTCGGTGATTTGAATCTTTCGTTGTCTTTCAATAATTTCCCTTGATGTACGATTCTAGACACAGTCTTTTCCGACAGCTCAGTAACTTCTGCTACGGTTTTGTTTAAATGTATGTCTTGTTGATATTCAACAGAATTTGGGTCCAGTTTCTTTTTTCTAAAATATTCGTACACGTTTAAAGCCATTTGCTTGCACTGACTATTCACTTTATGACCGAAGATCTTACGATTCATCTTGAGATTGTTATCACATGTGTATCTCTCACAAGGCGTCCGCATCAATTAACACGTGCGATCGCTGTCCGCGTTGCGATCGAAATGAGCGATTACAAAAATTCGCCCGCCGCCCGCACCTGTCTCAGTCCCCTTTGTCGTCCTACCCCCGCGCCCCTGTACCGCGCAGGCGAGGACTCAGATAAACGGTCGGCCTATAGTATTGTTATTTGATGTATCCAAAATACTAAATTATTACATTATTTAATTCTGATGTCAAGACAAAGCAACATGCTTCTAACCGCACCCTATCCTGGCGAACATTTTTAACAAAATTCAAGAGAATGCAGACAGCAATGGTGATGATGAAGATGTTCCGTCTCCATGTCCAGTACAGATAGATACTGATGAAGAATCAAGAGAATCGAGAAGCGAATTCCTTTTTGTAAATAGCATTTCTAATAATTATGAACATAGTCTTATCATGATTGTTATTATAAGATTTTGTTATTGTTAAAATTAGGAAACAAACTCACTAATCTATATTTTCATATAATATTGACAGCGTTTGACGAAAAAGATTCTGATGGTAGTGGTCTATTGTTATTTTAGTATTTTTCTTATTAAGTATAACAATGATCTAAGTAACGCACAAATGTATAATCTTATCTAACCTTGACAGTGATTGACGAAAATATTAATCATTAAGTGAAATCATTGTTATTATAGGTTTTTTGTTACTGTTAAAGTGATTAATAAAGTACGGTACAAATCTATATTTACAGATTTTCATTTATTACAATACTTTTGTTCGTAAAATAACCAAATTTGCGTTATACATATTATAATGTAACGAAAACTGTAAATAGTATTTATTCGCCGTTTTGGAAAAATACTCAAGTAAAATCGGATATTTATGAGTATTTATCCATTTTTGATATTTATCTGGATAGAATCCCAACACTAGTTACAAAAGCAACCTATTATCCTAAATTTAGTCACATTCCTAGCTACAGTAGGTAACTTAAGCTCTGCATTAATTCAGTGAGGGCAATAGGATAATTGAACTGTCAAAAATGAATGTCAAAGTATGTTTACCAAAATTTTGGCCTTTGACTGACTATAATGTATTACCAATTAATATAATATATTTACCATCTTCTAATTGTAATCCAATAGTGACATTTGTTTCTTCCCTTTTCTTTTCAGCCTCAACCATCTCTAGCATGGCTTTGTTGGGAAGATTAGAAAATCTTATAGTAGTTGTCAAATCCAGAATATGATTATGATGCTTTAAATCATAGTCAGAAGGCTGAAATCCTTGTTTTTGGCAAACATCTTCTAAGACCTAGCATCGAAGGCATAATTTATATATTAGTAATTAATAAGATAATCATTTTTCAAATGATATACATATAAAGATGTGTAGAAATAAAATTAGGTACTATCATAATAGTACCATCTTAACTTATGTAATTTGTCGGAAGGTATGAACAACATAATATGAGTCAATAATTAAGAAAAGTAAGGTAAGTACTCCACAGTGAAATTAAATTATAAATTGGTTGCTAAATTCTACTGCCTTTGTTTATTGATGCAATAAGAAAATATAATAGCTATTTTATTTACTCTCTGAATATGGCACAGACTCAGATAATAAATAATAAACATAGGTACATACATAATTACTATTAAAAATAAATTAAGGACCTACAATTACTAAATAATCTCGATTACTTACCAGCTTCATTGTATTGTTTAGACCTACATTGCTTACAGATTTACAGCATATTTACCTGTAAAATACTTGTATCAGGTGTACAGTGTATTTTCTGTCTTCTCCCATTTGGCGCCAGAACAATTATATCTTTGGACATGATTTCAAGTAAAATTTCAATGATAATGTACTAATCTCGTATTCATTCAATAGATTTTGGAAACGAAAAGTCATTTCATCACATCACACCGACAATTCGACAGACATTCAGACAATGACATTGACATTTTATTGACAATGACACTGACACTGACTGACAGTAGACAGAATGGGTTTCACTTTTCAGGACAGGGACTTGAATCGTTACTGAAAATAACGTTACGTAGTTCTCGTTACGATAACCTGTAACGCTCCACTAGGGTCGTAACGAAATTAATTATTTTGTTATGTATAACGTTATGACATAACGGAATGAAATTACAAAAAACAAAATTATCTTGAGATTGGCCACCCTGACTGAAATTAGTTATGCACACATTATTAATACATATATAAACACATATCAAGCGCCGCATAAAAACTTCTGGACCAATCATACTCTGAAATAGAACAATCCTTTATTTAAGAACAACAATTTATTTAATTATTTCCTAAAAATAATTAAATAAATGCAATAAACAAGCAATCACATACTATCCTAGGCACTCAATCACACACACGCACACACACACACACACATGTCATTATTATATTATTCCTTATTCTTACATTTTAATTCATTTTAATTCGTCTAAATTTTATTAACTTTAATAGATGTCAACTTTTTGGTGCCCAAGATACAGGCCTAGCCTAGTTTGGGACCAATGGAAACTCTTTATAAATATTGTAAAGTTTTTATTTGGGAAATAAATTATTATTATTACATAAAAATAATACTTTGATCACAATTCAACTATAATAACATGTATGTTATTAATAAGCACATGTCTTCACTCTTACTTACGAGTAAGTTGAGCGCTCCGCGATTATGTTATGATTTATTTAGATCCGTGACTCGCGGCTCGTTTTGTAGTTCACGCGTGCCCGCCCCAACGCAACACGATCGCGGCGCGCTTCATTTGTTTTTATCCTTTTAACGATTTTGAACGTCCAAATATAAGCGGCGTTGACCCTATGCTTAGTGAGCCCCTTTGACTTGTGCCCAAAAAACCACTCTCGACGGAAACGCCGCGAGTGAGTGTACATATTATATTCAGTATCGCGTTTTATGTGAGTATGTGAGGCATGTATGCCCTATATTATGTATACTTAGCTTGCTTTCAATGTTCAATAAAATGTGGATATTTAACTAACGAAATACTGTAATATTGTAACTACAATATTACAGTAATTCGTTAGTTAAATATTTACGCTTTCCTCAGTTTAAGGTGTTTTATGAATATTAAGATGATGCTGTTCAATTGGGTCCATAAGGCCAACGCAGATCTGGATCGCATGGCGATGGCACGGCATTTAAATTTTTAGGCCTTTAGTCGTTTCGAACCGCGGTTTGAATTGCCCAAAAGCTCTTTTTGAATGCGTCCCGGTTCGGATTTCCCAAGAAAATTTTGTAGGTAATGGGGTCGATTTGGACCGCAGCAGTGGGGAACGGTTCTCTTTTTGGATGGGTGAATTCGTACAAAGAAGATTATTCCGATATCCCCCATGAGTTTTAGGATTTCGGCAAAAATACACATAGTCACTTCCGGCCGATTTATTTGGTTTAAGGTTCTTAGCGAACTAGATTTCAGATTTCACGATGTCAGGCTCTAGAGTAATATCAATCATGCTGCGTGGGAGGATTATTGATGCCGCTGACGCGTTTGTTTACAAGTTTTCACAATAACCTCTCCACCTGTCTACCGTCTTATCGATTTCCGAGCAAACCTCCAGTTGCATCTTCAATAGCCCATGTTTTGGTTTAAAATTCCGCGTCATAGATCTTCATGAAAAGATTCTGATCAAGCATAATTATTTTGGGCATGGTTTTCTATTTCAGCACATGTTGTTAAAATACCATATTTTCTTACATGATCCGTGTCCATCCAATGGTTGCCTGTAAGATTGCTCTTAGCGATATGACCGCCAATGGTACGACTTTAAATTTATTTGTATAATTTTATTAAGTTTCTTCATGTACAATAAAGAATATTCTAACTATATTAGTACTGGTTTTTGTCCAGCCTACAGCGACGTTGCACCTCTGCTGAGAGCTTTGTATCGCTCACGACCATGCCCTGGTAACTTAGAACATTTTTTTTTTGTCGTGAAAAGTGCCATCTATCCGCCATACATAGAAGTTTTTACGACAGTGTTACCACTTTTTTTGCTTGAAATGTTTGATAGTTACACAAATTGTTAATTTTGCGTTAATAAATAAATAAATGAATGTAGTTGCACAAAAACTATAATTTAAAGAATCAAGTTTAATTTATTTATTCTATTTTTATATTATTAATAAAAAAATCCGATTTTATGATTCGTACTGACACCAAATGTTAGCAACACAGTCTAACTCTATAATTAGCGTTTATTTATAGTTTAAACGTCACAAGAAATTTAAAATGTTGTGTGTTTTCATTCTCGTGCCTATTTTTCTCGTTTTTATTTTGGTTTTACTGTTTTATTACGTTGAGTTGAGTTTTAGTTCGTCCGTATATTCCAGAAATACCGAAAATCCGACATAGATTTTACTTTGTGAAAGTGTTTGTGACAAACATGTGGATAGAGTTTGGACCATAATATCTCATTGTAGTCTTAGATCAAATAAAAAAGTAAGATGGAACTTTGCGAACAAAGAAGTGAGGCCGGTTGAAACTACGCCTTGCCGAGTACAAACACAATTACACGCACACACGTGTACCGAAACTACGTCTTGTCTTTAGTGTGACCAGATTCAGTATTTTAATACTTTTTCAGTATATTTTAACGAGTTTTTCGAATATGAGTATTTTTGTGGGTATCTTGCCAGAGGTCGGTATTTTTGGGTATATTTTGGTTAAAAAGATGGTAACATATAACCAATCGTCCTCGCGAACATCGCGAACCAATTGAAATAAAACTACTTTTTACGGATTTTATCGCGTTATATTGATAATATTAATCCCGTATATAATATTCCCGTTATATTGATAATATTATCCCGTGTATAATATTCGTGTAAATGTCAGAAATCAATAGATCGCGAACCAATGTTCGGGGAATTTCGTGAACATCAATTATCTAAATATTCCCCGGATTCAGTCTACATTTTCTTTGGGAGCAAAAGATCAGTAATTTACAGATAGGACATGACAGGCGGGCCGCCACCGCCGTTTTAGGTCTATTAAACTATACAATCAATAATCAATAATTTTCAAAACAAGGCATATACAAGGTATTCATAAAACTGAAAACTAAGAATAGGAACAGATTCTTGGTTTTCAGTTGTATGAATAGGTAAGTAGACAGGTACATTTAATACTTTCGGGTACTTATGAATTACTGACTCGCCCAATAAGTAGGTTAGGTTTGATTAAGTGAAATTATTTTCTGCTCTGCACTCTACTTAATCTTTGAAGATGTTCTCACAAAAATTCGGGAATTTCCCCAAATTAGTAATACGTTTTGCCGACATTTAATTTTTTTTAAATTTTATTTGACGCATCCCTTCGGACAGCATGTCTATTTCCCAGCAAAGTTATTTGGCAAAGTGGGATCTTGTTCAATAGGTAAGTAGATTGGTACATTCAATACTTTCGGGTATGAATTACAAATAGTATCGACTCGCCCAATAGGTAGGTTAGGTTTGATTAAGTGAAATTATTTTCTGGTCTGCACTCTACTTAATCTTTGATGATGTTCGGACAAAAATTCGGGAATGTCCCCAAATCATTAATACGTTTTGCCGACATTTAAAATTTTTAATTTTTTTTTCTATTTTATTTGACGCATCCCTTCGGACAGCATGTCTAGCTTTAAGCAAAGTTATTTGGCAAAGTGGGATCTTGTTCAATAACACGTCCTGTCAGCTTCTTCATTAGAGGAACAGTTTTTAAACTAAACATGTACTCCAGGAAAATCAGTATTTTTATTGGAATATTTTTCCTGAGTAAGTTTGAAGGTTCCTCAGTATTTTCGTAAAAAATAATCTGGTCACACTGCTTGACTTGTCAGTCGAGCTATCGCGGCACGCCTATCAACACGTCATCAAAAATATTATTTATTTATAAGTAAAAATGCCGAATGTGTTGTGAAAGGGTGTAAAAACCAAAGTACAAGAGATAAAAAGCATGATGGAATCACATTTCACATAACGTAAACTTGGAAACCATTATTTTCAATAATTAATGTACAAGTACCAAAGTACAAGAGATAAGAAGCATGATGGAATCACATTTCACATAAAAGTAAACTTGGAAAACATTATTTTCAATAAATCAAAATAAAATTGAGGTTATCCATTGAAACATAACAAGTGTTGCCATTATAAAGCGTCATAGTTTACCCTATTTTTAGGTACTGTGACACGGAACGTTATTTTATTCATTTTATAACCGTTTTAACATTTAGACGGTGTTATAGGTTTTTATGTGTCTGCGTGTCTGTGGGTGATCAAAGCTCCTAAACGAATGGACCCATTTATAGATTTTTGTTTGAAAGCTAACGTGATAGATTCGAATGATTGGTTACTCAAACTTTTTTTTTTCTATTACCTTAATGTATGTATTAGAATATTTGTAATACAAGTTCATAATTTTGTCCGCTTGTTGTAATAGTTGCCCCGAGGACATCCTGTGGAGGGGCAAAACACGTGCAAAAAGAGGTAACGGTGTAACCGGTATGTCTTATTACATGAAATGATAAATGATATTTATTTCTGTAAATAGATCTTTTAAAGACACTTTTACAAGTCAATATTTTTCTTTTTTTTTAAGTTAGATCGCTTGTGCATGCTGTATTAAATTTCCTATGGGCGAAAGGGCACTTGACTGAAAGCATACCATCATTTTGTGAAAGCAGCTATCATTCTATCTTCCATTAACAGTGTGAGCATAAATATTATTATATTTGATTTAGCACAAAGGCTTTTAAATAAAATTATTTTCGCACTTTTTTTTCTTTATATTTCTGGTGTACATACATCAAAGAATATAATAAATATTGAAATAAAACTACTTTTTACGGATTTTATCGCGTTGTATTGATATTAATATTAATATTCGCGTAAGTGTCAGAAATCAATATATTATTATAATAAATAAATAAATAATAATAAATACCAACAAATTTTATTTTTGAAACACTTCCTATTTCCTTTCCACAACATACCACCATTACTTTTTATCTACACTTCGCGTCGGAATTGGAATGGCTGACAGAACACTTATTGTTCTATCGTGTGACAATGTTAATAATTAAATAATTGGTAACGCTATTGTGATATAACGTTAATGATTAGTAACGTTATATTTGTAATATTGGGGTACTTTGAATTATGATGGCAGCACCGACCCGTGCACACATGTTTATTAAACCGGCCTCACTTCTTTGTTCGCAAGGTTCCATCTTCACTTTTTATTTGATCTGAGATTGTAGTGATAAATTACATTTTCGAAATTAATGTCTGAGAAATAAATTCATTCAATTGTAATATAATTTTGTATTATTAATCAATCTCATTCTCTTTACCCCATTACTCAAGATACTTAAACTTGTGTGCAAAAAATCCATAATAATGCTAACTTGAAAACAGTTTTTAGTATCTAATATATAAATTTATATAAAACAGAAAGCAATTCATAGGTAGTACCTATACATATATCGAAAATAAATAATAGTATAATCATAATACAAAGCTTAGCTTTTTAATTAGTTAATATACCTACATAGCATATTTAGTTCATTGCTTGGCGTTCAGAGGGCGCTGGTCGTTAACTAAATCGGAAAGCGTCAGTTGACAGTCTATACCAGTATTATATTTATAGTCTATGCTCACGACTACCTTCATTTAAAGTCGTTTTTCGCAGGTCTTCTGATAACCATGAGCTGTGAGGTAAGCTGCGCGTATCAACCTGGATTTCTTTGTGGGTTACAAACAAAAGTTCTTTGATTTTCATCCAGTTCTCATTAACATTCGAGCTATCATCGATCTGTACTCACGTTGCTACTTTTTGCTGGAAACGGGCCTTGAAATTTGATTGTTCTCCAGGTGTAAGCCTACACATCTTATCTTATCTGCTGACCTGCTTGTCAGGTCTTTGGTTTCTGGTTCTATCTCCTGGTGATGTAGTATACAGTCGTAGAGGATGATGTTGGAACATTGCGTTCATTATAGACAGTGAGTTAGCTACACAAAACTGCAACCATCGGTCTCCTTTAGGATTCCGTATCCCTAGTCCAAACCATCCAACAACATCTCTCAGGTAGTTATCAAACTCTGTGTACCCAACTTTGGCATTCATGTCTCCTACCAGGATATCAATTCTCTCCTAGGTAGCGAGTTGTAAGTGTCATTTAGTTGGTTGTGAAATTCTTCGATATCCGTTTCGCTAGAAGTGCTTGTAGGTGCGTATACCTGTTTGATGTTCATACGATATGGCTTAGTGTTGAGTTTTAGTGATTATACGGTCGCAAACAGGGTTGTATCCCAGAACATATTTATTAGATAGTTATTATTTGTCGACCGTTTCTTTCTTCGCAACTGCGATCATGCCACGGACATTCCACGTTGAAAGTGCAACCATCTTCCTTAGCGATCATTGGTTATTGGCTTCGAACCATCACCAGTAGCATTTTGTCCACACTGTGCCTGGCGAGTCACGCTCGCGTGACCAGTAGTATACTTCTTAGTTACACCACGAGACCTGGAATCGTCGTGGTGCCGGGTGGTTCTTGGGAAAATAGTTCAGTGGTTTCCCGTTGCCTTCTGCACCACTTCTTTCGGAGAGTATTTGGCTTCCCAGGCTACTGAAGCCTCCTCCAGATGGTTGCCCTACTGGGAGTAAAGTTATACCACCTATGCTCGGTCGCCATTGCCTCTTCTGTTATTTAGCAGGGAGAACAGCGACGACCCCGTCGGCGTCGTCGCCGCTAGCTATTCTGAAAAGAACCACTAGCGCGGGCAGGTTAGGTTGACATTATTTACTCTTTTTCATCATTCCCATTATCTTAATGTCATTACTGTTTATGAAAAGTCATTACCGTTCTATAAATAAAGTCTACTAAAATTGGTAGACTCTCTTCTCACTTACGTCAGTGTAATTTGGATCACTTCAGGGTGTGGAGTTCTCGAAAAATTTTATCTATAAATTGCTGTATATATTTTTTCATTGTATTTTTTGTTTTTATTAAAATAAATAAAACACTAATCTATAAAATAATTACTTTATTCAGCCTATTTCGTTTAACTGTCATCCCATTAAATAATGGAGAAAAGGTAAGTTAATAATTTGGAGCAGGCATCCCTAAACACGCACACCTTGACAGTTTGACTACAATAAGTACACAAGCTGTACTCACACATATCACGCAATTTGGCCCCAGTTTTCGCGTGTCGTTTGTTTGCATTGCTCCATCTAGACAAGTATATAATCAAAGGTCATTACTATGTCAATTAGAAACCTTTGAAAATCGATAACTTCTAATTCTCTTGTTGGATTTTAGTGCCTTCTGTACTTTTGTAAAGGTTAATAAAATACCTTTAAAATTTCATTTAGAACGCATTTCCGACAAGTTAATAAAAAATTTCAAAATAAATTAGAAAGAATCAAAACGGCGGATTCACCATGCAGTGAAAATAATAAGTATGATATAAATATAAGTGATGGCGTCACGTGTACCTAACTTTTTCACGAAGTATGCGCGTCGATGTCCCTGCCACGCTTTATAGGTACATACCACAGAACAGAAAAAACAGGTACAAGTGCAATGTAACAAAATTACAATAGATACAAACCGATAGAATCGAGCATGAAATAGTGATTACAATCGATACAAAATAAATTTTATTTCAATCACTATAGGTAAGGTCGATTTTAACTAGACGTTCTATTAAATTTTAAGTATTTTAATCGTATTTTATTAGAAAACAAATGAAATCGTTCTTACTGACGGTACGAAACACCTCCATTCTTTAGATTCCTTCTCCTACTATCAATTTTTCACTGCAAAGTGGAACAATACGGTCTACGGTAAAATGAGATTGTCGCGAAACGAGCAACACGACTCGACGTTAGAACAGTTACAAGACGACTGAGATCAAGTAAGCGTAACAGTGCTTAATTATGGCACGCGTGCCACACCTAATTTTCACTTCCACTGTTTTATCTATTCCGACCTACCAATTTTTTAATAGTTAGTAAATATGACCTGACCTACTAGCCAACATTTCCCTTTGGAGTACGGGTTGACTCGACTCCGGTTTCTTCGGTTAAAAATAAAACAATTCATATTGTCCAAAAAATATATTTTATTGTAGTAGACAACACGGGGACGCGCGCCCAGCGCCCAGCCTGCACCGCGCGCGTGTCCCACAACAACACTTCGCTATCTACGTCCAGCTCTCTGTTTTAATAATTGTAATAGTTTATTTAATAATTACAACGTTTTTTTATCTGTCCGTATTTTAACATTAGGTATAACTAATTTCGTTTTGTATAACTTGGTGTAAGAACAGCCTTCAGGAATTGAAATTGGGTGGCGCTATACACGCCTCACAGCACTGTTTCCATTTCTACTCGCGTCCGCTCTCTAGAATGAAGTAAGACTAAGTTCATTATTTATAATTATTAATATATAAATAAGATAAGTGAGTTGCTATATCGTCCTCCTTTATCAAATCGACATGCCAATGCCATCAAGCCTCAACACAGAAGGAAGACAGGTCTGATTGTGAGCCAGTGTGCCCTGGAGGCAAGCTTAGAAACTGACAGCAGAACGTAACATTGACATTTTGTCAGTTTTTGAAGTTCATATTAAATTTTTTTGGGGAAAAACTTACACAATACCGAAAACCATGTCTAACAGTCAAAAGTCGAGTCCAAAACGTACAATTACGCCTGTGTAACCCAAAGTGTTAGTCAAAGCTGTAGCCTGTACCTACTAATGTACAGTAGGTAGGTACTAATGTACAGTAGGTAGGTACCCAAAATTCGCCGGTATGAATAGGTCCTATTTAATAGGGGCGAGCTTATTTCTATGAAAGAAACGATTACAAATCAAAACTAAGCTTTCTATAGATTTCATAGAAATAACCAATAACTAGTGATGGGCTGAATGTGAATTGAACCGTATACGGTTCCGTACTTGATGAAAATAAAAAGATTGGCCTTCGTTTGAACTTCGGTTACTTTTACCACATTTTATAGGTTAATTCCTTTTTTTAATTTTAAAGTTTAAGTAATATAAGTAATGAACAATAAATAAATGCCTGTGATTACAATACAAAGTCTTAAGTATTTTTTTCTCTGGTTTAGGACCTACCTATTACTTTAGTTGAAACAGAAGATGATTTAATATTTTCTTGTGCCGAATATTCGGCATTTGTATGGAATTTTGGCCCAATGCCGAACGAAGAATATAGTAAGATTTGTTTCACATTCGGTTTAACTCTCGAACCAATCTTCCCCATACCAATAATATACCATAGTCCATATCTGCCGAATCGAATCCAGGCAGTCAAGCTTACGAATACCAGGCTAAGAATCCTGTGGTAAATTTTTTCTTTCATTAAATTTATAACTTTATATATGTATACCTTGAGCGTAAATCACCGCAGGAGAGCGGTCTGTCTAGGTCAGGCAGAAGGTCCGCGGGCGGGCGCAGCGTGCGTACGTGTGTAGCGTCGTGGCGGCCTCCCGCCAGTAGCGCACCCGCGGAGGCCAGGCGGCGCGGCGGCGCAGCCAGCCCGTGTGCCGCTAGTGCAGCCGCCAGCTGTCGCGCGCGCGCCACAGCCATATCACGCTCGTGCCGCGCTCGCCACACCTGGTAAATGCGAGATTGCGTTAAAGCTTCTCCATGGCTCTAACGAACTTGGGTGTCTGGGTACCTCCTTGCACCATCCGCACCAAAAGGTCGTGCACGTGCCTCATTGAGTTGCTACCGTATAATCCTTGTTCTATAGAAAGAACAACACAAAAAGGTCAAGGCTTCTGACAAGCACTAAATAATTATTGTGTAGGTGGGTACTCCCAATCCCGGAAAAATGCGGAAATTTCCGGAAACCTCAAAAAACTCATATAACTAAGAGACCTACTTACGGGTTCGAATGAATTTTACATAACTATCTACTGTTTGTGACCAGTATTATAATATTGAGATTGAGTACCAACTTTCGATCCCAGAAAAATGCGGGAATTTCCTGAACTTCCCGGGAAACTGAATCGTCTTAATCTAAGTTTATTTACCCAACAGGGAGGTAGAAGTCTCAAATATGTACTTTTGGACAGGAAAAAAAATCGTGATTTCCCTACTAATCCCGAAATTCCGATTGCAGTAAAAAGGCATAACAAATTTGCATAACATCAGTGTGTTACTCTTCCTATTTAGAGATTACCTATGTATTCAATAATAGGTATATTAATGGGATATCCTCAGTAGTAGATATAGAAGTAATCACATCATTTAAAAAAAATTAGAAATTTTACGTTTTTAATTGATTGATGACCCTTTACGGAGACTATTCAAAACAGAGACGTCTTGCCTTGATAATTCTTAGATAGTGTTGGAATAACGTAAGAAGGGTATTTTCCATCAGTGTGTTAAGTATAAATATATTTATTTCTGTAAATAGATCTTTTAAAGACACTTTTACAAGTCAATATTTTACACATTTTTTTAAGCTAGATGGCTCCGGCATTTCCTAGCTGACGACCTTTGAGAAGAAACGTCGAAACAAACTCAGAGAATCATAGTCTCTTTTAAAGACCAGACATAGAATAGTAACAAATATGTGTCTTACAATGTAGGGCAAAGTCTGAAATGGCCTTTTGAAGAAAGAGCCATAGCGGCTTTGAGTAGACTAGTCCCAACTGACGGCATGCATGCATCAGTCATTGTGTAGCTCAACCATAATTTAGGGAGCTCAACAACCCGTCACACGACGATGCCAGATCAGAGGCACATTTGCGTAGGCCACATAAAAATAGGCTCAAAGCCACCAGACTGTTCAAAGCTGAACAGTCTGGTGACATTTAGCCTACAAAGTACTCACATTTACAGTTACTCAGTTATAGTTGAACATTATTATAATAAGAAAAAAAAAATATAATCACAGTAATCAGATAATAAAAATTGCTCCATGTCAAATGTATAGATGTCAATATCAAAATCACAAATAAATAAGTCAAATAACTTGATGTCACCTAAATTAAAAAAGATGTCAATTAAGGTAAGTATATCAATATATGTGCAACTGACTAAAATACTTAAATTTAATTGTAATACATTAATAACTCGGTTCATTAGAGCAGCTCAATCCCAAGCATTTTTATATTCTATGTAGTCGTTAACTTTATAGTAACCCTTTTTAAAAAGTCTTTGTTTAATAAATCTCTTAAATTTATTACAGCTCAATTTTTGCACTTGACTTGGGATTTTATTGTAAAAACGTATACATTGACATTTAAATGAATTACTGATTTTCTGGAGCCTGGGCGAAGGAACAACAAACCTATCTTTATTCCTAGTATTAATATTATGGATATCACTATATTTAGAAAAGAGATTAATATTTTTATGCGCATTCATTAAGTTTTCATAAATATATTGGGAAGAAACAGTAATAATATTAATCTCTTTAATTTTTTCTCTTAGTGAACTTCTGGGGCTTAGATTATAAATTAATCGAATAGATCTCTTCTGCAGCACAAAAATATTCTGTATATCGGCGGCATTCCCCCACAACAGAATACCATACGACATCACACTATGGAAGTAACCAAAATATACTAAGCGAGCTGTCTCAACGTCAGTTAAGCTACGTATTTTTTTCACGGCGTAAGCTGCAGAACTGAGCTTTTTTGATAACTTATCTATATGTGGGCCCCACTGAAGCTTATAATCCAAAGTAATGCCTAGAAACACAGTGGAGTCTACTAGGTCCAACTCTTCGCTATTTATGAGTAGGTACACTGGTTTTCACCTGTCTCACATTAGGCGTTGAGAACTTAATACATTTAGTTATTTTTTCATTTAATAACAAATTATTAACATTAAACCAGTGCACTACTTTGGACAGAGCGCTGTTTACGTCGTCAGTTGCCAGTTGCTGGCGTTTCAGTTTAAATAAAAGAGAAGTATCGTCTGCAAACAGCACTACCTCATGATTGTCCCTTATAAGATAAGGCAAGTCATTAATATAGATTAAAAATATAAATGGGCCAAGAATTGAGCCCTGCGGAACTCCCATAGTAACGACTGACCCGGGGGATCTTTTTCCATTGACGTCCACTTTCTCAATCCTATTACACAGGTACGAAGTAAGAAGATTCAGAGAAGCGTTCCTAACACCGTAGTGGTGCAATTTCCTGATTAAAGTTTCATGAAGGACGCAAACAAATGCCTTGGACAGATCACAAAATATACCCAAAGCATCATATGAATCCTCCCAAGCACTGTATATGTGTCTTAAAAGTTCAACACCAGCATCGGTTGTCGCACCGACCCCTTATAAATCCAAAATATTACTGTGTAATAATTTATTGTTAACCTTTGCATTTGATTCAACATTACTTTTTCGAAAATTTTACTAAACGTAGGTAACACTGAAATAGGTCTAAAATTTGTGGGGTCAGATGTGCTACCAGATTTAAACCAAGGTATTATCTTGCTAATTTTCATAAGATCAGGAAATTCATCACAGCCGATGCAGTCATTAAAAATAAGGGCTAAAGTCTGTAGTTTTCTTTACATATAAAGTATTAAAAGTTTTTATTATATCGCTGTAATTGACATGACAAAATTGAAATTCAATATCACATTTCATCATTTTCTTTAAGCAATGATTCAGCAATAGTGGGGGACGAGTTCAGTAATTTAGTAATCGAAATAGGGACGTCTGCAAAAAACTGTTCAAATGCTGAAGCAACCTGTGAGTCTGCTGACACTACATTGTCACCAATTTTAAGACTATAGTCGCTATTTCAACTACTAGTTCTTCCTGTTTCATTATTAATAATTTTCGAAGTTGTTCTGATTACATTATTACTATTTTTATTTTTGAGCTTAAATAACGGGACTTGGCTATAAAACAAACTCTTTTAAATAATTTTGAATAATTTCTTACATAAAGACTAAAATCAACGTTGTTTACATAAATTCGCTCAATAAAGAGCTCATACAGCCGCTTTCTACTTTTATGAATCCCTATGGTTGCCCATTCACTGAAAGAAGCATTTCCATTAACTGTGATCGTCTTGGGGACAAATGAGGCATCAAACTCTGTACAGTATGTTTTAAAATAGGCCTCGTATAATTTATTAGGGTTATGATCATAAGTCAAAACTGGTAATTTATTATTAAGTTTGGTTTTGAACATTTAAGACTCTCCTCACCTGTCAGTATATGAAATATTTTATATGTAATTTTCTCAGTATGTTATATATTCTGACTGAACAGTGCCGTATAAAAAAAGTACCTACTGGCAGGCTTATGCAAATTAATGTAAAAACTACTTTGACTAAGTATTCAAAATTAAACCGGATATTATTCAGACTCCTATAATAGCTATCTTATCTTATTAATATTCTAAATGTGAAAGTTTGGATGTTTGTTTGTTTATTTGTTACTCAATCACGCAAAAACGGCAGAACCGATTTGCATGAAATTTGGTACACTAATAGTATGTGACCGGTAATAAAGTATAAGCTACTTTTTATACCAGAAAAATTTCGGAATATCCCGGAAATTCCGAAAAACGGATATAGAAGAACTACTTACGGGATTTGAATGAAGTTTCGTAGGTACAAGCATAGTATGTGGCCGGGAATAACAAATAGGATACATTTTACCCCATAATTATGTGGAAAATTCCCAGAAAACTTATGTAGGAACTTGTGTATGACATTCAAATACTTACGGGATTTGAATGTCATACACAATTAGTATGTGACCTGGAATAACATATAGGCTACTTTTTATCCCAGAGAAATTTGGGAATATCTCGGAAATACCAAAAAACTGATATCAGAGAACTACTTAGATTTGAATGGCATATTAAACTGGCACTGGCATATTAAATACTTTAAATCTCGGATAGAAGCGGGAACTACGCGTACGAAGTTGTGGGTAAAAGCTAGTAAGGAATAATTTTGAAATTAATTTGAGATTGTTCGTATGAACATCGAAATTTCAGTAAAACTAAATTTATTAATTTTGTTTGAAAAATATGAGCAATGTTCCTGAGTCCTGGTGGTAAATTATGATATAAAAATATTACATTATTTCAACAAATAAAGTAAATTTTCAACTTTAATACAATACGATAAGGTTCATTTTCAATTGGGAAAATTATACAGGTTTGGATAGCTTGACCTGCTGGCGTCTGTACATTTATTTTGGGTGAATTTTCGATACGAACAATCATAATTTCAAAATGTTTCCCTATAGTAGGAGTCTGATTTTTTTCCAGTTTAATTATGTACACAAACTCGCCAGTACCTATATACATTATTATACATATATTACTTAGTCTATGCTTACATATTTTTCTTCACTTTTCAGAATGCTGAATTTAGGAAAAATCTTATAAAATAATACAGGTACCTCTTAGTCATATCTATCTATTACTTATTATTAACTACCTAACGCCATAAATAAAATTACGAAAGTCATTAATCTCAGTTATGCTCGGTTACAGAAATTGACATTTTGGGTGGGACCCAATTGCAAATTATAAACCGAAAGGGGTATTTAACTTAGGCTTTCAGCTCATAATACAGTCTGCTAAAACGAATAAGAGTATACTATATTTATAGTTTATTTTTATCAGTTTTTTTATTCTCAATCTTTTTTCGGTCTTTTAGTGCATAGGTACTTTTAAATTGTCTTTGCGCTTTGCGGTTTTTTATCGCGGGAAAAAAATATCTCGTAACTATTTAATATTTTCGTGTATGTGTATGCAATAAGTACGATACCTAATAATACCCTTAAGGACATGTTTTTTTTTATACACTGTATGGGATCGTGTGGAGTAGCGTTAATATGGCTAACAAATTGCTCGGCCTCTATATTTTTATTTAACGTCTGTGGTCCTGCGACTCCAGTGTCGGAGTGCTGATTACGAGGTCGAGGGTTTGATTTCCCCCACAGGACACAAATATAGTGCGAGGAGTATAAGCATAGACCACAAATGAACATAAGCACCACAGATCTGAGAACGACCCAGATAAATAAAATGGTATTGAGTTAGTGATAAGCTTAGTAGATAAGGTAGGTACCTGAGCAGCACAAACTGCAGAGCGGCAATGACTTCGTTCTCCAAATCCACGTGCTGCCGCCTCTACGACGGCGCCGTGGAATGTTAGGGATTGTCCTGCAACCAGTCCTGCATCATTTAGTTGCGCAAATACCTAATTAAAGATCACACAGGTTAACCAAGGATTCGTGGTGCCAATATTAGATTATTCAGTGCAACTAACGTAACAACGTTACCACCTACTTGCCCGCCTTACTTCACATAAAATGATGACAACACTGACCTAATTATATAGCTGTAACATTGTCTCGATGAGGTTTTTCCACCAACTCGATAAGTCAGCTAGCTGTTGAAGTTAGCCGTTGGTAAGTCTAAATATTTGTCTGGTTTTCGAAATATTGATAGTAGGTAAACGCACTTGCCCGACTGACTTATTACCTACTTTATTTTTAATTTCTTGACTTTTTTATATAGGTATTTAGGGCGTGAAGTCGCGTCCGTAGGAAGATTACCTAACTACTTACACTACTACTACACGATTACTACCTACACGTGCCCCCCAGGTGCTCCTAAACGAACGCCAATGCCGAGGTGGTGGTCAACTAACCCGACAGGTACTGGCCTAACAAGTACCGTACTGTAAGCTGTAGGTATTAGGAAATGAATAACTATGCCCGCAACCGCGATTTTGCGATCGGTAGTCTTGGCTTAGGTACCTACATAAATGTCCGGACTGTGAAGAAAAAACTTCGTCAAATTACCCCGATGGATAATAAACTATTGATTGAATATTGATTTCTGACATTTACGCGAATATTATACATTGAAATAAAACTACTTTTTACGGATTTTATCGCGTATATTGATATTATTAATCCCGACGTTTCGGACCCTTTACAGCGTCCATGGTCACGGGTAGACTGAGGTGGTGGGCGTCTTGACGATATAATTACTGACAGCTACCCTACATTTTTTATTGTTACATGATCAATGACATTTATTACTAATTATTAATTAAAACTAGATGGAGCCGGCATTTCCTAGCTGACGACCTCTGAGAAGAAACGCCGAAACAAACTCAGAGAATCATGGTCTCTTTTAAAGTAAAAATATTCAATGATCATGTTTTAGTTGTTAATTATTGGTAATCCGATTCACGCAGAACGAGCTCACAGTATCCTTTGGTCTTGCAGTTGTAGGCCTGGATTTTGGTTTAATAGAATCTATAACAGGATTCCAAGCAGGTGGTAAGACCCAGCCATCTTCTCTATTGAAATTTGGATGTTTTTTAATTTCAATAGCCTCACGAATCATCCTGGGTAGGTATCGACTTTCCTTCGCAAGTATTTGTGGTTTATCAAATCTGATATAATGCTGGGCCTGTCAGTTTTGGATGCCATGATGAGGACCGCTGCGCCCGTGTGCAACGCACACCCTGCACCATAGGTAAAGACGAAACTTTTTTTTTTTTCATGGCTATGGGATCCGCTGAATCGACGAACCTGGCAAACGTCGTTGCAGTAAGCCTTCTTGGGCGATTTAAACGACCTTTTATATCGGCCCTACTCGTGGGAAAAAAATGAATATGAGCAATGATATAGAAACCAAAACCGAAAAAAACCCGAAGATGACACAACAAATACTTCATAAAGTATGATTCTACGCACAAGGAGCCACTCTCTTGGAAAATTACTAGTAGAATTTCCAAAACAAATAAATTCTAATAATGAGCATCTGGAAGGAAACACATCTAATCAAAACGACGAACACAGTAAAAATAACCAACTTTGGCAAAACGACCTGGGGCCATACCACAACGTGTTAACGCGATCATTTTTAGGTTGTGAGAAAGAGATGGCGCTATTTAATTTATAGAGCGATGTTACAGTACAATATCTTTGTGCTGTATCTACAATCTACATCGCAATCTTATGTTCTTTATCGCACGTTCAATATCTATTAAATGTTTCTACTATCTGTTATCAACACGAAGTCACGTAGTCACGTAGTAGTAGTCACGTAGTACACGTTAGTATATAAGATGCACCTTTGGATAATTATAACCAGACTATACTACATCTTTTGTCTCATTTATACCTAATCATATACTGCCAAGAAGTTTGGCAAATTGGTGACCCCGACGAACGAATACGCAGCAAGAAACATGGCACAATCACCGTGCAAGGCGAACATAAATCAGCAAGGAACACTTGAAGTAGCTGCTGGCACCTCGGTTTTATCCCGCATTCCGGAATTTTGGAAAGACCAACCAAGATTATGGTTCACGCAACTAGAAGCCATATTAGCACCACAGAAGCAAGGAGACGAATACAAATACTGTACAGTAATAGCAAAGTTATCCAAGGAAGAAATACTACAAGTTAGTGACCTAATCACTTCGCCACCGACTACAGATAAATACAAAAACATCAAGGAACGTTTAATTGATTGTTACGAAGAAACAGAACAGCGACAGTTTCAAAAATTAATATCAGAGACAGAACTCGGTGATCAAAAACCTTCGCAGTTATTACGTCAAATGCGAGTCCTCGGGAGAGGAAAAATCAGTGACGAGACAATTAAACTACTATGGTTCAGGCTTTTACCAACATCAGTTACTACGGTTCTAGCAGTTACGGAAGACATGGAAATTGACAAACTGAGCCAAATTGCAGACAAAATAATAATGAATTCAAAAGTAACCGAAATATCAGCTGTTAGCAACGACACTTCAAACGACAACAATACAGCATGCATTTTAGCCCAGCTAGCAAAATTACAGATAGATATTGACGCAATTCAGCAAGGTCAATATGGCTATCGACCCAACACGCACAATCATTTCAAGAAACGTCAACAATTCCCGATTATGAGGCCGAGAACAAACTACAGAGGAGCAAATCGATTTTGTTACTACCACGAAAGATTCGGAAAATATGCAAGGAACTGCATTAAACCATGCGGTTGGAAACCAATGACTTACGTACGGAACCAGGGAAACGAATAAGAGCACAGACAACGGCGAAACTCTGTGCAATCCACCCATCCAATCGCCTCACCATTACCGACCGAAAAAGTGGTATGAAGTTTTTGATTGACACGGGCGCAAATATTTCAGTCATTAGCAAGCAACAGAGATATTCAATTTTACAAAATGAACAATACACACTTTACGCTGCAAATGGGACTAAAATTAGGACTTACGGCGAGAAGACGCTTACCTTGAATTTAGGACTACAACGATGTTATAAATGGAATTTTATAATCGCCGACGTTACACAACCAATAATTGGAGCAGATTTTCTAGAGCACTATAAACTATTAGTCGACATAGCAGGTCGCAAACTTATCGACAAAGTTACAGAGCTGACAACGCATGTAATTTCAGAAAAAGCGACACAACAAACAATTCGTACTATCGCAGGGGGAACGAATCCACGTATTACGCAACTTTTAAACAAATACGAAGACATCACGAAAGGGTCCTCTCTACGCAATGCGCCCAAACATAAGATTGAACACCACATTATCACTACAGGACCACCCATCGCAGCTCGGGCAAGACCATTACCTCCAGAAAAATACGACATAGCCAAAAAGGAATTTCAAAATATGATAGAACTCGGAATTTGCCGACCGTCAGATAGCCCATGGGCAAGCCCATTACATATGGTAAAAAAGAAAAATTGCGAATGGAGACCGTGCGGAGACTATCGAATGCTCAATAACACGACAGTACCGGACAAATACCCACTACCAAGATTAACTGACTTTACATACATATTAGAAAATAAGAAGGTACTAAGCAAGATAGATATACGCAAAGCATACCACTGTATTCCTGTTAAAGATATAGAAAAAACAGCCATCATCACACCTTTCGGACTTTTTGAGTACTTAAGAATGCCTTTCGGATTACGCAATGCGGCACAAACATTTCAACGATTCATGGATTCCTTATTTAGAGATTTAAACTTCGTATTTATATTTGTAGACGACTGTCTCATCGCATCGGACAACGAAGATTTGCATTATCAGCATTTAGAAACGGTTTTCAAACGTTTACACGAGAATAGAATAACCTTTAATCTCGAAAAATGCGAATTTCTCAGAAGGGAAATAGATTTCTTAGGTTATCATATAACGAGCCAAGGAGTACAACCTACCGAAGAAAATTACAAAGCAATCATGGAATTTCCCAAACCGAAAACAATTCAAGAATTAAGAAGATTTTTGGGCATGGTCAATTTCTACAGAAGTAATATTCCACGCGCAGCGGAAAATCAAAGAATTTTAAACGAATATCTACATGGTTCAAAAAAGAACGATAATTCACCTGTTCCTTGGACAACGGAAGCAGACAAAGCTTACGAAAAATGCAAGGAAAGCATGAAAAACGCAGTATTAACAGCGCATCCTTCCCGCAACGCATCACTAGCGCTCATGACCGACGCTAGTGCTACTTGCGTTGGTGGAGTTTTACAACAAAAATCCGGACGCAATTGGGAACCATTAGGATTTTTTTCACAAAAATTGAGCGAAACTCAACAAAAATATTCTACGTTTGACAGAGAGCTGTTAGGAATATACATGGCCGTCAAACATTTTCACAGATTAATCGAGGGAAGAGAATTTACAATATTTACGGATCACCGACCTTTGACATACGCATTCTCCCAAAAACCATCATCAAACGATACACCGCGACGGGTCCGGCAGTTAGATTTCATTTCACAATACAGTACCAACATTCAACACATAAGCGGACGTGACAATATTACCGCCGATGCCTTATCTCGAATAGAGGAAATATACGTGCCATCACCTATCGATTACGCTGAATTGGAAAAATGTCAATCAACAGATAATGAACTAAGTAAATTACATGACAATAAAAGATTAAAATTCAAAAACATTACGCTTCCGGGTTCCACAATAAACATCACCTGCGACACGTCTACTGGAAAAAGCCGCCCCTACTTACCAAAGCATTTTCGCAAACAAATTTTCGATACCATTCATGGTATGAGCCATCCAGGAAAAAGAACTACGAGAAAAATGATAACCCAAAGGTATTTATGGCCGTATATGAACAAAGATATCAATAATTGGTGTAGATCATGTATAGCCTGCCAAAAATCAAAAATACAACGACATACGATATCACCTCCTGGTACATTTATGACAGCGCAACGTTTTGAACATTTACATATTGACATCGTCGGACCACTTCCGATTTCACAAGGGAAGAGATATTTAATCACAATCATAGATCGTTGTACGTCATGGCCCGAAATATTTCCGGTAGAAGATATAACTGCAGAAACAGTAGCCAAGACACTTTTCGAAGGATGGATTACTCGTTTTGGATGTCCATTGCGCATTACTACGGATCAAGGCCGACAGTTTGAATCAAGAATATTTGAGTCACTCTCACAATTTTTGGGAATACATAAAATTAGGACAACACCTTATCATCCGCAATCCAATGGAATGATAGAGAGATTTCATAGAACTTTAAAGGTGGCGTTAATGACAAGAGAATCCAACGAAAATTGGTTAAAAGAAATTCCAACAGTTTTACTCGGGTTGCGGAGTAGCTTGCGAGAAGACACAGGTTATAGTTCAGCAGAGATGACATATGGAACGCCAATACGACTCCCTGGAGGATTTTTTGAGTCATCAGCAGCACAGTTATCAACGTACGAAGAGTTTGTAAAATAAATTCAAAAGGACATCACACAAATGACATCAATTCCGAAAAGAAAAAACCACAACCAAGCTATATTTGTGCATCCCGAACTCAAAGAATGCTCACACGTATTTGTTCGGTGTGATAGAATTAAGAAAGCCCTGACACCGCCGTATGAGGGACCCTACCCAGTAATTAGTAAAACAGATAAAACATTTTGCATTAGAATTAGGGATAAAGAGACAGTGATATCAATTGATAGATTGAAACCAGCATTCATGATCAATGACGAATCAAACTACGTGCCAGATTCAAAGGATTGCGACAGACATTCACACACGTACACTACACGATCGGGACGTAAAGTAAAGCCAGTAGTACGTCTATAAAAAAATCGCTGATAGAAGCAAGCTATTCGTACATATATTAACATAGATCTTAACATATACCATTAATTCACGACTACTCGTAACAACAAGACATCTAAAATGGGAAATCAAAGTTCTAAGGACCAGATAACATACAATACGGACAGTTGCCTCAATCAAAACGAAGCGGACAAACTCCGTAACCTGATCCAGGAGGACTTACGGTGGACAAGAAATATTGCAATGGGACAGATTATTTTAACAATCGGCGTGATCCTAATTTACGGCATAATGAAAACACTGGACAGAAGAATGAAGAGTTTAACGGAAAAAAATAATAAACACTCGTGCAACAGCTAAGTCAAAATTACAGACGTCAGCAAATCACACCACAACAGGCGTCATCAAATTCCGCCGCGTACAATAGCATTATTATTTATATACATCAGCAAATAACTAGTAAGGTCTAGGTCAAATTTATATTGTAAACACTATTACTTATTATTTATTATTACTTAATTTTTTTTTTTTTTTTTTAAAGGGGGGTGTACTGTTACAGTACAATATCTTTGTGCTGTATCTACAATCTACATCGCAATCTTATGTTCTTTATCGCACGTTCAATATCTATTAAATGTTTCTACTATCTGTTATCAACACGAAGTCACGTAGTCACGTAGTAGTAGTCACGTAGTACACGTTAGTATATAAGATGCACCTTTGGATAATTATAACCAGACTATACTACATCTTTTGTCTCATTTATACCTAATCATATACTGCCAAGAAGTTTGGCAAAAGCGACATCCCTCTCTCTCAATCAGAAAACGATCGCAATAATAGGTGGTGGTACGGCCTCAGGTATCAGTAAAAAGGAAAGCTGAATACAGTCCTAAAAATTCTAAAATAAACAACACATCATACCTACTCGATAACAACACAATATAGATATCAACTTTTAGAATCAAAAAATACCGAGGGACCTACTTACTGCACAACACAAAGATTCCAAACCATAAAAGCCAATATTTGTCACTGTTTTGGAAATTTGTAAGAAAGTTAAAAAACTCCTCTCAAACATTGTAAATACTGAACAGGTCACATAGTAGAATTAATCATGCCGGCTGGTAGACATAATATATACTATGCGTTTCAAATATGAATAAGAACGTCAATGACCTCGCATGACCCCGATCTGTCAAAAAAGTACAGCTTGCAAAGAAAATTAATTTTATCTTTTGAAATTTTAATACTTCTATTATTTTATAATATATTTATAAGCAGTAATACCAAATCCGGAACTCTCCGAGTTAATAAAAAGGCACAATCTGCCAAAAAACTTTATTGTATACAATATTTTAAACTCTCAATGGCTTTGAAGTTTTGAAGCTGCCACCCTATAATTATTATACTGACCCAATAGAGTATACCTGGCACTTGATATGCGTACGGTAGCTGACAATAATTTTCAACAATTAGAAAGCCAAATTCAGAATCTAACACTGGAAACTATTGATTCAATTACTGGTGACGATTCGCAAACAGAAATTAACCACGTCAAATGAATCGAAAATAAAAACCAAAAAAAGGGAAATATTTCAAGACAACGATAACTTTAGTTTTACTATAAACACGGGTAATACTTAAAATATCTAATTTTCTTCTAAATAACAATCGGTGGAATATTTTTAAATAAATAAAAAATATTATTTCAAAATTATCTGTTTTGCTCACCCTACCTAGCTGGTTTGAATTGACAGCTATGACGTCACAAGATGGCTGGAGGTCAGTCCTATTCTTATTTGAAACGCATAGTACTTAGGTAATAAATAAATAAATATTCTTGGACAATTACTGTCCTCTGAAATGATAACTTTTTTCCAGACAAAAGTTGACTGCCTGTCAAATCCATGAGAAAGAAGTTAACAAACAAAAATAGTTTTATTTGATCGAATATATTATTATAATTTAATGATAACAAAATCGATTTAAATCCATATTATGAATGTATTTGTAGGGGAAGGTATTTTATGAGCGGAATTGGGTTAAGGACAGGCCACTGTGATGATAAAATAACACTTTGTAATTTTTTTTTTGGTATATTAGAAGGAAGAAATCAATGTTTTTTTTGCCAAGGTAGAGAAGTACTTACGTTGTTGAGAAAAAATATATAAAATTAAAAATCAGTACATTGCACTACCGTTCTCAGGTTTGCCGTGTATTTTTTTTGCTTGCGGAATTCACCCCCATACGAGCTTACTTTATAGCGAACGATGTTACTCATTATACATACAAACTCAAAAGTGAAAGATCCTATCGAGTAGTTTTACGCAGTTTAGGTACACTCGTCAGAATCAGAAGACAGTAGACACCGAAATTATCAAAAAAGAGCTTTTCGAACTATCCAATCAGGCACATTACAAATCAGTGGGTTTAAGTATTAATGATTTGATTGCCTTTTCATTACAGAAACTTAGAAAAAAATAAAGAAGTCAAAATATTGTTTTATTTTTGCCGTGCCACGTAAATCGTCCAAAGTGACACATTGGCCTTTTTACTAGTTTTATCAGTATAGTTAAAATAAAATAAAATCTTGTATGAAAGGGGGTAGGTATCGCGGTGGCTTAGCCTCTGGTGTACCTAAACAGAAGACGCAGGTTCGAATCCTGCCCGCGGTCGAATTTTTCCTTTGCTTAATAATTTTAAAATCCTAGCATGGAAAATGCCAAAAAATACAAAAAGATCAAACTAAAATATACCTATACAAATAAATCGATATAGCTAGAATAACGTACATTTGTGTCATAGTAGATAACTATGCAAAGTTTAATAAATACCAGTTGAAGCATGTAGAAAATATATCGAATTGCAACCTTGAGAGCCTCTATTGAAAATTTAAACATCGGCCCTTCCTTATACATAGGACCCATCGAAATGTAAAGAATATGCAATAGGCCTTTTAGATGCGTGAAATGCGGCGATTATTCAACTACAAGCTGTTTAAAAAAACCCGGCCAAGTGCGAGTCGGACTCGCGCACCGAGTTTCGTACAAACCTGTAGGTATGCTTTTGATTGCACGGACATAGAAGTTTCATTTTGTTACAGCTTAAAGGTATTATAGACCTGAGTATTTGATATGAATTTTACCTTGATATCTCCACGCGTTCCTGAGAAAAAGGGTCTTGACAGACAGACGGACGGACGGACGGACAACAAAGTGATCCTATAAGGGTTCCGTTTTTTCCTTTTGAGGTACGGAACCCTTAAAACAAGACACTGAGGCAACTTGTGCGAACTACCAAAAAAAAAACCAGCTAGTTATTAAGGTTGTAAAAAAATACAAACAGTACATCTACATAGATCTACATATGAAAAATAAGACAACAAAAATTAAAGACATCATTAATACACAAAGATCAAAACAAAAAACCAATGCCACAATAA
Organism: Acronicta alni; assembly: GCA_964056405.1. NCBI lineage: Eukaryota > Metazoa > Arthropoda > Insecta > Lepidoptera > Noctuidae > Acronicta > Acronicta alni. The sequence goes on along the minus strand of OZ043925.1, from coordinate 7,057,316 downwards.
CCCATCAGAAACTATACTAGAAAATAACCAAAACACGAACTATGACGTACACAAATACCTGAAATAAAATACTACATATGCACAAGCAACAAAACAAAGAGACACAGCAGGATCAAAAACAGACATCAAGGAATCCAACAACTGAGGGTTTACTCCCTATCTCCGTCAACGAAGTTACGAGCCGTACGAAAGTTCTCCGAAACTTCGGAGTCCGATAAAACCGATCAATGTAAATTATGGGAAGTGGGCAAGAACAGAACTTGAGAAGGCCCAGATATCCGCAGTAACGCAGAACACCTAGAGGATGTCTTCAAACCTTTACCTAATAAACACCCAGAACACGACAAGGATATCCGTGACTATTTTGACGAACCACTGCAAATGTGCACACACCATTAAAATGTGCTAGTCCCAATGAAGTAAGCTTGCTTGAGTCTTGAAATATATCCCGCTGAATGGAAAATCGCGCAGGTGATAGTGGTTCTAAAACCAGGCAAAATGCCACATGATGTAAGCTCCTATAAACTCCTGGAAAAAATATTGCTAAACGGGATGCGCAGTTACCTACTGAAAGTCATCTCCCTACACCAGCTCGGCTTTCGAGAGCAACACGGAACTATTGAACAAATACATCCTATTGCGGGCACTATTAGTCGTGCACTAGAATGCAAAGAGCTGTGCACTAGAATGCAAAGAGCTGTGCACTAGAATGCAAAGAACTGTGCACTAGAATGCAAAGAGCTCTGCTATCTTCATTTGTGGTATGAAGGTTTTCTCTTCAAATTTAAAAAGATGCTGCCCCACTATTTTTTTCGGATCTTACAATCATACCTTCATACGAGATGTTTTGAGGTGATATTCAACAAGGAAACCTCACCTTTAAAGGAAATTCTATCAGGAGTACCACAAGGCAGTATACTGGGACCCGTACTATACTTACTGTATACTACTGACCTTCCAACGCACGTTGGTACTATAACTGCCACCTATACGGATGACAGAGCACTCTTGTCGGTTCATGAGGATCCTGCTATAGCATCAGCTAAATTATAAGCCCACGTCCATGAAGTGGAGAAGTGGCTAGACAAAGTTAGTGGAGAAAACATATATCTGGACCAAACGCAAACAATTGGATACGAAATTCAGATCAATTTACCGGCTGATAGGACGCAAATCAAGCCTGTCATATGAAAGCAAGATAGCTATTTACAAGACCAACTTCAAACCAATGTGGACTCATGGAATCTAGCCCTTGGGCACTGCTAGTTATAGTAACATAGAGATTCTCCAAGATTCCAAAGTAAGAAATTGAGAGCCATGTTTAAAACTTACCCTACTACGTTAGTAACAAATGCATAATACATGAGGATCTTAAAATCAAAATTGTCAAAGAAGATATTGCTACATATAGTGAAAACTATGACACGAGAATATCAACTCACATCAATGAACTGGTATCAATACTAGCAGGCACAGGAAGTGTGACAAAATTAAATTCTAGATTGAAGGCTTAGTGTCCCTACGCTGACCGCAAGATTTCATGATACACTATAAAACGGACTCCCAGGAATTCCTTCAGTTAAAACATAGGCAAAGTGAAACCTCAACTGAATGGCTTATTGTGTTAACTTAACACACATCGCCAAGTTACGGAATATAAGCATATTAAAAAATATTAGGTATACTTAAATGTATATTGATTTATGTAGTTATGAATTAAAACAACATGTCCAATTAAGTAGTCAGTTCTAGTGGTCAACATAATAAATGAGTTAGTTGCATCACACCTCAGATCACACAATAGGTACCTAATGAGAATAAAATTGCTATTGACTCGTCGCGTCGCCAGAAGCGCACCGCCGCTTGACAGCATAGAATAACTAATAGTAGGTTCTGAAAGTACCTATAATAAGTAATCTAAGTAGGTATATTATTTTTATCATACCCATAGATAAAGAGACCAGCGCACAACAAGAGCCCGCACTGGATGCGGCCAGGTGCGTACGTAAGTATCGAAAGTAGACGTGCTCGAGCAGTAACAGTAGCGCCGCGAGCAGTATACCTGCCATCAACAATAAGAATGCTGACAGAAATTGTTCCAACGCGAGAGGATCAGATGACTTGTGTTCTTGCTTATTGGGCTTACACGTCCCCGTCATCCAATACCTGTAATTAAAAACATAAGTACTTAATTACTATCTAATTGATATCAGGATTATTCAACCTTCAACCCAATATTTATAATTAAATTAATTGATTAATTGAGCACGCACGCCACTTCTAAGTAGGTACTTAGAACATATTTTGTTGTAACAAACAAGCATATCTACGCAACAGATCGTAGAACTTATCTACTTTACCTGTTGGGCTAAAAACTGACCGACGTTGATGAATTAAAATATTATGATTTGATTAGGAAATTGTTAAGGAACTACTTAGTTCTTAACAATGCTTTATTACTGTAAATCATTGATAGGTATTATTATTTATCAAAAGCGGCATTTTAGCCCAAATAATGAAAAATTTTTTTTTTAATTGATTAAAATTATTGAAAGATTCTCAATAATTGTTAAATTTTGCCCCTTAAACCCCCCGGATCTCTTCGTAAATGTTCAATAAAATGAAAGAACGCGAGCAATATCAACAATAAAAAAGATAACTCACTCTCATTTGGAAAACAAAACCTTATAAGTAATGTAAGTACTTAGGTACTAACTTTAGCTTAGGTAGGTAGTCACTCACCTTCGTAATCTTTCGAGGTCTCCATTAGCCCTTAAGTCAAGTAATCTTTTATTAAACATACTGACATATTTAGAATTACGCGTAAACGCTAATCCATACCCCGACATAGCATACCATGCACCTACAGTTAAAAGTCTGCAGTCTTCATCCTGAAACAAGTTAACATAATAATTATCTACAATAACACAGTGGCGGCGTAGCATGGGTTGCCAGTTGCGACCCTGGGTGGTTTTCTATTAAGCTCCCCAAAGAAAACAGTCCAAATTTTAAACAAGCAAAACATTACATTTCATTGCCTTTATTGAATGATTCTGATCAAATTTCTTGGCTAAAGAAATTAATATTCAATGCACTCACGAGATCACAACCATACTACTAGATAATGGACCTGGACCTCTATTTCATGAGATGTGCTTGGATTCACTAGACGTGACGTCAAAATAAAGTTAAAAAACATAATTCTTCATGCTTTTCTAAACTTTATTATAATTTTTTACTTATTGAAAACGTGTCAATAATTTATATTATTATATTACTTTATATTCTACTTCACAGTCAATTAAAAAAAGTGATTTTCAAAGCTTTACTTACTTGTGACACTAAATAGTCTAGTACAGTGCCGTCATAAATGAAGGCATCCAGTTCACCCGTAAGTACGCAGGTGACACCTGCGCTTACTGTACTACGATTATATCTAAAACAAAAAAAAACATAATAAATAAATTTATTTATGTTAAATCTTATGATCATTATTGGAATTTTGATTGAATGCATTCTGTTCACCCAATTCCTGATTTCCGGTATCTTATTGTATCACTTTGGATAGCTGAAAAGTTGTACATGTTTTTGAAATGTTCTGCCGATAAAGTAATTCTGTGTTTTTTGAAGAAATCGACTTAAAGACAGGTATTTGTATCAGTATGGACCTCGTAATCACAACCTACGACACAAAGTACACCCAGACTCGAAACAAACACTGTGGATTACACAAAAATTTGTCTCTGGTGGGAATCAAACCCACAACACCCAGCACAACACCAGCGTTTATACTTTATACTTATTATGCTTGGTCGAATAACTTGGCCAATGTGCACTTATTGTTCAGAATTCCCCAAGTAAATATTTCTAAAAGGTTTAACGACTAACCGAGCCATATACGCATGTGGTTCTGTAAAATACTTGGCAAGAGTTGCATCCGTGTGGGACCATGGTACTGTTCCGAACTTCAATGGTGGTCGCTGCGTTAAAGGCCTTGCTATCCTTGGATCGTCTAATCCACTTAATTCGTGATACTCTTCTCGCGTGATCATAAAGGCAGCTAGGTTGGCAGTGTATATTGCAAGAAATACTACTGCAAACATAGCCCACATATTCGTCATAAAACGAGCTGTGAAGCCTCGAGGTGAATCTACGTGCACTGATGCCTGCAAATGGAGACATAAAATTATATAAGTACTTTATCAGATTTAGAAGCCAAGCTCTGACAACGCTTATCATTGAAGTACGTTGATGCTTTATTGTTGTACTGAAACCACAGCTACTTATACGATTTTAAGCAATAACTAAAATAGCTTACCTGAAAAAGAACTGCCCAAACAATCCAATAAGTTCTACACAAAGAAAAACGATTTTGTGGTACGCGTTTAGAATTGTTGCCAGTAGAACAATCAAATCCACTCGGAGATAACCACTCGAAAAAAAAAATGGAGAACGTGGCCGCTTGAATTGCAACTGCACCCACAAGCATCCACGAAGCAGTGTCGAACGGCTCCAAAAACGCTGTAGGGGATATAATACCCGTTCGTTTTGCCACTACGATTGCAACCCCTGTTTCCATGAAAGGTACACTGAAATCTACTACAGCCTCTCGGTCTGAGTTTATTATCAGTGATGTCAGAACCTGAAAAAAAAATCTATGATAAAATATTCTCCTTTCCAGGATATCAAGAAATACATTGGCAAAAAACATTAAAAATAAGAGCTTATTTTCTTATTAAAAGTTTATGCGTGATATTTATTTTATAAATCTGAATAGAGGCTGCTTACTTACCATATCAGTCTTTTTATTGACTAGATCTGCTATAAGACCGTTCCATTTGCCATGATGTAGTGTACCCCAGCGCCCATCTTCGACGCGAACTAGCTCATATGTAAAGCCAAGCTGTTCAGCTAGTTGTTGCAAAAGATCTATACAGAAACCACTGCAGCACTGATACAATGAACTATTCCCATGAGCCGCTCCCGCTTCCAAACTGAAAATTAAATTATAGTAGTTAGGATTGCTCGGAGCTGTTGTTGATCATACAAAATTAAGACCACGTACTAAAACCATACCAAGTGATATGAATACTTATGGACTTCCAAGTCAACAAGCCAGTATAAAGGAAACCTACCAACTTTCTACCAAACCGAACTAGTTCAGCGTAGTGGACTAACCCCTCCCACTATGAGAGGATCCCAACCAGCAGTACGACGTAGGTACCTACCATGAAGTTCACATATATGGTTCTGTGATAACAAAATTTTAGAGATGATTTTACGTTGTGGTTAAGACTAAAATATTTATTGAATAATTAGGTAGGTAGGTAACCTACTAGTTTGATTGGTGCATCCTTAAGCACAACTTTTGAACTAGATCCTATTGTTTTGCTATAATTATGACTATATAGTTATAAAACGTTGTGTTGGTATTGGGGGGACTCTGACCCTTATACCGCCAACCCAACTATTCCTCTTTCGTTTTACATGGTCGGAAACGTGCAAGTGATACCCCTGATGTTGCAAGCGTCTAGGATACGCTACGGTAATCGTTTACCATCAGGTGAACCGTAGGTATGCTTGTTTGCCACCTGTGGTCTCAAAAAAAGGACTAGTTACTAGTTAAGTTACTTGTGCAGTTCATATATCTATAAAACTGATCTGAGATTGTGGTATGTTTTAGATTTTCCTTGCATTATGTGTTCAAATTTTCGTTTGTTATCTGCTAGAAGTACCTACCTAGTTGTACCTTGGAATTATGATAATCGGTGTGTACATGTGTGTGTGAGTGATACTACTAAGAAAATAGTTTTAAATTTAAAAAAAAAGTGAATATACCAAGTTACACTATGCCCTCTTGGTCACTGAAAAAATCAGGCAGGCTTCGAACATTATTCACAACGAAGTTACAAGCAGGTCGAAATAGTCCTAAATGAACAATGGCTTCGAGAAAAGATGGTAAGGCTGTGCCGTTTATTGCTCGACTTGGCATTTCCGTACCCCTAAATACTGTTCAATTATATTTTGTTAATTGTCATAAATACTTACCCTGCAACTTCTACTTCAGGAGCTACTCGACAGATAACACCGCGGTCTAATGAACACCGTCCGCTAACGGGGTCCGGTGGTGCTAAGTTGATATACGGTGGCTCTTCCAGGAATGTTATACGCATATGGAACTTTTCCGGCACCCCTTGAGGTGGAGTGTGTAAGCCACCTGGCCATACTATATCTTTAATGATAAGTCTTTCCCTTGGATAAGAATTCCACGTACCGATCTCCTCCCACACCAACTGTGGACACGGACAATGAAAAAATGTATAGAAAGTTTTCCAGTAGGTATAAATTTACTTCCTATCCTCGGTTCTCAGTACCGAATAAATTAACCAGGAATATTCTAGCTTTATAGCTGGTTGATTTCGTCGTTGTCGTCGGCGATGGTGTTTTGGGGTGCATCCAAAATCTTCTGCACATCCACCAGGCTACATGATCTACAAAAAAAATATATTCACCTGTTCTCCAAGGGCAGGTCGTAGGTTCATTATTTTTAATTCTGCTGCTTTTAGTTCTCCATCGGGTGTGAACTCTATACTAGGCCGTCCGGATTCGCCTTCAACGCTAACGTTGCGCAGATGCCTGTAGAATCGTTCTCCAGTGGACCACCGGGCCTCTCCCGCTCCTGCCCCGCTACAAGACAGACGTGTTCCCAACGGATATCGTATATTCTCTGGCTCCGACACATATGATTCGACGCCATATGCAAATACTTTTACTGCAGTGGCTATCTCGGCAATCAACGATGAACTTGATGTATCAAAATGAACGCCTAAAAGTCCAGAAATAATTTTGGCTGCATTATTTTGTTACACATTATGTTCTACATTATCTTGAACAGGCCTTGTGTACCCATTTATGTCGTAACCAGACTTATGGTTGAAATAGCCGTTTACTTAATAAGTAGCGTGGCTAGACTTTTCAATGAACAACGCGATTCAACACGACTGGTTTTGTAGTTCAATTCCATCATTTTATGGCGTTTAAAACATTCAACATCAGGACTAACAGCCGCCGCCGCCGTCTCATTTGTATAGTTTTTGAATACTTTCTTACGGAGGAGGGCACTCGAAACACAAGTTTATCACTTAGCACAAGAGTCTGGGACTTCATACAAAATGTAACAATGTTTATGTCAATAAAGATTATTATTATTTATGTAGAAGGTAGTATGTTTCTCCGCCACCGTAATGGCGGGGCTAGTTTCATTTTGTTTACAAGATGGCCTCAACAGCTGGTGTTTTTTCTTAATTGCGAGTTGTTTTGTCGTGAGAACACCAGTAACATAACCTTACCTAAAAATATCAAAAATATACACCGTGTTTTTTTTTTGTGGTCGTAAAGCTGAGGGACTGAGTCGGAAAACTTTAAAAAAAAGAGAGCTTTCTTAGAAAAAAGTTCTCTCGACAAAATGTAGGATGTAGCTGTTTTTTTTTTTTGCACTTCATGGTTGATCCCATACAAGATAATGATGAGTAGAAGTATATTATTATGTATATCCTTTCGGCTGTAAGACGACAAAAAAAACACGGTGTATACTACTAATACTATTTTTGTTATATTATACGATATAAGCTGATAGGTACGAGTAGCCTGTAATTAGGTGGTATATGCCTTAAAGTACTACTGCTACGATCGTGTATTCCAGTCTATGCAAATAAATTAGGTACAGTCAGCAACAAAAATCGCTGCACATGTTGTAATCTTCAATACGATTTTTAAGATGAAGTTACTGACCTGAGTGACCTGTGAGGGTTGTATAAAATAATTGCATAGATGACCATTAAATATTTAAGTAAGTACCTTACTTTTATAATAAAATATCTCTTGTCAAGTTTTGGAGCTGTCATGTTTTTAAAATTTAGCTGTGTTCAGTGACTTTCATTGCTGACCGTACCTACCCAGTAACTTTTCTTTTATTTACGGGCTAGACTACTCCAGAACCTCCCATGTGCAACGCCTGTTAGAGGCCCTAACTTAGGGCACATCCCTGGGGAATAGCTATTACCTACCTACCTACCTATATAGATTCATACGTATAATAACAAATTATAGGTATTATAATTACAACACTTACCAAGCATTCCAACAGGAAATTTATTTGGTTGTTGCATAGAACCAAGAACACTTTGTGTGACAATCCACACAAAATTCTCGCCAGTAAGGTGCAAGTCGCCAGCTGCCGATAAGATCTCGGCGGCTTCCTCGCGCGTCGCGTACAACAACATTACGCGCGCTTCACTCGTCACTAACTCTTTCAAATCCGAAGACCTCTTTACTACGATTGCATTCAGTATGGTAAACTTAAAACGGTCCTGTGAATATAAGTACTTACTTAAGTATAGTGATTATTTTGGTGCTGTACACGCTTAATGTTTTTTTATTGAATACTAAACGAGCACTACTAAATTGCTATTAATATGATAAACACAGCATTTCTTTAATTATTGGTTAAGCAAGTATTATGTTTATATAATATTTATGGTGTAATTAATTTCTGAAGATATTATGTATTACGGGACTTAAAAACGACCATCACACAACTACTATCACATCTAAGATCATCTTTTTGGACTAAATAAGTATTAGGTATTGTGCGTGGCTTAGCAGAGCTTTTCTCTCGAAGTCGGTGACGGTTATCGTTGCCTTAAACTGAATAATTACAACCACAACGATCAAACAGAAAGAAGTCGGAAACCAACAGGGCTAAAAAGGTCGCTTTTGATGAGCGTATAGGCAGGGGTTCTAGGTATAATATAATGTGAATTGTTTCCAGAGGCATTGCTAAAATTTGCCTTTTCACCACTTTTAGGGACTGGTACCTATTATGAATTAAGTAGGTATCTTCGGACCTATATTTATAATTCAGTAAGTAGGTACCTCTCCCTACCTAGTGAGATTAAGGAGTTTTGCTATAGGTATGTAATTGTAAAAAATATCAAATATTGGTAGGTATACTGCCTGAAGTTATATTACTGCACGCAGTATACCTACAGGCTGATTGCTGAGACACTTTCATTACTCAAGGACGTGATATATTATATCACCCTCGTATAATAAAAATACCATTATTTGACTTGAAAGTAAACTTAAAGTGAATAAATTCGCAAATCATGGGCACAGCGCAGACGGTGGTGCTGCGCTACGTGCGGCGCGTACCGTTTGATAAGCAGGTATAAGTACGTAACTTTTTGTATTTAGGATTACGTACCGCGTAAGTGTTCGGCGATTGAGAAATATCTCCCTGTACTTAGATATTGATCCGAGCGACGACGGCACCTAACAAATTATCGTTGACCAGTGCATACGCATCTTCGCGAATATAGGTATCCAAACTTAAGTTATTTGTAGGATAATATATTGGTCGAAAATTAAGTTCCTACCTATTTTATTATAAATGTAAAGAGAATCGAGTACCAACTGACTGTCCCACCAGTCAGTCGGTATATGTTTATCAAACACCTGTGTAATGTGATGAATAATGAAGATTTTACCTACTCACGTATTCACGTTATTTTGTTTGGCCATAGGTATACCTAAGATAAGAACATAAAAATGCCCTTATTTATTATATCAATATTATAACAAATACATACTTGAAGGGCTGTAACTCTTTCACGCACGGCCTGTATAAAATCGTCATGGCCTGCAATCGCTGAAGTAACGACACTAAATTGATGCCACTTATATCGTTCTAGTATGGATAACATAGCAGCTGTCTGATGTTCTATTGACGGAGCAAGCTGCAGCCGCAACGATGCGTGTGACGCTCGCTTCTCAAGACCACTGTTGTCTGCATTCCACGCTATAACCTGAGATAAAAAAACTATTCATCTTTGTGTACCATGGATAGGTATACCTACTTAATTAGTACTTAAAAGTGATATATATATATATATTATTTATTATAAGCGTGGTTTATATCATGGTATGAAAAGATAAAATGTTTTACCGGTATGCCAAGATAGCCGGCGAGTTGTAGAAAATACTGTGCAGAGGCAGTAGAGCGCCCATATTGTTCATGATTCATAAGATAGAGGATTGCAGACACATTTACTGCTAGAAATTCTTTACATAGCGAATCCAGGATAGCTGAAAGCGTTCAGATATTAGTAAACTAGTTATGACAGCGTTTCTAATGACGGTCCGCAAGAAAGATGTGAAGGCTTTTGAAGAGTAGGTACTGAAAATATCAAAATATCACTTACACATAGGACTAGGCGTCAAGCCTTGCGTGGAAAGCGTAATATTTAGGCGCACGTGTGAGAAGAGTTTCAGTTTACGCGGCAGTTTTGATAGCGCTGCCTTCTCGGCCTTAGTGTAATCACGCGTGCCAAAGGCTTTATGTGGCACGACAAGCGCTGCTGTGATTGAGGAGGGCGCGCGTGGTGGGGGTGGGGCGGGCGACGTGCGCGGCCGTCTCAGTCCATCACCACCAATGCGCACACCACCACCACGGCCAGCATCGCGCGCGCCACCGCCGGCACCTCCACCGCCCACCTTGATGCCGCTACCTCGCTCCGCTGCCGCCGCCGTCGCCGCCGCTACCGCCAGCGCTACCAGCGCAATAAGCGCGGTCAGCGCTGTGCGCGTCTGCATCTCCACTCTTGATGCTGGAACAGATACAATCCCTCCTTACCTTGCCATCTCTTGCCCGACATAATTATTATGCCCGTATTGGTTTTGATCAAACGAACTGAAAAGTGAATTGGAATTCGTCCTTCGAGATACATGGGACAACGAGCACTAGCGGACTAGGGTACTAACAAACAGTACTTAGGTACATACCTAATTATAACTAAGTATATTATAGGTAATACAGCTGGCCCATTTATACTGGTCAAAAAATTGTTGTTTAGTTTTTTTAATTTATAAGTATTCTTCAAATCTTTACTTTAGTCATGGAAACCTCTCTAGATTGAAAGTTATACCTATGTAGGTAATTATGTATTAGGTAGGTACGCTCCAAAAACATTACCCTCCTTCGGCAGTCAGGTCACGAAAGAGGTTTTCTTACCTATCTATGGCTCGGTGACAATCTTGAGGAACAGTCAGTCATTCGTTTTTAGAGCAAAAATTAAAAACGCTACAACTAAAGCTAGAACACTGACATCTATAATACAGAGGTCAGTGGGCTACAACCTCGGTCATAGATATAGCCTGTGTAATGAAGCCTCTTTCATTTTGATGGCTCAACTACCTATGTGCGAATTGATTGAAGCGTAGCGGAGATACAGGGTGGCCCATAGTGGTCTAACTTTTTTTTTGTGTTTAGTCCCATCCCATGATGGATTCACCTAAACGCAACAGTAATTTAGAGCACACTTGGGACCACTAGGGTAATGAGGCAGTTTTGCGGCGAGCGTGGTGGACTGATAGCCTAATTCCTCTTAATCTGAGCGGAGACCCGTGCCCAGCAGTGAGACAGTAAGTAAGTTGAGAGTTAGTGGGAGTAATTCCACTCAAATTGGAGCTGCCCGACTGAGGAAGTACCTCCGCCTTGCCTTGCAGAAAATCGAAGTGATATAATACTGCTTTGAGGTGTATTGTGTTTCTTACGGTGAGCAAGGTTGCCAGTGCTCCGCGAGGAAACGTTGTGTTGGCCAGTTAGGGGACTTTGACCCTCATACTGCCAACCCAACTATTCCTCATTCGTTTTACAGGGTCGGGAACGCGCAAGTGATATAGTGGTGTTGAAAGCGTCTATAGGCTGCGGTAACTGCTTACCATCAGGTGGGCCGTATGCTTGTTTGCCACCTTAGTAGTAGTATAAAAAAAAAAGTAAATAGATTGATGATTGTATTATAGAGGTCATTGGTTGATGATGATGATGATGATATTTGAGGTAAAATTGGTCAGTTTTTAATTACCTACCTAACATCTAAACAAAGTTAATTTCTGAAGATGTTACGTTAGATACACCAAAATATTTTTTTTGTCTATGTTATCCTCACGCTTCAAGGTTTTTAAGAAAATTAACAAATTTCTTGTAGAACATTTTTCTTTCGTATTTTTTAAAAATTAAACATCATCACTACAAAATAACCATTTATAGAAATAACCTCAAAATGGCTCATTATTTGCTTACATGTCCATACATACCTAGGTATGTATACATCTATGGACACTAAATCGAATCAAGTTTGGTGAGTAAGTACTAGTAGTACTTATTATTCACCAAATTTTATTAGATTTAGTGTAGGTAAATCCGTCAAACGGTTTAGGCCGCTCAACAGCCTAAACAGTATATAGGATTTCAACATAAATTTGGGGTATAATAAAATTAGTGACATAGGGTATAATATTTAAATATAGTGCCTCCGCAGTCGCAGCAACAGCTCTAGCACAGCCCGCCGAACGAAGAAGATGGGTTGGTGCAAAAGTCTCGACGCACATCGTGTCCCACAGTAGAGGCTTATCCATACTCATATTCTCCACATTGACGTGTAAAGATACTAGCTCACTTCCAATTATAGTGTAATGACGTGCCTTATGGTGTCAAATGATACACGTGTAGCACTTATAAGCTAAAGTACATAATATATGGGATGGAGGCGCGTCCCACACAATTGAGAATTATTTACTACATACTTAACATTAAACACAATTAAAATGTCCGCGGCATTAAATTTCTATAAAAGTTCACGTCAATCACATCTCACTCGAAACACTTTTTAATCATCACATCACTTCCACATAAAACTGAGCGGCCCTCCTGCTACTCGGAGAAAGATGGACGTGCTGACCCATCTCCATCTCGCTGTACACAGGCTGCAGAGGCCACATCGCCAAATGACCTCAGCACTAGACGGCCAGGAAAACACCGTGGCTCTAGGTGGCCAGGTATCTTTAGTTGAAACACTTTCAACACTAATTAAATTGTCCAATTTCATAAAAATGTTCACGTAACATTTCGCGCAACTATTAAATTAATTTATCCGCGCAGCGCTGCCGCAAGGCAGCACTGGCAGGGTCGCCATGTAATGACGTGCCTTATGGTGTCAAATGATACACGTGTAGGTTCGATGAAAGTAAGTATATTAATGAATCACTTATAAGCTAAAGTACATAATATATGGGATGGAGGCGCGTCCCACACTACAATAGCATAGAATAACAACAAATAAAGACATACAGTTTACCATCACGTCTGTATTCCCCGAAGAGTTAGGCAGAGGTTTACTAATGCACACCCATAGTTCGGGGGTTATTTAGGTAGGTCTCATGTACCTAATACGGGGATTAGCCGGGCACAATTCCAAACTTTGCTGATATACCTATAGCAAATAAATTCTCAGAAGGTACCTACCTTCTGAGAATTTAATTAAAAAACCCATTAACACTGTTCGAGCCGAGAATCAAATCTAGAACCTCTAACGTAGCAGTCGCGCTTACGATCACAAGTCTAATAAGTTAGATACTGCATAATTATTGATTTTCTAGTGTCTGAGAAATACGTGTACACACATCGTCCCAGCATATATTATGTATGTACCCACAACATTTATGAAATTTTGCCTGCCTGTTTAGAAGCCCACATAGACTAACATCAAAATATCATACTATTATAAACTAGCTGTTGCCCGCGGTTTCACTCGCGGCACAGAAGAACTAACTTCATCCTATTGGCGACGCGTAGTTGTTCACTAACTATTTCACTGGTTTCAATTTTGTTTTCGCGGTTCGCTACCTATTTCTGTTTTCTAAAATAAAAGTAGCATAAGTTACTCCTTAATTTATAACATCAGCTATCTACCAGTGAAAGTCCCGTTAAAATCGGCCCAGCCGTTTCAGAAATTAGCCGGACCAAACAAACAGACAGACAAAAATTAAAAAAGATGTTTTTTTTTAATGTAAATAATAAAAATCGTATGCATTTAGTGAAAAGCTGTTAATTTGGAGTTACGAACAGACACTTCAATTTTATTTAAGTATGTGATTAAATTATATTTATTTCTGTATATAGATCTTAAAAAGACACTTTTACAATTCCTTAAAAATGCAGGGAAAATCCCGGGAAACTCAATCGGCTATAGCTAATTTCTAAGTATTCACCAAACAGGTGAATTAGACGACTCAAGTAGATCTGACACATCGAGTATAATAATAATAATAAGTCCCCTCTGGAACAAGCGTTACCTCATCATGAGACTACTTAACGTAAAACTGGAGGGCAGATTAGAAACGCTTTCTACAAACCTATGACAATAAAACAAAAAATGTGTCATAAGGTGTAAAGAAAAGCGCACAAACCGCAGGGCAGCTTGTGGCGAGCTGATGGTGAGTGGCGACACTGCAGTCCTTATTGCCCCAGAGAGTCGGTCAGGGCCTCGTCTCCAGTTTGCCCGTACTGGGTAGCTGGAGTGGAACCCCAAGAGCGCCCGCAGGACTCTCAACTCTGTCTTGCCTTAATTGGCCGGCCAGAGGGGGGCCGCCAGAGCTATATTCTCGGCGGTGGAAGTGTCTAATGGCGTAATAGCGGGGACACCCAATCCGGGTCTCGTGGAGACTCGCGACGGTGAAACCGGGGCCGCACCTCTCTACACCCCTAGCCGCTCACACCGCTGTTGCCGCCTTCTACCTGTACTGGCAGCTTTTCGGGGGGCCCAGCTAGTGAGGTGGCGAGTCACCGTCTGCCACCCCTAAGGATATTTATTCGAGGTTTTAAGCCAGACGCCGTTTTCTTCCGGCCACCAATCATCTACATCTATAAACCAAGTAGTTTTTATTTACCATATTTTACAATAGTCCTGCATCCACCCGAGATACTCCATGGCTGTATTCTCATAGTGCAGTCTTGGAGTGTCCCGGGTTGGTGCCCCATCCCATATTTAGAACAAAGCTCTCCAAGGGGCCTCTACGCGTTGGACCTGTGTCCCGCGCAAGCCTGCCAAAGGACCGGATGTCTTCCTTACGGGAGATATGCTGTGATATCCGAAATGGAGATACAAATAATAATAATTTATTTATTTGCATTATTAAACATGGTACATAAGTGGTCTTATAATTAGGTTTTGTCTCACATGTCTAACCAGGTATTGGCACACAAATTTTTGGGATGTCACTACAAGTCATTAAACAATAATTTATTACATAATTCAACATAGAATTCAAACTAGGAAATGATAATATGCATAATGAACAAAATATAATATTTAGTCTGAATAAGGGAACTTTATAATATAGGTACTTGCAATCCCGGAAAAGTGCGAGGATTTCCTAAAAACCCCAGGACCTTGATCCGGAAATAACCGAGCTGCTGTGACTAAGCTTAGTTAAGTAGGTACCCAATAGCTAGGCTACAGCTAATACAATTAATTAGGTAATATTTAAGCCTAAAAAATTATTATATTTTGTGACCAGATTAACATGTAGAGTACTGATTATCCAAAAGTCCGAATGTCCTGCTAATCCCGTGAAACCAATCCTGCAAAAATTGTGTTACAAGTCTACACGTACGAAGTCGAAGGTAAAAGCTAGTAGTACCTACCTACCTAGGTATTAATTAAGGTACCTTACCTTAATTACCTTAACTTAATATTTTATGTATCTATGCATGTGAAACAGAAACTTAAACCTTATTATTATGTAGTTACCTACTACTAATTTATTTATACTTAGGTATTATTAGTTGGTGATTGCAAAGTCGCGAACATAAAAGTCTACAATCATGTCGGTAAGTATTTGTCCTTAAATAATAATAATTAATAAGGGTATAATAATGTATCTAGTTATTAGATATCTGGCGGAATTGAAAAGAAAGCGAATACGTTAGACATGGCCAGCCAGGACGATTGAACCATCCTAGATGGCTGGGCAAGTACTGTAGCAATAGATAGGTAGAATAGGTACAAATTTACAAATCGTTACGTTACAAATCACTGCTTAGGTAGGTACGGTAGGTACCTACCTAATTAATTATCGATAAGACAGTAAAAATAGACCTTATTCAAGTTGATAATTATACAAGTGTCTTCGTAGCTGACTGTTAATTTAAAATAAATACAAAATATTAAGGTAAGTACCATTACCTCAAAGTAAGTACCTATTGAAACAGGTTGTTATTAACCGTGTGAAGGTAACAATTTAAATATGTACTTACCCTACACACAACTTTTGAGAACATTTTTCTTCCATTTTCCAATAAAAATACTACTAAGGTAACAGAACTATTAATTATAAAAAATTGCTACCTATAAGCGCGTTAATCGGCGGTGCTGACAGCGGCAGCGGCGGCCGCGCGGCAGGCTGCGCGCTATTATCCACATAAACTTAGGAGGCGGCGGGGGCCAACATGGGGTCGTTCTAGGACGGACAGTGGCGCGGCCCCGCGCCGCCTGCAACACGAGCTGTGTGCCACGCGTGTTTACGTAAGCGCCACGCCCCGAGCCACGCTCCGGCTGTTTGGGGCGCGGCGCGAAGCGCGAAGCACCTCCAGACGCCGAGCGCCGACTGACGCGACCTCACCCCGCGCGCCATCCGGACTCGCGCCTGCGCTAGCTACTTACAATTACAATATTCCACGAGCCTCCTATGTCCTGTTACATAATAGGAATAAACATTCACTATTCCCTGCTGCAGAGGGACGACAACATCATAAGGTTTTTTCTAATTATCAAGTCAAATTATCAAATATTATATGTAGGTACCTAAGTACATTTATGAAGGTACTTTAATAATAATTAATTTCTAAAAAAAAACATGCTAGAGCTTCGCATAAAATGCAACTAAAACTAGTACCTACTTACATAACAAATAAAAAAAAATGCTCAAGAGAATAGTCATCCACGCGGCCACGCCGCTTGCTTACTCGGTCCGAAAGAAGTGTCGAGTGAAATGAGGAATGAAATGACAAAACTTTTTTTTAACAAAAGGATTTTCAAAATTTGATGCCTACAATATTTTCTAATAGTTTATTATATTTAATTTTGGAACAATATTAGTCCCTTTTTCTAACAAACTATAATAATTAAAGCTGAAAATCCCTCTCAGTTTGTCCCGATTCACCCCTACATCCATATTTACCCCGTTCGACTTTAGGTGCACATTGGGGGAAAGTTGACATTTTGCTGGTGTATTCCCAAATGAAATGGTCATGTATGTACCAATTTTTTAAAACATAATAAGTAATGACTGGGCACGTCATAAGGATTCCACAACCGCACAGCCTGTACCGTAAAAAAGATTTAGCATACATGTGTCGTCGAATGCATTGGCATTTCAAGCCTCAAATTCTCCGATGATCTCAAGTACCTTGTAATGTGTGTCATGGAGGAACTTGAAACGTTCCTTGAGATAAGAGGGGGTACCGGGATTAAACAGAATACTATAAAGTACCTAATGATAAAATATGGGCATTCCGACGAAGGCGAATTGGAAGCCACTTCAGCTTAGTGCGATATTCAGAATGATGATCATATTTGCGTCAACCTCACCTGCACGTGCCGAATGGCAGCGGCCGGCCAATTGGCCTCCGTTGGTGCCCCCTGCTAGACAACAGACGAGGCAATGGCGACCGAGTCAGTGGCGGTATAACCATTCACCTAGGCAGACAACTACCTAGAAGAGGCTATCATAGGCCTTGGGGACCCAAATTTCCTCTAAAAGCATGACCTTCGAGCCATAGAATAGGCTTTTATTAAAATGGAAGCGAGATTAAAAAACAAACTACCCCAGGAAGGTACCGGCATAGCCGGAGAATCCTTCTCCGAGTCTAACTCGGACAGCCCTGCCGTATCTGGGGGGGGCAAAATTTCGCCAACATTACAAGCAACAACCACAACTAAAAAAAACAAATTGACGCAACAAGTCTTTCATCCAGGTCTCTTCAACAAACAGAGATCAAACTCACTCAGTGACTTGCCCAACAATAACCCCTCGATAGTCATGACGCATGCAGCACACTCTATTGAGATATCCCAAGGCAACATCAAAGATCTAGTGTTAGACTCACAACCCCTAAGTACGGAACCGCATCCGCCACCATGGCAACGTGTACCCTCTTCAAAAAAACGAAAATTTTCCGAACAATCGCCTCCACCTTCAATAACAATTAGGAATGAAAATAGGTTCGACGGCCTACCGATTGATCTGACAGAGGACTCAAGCAGCCAGACAAAACCTGCCAATAATCCTCCCCCAATCATACTCTATGGGATAGATGATCACAATGAACTAACTAAACTAATCGAATCAGTAATACCCCCCACCGATTTCAAATACAGAATAGTTAACAAAAACCTACTTCGAGTCATAGTTAATACAACAGACAGCTACAAACAGGTGATTGATCTGGTACGAAAAAAAGGGCTAATTGGACACACATTTACCCAGAAAAACTCCAAACCGTACAGAATTGTCATTAGAGGCCTTCATCACACTACCCCACATGATAGAATCATTGATGAAATCGAGAAAAGTGGCAACAAGGTCAGAGGAGAAATTATCAATGCCCGCTCTGGTCCAAATAAGATGCCTATCTCAACATTCTTTGTGAACCTTGAACCTAGCAGCAACAATAAACTGGTCAAAAACATTGAGTACATCTTCCACCACCGTGTTAAAATTGAAGATCCAAGAAAGACTAACTCAATAGCACAATGTCAGCGCTGCCAGCAGTACGGCCACACCAAAAACAACTGTATGAGGCCATACAGATGTGTGAAATGTGGTGAAGGCCATAGGACCTCAGATTTCACCAAAAAAGACAGGAATACACCTGCTAAATGTGCCCTCTGCTCCTGCGACCATCCGGCGAATTATAAAGGTTGCCAGGTATATAAAGAAATACTTGCTAGAAAACAGAACCCTAGAAAGCCAGTATCCAGGAAAGAGCAGAATACCTCCACGACCGTACATCCCACAGGCGTCAGTCCCAGGCCAAACATCTTAGTCGGACCGGACAATGGACCTAGAATCAACTCAACATACTCAGACGTAACAGCTGGACGAACGCGAACTCCTTCTGAAAGCACAAAAAATTGTAACACTCAACAAATTTCCACCCTAGAACAACTTTTAATAAAACAAAACGAAAAAATAGACCAACTCCTTCAACAAATAGGCTCCCTACTGGGAGTATTAACAACTGTGATTGCCAAACTAGCCCCATAAATGGCATCTTTAAGAATCGCAACTTGGAACATAAATTGGGGCTTGCCCCAAATATCCAGGAACTAGAGACGCTCATAATAGCAAACAAGTTGGATGCTGTGCTAATATCAGAGTCACATGCAACAGTGAGAAACTCCTTCCGCCTCAAGGGATATAACATATTTGTTACTTCTCACCCCGATGGTCGAGCGCATGCCGGCTCAGCTGTTGTGATTAGAGCAAGCCTTAAACATACTCTAATAGAACCATTTTCAACGTCCCATCTGCAAGCGACCTCTGTCCTGCTTGAGGATAGGGCCGGCTCAATTACTCTTTCTGCCATATATTGCCCACCCAGACACAGGATTACTGCTGATATGTTCACAACCTACTTCAAGTCATTAGGCCCTAGATTCGTGGCTGGTGGTGACTGGAACGCCAAGCATACCTTTTGGGGCTCCCGTTGTACTAGCACCAGGGGTCGCGAACTGAAACAATGTGTCGACACTAACCACCTCAAACCAATTTCGACGGGTGAACCTACTTATTGGCCCAGCGACCCAAGAAAACTACCAGATCTTTTAGACTTTTTTATCACCAAGGGCATAGGTTTCCTACACACTGCAGTTGAACCTAGCTTGGATGGATCCTCAGACCACACACCAGCTATCCTAACACTAAGTACAAGTGCGTTGACCCGAGACAAGCCTGAGACCTTGACAAGTCGTAAAACGGATTGGGAGGGATTTCGAAGCTTTCTCCATGATCATATCAATTTAGCTATTCCATAAAAAAATACTAAAGACATAGATGAAGCCTGCAAACATGTGACCAACCTTATTCAAGTAGCGGCCTGGATTAATACCCCAACACAATAGTTCAATTAGACCTCCTACCAACCCCCCTAATATAAAAGAAAAGATCATGGATAAACGTAGACTACGGAGGGTCTGGCACCTATCTCGACACCCCATGGATAAAACCAGGCTAAACAGAGCTGCTAAGGAGCTGAAAACTATTATCCAGAACTCAATGAATGATATAGTCCAGTTACTGTCCCCAAATACCACTGACGAGCATTCTCTCTGGAAAGCAACTCAAGTCCTTAGTAAACCCCAGCAGTCATTTCCTCCAGTCAGATCAGAAAACACTTGGGCAAAGACACGCACCTATCTGAAGTTTTCAAACCAAACCAGATCTCTATTGACGAGTCAGATCTCGACGTCATCTTAGACTGAGACTATCAAATGTGCCTACCAATCAACCCAACCTCACCAAGAGAAATCGCAAAGGAAATCAGACTAATGGATTCAAGAAAAGCTCCGGGATTTGATTTGATCACCCCCACAATCCTTAAGAATCTACCGCGGAAATGCATTACCTTTCTCGGCAGTCTTTTTAATGCCATCCTCAGAATCTCACACTTCCCGGATCTTTGGAAAGTGTCCCAAGTAGTAATGATTCATAAGCCCGGTAAACCTGAACCTTTCGATCGTGTATGGCACAAAGGACTGCTGGTGAAAGTTAAGGAAAGACTACCTCATCCGATGCATCAACTTATCAGCTCATATCTCACTGGACGCTCATTCCAGGTAAAACAAGGATCTGCCCGCTCAAATTTTTATAATATTGAGGCGGGGGTGCCCCAAGGCTCTGTTCTCGGTCCAGTGCTTTATAATATTTTCACATCCGATTTGCCGATATGCGAGAATATCACTGTTGCTACATATGCTGATGATATACCTTATCTATCCGTTGACGATAATCCAGATATAGCCAGTTATAAACTCCAAAGACAGCTAGACGAAACTCAGAACTGGCTTAACAAATGGCGTATCCGTGTTAGTGCAGCTAAATCAAACCACATCACCTTTGCACTGAGAAAAGGAAACTGCCCATCTGTAAAGCTTGGGAATGATACTCTTCCACATTGTGACTGTGTGAAGTACCTTGGCTTTTATCTTGACAGACGCCTTACATGGAAGTATCACATCAAACAAAAAAGGGACCAGGTGAACCACAAATTTCGCTCCCTGTATTGGCTAATGGGGAGAAACTCAGTCGACAACAAGCTCCTGATATACAACTCGGTTCTCAAACCAATTTGGACATACGGCATCCAACTTTGGGGGGTTGCAAGCAAAAGCAACATAGTCTGTCTCCAGCGGACACAGAATAGTATCCTTAGGGCAATTACTAACGCGCCTTGGTTCACAAAGAATGATGAGGTTCATGACTATCTTGATATGCCAACAGTCACATCTGAAATTAATGAGTTTAGGAAGCGCCACAAAGAACGCTTATCCCTACATCCAAACCCACTCATTGCTGAATTGCTGGACACGTCTAATGTGGTTAGAAGGTTGAAAAGAGACCACATACTGTAATTGGGAGGTGCAGCGATGGCTGCTCCACCACAAAGCCATGATGTCTCCCAACAAACTTGCTTATGGTCTGCCGACCGATCGTAAATGGATAATTATTAAAAAAAAAAAAAAAATTGCGTAAAACAAATATAAATCTAATACAAAAAATTTGAAGACGCTCAAGGTTATCTAATTGTGCTTCAGTAAGATCAGGGTAACTGGCATCAGCATAGTCAAGGAGAGGAAGAAGAAGGGATCTGGCAAACTCAATTTTGGTGGCAGTTGGCAGAAAATTAAGCAGAAGAATCACAAGCAAATACTTTTCGACTTACTTCTTACATGCGAGTTTTTTGTCAATATAGGTAAATATATCCCCAAATTCTTAACGGAATCACTATATGGAATTGAAATAACCATCAAAGGCAATCTGAGGAATTCGTGAAAAGTCTATCCTGGATGTTACCCTGGGGGTGCCGATGACAATGATTTGTGTTTTTATGGGATTCACTTTCAAACCATAAGCCGTACCTACTTCATTCAAATATGCATGCCAAGTTTGTATTCACCATTTTAGCCGCCTCCGATAGTTCGTCTAAAGGTGCCGGAGAGTATATTACATATAGGTGGCAGGTAGAATAAAAGAAGCTGATTGGAGATAGAGTTAATAAAAATTGCTAAAAGAGGAGAAGAAAGTACGCCCGGAAAAAGACCCCTCGATATAAATACGTTGGCAACGGCCACACAGGTAACTCCGGAACTAATTATTCGCTGTTGGAAGTATGTTAAGAGAGCTGAGTATGCCAATTAGAATATCGGAATGACAGTGTTAAAGTCAAATGCGTTGCTAACATTTTCCATACCCATTCTAATGTCATCCGTAATGATGATTAAAGCAGTGACAGTACTGTGTCCAGGACGATACCCAGATTGGAGAGGATTTAGAAGATTATTTTTACGAAGGCAAATGCTGAGCTGGTTATGGGTCAGGCGTTCTAGGGCTTTAGACAGGAAAGGGAGGATGAAAATAGGACGATATTCAGAGAAAGACTTTGGATTGGACTTTTTAGGGAGAGGAGTGATTTGGGCATCTCTCCATATAGTCGGAAAGACGCCACAGGATACGGAATAATTGAGTATATGACAAATCACCGGGAGGATCTCGTCAAGCATAGGGAGTAGGTACCATCTTAGGGCTAAGCAAGTCACTCCTAACCGCGTTGGATGTGATTTATAAAATGCTATTCTTAACATCACATGCACAGAAATTATTAAAGAAAAATGATGAGTAATCGGGAGATGGAAGAGACGAAAGATAGTTAAGTGTAGGTATTAGCTTTTTTTGCCCCATTGTATTGAGCGTGGAAGATAAATGTTGATTCATCAAATCAATATTAATGTCCCTGGGAATAGAGCTCTGTTGTGATTTTCCAATTCCCATAGATTTAAGAAATTTCCAAACTTTAGCTGGTTCCCCGTTCTCAACGGAATTATGAATATGGGAAGGAGTTGTGTTAGGAAAATGATGAGTGGCACACTTATTGGAAGAAAGGTCAAATCACAAGATTGTGTAATAGATTGCAATTGAGAACAACGGGAATCGTTTTTAAAAAGACAAGTATTAAGAGGGGACTGTAGTCGAGACGGATTTGAAAAATAGGTATTTGAAGAAACTATTGCTGTCGCGCTGCGCCCTGCGCCCTGCAAGCGTGCCGTCAAAGTGTGAACGAGTGGTGTATATGTGTGCGTAAGCGTGCGCCGACCGTCGCCGTCGCAACGGCCGGCCGGCGCGGCGGCGCGGCGGCGGCGGCGGCGGCCGCCTGATCGAACCATTCATAGTATTCTACCGACTCTATTGGATTTTTCCCTAAATGAATAATAATTTATTTTAATGAATAATTAATAATATTATTAAAAGCTTTTACTTAACATGCAATGTAGGTATGTAACTATTAATGTTTGTTCGGTTGGAATCATGCAATTGCAACTCAATTTTTAAGCAGACATCTTCAACCGATTGAGCTTAAATTTTGTATATTAGGTACGTTGTAGGTACTTACACATTTAGTTTGGATGACAATGCATGGTTAGCTGTGTGACATCATTCTAAATCCAACATGGCCCAACATGGTGACACCCCAAGATTGCGGTGTAGTTATTTTTAGTGCAATCCTAATATGGGTATTAAATAAAAGGGCTTGCTGAGAGTAACTCGAAAAATAAAGTGACGTCACTATAAATCCAATATGGCAGAGATTTTTTTTTATGCTTTCCTACATTAAGGAATGTTAGTTAAATAACTAAAAACTTAAAAAAAACTTTTATAAAAACAAGCTTTCATTTTAATTCGCTCAAAAGAATAAAATAAACTTTTCCTTTCAAACTTTTACTATCAATATCAACTTATAATGTTATTACACAATTTAAATGATACAAAAGCTTGTCGCGAGATAACTGTGTACCTAGATAAACAAGTAGATAAATTAAATAACTTGATCTGAAGATTTAATTTTTAAAATTTTCAAACTAATTAAATAAGAGTACCTATTCTAATATACAGAGGCCAGCACATCAAGCTACCACAATCTGTCAAATTTGTTTGATAGATTTTCAACTTTTATACAAAAAAAGTTCATATTCAATTGGGAAAATTTGTCAGTTTTGGATAGTTGACCTGCTGGCGTCTGTACCTAAGGGAAAGGACTGAAATTACCACATAATAAATGGACATTTTAATTGATATAAATCCTATGTTTTTATTAAAATACCCCTGAACCCTACTTGTCCAAAATATATAAACATTTTAAAAATCTACCTGCCCCCAGTATGCCAGTGTGCAGCTATGCCCATTATGTATCATACTGGGCGTAACTGGGCACTGCTAATCAAATATTTAACTTCGTTAATCGCTAATCGTTAATTCGTTACTAAAAAGGTAACTTCCTTAAACGGTAAAGCGAATTTTGGAAGGAATTTAACGCAAGTTAACGTAAATCGTTAAATCGTTGACACGTGATAAAAAATGATACTGTAGTTCCAGTTTATAAACTGGAATCACTTCATCGCGCCTTGCTCAATATGTTTTTTACAATTTCTATGCAATAAAATGTAGATTGTGGTATATCATTTCAAAAGTGATATCAAAACCAAAGATTATTCATCTTATGCCAATGGAACGTCAAAACAGAAGACATCCATTTTTAAAGCAAAACATCATATTGATTGATAATCCTGAAACCCTATAAAAAGTGGGCGTTTATATAAATTGGTCATCAGTCCAATATTTTACATCAACGAAACTAAAATAACTTGGAAACCACACCATAGAATCCGCTCAAGTCGTCGTTCTAATCCAGCAACGGTTTCCAGCCCACCGACAAGGCTTCAGTTTGCTCGCGATCACAGAGCAGAGTCCTGTTCTTGAAAGAAACCAGGATGTGCCTGTGAGGTAGCGACTGTTGATGGAGTCTATAGGAGACGGGTGGGAGCAATTCGCACAATGCTGCTTTGTGGAAACGGTGGCATACGGGGGTGGGTCTGTATGATGTGGGCAGGTATTTCTATTGAGCCAAAAATGGAACTGATATTTTTACCTGGCGGAGGTCAGAGAGAGGGGCTAACCGCAGAAAGATGTATCAAACGACATTCTGCTAGGCCATGTGCTTCCCTACGCCTGATTTATTGACTAAGATTTCCTGCTAATGCACGATAATGCTCGCTGCCACACCGCTGCAGTCACTACACAGACCTGGAAGAACACACTAGACTGGTCTGCCCTCAGTTCTAACTAGGTGAGTACGAGGAAGATTTCCAGCTCCGGCGTCGACAGAAAACCTGAAAACTATTTTAGTCGAATAATGGCAGAAAATCTCACAGTATTCCATCGGACCGAATGAGTTATCCATTTGGTCAATTAAAAACAGTTTACAGACAGTCCTAGAAGGGCCAGGGTATAACAAAAAATATTTAAGGGACATGCATTTTAAATAAATGTTTTATCTTTTCATATTACCTACTTCCTTTTCATTTAGACGTCCACAACTTCGAGATATTGCAATAATTCCCTAAATTTAGGTACAATATAAAATTATTTTAATTTGTTTATATCATTTAAAAGGTAACAATATTATCTCTCAAATTATTTAACTCAAACCATTCCGCTCATTGCATAGAAGTTTTAAAAAAATTATTTCTATACTAAGTAATGAAACGATCAAACGAATCATAATAAATCAAATTTCTTCCCAGTTTACTAAGACATACCTACCTAGTTTCGTTACACTTGCGGCACACGCCGCGCCTAACTTTTCAACCGACCGAATGTACAGACGCCAGCAGGTCAAGCTATCCAAAACTGTCAAAATTTCCCAATTGAATATAAACCTTATTGTATTGTATTAAAGTTGAAAATCAATCAAAGAAATTTGACAGATTGTGGTAGCTTGATGTGCTGGCCTCTGTACTTGTCAGAATGTTTTTCGCGGTACGGTGCGGTGTGTGCGGTATCTTTTTGATAAATAGTACATACTGGATTAACTTTTTTTTTTTAATTTATTATAACAAAATATCTTAAAATATTAAAATTACTTACAATCTAAAAACCACAGGGGTCCGGATTAACGGACTTGGCGAAATTTAACGGAAGATAACAGGCCCGTTTACATTGTTTAAAGATAAATTATGAGTTAAGTAATCCGAAATGTCAAAATGTTAACTTCGTTAATCACGCTGGAACTAGCTACTGTGTGATGAGCCTTAATAAACATTTCTTTGTTTCTCGCACCACACGCACATTCGTTGCAGCGGCGCAGGAACATTTCTTCGGCAACTACCCTCTAACACTGTTAGTAATTTAATATTCTGCACACCACGCAAATCTGCAAATGTTATTTTTAGAACTAAGTTAACATTGTATTTTCTCTGTAAGTGATTTGTTAATCTTTTGAGAAAATAAATATCTTAAACCATAATTAATGATTAACGGTCAACTATGATTTTGGGTAAAGATATACAGGATGAGCGAACGATTCAGTACATCACAGTCATCAGCGATTCATTTTCATCAACACTTGTTTATTCGTTCGATTGGTCTGTACCTAGCAATATTCTGGACCATAGTTTTATATCTTAACAACTTGTGACAGTGTAAACGCAACTACAATTTCCAGTTCTCATTTAGGTATGCAGTGCATATTTTATAATCGTTCGTATTTTATAATAAGTGCATTTAACAATAGAAAGTAACACTAGTAAATCGTGTGATTGTAACACGATTTAATAAATATCGACATCGGTACATCACTAGAATATGTATTATAAATATGTATTTACAAAAAAAAAGTATATAAGTATTATATCCATTGTCTAGTACCCATTCTACAAGCTCTGCTTAGTTTGGGACTAGATGGTGTTGTGTAAAATGTCCCTAAAATATTATATATTATATCGATAAAAAATATCGACAATTGCCACTTCCCTATTAGTTAGTGTACATATAAGCCTTACCCTCCCTCTCCTCCAACCTCGAAAAGTATGTCTATGTCTCTTTTTATTCTTTATGTCTATTTTTTTCT
Organism: Acronicta alni; assembly: GCA_964056405.1. Taxonomy (NCBI): domain Eukaryota; kingdom Metazoa; phylum Arthropoda; class Insecta; order Lepidoptera; family Noctuidae; genus Acronicta; species Acronicta alni. The sequence goes on along the minus strand of OZ043925.1, from coordinate 7,030,234 downwards.
TTTTTTAATAAAATTTATCCAATTTGTCTGATAGTCGTCTGAACATGGCAGTTAAAACGGGCATTTTTTTCGGGTTTTTGGATGCTCATATTTCTTTTAGTGATTTCATTTTGGAAAAAAGGAATAGGGGCACGTATTAGGTAGATCTAGATTTGTTGGGAAAAAATCATAGCTCTAGAGGCATTATCTACGAAGAAAACAGCAGAGTACGTTTGTATGGAGAAATTGCCACTAGAGTCCCCTCTTAAAGTCCCACATTATAATTGTGTGACTGTAGGAGGGTGCAAGGTTTTCAAGAATATTTTCAAAACAAAAAAACTAACTAAAATCTTATGATAGCTCTTAGAAAAACATTTGCGCATATTTGCACCAATTTTAATTATGGCTGAAATTGCTTGGTTTTTGATAGGTAGATACTTACTTTTTATATTTTCAAAAAAAATGTAAAAGTCTTGAGTAGGTTTTAGGTTTTTAGGTTTGAGTAGGTTTTTTTTTTTTTTTTTTTCTGTAAATTTTTATTAATAATTTAAAATTAGATAAAATACTCCTTGACTAATATTATATGTATTAGTTGAGTGCTATGCTCATATTGAATAAATACTGTCTTTAATTCACACTATTTCACTTGACACCTCACTTGCACCTGGGATAACCTAAAAATCTACTTGAAATGGACAGCAAATTGATTAACAGCATCGAGGATCTTGAGAAGATGTTCAGCTCCCATATGCATGACTACGAAGATAAGTTGCAGAAAGTCACATCTGGAGCAACTCCCTTGCATTCCGACCTTTCCTCACTCTCTCGGGACTTCACTGAGTTCAAGACCTTTGTTTGTCAAACACTGGCGCACTTGAAGACTCAAGTTGGACTCATTTCACTTAGTCTTGATAGGCATGAAACCTACTTGAGGAGAAAGGTATTGCTGTTCCACGGAGTCATTGAAAAGCCTAATGAGAACTTGCGCGACTCGATCTCCAATATCATGTCCAAAAATATGAAGCTGGATGATGTGAATTCGGACAGTTTTGAGGTGTGTCACCGTCTTGGAGCTGCCCGTGGTAAAACTCGACCTGTACTTGTACGTTTCCGTGATATGGAGCACAGGAGACTGGTCTGGGACAACAAGACTTCCCTCAAAGGTAGCAGTATAACCACATCTGAATTCCTCACTAAAGCCAGACATCAGGTTTTCATGGCCGCTCGTAGACACTTCGGCATTAACAGTTGTTGGTCTGCTGAAGGCAAGATCATCGTGCTCGCTCCAGACAAGTCTCGACGAAGTATTGTGTCCATGGGTGAGCTGGAACCTTTATTAGCTCTCTTCCCGGTTAGTTCCGCTGCACATACTGATCGGCTACAGACCGGAGCAGCGGCTGCGTCCAAGGTGGTGTCTCAAGCGGCTGCAAAAGTCCCTAGGAAGACTCGTAGGTAAATTGTAGTGCTCTGCCTTCTTGTCCAATGTTTATTTTTAAATTAGCCACTTTGGGTTACTTTTGGTAATTTTTTATTTGTTTCTCAAAAAAAAGTTCGCCGGTAGTTTTATTGTGTCTGATGTATTTTGTAGATTATGTCAAACTCAATTGTCAACAATGAATGTATCTCATTCGTTCGGAAATTGTCAATCGACGTTTGCTTTCCATTGTTTGTCGTATTTTTTATTTTTATTTTTAATGTTTTATTTTTATGTTATTATTTTTGATAATAATTTTGATTTGTTTAACGTTTTACTTTATTGGGATAGTATAATACCATTTAAGTTGTTGTTAATCTCTCCCACTAGCGAGCGAGTTGGTGAGTTAATACTTTATTAAGTAATTAGTAGTCAAATCGTATCTTTAGTTTAATACTATTTTTTTATTCATTTAATTTAGTATATTATATTTAGTATATTATATTTAATTTTTGCATACTATGAACAATTTTAATCCTGATGACAGTTTTTTCTCGTGTTCTTCGTCATGTGACAGTTTTATTAGTGCAGACAGCGAGTCTTCCAATCCTGTGACGTTAGGCGACCAAATCTCCTCCTTATTCTCCGATTTTCCCTATGACCTTAATTTAGCACACATTAATGCCCAAAGTATTCCAGGCCATTACTCCGATCTTCTGGCTTCCTTTAGCGGTGGACAACTTGATGCTTTGTTGATTTCAGAGTCTTTTCTTAAACCCTCTCTTCTATCTACTCATTACTCTCTTCCTGGGTATGTGTTGATACGTAACGACAGAACGGGAAAAGGGGGGGGTGGTGTTGCCATTTATCTACGCGCGGATATACCTTACAAACTGATAAGCGCTTCATCATCGTCGTACTCGGAATCGGCGGAGCATATGTTCTTAGAGATCTCTTTAAATCACACTAAATTGCTTCTGGGCGTCTTTTACAGCCCTAACCTTACTATTGATTATTTCGACGCTCTTGATACTTTATTCTATGATCTCTGTCCTAAATATGATCACGTGGTCATGATGGGCGATTTTAACACATGTCTACTGAAAAATGATCTCCGAGCTCATAAACTTCTATCCTTGTTATCAGCTTTTAATCTTGACACCTTACCTCTCTCAGCCACTCATCACTTCCCTAACTGTACTCCTTCTCTTCTTGATCTTATTATCGTCTCTTCCCCAAGTAAAGTCTCATTTCACGGACAATTGCCTGCTCCTTTTTCTTATCACGACTTAATTTACCTGTCCTATCGTGTGCGTCCTCCTAAACGTTCAACTAAATACCTTCTCCTTCGTAATTATAAGGGTATAGATCTGGAGGCATTGCGATGTGAGGCGGCCACTATTGATTGGACTGATGTCATTGGTAGTTCAGATATCAATGAAAAGGTCAAGCTCTTTAATAACTCTGTAGTCGGTTTATTTGAACGCCATGCACCAATGAGACGCGTTAAGGTGAAACACATCCCAGCTCCCTGGATTACTCAGGATATTAAGGAAGCCATGTCCTTGAGGGATAAAGCCAAAAGGAGGTATAGGCGAAACCCTACTGAAAGCAATTTCGCTAGATATAAAGCCTTCCGAAACCGTTGTTGTCGTTTGTGTAGGGATGCTAAACGGCTGTACTTCCACTCCTCTCTTGACAAGCGCAACCCCGCTGATGTCTGGAAATTCCTTAGATCTGTGGGCATCGGCAATTCTCCGTCAATTGCTGCAAACGGCTTTGACTTAAATATGCTCAACACGCACTTCTCTTCCATTCCTATCACCTTAGACCCTATCGTTAAATTTAATACTTTACTTCAGCTTTCACGTCTGACAGCACCGCAGTGCCCCACTTTTCAACTGCGTACTGTTACTGAGGACGAAGTTAATAAATCCATCCTTGCTATATCCTCGTCTGCTGTTGGTAATGACAACCTGTGCTCAAGAATGATCACTCCTATTTGTTCCGTATTGCTTCCAACCATGACTCATATTTTTAACTACTCAATAACCTGTTGTACTTTTCCTGATGCTTGGAAACAAGCTCATATTATTCCACTACCTAAAGTCTCCAATCCTTCTTTGCCATCGCATTTCCGTCCCATTTCCATTCTCCCTTACCTTTCCAAAGTTCTTGAGCATATCGTTCATCGGCAACTATCGTCTTTTCTTTACAGTTATTCTCTCTTGAGTCCATTTCAGTCCGGTTTTCGCCCCGGCCATAGCACTGTTACTGCACTTCTCAATGTTACTGACGACATTCGCTGGGCTATGGAAAACAAATCCCTTACCATCCTTGTCCTCTTAGACTTCAGCAGTGCTTTCAACTCTGTTGATTTCGATGTCCTTCTTAGCACCCTTAAATCTATTAACATTTCCTCGTCCTCTATAGCGTGGTTTGATTCCTATCTTCGCGGTCGCTCGCAGCGTATTCGCATTGATGAGTTTTTCTCTGATTGGTGTGATCTCGCTGCGGGCGTTCCCCAGGGTGGGGTTCTATCCCCTCTTCTTTTCTCTATTTTTATAAACTCTGTCACCAGGGTGATTTCCTCTAGCTTTCATCTCTACGCAGACGACTTGCAGCTTTATCGGCATTTCCTTTGTACTGAGGCTGATATAGCTATTGCTGCCATGAACCGTGACCTGGAGTCTATCAGTCTCTGGTGTAGGTCTTTTGGCCTGCGCATTAACCCTGGCAAGTCCCAGGCTATGGTCATTGGCAGTAGGAATATTCGTAACAGGCTCGATGTTACTTCATTGTCTCCACTATACCTTGACGGTGTGCAGATTGCCTACACAGCTACCGCTAAAAACCTGGGGGTGATCATTGATGCCAACTTATCATGGGGTGCTCAAGTGGCTGATGTCAGTAGGAAAGTGCATTACGCTTTCCATTCGCTGAAATGTCTCCAGAACTTCTTGCCCTTTAAAACTAAAATCTCACTTGCTCAAAGTTTAATTCAGCCCATTATTGACTACGCTGATGCTTGCTATTTGGATGCCACTGAGGAGCTTTTAAACAAACTTGAGCGACTGCAAAATTTATGTATCCGTTTTGTTTTCAACCTTAAAAAGTACGACCATGTCTCTGACTTTCGCAAGATACTCAAGTGGCTCCCTATTCGCTTTCGCAGGAATACTCGGATATTGTGTCTCCTTTTCAATATCCTTCATAATCCTTTAGCCCCATCCTACCTGCGGGATCGTTTTTCCTACACTCATTCTACTGACTCGCCCTGCAGGTCCCATCTCCGTACCCTCCTCAAATTCCAGCCCCACAGAACTGACTTCTTTTCCTACTCTCTGTCTGTGCACGCGGTTAGGTTGTGGAACTCGCTACCTCCTGAAGTTCGTGACTGTGGAAGTGTTTCCGTTTTTAAGAAGCGAGTCAAAGAACACTATCTTTCATTAACACCATAACTTCATATGTTTGCATTTTTATATTTATTTATTTTTAGTATGTATGTTCAAGTATGTTGCTATATATATATATATCTTATTTGTGTATTTATAATAATAATAAATATGTATTATATATTTTTTTTTAATATAATATTATTAAAATTTGTTTACTTATAAATATCTATGTGTTTATTTTTCTTTCACACTAATGTCTACATTTCTTATATTAATTTCTCCTCTCGCAGGTCTGCTGGAAGAGATTTCTTTAGAAATAAGCAGCACCTTTGTACTCTATAATCCTATGTTCTCAATTTACTTTTTTTGTTAAGTGTGTACATAAATAAATAAATAAATAATAAATAGGTTTACTTTAGCCCCCCACCGCCCTCACCTCATAATCTAGTCACCGTAAGTGCGACTGCTACGCTTGAGATCGTGGGTTGATTTCCATAGTTTATGAAAAGTTTTATTAAGTTTTTGTCAGTAGCAGCTAGGAGTTGTGTGAGTGAACTTAGCAGATCATTGTCCAGCAGATCAAAAATTAAATGTGATTTCTTTTCGCATGCACCACAGTTCTACAGTTCCTGATACTGTTCAAGAATAGTTCTGGGGGTTTTCTATGAAAAAAAATAATTGACAAAATGATCTGCCAACTTCCCGTAGCAGATCATTGTCCAGCAGATCATAACCAAATGTGATTTTCTTGTGAATGCAGCTGAGTTCTACAATTCCTGATACTTTTCAAGAATAGTTCTGGCGTTTTTTTAAAAAAAACTCAAGTGGCAGCATGATTTTCCAAGTTGTGTGGAAAAGTCGAAAAATCTCTATTTCAATAGTTTCAACCCACTCTAGAGGCTAGAACATTCTTGTTTCTCATAGATCCGTATGAGAACTACGACATGAAACCTGATTTGATTTCAGAACTCAAGTTCCAGTCCCAGCAGATCATGGTCTTAAGGGTGAATAATTCGAAAAAAAAAATTTAATCTTTTCATACTATTCAAAACCAAAGAACTCTTTTTTCTCATAGATCCGTATCAGAACTACAACATGGAACCTGATTTGATTCCAGAACTCACAGCAGAGTCCCAGCAGATCATGGTTATATGGGTGAAAATTCGAAAAAATATATTTTATCGTTTCATACGAGACAGGCTCGACCTAGTCTGGATTTCAGTAGCCAAAAAAAAACCGGCCAAGTGCGAGTCGGACTCGCGCACCGAGGGTTCCGTACAAACCTATAGGTATACTTTTGATTGCGTTGACATAGAAGTTAGATTTTGTTACAGCTTAGGTATTATAGAGCTGAGTATTTGATATGAATTTCAATTTAATACCTACCTCTACGCGTTCACGAGGAAAGGGGTAATTGTAAAATTATAAAAAATATTTTTATTATATTGTGGAAAGGCGAGGTGTGTTGCCCCTCCAACCAAAGGGAGGTTCCTCCAACCAGGCGGGTGTTGTGCCTGGCGGGCCACGGCCCGACGGTTGATGTCGGGCGGTTGTATATATGCAACTTGTCGTTGCGAATGTTGCTTGCGCGATTCAGGCCTTCGTAGTTCTATGTAGCGCGGTAGATGTCGCTACAATATAATGTAACTAAAAATTTACGGTTTTCGCAATTTTTCCTTTATCTGTGCTATAAGACTTTGCTTCGTACCAAATTTCAAGATTCTGAGTTCACGGTAGGTTTTGATTCCCTTGCGAGTTTCGAAAATTTGCGGCATAAACGGCTGTATCTTTTGATTGCATTGGCTTAGAAGTTTGATTTTTTCACAGCTCCAAGGGACAGTAGACCTGAGTATTTGATATAAATTTTAGCTTGATACCTCCACGCGTTCCTGAGAAAAAGGGTCTTGACAGACGGACGGACAATAAAGTGATCCTATAAGGGTTCCGTTTTTTCCTTTTGAGGTACGGAAACCTAAAAAATGTTCCTTTATATAATTTAAAATGTAAAATGTGAATATGTGAATGTATGTAAATTAGAATTAATAATTAGATCTTAAGGAAATGTAAAACAGTTACTGGCAAATATATTATTATTATTATAGTGACTTTAACAGTCAGGATCGGGACCCATTATTGAGAAAACTTAGAATTGAGACTAGAGAGACTATAGAATTTTTAATGAGAGTCAGGAACAGACTGTTAAAGTTGCTTTGTTCCTGACTCTTGTTTTATACATATTTTTTTTCGGTCTGGTTTTTTTAATTTACGTTTCTGACTCTCAGAGACATAGTCAAGTCCCACCAGGTAGCGGTTTGTCTTGCCGCCTCGATATACATGTGTATATGTATAACGGGAGACCGGGAGGCCGGGCTGCTGCATCTGATTGCTGATTCGTGACTTCGTCAGCATGAGAATCCATAGTGGGCGTTAGACTCCAGGAAATGTTGAAATAAACACACTGTAGCGTTGGTTGTTCACTTATTTTAATTGTACAATCACTTAAATGACTCAAACAATTACGGGTTACAGTTTTAATTAGTGATTTTAGAGCCAATGGGTTTGCGAGTGACCACCACGTGCAACGGCTGTCGAATCACTAAATGCATTCAACTGCCGTTCGTCCGCCATGACAGACGCAACTCCATTCGGTGTTACCCGCTCTTAATTATAATTACCATTTAGTCAAATTCAAATCGATTAATCGTTAAAAAAAACTAACAATATCTACTAACGATTAAAAAAATAACAAATTAAATGACAACACTCAAAATTAACAGATTTACATTATTGAATAATGCAACGCGCCGTTACGGCCGTCCTGCATCTTCACACGTCCTCGGGTGAATAGTTTATCTCATCAGTCATCATCTGTGGACAATCGTAAAACAACTCAAATAAACAACTCAACGTTCGGTCATTCTGACCGTTTTGAATCAAACACCACAATATCGCAGAGCGATCACAGTTATCGGAAAACTCAAAACAATCATCAAATTACCACACAGGTTACTACCACACAGATTAATACCACACAGGTTAATACCACACAGGTTAATACCACACAGGTTAATACCACACAGACTGGGGCCACATAGGCTAGGACCATACTGGCTAGTACCGGACAGGCTATTACCCAAACTATATTGCCACACAGGCTATTCCCACACAGGCCGTTGCCACACAGGCTGGCGCCACATAGACTGATGCCACATAGACTGGCGCCACACAGGCTGATGTCACACAGTCTGGCGCCACACAGGCTGGTGCCACATAGGCCGGTGCCACACAGGCTAGTGCCACACAGGCTAGTGCCACATAGGCTGGTGCCACATAGGCTGGTGCCACATAGGCTGGTGCCACATAGGCTGGTGCCACACAGGCTAGTGCCACTAATAGTTAATATTACCAAAGTCCTTCACATTAAACAAGTAAATCCAGCTGCTCAACTCACCTGCGCCGTTATCGGCACATTCTGACTCTACACTATTAGTAGGTGCTTCCAAACCTACATTCAACTCCAATGGAACGTAGCACTCTGGCATAGGTCGTATGCGATCATGTGCATACTTATACGTCCGATTAGAGTTCAATGCTTTAAGTAAATACCTGTCACTGTCAAGCACCTCAGCCACCTGATAAGGCCCCTTAAATTTGGGTTCTAGCTTTGTTTTATTGCGCTCATGATTTTCTAATAACACATAGTCACCTACTTTAAAATTTCTTACTTTTGCTTTATTTTTGTCAAATCTAGCTTTTTCTACAACGGCGTTTGTCTCTATTTCCTGCGCCGCGCGCTCTCTAATCAAGTCTATGTCTAAATCTGTCTCGTCTGTATCTAACGTCATAAGTTGTAATGGTCTAGCAACTTTACCTATAAATAGCTCAAGGGGACTTGCTTTAGTTGTCCGGCTCATTGTGCAATTGATAGCCAGCTGTACTTCTGGTAATGCAGCTTGCCATGATTTATGGTTGCTCGTTTCTACTGCCGTGAGCATATTCTTTAGTGTGGACATCACGCGTTCTACCTGACCATTAGCGCGACTAGAACCGGTAGCGATGAGATGTAAATTAATATTATGTGCAGCACAAAAGTCTTTAAATTCTTTCCCAGCAAAACATCTACCTTGGTCGGCAATTACACGCGTAGGGGGGCCAAACAATGACACACTTGACTGCAACGCCTTTATAGCGCTATTAGCGTCAATGTTCATAGTGTGATGTAGAAGTACGTATTTTGTGAAAGCATCTATTGACACAAACACGTATTCCTTAGAGTCCCGTTTACCGCTAAGCTTTCCCGTAGCATCCATATGAATGGTATGCCAAGGTGCCGTTACTTTCGGTATTGGGTGTAATTCTGCTTGAACTTTCCCAGAATGGGATTTGGAGACTCTACACGTGATGCAATTTTCAACAAACTTCCTGACATATTTGTTCATGTTAGGGAACCAATAATGACAATACGTCTTTTCTAATGTTTTCTCCCACCCTAAATGCACTATGCTTTCATGAACATGATTTATAATTGACCACTGAAACGCCTTTGGTACTATGGGTAACCAAATACTTCTGTTGTTACGCTCTATCTTTCTATGCAGAACCCCTCGTCTAATTTCGTAAGTCCTAGCAAGGTCAAGGTCAAGCTCGTTATGCTGAAGTTTAACTATTATGGAATTTATTTCGCTATCCTTTTCCTGCTCAGCCTGTAACCACGTATCAGAGATTTTAGTGAAATTGACTTGCTTTTGCTCTACTTTTGGGACCGGTCGTTGGACATCAGCTAAGGGTAAGGGATTTCGTGAAAGAAAATCAACGTGCCCCATATTTTTACCTTGACGGTGTTCAATATCAAACTCAAAAGTTTGTAGAAAGCACCACCATCTATGCACTCTCGCAGTAAGATCGACTTTTGACTTAGACGCTTTGACTGCATTGCAATCAGTCACTACCGTAAATTTTCGACCATGCAGATAATGACGAAAGTGTTTTACAGCATTAACTACTGCGAGCGTCTCTAACTCGTAAGAGTGATACCTGGACTCAGCGCTAGAGGTTCGACGGCTGTAGTATTCAATCACGTGCAGTTTGCATTCAATTTTCTGCATTAATATGGCGCCATAACCTTCAGCGCTGGCGTCAGTGTGCAATTCTATCGGCTTACTAGGATCAAAAATAGTCAAAACTGGTGTGTCTGTCAGTAAGTTAACGATTTCCTGCCTAATTACTTCAAGTGCCGGAGTCCAACTAATTTTTCCTTTACCGGATGTGAGTCGGTAAAGAGGGGCAGTTTTCTGTGAGAAACCTTGAATGAACTGTCTGAAGTAAGAGGCCAATCCAATAAATTGCCGTAACTGTGTTACAGTCTCAGGCGGTGGAAGCTCTGTTAAAGCTCTGATTTTACGTGGATTAGGTCTAACCCTACCAGCAAACACGTGGTATCCTAGGAATTCAATATCAGTTTTCAAAAAAACACACTTATGAAGGTTCAGTGAAAAGCCGGCATTTGTCAAAGCTTCCAAAACCTGCTGTAAGCGATCTAAGCCTTCTGCAATAGAGTCTGAAGGAATTATGACGTCATCAATATAGACTACGGCAAATGTCTCGGTAAGGGGTCCTAGGGCCTTATTTATGGCACGCTGATACACCGAAGGGGCATTCCGAAGACCAAACGGCATGGTCAGATATTCGAACTGCCCGTCCGGCGTTACAAAAGCTGTGCGCTCTATTGACTCTTCTTGAACCGGTATCTGATGATAGCCACTAGCCATATCAAGCGAGGTAAAGTAATTAGCCCCCACCAAACGTCCTATCTGGTCAGAAATAAGTGGCAATGGGTAACGGTCAGGTACTGTATTGTTATTCAATTCTCGATAATCGACGCAAAGACGATCAGATCCGTCTTTCTTTTTAACCAATATTATTGGCGACGCAAAGGGTGAACAACTCTCCCGAATGATGGAAGCTTCTAAAAGTTCTTTGATTTTAGTACGCACTGCTTCTCTCTCTTCGGGGCTTAAACGATAAGGCCGACGTTGTACTGTGCGGGTTGGATCAGCTAATCGAATCTCCAACCGCCCCGTCGTTACCCTACCCGTCGGCGTGCCTTCCACAAAATAATCCGACTTATCTTCGAGCAATGAAACCAATTGACGTTTATATTCAGGGGGAATATCAGTATTGATATTGTTAAAATTACTAACTTTTTCGCCTATGTCACAAGCTAAAACTGTTCTAATTTTCCTCAAAACAAGTTGGCTTTCACAAACTTCAACCGAAAATCCGATTGATAGCAAGTCCCTTCCGATCATAATCGAATCAGAGATACAATAGTCTGGTACGACATGTAATAATAACTGCATTGAGTATCCCTGTATATTTACAGTTGTCAATATTTGAATATTACACTTAACATTTGATTGCCCTATACCTATTAGTGTCACCAAGTTATGATAACGCTTGCCTGGGAGCCTATTTGCTAAGTTTTCTTTCACTAGAGAGCACTGGGCGCCGGAATCAAAACAAAATGAAAATTTCTCACCGGATTCAATTGCTAGGTGGTCAGTGGCTGGCTTCACAGTGCAGGCATTTACCCGGTGCTCTACGTTACTGCTGCTAGTCTTGGTGTCTTTTTTTGGGCAGCGAGTGGCGATGTGACCTGGTTCGTTGCAGTAGTAGCACGTAGGCGACGATGTTTTGTTTGGTACACTGCTGTCCTGGGTATCCTGCTGTTTGTTTGCTGAAAACTGAGGTTTAAAATTAGTGCTAGTATTACGAGAGTCTTTGGAGAAGCATTCGTTTGCCATGTGGCCTAGTCTCCCACAATTGTAACACTTCTTCCCTTCATATCGCGGTTTCTTAGCGTCACTGTGAGTATTTGGCTTTTCTGGCATCGGAGGTCCTCTTTTTCGATAGGTACACGCCATTAGTTCTTGCTGCAATTTTACTCTAGTATCGATTTTTTCAGTGTATGCTAGTCTTTGCAACCGTGGCTCGATTTTCACTGCGTGAGCCAGAGTTACAGCAATTGCAATTTGTTCGGTCGATAAAGAATGCCATTGGTTCATTAATGTACTCAGGAATCGAGTAGCATAGGCCGACATGCACTCGCCGTCTTTTGGGCTTTCATTAAAGAGTCTACACAATGTGGCAGCTGGAGTCTCGACGTAGTCAAATCGAGCAAGAAATAAGTCTTTTAACTGAGGCCAGGTTATACCAGCAAAACTATTTTGAGACAACCACGTAGCTGCCGCGCCCTTAAGTGCTTTGCTCATGGCGATAATCAGAGTAGCACTGGAAAATTGTTTTTCTTGCATGCATAAGTCTACAGTATTACACCATGACCTAGCATCGGCGTCTCGAGAATCAGGATTAAATTCTGGGAATGCTAGTTTTGTATCAATCGTGCTGGTGTCCTTTATTGCACGAATTAATTCCATCATGCTACGTTGTTGCATTTCAAACAACGTTTTCCAACGGTCAGATTCACTATTTAGGTTAGTAATGACACTCTGACCTGTTTCACGTTCCTGGGAAGTCCCTGGTAATCCCACTTCTGATAACGGGAGACCGGGAGGCCGGGCTGCTGCATCTGATTGCTGATTCGTGACTTCGTCAGCATGAGAATCCATAGTGGGCGTTAGACTCCAGGAAATGTTGAAATAAACACACTGTAGCGTTGGTTGTTCACTTATTTTAATTGTACAATCACTTAAATGACTCAAACAATTACGGGTTACAGTTTTAATTAGTGATTTTAGAGCCAATGGGTTTGCGAGTGACCACCACGTGCAACGGCTGTCGAATCACTAAATGCATTCAACTGCCGTTCGTCCGCCATGACAGACGCAACTCCATTCGGTGTTACCCGCTCTTAATTATAATTACCATTTAGTCAAATTCAAATCGATTAATCGTTAAAAAAAACTAACAATATCTACTAACGATTAAAAAAATAACAAATTAAATGACAACACTCAAAATTAACAGATTTACATTATTGAATAATGCAACGCGCCGTTATGTATATATGTATATTATATTTGGAAGATTTTGGGAGATTTTGCACAGCACGATCTATGATGTACTATAACTTCATTTGCATTTCAGAGCTTTTGTATATGTTAGTGATAGACTAATTTTTCATGTAGACTTTCTATCTCTGATTCAAAATTTTGTGTATTTTTTTTAAGGTAGGTACATTGTATTATTTTGTAATTTTGCAGAAAACATATCTAATTTGTTTAATAATTATTGCAACCTTTTTCTATTTAATTTAACATTTTTAGTAAAGAACTTTAGTCTTTTAACCATTCTCTTTGTCTTTCTAATATATTTAACTATTTACTTTTACATCTTTTTTAAATTTCGGTATGTACATAAAGGGGATGTATGGGAGTCGCCTATCACCTTAATGCTCCAAGCCAACCATACCTGCCCGCGGTCATCCTGCTGAACAACGGACGGGCTCTGGCGACCGGCTGATTGCGGTATAACGCAGCTTCTTTGGACACAGCTTAAAATATTTGGCCGTTGACAGGCAGCAGTGTCAACGGTACAAAAAGCTGTGTCCCTGCGATCGCCAATCCGCTTTCCCCGCGTGGCGATTATGGGCATATCCCCCCCATGAGCAGAGCACATAAAAAACGGCCCCCAGTTCCCGGTAGCCCTGCTATTCTCGACCAAGGCGGCGGTCATAGTAACGGCAGGGCAGAGGGCGCTAAGAATCGCCGGGCTACGGATGGCCGCCCATCCTACCTGACCCTGGCTACGTACAACGGACGCAGTCTGAGGCTTGACGCACACCTAGCGCAGTTTGAAGTGAAGCTGTAAAACATAAGGTGGCACGTTTTGGGGTTGAGTGAAGTCCGAAGAGAGGGAGAGGACACCATCACCCTAAACTCGGGCCACCTTCTGTACTTTCGCGAGGGTGATAAAACATCCCAGGGTGGCGTAGAGTTCCTTGTCAATAGGGCCCTCTCTAATAGCGTTGAAGAAATGTCTAGTGTGTCGACCGGGGTAGCAAACCTGATTAATCCGACTATCAAAGGAAGTGGACCAGGCAAAGCCCCGGTACTGTGACGAAAATTGACTTCATCATGACGGATAAAAGGCAGATATTCAGGGATGTTTCCGTGATCAACAGGTTTAATACCGGATCTGATCACCGACTTGTCCGAGGCTCCCTGAATATCGATTTAAAGCTCGAAAGAAACTGTCTGATGAAGTCCACGCTCCGACCTAATCCACTCCATATTATGACGGGCAGCGAGCAGTTCAAAAGCTTGTCGCTGACAGATTCGCTGCAATGAAACCCACCGAGGATCTTGACGAGACCCTACAAAACGTAGTTGAAACGCTGAAAGATGAGAGCATCAAATTTTGCCAAAAGCGGCATAAAGGTAAGAAGTCTAAACTCTCGGACTAGACTCTGCGGCTTATGACAAAAAGACGGGAAACTAACCAATTGACTTCGTCAGACAGGTCACACCTTAACAAGGTAATTACGAAGCTGGTACGGCGTGACGTTCGGAGCTCCAATACGTGCCTAATTGAACAGGCAATAGAGCGAAACCGAGGGTCCAAAGTGTTCACTCAGCAACTTGGAAGGAGCCATCTGACGAAGCTCACCACACACGATGGCAGGACTGTCTTGTCAAAGCCGGAGATTTTTACCGAGATTGAAGACTTTTATGGCCGACTTTATGCCGCCCATGTTCCTCGTCCACAGCGCGACAACTGCGATTCTAGAGCCACTCTGATACGCCACTACACCGACGAACTGCCGGATATCAGCCACGACGAAATCGTGTTGGCTCTGAGACAGCTTAAGAATGGAAAAGCCCCCGGTGAAGATGGAATTATTTCTGAACTCCTGAAGATAGGAGAAGCCCCTCTTGTTCAGGAGCTGCAAAAAATCTTTAATTCCATCACGCATACCGCAAAGTTTGAAAACGAAAGTTTTCAATCAGTGCGTCCTACCTGTGATGACCTACGGCGCTGAGACGTGGACACTCACAGTGCGGTTAGTTCACCAATTTAAAGTCGCACAGCGTGCTATGGAGCGTGCTATGCTTGGAGTTTCTCTGAAGGATAAAATCCGCAACGAGGTTATCAGACAGAGAACCAAAGTAAACGACATAGCACACCGGATTAGCAAGCTGAAGTGGCAGTGGGCTGGCCATATCTGCAGAAGAACCGACAACCGCTGGGGTAGACGTGTTCTCGAGTGGAGACCGCGACTCGGCAAACGTAGTGTAGGACACCCTCCGGCAAGATGGAGTGATGATTTGCGAAAGGCTGCTGGTAGAAGCTGGATGCGAAAAGCCGAGGACTGGGTGAAATGGCACACATTAGGGGAGGCCTATGTCCAGCAGTGGACTAGTATAGGCTGATGATGAATGATGTACATAAGGAGTACATAGGGAGTACATAGGGAGTACTTAGGGAGTACATAGGGAGTACATTGTGAATAACGTCGTTAGTAGTATAAATGCTACTCCTATTGATTACGTGTTTAGATTGTATCATATACTGCTGTTTGTTGTCCCTAATAAAATAAAAAAAATAAAACATAAAGAAACTGGCTCTTAATAGCCTTAATGGTCATTAAAATTGCAAGCATATCCGCAGTGGCTTGATCTGAGTTCCAACATTTTCAAGGGAATGAGGTATTATAGTTTTGTTGCTTGACGCAGTTACAGTATTCCATGCTCTACCGTCCACCTTGTTGGGTTTCATGGGGAATTTGGTGTTATGTATGAGCAGCTTTAATTTGCTCCTGTCTGTCTTGCATGAGTTTAAGGTACTTTTGACGTTCCTTGCATTGTCGGTAATTTGCTGGGTGATTTCCCTTACAATTGCAACATTGAGCTGGTTGTTTTTTACCCTCTTTGGGACAGTCCGACGTAAGATGCAGTCCAGTGCATTTTACACAGCGGGGAGGAAGGTTGCAATTTCGAGAGGAATGACCGAAATTTTACATCTAAAACATTGAACTATTGAAATAGAGATTTTTCGACTTTTCCACACAACTTGGAAAATCATGCTGCCACTTGAGTTTTAAAAAAAACGCCAGAAGTATTCTTGAAAAGTATCAGGAACTGTAGAACTCAGCTGCATTCACAAGAAAATCACATTTGGTTATGATCTGCTGGATAATGATCTGCTACGGGAAGTTGGCAGATCATTTTGTCAATTATTTTTTTCATAGAAAACCCCCAGAACTATTCATGCGAAAAGAACTCACATTTATTTTTGATTTGCTAAGTTCGCTCACATCTAGGAGTTTGGATTTGAGCCCGGTTAATGGCAATATGCTCACACCCTATTACATGAGACATGCCGGCGAACTGTGAGTCGGAGAATACAGGCGTGGTGGTACCTATGTTAAAAAGTATTGAGTTCGCAAATGTAATTTATGTTATTAACCCTTTTTTTGCGGGTGGGGAAATGCGCCTTATGCATGCCGCCCCGTGGTGGCCAGCATACCGACTAAAACCACCACCACTCTTCCACCTTCCGCATAGTAGTTGGATCACGAGAATCGCTCTTGCATGATCCGCAATCCCACCACGGACGTCCAGTGACGGACCCTCGACTCGAGGGCCAAGTGCAATGGGCGACCGACTGCCCCGATTCCACCGCCCAAGGCCCTCTTTACGGCGGGACAGATGTTCGTGGCCCCGCCGTCCACACTTCGGCCGCAGAGGGTAGGGAGGACGGCGCATCGCAATACCGACACTCCTCTCCCCCTGCGGCCCCACCGTGTCCACAGTGCTGCGGCTGTGACCCCGCCGAGCCCGCGGAAGGCAGGGAGAGCGGCGCACCGTGATACCGGCAGTACCACAACTGGGCAGTCGTGTCTTGTAGTTGTAGGTATGCAGAACACACGGACACAGACCATTTATAATCATCATCATCATCCTCCGAGCCTTTTCCGATCTGTGTTGGGGTCGGCTTCCAGTCTAACCAGATGCAGCTGAATATCAGTATATTACACGAAGCAACTGCCACCAGACCTTCGTAAATTCGTGATTTGTGGGTAATATATTGAAATAAAACTACTTTTTACGGATTTTATCGCGTATATTGATATTATTAATCCCGACGTTTCGGACCCTTTACAGCGTCCATGGTCACGGGTAGACTGAGGTGGTGGGCGTCTTGATGATATAATTACTGACAGCTACCCTACATTTTTTATTGTTACATGATCAATGACTTATAAAACTAATTATTAATTAAAACTAGATGGAGCCGGCATTTCCTAGCTGACGACCTCTGAGAAGAAACGCCGAAACAAACTCAGAGAATCATGGTCTCTTTTAAAGTAAAAATATTCAATGATCATGTTTTAGTTGTTAATTATTGGCAATCCGATTCACGCAGAACGAGCTCACAGTATCCTTTGGTCTTGCAGTTGTAGGCCTGGATTTTGGTTTAATAGAATCTATAACAGGATTCCAAGCAGGTGCTAGGAATCTAGGCCTAGCTGTCAGTAATTATATCATGGAGACGCCCACCACCTCAGTCTACCCGTGACCATGGACGCTGTAAAGGGTCCGAAACGTCGGGATTAATAATATCAATATACGCGATAAAATCCGTAAAAAGTAGTTTTATCACCACCTCAGTCTACCCGTGACCATGGACGCTGTAAAGGGTCCGAAACGTCGGGATTAATAATATCAATATACGCGATAAAATCCGTAAAAAGTAGTTTTATTTCAATGTATAATATTCGCGTAAATGTCAGAAATCAATTGTGGGTAATATTTTAAGGATAGACTGGTTGTCGGGCTTTTTGGCTCGGACTACTACTAACGACTGCCATAGGTGTTAGTATGACAACCGGGACCGTCGGTTACGTGCTCTCAGAGGCATGGACCATTATTACATAGACAATAAACAAAGTCGCTCCCGAGGTCAGTACGCGTACTTTTAAACTAGGCAACGAATTTTAATTCAGTTTTCAGCAATAGTGTAAGTACAATACATACGTGATACTATCTAGCAGGTACATTGCACACCCGCGAAGCCGGAGCAGGTCACTAGTGTATAATATTTTGTAATAACTAGTAATGATATCTATACAGTCGAAAAAAACAGTGATAGCGGAGTGATATGATCATAGGACTTCCAAGTTATAGGCCTCTACCTACTTCTTATATAAAAATAAATAAGAAAAAAGGTCTTGAGTGGGAATCAAAGGCACCTGTGACTTTTCGAAATTATGTGCGTAATAAATAAATAATTGATTAATTGGGTAGGTAAATCACTCGCTTAAATAAAGATGTAGGAAAACATCGTGAGGAAAGTAGAAGAGAAAAGAATCTCTGCCAACCCGCAGTAGGCAAGCCTGTGATGCCTAACCCTTGTCATTCTGAGAGGAGACTCGTGCCTAGGAGTGGGACGGTAAATTGGTTGATGATGATAATGATCTCGGGCGTTTTAACTGTACCGCCCGATACATAAGCTGTTCAAACTTAACGCGTATGTTGTCACCCAGGAGCAAAGAAAATAACTGTAAATACACACAGAATTTTAATTAAGGTGCTATATATTATATACCTATATATTATAATTCTCGAAGGCTCGGTTGACGCGGTGTTCAAACATCCGGCTGCTGCGCTAGGGGGGGCGCGGGTTCGAGCCCCGCCCCCCCTACGGAGACAGTTGCAGATGTGGGTGTTAGTGCATGTGAAATTTGTGTTTGTAAACGCAGCCACGATACACGAGAAAATCTGTTGGGCAGTTTAAAAATAATAATTATACATTAACCATACCGTCCTATGGTCAAGATACCATGGCAGTATACTGTTTCAAGTCATAGGTTTTAGTCCATAGACGCCAAAGCCTATCTTAATTTTTAAGTCCCATGTGCCCAGTAATTTCACTGGTTACATTGCCGTTCATATCAGATTAATATAGTTTTGCTTGGCGACAGAATGCAAGTCAACGTGTTGGGCCCCCAGGTGGTACTTCAGATGAACTCAACAGCATGAATACTAGCTATAAAGCAGGTCCGAGTAGTTGGTCAAACTCAATCAGATCTGTACGTATCTAATAACTACCTATACAAATAAATCGCTCATTTAAAAATAAAGTGAAATAATTCAATATTGACGTTTTTCAAGATTTAATCGTAAAGTGAAATAACTTGACGGGGTTAATACCGTGAATCCAACTCCCATGTTGATACGAAGTTATTGACGGAGATAGTAGATCATCCGTCTCTTTTTTATTAATGCGCGTCGACAAGTCGATACTATTAAAAATGTAGTAAAACGAAATAAAACTAAATATTTCGTTGTTTTACTATCAGGTAATTTACTATCAGTTATATTTTTAAGTTTAAAACTAAATTTTTCAGATTTTTTACGAAATTGTTGAGTTTGATCTGTATTATTTTCGAGTTAATGCAATTTATTAGAAATTATCTTGTTATTTGGTTCGTATAAATTTCAACTTATTGCAGTTGAGTATTAAAATCTTTTAAATAACTAACGACTGTGTTAAGGTTTATTATTGAAAAGTTTAAAATAACGTGATTGAAATGAAGTTTCAACCAAATATAACAATAAAAAATGGAATCTTTATAAAAGCCTAAAAGCTAAATAATCAGGCTTTCCATGTCAGTTTTTAATATTGAGTTATAATCTATCGTTTTTCTAACATTCAGCTTTGATTTGCAATGTGCAAAGATGTAAAACTTTGATTGCGTTTTCCCACAAATTTGATTTTTTTAGATATTTCGCTTTATTTTTGAATGAGTGATTAATTCTTTTCAATTTCCTTTCAATAGTAAGATTTGGCTATCAAGGATCTATACTCTTGCAACAATTATGTAAAACTATTACCATCTTCTTAATGGTGTTTAATGAGGGTAGAATTTATTTAGTAGACCTACCTGTCGCCAACCTAGCATGAGCAAACTCGCAAACAGAGAAATAACCATAACATGCATCTATTTCTTTGGTTGATATAATATATTCGCCAAAGCAGGCATACCTATATAATATAAATTTAACATTTATAATTATTAGAAAATATCACAGTTACACAACCATTTTAAGTTGTACAAAAGTAGTCATTGTTACAAGATGCTATAACGTTTATAATAAGTAACATCAACCAAAAATATAATAAATGTAGTTTATAACTACATCATAGTAATAAAATTATTATTTGGCTAATGTTACCATGGTCTTGTTCACTACTATATCAAATTAAAAGAAAAAAGTCAAGTATTTATAAAAATTACACTTGCATCAATATTCCTCTAATTACTATGAACTCCACTGATAGTGCCTATATCAATTAGTCCCATGTAATTAACCTATAATTCATTGATATTGTCCAAATTTAAACCATCAAAAGTTCAAGATTATCAGAGTTCACCACAACACTTACATTATTTTACTCATCAATAAAGTTCAAAGTTCAAACACATTTTTTTATTAGCAATCAGATAGGTATATTATTCATTACATTAGGGATTGATAGTTTCATCGTCGATCACGGTAAGATCTGTGCGATTCACGTTCGCGACTACGGCCATGAGAGCGGTCTGAAGTACGCCACAAAAATTCATCAACAGAGCGTTCATATGACCTTTTATCATAAACTAACACTGAACGTGGATAGTCTGCTAAGTCATAGTATCGAGGAGGGGGTGGCGGTGGTGGTGGGGGTATCCCATCATAAGATGAAAGTGCACCGCTGAATCCAGGAGGTGGCACATAAGGCAATGGTGGCAATTGGTGGTGCATTGATCTCATATATTCAGCCACATAGGCTTCAGCAGCAGAGCTGCTACTGCTATAACCTTCACGGTTGCGACCAAACCAAATTGGTAAACGCTCTCTCATAAATGGTGAAGGTGAACGACGCTTATATGAACCAGACGAAATTCGATTTCTTGGAGACATAAACATCTTTCTCCTACTTCTAGATGAAGTATTCAGGCGGTTTCTATAGTTAGATCCTCTTGATGACAATGGGGCTCTATATGTCCTGTAGTTACCACCACTTTTCAAATAGCCTTTTTTAGATGCTTCCTTAGATTTTCTTAATATGGGAGTCATTTCAATCCCATCATCTTCAGGAAAGAGTCTACATAATTCTTCAGCAACTTTAGGTTCAATTTCTTGGCCATCTCTGCCAATTTTCACTGGCTTACCTTCATTCCATGGATTATATAGGTGAAGAGTGCTACTAAAAGGCAGCTCTTTTCGACATATCCAATCAACTTTAAATACACCATCTAAGACTTTGGCAGAAAGTCCAGGAGGCAAAACCCATGATATAGGAGCAACATCTCGTCGGGACTCGCTGCCTAAACGAGCAAATCCAGCAAACTTGCCACTTTCCTTCACTGAAAATATTAATAACACGTTTCTGGATTCTCTATAAGCTTGATTTAAATTGGCTTCGTTTTGGGGCAGTGTAGACCACACACCTTTCGCCTTAGACAAAGTTATATTTTCTGCATTATTGGATTTGATTAAAAAGAAACGTGTGTCTCTGAATAAATAATTCAACTTAGTCATATAATCATATGTCTTTACTTTGCTGGTACTGGTTGTAACGCATCGTCGTTTATTTTGTACAGGTGAATGGCTTGCCGACTTGCTTCGTTTACGATTTACGCGTCTCTCTTTGGATTTGGTGCTAACTGAACTAATGCTTGGAGTACTCGACTCACTTGAAGAAGTGCTAGTCACTTCACTTCGCGTATCAAAATCTTTTCCTTCCTCTAATTGCTTCAGTTCCTCGCCGATTTCTGCTTCTACTTCACCAACGCCAAGGTTGACGGCGTCGGTGTTGTTCGAGACCTCCATTTTCGCTTCAATGTAATGATAAAAGATGAGGTAACAGAACGAATTACTGTTGCCTACACTTAATTATTGCATAGTATTTATTTCTGAACATTATTCATAAATACCATCTTCAAAAACTATAAAATTATGATTTACACGAAGACGAAACAAACCAATTTAACCAGCTAGTGTTGTACATAGAACAGATTGAATACGATTTTGATTAGTTAGTGATTATTTTTTAGTATATTTTTTGTATGTAAATTCCACAGATTAATGATTGCTATTATTATTAAGTTCATTTTATTGCGTTGACGTTGCCTGCCACTCACTCCACTGCCCTTTGTATTACAGTACGCCAAATCTACTATAATAAATATAACCTTGATACTGTGTCCATCCTATGAATACAAATAAAATAATCATATTAATAAATTTTATTATAAGTTTTTTTTTATACTACTAAGGTGGCAAGCCTAAAGACCACCTGACGGTAAGCAGTTAACGTAGCCTATACCCGCTTGCAACACCAGGGGTATCACTTGCGCGTTGCCGACCCTGTATTGAAAGAGGAATAGTTGGGTTGACAGTATAAGGGTCAAAGTCCCCCCACTGCTAACACATCGTTTCCTTGTGGACCACTGGCAACCTTGCTCACCGTAAGAAACACAACACAGCTCAAAGCAGTGTTATTTCACTTCGATTTTCTGCATGGCTGAGATATTTCCCCAGTTGGGCAGCTCCAATTTGAGTGGAATTTTACTCCCATTTACTGCCCTACCTCTCTTAAAAATACAATCATTAATCTGTGAGTCCAATCCATTGACATAATAAATATGATAATAAATTACATTATTTAGCCCAACAATAGATGCCGACCGATCACAACTACTGGCGAAGTTGACGAAGTGAAGCGAAGAGGATAGTGTAGAAGGGCCACATCGGTTCGTTCCGTGCAATCTCGCCTCACCCTGGGTGACTTACGATCGTTGTCGGTTTTTGCGCCCGAGTCAAAGGACTCGAAGCATCCCGTCCCAGCTCCTGGTCCAGGTCGAAATTCAGTTAATTTCGACCTTCGTCGGCATTACAGTGTAGCGTAAACGTTGTCAAGACCACCAAAAGCAAACATTAAGGCATCTCCTATTAGTTAGAAAGAGATAAAATTATATTTGATTTGCTTCATCGATTATACCAATAAATCGTAATCGCACTTTACCTTAGGTACTAATTCATAGGCAGATACTTTACCAGGGTTACCACCTAACCTTTTTTTAATGTGGTTTTAAGATGTCTTATTTTTTTTTATTTAAACACAAGTAGAGAGAGACAAATCTCACCCTGACCCTGAGAGACAACCTCTTGCTCTGCTTATTTTTGTGACTTCGTACTCAATCCTTATTGGGTAATACATTCATGCTAAGACCTCCATAGTCCATGGATATACCATAACGTCCGTTTCCGCTTATAATTTTATTCCGCTTCGGTTGTCTGTCTGTGTTGTGTGTTGTGTCTGTCAGTCAGCTGATTTTATTAATCTTGTGTTGGTAGTATAGTCGAGACGAAAAACCGCGTAGAAGTTTGAAGATTTGTGTTTTCTTGTAGAATAGATTCATTTTGCTGGCAGAACATTTAAGTTATTTTTGTGATATCTTATTTAAAAAATGCATTATGTGCAAAAGTACTTGGAAAAAATCCCTACTCAAACTATCCTACCAAAACTTGAAAATAATGCAGCTACCGGTAAAAAATCGAACATACATCTCTACTGCAATTACTACAGCTTTTATTCCCAAAAGGTAAGCAATGCAATATTTTCGCTACATTGTATCATTTTTCATTTCTGTTGACATGCAACAGGACTATAATAATTATTGTTTTTATTAATGTAGGTAAGCACTAGTCTTGTTTTCCTAGATTTCTTTATCAAAGTTATAAGAAGCACTCCATCAATCTATCAACCTTATTATGGATAAGGTCGTACAAAAGTTGATTATCTTCTAATAATTGCATGCAATTTGTTATCCATTTTGAATTTGATATGCATTTTGGAACATGTATGTAATTCACTCATTTTTTATTGTTTACTCATGGGTGCTATTGTTCAAATTCCATCAAACGCCAATGGATAAACTCAAAATTCATGTTAAGTAGGGAAAGTAGATCAAACATATCCTTAAACATGAACCAAACAAATGAGCACTAAAATGGTGGGAAAGTATTGTAAACATTGTAGCTAGCAAAGGAGATTGACAGTCTTTGTATGTAAGATGGACAAAGTGCTGTCCAGAATGCAGATATTATACATTGTTTTTTATGCTAACACTAGTCAAAATCCATCCCAGGGGTAATTACAAAAAGGCTTTTTGTAGAGACCTAGTTGTTGGCAGGGAAAGAACTTAATAAATTTATGACAAAAAATGTTGTTTAAAAAATTTAATTAAGTAAACATTTTTTGTTTTACCACATTAATGTTACATCATTAATAATATTATTAATTATAATTAATTATTAATATATACATTATTATTGATATATTAATTCCACATTAATTAACCATTGACTAGTAAGTGCAGTTGCTATACTAGAGGTCCAAGGTTCAATTCCCAGTTTGAGTACAGTGTTATATTCTATGAAATTCATGGTCATAAGTGCAACTGCTATGTTGATTTGATTGAAACCCTATTAATCTTATCTTTTTTACTGCACCTTTATATTAGTTTAGGATGTTGGTGGTCTACTGATTGGACTGTTGTACTACTGATAATTAAGTTGTGGGTTTGATTCTCGCAAGATACAAATAATTGTGTGATGAACATGTGTCTCTGTGAAGTGTAAAGTATATTCATTGTCTAGTGCCTTGGTTAGGGTCAAAATAATATACTTTAATATTATAAAAGCACATCTGCTCATAGTCCCGTGACTGAGTGCAGATAAAAAAAAAGTTATAAAAAAACTTCCTCTGCTGTGTGTGTGTCTGAGAAACTCAAAAATTACCATATGGATTTTGATATGGTTTTCAACATACTATGTACATATTTACATAACTTCTCCCAAAACATTATTTAATAAGTTTCTTAAATAAAGGCATGTTATTAGTACATTGCACCCATGCAAAGCCGTGGTGGTATATGAGTGAATGATAAAGTCATTCTATTTATAAAAGAAATGAAGTTTTTATATGAATATTATATGAATCTCACTACTTTTTGCGGTAGAAGAACTGCCTTGCGAGATGTTATGTTTTCAATGGGATTTCCATAATCTAATCTTATATTTTGTGGTGAAGGGTGGGTCTCCACTCAGTTTTTATTTTTCTTTTACAGGTTCTAATGACACTTTATGAAAAAAATATTGACTTTGAGCCTCTTATTGTTGACATAACAAAAGGGGAACAATATTCGTCATGGTTCCTGGATATTAATCCACGTGGTGAAATACCAGTTTTAAAAGTTAAAACTGAAGTAATACCAGATTCAACAAGAATTTTGGATTATTTGGAGTTTTATTTAGATCCAGGTTTGTCTCCTGAAATCCCTTGAATCATTATGAATCTATTTAGAACTGTTTCTCATTTTTTGTTTGTTATAGAATTAACACCGTTAATCAATGTGTGTACAGACAGTAAAGTACTAGATAATGTCAATCGATTCCGTGAGATGATAGAAGCACTTCCGGCTGGCTTGATTACAGTGGGCTCATTTTTTCATCCCCATTTGAGTGGAACACCTAAACTACCATTTATTCTGCCAGTCCGAGAAATACTTAAAAGTAAGTAAGACATGCTGCCTGTCTGTCACATTATTATTTACAGACTTCAAAATAGGTTTTAAACTAATTATTTTTGTGTGTATGTTACGCAATCTTCGCCGATCGTGGTATGCTTTAAATCAGTTCTCTTTTCCTAAAAAGTTTTATTATTTTGTCTATTATAGATTAGGCGATAAATGAAGGTGTTTTTTTTAATTCCCGGGAAATGGGCTGTAGCCCTATAAAATTGCAAACTGATGTGATAAAATGAAATCATCTTAGGCCTCAGTATGCCGATGTATTGAGTAAGGTAACAGACTTTCTACTGTTAGAAGTCGATACTTTCTTGTCCTCAGCATTGTTTTGATTGTAGTGGAGAAGTAAAACATGAAAAACTAAATGTACAGAAATGAAATGGCAATGAAACTGTGCCTCTAAAGTTGTACGCAAGTGACTGCGCACTTGCGCAGTAGGTAGTTAATTTTATGCAGGGTTACCATCTATGAAATTCGGCAACCAGGACAAAAAGCGCGAAAACGAGTAAAATCTTGAAAAATCCTACGAGTTATTGCTCGCAGCGAAGCGCGCGGCCGCCCGATGGCGACCGATGAATTGTTTTTTTTAAGACCGGACTACAAATGAAACTCTCCCGGACGCTCCCCGTACGCTCTCTAAACTAGGAAAAATCTGGAGAAACCCGGACGGATGGCAACCCTAATTTTATGATACAAAGCGGTAAAAACGCCGCCAGGAAAGATCTCGCTGATTCTTTTACGTTCCATGAGTTCCGGCTATACAATCTAGGTGGTAGAACTTGGTAGAACTATGATGCTGAGTTTATCTAGGTTGGTACCACCGCATTGCTAAATATTCTTCCCATTATTATTCACCAATTTTACGTTAAGGTTAGCTATAAACTGGAAAATAAAATTATATTGAAGAAACCTGC
This sequence comes from Acronicta alni, assembly GCA_964056405.1. Taxonomy (NCBI): domain Eukaryota; kingdom Metazoa; phylum Arthropoda; class Insecta; order Lepidoptera; family Noctuidae; genus Acronicta; species Acronicta alni. The sequence goes on along the minus strand of OZ043925.1, from coordinate 7,003,927 downwards.
TCTGTCTTCGAAGGCAACTATTGCAGCGGTATCTAGGTAGGAAATGGTGTGTTAGGTAAGTAGAGATCTTTCAGGCTAAAATCTCATGCATAAATGACATGTCCGCTCTATCAAGCATTCGAGTCAGTAGCTGCGTGCGCGTACTGACTGATTGGGCAGCCTCTTCGCAAGGTTGCGTAGTGAGTCAGTACGCCTCGTTCGTGCCAATATTTTTGAATATTGGAATAACCGTATTTGGTCTCTCAATTCCCGAATTGAAATATTGAATCGAATCTGATACCAGTTACGATATTTCGGAATGTATCTGTCCGAAAACACGCATCGTGGCAACTATAGCAGGTGTCTAGAGTTTAGGTTAAATTACTTAACTAAATTAGTCTTACTAAGGTACTCTAAGGTATTAAACATTATTGACCAATTAGCTCAAGTGGAGGAACAATTGAAAAAGCAAGCTGAAGGTATTATGATAACCCTACTTAATATTATAAATGCGAAGTAACGTACGTAGTCTGTTACGCCTAAACCGCTGAACTGACTTAGATGAAATTTGGTACAGATATAGATTAGACCTCGCTGACGGTCATATTTTTTTCTTTTCGAAACCGAGGGCAGCAAAGGTTGTAATTTTATATGTATACTTATCTAAAAACTTGTATGTATCTTTTCTTCTTCTATATAGTGACTTACCAGTCAAGTGTAAATTACTTAAAACAAATGATGGTACTCATGATCACTAAAAAATTGAGTGGGTAAACAATTTCGATTACTCGTTGTTTTTTTATCATGGGTTTGTCAGCATTTGAGATTTTTAAGGTTTAGGGTTGGATATATTACGATCAGTCTGTTCGAAATTGAGGTTGTCTTGTTTTATTATATGTATATATTATGTATGATTATTTGTACAAGTTATCATATTATATTTCTTCATGAGAACTCTGCATTTACAGGTGGAGACCTAAGCAATTCTGCAAATTTAAGAAAACTGGCTGAAGAAAATCCTAAAGCCAAAAGTATTTTATTATACAAAGCTGAGATACAAGATCGTAAACATGAAATAATAACTAATGAAGAAGAGTACTCTAAGGTTTTAAACATTATTGACCAAGTCTTAGCTCAAGTGGAGGAACAACTGAAAAAGCAAGCCGAAGGTATTATGGTAACCCTACTTAATATTATAAATGCGAAGTAACGTACGTAGTCTTTTACGCCTAAACCGCTGAACTGACTTAGATGAAATTTGGTACAGATATAGATTAGACCTCGCTGACGGTCATTTATTTTTCTTTTCGAAACCGAGGGCAGCAAAGGTATGTCTTCACAAAAAAGTTATAAATATATTACTTCCAAAATTTTATTTTACTTTTGACAGCCGCTTAAAACGTACTTCCAAGATTCGTAGAAGTTAATGCGATGTAAAAGACGTATAATATGTGTAACCTATCTAATCTTATTTATATAGACTATTTATTATCCAATAAAAACATTAAATTGCCATAAACAGTCTCCATCTAATAAAAATGAATGATAATTCATTTCCGTAATATTATCAGTTATGTTCTATCCTTTGATTATATACTTGTCTAGATGGAGCAATGCAAACAAACGACACGCGTAAACTGGGGCCAAATTGCGTGATATGTGTGAGTACCGCTTGTGTAGGTACTTATTGTAGTCAAACTGTCAAGGTGTGCGTGTTTAGGGATGCCTGCTCCAAATTATTAACTTACCTTTTCTCCATTATTTAATGGGATGACAGTTAAACGAAATAGGCTGAATAAAGTAAATATTTTGTAGATTAGTGTTTTATTTATTTTAGTAAAAACAAAAAATACAATGAAAAAATATAGACAGCAATTTATAGATCAAAATCTATCTCTTTGTATTGGTTTTCGGAATAGTTTTTTTTAAATTTCATTTCGTGTCCGCTGTATAATGTCTCTCTTAATAAGAAATCTGAAAATCAAAATATTAGAAAGAATTAACAAAAATACTATTTAGTGAATGACTTCATTTATTTTGTGAAGGCAAGTTATCATTTACTGATCAAATAAATTATGTAGGTAATTATTAAAATAATAAAATTTTCTCCTGATCGAAAGATGATGACTGATATTTGCACTTTATCTCCCATAGTTTCGCCAAATCTCCCTTGTAATAAATTGACAACACCGGCTAATCTGTCGAACCTACAAATTAACGAATTGAAAGGTTAAATAACAAAACTTACCGATGTAATGTGATCTTAGTGTAATTATACGGTTTTCCCACATAATTGCGACACAATTTGACAGCACATACCGACATATTTAATTATTTTTCGAGAACTCTACACCCTGAAGTGATCCAAATGACACTGACGTAAGTGAGAAGAGAGTCTACCAATTTTAGTAGACTTTATTTGGGCCGTTCTGTTCGTGTCAATGTGGCATCTAGACAAGTATATAATCAAAGGTTCTATCAAACCATGTGGTGAATATTCGCCTATTCGCTACATATTAATGAGTTGGAAGTAATCGTTTAGACTTACTATAGTATGTATGTAGTATTGTTGATGATGATATTCACAAACTTACGAATTACAATTTTCCAGGTAATTGGTTGTGCTGTGAAAACTTCACCATTGCTGATATTAATCTAGCAGTTCTCCTCCAACGTCTTTGGGAACTTGGATATGAAGATAGATATTGGGCGGCCGGGAAACGACCTCTTTTAGAAAATTACTACATTCGTGTAAAACAGCGAGAATCTTTTAAAAAAACTATACCCAATTTACCAGTTCATCTAAAAATGATTGTGATGTCGCAACCCCCAGTCTATTTGGGCGCTGCAGGTGCTGCATCACTCGGTGTTGTTGTTGCAATAGTATATATTTTTAAGAAAATTATACGCTAATTATAAAAATTGACTCAAAAAAGACCAAGTTAATGGATTTCATGAGTGCGCAAAATCATTAAAATTACTTGAACCTTTTTTAGTGTCCATATAATAATATATCAAACAACGCGCGCTCAATGAGCTCAATGGGCTAATTTCACCTAACGAGCACAGTGGCGAGACAGTGCCGTCAGCGGCCGTGCTTGGTTTGTATGAACATTTTGACTTTACTATAATTACATTGTGCTTGCAGTGCTGTTATGTAATGTTGGGTAGCAAATTATTTTATATTCAGATAGTAATTATGTAGATACTTAGTTATCTTTAAGATACTTAACGTTATAACTGTGGATCTATTTTCTGAAATTTATTTAATTAAACACATAATTTTTATCTCTGTAAATAGCTATAAACATTTTTAGAAAAGTAAATGGTCCCGATTATTAAATGACTGGCGTTTCCCAAGACATGCTAGGCACTTGTTTGGGTGGGTACCCGACCCGAAGCAATTACTACATAATATATTCGTACTTTCATTCGGTTCGTGCCGATCGACTAATCTGTGCGTGCGGCTGTGTGGCCTATTTCCCGAAAATGAATATACATTTATATTCGATTTTATCGCTTGGCTATGCCGTTTAATGCCCTTGTAAGTGTATAACCTGTATGTGTATAAGCACGCCTATCTGATGACCACTGAAGAAGACCAAACAATGTCTGTAACAGCCTTTTAGAGAAAGGGCCATAGCAGTTTTGAATAGACAATGTGCATTGCATCAGTCACTGCATAGTATTGTGGTACACCTGTGTGTAATATGTATTACAATTTTGTTGACCTGCCCAGTTTGCATACAAAAAGATACTGAAGATAAAGTAAAAATAGAGCAGTCTAAAACCCAAAATTATGGACAAACCAATTAAGGTATTTATTTTTTTGAAATAATCGGATTAACAAACTTGAATGTAATCATGTTTTTAAATATTTATCTTTATAGATTTAGGCAATTTATTAAACATTAATTAGCTCTGGAACAGTGGCGTAACTATATACCCATACATACCCAACTTTACTTATTTAATACCTACATTTAATTTTCAAAAGCCATACCTATATTTAAAAAAATCTATAAATTTATTATTAAAATTTTTTTCTCAGAGATTTTGGTTCCGTCATCAAAGTTTAAAGATTGGGGCATTGAATTTTCAATAGACATGATAGCCAAGTTCACTATAAGTTTCTAGCCCGACGTACCACTTATGTAGACTTGTGCTTATTGATTTCTGACATTTACGCGAATATTATACATTGAAATAAAACTACTTTTTACGGATTTTATCGCGTATATTGATATTATTAATTCCGACGTTTCGGACCCTTTACAGCGTCCATGGTCACGGGTAGACCGAGGTTGTGGGTGTCTTGATCAAATAATTACTGACAGCTACCCTACAGTTTTATTTCAAAGACTTGTGCTGAATACCCGTGAACAGTCGTTAGTTCGTTCGGCACTGTAGGTACCTACTATTAGGACATGTAGAATAAAATAGAGCAATTTCTTTCATTTTCTCTGTCGTTCAGAAACATTAAAACAGACATGTCATATATTAAATTTTGTTAGTAATGTTAGGTTACTTTGAGTTAGCGGCCCCTTGACAGAGGCCCCGACTAGCCAGGGGAACGTGGAAATACCACGCCAGCTCTGCCACCGCATAGTTACGCCACTGGTCTGGACTTAAAGTAACGGTACCTAATGAAAATAGCCGTCCAATTACTACAAAAAAATATGAAATAATTCGCTATTTATGTCTCTTATTAAGGTTGGGGTAAGGGTTGATTCAGCTCCCTAACTCCCCTTCCTAGTTAATGCTATGAGTATGATCTGTTTGTGTATACATACATTATTGTTGTTTCTTCTGAAAGTAGTTTTAATAAAACAAACAGTATTATTTACCTTTGTTATTTATTAAATTGATAAGATTAATTCCCTTTTTTTATTTCTTTAAAAGCTAATGCTGTTAGTGTTTAAGGTAAAACAACATTAAATTAATATAAAAGGCTCATTCATTACATTTTTATGCAGATTAAAATCTTATATGACATGGATAAACAACTTATTCATGCAAAATTTATGAAAAATGTACAGTGGACACTGATTTTTAAATTTAGTTTCAAAATATTTTTTTTCATACAGCGATTCATAAGCATAAGGATTTATTTAGATTACCAAATTCACATGAATTTGACTACTCAATTTTTATTTAGAAAAATGTCCAACCATGAAGCAGAATCATTTAAACTTATTAAAAACCTGTTTATCTTAAAAAAACAAACTAAAATTACCCCAACTACACACCAACCCTTAGAAATGTACCCTTTCAAGTAATATTTATTATCTTGTATCCTCTTTTGTGTTTTCCAAATCTTGATTTGTAGTAATTGGCATACCCATAAAATGTTTGCCATTTGTAGCACTTTTCTTTCTATAAACTGGTGTAGTGAGTACTGGTTTATTCTTATTATTATATTTAAATATACCTTCTCCTGGCAAGTTAGGTAAAATATTTGGTATGGTAAACCAAACTCTGTAAGTTACAAACCAAGTGAGGATTGCTATTACACCACTGATAAACTTTTCTACCATAATGTGATAGTACAATATTGTAGACACCAGCATTACATCCCAAAGTAATTGTAGTACAGCTATTGCAATAAAGAATGCTCTTACATATGGTGTAAAATTTTCATATGATGTTTTTAAAATATTCAATTCATCCGTAGTAATGTTCTTCAGGGGATTAACACTGGCAGACTTATCATCAATGCTACGAGTGTATTTCTCATCTCTTATGTAGTCTTTTATTCTTTCCCACCCAATAATTGCTTTTGCCTCTTCTATCATAACTAAGCTTGAATAAATAAGAATAAAACAGTGGCCAGATACATCAAATCCATTCCAAAAATGTCCATTTTTTAGACATGATATTTTGTTGTCATACATTTTTGTATTGCAACGTCCATAATTAGTTTCTATCATATTAAAAACAGATGTCCAAGTATACCAAAACATTGTGGCAACAATCAATCTTGATAAATGTGCTGTTGCTACAAGTCTTCTTTTTCCACAACATGTTGTGTAAGATGTTAATAACACATAAGGCACAGTCATGAACAGTGTCCAAAACCAACCAATCTTCACAAAATATTGATTAAAAACATTATCACTCCTTGAAAAGTATGTTTTTGGAAATGTCAATACGTCTGCAACAATTGATAGAAGAAACAGAGATCCTAAATAAACAGCTATTTTTAAATTGGTGTCAAAGAACAAAATCTTTTTACAAATATGCACAATCATAAGAACGAATATTTCTAATATTGATGACTCTTCACGGGTTGGCTTAGTACCTTTATTTTCAAGAATATCATTTTGCACTTTAAAGTTCATTCGGGCACTCTTGTAACTTCCTCGGCTTGTCATGATTTGAAAATTTTCATTTGCTCTGTATGCAAATTTTACTATTGTGGGGTCTATTTTGGGGCTACTAATTAAATCAGTATGATCAAAGGTTGTTCGACCATGAGTATTGTGATTTTGAGAAGCTTTTTCCTTCTAAATTTCGTAATTAAAGGTACTATCTCTTAACTTTTTTATTAGTTTGCTAATTAAAGCGTAGAAGAAAAATAAAACTAGCACGAACTATTAAAAATAGAAATTGACATTACAAATACCTACGAACGAAATTAAAATTACCACTCATCAGTGTCACTGTCATGTCATCGCTTCATCAGTTTGACAGTCATAGAGTAGAGGTACGGCAAACGGTACATACGAGTAGACTTGGGCATTGTCGTTCACTTATTGGAACTCGTTCATCAAATCTCGTTCCGTGAAGTGAACTCGTTCCACTAAAGCGTTTCACAGTTCATTTTGTTCCCTGAATCAGAAGTAGTAAGCCGTACTCTGAACTTGTATGGCTATTCATTTTTAATCAAAGGGCTATTCGTTCATACAGATATAAGTCACTTAAGAAGTTCATATATAAGAAAAATTGCACTACAATAACCACACTTAGCTTTTTTTAGTTCTAACTTCTACTTCATTAAAATGACCCCAAATATCGCTTCGCTTGCGCTTTGAAGCCATTTTGTACGTACTAAATTAAGCCGAGACTCAACAATGAATTATTACCTACACTATAATAATAAAGTACCTATTTACACTATAGACAATAAGCGCAAAATAATTTTTGATATCTTTCTTGTTACGCAATTGACGTAATAATTTTAATACTCTAACCAATTTGAAAAATACGACCTCATATCGTAAACAAACTTGCATAGATTAGAATTTAATCTAAAATAAACGTATTGTCTCATGAAATAAAGACTACAATAGTTTACGTCTCTTGAATTTCGAATATAAATAAAGAAAAAGAAAGTGATATACAATTGTCAGTGTATGCGAGTGCGATGACGAATCTGATCTTGCTTAGTGGTGAGTTAGTGACGCACACAAACAACCACTGAGTCGCGGGACTGTGGAACTGAGAGAGAGCACAGAGCCGTCAGCCGGTGAACTCAGTGAACTGTGGAACTTAAATACCGCACAGTAGTGAACGAGTTCAGTTCGTTCACTATATGTATATGAGCAGTTCATATGAACAAATCACTCACGAGTTATTACCTCTATCTTCTCGTATGTAGAGTTGAATAACTCGTGAGTGAAGAACCGTCTCTGGGTGTGAAAAATGTCCGTCAAAATAACCCTAATTTCACGGTTTGTTCCCGTTGTCACACCACGTTGTGTTACAGTGTTACCCATTGGGAGAAAATTTCCCGATAGGTATCACTGTAACTCAATGCAACGTTTAATTCCCAATAATTAACACTGTAACAACAGAACGCTGTGTTGTGCTGGGAACACAGCGTTCAGTTGTTACATTATTATTTTTATTATTTGTATCTCCACTTTGGATATCACGGCATATCTCCCGTGAGGAAGACATCCGGTCCTTTGGCAGGCTTGCGCGGGGACACAGGTCCAACGCGTAGAGACTCCTTGGAGAGCTTTGTTCTAATATGGGATGGGGCACCAACCTGAGGTACTTCTAAACTGGACTATTAGAGTACAGCCTGGAGTCTCCCGGGTGGGTGCAGGACTATTGCAAAGTATGTATCTTAAAATTAATTGGGTTTATGGATGTGAGTGTTAGGTGGACCAATAACTTCTTTTGCCGGAAGAAAACGGCGTCTGCCTCACAACCTCGAATAAATATCCTTAGGGATGGCAGACGGTGACTCACCACCTCACTAGCTGGGCCCCCCGAAAAGCTGCCAGTACAGGCAGAAGGCGGCAACAGGGGTGTGAGCGGCTAGGGGTGTAGAGAGGTGCGGCCCCGGTTTCACCGTCGCGGGTCTCCACGAGACCCGGATTGGGTTTCCCCGCTATTACGCCATTAGACACTTCCACCCCCGAGCATATAGCTCTGGCGGCCCCCCTCTGACCGGCCAATTAAGGCAAGACAGAGTTGAGAGTCCTGCGGGCGCTCTTGGGGTTCCACTCCAGCTACCCAGTATGGGCAAACTGGAGACGAGGCCCTGACCGACTCTCTGGGGCAATAAGGACCGCAGTGACGCCACTCACCATCAGCTCGCCACAAGCCAGCCTGCGGTTTGTGCGCTTTTCTTTACACCTTAGGACACATTTTTTGTTTTATTGTCATAGGTTTGCAGAAAGCGTTTCTAATCTACCCTCCAGTTTTACGTTAGTCTCATGATGAGGTAACGTTTGTCCCAGAGGGGGTTTTTTATTATTATTATTATTATTTGTATCTCCATTTCGGATATCACGGCATATCTCCCGTAAGGAAGACATCCGGTCCTTTGGCAGGCTTGCGCGGGGACACAGGTCCAACGCGTAGAGGCCCCTTGGAGAGCTTTGTTCTAAATATGGGATGGGGCACCAACCCGGGACACTCCAAGACTGCACTATGAGAATACAGCCATGGAGTATCCCGGGTGGATGCAGGACTATTGTAAAATATGGTAAATAAAAACTACTTGGTTTATGGATGTAGATGATTGGTGAACCGATAACTTCTATCGCCGGAAGAAAACGGCGTCTGCCTTACAACCTCGAATAAATATCCTTAGGGATGGCAGATGGTGACTCGCCACCTCACTAGCTGGGCCCCCCGAAAAGCTGCCAGTACAGGCAGAAGGCGGCAACAGCGATGTGAGCGGCTAGGGGTGTAGAGAGGTGCGGCCCCGGTTTCACCGTCGCGAGTCTCCACGAGACCCGGATTGGGTTTCCCCGCTATTACGCCATTAGACACTTCCACCCCCGAGCATATAGCTCTGGCGGCCCCCCTCTGGCCAGCCAATTAAGGCAAGACAGAGTTGAGAGTCCTGCGGGCGCTCTTCGGGTTCCACTCCAGCTACCCAGTATGGGCAAACTGGAGACGAGGCCCTGACCGACTCTCTGGGGCAATAAGGACCGCAGTGTCGCCACTCACCATCAGCTCGCCACAAGCTGCCCTGCGGTTTGTGCGCTTTTCTTTACACATTATGACACATTTTTGTTTTATTGTCATAGGTTTGTAGAAAGCGTTTCTTATCTGCCCTCCAGTTTTACGTTAGTCTCATGATGAGGTAACGCTTGTCCCAGAGGGTGGTTATTATTATCATTATTGAAATACCTAAACTTCATTTAGTGCAAAGATTATCCCACCGCGTATATCTAAACATCTATTCAAACAACCGACGGAACCACAACAACCCCGACCCAAAATAAATACTGATAATCTGTTATGTGCACTAGTCCGGGCGGAAATCGAACCCGTTCCTCACAAAGCATATAATCTGGATATTGTTTTTATTTGCACCGCAGATGCGTTGCCGCAGGGTAGCTATAAATAAACAGTTCAGCAGTTATGTTTATTTTGTAGATGAAGTCAAAATAATCAATCATCTCTAATCAGTCTATTAACTTATTGTTGTTATATTAATGTTGTATGTAACATATTAATGTTGTATAGATTATATAATAATAATAATAGGGGTTAGCTATATGGGAGAGAATAAATAAATAAATGTTGTGTATTAAAGAGTAGGTAGGTAAATGTTCTAAATTGTACCAACGCGCTTGCGCGGCGCCGCGCCGCCCGCGCACTGCCCCTCCATGTACCTACGACTAGAAGTTACGACGAATAAAGGTGAGTGCGTCTCTAGCCGGCGCTTGTTTTACTTGTCTGTCCCGTCTGTAAAGTATGAAATTGCTGTTTTATTGTGCCGTGTTCAACACGGGCGGTTATAATTCTATAGGTCGTCGTCGTCGTCATGGTATTCTAAGTTCTATAGGCCGTCCGTTTTCTGAGTCCTCGCCTACGGGGTACAGGGGCGCGGGGGTATGATGACAAAGGGGACTGAGACAGGTGCGGGCAGCCGGGGCGCTTAGTGAGATATACACGAGATGAAATGCGCCAAGATAGTTCCTAAGATATGTGACGTCATAGTAAATAAATAGTGATTTGAAAATGAAAAATGAAAAATTATTAATGATGATACAAAATTTTAATTAACTAACTAAAAGCTATGAAGGTACGTAAATAAAATATTTGGTAATAAACTATTGTACTATTTATTATATAGAATAATCATCAAAATTATATTTCAATCAGTTATGTCCATATCAATGTCGGTGGAACTTGATTCTTCACTTTCGAAGGAGCCATCATCGGATTCATCAGAGTCGTCCAGAGTGTTGATAATAAAATCAAAAGCATCATCCCGAATTCCATCATGTTTGCAGTACTCGTCCTCGATATTAATTACATGGTTAACACAATGCTCCCACTTCTGTGCAGAATATTCAGCAAATAATCCCTCTAACATAGTTTTTTTTTGGTCTAAATTAGAGTCCACACTTATTTGTGCAAATTTTCCCTTAATGTCACCCCAAACCAACTCAATAGGGTTCAGGTCTGGGTGATAAGGAGGCAAACGCAACACTTCATGCCCGTTTCTTTTCAATAACTCGTAAATTTTATAAATATCTTCAGTTTTTGTCTTTTCAATCAATTTTGATAAGTCGTCCTTTTTCAGTTTATCATCGAAAACCACGTCGTGTCGTCGTAACCATGTTTGCATAACTGCCTTGGTAGAAGCCATAGTCGGCTTTTTTTCTTCTCGAACCGAATGGTAAGCTGCGTTATCCATCACGATGACGGAATTTGGTGGTATATTGGGCATTAGCTTTTCATTTATCCATTTACTGAAATTCCCGAAATTCATAGAATCGTGATAATCACCTGTTTTACATTTGGATTTAAATATTACAAGTGCTCCGTCTACAAATCCAGTTTGACCTCCATAATGTACGATGATCAAACGGATTTTCCAATATGAGATAGCACGCCATGTACATCCTTGGATTGCCAGCATTTTGAAACGTTATGAGACTCATTTACATGTTTCGTCAAGATGTAAAATATGTCTTCCTTCTCTACGATATTTTTTGATAGGCCTTAGGTATTTCCACCTCCACGATGTTATATTTGGCTGCTCAATAAGGAGTTTCCTTTTAGAACCGCATTTCTTAAATTTAAAACCTCGGTCATGTAACAACAGCCTTAAATATTTCCTTCCGCAGTGTAATATATTATCTTCTCTAAGTACAGCATTCAACGTTTTCAGAGTAGGTATTT